>OZ038416.1:16521543-17801790 GCA_964036255.1 Caenorhabditis virilis
ACCATTCGAAAGAGAACGCGACGTAGATTCTAATTCCACTTTAAATTTTGAGTTTTCGTCAACTTAAAAGGATTTTAGACTCATTTAAAGTTTACCACGCTAACAGTGTAGTGTCACGAAACGTATATTTCAGAAAATCATATCTCAAGACTGACACACAGGATTTCAGTCATTTTAGTACCATTCGAAAGAGAACGCGACGTAGATTCTAATTCCACTTTAAATTTTGAGTTTTCGTCAACTTAAAAGGATTTTAGACTCATTTAAAATTTACCACGCTAACAGTGTAGTGTCACGAAACGTATATTTCAGAAAATCATATCTCAAGACTGACACACAGGATTTCAGTCATTTTAGTACCATTCGAAAGAGAACGCGACGTAGATTCTAATTCCACTTTAAATTTTGAGTTTTCGTCAACTTAAAAGGATTTTAGACTCATTTAAAGTTTACCACGCTAACAGTGTAGTGTCACGAAACGTATATTTCAGAAAATCATATCTCAAGACTGACACACAGGATTTCAGTCATTTTAGTACCATTCGAAAGAGAACGCGACGTAGATTCTAATTCCACTTTAAATTTTGAGTTTTCGTCAACTTAAAAGGATTTTAGACTCATTTAAAGTTTACCACGCTAACAGTGTAGTGTCACGAAACGTATATTTCAGAAAATCATATCTCAAGACTGACACACAGGATTTCAGTCATTTTAGTACCATTCGAAAGAGAACGCGACGTAGATTCTAATTCCACTTTAAATTTTGAGTTTTCGTCAACTTAAAAGGATTTTAGACTCATTTAAAGTTTACCACGCTAACAGTGTAGTGTCACGAAACGTATATTTCAGAAAATCATATCTCAAGACTGACACACAGGATTTCAGTCATTTTAGTACCATTCGAAAGAGAACGCGACGTAGATTCTAATTCCACTTTAAATTTTGAGTTTTCGTCAACTTAAAAGGATTTTAGACTCATTTAAAGTTTACCACGCTAACAGTGTAGTGTCACGAAACGTATATTTCAGAAAATCATATCTCAAGACTGACACACAGGATTTCAGTCATTTTAGTACC
The DNA here is from genome assembly GCA_964036255.1 of Caenorhabditis virilis. Classification (NCBI taxonomy): domain Eukaryota; kingdom Metazoa; phylum Nematoda; class Chromadorea; order Rhabditida; family Rhabditidae; genus Caenorhabditis; species Caenorhabditis virilis. Next base: position 16,522,621 of record OZ038416.1, read on the forward strand.
ATTCGAAAGAGAACGCGACGTAGATTCTAATTCCACTTTAAATTTTGAGTTTTCGTCAACTTAAAAGGATTTTAGACTCATTTAAAGTTTACCACGCTAACAGTGTAGTGTCACGAAACGTATATTTCAGAAAATCATATCTCAAGACTGACACACAGGATTTCAGTCATTTTAGTACCATTCGAAAGAGAACGCGACGTAGATTCTAATTCCACTTTAAATTTTGAGTTTTCGTCAACTTAAAAGGATTTTAGACTCATTTAAAGTTTACCACGCTAACAGTGTAGTGTCACGAAACGTATATTTCAGAAAATCATATCTCAAGACTGACACACAGGATTTCAGTCATTTTAGTACCATTCGAAAGAGAACGCGACGTAGATTCTAATTCCACTTTAAATTTTGAGTTTTCGTCAACTTAAAAGGATTTTAGACTCATTTAAAGTTTACCACGCTAACAGTGTAGTGTCACGAAACGTATATTTCAGAAAATCATATCTCAAGACTGACACACAGGATTTCAGTCATTTTAGTACCATTCGAAAGAGAACGCGACGTAGATTCTAATTCCACTTTAAATTTTGAGTTTTCGTCAACTTAAAAGGATTTTAGACTCATTTAAAGTTTACCACGCTAACAGTGTAGTGTCACGAAACGTATATTTCAGAAAATCATATCTCAAGACTGACACACAGGATTTCAGTCATTTTAGTACCATTCGAAAGAGAACGCGACGTAGATTCTAATTCCACTTTAAATTTTGAGTTTTCGTCAACTTAAAAGGATTTTAGACTCATTTAAAGTTTACCACGCTAACAGTGTAGTGTCACGAAACGTATATTTCAGAAAATCATATCTCAAGACTGACACACAGGATTTCAGTCATTTTAGTACCATTCGAAAGAGAACGCGACGTAGATTCTAATTCCACTTTAAATTTTGAGTTTTCGTCAACTTAAAAGGATTTTAGACTCATTTAAAGTTTACCACGCTAACAGTGTAGTGTCACGAAACGTATATTTCAGAAAATCATATCTCAAGACTGACACACAGGATTTCAGTCATTTTAGTACCATTCGAAAGAGAACGCGACGTAGATTCTAATTCCACTTTAAATTTTGAGTTTTCGTCAACTTAAAAGGATTTTAGACTCATTTAAAGTTTACCACGCTAACAGTGTAGTGTCACGAAACGTATATTTCAGAAAATCATATCTCAAGACTGACACACAGGATTTCAGTCATTTTAGTACCATTCGAAAGAGAACGCGACGTAGATTCTAATTCCACTTTAAATTTTGAGTTTTCGTCAACTTAAAAGGATTTTAGACTCATTTAAAGTTTACCACGCTAACAGTGTAGTGTCACGAAACGTATATTTCAGAAAATCATATCTCAAGACTGACACACAGGATTTCAGTCATTTTAGTACCATTCGAAAGAGAACGCGACGTAGATTCTAATTCCACTTTAAATTTTGAGTTTTCGTCAACTTAAAAGGATTTTAGACTCATTTAAAGTTTACCACGCTAACAGTGTAGTGTCACGAAACGTATATTTCAGAAAATCATATCTCAAGACTGACACACAGGATTTCAGTCATTTTAGTACCATTCGAAAGAGAACGCGACGTAGATTCTAATTCCACTTTAAATTTTGAGTTTTCGTCAACTTAAAAGGATTTTAGACTCATTTAAAGTTTACCACGCTAACAGTGTAGTGTCACGAAACGTATATTTCAGAAAATCATATCTCAAGACTGACACACAGGATTTCAGTCATTTTAGTACCATTCGAAAGAGAACGCGACGTAGATTCTAATTCCACTTTAAATTTTGAGTTTTCGTCAACTTAAAAGGATTTTAGACTCATTTAAAGTTTACCACGCTAACAGTGTAGTGTCACGAAACGTATATTTCAGAAAATCATATCTCAAGACTGACACACAGGATTTCAGTCATTTTAGTACCATTCGAAAGAGAACGCGACGTAGATTCTAATTCCACTTTAAATTTTGAGTTTTCGTCAACTTAAAAGGATTTTAGACTCATTTAAAGTTTACCACGCTAACAGTGTAGTGTCACGAAACGTATATTTCAGAAAATCATATCTCAAGACTGACACACAGGATTTCAGTCATTTTAGTACCATTCGAAAGAGAACGCGACGTAGATTCTAATTCCACTTTAAATTTTGAGTTTTCGTCAACTTAAAAGGATTTTAGACTCATTTAAAGTTTACCACGCTAACAGTGTAGTGTCACGAAACGTATATTTCAGAAAATCATATCTCAAGACTGACACACAGGATTTCAGTCATTTTAGTACCATTCGAAAGAGAACGCGACGTAGATTCTAATTCCACTTTAAATTTTGAGTTTTCGTCAACTTAAAAGGATTTTAGACTCATTTAAAGTTTACCACGCTAACAGTGTAGTGTCACGAAACGTATATTTCAGAAAATCATATCTCAAGACTGACACACAGGATTTCAGTCATTTTAGTACCATTCGAAAGAGAACGCGACGTAGATTCTAATTCCACTTTAAATTTTGAGTTTTCGTCAACTTAAAAGGATTTTAGACTCATTTAAAGTTTACCACGCTAACAGTGTAGTGTCACGAAACGTATATTTCAGAAAATCATATCTCAAGACTGACACACAGGATTTCAGTCATTTTAGTACCATTCGAAAGAGAACGCGACGTAGATTCTAATTCCACTTTAAATTTTGAGTTTTCGTCAACTTAAAAGGATTTTAGACTCATTTAAAGTTTACCACGCTAACAGTGTAGTGTCACGAAACGTATATTTCAGAAAATCATATCTCAAGACTGACACACAGGATTTCAGTCATTTTAGTACCATTCGAAAGAGAACGCGACGTAGATTCTAATTCCACTTTAAATTTTGAGTTTTCGTCAACTTAAAAGGATTTTAGACTCATTTAAAGTTTACCACGCTAACAGTGTAGTGTCACGAAACGTATATTTCAGAAAATCATATCTCAAGACTGACACACAGGATTTCAGTCATTTTAGTACCATTCGAAAGAGAACGCGACGTAGATTCTAATTCCACTTTAAATTTTGAGTTTTCGTCAACTTAAAAGGATTTTAGACTCATTTAAAGTTTACCACGCTAACAGTGTAGTGTCACGAAACGTATATTTCAGAAAATCATATCTCAAGACTGACACACAGGATTTCAGTCATTTTAGTACCATTCGAAAGAGAACGCGACGTAGATTCTAATTCCACTTTAAATTTTGAGTTTTCGTCAACTTAAAAGGATTTTAGACTCATTTAAAGTTTACCACGCTAACAGTGTAGTGTCACGAAACGTATATTTCAGAAAATCATATCTCAAGACTGACACACAGGATTTCAGTCATTTTAGTACCATTCGAAAGAGAACGCGACGTAGATTCTAATTCCACTTTAAATTTTGAGTTTTCGTCAACTTAAAAGGATTTTAGACTCATTTAAAGTTTACCACGCTAACAGTGTAGTGTCACGAAACGTATATTTCAGAAAATCATATCTCAAGACTGACACACAGGATTTCAGTCATTTTAGTACCATTCGAAAGAGAACGCGACGTAGATTCTAATTCCACTTTAAATTTTGAGTTTTCGTCAACTTAAAAGGATTTTAGACTCATTTAAAGTTTACCACGCTAACAGTGTAGTGTCACGAAACGTATATTTCAGAAAATCATATCTCAAGACTGACACACAGGATTTCAGTCATTTTAGTACCATTCGAAAGAGAACGCGACGTAGATTCTAATTCCACTTTAAATTTTGAGTTTTCGTCAACTTAAAAGGATTTTAGACTCATTTAAAGTTTACCACGCTAACAGTGTAGTGTCACGAAACGTATATTTCAGAAAATCATATCTCAAGACTGACACACAGGATTTCAGTCATTTTAGTACCATTCGAAAGAGAACGCGACGTAGATTCTAATTCCACTTTAAATTTTGAGTTTTCGTCAACTTAAAAGGATTTTAGACTCATTTAAAGTTTACCACGCTAACAGTGTAGTGTCACGAAACGTATATTTCAGAAAATCATATCTCAAGACTGACACACAGGATTTCAGTCATTTTAGTACCATTCGAAAGAGAACGCGACGTAGATTCTAATTCCACTTTAAATTTTGAGTTTTCGTCAACTTAAAAGGATTTTAGACTCATTTAAAGTTTACCACGCTAACAGTGTAGTGTCACGAAACGTATATTTCAGAAAATCATATCTCAAGACTGACACACAGGATTTCAGTCATTTTAGTACCATTCGAAAGAGAACGCGACGTAGATTCTAATTCCACTTTAAATTTTGAGTTTTCGTCAACTTAAAAGGATTTTAGACTCATTTAAAGTTTACCACGCTAACAGTGTAGTGTCACGAAACGTATATTTCAGAAAATCATATCTCAAGACTGACACACAGGATTTCAGTCATTTTAGTACCATTCGAAAGAGAACGCGACGTAGATTCTAATTCCACTTTAAATTTTGAGTTTTCGTCAACTTAAAAGGATTTTAGACTCATTTAAAGTTTACCACGCTAACAGTGTAGTGTCACGAAACGTATATTTCAGAAAATCATATCTCAAGACTGACACACAGGATTTCAGTCATTTTAGTACCATTCGAAAGAGAACGCGACGTAGATTCTAATTCCACTTTAAATTTTGAGTTTTCGTCAACTTAAAAGGATTTTAGACTCATTTAAAGTTTACCACGCTAACAGTGTAGTGTCACGAAACGTATATTTCAGAAAATCATATCTCAAGACTGACACACAGGATTTCAGTCATTTTAGTACCATTCGAAAGAGAACGCGACGTAGATTCTAATTCCACTTTAAATTTTGAGTTTTCGTCAACTTAAAAGGATTTTAGACTCATTTAAAGTTTACCACGCTAACAGTGTAGTGTCACGAAACGTATATTTCAGAAAATCATATCTCAAGACTGACACACAGGATTTCAGTCATTTTAGTACCATTCGAAAGAGAACGCGACGTAGATTCTAATTCCACTTTAAATTTTGAGTTTTCGTCAACTTAAAAGGATTTTAGACTCATTTAAAGTTTACCACGCTAACAGTGTAGTGTCACGAAACGTATATTTCAGAAAATCATATCTCAAGACTGACACACAGGATTTCAGTCATTTTAGTACCATTCGAAAGAGAACGCGACGTAGATTCTAATTCCACTTTAAATTTTGAGTTTTCGTCAACTTAAAAGGATTTTAGACTCATTTAAAGTTTACCACGCTAACAGTGTAGTGTCACGAAACGTATATTTCAGAAAATCATATCTCAAGACTGACACACAGGATTTCAGTCATTTTAGTACCATTCGAAAGAGAACGCGACGTAGATTCTAATTCCACTTTAAATTTTGAGTTTTCGTCAACTTAAAAGGATTTTAGACTCATTTAAAGTTTACCACGCTAACAGTGTAGTGTCACGAAACGTATATTTCAGAAAATCATATCTCAAGACTGACACACAGGATTTCAGTCATTTTAGTACCATTCGAAAGAGAACGCGACGTAGATTCTAATTCCACTTTAAATTTTGAGTTTTCGTCAACTTAAAAGGATTTTAGACTCATTTAAAGTTTACCACGCTAACAGTGTAGTGTCACGAAACGTATATTTCAGAAAATCATATCTCAAGACTGACACACAGGATTTCAGTCATTTTAGTACCATTCGAAAGAGAACGCGACGTAGATTCTAATTCCACTTTAAATTTTGAGTTTTCGTCAACTTAAAAGGATTTTAGACTCATTTAAAGTTTACCACGCTAACAGTGTAGTGTCACGAAACGTATATTTCAGAAAATCATATCTCAAGACTGACACACAGGATTTCAGTCATTTTAGTACCATTCGAAAGAGAACGCGACGTAGATTCTAATTCCACTTTAAATTTTGAGTTTTCGTCAACTTAAAAGGATTTTAGACTCATTTAAAGTTTACCACGCTAACAGTGTAGTGTCACGAAACGTATATTTCAGAAAATCATATCTCAAGACTGACACACAGGATTTCAGTCATTTTAGTACCATTCGAAAGAGAACGCGACGTAGATTCTAATTCCACTTTAAATTTTGAGTTTTCGTCAACTTAAAAGGATTTTAGACTCATTTAAAGTTTACCACGCTAACAGTGTAGTGTCACGAAACGTATATTTCAGAAAATCATATCTCAAGACTGACACACAGGATTTCAGTCATTTTAGTACCATTCGAAAGAGAACGCGACGTAGATTCTAATTCCACTTTAAATTTTGAGTTTTCGTCAACTTAAAAGGATTTTAGACTCATTTAAAGTTTACCACGCTAACAGTGTAGTGTCACGAAACGTATATTTCAGAAAATCATATCTCAAGACTGACACACAGGATTTCAGTCATTTTAGTACCATTCGAAAGAGAACGCGACGTAGATTCTAATTCCACTTTAAATTTTGAGTTTTCGTCAACTTAAAAGGATTTTAGACTCATTTAAAGTTTACCACGCTAACAGTGTAGTGTCACGAAACGTATATTTCAGAAAATCATATCTCAAGACTGACACACAGGATTTCAGTCATTTTAGTACCATTCGAAAGAGAACGCGACGTAGATTCTAATTCCACTTTAAATTTTGAGTTTTCGTCAACTTAAAAGGATTTTAGACTCATTTAAAGTTTACCACGCTAACAGTGTAGTGTCACGAAACGTATATTTCAGAAAATCATATCTCAAGACTGACACACAGGATTTCAGTCATTTTAGTACCATTCGAAAGAGAACGCGACGTAGATTCTAATTCCACTTTAAATTTTGAGTTTTCGTCAACTTAAAAGGATTTTAGACTCATTTAAAGTTTACCACGCTAACAGTGTAGTGTCACGAAACGTATATTTCAGAAAATCATATCTCAAGACTGACACACAGGATTTCAGTCATTTTAGTACCATTCGAAAGAGAACGCGACGTAGATTCTAATTCCACTTTAAATTTTGAGTTTTCGTCAACTTAAAAGGATTTTAGACTCATTTAAAGTTTACCACGCTAACAGTGTAGTGTCACGAAACGTATATTTCAGAAAATCATATCTCAAGACTGACACACAGGATTTCAGTCATTTTAGTACCATTCGAAAGAGAACGCGACGTAGATTCTAATTCCACTTTAAATTTTGAGTTTTCGTCAACTTAAAAGGATTTTAGACTCATTTAAAGTTTACCACGCTAACAGTGTAGTGTCACGAAACGTATATTTCAGAAAATCATATCTCAAGACTGACACACAGGATTTCAGTCATTTTAGTACCATTCGAAAGAGAACGCGACGTAGATTCTAATTCCACTTTAAATTTTGAGTTTTCGTCAACTTAAAAGGATTTTAGACTCATTTAAAGTTTACCACGCTAACAGTGTAGTGTCACGAAACGTATATTTCAGAAAATCATATCTCAAGACTGACACACAGGATTTCAGTCATTTTAGTACCATTCGAAAGAGAACGCGACGTAGATTCTAATTCCACTTTAAATTTTGAGTTTTCGTCAACTTAAAAGGATTTTAGACTCATTTAAAGTTTACCACGCTAACAGTGTAGTGTCACGAAACGTATATTTCAGAAAATCATATCTCAAGACTGACACACAGGATTTCAGTCATTTTAGTACCATTCGAAAGAGAACGCGACGTAGATTCTAATTCCACTTTAAATTTTGAGTTTTCGTCAACTTAAAAGGATTTTAGACTCATTTAAAGTTTACCACGCTAACAGTGTAGTGTCACGAAACGTATATTTCAGAAAATCATATCTCAAGACTGACACACAGGATTTCAGTCATTTTAGTACCATTCGAAAGAGAACGCGACGTAGATTCTAATTCCACTTTAAATTTTGAGTTTTCGTCAACTTGAAAGGATTTTAGACTCATTTAAAGTTTACCACGCCAACAGTGTAGTGTCACGAAACGTATATTTCAGAAAATCATATCTCAAGACTGACACACAGGATTTCAGTCATTTTAGTACCATTCGAAAGAGAACGCGACGTAGATTCTAATTCCACTTTAAATTTTGAGTTTTCGTCAACTTAAAAGGATTTTAGACTCATTTAAAGTTTACCACGCTAACAGTGTAGTGTCACGAAACGTATATTTCAGAAAATCATATCTCAAGACTGACACACAGGATTTCAGTCATTTTAGTACCATTCGAAAGAGAACGCGACGTAGATTCTAATTCCACTTTAAATTTTGAGTTTTCGTCAACTTAAAAGGATTTTAGACTCATTTAAAGTTTACCACGCTAACAGTGTAGTGTCACGAAACGTATATTTCAGAAAATCATATCTCAAGACTGACACACAGGATTTCAGTCATTTTAGTACCATTCGAAAGAGAACGCGACGTAGATTCTAATTCCACTTTAAATTTTGAGTTTTCGTCAACTTAAAAGGATTTTAGACTCATTTAAAGTTTACCACGCTAACAGTGTAGTGTCACGAAACGTATATTTCAGAAAATCATATCTCAAGACTGACACACAGGATTTCAGTCATTTTAGTACCATTCGAAAGAGAACGCGACGTAGATTCTAATTCCACTTTAAATTTTGAGTTTTCGTCAACTTAAAAGGATTTTAGACTCATTTAAAGTTTACCACGCTAACAGTGTAGTGTCACGAAACGTATATTTCAGAAAATCATATCTCAAGACTGACACACAGGATTTCAGTCATTTTAGTACCATTCGAAAGAGAACGCGACGTAGATTCTAATTCCACTTTAAATTTTGAGTTTTCGTCAACTTAAAAGGATTTTAGACTCATTTAAAGTTTACCACGCTAACAGTGTAGTGTCACGAAACGTATATTTCAGAAAATCATATCTCAAGACTGACACACAGGATTTCAGTCATTTTAGTACCATTCGAAAGAGAACGCGACGTAGATTCTAATTCCACTTTGAATTTTGAGTTTTCGTCAACTTAAAAGGATTTTAGACTCATTTAAAGTTTACCACGCTAACAGTGTAGTGTCATGAAACGTATATTTCAGAAAATCATATCTCAAGACTGACACACAGGATTTCAGTCAGTTTAGTACCATTCGAAAGAGAACGCGACGTAGATTCTAATTCCACTTTAAATTTTGAGTTTTCGTCAACTTAAAAGGATTTTAGACTCATTTAAAGTTTACCACGCTAACAGTGTAGTGTCACGATACGTATATTTCAGAAAATCATATCTCAAGACTGACACACAGGATTTCAGTCATTTTAGTACCATTCGAAAGAGAACGCGACGTAGATTCTAATTCCACTTTAAATTTTGAGTTTTCGTCAACTTAAAAGGATTTTAGACTCATTTAAAATTTACCACGCTAACAGTGTAGTGTCACGATACGTATATTTCAGAAAATCATATCTCAAGACTGACACACAGGATTTCAGTCATTTTAGTACCATTCGAAAGAGAACGCGACGTAGATTCTAATTCCACTTTGAATTTTGAGTTTTCGTCAACTTAAAAGGATTTTAGACTCATTTAAAGTTTACCACGCTAACAGTGTAGTGTCACGAAACGTATATTTCAGAAAATCATATCTCAAGACTGACACACAGGATTTCAGTCATTTTAGTACCATTCGAAAGAGAACGCGACGTAGATTCTAATTCCACTTTAAATTTTGAGTTTTCGTCAACTTAAAAGGATTTTAGACTCATTTAAAGTTTACCACGCTAACAGTGTAGTGTCACGATACGTATATTTCAGAAAATCATATCTCAAGACTGACACACAGGATTTCAGTCATTTTAGTACCATTCGAAAGAGAACGCGACGTAGATTCTAATTCCACTTTGAATTTTGAGTTTTCGTCAACTTAAAAGGATTTTAGACTCATTTAAAGTTTACCACGCTAACAGTGTAGTGTCATGAAACGTATATTTCAGAAAATCATATCTCAAGACTGACACACAGGATTTCAGTCAGTTTAGTACCATTCGAAAGAGAACGCGACGTAGATTCTAATTCCACTTTAAATTTTGAGTTTTCGTCAACTTAAAAGGATTTTAGACTCATTTAAAGTTTACCACGCTAACAGTGTAGTGTCACGATACGTATATTTCAGAAAATCATATCTCAAGACTGACACACAGGATTTCAGTCATTTTAGTACCATTCGAAAGAGAACGCGACGTAGATTCTAATTCCACTTTAAATTTTGAGTTTTCGTCAACTTAAAAGGATTTTAGACTCATTTAAAATTTACCACGCTAACAGTGTAGTGTCACGATACGTATATTTCAGAAAATCATATCTCAAGACTGACACACAGGATTTCAGTCATTTTAGTACCATTCGAAAGAGAACGCGACGTAGATTCTAATTCCACTTTGAATTTTGAGTTTTCGTCAACTTAAAAGGATTTTAGACTCATTTAAAGTTTACCACGCTAACAGTGTAGTGTCACGAAACGTATATTTCAGAAAATCATATCTCAAGACTGACACACAGGATTTCAGTCATTTTAGTACCATTCGAAAGAGAACGCGACGTAGATTCTAATTCCACTTTAAATTTTGAGTTTTCGTCAACTTAAAAGGATTTTAGACTCATTTAAAGTTTACCACGCTAACAGTGTAGTGTCACGATACGTATATTTCAGAAAATCATATCTCAAGACTGACACACAGGATTTCAGTCAGTTTAGTACCATTCGAAAGAGAACGCGACGTAGATTCTAATTCCACTTTAAATTTTGAGTTTTCGTCAACTTAAAAGGATTTTAGACTCATTTAAAGTTTACCACGCTAACAGTGTAGTGTCACGATACGTATATTTCAGAAAATCATATCTCAAGACTGACACACAGGATTTCAGTCATTTTAGTACCATTCGAAAGAGAACGCGACGTAGATTCTAATTCCACTTTAAATTTTGAGTTTTCGTCAACTTAAAAGGATTTTAGACTCATTTAAAGTTTACCACGCTAACAGTGTAGTGTCACGATACGTATATTTCAGAAAATCATATCTCAAGACTGACACACAGGATTTCAGTCATTTTAGTACCATTCGAAAGAGAACGCGACGTAGATTCTAATTCCACTTTAAATTTTGAGTTTTCGTCAACTTAAAAGGATTTTAGACTCATTTAAAGTTTACCACGCTAACAGTGTAGTGTCACGATACGTATATTTCAGAAAATCATATCTCAAGACTGACACACAGGATTTCAGTCATTTTAGTACCATTCGAAAGAGAACGCGACGTAGATTCTAATTCCACTTTAAATTTTGAGTTTTCGTCAACTTAAAAGGATTTTAGACTCATTTAAAGTTTACCACGCTAACAGTGTAGTGTCACGATACGTATATTTCAGAAAATCATATCTCAAGACTGACACACAGGATTTCAGTCATTTTAGTACCATTCGAAAGAGAACGCGACGTAGATTCTAATTTCACTTTGAATTTTGAGTTTTCGTCAACTTAAAAGGATTTTAGACTCATTTAAAGTTTACCACGCTAACAGTGTAGTGTCACGAAACGTATATTTCAGAAAATCATATCTCAAGACTGACACACAGGATTTCAGTCATTTTAGTACCATTCGAAAGAGAACGCGACGTAGATTCTAATTCCACTTTAAATTTTGAGTTTTCGTCAACTTAAAAGGATTTTAGACTCATTTAAAGTTTACCACGCTAACAGTGTAGTGTCACGAAACGTATATTTCAGAAAATCATATCTCAAGACTGACACACAGGATTTCAGTCATTTTAGTACCATTCGAAAGAGAACGCGACGTAGATTCTAATTCCACTTTAAATTTTGAGTTTTCGTCAACTTAAAAGGATTTTAGACTCATTTAAAGTTTACCACGCTAACAGTGTAGTGTCACGATACGTATATTTCAGAAAATCATATCTCAAGACTGACACACAGGATTTCAGTCATTTTAGTACCATTCGAAAGAGAACGCGACGTAGATTCTAATTCCACTTTAAATTTTGAGTTTTCGTCAACTTAAAAGGATTTTAGACTCATTTAAAGTTTACCACGCTAACAGTGTAGTGTCACGAAACGTATATTTCAGAAAATCATATCTCAAGACTGACACACAGGATTTCAGTCATTTTAGTACCATTCGAAAGAGAACGCGACGTAGATTCTAATTCCACTTTAAATTTTGAGTTTTCGTCAACTTAAAAGGATTTTAGACTCATTTAAAGTTTACCACGCTAACAGTGTAGTGTCACGATACGTATATTTCAGAAAATCATATCTCAAGACTGACACACAGGATTTCAGTCATTTTAGTACCATTCGAAAGAGAACGCGACGTAGATTCTAATTTCACTTTGAATTTTGAGTTTTCGTCAACTTAAAAGGATTTTAGACTCATTTAAAGTTTACCACGCTAACAGTGTAGTGTCACGAAACGTATATTTCAGAAAATCATATCTCAAGACTGACACACAGGATTTCAGTCATTTTAGTACCATTCGAAAGAGAACGCGACGTAGATTCTAATTCCACTTTAAATTTTGAGTTTTCGTCAACTTAAAAGGATTTTAGACTCATTTAAAGTTTACCACGCTAACAGTGTAGTGTCACGATACGTATATTTCAGAAAATCATATCTCAAGACTGACACACAGGATTTCAGTCATTTTAGTACCATTCGAAAGAGAACGCGACGTAGATTCTAATTCCACTTTAAATTTTGAGTTTTCGTCAACTTAAAAGGATTTTAGACTCATTTAAAGTTTACCACGCTAACAGTGTAGTGTCACGAAACGTATATTTCAGAAAATCATATCTCAAGACTGACACACAGGATTTCAGTCATTTTAGTACCATTCGAAAGAGAACGCGACGTAGATTCTAATTCCACTTTAAATTTTGAGTTTTCGTCAACTTAAAAGGATTTTAGACTCATTTAAAGTTTACCACGCTAACAGTGTAGTGTCACGATACGTATATTTCAGAAAATCATATCTCAAGACTGACACACAGGATTTCAGTCATTTTAGTACCATTCGAAAGAGAACGCGACGTAGATTCTAATTTCACTTTGAATTTTGAGTTTTCGTCAACTTAAAAGGATTTTAGACTCATTTAAAGTTTACCACGCTAACAGTGTAGTGTCACGAAACGTATATTTCAGAAAATCATATCTCAAGACTGACACACAGGATTTCAGTCATTTTAGTACCATTCGAAAGAGAACGCGACGTAGATTCTAATTCCACTTTAAATTTTGAGTTTTCGTCAACTTAAAAGGATTTTAGACTCATTTAAAGTTTACCACGCTAACAGTGTAGTGTCACGAAACGTATATTTCAGAAAATCATATCTCAAGACTGACACACAGGATTTCAGTCATTTTAGTACCATTCGAAAGAGAACGCGACGTAGATTCTAATTCCACTTTAAATTTTGAGTTTTCTTCAACTTAAAAGGATTTTAGACTCATTTAAAGTTTACCACGCTAACAGTGTAGTGTCACGAAACGTATATTTCAGAAAATCATATCTCAAGACTGACACACAGGATTTCAGTCATTTTAGTACCATTCGAAAGAGAACGCGACGTAGATTCTAATTCCACTTTAAATTTTGAGTTTTCGTCAACTTAAAAGGATTTTAGACTCATTTAAAGTTTACCACGCTAACAGTGTAGTGTCACGAAACGTATATTTCAGAAAATCATATCTCAAGACTGACACACAGGATTTCAGTCATTTTAGTACCATTCGAAAGAGAACGCGACGTAGATTCTAATTCCACTTTAAATTTTGAGTTTTCGTCAACTTAAAAGGATTTTAGACTCATTTAAAGTTTACCACGCTAACAGTGTAGTGTCACGAAACGTATATTTCAGAAAATCATATCTCAAGACTGACACACAGGATTTCAGTCATTGTAGTACCATTCGAAAGAGAACGCGACGTAGATTCTAATTCCACTTTAAATTTTGAGTTTTCGTCAACTTAAAAGGATTTTAGACTCATTTAAAGTTTACCACGCTAACAGTGTAGTGTCACGAAACGTATATTTCAGAAAATCATATCTCAAGACTGACACACAGGATTTCAGTCATTTTAGTACCATTCGAAAGAGAACGCGACGTAGATTCTAATTCCACTTTAAATTTTGAGTTTTCGTCAACTTAAAAGGATTTTAGACTCATTTAAAGTTTACCACGCTAACAGTGTAGTGTCACGATACGTATATTTCAGAAAATCATATCTCAAGACTGACACACAGGATTTCAGTCATTTTAGTATCATTCGAAAGAGAACGCGACGTAGATTCTAATTCCACTTTGAATTTTGAGTTTTCGTCAACTTAAAAGGATTTTAGACTCATTTAAAGTTTACCACGCTAACAGTGTAGTGTCACGAAACGTATATTTCAGAAAATCATATCTCAAGACTGACACACAGGATTTCAGTCATTTTAGTACCATTCGAAAGAGAACGCGACGTAGATTCTAATTCCACTTTAAATTTTGAGTTTTCGTCAACTTAAAAGGATTTTAGACTCATTTAAAGTTTACCACGCTAACAGTGTAGTGTCACGATACGTATATTTCAGAAAATCATATCTCAAGACTGACACACAGGATTTCAGTCATTTTAGTACCATTCGAAAGAGAACGCGACGTAGATTCTAATTCCACTTTAAATTTTGAGTTTTCGTCAACTTAAAAGGATTTTAGACTCATTTAAAGTTTACCACGCTAACAGTGTAGTGTCACGATACGTATATTTCAGAAAATCATATCTCAAGACTGACACACAGGATTTCAGTCATTTTAGTATCATTCGAAAGAGAACGCGACGTAGATTCTAATTCCACTTTGAATTTTGAGTTTTCGTCAACTTAAAAGGATTTTAGACTCATTTAAAGTTTACCACGCTAACAGTGTAGTGTCACGAAACGTATATTTCAGAATATCATATCTCAAGACTGACACACAGGATTTCAGTCATTTTAGTACCATTCGAAAGAGAACGCGACGTAGATTCTAATTCCACTTTAAATTTTGAGTTTTCGTCAACTTAAAAGGATTTTACACTCATTTAAAGTTTACCACGCTAACAGTGTAGTGTCACGATACGTATATTTCAGAAAATCATATCTCAAGACTGACACACAGGATTTCAGTCATTTTAGTACCATTCGAAAGAGAACGCGACGTAGATTCTAATTCCACTTTAAATTTTGAGTTTTCGTCAACTTAAAAGGATTTTAGACTCATTTAAAGTTTACCACGCTAACAGTGTAGTGTCACGATACGTATATTTCAGAAAATCATATCTCAAGACTGACACACAGGATTTCAGTCATTTTAGTACCATTCGAAAGAGAACGCGACGTAGATTCTAATTCCACTTTGAATTTTGAGTTTTCGTCAACTTAAAAGGATTTTAGACTCATTTAAAGTTTACCACGCTAACAGTGTAGTGTCACGAAACGTATATTTCAGAAAATCATATCTCAAGACTGACACACAGGATTTCAGTCATTTTAGTACCATTCGAAAGAGAACGCGACGTAGATTCTAATTCCACTTTAAATTTTGAGTTTTCGTCAACTTAAAAGGATTTTAGACTCATTTAAAGTTTACCACGCTAACAGTGTAGTGTCACGAAACGTATATTTCAGAAAATCAAATCTCAAGACTGACACACAGGATTTCAGTCATTTTAGTACCATTCGAAAGAGAACGCGACGTAGATTCTAATTCCACTTTGAATTTTGAGTTTTCGTCAACTTAAAAGGATTTCAGACTCATTTAAAGTTTACCACGCTAACAGTGTAGTGTCACGAAACGTATATTTCAGAAAATCATATCTCAAGACTGACACACAGGATTTCAGTCATTTTAGTACCATTCGAAAGAGAACGCGACGTAGATTCTAATTCCACTTTAAATTTTGAGTTTTCGTCAACTTAAAAGGATTTTAGACTCATTTAAAGTTTACCACGCTAACAGTGTAGTGTCACGAAACGTATATTTCAGAAAATCAAATCTCAAGACTGACACACAGGATTTCAGTCATTTTAGTACCATTCGAAAGAGAACGCGACGTAGATTCTAATTCCACTTTGAATTTTGAGTTTTCGTCAACTTAAAAGGATTTCAGACTCATTTAAAGTTTACCACGCTAACAGTGTAGTGTCACGAAACGTATATTTCAGAAAATCATATCTCAAGACTGACACACAGGATTTCAGTCATTTTAGTACCATTCGAAAGAGAACGCGACGTAGATTCTAATTCCACTTTAAATTTTGAGTTTTCGTCAACTTAAAAGGATTTTAGACTCATTTAAAGTTTACCACGCTAACAGTGTAGTGTCACGAAAAGTATATTTCAGAAAATCATATCTCAAGACTGACACACAGGATTTCAGTCATTTTAGTACCATTCGAAAGAGAACGCGACGTAGATTCTAATTCCACTTTGAATTTTGAGTTTTCGTCAACTTAAAAGGATTTTAGACTCATTTAAAGTTTACCACGCTAACAGTGTAGTGTCACGATACGTATATTTCAGAAAATCATATCTCAAGACTGACACACAGGATTTCAGTCATTTTAGTACCATTCGAAAGAGAACGCGACGTAGATTCTAATTCCACTTTAAATTTTGAGTTTTCGTCAACTGAAAAGGATTTTAGACTCATTTAAAGTTTACCACGCTAACAGTGTAGTGTCACGATACATATATTTCAGAAAATCATATCTCAAGACTGACACACAGGATTTCAGTCATTTTAGTACCATTCGAAAGAGAACGCGACGTAGATTCTAATTCCACTTTGAATTTTGAGTTTTCGTCAACTTAAAAGGATTTTAGACTCATTTAAAGTTTACAACGCTAACAGAGTAGTGTCACGAAACGTATATTTCAGAAAATCATATCTCAAGACTGACACACAGGATTTCAGTCAGTTTAGTACCATTCGAAAGAGAACGCGACGTAGATTCTAATTCCACTTTAAATTTTGAGTTTTCGTCAACTTAAAAGGATTTTAGACTCATTTAAAGTTTACCACGCTAACAGTGTAGTGTCACGATACGTATATTTCAGAAAATCATATCTCAAGACTGACACACAGGATTTCAGTCATTTTAGTACCATTCGAAAGAGAACGCGACGTAGATTCTAATTCCACTTTAAATTTTGAGTTTTCGTCAACTTAAAAGGATTTTAGACTCATTTAAAGTTTACCACGCTAACAGTGTAGTGTCACGATACGTATATTTCAGAAAATCATATCTCAAGACTGACACACAGGATTTCAGTCATTTTAGTACCATTCGAAAGAGAACGCGACGTAGATTCTAATTCCACTTTAAATTTTGAGTTTTCGTCAACTTAAAAGGATTTTAGACTCATTTAAAGTTTACCACGCTAACAGTGTAGTGTCACGAAACGTATATTTCAGAAAATCATATCTCAAGACTGACACACAGGATTTCAGTCATTTTAGTACCATTCGAAAGAGAACGCGACGTAGATTCTAAGTCCACTTTAAATTTTGAGTTTTCGTCAACTTAAAAGGATTTTAGACTCATTTAAAGTTTACCACGCTAACAGTGTAGTGTCACGAAACGTATATTTCAGAAAATCATATCTCAAGACTGACACACAGGATTTCAGTCATTTTAGTACCATTCGAAAGAGAACGCGACGTAGATTCTAATTCCACTTTAAATTTTGAGTTTTCGTCAACTTAAAAGGATTTTAGACTCATTTAAAGTTTACCACGCTAACAGTGTAGTGTCACGAAACGTATATTTCAGAAAATCATATCTCAAGACTGACACACAGGATTTCAGTCAGTTTAGTACCATTCGAAAGAGAACGCGACGTAGATTCTAATTCCACTTTAAATTTTGAGTTTTCGTCAACTTAAAAGGATTTTAGACTCATTTAAAGTTTACCACGCTAACAGTGTAGTGTCACGATACGTATATTTCAGAAAATCATATCTCAAGACTGACACACAGGATTTCAGTCATTTTAGTACCATTCGAAAGAGAACGCGACGTAGATTCTAATTCCACTTTAAATTTTGAGTTTTCGTCAACTTAAAAGGATTTTAGACTCATTTAAAGTTTACCACGCTAACAGTGTAGTGTCACGATACGTATATTTCAGAAAATCATATCTCAAGACTGACACACAGGATTTCAGTCATTTTAGTATCATTCGAAAGAGAACGCGACGTAGATTCTAATTCCACTTTGAATTTTGAGTTTTCGTCAACTTAAAAGGATTTTAGACTCATTTAAAGTTTACCACGCTAACAGTGTAGTGTCACGAAACGTATATTTCAGAAAATCATATCTCAAGACTGACACACAGGATTTCAGTCATTTTAGTACCATTCGAAAGAGAACGCGACGTAGATTCTAATTCCACTTTAAATTTTGAGTTTTCGTCAACTTAAAAGGATTTTAGACTCATTTAAAGTTTACCACGCCAACAGTGTAGTGTCACGAAACGTATATTTCAGAAAATCATATCTCAAGACTGACACACAGGATTTCAGTCATTTTAGTACCATTCGAAAGAGAACGCGACGTAGATTCTAATTCCACTTTAAATTTTGAGTTTTCGTCAACTTAAAAGGATTTTAGACTCATTTAAAGTTTACCACGCTAACAGTGTAGTGTCACGAAACGTATATTTCAGAAAATCATATCTCAAGACTGACACACAGGATTTCAGTCATTTTAGTACCATTCGAAAGAGAACGCGACGTAGATTCTAATTCCACTTTAAATTTTGAGTTTTCTTCAACTTAAAAGGATTTTAGACTCATTTAAAGTTTACCACGCTAACAGTGTAGTGTCACGAAACGTATATTTCAGAAAATCATATCTCAAGACTGACACACAGGATTTCAGTCATTTTGGTACCATTCGAAAGAGAACGCGACGTAGATTCTAATTCCACTTTAAATTTTGAGTTTTCGTCAACTTAAAAGGATTTTAGACTCATTTAAAGTTTACCACGCTAACAGTGTAGTGTCACGAAACGTATATTTCAGAAAATCATATCTCAAGACTGACACACAGGATTTCAGTCATTTTAGTACCATTCGAAAGAGAACGCGACGTAGATTCTAATTCCACTTTAAATTTTGAGTTTTCGTCAACTTAAAAGGATTTTAGACTCATTTAAAGTTTACCACGCTAACAGTGTAGTGTCACGAAACGTATATTTCAGAAAATCATATCTCAAGACTGACACACAGGATTTCAGTCATTTTAGTACCATTCGAAAGAGAACGCGACGTAGATTCTAATTCCACTTTAAATTTTGAGTTTTCGTCAACTTAAAAGGATTTTAGACTCATTTAAAGTTTACCACGCTAACAGTGTAGTGTCACGAAACGTATATTTCAGAAAATCATATCTCAAGACTGACACACAGGATTTCAGTCATTTTAGTACCATTCGAAAGAGAACGCGACGTAGATTCTAATTCCACTTTAAATTTTGAGTTTTCGTCAACTTAAAAGGATTTTAGACTCATTTAAAGTTTACCACGCTAACAGTGTAGTGTCACGATACGTATATTTCAGAAAATCATATCTCAAGACTGACACACAGGATTTCAGTCATTTTAGTATCATTCGAAAGAGAACGCGACGTAGATTCTAATTCCACTTTGAATTTTGAGTTTTCGTCAACTTAAAAGGATTTTAGACTCATTTAAAGTTTACCACGCTAACAGTGTAGTGTCACGAAACGTATATTTCAGAAAATCATATCTCAAGACTGACACACAGGATTTCAGTCATTTTAGTACCATTCGAAAGAGAACGCGACGTAGATTCTAATTCCACTTTAAATTTTGAGTTTTCGTCAACTTAAAAGGATTTTAGACTCATTTAAAGTTTACCACGCTAACAGTGTAGTGTCACGATACGTATATTTCAGAAAATCATATCTCAAGACTGACACACAGGATTTCAGTCATTTTAGTACCATTCGAAAGAGAACGCGACGTAGATTCTAATTCCACTTTAAATTTTGAGTTTTCGTCAACTTAAAAGGATTTTAGACTCATTTAAAGTTTACCACGCTAACAGTGTAGTGTCACGATACGTATATTTCAGAAAATCATATCTCAAGACTGACACACAGGATTTCAGTCATTTTAGTACCATTCGAAAGAGAACGCGACGTAGATTCTAATTCCACTTTAAATTTTGAGTTTTCGTCAACTTAAAAGGATTTTAGACTCATTTAAAGTTTACCACGCTAACAGTGTAGTGTCACGAAACGTATATTTCAGAAAATCATATCTCAAGACTGACACACAGGATTTCAGTCATTTTAGTACCATTCGAAAGAGAACGCGACGTAGATTCTAATTCCACTTTAAATTTTGAGTTTTCGTCAACTTAAAAGGATTTTAGACTCATTTAAAGTTTACCACGCTAACAGTGTAGTGTCACGAAACGTATATTTCAGAAAATCAAATCTCAAGACTGACACACAGGATTTCAGTCATTTTAGTACCATTCGAAAGAGAACGCGACGTAGATTCTAATTCCACTTTGAATTTTGAGTTTTCGTCAACTTAAAAGGATTTCAGACTCATTTAAAGTTTACCACGCTAACAGTGTAGTGTCACGAAACGTATATTTCAGAAAATCATATCTCAAGACTGACACACAGGATTTCAGTCATTTTAGTACCATTCGAAAGAGAACGCGACGTAGATTCTAATTCCACTTTAAATTTTGAGTTTTCGTCAACTTAAAAGGATTTTAGACTCATTTAAAGTTTACCACGCTAACAGTGTAGTGTCACGAAAAGTATATTTCAGAAAATCATATCTCAAGACTGACACACAGGATTTCAGTCATTTTAGTACCATTCGAAAGAGAACGCGACGTAGATTCTAATTCCACTTTGAATTTTGAGTTTTCGTCAACTTAAAAGGATTTTAGACTCATTTAAAGTTTACCACGCTAACAGTGTAGTGTCACGATACGTATATTTCAGAAAATCATATCTCAAGACTGACACACAGGATTTCAGTCATTTTAGTACCATTCGAAAGAGAACGCGACGTAGATTCTAATTCCACTTTAAATTTTGAGTTTTCGTCAACTGAAAAGGATTTTAGACTCATTTAAAGTTTACCACGCTAACAGTGTAGTGTCACGATACATATATTTCAGAAAATCATATCTCAAGACTGACACACAGGATTTCAGTCATTTTAGTACCATTCGAAAGAGAACGCGACGTAGATTCTAATTCCACTTTGAATTTTGAGTTTTCGTCAACTTAAAAGGATTTTAGACTCATTTAAAGTTTACAACGCTAACAGAGTAGTGTCACGAAACGTATATTTCAGAAAATCATATCTCAAGACTGACACACAGGATTTCAGTCAGTTTAGTACCATTCGAAAGAGAACGCGACGTAGATTCTAATTCCACTTTAAATTTTGAGTTTTCGTCAACTTAAAAGGATTTTAGACTCATTTAAAG
The DNA here is from genome assembly GCA_964036255.1 of Caenorhabditis virilis. Taxonomy (NCBI): domain Eukaryota; kingdom Metazoa; phylum Nematoda; class Chromadorea; order Rhabditida; family Rhabditidae; genus Caenorhabditis; species Caenorhabditis virilis. The sequence goes on from OZ038416.1 coordinate 16,544,188, forward strand.
TTTACCACGCTAACAGTGTAGTGTCACGATACGTATATTTCAGAAAATCATATCTCAAGACTGACACACAGGATTTCAGTCATTTTAGTACCATTCGAAAGAGAACGCGACGTAGATTCTAATTCCACTTTAAATTTTGAGTTTTCGTCAACTTAAAAGGATTTTAGACTCATTTAAAGTTTACCACGCTAACAGTGTAGTGTCACGAAACGTATATTTCAGAAAATCATATCTCAAGACTGACACACAGGATTTCAGTCATTTTAGTACCATTCGAAAGAGAACGCGACGTAGATTCTAATTCCACTTTAAATTTTGAGTTTTCTTCAACTTAAAAGGATTTTAGACTCATTTAAAGTTTACCACGCTAACAGTGTAGTGTCACGATACGTATATTTCAGAAAATCATATCTCAAGACTGACACACAGGATTTCAGTCATTTTAGTACCATTCGAAAGAGAACGCGACGTAGATTCTAATTCCACTTTAAATTTTGAGTTTTCGTCAACTTAAAAGGATTTTAGACTCATTTAAAGTTTACCACGCTAACAGTGTAGTGTCACGAAACGTATATTTCAGAAAATCATATCTCAAGACTGACACACAGGATTTCAGTCATTTTAGTACCATTCGAAAGAGAACGCGACGTAGATTCTAATTCCACTTTAAATTTTGAGTTTTCGTCAACTTAAAAGGATTTTAGACTCATTTAAAGTTTACCACGCTAACAGTGTAGTGTCACGAAACGTATATTTCAGAAAATCAAATCTCAAGACTGACACACAGGATTTCAGTCATTTTAGTACCATTCGAAAGAGAACGCGACGTAGATTCTAATTCCACTTTGAATTTTGAGTTTTCGTCAACTTAAAAGGATTTCAGACTCATTTAAAGTTTACCACGCTAACAGTGTAGTGTCACGAAACGTATATTTCAGAAAATCATATCTCAAGACTGACACACAGGATTTCAGTCATTTTAGTACCATTCGAAAGAGAACGCGACGTAGATTCTAATTCCACTTTAAATTTTGAGTTTTCGTCAACTTAAAAGGATTTTAGACTCATTTAAAGTTTACCACGCTAACAGTGTAGTGTCACGAAAAGTATATTTCAGAAAATCATATCTCAAGACTGACACACAGGATTTCAGTCATTTTAGTACCATTCGAAAGAGAACGCGACGTAGATTCTAATTCCACTTTGAATTTTGAGTTTTCGTCAACTTAAAAGGATTTTAGACTCATTTAAAGTTTACCACGCTAACAGTGTAGTGTCACGATACGTATATTTCAGAAAATCATATCTCAAGACTGACACACAGGATTTCAGTCATTTTAGTACCATTCGAAAGAGAACGCGACGTAGATTCTAATTCCACTTTAAATTTTGAGTTTTCGTCAACTGAAAAGGATTTTAGACTCATTTAAAGTTTACCACGCTAACAGTGTAGTGTCACGATACATATATTTCAGAAAATCATATCTCAAGACTGACACACAGGATTTCAGTCATTTTAGTACCATTCGAAAGAGAACGCGACGTAGATTCTAATTCCACTTTGAATTTTGAGTTTTCGTCAACTTAAAAGGATTTTAGACTCATTTAAAGTTTACAACGCTAACAGAGTAGTGTCACGAAACGTATATTTCAGAAAATCATATCTCAAGACTGACACACAGGATTTCAGTCAGTTTAGTACCATTCGAAAGAGAACGCGACGTAGATTCTAATTCCACTTTAAATTTTGAGTTTTCGTCAACTTAAAAGGATTTTAGACTCATTTAAAGTTTACCACGCTAACAGTGTAGTGTCACGATACGTATATTTCAGAAAATCATATCTCAAGACTGACACACAGGATTTCAGTCATTTTAGTACCATTCGAAAGAGAACGCGACGTAGATTCTAATTCCACTTTAAATTTTGAGTTTTCGTCAACTTAAAAGGATTTTAGACTCATTTAAAGTTTACCACGCTAACAGTGTAGTGTCACGAAACGTATATTTCAGAAAATCATATCTCAAGACTGACACACAGGATTTCAGTCATTTTAGTACCATTCGAAAGAGAACGCGACGTAGATTCTAATTCCACTTTAAATTTTGAGTTTTCGTCAACTTAAAAGGATTTTAGACTCATTTAAAGTTTACCACGCTAACAGTGTAGTGTCACGAAACGTATATTTCAGAAAATCATATCTCAAGACTGACACACAGGATTTCAGTCATTTTAGTACCATTCGAAAGAGAACGCGACGTAGATTCTAATTCCACTTTAAATTTTGAGTTTTCGTCAACTTAAAAGGATTTTAGACTCATTTAAAGTTTACCACGCTAACAGTGTAGTGTCACGAAACGTATATTTCAGAAAATCATATCTCAAGACTGACACACAGGATTTCAGTCAGTTTAGTACCATTCGAAAGAGAACGCGACGTAGATTCTAATTCCACTTTAAATTTTGAGTTTTCGTCAACTTAAAAGGATTTTAGACTCATTTAAAGTTTACCACGCTAACAGTGTAGTGTCACGATACGTATATTTCAGAAAATCATATCTCAAGACTGACACACAGGATTTCAGTCATTTTAGTACCATTCGAAAGAGAACGCGACGTAGATTCTAATTCCACTTTAAATTTTGAGTTTTCTTCAACTTAAAAGGATTTTAGACTCATTTAAAGTTTACCACGCTAACAGTGTAGTGTCACGATACGTATATTTCAGAAAATCATATCTCAAGACTGACACACAGGATTTCAGTCATTTTAGTACCATTCGAAAGAGAACGCGACGTAGATTCTAATTCCACTTTAAATTTTGAGTTTTCGTCAACTTAAAAGGATTTTAGACTCATTTAAAGTTTACCACGCTAACAGTGTAGTGTCACGAAACGTATATTTCAGAAAATCATATCTCAAGACTGACACACAGGATTTCAGTAATTTTAGTACCATTCCAAAGAGAACGCGACGTAGATTCTAATTCCACTTTGAATTTTGAGTTTTCGTCAACTTAAAAGGATTTTAGACTCATTTAAAGTTTACCACGCTAACAGTGTAGTGTCACGAAACGTATATTTCAGAAAATCATATCTCAAGACTGACACACAGGATTTCAGTCATTTTAGTACCATTCGAAAGAGAACGCGACGTAGATTCTAATTCCACTTTAAATTTTGAGTTTTCGTCAACTTTAAAGGATTTTAGACTCATTTAAAGTTTACCACGCTAACAGTGTAGTGTCACGAAACGTATATTTCAGAAAATCATATCTCAAGACTGACACACAGGATTTCAGTCAGTTTAGTACCATTCGAAAGAGAACGCGACGTAGATTCTAATTCCACTTTAAATTTTGAGTTTTCGTCAACTTAAAAGGATTTTAGACTCATTTAAATTTTACCACGCTAACAGTGTAGTGTCACGATACGTATATTTCAGAAAATCATATCTCAAGACTGACACACAGGATTTCAGTCATTTTAGTACCATTCGAAAGAGAACGCGACGTAGATTCTAATTCCACTTTAAATTTTGAGTTTTCGTCAACTTAAAAGGATTTTAGACTCATTTAAAGTTTACCACGCTAACAGTGTAGTGTCACGAAACGTATATTTCAGAAAATCATATCTCAAGACTGACACACAGGATTTCAGTCATTTTAGTACCATTCGAAAGAGAACGCGACGTAGATTCTAATTCCACTTTAAATTTTGAGTTTTCGTCAACTTAAAAGGATTTTAGACTCATTTAAAGTTTACCACGCTAACAGTGTAGTGTCACGAAACGTATATTTCAGAAAATCATATCTCAAGACTGACACACAGGATTTCAGTCATTTTAGTACCATTCGAAAGAGAACGCGACGTAGATTCTAATTCCACTTTAAATTTTGAGTTTTCGTCAACTTAAAAGGATTTTAGACTCATTTAAAGTTTACCACGCTAACAGTGTAGTGTCACGAAACGTATATTTCAGAAAATCATATCTCAAGACTGACACACAGGATTTCAGTCATTTTAGTACCATTCGAAAGAGAACGCGACGTAGATTCTAATTCCACTTTAAATTTTGAGTTTTCGTCAACTTAAAAGGATTTTAGACTCATTTAAAGTTTACCACGCTAACAGTGTAGTGTCACGAAACGTATATTTCAGAAAATCATATCTCAAGACTGACACACAGGATTTCAGTAATTTTAGTACCATTCCAAAGAGAACGCGACGTAGATTCTAATTCCACTTTGAATTTTGAGTTTTCGTCAACTTAAAAGGATTTTAGACTCATTTAAAGTTTACCACGCTAACAGTGTAGTGTCACGAAACGTATATTTCAGAAAATCATATCTCAAGACTGACACACAGGATTTCAGTCATTTTAGTACCATTCGAAAGAGAACGCGACGTAGATTCTAATTCCACTTTAAATTTTGAGTTTTCGTCAACTTTAAAGGATTTTAGACTCATTTAAAGTTTACCACGCTAACAGTGTAGTGTCACGAAACGTATATTTCAGAAAATCATATCTCAAGACTGACACACAGGATTTCAGTCAGTTTAGTACCATTCGAAAGAGAACGCGACGTAGATTCTAATTCCACTTTAAATTTTGAGTTTTCGTCAACTTAAAAGGATTTTAGACTCATTTAAATTTTACCACGCTAACAGTGTAGTGTCACGATACGTATATTTCAGAAAATCATATCTCAAGACTGACACACAGGATTTCAGTCATTTTAGTACCATTCGAAAGAGAACGCGACGTAGATTCTAATTCCACTTTAAATTTTGAGTTTTCGTCAACTTAAAAGGATTTTAGACTCATTTAAAGTTTACCACGCTAACAGTGTAGTGTCACGAAACGTATATTTCAGAAAATCATATCTCAAGACTGACACACAGGATTTCAGTCATTTTAGTACCATTCGAAAGAGAACGCGACGTAGATTCTAATTCCACTTTAAATTTTGAGTTTTCGTCAACTTAAAAGGATTTTAGACTCATTTAAAGTTTACCACGCTAACAGTGTAGTGTCACGAAACGTATATTTCAGAAAATCATATCTCAAGACTGACACACAGGATTTCAGTCATTTTAGTACCATTCGAAAGAGAACGCGACGTAGATTCTAATTCCACTTTAAATTTTGAGTTTTCGTCAACTTAAAAGGATTTTAGACTCATTTAAAGTTTACCACGCTAACAGTGTAGTGTCACGAAACGTATATTTCAGAAAATCATATCTCAAGACTGACACACAGGATTTCAGTCATTTTAGTACCATTCGAAAGAGAACGCGACGTAGATTCTAATTCCACTTTAAATTTTGAGTTTTCGTCAACTTAAAAGGATTTTAGACTCATTTAAAGTTTACCACGCTAACAGTGTAGTGTCACGAAACGTATATTTCAGAAAATCATATCTCAAGACTGACACACAGGATTTCAGTCATTTTAGTACCATTCGAAAGAGAACGCGACGTAGATTCTAATTCCACTTTAAATTTTGAGTTTTCTTCAACTTAAAAGGATTTTAGACTCATTTAAAGTTTACCACGCTAACAGTGTAGTGTCACGATACGTATATTTCAGAAAATCATATCTCAAGACTGACACACAGGATTTCAGTCATTTTAGTACCATTCGAAAGAGAACGCGACGTAGATTCTAATTCCACTTTAAATTTTGAGTTTTCGTCAACTTAAAAGGATTTTAGACTCATTTAAAGTTTACCACGCTAACAGTGTAGTGTCACGAAACGTATATTTCAGAAAATCATATCTCAAGACTGACACACAGGATTTCAGTAATTTTAGTACCATTCCAAAGAGAACGCGACGTAGATTCTAATTCCACTTTGAATTTTGAGTTTTCGTCAACTTAAAAGGATTTTAGACTCATTTAAAGTTTACCACGCTAACAGTGTAGTGTCACGAAACGTATATTTCAGAAAATCATATCTCAAGACTGACACACAGGATTTCAGTCATTTTAGTACCATTCGAAAGAGAACGCGACGTAGATTCTAATTCCACTTTAAATTTTGAGTTTTCGTCAACTTTAAAGGATTTTAGACTCATTTAAAGTTTACCACGCTAACAGTGTAGTGTCACGAAACGTATATTTCAGAAAATCATATCTCAAGACTGACACACAGGATTTCAGTCAGTTTAGTACCATTCGAAAGAGAACGCGACGTAGATTCTAATTCCACTTTAAATTTTGAGTTTTCGTCAACTTAAAAGGATTTTAGACTCATTTAAATTTTACCACGCTAACAGTGTAGTGTCACGATACGTATATTTCAGAAAATCATATCTCAAGACTGACACACAGGATTTCAGTCATTTTAGTACCATTCGAAAGAGAACGCGACGTAGATTCTAATTCCACTTTAAATTTTGAGTTTTCGTCAACTTAAAAGGATTTTAGACTCATTTAAAGTTTACCACGCTAACAGTGTAGTGTCACGAAACGTATATTTCAGAAAATCATATCTCAAGACTGACACACAGGATTTCAGTCATTTTAGTACCATTCGAAAGAGAACGCGACGTAGATTCTAATTCCACTTTAAATTTTGAGTTTTCGTCAACTTAAAAGGATTTTAGACTCATTTAAAGTTTACCACGCTAACAGTGTAGTGTCACGAAACGTATATTTCAGAAAATCATATCTCAAGACTGACACACAGGATTTCAGTCATTTTAGTACCATTCGAAAGAGAACGCGACGTAGATTCTAATTCCACTTTAAATTTTGAGTTTTCGTCAACTTAAAAGGATTTTAGACTCATTTAAAGTTTACCACGCTAACAGTGTAGTGTCACGAAACGTATATTTCAGAAAATCATATCTCAAGACTGACACACAGGATTTCAGTCATTTTAGTACCATTCGAAAGAGAACGCGACGTAGATTCTAATTCCACTTTAAATTTTGAGTTTTCGTCAACTTAAAAGGATTTTAGACTCATTTAAAGTTTACCACGCTAACAGTGTAGTGTCACGAAACGTATATTTCAGAAAATCATATCTCAAGACTGACACACAGGATTTCAGTAATTTTAGTACCATTCCAAAGAGAACGCGACGTAGATTCTAATTCCACTTTGAATTTTGAGTTTTCGTCAACTTAAAAGGATTTTAGACTCATTTAAAGTTTACCACGCTAACAGTGTAGTGTCACGAAACGTATATTTCAGAAAATCATATCTCAAGACTGACACACAGGATTTCAGTCATTTTAGTACCATTCGAAAGAGAACGCGACGTAGATTCTAATTCCACTTTAAATTTTGAGTTTTCGTCAACTTTAAAGGATTTTAGACTCATTTAAAGTTTACCACGCTAACAGTGTAGTGTCACGAAACGTATATTTCAGAAAATCATATCTCAAGACTGACACACAGGATTTCAGTCAGTTTAGTACCATTCGAAAGAGAACGCGACGTAGATTCTAATTCCACTTTAAATTTTGAGTTTTCGTCAACTTAAAAGGATTTTAGACTCATTTAAATTTTACCACGCTAACAGTGTAGTGTCACGATACGTATATTTCAGAAAATCATATCTCAAGACTGACACACAGGATTTCAGTCATTTTAGTACCATTCGAAAGAGAACGCGACGTAGATTCTAATTCCACTTTAAATTTTGAGTTTTCGTCAACTTAAAAGGATTTTAGACTCATTTAAAGTTTACCACGCTAACAGTGTAGTGTCACGAAACGTATATTTCAGAAAATCATATCTCAAGACTGACACACAGGATTTCAGTCATTTTAGTACCATTCGAAAGAGAACGCGACGTAGATTCTAATTCCACTTTAAATTTTGAGTTTTCGTCAACTTAAAAGGATTTTAGACTCATTTAAAGTTTACCACGCTAACAGTGTAGTGTCACGAAACGTATATTTCAGAAAATCATATCTCAAGACTGACACACAGGATTTCAGTCATTTTAGTACCATTCGAAAGAGAACGCGACGTAGATTCTAATTCCACTTTAAATTTTGAGTTTTCGTCAACTTAAAAGGATTTTAGACTCATTTAAAGTTTACCACGCTAACAGTGTAGTGTCACGAAACGTATATTTCAGAAAATCATATCTCAAGACTGACACACAGGATTTCAGTCATTTTAGTACCATTCGAAAGAGAACGCGACGTAGATTCTAATTCCACTTTAAATTTTGAGTTTTCGTCAACTTAAAAGGATTTTAGACTCATTTAAAGTTTACCACGCTAACAGTGTAGTGTCACGAAACGTATATTTCAGAAAATCATATCTCAAGACTGACACACAGGATTTCAGTAATTTTAGTACCATTCGAAAGAGAACGCGACGTAGATTCTAATTCCACTTTAAATTTTGAGTTTTCGTCAACTTAAAAGGATTTTAGACTCATTTAAAGTTTACCACGCTAACAGTGTAGTGTCACGAAACGTATATTTCAGAAAATCATATCTCAAGACTGACACACAGGATTTCAGTCATTTTAGTACCATTCGAAAGAGAACGCGACGTAGATTCTAATTCCACTTTAAATTTTGAGTTTTCGTCAACTTAAAAGGATTTTAGACTCATTTAAAGTTTACCACGCTAACAGTGTAGTGTCACGAAACGTATATTTCAGAAAATCATATCTCAAGACTGACACACAGGATTTCAGTAATTTTAGTACCATTCGAAAGAGAACGCGACGTAGATTCTAATTCCACTTTAAATTTTGAGTTTTCGTCAACTTAAAAGGATTTTAGACTCATTTAAAGTTTACCACGCTAACAGTGTAGTGTCACGAAACGTATATTTCAGAAAATCATATCTCAAGACTGACACACAGGATTTCAGTCATTTTAGTACCATTCGAAAGAGAACGCGACGTAGATTCTAATTCCACTTTAAATTTTGAGTTTTCGTCAACTTAAAAGGATTTTAGACTCATTTAAAGTTTACCACGCTAACAGTGTAGTGTCACGAAACGTATATTTCAGAAAATCATATCTCAAGACTGACACACAGGATTTCAGTAATTTTAGTACCATTCGAAAGAGAACGCGACGTAGATTCTAATTCCACTTTAAATTTTGAGTTTTCGTCAACTTTAAAGGATTTTAGACTCATTTAAAGTTTACCACGCTAACAGTGTAGTGTCACGAAACGTATATTTCAGAAAATCATATCTCAAGACTGACACACAGGATTTCAGTAATTTTAGTACCATTCGAAAGAGAACGCGACGTAGATTCTAATTCCACTTTAAATTTTGAGTTTTCGTCAACTTAAAAGGATTTTAGACTCATTTAAAGTTTACCACGCTAACAGTGTAGTGTCACGAAACGTATATTTCAGAAAATCATATCTCAAGACTGACACACAGGATTTCAGTCATTTTAGTACCATTCGAAAGAGAACGCGACGTAGATTCTAATTCCACTTTAAATTTTGAGTTTTCGTCAACTTAAAAGGATTTTAGACTCATTTAAAGTTTACCACGCTAACAGTGTAGTGTCACGAAACGTATATTTCAGAAAATCATATCTCAAGACTGACACACAGGATTTCAGTAATTTTAGTACCATTCGAAAGAGAACGCGACGTAGATTCTAATTCCACTTTAAATTTTGAGTTTTCGTCAACTTAAAAGGATTTTAGACTCATTTAAAGTTTACCACGCTAACAGTGTAGTGTCACGAAACGTATATTTCAGAAAATCATATCTCAAGACTGACACACAGGATTTCAGTCATTTTAGTACCATTCGAAAGAGAACGCGACGTAGATTCTAATTCCACTTTAAATTTTGAGTTTTCGTCAACTTAAAAGGATTTTAGACTCATTTAAAGTTTACCACGCTAACAGTGTAGTGTCACGAAACGTATATTTCAGAAAATCATATCTCAAGACTGACACACAGGATTTCAGTAATTTTAGTACCATTCGAAAGAGAACGCGACGTAGATTCTAATTCCACTTTAAATTTTGAGTTTTCGTCAACTTTAAAGGATTTTAGACTCATTTAAAGTTTACCACGCTAACAGTGTAGTGTCACGAAACGTATATTTCAGAAAATCATATCTCAAGACTGACACACAGGATTTCAGTAATTTTAGTACCATTCGAAAGAGAACGCGACGTAGATTCTAATTCCACTTTAAATTTTGAGTTTTCGTCAACTTAAAAGGATTTTAGACTCATTTAAAGTTTACCACGCTAACAGTGTAGTGTCACGATACGTATATTTCAGAAAATCATATCTCAAGACTGACACACAGGATTTCAGTCATTTTAGTACCATTCGAAAGAGAACGCGACGTAGATTCTAATTCCACTTTAAATTTTGAGTTTTCGTCAACTTAAAAGGATTTTAGACTCATTTAAAGTTTACCACGCTAACAGTGTAGTGTCACGAAACGTATATTTCAGAAAATCATATCTCAAGACTGACACACAGGATTTCAGTCATTTTAGTACCATTCGAAAGAGAACGCGACGTAGATTCTAATTCCACTTTAAATTTTGAGTTTTCGTCAACTTAAAAGGATTTTAGACTCATTTAAAGTTTACCACGCTAACAGTGTAGTGTCACGAAACGTATATTTCAGAAAATCATATCTCAAGACTGACACACAGGATTTCAGTCATTTTAGTACCATTCGAAAGAGAACGCGACGTAGATTCTAATTCCACTTTAAATTTTGAGTTTTCGTCAACTTAAAAGGATTTTAGACTCATTTAAAGTTTACCACGCTAACAGTGTAGTGTCACGAAACGTATATTTCAGAAAATCATATCTCAAGACTGACACACAGGATTTCAGTCATTTTAGTACCATTCGAAAGAGAACGCGACGTAGATTCTAATTCCACTTTAAATTTTGAGTTTTCGTCAACTTAAAAGGATTTTAGACTCATTTAAAGTTTACCACGCTAACAGTGTAGTGTCACGAAACGTATATTTCAGAAAATCATATCTCAAGACTGACACACAGGATTTCAGTCATTTTAGTACCATTCGAAAGAGAACGCGACGTAGATTCTAATTCCACTTTAAATTTTGAGTTTTCGTCAACTTAAAAGGATTTTAGACTCATTTAAAGTTTACCACGCTAACAGTGTAGTGTCACGAAACGTATAATTCAGAAAATCATATCTCAAGACTGACACACAGGATTTCAGTCATTTTAGTACCATTCGAAAGAGAACGCGACGTAGATTCTAATTCCACTTTAAATTTTGAGTTTTCGTCAACTTAAAAGATTTTAGACTCATTTAAAGTTTACCACGCTAACAGTGTAGTGTCACGAAACGTATATTTCAGAAAATCATATCTCAAGACTGACACACAGGATTTCAGTCATTTTAGTACCATTCGAAAGAGAACGCGACGTAGATTCTAATTCCACTTTAAATTTTGAGTTTTCGTCAACTTAAAAGGATTTTAGACTCATTTAAAGTTTACCACGCTAACAGTGTAGTGTCACGAACGTATATTTCAGAAATCATATCTCAAGACTGACACACAGGATTTCAGTCATTTTAGTACCATTCGAAAGAGAACGCGACGTAGATTCTAATTCCACTTTAAATTTTGAGTTTTCGTCAACTTAAAAGGATTTTAGACTCATTTAAAGTTTACCACGCTAACAGTGTAGTGTCACGAACGTATATTTCAGAAAATCATATCTCAAGACTGACACACAGGATTTCAGTAATTTTAGTACCATTCGAAAGAGAACGCGACGTAGATTCTAATTCCACTTTAAATTTTGAGTTTTCGTCAACTTTAAAGGATTTTAGACTCATTTAAAGTTTACCACGCTAACAGTGTAGTGTCACGAAACGTATATTTCAGAAAATCATATCTCAAGACTGACACACAGGATTTCAGTAATTTTAGTACCATTCGAAAGAGAACGCGACGTAGATTCTAATTCCACTTTAAATTTTGAGTTTTCGTCAACTTAAAAGGATTTTAGACTCATTTAAAGTTTACCACGCTAACAGTGTAGTGTCACGATACGTATATTTCAGAAAATCATATCTCAAGACTGACACACAGGATTTCAGTCATTTTAGTACCATTCGAAAGAGAACGCGACGTAGATTCTAATTCCACTTTAAATTTTGAGTTTTCGTCAACTTAAAAGGATTTTAGACTCATTTAAAGTTTACCACGCTAACAGTGTAGTGTCACGAAACGTATATTTCAGAAAATCATATCTCAAGACTGACACACAGGATTTCAGTCATTTTAGTACCATTCGAAAGAGAACGCGACGTAGATTCTAATTCCACTTTAAATTTTGAGTTTTCGTCAACTTAAAAGGATTTTAGACTCATTTAAAGTTTACCACGCTAACAGTGTAGTGTCACGAAACGTATATTTCAGAAAATCATATCTCAAGACTGACACACAGGATTTCAGTCATTTTAGTACCATTCGAAAGAGAACGCGACGTAGATTCTAATTCCACTTTAAATTTTGAGTTTTCGTCAACTTAAAAGGATTTTAGACTCATTTAAAGTTTACCACGCTAACAGTGTAGTGTCACGAAACGTATATTTCAGAAAATCATATCTCAAGACTGACACACAGGATTTCAGTCATTTTAGTACCATTCGAAAGAGAACGCGACGTAGATTCTAATTCCACTTTAAATTTTGAGTTTTCGTCAACTTAAAAGGATTTTAGACTCATTTAAAGTTTACCACGCTAACAGTGTAGTGTCACGAAACGTATATTTCAGAAAATCATATCTCAAGACTGACACACAGGATTTCAGTCATTTTAGTACCATTCGAAAGAGAACGCGACGTAGATTCTAATTCCACTTTAAATTTTGAGTTTTCGTCAACTTAAAAGGATTTTAGACTCATTTAAAGTTTACCACGCTAACAGTGTAGTGTCACGAAACGTATATTTCAGAAAATCATATCTCAAGACTGACACACAGGATTTCAGTCATTTTAGTACCATTCGAAAGAGAACGCGACGTAGATTCTAATTCCACTTTAAATTTTGAGTTTTCGTCAACTTAAAAGGATTTTAGACTCATTTAAAGTTTACCACGCTAACAGTGTAGTGTCACGAAACGTATATTTCAGAAAATCATATCTCAAGACTGACACACAGGATTTCAGTCATTTTAGTACCATTCGAAAGAGAACGCGACGTAGATTCTAATTCCACTTTAAATTTTGAGTTTTCTTCAACTTAAAAGGATTTTAGACTCATTTAAAGTTTACCACGCTAACAGTGTAGTGTCACGAAACGTATATTTCAGAAAATCATATCTCAAGACTGACACACAGGATTTCAGTCATTTTAGTACCATTCGAAAGAGAACGCGACGTAGATTCTAATTCCACTTTAAATTTTGAGTTTTCGTCAACTTAAAAGGATTTTAGACTCATTTAAAGTTTACCACGCTAACAGTGTAGTGTCACGAAGCGTATATTTCAGAAAATCATATCTCAAGACTGACACACAGGATTTCAGTCATTTTAGTACCATTCGAAAGAGAACGCGACGTAGATTCTAATTCCACTTTAAATTTTGAGTTTTCGTCAACTTAAAAGGATTTTAGACTCATTTAAAGTTTACCACGCTAACAGTGTAGTGTCACGAAACGTATATTTCAGAAAATCATATCTCAAGACTGACACACAGGATTTCAGTCATTTTAGTACCATTCGAAAGAGAACGCGACGTAGATTCTAATTCCACTTTAAATTTTGAGTTTTCGTCAACTTAAAAGGATTTTAGACTCATTTAAAGTTTACCACGCTAACAGTGTAGTGTCACGAAACGTATATTTCAGAAAATCATATCTCAAGACTGACACACAGGATTTCAGTCATTTTAGTACCATTCGAAAGAGAACGCGACGTAGATTCTAATTCCACTTTAAATTTTGAGTTTTCGTCAACTTAAAAGGATTTTAGACTCATTTAAAGTTTACCACGCTAACAGTGTAGTGTCACGAAACGTATATTTCAGAAAATCATATCTCAAGACTGACACACAGGATTTCAGTCATTTTAGTACCATTCGAAAGAGAACGCGACGTAGATTCTAATTCCACTTTAAATTTTGAGTTTTCGTCAACTTAAAAGGATTTTAGACTCATTTAAAGTTTACCACGCTAACAGTGTAGTGTCACGAAACGTATATTTCAGAAAATCATATCTCAAGACTGACACACAGGATTTCAGTCATTTTAGTACCATTCGAAAGAGAACGCGACGTAGATTCTAATTCCACTTTAAATTTTGAGTTTTCGTCAACTTAAAAGGATTTTAGACTCATTTAAAGTTTACCACGCTAACAGTGTAGTGTCACGAAACGTATATTTCAGAAAATCATATCTCAAGACTGACACACAGGATTTCAGTCATTTTAGTACCATTCGAAAGAGAACGCGACGTAGATTCTAATTCCACTTTAAATTTTGAGTTTTCGTCAACTTAAAAGGATTTTAGACTCATTTAAAGTTTACCACGCTAACAGTGTAGTGTCACGAAACGTATATTTCAGAAAATCATATCTCAAGACTGACACACAGGATTTCAGTCATTTTAGTACCATTCGAAAGAGAACGCGACGTAGATTCTAATTCCACTTTAAATTTTGAGTTTTCGTCAACTTAAAAGGATTTTAGACTCATTTAAAGTTTACCACGCTAACAGTGTAGTGTCACGAAACGTATATTTCAGAAAATCATATCTCAAGACTGACACACAGGATTTCAGTCATTTTAGTACCATTCGAAAGAGAACGCGACGTAGATTCTAATTCCACTTTAAATTTTGAGTTTTCGTCAACTTAAAAGGATTTTAGACTCATTTAAAGTTTACCACGCTAACAGTGTAGTGTCACGAAACGTATATTTCAGAAAATCATATCTCAAGACTGACACACAGGATTTCAGTCATTTTAGTACCATTCGAAAGAGAACGCGACGTAGATTCTAATTCCACTTTAAATTTTGAGTTTTCTTCAACTTAAAAGGATTTTAGACTCATTTAAAGTTTACCACGCTAACAGTGTAGTGTCACGAAACGTATATTTCAGAAAATCATATCTCAAGACTGACACACAGGATTTCAGTCATTTTAGTACCATTCGAAAGAGAACGCGACGTAGATTCTAATTCCACTTTAAATTTTGAGTTTTCGTCAACTTAAAAGGATTTTAGACTCATTTAAAGTTTACCACGCTAACAGTGTAGTGTCACGAAACGTATATTTCAGAAAATCATATCTCAAGACTGACACACAGGATTTCAGTCATTTTAGTACCATTCGAAAGAGAACGCGACGTAGATTCTAATTCCACTTTAAATTTTGAGTTTTCGTCAACTTAAAAGGATTTTAGACTCATTTAAAGTTTACCACGCTAACAGTGTAGTGTCACGAAACGTATATTTCAGAAAATCATATCTCAAGACTGACACACAGGATTTCAGTCATTTTAGTACCATTCGAAAGAGAACGCGACGTAGATTCTAATTCCACTTTAAATTTTGAGTTTTCGTCAACTTAAAAGGATTTTAGACTCATTTAAAGTTTACCACGCTAACAGTGTAGTGTCACGAAACGTATATTTCAGAAAATCATATCTCAAGACTGACACACAGGATTTCAGTCATTTTAGTACCATTCGAAAGAGAACGCGACGTAGATTCTAATTCCACTTTAAATTTTGAGTTTTCTTCAACTTAAAAGGATTTTAGACTCATTTAAAGTTTACCACGCTAACAGTGTAGTGTCACGAAACGTATATTTCAGAAAATCATATCTCAAGACTGACACACAGGATTTCAGTCATTTTAGTACCATTCGAAAGAGAACGCGACGTAGATTCTAATTCCACTTTAAATTTTGAGTTTTCGTCAACTTAAAAGGATTTTAGACTCATTTAAAGTTTACCACGCTAACAGTGTAGTGTCACGAAACGTATATTTCAGAAAATCATATCTCAAGACTGACACACAGGATTTCAGTCATTTTAGTACCATTCGAAAGAGAACGCGACGTAGATTCTAATTCCACTTTAAATTTTGAGTTTTCTTCAACTTAAAAGGATTTTAGACTCATTTAAAGTTTACCACGCTAACAGTGTAGTGTCACGAAACGTATATTTCAGAAAATCATATCTCAAGACTGACACACAGGATTTCAGTCATTTTAGTACCATTCGAAAGAGAACGCGACGTAGATTCTAATTCCACTTTAAATTTTGAGTTTTCGTCAACTTAAAAGGATTTTAGACTCATTTAAAGTTTACCACGCTAACAGTGTAGTGTCACGAAGCGTATATTTCAGAAAATCATATCTCAAGACTGACACACAGGATTTCAGTCATTTTAGTACCATTCGAAAGAGAACGCGACGTAGATTCTAATTCCACTTTAAATTTTGAGTTTTCGTCAACTTAAAAGGATTTTAGACTCATTTAAAGTTTACCACGCTAACAGTGTAGTGTCACGAAACGTATATTTCAGAAAATCATATCTCAAGACTGACACACAGGATTTCAGTCATTTTAGTACCATTCGAAAGAGAACGCGACGTAGATTCTAATTCCACTTTAAATTTTGAGTTTTCTTCAACTTAAAAGGATTTTAGACTCATTTAAAGTTTACCACGCTAACAGTGTAGTGTCACGAAACGTATATTTCAGAAAATCATATCTCAAGACTGACACACAGGATTTCAGTCATTTTAGTACCATTCGAAAGAGAACGCGACGTAGATTCTAATTCCACTTTAAATTTTGAGTTTTCGTCAACTTAAAAGGATTTTAGACTCATTTAAAGTTTACCACGCTAACAGTGTAGTGTCACGAAACGTATATTTCAGAAAATCATATCTCAAGACTGACACACAGGATTTCAGTCATTTTAGTACCATTCGAAAGAGAACGCGACGTAGATTCTAATTCCACTTTAAATTTTGAGTTTTCGTCAACTTAAAAGGATTTTAGACTCATTTAAAGTTTACCACGCTAACAGTGTAGTGTCACGAAACGTATATTTCAGAAAATCATATCTCAAGACTGACACACAGGATTTCAGTCATTTTAGTACCATTCGAAAGAGAACGCGACGTAGATTCTAATTCCACTTTAAATTTTGAGTTTTCTTCAACTTAAAAGGATTTTAGACTCATTTAAAGTTTACCACGCTAACAGTGTAGTGTCACGAAACGTATATTTCAGAAAATCATATCTCAAGACTGACACACAGGATTTCAGTCATTTTAGTACCATTCGAAAGAGAACGCGACGTAGATTCTAATTCCACTTTAAATTTTGAGTTTTCGTCAACTTAAAAGGATTTTAGACTCATTTAAAGTTTACCACGCTAACAGTGTAGTGTCACGAAACGTATATTTCAGAAAATCATATCTCAAGACTGACACACAGGATTTCAGTCATTTTAGTACCATTCGAAAGAGAACGCGACGTAGATTCTAATTCCACTTTAAATTTTGAGTTTTCGTCAACTTAAAAGGATTTTAGACTCATTTAAAGTTTACCACGCTAACAGTGTAGTGTCACGAAACGTATATTTCAGAAAATCATATCTCAAGACTGACACACAGGATTTCAGTCATTTTAGTACCATTCGAAAGAGAACGCGACGTAGATTCTAATTCCACTTTAAATTTTGAGTTTTCTTCAACTTAAAAGGATTTTAGACTCATTTAAAGTTTACCACGCTAACAGTGTAGTGTCACGAAACGTATATTTCAGAAAATCATATCTCAAGACTGACACACAGGATTTCAGTCATTTTAGTACCATTCGAAAGAGAACGCGACGTAGATTCTAATTCCACTTTAAATTTTGAGTTTTCTTCAACTTAAAAGGATTTTAGACTCATTTAAAGTTTACCACGCTAACAGTGTAGTGTCACGAAACGTATATTTCAGAAAATCATATCTCAAGACTGACACACAGGATTTCAGTCATTTTAGTACCATTCGAAAGAGAACGCGACGTAGATTCTAATTCCACTTTAAATTTTGAGTTTTCGTCAACTTAAAAGGATTTTAGACTCATTTAAAGTTTACCACGCTAACAGTGTAGTGTCACGAAACGTATATTTCAGAAAATCATATCTCAAGACTGACACACAGGATTTCAGTCATTTTAGTACCTAAACTTTAAATGAGTCTAAAATCCTTTTAAGTTGACAAAAACTCAAAATTTAAAGTGGAATTAGAATCTACGTCGCGTTCTCTTTCGAATGGTAATTATGCTCAATTAAAATATTGAAAATTGCAGTTGTCTGGAAAAATAAAAAAAATACTCAATTTTGAACCAAATTCAAAAATTTTGGTACATTTAGATAGGACATCGCGAGTAGATATGAAATAAATTTTAAATTTTGAGATTTCGATAATTTATCGTGTAATTGTGCTCAATTGAAATATTGAGAGTGCAATTAATTGGCCCAATGCCAAAAATACTGGATTTTGATCCAATTACGAGAATTTATGCACCACTGGATAGGAAATCGCGAGTAGATATGAAATGAATTTTAAATTTTGAGATTTCGATAATTTATCGTGTAATTATGCTCAATTGAAATATTGAGAGTGCAATTAATTGGCCCAATGCCAAAAATACTGGATTTTGATCCAATTACGAGAATTTATGCACCACTGGATAGGAAATCGCGAGTAGATATGAAATAAATTTTAAATTTTGAGATTTCGATAATTTATCGTGTAATTGTGCTCAATTGAAATATTGAGAGTGCAATTAATTGGCCCAATGCCAAAATTACTGGATTTTGATCCAATTACGAGAATTTATGCACCACTGGATAGGAAATCGCGAGTAGATATGAAATAAATTTTAAATTTTGAGATTTCGATAATTTATCGTGTAATTGTGCTCAATTGAAATATTGAGAGTGCAATTAATTGGCCCAATGCCAAAAATACTGGATTTTGATCCAATTACGAGAATTTATGCACCACTGGATAGAAAATCGCGAGTAGATATGAAATAAATTTTAATTTTTGAGATTTCGATAATTTATCGTGTAATTATGCTCAATTAAAATATTGAAAATTGCAGTTGTCTGGAAAAATAAAAAAATACCCAATTTTGAACCAAATTCAAAAATTTTGGTACATTTAGATAGAAAATCGCGAGTAGATATGAAATAAATTTTAATTTTTGAGATTTCGATAATTTCTCGTGTAATTATGCTCAATTGAAATATTGAAAATTGCAGTTGTCTGGAAAAATTAAAAAAATACTCAATTTTAAACCAAATTCAAAAATTTTGGTACATTTAGATAGGACATCGCGAGTAGATATGAAATAAATTTTAAATTTTGAGATTTCGATAATTTATCGTGTAATTGTGCTCAATTGAAATATTGAGAGTGCAATTAATTGGCCCAATGCCAAAAATACTGGATTTTGATCCAATTACGAGAATTTATGTACCACTGGATAGGAAATCGCGAGTAGATATGAAATAAATTTTAAATTTTGAGATTTCGATAACTTATCGTGTAATTATGCTCAATTGAAATATTGAAATTGCAGTTGTCTGGAAAAATAAAAAAATACCCAATTTTGAACCAAATTCAAAAATTTTGGTACATTTAGATAGAAAATCGCGAGTAGATATGAAAAAAAATTTAATTTTTGAGATTTCAATAATTTATCGTTTAATTATGCTCAATTGAAATATTGAAAATTGCAGTTGTCTGGAAAAATAAAAAAATACTCAATTTCGAACCAAATTCAAAAATTTTGGTACATTTAGATAGGAAATCGCGAGTAGATATGAAATAAATTTTAAATTTTGAGATTTCGATAATTTATCGTGTAATTGTGCTCAATTGAAATATTGAGAGTGCAATTAATTGGCCCAATGCCAAAAATACTGGATTTTGATCCAATTACGAGAATTTATGCACCACTGGATAGGAAATCGCGAGTAGATATGAAATAAATTTTAAATTTTGAGATTTCGATAATTTATCGTGTAATTGTGCGCAATTGAAATATTGAGAGTGCAATTAATTGGCCCAATGCCAAAAATACTGGATTTTGATCCAATTACGAGAATTTATGCACCACTGGATAGGAAATCGCGAGTAGATATGAAATAAATTTTAAATTTTGAGATTTCGATAATTTATCGTGTAATTATGCTCAATTGAAATATTGAAAATTGCAGTTGTCTGGAAAAATAAAAAAATACTAAATTTTGAACCAAATTCAAAAATTTTGGTACATTTAGATAGGAAATCGCGAGTAGATATGAAATAAATTTTAAATTTTGAGATTTCGATAATTTATCGTGTAATTGTGCTCAATTGAAATATTGAGAGTGCAATTAATTGGCCCAATGCCAAAAATACTGGATTTTGATCCAATTACGAGAATTTATGCACCACTGGATAGGAAATCGCGAGTAGATATGAAATAAATTTTAAATTTTGAGATTTCGATAATTTATCGTGTAATTGTGCGCAATTGAAATATTGAGAGTGCAATTAATTGGCCCAATGCCAAAAATACTGGATTTTGATCCAATTACGAGAATTTATGCACCACTGGATAGGAAATCGCGAGTAGATATAAAATAAATTTTAAATTTTGAGATTTCGATAATTTATCGTGTAATTGTGCTCAATTGAAATATTGAGAGTGCAATTAATTGGCCCAATGCCAAAAATACTGGATTTTGATCCAATTACGAGAATTTATGCACCACTGGATAGAAAATCGCGAGTAGATATGAAATAAATTTTAATTTTTGAGATTTCGATAATTTCTCGTGTAATTATGCTCAATTGAAATATTGAAAATTGCAGTTGTCTGGAAAAATAAAAAAAATACTCAATTTTAAACCAAATTCAAAAATTTTGGTACATTTAGATAGGACATCGCGAGTAGATATGAAATAAATTTTAAATTTTGAGATTTCGATAATTTATCGTGTAATTGTGCTCAATTGAAATATTGAGAGTGCAATTAATTGGCCCAATGCCAAAAATACTGGATTTTGATCCAATTACGAGAATTTATGTACCACTGGATAGGAAATCGCGAGTAGATATGAAATAAATTTTAAATTTTGAGATTTCGATAACTTATCGTGTAATTATGCTCAATTGAAATATTGAAATTGCAGTTGTCTGGAAAAATAAAAAAATACCCAATTTTGAACCAAATTCAAAAATTTTGGTACATTTAGATAGAAAATCGCGAGTAGATATGAAAAAAAATTTAATTTTTGAGATTTCAATAATTTATCGTTTAATTATGCTCAATTGAAATATTGAAAATTGCAGTTGTCTGGAAAAATAAAAAAATACTCAATTTCGAACCAAATTCAAAAATTTTGGTACATTTAGATAGGAAATCGCGAGTAGATATGAAATAAATTTTAAATTTTGAGATTTCGATAATTTATCGTGTAATTGTGCTCAATTGAAATATTGAGAGTGCAATTAATTGGCCCAATGCCAAAAATACTGGATTTTGATCCAATTACGAGAATTTATGCACCACTGGATAGGAAATCGCGAGTAGATATGAAATAAATTTTAAATTTTGAGATTTCGATAATTTATCGTGTAATTGTGCGCAATTGAAATATTGAGAGTGCAATTAATTGGCCCAATGCCAAAAATACTGGATTTTGATCCAATTACGAGAATTTATGCACCACTGGATAGGAAATCGCGAGTAGATATGAAATAAATTTTAAATTTTGAGATTTCGATAATTTATCGTGTAATTATGCTCAATTGAAATATTGAAAATTGCAGTTGTCTGGAAAAATAAAAAAATACTAAATTTTGAACCAAATTCAAAAATTTTGGTACATTTAGATAGGAAATCGCGAGTAGATATGAAATAAATTTTAAATTTTGAGATTTCGATAATTTATCGTGTAATTGTGCTCAATTGAAATATTGAGAGTGCAATTAATTGGCCCAATGCCAAAAATACTGGATTTTGATCCAATTACGAGAATTTATGCACCACTGGATAGGAAATCGCGAGTAGATATGAAATAAATTTTAAATTTTGAGATTTCGATAATTTATCGTGTAATTGTGCGCAATTGAAATATTGAGAGTGCAATTAATTGGCCCAATGCCAAAAATACTGGATTTTGATCCAATTACGAGAATTTATGCACCACTGGATAGGAAATCGCGAGTAGATATAAAATAAATTTTAAATTTTGAGATTTCGATAATTTATCGTGTAATTGTGCTCAATTGAAATATTGAGAGTGCAATTAATTGGCCCAATGCCAAAAATACTGGATTTTGATCCAATTACGAGAATTTATGCACCACTGGATAGAAAATCGCGAGTAGATATGAAATAAATTTTAATTTTTGAGATTTCTATAATTTATCGTGTAATTATGCTCAATTGAAATATTGAGAGTGCAATTAATTGGACCAATACCAAAAATACTGGATTTTGATCCAAATTCAAAAATTTTGGTACATGTAGATAGAAAATCGCGAGTAGATATGAAATAAATTTTAAATTTTGAGATTTCGATAATTTATCGTGTAATTGTGCTCAATTGAAATATTGAGAGTGCAATTAATTGGCCCAATGCCAAAAATACTGGATTTTGATCCAATTACGAGAATTTATGCACCACTGGATAGGAAATCGCGAGTAGATATGAAATAAATTTTAAATTTTGAGATTTCGATAACTTATCGTGTAATTATGCTCAATTGAAATATTGAAAATTGCAGTTGTCTGGAAAAATAAAAAAAAACTCAATTTCGAACCAAATTCAAAAATTTTGGTACATTTAGATAGGAAATCGCGAGTAGATATGAAATAAATTTTAAATTTTGAGATTTCGATAATTTATCGTGTAATTGTGCTCAATTGAAATATTGAGAGTGCAATTAATTGGCCCAATGCCAAAAATACTGGATTTTGATCCAATTACGAGAATTTATGCACCACTGGATAGGAAATCGCGAGTAGATATGAAATAAATTTTAAATTTTGAGATTTCGATAATTTATCGTGTAATTGTGCGCAATTGAAATATTGAGAGTGCAATTAATTGGCCCAATGCCAAAAATACTGGATTTTGATCCAATTACGAGAATTTATGCACCACTGGATAGGAAATCGCGAGTAGATATGAAATAAATTTTAAATTTTGAGATTTCGATAATTTATCGTGTAATTATGCTCAATTGAAATATTGAAAATTGCAGTTGTCTGGAAAAATAAAAAAATACTCAATTTTGAACCAAATTCAAAAATGTTGGTACATTTAGATAGGAAATCGCGAGTAGATATGAAATAAATTTTAAATTTTGAGATTTCGATAATTTATCGTGTAATTGTGCTCAATTGAAATATTGAGAGTGCAATTAATTGGCCCAATGCCAAAAATACTGGATTTTGATCCAATTACGAGAATTTATGCACCACTGGATAGGAAATCGCGAGTAGATATGAAATAAATTTTAAATTTTGAGATTTCGATAATTTATCGTGTAATTGTGCTCAATTGAAATATTGAGAGTGCAATTAATTGGCCCAATGCCAAAAATACTGGATTTTGATCCAATTACGAGAATTTATGCACCACTGGATAGTAAATCGCGAGTAGATATGAAATGAATTTTAAATTTTGAGATTTCGATAATTTATCGTGTAATTATGCTCAATTGAAATATTGAAAATTGCAGTTGTCTGGAAAAATAAAAAAATACTCAATTTTGAACCAAATTCAAAAATTTTGGTACATGTAGATAGAAAATCGCGAGTAGATATGAAATAAATTTTAAATTTTGAGATTTCGATAATTTATCGTGTAATTGTGCTCAATTGAAATATTGAGAGTGCAATTAATTGGCCCAATGCCAAAAATACTGGATTTTGATCCAATTACGAGAATTTATGCACCACTGGATAGGAAATCGCGAGTAGATATGAAATAAATTTTAAATTTTGAGATTTCGATAATTTATCGTGTAATTGTGCGCAATTGAAATATTGAGAGTGCAATTAATTGGCCCAATGCCAAAAATACTGGATTTTGATCCAATTACGAGAATTTATGCACCACTGGATAGGAAATCGCGAGTAGATATGAAATAAATTTTAAATTTTGAGATTTCGATAATTTATCGTGTAATTATGCTCAATTGAAATATTGAAAATTGCAGTTGTCTGGAAAAATAAAAAAATACTCAATTTTGAACCAAATTCAAAAATGTTGGTACATTTAGATAGGAAATCGCGAGTAGATATGAAATAAATTTTAAATTTTGAGATTTCGATAATTTATCGTGTAATTGTGCTCAATTGAAATATTGAGAGTGCAATTAATTGGCCCAATGCCAAAAATACTGGATTTTGATCCAATTACGAGAATTTATGCACCACTGGATAGGAAATCGCGAGTAGATATGAAATAAATTTTAAATTTTGAGATTTCGATAATTTATCGTGTAATTGTGCTCAATTGAAATATTGAGAGTGCAATTAATTGGCCCAATGCCAAAAATACTGGATTTTGATCCAATTACGAGAATTTATGCACCACTGGATAGGAAATCGCGAGTAGATATGAAATGAATTTTAAATTTTGAGATTTCGATAATTTATCGTGTAATTATGCTCAATTGAAATATTGAAAATTGCAGTTGTCTGGAAAAATAAAAAAATACTCAATTTTGAACCAAATTCAAAAATTTTGGTACATGTAGATAGAAAATCGCGAGTAGATATGAAATAAATTTTAAATTTTGAGATTTCGATAATTTATCGTGTAATTGTGCTCAATTGAAATATTGAGAGTGCAATTAATTGGCCCAATGCCAAAAATACTGGATTTTGATCCAATTACGAGAATTTATGCACCACTGGATAGGAAATCGCGAGTAGATATGAAATAAATTTTAAATTTTGAGATTTCGATAACTTATCGTGTAATTATGCTCAATTGAAATATTGAAAATTGCAGTTGTCTGGAAAAATAAAAAAAAACTCAATTTTGAACCAAATTCAAAAATTTTGGTACATTTAGATAGAAAATCGCGAGTAGATATGAAATAAATTTTAATTTTTGAGATTTCAATAATTTATCGTGTAATTATGCTCAATTGAAATATTGAAAATTGCAGTTGTCTGGAAAAATAAAAAAATACTCAATTTTGAACCAAATTCAAAAATTTTGGTACATTTAGATAGGAAATCGCGAGTAGATATGAAATAAATTTTAAATTTTGAGATTTCGATAATTTATCGTGTAATTGTGCTCAATTGAAATATTGAGAGTGCAATTAATTGGCCCAATGCCAAAAATACTGGATTTTGATCCAATTACGAGAATTTATGCACCACTGGATAGGAAATCGCGAGTAGATATGAAATAAATTTTAATTTTTGAGATTTCAATAATTTATCGTGTAATTGTGCTCAATTGAAATATTGAGAGTGCAATTAATTGGCCCAATGCCAAAATTACTGGATTTTGATCCAATTACGAGAATTTATGCACCACTGGATAGGAAATCGCGAGTAGATATGAAATAAATTTTAAATTTTGAGATTTCGATAATTTATCGTGTAATTGTGCTCAATTGAAATATTGAGAGTGCAATTAATTGGCCCAATGCCAAAAATACTGGATTTTGATCCAATTACGAGAATTTATGCACCACTGGATAGAAAATCGCGAGTAGATATGAAATAAATTTTAATTTTTGAGATTTCGATAATTTCTCGTGTAATTATGCTCAATTGAAATATTGAAAATTGCAGTTGTCTGGAAAAATAAAAAAAATACTCAATTTTAAACCAAATTCAAAAATTTTGGTACATTTAGATAGGACATCGCGAGTAGATATGAAATAAATTTTAAATTTTGAGATTTCGATAATTTATCGTGTAATTGTGCTCAATTGAAATATTGAGAGTGCAATTAATTGGCCCAATGCCAAAAATACTGGATTTTGATCCAATTACGAGAATTTATGTACCACTGGATAGGAAATCGCGAGTAGATATGAAATAAATTTTAAATTTTGAGATTTCGATAACTTATCGTGTAATTATGCTCAATTGAAATATTGAAATTGCAGTTGTCTGGAAAAATAAAAAAATACCCAATTTTGAACCAAATTCAAAAATTTTGGTACATTTAGATAGAAAATCGCGAGTAGATATGAAAAAAAATTTAATTTTTGAGATTTCAATAATTTATCGTTTAATTATGCTCAATTGAAATATTGAAAATTGCAGTTGTCTGGAAAAATAAAAAAATACTCAATTTCGAACCAAATTCAAAAATTTTGGTACATTTAGATAGGAAATCGCGAGTAGATATGAAATAAATTTTAAATTTTGAGATTTCGATAATTTATCGTGTAATTGTGCTCAATTGAAATATTGAGAGTGCAATTAATTGGCCCAATGCCAAAAATACTGGATTTTGATCCAATTACGAGAATTTATGCACCACTGGATAGGAAATCGCGAGTAGATATGAAATAAATTTTAAATTTTGAGATTTCGATAATTTATCGTGTAATTGTGCGCAATTGAAATATTGAGAGTGCAATTAATTGGCCCAATGCCAAAAATACTGGATTTTGATCCAATTACGAGAATTTATGCACCACTGGATAGGAAATCGCGAGTAGATATGAAATAAATTTTAAATTTTGAGATTTCGATAATTTATCGTGTAATTATGCTCAATTGAAATATTGAAAATTGCAGTTGTCTGGAAAAATAAAAAAATACTAAATTTTGAACCAAATTCAAAAATTTTGGTACATTTAGATAGGAAATCGCGAGTAGATATGAAATAAATTTTAAATTTTGAGATTTCGATAATTTATCGTGTAATTGTGCTCAATTGAAATATTGAGAGTGCAATTAATTGGCCCAATGCCAAAAATACTGGATTTTGATCCAATTACGAGAATTTATGCACCACTGGATAGGAAATCGCGAGTAGATATGAAATAAATTTTAAATTTTGAGATTTCGATAATTTATCGTGTAATTGTGCGCAATTGAAATATTGAGAGTGCAATTAATTGGCCCAATGCCAAAAATACTGGATTTTGATCCAATTACGAGAATTTATGCACCACTGGATAGGAAATCGCGAGTAGATATAAAATAAATTTTAAATTTTGAGATTTCGATAATTTATCGTGTAATTGTGCTCAATTGAAATATTGAGAGTGCAATTAATTGGCCCAATGCCAAAAATACTGGATTTTGATCCAATTACGAGAATTTATGCACCACTGGATAGAAAATCGCGAGTAGATATGAAATAAATTTTAATTTTTGAGATTTCAATAATTTATCGTGTAATTATGCTCAATTGAAATATTGAGAGTGCAATTAATTGGACCAATACCAAAAATACTGGATTTTGATCCAAATTCAAAAATTTTGGTACATGTAGATAGAAAATCGCGAGTAGATATGAAATAAATTTTAAATTTTGAGATTTCGATAATTTATCGTGTAATTGTGCTCAATTGAAATATTGAGAGTGCAATTAATTGGCCCAATGCCAAAAATACTGGATTTTGATCCAATTACGAGAATTTATGCACCACTGGATAGGAAATCGCGAGTAGATATGAAATAAATTTTAAATTTTGAGATTTCGATAACTTATCGTGTAATTATGCTCAATTGAAATATTGAAAATTGCAGTTGTCTGGAAAAATAAAAAAAAACTCAATTTCGAACCAAATTCAAAAATTTTGGTACATTTAGATAGGAAATCGCGAGTAGATATGAAATAAATTTTAAATTTTGAGATTTCGATAATTTATCGTGTAATTGTGCTCAATTGAAATATTGAGAGTGCAATTAATTGGCCCAATGCCAAAAATACTGGATTTTGATCCAATTACGAGAATTTATGCACCACTGGATAGGAAATCGCGAGTAGATATGAAATAAATTTTAAATTTTGAGATTTCGATAATTTATCGTGTAATTGTGCGCAATTGAAATATTGAGAGTGCAATTAATTGGCCCAATGCCAAAAATACTGGATTTTGATCCAATTACGAGAATTTATGCACCACTGGATAGGAAATCGCGAGTAGATATGAAATAAATTTTAAATTTTGAGATTTCGATAATTTATCGTGTAATTATGCTCAATTGAAATATTGAAAATTGCAGTTGTCTGGAAAAATAAAAAAATACTCAATTTTGAACCAAATTCAAAAATGTTGGTACATTTAGATAGGAAATCGCGAGTAGATATGAAATAAATTTTAAATTTTGAGATTTCGATAATTTATCGTGTAATTGTGCTCAATTGAAATATTGAGAGTGCAATTAATTGGCCCAATGCCAAAAATACTGGATTTTGATCCAATTACGAGAATTTATGCACCACTGGATAGGAAATCGCGAGTAGATATGAAATAAATTTTAAATTTTGAGATTTCGATAATTTATCGTGTAATTGTGCTCAATTGAAATATTGAGAGTGCAATTAATTGGCCCAATGCCAAAAATACTGGATTTTGATCCAATTACGAGAATTTATGCACCACTGGATAGGAAATCGCGAGTAGATATGAAATGAATTTTAAATTTTGAGATTTCGATAATTTATCGTGTAATTATGCTCAATTGAAATATTGAGGGTGCGATTAATCGGCCCAATGCCAAAAATACTGGATTTTGATCCAATTACGAGAATTTATAAACCACTGGATAGGAAATCGCGAGTAGATATGAAATAAATTTTAAATTTTTAGATTTCAATAATTTATCGTGTAATTATGCTCAATTGAAATATTGAGAGTGCAATTAATTGGCCCAATGCCAAAAATACTGGATTTTGATCCAATTACGAGAATTTATGAACCACTGGATAGGAAATCGCGAGTAGATATGAAATAAATTTTAATTTTTGAGATTTCAATAATTTATCGTGTAATTATGCTCAATTGAAATATTGAAAATTGCAGTTGTCTGGAAAAATAAAAAAATACTCAATTTTGAACCAAATTCAAAAATTTTGGTACATTCATTTAGATAGGAAATCGCGAGTAGATATGAAATAAATTTTAATTTTTGAGATTTCGATAATTTATCGTGTAATTATGCTCAATTGAAATATTGAAAATTGCAGTTGTCTGGAAAAATAAAAAAATACTCAATTTTGAACCAAATTCAAAAATTTTGGTACATTTAGATAGAAAATCGCGAGTAGATATGAAATAAATTTTAATTTTTGAGATTTCGATAATTTATCGTGTAATTATGCTCAATTGAAATATTGAAAATTGCAGTTGTCTGGAAAAATAAAAAAATACTCAATTTTGAACCAAATTCAAAAATTTTGGTAAATTTAGATAGGACATCGCGAGTAGATATGAAATAAATTTTAAATTTTGAGATTTCGATAATTTATCGTGTAATTGTGCTCAATTGAAATATTGAGAGTGCAATTAATTGGCCCAATGCCAAAAATACTGGATTTTGATCCAATTACGAGAATTTATGCACCACTGGATAGGAAATCGCGAGTAGATATGAAATGAATTTTAAATTTTGAGATTTCGATAATTTATCGTGTAATTATGCTCAATTGAAATATTGAAAACTGCAGTTGTCTGGAAAAATAAAAAAATACTCAATTTTGAACCAAATTCAAAAACTTTGGTACATGTAGATAGAAAATCGCGAGTAGATATGAAATAAATTTTAAATTTTGAGATTTCGATAATTTATCGTGTAATTGTGCTCAATTGAAATATTGAGAGTGCAATTAATTGGCCCAATGCCAAAAATACTGGATTTTGATCCAATTACGAGAATTTATGCACCACTGGATAGGAAATCGCGAGTAGATATGAAATGAATTTTAAATTTTGAGATTTCGATAATTTATCGTGTAATTATGCTCAATTGAAATATTGAAAACTGCAGTTGTCTGGAAAAATAAAAAAATACTCAATTTTGAACCAAATTCAAAAATTTTGGTACATGTAGATAGAAAATCGCGAGTAGATATGAAATAAATTTTAAATTTTGAGATTTCGATAATTTATCGTGTAATTATGCTCAATTGAAATATTGAAAATTGCAGTTGTCTGGAAAAATAAAAAAAAACTCAATTTTGAACCAAATTCAAAAATTTTGGTACATTTAGATAGAAAATCGCGAGTAGATATGAAATAAATTTTAAATTTTGAGATTTCGATAATTTATCGTGTAATTGTGCTCAATTGAAATATTGAGAGTGCAATTAATTGGCCCAATGCCAAAAATACTGGATTTTGATCCAATTACGAGAATTTATGAACCACTGGATAGGAAATCGCGAGTAGATATGAAATAAATTTTAAATTTTTAGATTTCAATAATTTATCGTGTAATTATGCTCAATTGAAATATTGAGAGTGCAATTAATTGGCCCAATGCCAAAAATACTGGATTTTGATCCAATTACGAGAATTTATGAACCACTGGATAGGAAATCGCGAGTAGATATGAAATAAATTTTAATTTTTGAGATTTCAATAATTTATCGTGTAATTATGCTCAATTGAAATATTGAGAGTGCAATTAATTGGCCCAATGCCAAAAATACTGGATTTTGATCCAATTACGAGAATTTATGCACCACTGGATAGGAAATCGCGAGTAGATATGAAATAAATTTTAAATTTTGAGATTTCAATAATTTATCGTGTAATTATGCTCAATTGAAATATTGAGAGTGCAATTAATTGGCCCAATGCCAAAAATACTGGATTTTGATCCAATTACGAGAATTTATGCACCACTGGACAGGAAATCGCGAGTAGATATGAAATAAATTTTAATTTTTGAGATTTCTATAATTTATCGTGTAATTATGCTCAATTGAAATATTGAAAATTGCAGTTGTCTGGAAAAATAAAAAAATACTCAATTTTGAACCAAATTCAAAAATTTTGGTACATTTAGATAGGAAATCGCGAGTAGATATGAAATAAATTTTAAATTTTGAGATTTCGATAATTTATCGTGTAATTGTGCTCAATTGAAATATTGAGAGTGCAATTAATTGGCCCAATGCCAAAAATACTGGATTTTGATCCAATTACGAGAATTTATGCACCACTGGATAGGAAATCGCGAGTAGATATGAAATGAATTTTAAATTTTGAGATTTCGATAATTTATCGTGTAATTATGCTCAATTGAAATATTGAAAACTGCAGTTGTCTGGAAAAATAAAAAAATACTCAATTTTGAACCAAATTCAAAAATTTTGGTACATGTAGATAGAAAATCGCGAGTAGATATGAAATAAATTTTAAATTTTGAGATTTCGATAATTTATCGTGTAATTATGCTCAATTGAAATATTGAGAGTGCAATTAATTGGCCCAATGCCAAAAATACTGGATTTTGATCCAATTACGAGAATTTATGCACCACTGGATAGGAAATCGCGAGTAGATATGAAATAAATTTTAAATTTTGAGCTTTCAATAATTCATCGTGTAATTATGCTCAATTGAAATATTGAGAGTGCAATTAATTGGCCCAATGCCAAAAATACTGGATTTTGATCCAATTACGAGAATTTATGCACTACTGGATAGGAAATCGCGAGTAGATATGAAATAAATTTTAATTTTTGAGATTTCAATAATTTATCGTGTAATTATGCTCAATTGAAATATTGAGAGTGCAATTAATTGGCCCAATGCCAAAAATACTGGATTTTGATCCAATTACGAGAATTTATGCACCACTGGATAGGAAATCGCAAGTAGATATGAAATAAATTTTAAATTTTGAGATTTCAATAATTTATCGTGTAATTATTCTCAATTGAAATATTGAAAATTGCAGTTGTCTGGAAAAATAAAAAAATACTCAATTTTGAACCAAATTCAAAAATTTTGGTACATTTAGATAGAAAATCGCGAGTAGATATGAAATAAATTTTAATTTTTGAGATTTCAATAATTTATCGTGTAATTATGCTCAATTGAAATATTGAGAGTGCAATTAATTGGCCCAATGCCAAAAATACTGGATTTTGATCCAATTACGAGAATTTATGCACCACTGGATAGGAAATCGCGAGTAGATATGAAATAAATTTTAAATTTTGAGCTTTCAATAATTCATCGTGTAATTATGCTCAATTGAAATATTGAGAGTGCAATTAATTGGCCCAATGCCAAAAATACTGGATTTTGATCCAATTACGAGAATTTATGCACCACTGGATAGGAAATCGCGAGTAGATATGAAATAAATTTTAATTTTTGAGATTTCAATAATTTATCGTGTAATTATGCTCAATTGAAATATTGAAAATTGCAGTTGTCTGGAAAAATAAAAAAATACTCAATTTTGAACCAAATTCAAAAATTTTGGTACATTTAGATAGGAAATCGCGAGTAGATATGAAATAAATTTTAAATTTTGAGATTTCGATAATTTATCGTGTAATTATGCTCAATTGAAATATTGAAAATTGCAGTTGTCTGGAAAAATAAAAAAATACTCAATTTTGAACCAAATTCAAAAATTTTGGTACATTTAGATAGGAAATCGCGAGTAGATATGAAATAAATTTTAAATTTTGAGATTTCGATAATTTATCGTGTAATTGTGCTCAATTGAAATATTGAAAATTGCAGTTGTCTGGAAAAATAAAAAAATACTCAATTTTGAACCAAATTCAAAAATTTTGGTACATTTAGATAGGAAATCGCGAGTAGATATGAAATAAATTTTAATTTTTGAGATTTCAATAATTTATCGTGTAATTATGCTCAATTGAAATATTGAGAGTGCAATTAATTGGCCCAATGCCAAAAATACTGGATTTTGATCCAATTACGAGAATTTATGCACCACTGGATAGGAAATCGCGAGTAGATATGAAATAAATTTTAAATTTTGAGATTTCAATAATTTATCGTGTAATTATTCTCAATTGAAATATTGAAAATTGCAGTTGTCTGGAAAAATAAAAAAATACTCAATTTTGAACCAAATTCAAAAATTTTGGTAAATTTAGATAGGACATCGCGAGTAGATATGAAATAAATTTTAAATTTTGAGATTTCGATAATTTATCGTGTAATTGTGCTCAATTGAAATATTGAGAGTGCAATTAATTGGCCCAATGCCAAAAATACTGGATTTTGATCCAATTACGAGAATTTATGCACCACTGGATAGGAAATCGCGAGTAGATATGAAATGAATTTTAAATTTTGAGATTTCGATAATTTATCGTGTAATTATGCTCAATTGAAATATTGAAAACTGCAGTTGTCTGGAAAAATAAAAAAATACTCAATTTTGAACCAAATTCAAAAATTTTGGTACATGTAGATAGAAAATCGCGAGTAGATATGAAATAAATTTTAAATTTTGAGATTTCGATAATTTATCGTGTAATTGTGCTCAATTGAAATATTGAGAGTGCAATTAATTGGCCCAATGCCAAAAATACTGGATTTTGATCCAATTACGAGAATTTATGCACCACTGGATAGGAAATCGCGAGTAGATATGAAATGAATTTTAAATTTTGAGATTTCGATAATTTATCGTGTAATTATGCTCAATTGAAATATTGAAAACTGCAGTTGTCTGGAAAAATAAAAAAATACTCAATTTTGAACCAAATTCAAAAATTTTGGTACATGTAGATAGAAAATCGCGAGTAGATATGAAATAAATTTTAAATTTTGAGATTTCGATAATTTATCGTGTAATTATGCTCAATTGAAATATTGAAAATTGCAGTTGTCTGGAAAAATAAAAAAAAACTCAATTTTGAACCAAATTCAAAAATTTTGGTACATTTAGATAGAAAATCGCGAGTAGATATGAAATAAATTTTAAATTTTGAGATTTCGATAATTTATCGTGTAATTGTGCTCAATTGAAATATTGAGAGTGCAATTAATTGGCCCAATGCCAAAAATACTGGATTTTGATCCAATTACGAGAATTTATGAACCACTGGATAGGAAATCGCGAGTAGATATGAAATAAATTTTAAATTTTTAGATTTCAATAATTTATCGTGTAATTATGCTCAATTGAAATATTGAGAGTGCAATTAATTGGCCCAATGCCAAAAATACTGGATTTTGATCCAATTACGAGAATTTATGAACCACTGGATAGGAAATCGCGAGTAGATATGAAATAAATTTTAATTTTTGAGATTTCAATAATTTATCGTGTAATTATGCTCAATTGAAATATTGAGAGTGCAATTAATTGGCCCAATGCCAAAAATACTGGATTTTGATCCAATTACGAGAATTTATGCACCACTGGATAGGAAATCGCGAGTAGATATGAAATAAATTTTAAATTTTGAGATTTCAATAATTTATCGTGTAATTATGCTCAATTGAAATATTGAGAGTGCAATTAATTGGCCCAATGCCAAAAATACTGGATTTTGATCCAATTACGAGAATTTATGCACCACTGGACAGGAAATCGCGAGTAGATATGAAATAAATTTTAATTTTTGAGATTTCTATAATTTATCGTGTAATTATGCTCAATTGAAATATTGAAAATTGCAGTTGTCTGGAAAAATAAAAAAATACTCAATTTTGAACCAAATTCAAAAATTTTGGTACATTTAGATAGGAAATCGCGAGTAGATATGAAATAAATTTTAAATTTTGAGATTTCGATAATTTATCGTGTAATTGTGCTCAATTGAAATATTGAGAGTGCAATTAATTGGCCCAATGCCAAAAATACTGGATTTTGATCCAATTACGAGAATTTATGCACCACTGGATAGGAAATCGCGAGTAGATATGAAATGAATTTTAAATTTTGAGATTTCGATAATTTATCGTGTAATTATGCTCAATTGAAATATTGAAAACTGCAGTTGTCTGGAAAAATAAAAAAATACTCAATTTTGAACCAAATTCAAAAATTTTGGTACATGTAGATAGAAAATCGCGAGTAGATATGAAATAAATTTTAAATTTTGAGATTTCGATAATTTATCGTGTAATTATGCTCAATTGAAATATTGAGAGTGCAATTAATTGGCCCAATGCCAAAAATACTGGATTTTGATCCAATTACGAGAATTTATGCACCACTGGATAGGAAATCGCGAGTAGATATGAAATAAATTTTAAATTTTGAGCTTTCAATAATTCATCGTGTAATTATGCTCAATTGAAATATTGAGAGTGCAATTAATTGGCCCAATGCCAAAAATACTGGATTTTGATCCAATTACGAGAATTTATGCACTACTGGATAGGAAATCGCGAGTAGATATGAAATAAATTTTAATTTTTGAGATTTCAATAATTTATCGTGTAATTATGCTCAATTGAAATATTGAGAGTGCAATTAATTGGCCCAATGCCAAAAATACTGGATTTTGATCCAATTACGAGAATTTATGCACCACTGGATAGGAAATCGCAAGTAGATATGAAATAAATTTTAAATTTTGAGATTTCAATAATTTATCGTGTAATTATTCTCAATTGAAATATTGAAAATTGCAGTTGTCTGGAAAAATAAAAAAATACTCAATTTTGAACCAAATTCAAAAATTTTGGTACATTTAGATAGAAAATCGCGAGTAGATATGAAATAAATTTTAATTTTTGAGATTTCAATAATTTATCGTGTAATTATGCTCAATTGAAATATTGAGAGTGCAATTAATTGGCCCAATGCCAAAAATACTGGATTTTGATCCAATTACGAGAATTTATGCACCACTGGATAGGAAATCGCGAGTAGATATGAAATAAATTTTAAATTTTGAGCTTTCAATAATTCATCGTGTAATTATGCTCAATTGAAATATTGAGAGTGCAATTAATTGGCCCAATGCCAAAAATACTGGATTTTGATCCAATTACGAGAATTTATGCACCACTGGATAGGAAATCGCGAGTAGATATGAAATAAATTTTAATTTTTGAGATTTCAATAATTTATCGTGTAATTATGCTCAATTGAAATATTGAAAATTGCAGTTGTCTGGAAAAATAAAAAAATACTCAATTTTGAACCAAATTCAAAAATTTTGGTACATTTAGATAGGAAATCGCGAGTAGATATGAAATAAATTTTAAATTTTGAGATTTCGATAATCTATCGTGTAATTATGCTCAATTGAAATATTGAAAATTGCAGTTGTCTGGAAAAATAAAAAAATACTCAATTTTGAACCAAATTCAAAAATTTTGGTACATTTAGATAGGAAATCGCGAGTAGATATGAAATAAATTTTAAATTTTGAGATTTCGATAATTTATCGTGTAATTGTGCTCAATTGAAATATTGAAAATTGCAGTTGTCTGGAAAAATAAAAAAATACTCAATTTTGAACCAAATTCAAAAATTTTGGTACATTTAGATAGGAAATCGCGAGTAGATATGAAATAAATTTTAATTTTTGAGATTTCAATAATTTATCGTGTAATTATGCTCAATTGAAATATTGAGAGTGCAATTAATTGGCCCAATGCCAAAAATACTGGATTTTGATCCAATTACGAGAATTTATGCACCACTGGATAGGAAATCGCGAGTAGATATGAAATAAATTTTAAATTTTGAGATTTCAATAATTTATCGTGTAATTATTCTCAATTGAAATATTGAAAATTGCAGTTGTCTGGAAAAATAAAAAAATACTCAATTTTGAACCAAATTCAAAAATTTTGGTACATTTAGATAGAAAATCGCGAGTAGATATGAAATAAATTTTAATTTTTGAGATTTCAATAATTTATCGTGTAATTATGCTCAATTGAAATATTGAGAGTGCAATTAATTGGCCCAATGCCAAAAATACTGGATTTTGATCCAATTACGAGAATTTATGCACCACTGGATAGGAAATCGCGAGTAGATATGAAATAAATTTTAAATTTTGAGATTTCAATAATTTATCGTGTAATTATGCTCAATTGAAATATTGAGAGTGCAATTAATTGGCCCAATGCCAAAAATACTGGATTTTGATCCAATTACGAGAATTTATGCACCACTGGATAGGAAATCGCGAGTAGATATGAAATAAATTTTAATTTTTGAGATTTCAATAATTTATCGTGTAATTATGCTCAATTGAAATATTGAAAATTGCAGTTGTCTGGAAAAATAAAAAAATACTCAATTTTGAACCAAATTCAAAAATTTTGGTACATTTAGATAGGAAATCGCGAGTAGATATGAAATAAATTTTAAATTTTGAGATTTCGATAATTTATCGTGTAATTGTGCTCAATTGAAATATTGAGAGTGCAATTAATTGGCCCAATGCCAAAAATACTGGATTTTGATCCAATTACGAGAATTTATGCACCACTGGATAGGAAATCGCGAGTAGATATGAAATAAATTTTAAATTTTGAGTTTTATATAATTTATCGTGTAATTATGCTCAATTGAAATATTGAAAATTGCAGTTGTCTGGAATAATAAAAAAATACTCAATTTTGAACCAAATTCAAAAATTTTGGTACATTTAGATAGGAAATCGCGAGTAGATATGAAATAAATTTTAAATTTTGAGATTTCGATAATTTATCGTGTAATTGTGCTCAATTGAAATATTGAGAGTGCAATTAATTGGCCCAATGCCAAAAATACTGGATTTTGATCCAATTACGAGAATTTATGCACCACTGGATAGGAAATCGCGAGTAGATATGAAATAAATTTTAAATTTTGAGATTTCAATAATTTATCGTGTAATTATTCTCAATTGAAATATTGAAAATTGCAGTTGTCTGGAAAAATAAAAAAATACTCAATTTTGAACCAAATTCAAAAATTTT
This sequence comes from Caenorhabditis virilis, assembly GCA_964036255.1. Classification (NCBI taxonomy): domain Eukaryota; kingdom Metazoa; phylum Nematoda; class Chromadorea; order Rhabditida; family Rhabditidae; genus Caenorhabditis; species Caenorhabditis virilis. The sequence continues at coordinate 16,582,059 of OZ038416.1, forward strand.
GGTACATTTAGATAGAAAATCGCGAGTAGATATGAAATAAATTTTAATTTTTGAGATTTCAATAATTTATCGTGTAATTATGCTCAATTGAAATATTGAAAATTGCAGTTGTCTGGAAAAATAAAAAAATACTCAATTTTGAACCAAATTCAAAAATGTTGGTACATTTAGATAGGAAATCGCGAGTAGATATGAAATAAATTTTAAATTTTGAGATTTCGATAATTTATCGTGTAATTGTGCTCAATTGAAATATTGAGAGTGCAATTAATTGGCCCAATGCCAAAAATACTGGATTTTGATCCAATTACGAGAATTTATGCACCACTGGATAGGAAATCGCGAGTAGATATGAAATAAATTTTAAATTTTGAGTTTTATATAATTTATCGTGTAATTATGCTCAATTGAAATATTGAAAATTGCAGTTGTCTGGAATAATAAAAAAATACTCAATTTTGAACCAAATTCAAAAATTTTGGTACATTTAGATAGGAAATCGCGAGTAGATATGAAATAAATTTTAAATTTTGAGATTTCGATAATTTATCGTGTAATTGTGCTCAATTGAAATATTGAGAGTGCAATTAATTGGCCCAATGCCAAAAATACTGGATTTTGATCCAATTACGAGAATTTATGCACCACTGGATAGGAAATCGCGAGTAGATATGAAATAAATTTTAAATTTTGAGATTTCAATAATTTATCGTGTAATTATTCTCAATTGAAATATTGAAAATTGCAGTTGTCTGGAAAAATAAAAAAATACTCAATTTTGAACCAAATTCAAAAATTTTGGTACATTTAGATAGAAAATCGCGAGTAGATATGAAATAAATTTTAATTTTTGAGATTTCAATAATTTATCGTGTAATTATGCTCAATTGAAATATTGAAAATTGCAGTTGTCTGGAAAAATAAAAAAATACTCAATTTTGAACCAAATTCAAAAATGTTGGTACATTTAGATAGGAAATCGCGAGTAGATATGAAATAAATTTTAAATTTTGAGATTTCGATAATTTATCGTGTAATTGTGCTCAATTGAAATATTGAGAGTGCAATTAATTGGCCCAATGCCAAAAATACTGGATTTTGATCCAATTACGAGACTTTATGCACCACTGGATAGGAAATCGCGAGTAGATATGAAATAAATTTTAAATTTTGAGATTTCAATAATTTATCGTGTAATTATGCTCAATTGAAATATTGAAAATTGCAGTTGTCTGGAAAAATAAAAAAATACTCAATTTTGAACCAAATTCAAAAATTTTGGTACAATTAGATAGGAAATCGCGAGTAGATATGAAATAAATTTTAATTTTTGAGATTTCAATAATTTATCGTGTAATTATGCTCAATTGAAATATTGAGAGTGCAATTAATTGGCCCAATGCCAAAAATACTGGATTTTGATCCAATTACGAGAATTTATGCACCACTGGATAGGAAATCGCGAGTAGATATGAAATAAATTTTAATTTTTGAGATTTCAATAATTTATCGTGTAATTATGCTCAATTGAAATATTGAAAATTGCAGTTGTCTGGAATAATAAAAAAATACTCAATTTTGAACCAAATTCAAAAATTTTGGTACATTTAGATAGGAAATCGCGAGTAGATATGAAATAAATTTTAAATTTTGAGATTTCGATAATTTATCGTGTAATTGTGCTCAATTGAAATATTGAGAGTGCAATTAATTGGCCCAATGCCAAAAATACTGGATGTTGATCCAATTACGAGAATTTATGCACCACTGGATAGGAAATCGCGAGTAGATATGAAATAAATTTTAAATTTTGAGTTTTATATAATTTATCGTGTAATTATGCTCAATTGAAATATTGAAAATTGCAGTTGTCTGGAATAATAAAAAAATACTCAATTTTGAACCAAATTCAAAAATTTTGGTACATTTAGATAGGAAATCGCGAGTAGATATGAAATAAATTTTAAATTTTGAGATTTCGATAATTTATCGTGTAATTGTGCTCAATTGAAATATTGAGAGTGCAATTAATTGGCCCAATGCCAAAAATACTGGATGTTGATCCAATTACGAGAATTTATGCACCACTGGATAGGAAATCGCGAGTAGATATGAAATAAATTTTAAATTTTGAGTTTTATATAATTTATCGTGTAATTATGCTCAATTGAAATATTGAAAATTGCAGTTGTCTGGAATAATAAAAAAATACTCAATTTTGAACCAAATTCAAAAATTTTGGTACATTTAGATAGGAAATCGCGAGTAGATATGAAATAAATTTTAAATTTTGAGATTTCGATAATTTATCGTGTAATTGTGCTCAATTGAAATATTGAGAGTGCAATTAATTGGCCCAATGCCAAAAATACTGGATTTTGATCCAATTACGAGAATTTATGCGCCACTGGATAGGAAATCGCGAGTAGATATGAAATAAATTTTAAATTTTGAGATTTCATTAATTTATCGTGTAATTATGCTCAATTGAAAGATTGAAAATTGCAGTTGTCTGGAAAAATAAAAAAATACTCAATTTTGAACCAAATTCAAAAATTTTGGTACATTTAGATAGGAAATCGCGAGTAGATATGAAATAAATTTTAAATTTTGAGATTTCGATAATTTATCGTGTAATTGTGCTCAATTGAAATATTGAGAGTGCAATTAATTGGCCCAATGCCAAAAATACTGGATTTTGATCCAATTACGAGAATTTATGCACCACTGGATAGGAAATCGCGAGTAGATATGAAATAAATTTTAATTTTTGAGATTTCAATAATTTATCGTGTAATTATGCTCAATTGAAATATTGAAAATTGCAGTTGTCTGGAATAATAAAAAAATACTCAATTTTGAACCAAATTCAAAAATTTTGGTACATTTAGATAGGAAATCGCGAGTAGATATGAAATAAATTTTAAATTTTGAGATTTCGATAATTTATCGTGTAATTGTGCTCAATTGAAATATTGAGAGTGCAATTAATTGGCCCAATGCCAAAAATACTGGATGTTGATCCAATTACGAGAATTTATGCACCACTGGATAGGAAATCGCGAGTAGATATGAAATAAATTTTAAATTTTGAGTTTTATATAATTTATCGTGTAATTATGCTCAATTGAAATATTGAAAATTGCAGTTGTCTGGAATAATAAAAAAATACTCAATTTTGAACCAAATTCAAAAATTTTGGTACATTTAGATAGGAAATCGCGAGTAGATATGAAATAAATTTTAAATTTTGAGATTTCGATAATTTATCGTGTAATTATGCTCAATTGAAATATTGAAAATTGCAGTTGTCTGGAAAAATAAAAAAATACTCAATTTTGAACCAAATTCAAAACTTTTGGTACATTTAGATAGAAAATCGCGAGTAGATATGAAATAAATTTTATTTTTTGAGATTTCAATAATTTATCGTGTAATTATGCTCAATTGAAATATTGAAAATTGCAGTTGTCTGGAAAAATAAAAAAATACTCAATTTTGAACCAAATTCAAAAATGTTGGTACATTTAGATAGGAAATCGCGAGTAGATATGAAATAAATTTTAAATTTTGAGATTTCGATAATTTATCGTGTAATTGTGCTCAATTGAAATATTGAGAGTGCAATTAATTGGCCCAATGCCAAAAATACTGGATTTTGATCCAATTACGAGAATTTATGAACCACTGGATAGGAAATCGCGAGTAGATATGAAATAAATTTTAAATTTTGAGATTTCGATAATTTATCGTGTAATTGTGCTCAATTGAAATATTGAGAGTGCAATTAATTGGCCCAATGCCAAAAATACTGGATTTTGATCCAATTACGAGAATTTATGCGCCACTGGATAGGAAATCGCGAGTAGATATGAAATAAATTTTAAATTTTGAGATTTCATTAATTTATCGTGTAATTATGCTCAATTGAAAGATTGAAAATTGCAGTTGTCTGGAAAAATAAAAAAATACTCAATTTTGAACCAAATTCAAAAATTTTGGTACATTTAGATAGGAAATCGCGAGTAGATATGAAATAAATTTTAAATTTTGAGATTTCGATAATTTATCGTGTAATTGTGCTCAATTGAAATATTGAGAGTGCAATTAATTGGCCCAATGCCAAAAATACTGGATTTAGATCCAATTGCGAGAATTTATGCACCACTGGATAGGAAATCGCGAGCAGATATGAAATAAATTTTAAATTTTGAGATTTCGATAATTTATCGTGTAATTATGCTCAATTGAAATATTGAAAATTGCAGTTGTCTGGAAAAATAAAAAAATACTCAATTTTGAACCAAATTCAAAAATGTTGGTACATTTAGATAGGAAATCGCGAGTAGATATGAAATAAATTTTAAATTTTGAGATTTCGATAATTTATCGTGTAATTGTGCTCAATTGAAATATTGAGAGTGCAATTAATTGGCCCAATGCCAAAAATACTGGATTTTGATCCAATTACGAGAATTTATGAACCACTGGATAGGAAATCGCGAGTAGATATGATATAAATTTTAAATTTTGAGATTTCGATAATTTATCGTGTAATTGTGCTCAATTGAAATATTGAGAGTGCAATTAATTGGCCCAATGCCAAAAATACTGGATTTTGATCCAATTACGAGAATTTATGCGCCACTGGATAGGAAATCGCGAGTAGATATGAAATAAATTTTAAATTTTGAGATTTCATTAATTTATCGTGTAATTATGCTCAATTGAAAGATTGAAAATTGCAGTTGTCTGGAAAAATAAAAAAATACTCAATTTTGAACCAAATTCAAAAATTTTGGTACATTTAGATAGGAAATCGCGAGTAGATATGAAATAAATTTTAAATTTTGAGATTTCGATAATTTATCGTGTAATTGTGCTCAATTGAAATATTGAGAGTGCAATTAATTGGCCCAATGCCAAAAATACTGGATTTTGATCCAATTACGAGAATTTATGCACCACTGGATAGGAAATCGCGAGTAGATATGAAATAAATTTTAATTTTTGAGATTTCAATAATTTATCGTGTAATTATGCTCAATTGAAATATTGAAAATTGCAGTTGTCTGGAATAATAAAAAAATACTCAATTTTGAACCAAATTCAAAAATTTTGGTACATTTAGATAGGAAATCGCGAGTAGATATGAAATAAATTTTAAATTTTGAGATTTCGATAATTTATCGTGTAATTGTGCTCAATTGAAATATTGAGAGTGCAATTAATTGGCCCAATGCCAAAAATACTGGATGTTGATCCAATTACGAGAATTTATGCACCACTGGATAGGAAATCGCGAGTAGATATGAAATAAATTTTAAATTTTGAGTTTTATATAATTTATCGTGTAATTATGCTCAATTGAAATATTGAAAATTGCAGTTGTCTGGAATAATAAAAAAATACTCAATTTTGAACCAAATTCAAAAATTTTGGTACATTTAGATAGGAAATCGCGAGTAGATATGAAATAAATTTTAAATTTTGAGATTTCGATAATTTATCGTGTAATTGTGCTCAATTGAAATATTGAGAGTGCAATTAATTGGCCCAATGCCAAAAATACTGGATTTTGATCCAATTACGAGAATTTATGCGCCACTGGATAGGAAATCGCGAGTAGATATGAAATAAATTTTAAATTTTGAGATTTCATTAATTTATCGTGTAATTATGCTCAATTGAAAGATTGAAAATTGCAGTTGTCTGGAAAAATAAAAAAATACTCAATTTTGAACCAAATTCAAAAATTTTGGTACATTTAGATAGGAAATCGCGAGTAGATATGAAATAAATTTTAAATTTTGAGATTTCGATAATTTATCGTGTAATTGTGCTCAATTGAAATATTGAGAGTGCAATTAATTGGCCCAATGCCAAAAATACTGGATTTTGATCCAATTACGAGAATTTATGCACCACTGGATAGGAAATCGCGAGTAGATATGAAATAAATTTTAATTTTTGAGATTTCAATAATTTATCGTGTAATTATGCTCAATTGAAATATTGAAAATTGCAGTTGTCTGGAATAATAAAAAAATACTCAATTTTGAACCAAATTCAAAAATTTTGGTACATTTAGATAGGAAATCGCGAGTAGATATGAAATAAATTTTAAATTTTGAGATTTCGATAATTTATCGTGTAATTGTGCTCAATTGAAATATTGAGAGTGCAATTAATTGGCCCAATGCCAAAAATACTGGATGTTGATCCAATTACGAGAATTTATGCACCACTGGATAGGAAATCGCGAGTAGATATGAAATAAATTTTAAATTTTGAGTTTTATATAATTTATCGTGTAATTATGCTCAATTGAAATATTGAAAATTGCAGTTGTCTGGAATAATAAAAAAATACTCAATTTTGAACCAAATTCAAAAATTTTGGTACATTTAGATAGGAAATCGCGAGTAGATATGAAATAAATTTTAAATTTTGAGATTTCGATAATTTATCGTGTAATTATGCTCAATTGAAATATTGAAAATTGCAGTTGTCTGGAAAAATAAAAAAATACTCAATTTTGAACCAAATTCAAAACTTTTGGTACATTTAGATAGAAAATCGCGAGTAGATATGAAATAAATTTTATTTTTTGAGATTTCAATAATTTATCGTGTAATTATGCTCAATTGAAATATTGAAAATTGCAGTTGTCTGGAAAAATAAAAAAATACTCAATTTTGAACCAAATTCAAAAATGTTGGCACATTTAGATAGGAAATCGCGAGTAGATATGAAATAAATTTTAAATTTTGAGATTTCGATAATTTATCGTGTAATTGTGCTCAATTGAAATATTGAGAGTGCAATTAATTGGCCCAATGCCAAAAATACTGGATTTTGATCCAATTACGAGAATTTATGAACCACTGGATAGGAAATCGCGAGTAGATATGAAATAAATTTTAAATTTTGAGATTTCGATAATTTATCGTGTAATTGTGCTCAATTGAAATATTGAGAGTGCAATTAATTGGCCCAATGCCAAAAATACTGGATTTTGATCCAATTACGAGAATTTATGCGCCACTGGATAGGAAATCGCGAGTAGATATGAAATAAATTTTAAATTTTGAGATTTCATTAATTTATCGTGTAATTATGCTCAATTGAAAGATTGAAAATTGCAGTTGTCTGGAAAAATAAAAAAATACTCAATTTTGAACCAAATTCAAAAATTTTGGTACATTTAGATAGGAAATCGCGAGTAGATATGAAATAAATTTTAAATTTTGAGATTTCGATAATTTATCGTGTAATTGTGCTCAATTGAAATATTGAGAGTGCAATTAATTGGCCCAATGCCAAAAATACTGGATTTAGATCCAATTGCGAGAATTTATGCACCACTGGATAGGAAATCGCGAGTAGATATGAAATCAATTTTAATTTTTGAGATTTCAATAATTTATCGTGTAATTATGCTCAATTGAAATATTGAAAATTGCAGTTGTCTGGAATAATAAAAAAATACTCAATTTTGAACCAAATTCAAAAATTTTGGTACATTTAGATAGGAAATCGCGAGTAGATATGAAATAAATTTTAAATTTTGAGATTTCGATAATTTATCGTGTAATTGTGCTCAATTGAAATATTGAGAGTGCAATTAATTGGCCCAATGCCAAAAATACTGGATTTTGATCCAATTACGAGAATTAATGCACCACTGGATAGGAAATCGCGAGTAGATATGAAATAAATTTTAAATTTTGAGATTTCGATAATTTATCGTGTAATTATGCTCAATTGAAATATTGAAAATTGCAGTTGTCTGGAAAAATAAAAAAATACTCAATTTTGAACCAAATTCAAAAATTTTGGTACATTTAGATAGAAAATCGCGAGTAGATATGAAATAAATTTTAATTTTTGAGATTTCAATAATTTATCGTGTAATTATGCTCAATTGAAATATTGAGAGTGCAATTAATTGGCCCAATGCCAAAAATACTGGATTTTGATCCAATTACGAGACTTTATGCACCACTGGATAGGAAATCGCGAGTAGATATGAAATAAATTTTAAATTTTGAGATTTCAATAATTTATCGTGTAATTATGCTCAATTGAAATATTGAAAATTGCAGTTGTCTGGAAAAATAAAAAAATACTCAATTTTGAACCAAATTCAAAAATTTTGGTACAATTAGATAGGAAATCGCGAGTAGATATGAAATAAATTTTAAATTTTGAGATTTCGATAATTTATCGTGTAATTGTGCTCAATTGAAATATTGAGAGTGCAATTAATTGGCCCAATGCCAAAAATACTGGATTTTGATCCAATTACGAGAATTTATGCACCACTGGATAGGAAATCGCGAGTAGATATGAAATAAATTTTAAATTTTGAGATTTCAATAATTTATCGTGTAATTATGCTCAATTGAAATATTGAGAGTTCAATTAATTGGCACAATGCCAAAAATACTGGATTTTGATCCAATTACGAGAATTTATGCACCACTGGATAGGAAATCGCGAGTAGATATGAAATAAATTTTAAATTTTGAGATTTCGATAATTTATCGTGTACTCAGACAAGCGCGGAATCCATTCAGAGTAGATTCCAGCAAAGGAATGAAAGAGGAACGAACTCGAGTTGCCCCTGAATGCGCGAACGAACTAGGGGGGAGTGAGAAATTGCGCCGATACCGCCATACCTTCCGAATTCGTTCGGAATACGTTCCGCTATCTTTCCAGTTTCGTTCCAAAGTTTTGGAACGGATTCGGGGGGACGCACGAGAAAAATGTCAGTGAATGTAATTTACGGCTCAAATGCGAGAACGGTTTTTTTTCGAGAATAAATTTATTTATTTTTTTGTAAATTTATATTTTCCACTGTTTAGTTTTAAAAATGTTCACTTCCAGATTAAATATGAACTTTGCGGATGAATCAGATGTGATGAAATGATCGAAAATGTTACGATGCAAGGTATAATTTTTGTTTTTAGTTTTAAATAAATCAACTTAAAATTTCAGATCATCTTATTTCTAGAAAAGAACTTGTGATTCGAAACCTGGCTACTTCGTTTACTTACGAGTATGATGATTATTTGAGGCAAACTGTTTTCGAATCGATTCAGGTAATATTTATAGACATTTTTCGATAGAAAATACTCTTCTTACAGATTTCATACGATGAAAGAACCGGTCACGAAAGCGGAGTCAGTGGGTTTTCAATTATTCGAGATTCAACAACAACATGAAGCCAAGGTCATGGAATGACTTACGAAACATAACGATCAACGGAACATCGACAAGTTTTTGTGATGATCTAGCTCAATGGTAAAATTAACCGATAATTTTTATGTTGAGAAATATTTACTGTTTTTTTTTCATTTTTTGTTATTATTCAGTGCTCTTTTCTTTATTAATAAACCAAAAGGTTTTCCAATTTCATCTCTGCACACACACACACACACATACGCACACACACATAATGCCCCCGAATACGCCCCATGCGTTTGGGGGGAGCCGTTCGGAATGGATTCCCGGTGCATTCAGGAATTAATTCGGGCCGAGTTCGTTCTGAATGGATTCCACGGTTGTCTGAGTAATTATGCTCAATTGAAATATTGAAAATTGCAGTTGTCTGGAAAAATAAAAAAATACTCAATTTTGAACCAAATTCAAAAATTTTGGTACAATTAGATAGAAAATCGCGAGTAGATATGAAATAAATTTTAATTTTTGAGATTTCAATAATTTATCGTGTAATTATGCTCAATTGAAATATTGAGAGTGCAATTAATTGGCCCTATGCCAAAAATACTGGATTTTGATCCAATTACGAGAATTTATGCACCACTGGATAGGAAATCGCGAGTAGATATGAAATAAATTTTAAATTTTGAGATTTCAATAATTTATCGTGTAATTATCCTCAATTGAAATATTGAGAGTGCAATTAATTGGCCCAATGCCAAAAATACTGGATTTTGATCCAATTACGAGAATTTATGCACCACTGGATAGGAAATCGCGAGTAGATATGAAATAAATTTTAAATTTTGAGATTTCAATAATTTATCGTGTAATTATGCTCAATTGAAATATTGAAAATTGCAGTTGTCTGGAAAAATAAAAAAATACTCAATTTTGAACCAAATTCAAAAATTTTGGTACAATTAGATAGGAAATCGCGAGTAGATATGAAATAAATTTTAAATTTTGAGATTTCGATAATTTATCGTGTAATTGTGCTCAATTGAAATATTGAGAGTGCAATTAATTGGCCCAATGCCAAAAATACTGGATTTTCATCCAATTACGAGAATTTATGCACCACTGGATAGGAAATCGCGAGTAGATATGAAATAAATTTTAAATTTTGAGATTTCAATAATTTATCGTGTAATTATGCTCAATTGAAATATTGAGAGTTCAATTAATTGGCACAATGCCAAAAATACTGGATTTTGATCCAATTACGAGAATTTATGCACCACTGGATAGGAAATCGCGAGTAGATATGAAATAAATTTTAAATTTTGAGATTTCGATAATTTATCGTGTAATTATGCTCAATTGAAATATTGAAAATTGCAGTTGTCTGGAAAAATAAAAAAATACTCAATTTTGAACCAAATTCAAAAATTTTGGTACAATTAGATAGAAAATCGCGAGTAGATATGAAATAAATTTTAATTTTTGAGATTTCAATAATTTATCGTGTAATTATGCTCAATTGAAATATTGAGAGTGCAATTAATTGGCCCTATGCCAAAAATACTGGATTTTGATCCAATTACGAGAATTTATGCACCACTGGATAGGAAATCGCGAGTAGATATGAAATAAATTTTAAATTTTGAGATTTCAATAATTTATCGTGTAATTATCCTCAATTGAAATATTGAGAGTGCAATTAATTGGCCCAATGCCAAAAATACTGGATTTTGATCCAATTACGAGAATTTATGCACCACTGGATAGGAAATCGCGAGTAGATATGAAATAAATTTTAAATTTTGAGATTTCAATAATTTATCGTGTAATTATGCTCAATTGAAATATTGAAAATTGCAGTTGTCTGGAAAAATAAAAAAATACTCAATTTTGAACCAAATTCAAAAATTTTGGTACAATTAGATAGGAAATCGCGAGTAGATATGAAATAAATTTTAAATTTTGAGATTTCAATAATTTATCGTGTAATTATCCTCAATTGAAATATTGAGAGTGCAATTAATTGGCCCAATGCCAAAAATACTGGATTTTGATCCAATTACGAGAATTTATGCACCACTGGATAGGAAATCGCGAGTAGATATGAAATAAATTTTAAATTTTGAGATTTCAATAATTTATCGTGTAATTATGCTCAATTGAAATATTGAGAGTTCAATTAATTGGCACAATGCCAAAAATACTGGATTTTGATCCAATTACGAGAATTTATGCACCACTGGATAGGAAATCGCGAGTAGATATGAAATAAATTTTAAATTTTGAGATTTCGATAATTTATCGTGTAATTATGCTCAATTGAAATATTGAAAATTGCAGTTGTCTGGAAAAATAAAAAAATACTCAATTTTGAACCAAATTCAAAAATTTTGGTACAATTAGATAGAAAATCGCGAGTAGATATGAAATAAATTTTAATTTTTGAGATTTCAATAATTTATCGTGTAATTATGCTCAATTGAAATATTGAGAGTGCAATTAATTGGCCCTATGCCAAAAATACTGGATTTTGATCCAATTACGAGAATTTATGCACCACTGGATAGGAAATCGCGAGTAGATATGAAATAAATTTTAAATTTTGAGATTTCAATAATTTATCGTGTAATTATCCTCAATTGAAATATTGAGAGTGCAATTAATTGGCCCAATGCCAAAAATACTGGATTTTGATCCAATTACGAGAATTTATGCACCACTGGATAGGAAATCGCGAGTAGATATGAAATAAATTTTAAATTTTGAGATTTCAATAATTTATCGTGTAATTATGCTCAATTGAAATATTGAAAATTGCAGTTGTCTGGAAAAATAAAAAAATACTCAATTTTGAACCAAATTCAAAAATTTTGGTACAATTAGATAGAAAATCGCGAGTAGATATGAAATAAATTTTAATTTTTGAGATTTCAATAATTTATCGTGTAATTATGCTCAATTGAAATATTGAGAGTGCAATTAATTGGCCCTATGCCAAAAATACTGGATTTTGATCCAATTACGAGAATTTATGCACCACTGGATAGGAAATCGCGAGTAGATATGAAATAAATTTTAAATTTTGAGATTTCAATAATTTATCGTGTAATTATCCTCAATTGAAATATTGAGAGTGCAATTAATTGGCCCAATGCCAAAAATACTGGATTTTGATCCAATTACGAGAATTTATGCACCACTGGATAGGAAATCGCGAGTAGATATGAAATAAATTTTAAATTTTGAGATTTCAATAATTTATCGTGTAATTATGCTCAATTGAAATATTGAAAATTGCAGTTGTCTGGAAAAATAAAAAAATACTCAATTTTGAACCAAATTCAAAAATTTTGGTACAATTAGATAGGAAATCGCGAGTAGATATGAAATAAATTTTAAATTTTGAGATTTCAATAATTTATCGTGTAATTATCCTCAATTGAAATATTGAGAGTGCAATTAATTGGCCCAATGCCAAAAATACTGGATTTTGATCCAATTACGAGAATTTATGCACCACTGGATAGGAAATCGCGAGTAGATATGAAATAAATTTTAAATTTTGAGATTTCAATAATTTATCGTGTAATTATGCTCAATTGAAATATTGAAAATTGCAGTTGTCTGGAAAAATAAAAAAATACTCAATTTTGAACCAAATTCAAAAATTTTGGTACAATTCGATAGGAAATCGCGAGTAGATATGAAATAAATTTTAAATTTTGAGATTTCGATAATTTATCGTGTAATTGTGCTCAATTGAAATATTGAGAGTGCAATTAATTGGCCCAATGCCAAAAATACTGGATTTTGATCCAATTACGAGAATTTATGCACCACTGGATAGGAAATCGCGAGTAGATATGAAATAAATTTTAAATTTTGAGATTTCAATAATTTATCGTGTAATTATGCTCAATTGAAATATTGAGAGTGCAATTAATTGGCCCAATGCCAAAAATACTGGATTTTGATCCAATTACGAGAATTTATGCACCACTGGATAGGAAATCGCGAGTAGATATGAAATAAATTTTAAATTTTGAGATTTCAATAATTTATCGTGTAATTATGCTCAATTGAAATATTGAAAATTGCAGTTGTCTGGAAAAATAAAAAAATACTCAATTTTGAACCAAATTCAAAAATTTTGGTACATTTAGATAGGAAATCGCGAGTAGATATGAAATAAATTTTAAATTTTGAGATTTCGATAATTTATCGTGTAATTATGCTCAATTGAAATATTGAAAATTGCAGTTGTCTGGAAAAATAAAAAAATACTCAATTTTGAACCAAATTCAAAAATTTTGGTACATTTAGATAGAAAATCGCGAGTAGATATGAAATAAATTTTAATTTTTGAGATTTCAATAATTTATCGTGTAATTATGCTCAATTGAAATATTGAGAGTGCAATTAATTGGCCCAATGCCAAAAATACTGGATTTTGATCCAATTACGAGAATTTATGCGCCACTGGATAGGAAATCGCGAGTAGATATGAAATAAATTTTAAATTTTGAGATTTCGATAATTTATCGTGTAATTATGCTCAATTGAAATATTGAAAATTGCAGTTGTCTGGAAAAATAAAAAAATACTCAATTTTGAACCAAATTCAAAAATTTTGGTACATTTAGATAGAAAATCGCGAGTAGACATGAAATAAATTTTAAATTTTGAGATTTCGATAATTTATCGTGTAATTATGCTCAATTGAAATATTGAAAATTGCAGTTGTCTGGAAAAATAAAAAAATACTCAATTTTGAACCAAATTCAAAAATTTTGGTACATTTAGATAGGAAATCGCGAGTAGATATGAAATAAATTTTAAATTTTGAGATTTCGATAATTTATCGTGTAATTATGCTCAATTGAAATATTGAAAATTGCAGTTGTCTGGAAAAAAAAAAAAATACTCAATTTTGAACCAAATTCAAAAATTTTGGTACATTTAGATAGAAAATCGCGAGTAGATATGAAATAAATTTTAATTTTTGAGATTTCAATAATTTATCGTGTAATTATGCTCAATTGAAATATTGAGAGTGCAATTAATTGGCCCAATGCCAAAAATACTGGATTTTGATCCAATTACGAGAATTTATGCGCCACTGGATAGGAAATCGCGAGTAGATATGAAATAAATTTTAAATTTTGAGATTTCGATAATTTATCGTGTAATTATGCTCAATTGAAATATTGAAAATTGCAGTTGTCTGGAAAAATAAAAAAATACTCAATTTTGAACCAAATTCAAAAATTTTGGTACATTTAGATAGGAAATCGCGAGTAGATATGAAATAAATTTTAAATTTTGAGATTTCGATAATTTATCGTGTAATTATGCTCAATTGAAATATTGAAAATTGCAGTTGTCTGGAAAAATAAAAAAATACTCAATTTTGAACCAAATTCAAAAATTTTGGTACATTTAGATAGAAAATCGCGAGTAGATATGAAATAAATTTTAAATTTTGAGATTTCGATAATTTATCGTGTAATTGTGCTCAATTGAAATATTGAGAGTGCAATTAATTGGCCCAATGCCAAAAATACTGGATTTTGATCCAATTACGAGGCTTTATGCACCACTGGATAGGAAATCGCGAGTAGATATGAAATAAATTTTAAATTTTGAGATTTCGATAATTTATCGTGTAATTATGCTCAATTGAAATATTGAAAATTGCAGTTGTCTGGAAAAATAAAAAAATACTCAATTTTGAACCAAATTCAAAAATTTTGGTACATCTAGATAGAAAATCGCGAGTAGATATGAAATAAATTTTAATTTTTGAGATTTCAATTATTTATCGTGTAATTATGCTCAATTGAAATATTGAGAGTGCAATTAATTGGCCCAATGCCAAAAATACTGGATTTTGATCCAATTACGAGACTTTATGCACCACTGGATAGGAAATCGCGAGTAGATATGAAATAAATTTTAAATTTTGAGATTTCAATAATTTATCGTGTAATTATGCTCAATTGAAATATTGAAAATTGCAGTTGTCTGGAAAAATAAAAAAATACTCAATTTTGAACCAAATTCAAAAATTTTGGTACAATTAGATAGGAAATCGCGAGTAGATATGAAATAAATTTTAAATTTTGAGATTTCGATAATTTATCGTGTAATTGTGCTCAATTGAAATATTGAGAGTGCAATTAATTGGCCCAATGCCAAAAATACTGGATTTTGATCCAATTACGAGAATTTATGCACCACTGGATAGGAAATCGCGAGTAGATATGAAATAAATTTTAAATTTTGAGATTTCAATAATTTATCGTGTAATTATGCTCAATTGAAATATTGAGAGTGCAATTAATTGGCCCAATGCCAAAAATACTGGATTTTGATCCAATTACGAGAATTTATGCACCACTGGATAGGAAATCGCGAGTAGATATGAAATAAATTTCAAATTTTGAGATTTCGATAATTTATCGTGTAATTATGCTCAATTGAAATATTGAAAATTGCAGTTGTCTGGAAAAATAAAAAAATACTCAATTTTGAACCAAATTCAAAAATTTTGGTACATTTAGATAGAAAATCGCGAGTAGATATGAAATAAATTTTAATTTTTGAGATTTCAATAATTTATCGTGTAATTATGCTCAATTGAAATATTGAGAGTGCAATTAATTGGCCCAATGCCAAAAATACTGGATTTTGATCCAATTACGAGAATTTATGCGCCACTGGATAGGAAATCGCGAGTAGATATGAAATAAATTTTAAATTTTGAGATTTCGATAATTTATCGTGTAATTATGCTCAATTGAAATATTGAAAATTGCAGTTGTCTGGAAAAATAAAAAAATACTCAATTTTGAACCAAATTCAAAAATTTTGGTACATTTAGATAGGAAATCGCGAGTAGATATGAAATAAATTTTAAATTTTGAGATTTCGATAATTTATCGTGTAATTATGCTCAATTGAAATATTGAAAATTGCAGTTGTCTGGAAAAATAAAAAAATACTCAATTTTGAACCAAATTCAAAAATTTTGGTACATTTAGATAGAAAATCGCGAGTAGATATGAAATAAATTTTAATTTTTGAGATTTCAATAATTTATCGTGTAATTATGCTCAATTGAAATATTGAGAGTGCAATTAATTGGCCCAATGCCAAAAATACTGGATTTTGATCCAATTACGAGAATTTATGCACCACTGGATAGGAAATCGCGAGTAGATATGAAATAAATTTTAAATTTTGAGATTTCAATAATTTATCGTGTAATTATGCTCAATTGAAATATTGAAAATTGCAGTTGTCTGGAATAATAAAAAAATACTCAATTTTGAACCAAATTCAAAAATTTTGGTACATTTAGATAGGAAATCGCGAGTAGATATGAAATAAATTTTAAATTTTGAGATTTCGATAACTTATCGTGTAATTGTGCTCAATTGAAATATTGAGAGTGCAATTAATTGGCCCAATGCCAAAAATACTGGATTTTGATCCAATTACGAGAATTTATGCACCACTGGATAGGAAATCGCGAGTAGATATGCAATAAATAAATAAATTTTGAGATTTCAATAATTTATCGTGTAATTATGCTCAATTGAAATATTGAGAGTGCAATTAATTGGCCCAATGCCAAAAATACTGGATTTTGATCCAATTACGAGAATTTATGCACCACTGGATAGGAAATCGCGAGTAGATATGAAATAAATTTTAAATTTTGAGATTTCGATAATTTATCGTGTAATTATGCTCAATTGAAATATTGTAAATTGCAGTTGTCTGGAAAAATAAAAAAATACTCAATTTTGAACCAAATTCAAAAATTTTGGGACATTTAGATAGAAAATCGCTAGTAGATATGAAATAAATTTTAATTTTTGAGATTTCAATAATTTATCGTGTAATTATGCTCAATTGAAATATTGAAAATTGCAGTTGTCTGGAAAAATAAAAAAATACTCAATTTTGAACCAAATTCAAAAATTTTGGTACATTTAGATAGAAAATCGCGAGTAGATATGAAATAAATTTTAATTTTTGAGATTTCAATAATTTATCGTGTAATTATGCTCAATTGAAATATTGAGAGTGCAATTAATTGGCCCAATGCCAAAAATACTGGATTTTGATCCAATTACGAGACTTTATGCACCACTGGATAGGAATTCGCAAGTAGATATGAAATAAATTTTAAATTTTGAGATTTCAATAATTTATCGTGTAATTATGCTCAATTGAAATATTGAAAATTGCAGTTGTCTGGAAAAATAAAAAAATACTCAATTTTGAACCAAATTCAAAAATTTTGGTACAATTAGATAGGAAATCGCGAGTAGATATGAAATAAATTTTAAATTTTGAGATTTCGATAATTTATCGTGTAATTGTGCTCAATTGAAATATTGAGAGTGCAATTAATTGGCCCAATGCCAAAAATACTGGATTTTGATCCAATTACGAGAATTTATGCACCACTGGATAGGAAATCGCGAGTAGATATGAAATAAATTTTAAATTTTGAGATTTCGATAATTTATCGTGTAATTATGCTCAATTGAAATATTGAAAATTGCAGTTGTCTGGAAAAATAAAAAAATACTCAATTTTGAACCAAATTCAAAAATTTTGGTACATTTAGATAGGAAATCGCGAGTAGATATGAAATAAATTTTAAATTTTGAGATTTCGATAATTTATCGTGTAATTATGCTCAATTGAAATATTGAAAATTGCAGTTGTCTGGAAAAATAAAAAAATACTCAATTTTGAACCAAATTCAAAAATTTTGGTACATTTAGATAGAAAATCGCGAGTAGATATGAAATAAATTTTAATTTTTGAGATTTCAATAATTTATCGTGTAATTATGCTCAATTGAAATATTGAGAGTGCAATTAATTGGCCCAATGCCAAAAATACTGGATTTTGATCCAATTACGAGAATTTATGCACCACTGGATAGGAAATCGCGAGTAGATATGAAATAAATTTTAAATTTTGAGATTTCAATAATTTATCGTGTAATTATGCTCAATTGAAATATTGAAAATTGCAGTTGTCTGGAATAATAAAAAAATACTCAATTTTGAACCAAATTCAAAAATTTTGGTACATTTAGATAGGAAATCGCGAGTAGATATGAAATAAATTTTAAATTTTGAGATTTCGATAATTTATCGTGTAATTGTGCTCAATTGAAATATTGAGAGTGCAATTAATTGGCCCAATGCCAAAAATACTGGATTTTGATCCAATTACGAGAATTTATGCACCACTGGATAGGAAATCACGAGTAGATATGAAATAAATTTTAAATTTTGAGATTTCAATAATTTATCGTGTAATTATGCTCAAT
Source organism: Caenorhabditis virilis (assembly GCA_964036255.1). Classification (NCBI taxonomy): domain Eukaryota; kingdom Metazoa; phylum Nematoda; class Chromadorea; order Rhabditida; family Rhabditidae; genus Caenorhabditis; species Caenorhabditis virilis. The sequence continues at coordinate 16,600,612 of OZ038416.1, forward strand.
TGAAATATTGAGAGTGCAATTAATTGGCCCAATGCCAAAAATACTGGATTTTGATCCAATTACGAGAATTTATGCACCACTGGATAGGAAATCGCGAGTAGATATGAAATAAATTTTAAATTTTGAGATTTCGATAATTTATCGTGTAATTATGCTCAATTGAAATATTGAAAATTGCAGTTGTCTGGAAAAATAAAAAAATACTCAATTTTGAACCAAATTCAAAAATTTTGGTACATTTAGATAGAAAATCGCTAGTAGATATGAAATAAATTTTAATTTTTGAGATTTCAATAATTTATCGTGTAATTATGCTCAATTGAAATATTGAAAATTGCAGTTGTCTGGAAAAATAAAAAAAAACTCAATTTTGAACCAAATTCAAAAATTTTGGTACATTTAGATAGAAAATCGCGAGTAGATATGAAATAAATTTTAATTTTTGAGATTTCAATAATTTATCGTGTAATTATGCTCAATTGAAATATTGAGAGTGCAATTAATTGGCCCAATGCCAAAAATACTGGATTTTGATCCAATTACGAGACTTTATGCACCACTGGATAGGAAATCGCAAGTAGATATGAAATAAATTTTAAATTTTGAGATTTCAATAATTTATCGTGTAATTATGCTCAATTGAAATATTGAAAATTGCAGTTGTCTGGAAAAATAAAAAAATACTCAATTTTGAACCAAATTCAAAAATTTTGGTACAATTAGATAGGAAATCGCGAGTAGATATGAAATAAATTTTAAATTTTGAGATTTCGATAATTTATCGTGTAATTGTGCTCAATTGAAATATTGAGAGTGCAATTAATTGGCCCAATGCCAAAAATACTGGATTTTGATCCAATTACGAGAATTTATGCACCACTGGATAGGAAATCGCGAGTAGATATGAAATAAATTTTAAATTTTGAGATTTCAATAATTTATCGTGTAATTATGCTCAATTGAAATATTGAGAGTGCAATTAATTGGCCCAATGCCAAAAATACTGGATTTTGATTCAATTACGAGAATTTATGCACCACTGGATAGGAAATCGCGAGTAGATATGAAATAAATTTTAAATTTTGAGATTTCGATAATTTATCGTGTAATTATGCTCAATTGAAATATTGAAAATTGCAGTTGTCTGGAAAAATAAAAAATACTCAATTTTGAACCAAATTCAAAAATTTTGGTACATTTAGATAGAAAATCGCGAGTAGATATGAAATAAATTTTAATTTTTGAGATTTCAATAATTTATCGTGTAATTATGCTCAATTGAAATATTGAGAGTGCAATTAATTGGCCCAATGCCAAAAATACTGGATTTTGATCCAATTACGAGAATTTATGCACCACTGGATAGGAAATCGCGAGTAGATATGAAATAAATTTTAAATTTTGAGATTTCAATAATTTATCGTGTAATTATGCTCAATTGAAATATTGAAAATTGCAGTTGTCTGGAATAATAAAAAAATACTCAATTTTGAACCAAATTCAAAAATTTTGGTACATTTAGATAGGAAATCGCGAGTAGATATGAAATAAATTTTAAATTTTGAGATTTCGATAATTTATCGTGTAATTGTGCTCAATTGAAATATTGAGAGTGCAATTAATTGGCCCAATGCCAAAAATACTGGATTTTGATCCAAGTACGAGAATTTATGCACCACTGGATAGGAAATCGCGAGTAGATATGAAATAAATTTTAAATTTTGAGATTTCAATAATTTATCGTGTAATTATGCTCAATTGAAATATTGAGAGTGCAATTAATTGGCCCAATGCCAAAAATACTGGATTTTGATCCAATTACGAGAATTTATGCACCACTGGATAGGAAATCGCGAGTAGATATGAAATAAATTTTAAATTTTGAGATTTCGATAATTTATCGTGTAATTATGCTCAATTGAAATATTGAAAATTGCAGTTGTCTGGAAAAATAAAAAAATACTCAATTTTGAACCAAATTCAAAAATTTTAGTACATTTAGATAGGAAATCGCGAGTAGATATGAAATAAATTTTAAATTTTGAGATTTCGATAATTTATCGTGTAATTGTGCTCAATTGAAATATTGAGAGTGCAATTAATTGGCCCAATGCCAAAAATACTGGATTTTGATCCAATTACGAGACTTTATGCACCACTGGATAGGAAATCGCGAGTAGATATGAAATAAATTTTAAATTTTGAGATTTCAATAATTTATCGTGTAATTATCCTCAATTGAAATATTGAGAGTGCAATTAATTGGCCCAATGCCAAAAATACTGGAGTTTGATCCAATTACGAGAATTTATGCACCACTGGATAGGAAATCGCGAGTAGATATGAAATAAATTTTAAATTTTGAGATTTCAATAATTTATCGTGTAATTATGCTCAATTGAAATATTGAAAATTGCAGTTGTCTGGAAAAATAAAAAAATACTCAATTTTGAACCAAATTCAAAAATTTTGGTACATTTAGATAGAAAATCGCGAGTAGATATGAAATAAATTTTAATTTTTGAGATTTCAATAATTTATCGTGTAATTATGCTCAATTGAAATATTGAGAGTGCAATTAATTGGCCCAATGCCAAAAATACTGGATTTTGATCCAATTACGAGAATTTATGCACCACTGGATAGGAAATCGCGAGTAGATATGAAATAAATTTTAAATTTTGAGATTTCAATAATTTATCGTGTAATTATGCTCAATTGAAATATTGAAAATTGCAGTTGTCTGGAATAATAAAAAAATACTCAATTTTGAACCAAATTCAAAAATTTTGGTACATTTAGATAGGAAATCGCGAGTAGATATGAAATAAATTTTAAATTTTGAGATTTCGATAATTTATCGTGTAATTGTGCTCAATTGAAATATTGAGAGTGCAATTAATTGGCCCAATGCCAAAAATACTGGATTTTGATCCAAGTACGAGAATTTATGCACCACTGGATAGGAAATCGCGAGTAGATATGAAATAAATTTTAAATTTTGAGATTTCAATAATTTATCGTGTAATTATGCTCAATTGAAATATTGAGAGTGCAATTAATTGGCCCAATGCCAAAAATACTGGATTTTGATCCAATTACGAGAATTTATGCACCACTGGATAGGAAATCGCGAGTAGATATGAAATAAATTTTAAATTTTGAGATTTCAATAATTTATCGTGTAATTATGCTCAATTGAAATATTGAAAATTGCAGTTGTCTGGAAAAATAAAAAAATACTCAATTTTGAACCAAATTCAAAAATTTTGGTACAATTAGATAGGAAATCGCGAGTAGATATGAAATAAATTTTAAATTTTGAGATTTCGATAATTTATCGTGTAATTGTGCTCAATTGAAATATTGAGAGTGCAATTAATTGGCCCAATGCCAAAAATACTGGATTTTGATCCAATTACGAGAATTTATGCACCACTGGATAGGAAATCGCGAGTAGATATGAAATAAATTTTAAATTTTGAGATTTCAATAATTTATCGTGTAATTATGCTCAATTGAAATATTGAGAGTGCAATTAATTGGCCCAATGCCAAAAATACTGGATTTTGATCCAATTACGAGAATTTATGCACCACTGGATAGGAAATCGCGAGTAGATATGAAATAAATTTCAAATTTTGAGATTTCGATAATTTATCGTGTAATTATGCTCAATTGAAATATTGAAAATTGCAGTTGTCTGGAAAAATAAAAAAATACTCAATTTTGAACCAAATTCAAAAATTTTGGTACATTTAGATAGAAAATCGCGAGTAGATATGAAATAAATTTTAATTTTTGAGATTTCAATAATTTATCGTGTAATTATGCTCAATTGAAATATTGAGAGTGCAATTAATTGGCCCAATGCCAAAAATACTGGATTTTGATCCAATTACGAGAATTTATGCGCCACTGGATAGGAAATCGCGAGTAGATATGAAATAAATTTTAAATTTTGAGATTTCGATAATTTATCGTGTAATTATGCTCAATTGAAATATTGAAAATTGCAGTTGTCTGGAAAAATAAAAAAATACTCAATTTTGAACCAAATTCAAAAATTTTGGTACATTTAGATAGGAAATCGCGAGTAGATATGAAATAAATTTTAAATTTTGAGATTTCGATAATTTATCGTGTAATTATGCTCAATTGAAATATTGAAAATTGCAGTTGTCTGGAAAAATAAAAAAATACTCAATTTTGAACCAAATTCAAAAATTTTGGTACATTTAGATAGAAAATCGCTAGTAGATATGAAATAAATTTTAATTTTTGAGATTTCAATAATTTATCGTGTAATTATGCTCAATTGAAATATTGAAAATTGCAGTTGTCTGGAAAAATAAAAAAATACTCAATTTTGAACCAAATTCAAAAATTTTGGTACATTTAGATAGAAAATCGCGAGTAGATATGAAATAAATTTTAATTTTTGAGATTTCAATAATTTATCGTGTAATTATGCTCAATTGAAATATTGAGAGTGCAATTAATTGGCCCAATGCCAAAAATACTGGATTTTGATCCAATTACGAGACTTTATGCACCACTGGATAGGAAATCGCAAGTAGATATGAAATAAATTTTAAATTTTGAGATTTCAATAATTTATCGTGTAATTATGCTCAATTGAAATATTGAAAATTGCAGTTGTCTGGAAAAATAAAAAAATACTCAATTTTGAACCAAATTCAAAAATTTTGGTACAATTAGATAGGAAATCGCGAGTAGATATGAAATAAATTTTAAATTTTGAGATTTCGATAATTTATCGTGTAATTGTGCTCAATTGAAATATTGAGAGTGCAATTAATTGGCCCAATGCCAAAAATACTGGATTTTGATCCAATTACGAGAATTTATGCACCACTGGATAGGAAATCGCGAGTAGATATGAAATAAATTTTAAATTTTGAGATTTCAATAATTTATCGTGTAATTATGCTCAATTGAAATATTGAGAGTGCAATTAATTGGCCCAATGCCAAAAATACTGGATTTTGATCCAATTACGAGAATTTATGCACCACTGGATAGGAAATCGCGAGTAGATATGAAATAAATTTTAAATTTTGAGATTTCGATAATTTATCGTGTAATTATGCTCAATTGAAATATTGAAAATTGCAGTTGTCTGGAAAAATAAAAAATACTCAATTTTGAACCAAATTCAAAAATTTTGGTACATTTAGATAGAAAATCGCGAGTAGATATGAAATAAATTTTAATTTTTGAGATTTCAATAATTTATCGTGTAATTATGCTCAATTGAAATATTGAGAGTGCAATTAATTGGCCCAATGCCAAAAATACTGGATTTTGATCCAATTACGAGAATTTATGCACCACTGGATAGGAAATCGCGAGTAGATATGAAATAAATTTTAAATTTTGATATTTCAATAATTTATCGTGTAATTATGCTCAATTGAAATATTGAAAATTGCAGTTGTCTGGAATAATAAAAAAATACTCAATTTTGAACCAAATTCAAAAATTTTGGTACATTTAGATAGGAAATCGCGAGTAGATATGAAATAAATTTTAAATTTTGAGATTTCGATAATTTATCGTGTAATTATGCTCAATTGAAATATTGAAAATTGCAGTTGTCTGGAAAAATAAAAAATACTCAATTTTGAACCAAATTCAAAAATTTTGGTACATTTAGATAGAAAATCGCGAGTAGATATGAAATAAATTTTAAATTTTGAGATTTCGATAATTTATCGTGTAATTGTGCTCAATTGAAATATTGAGAGTGCAATTAATTGGCCCAATGCCAAAAATACTGGATTTTGATCCAAGTACGAGAATTTATGCACCACTGGATAGGAAATCGCGAGTAGATATGAAATAAATTTTAAATTTTGAGATTTCAATAATTTATCGTGTAATTATGCTCAATTGAAATATTGAGAGTGCAATTAATTGGCCCAATGCCAAAAATACTGGATTTTGATCCAATTACGAGAATTTATGCACCACTGGATAGGAAATCGCGAGTAGATATGAAATAAATTTTAAATTTTGAGATTTCGATAATTTATCGTGTAATTATGCTCAATTGAAATATTGAAAATTGCAGTTGTCTGGAAAAATAAAAAATACTCAATTTTGAACCAAATTCAAAAATTTTGGTACATTTAGATAGAAAATCGCGAGTAGATATGAAATAAATTTTAATTTTTGAGATTTCAATAATTTATCGTGTAATTATGCTCAATTGAAATATTGAGAGTGCAATTAATTGGCCCAATGCCAAAAATACTGGATTTTGATCCAATTACGAGAATTTATGCACCACTGGATAGGAAATCGCGAGTAGATATGAAATAAATTTTAAATTTTGAGATTTCAATAATTTATCGTGTAATTATGCTCAATTGAAATATTGAAAATTGCAGTTGTCTGGAATAATAAAAAAATACTCAATTTTGAACCAAATTCAAAAATTTTGGTACATTTAGATAGGAAATCGCGAGTAGATATGAAATAAATTTTAAATTTTGAGATTTCGATAATTTATCGTGTAATTATGCTCAATTGAAATATTGAAAATTGCAGTTGTCTGGAAAAATAAAAAATACTCAATTTTGAACCAAATTCAAAAATTTTGGTACATTTAGATAGGAAATCGCGATTAGATATGAAATAAATTTTAATTTTTGAGATTTCAATAATTTATCGTGTAATTATGCTCAATTGAAATATTGAGAGTGCAATTAATTGGCCCAATGCCAAAAATACTGGATTTTGATCCAATTACGAGAATTTATGCACCACTGGATAGGAAATCGCGAGTAGATATGAAATAAATTTTAAATTTTGAGATTTCAATAATTTATCGTGTAATTATGCTCAATTGAAATATTGAAAATTGCAGTTGTCTGGAATAATAAAAAAATACTCAATTTTGAACCAAATTCAAAAATTTTGGTACATTTAGATAGGAAATCGCGAGTAGATATGAAATAAATTTTAAATTTTGAGATTTCGATAATTTATCGTGTAATTGTGCTCAATTGAAATATTGAGAGTGCAATTAATTGGCCCAATGCCAAAAATACTGGATTTTGATCCAAGTACGAGAATTTATGCACCACTGGATAGGAAATCGCGAGTAGATATGAAATAAATTTTAAATTTTGAGATTTCGATAATTTATCGTGTAATTATGCTCAATTGAAATATTGAAAATTGCAGTTGTCTGGAAAAATAAAAAATACTCAATTTTGAACCAAATTCAAAAATTTTGGTACATTTAGATAGAAAATCGCGATTAGATATGAAATAAATTTTAATTTTTGAGATTTCAATAATTTATCGTGTAATTATGCTCAATTGAAATATTGAGAGTGCAATTAATTGGCCCAATGCCAAAAATACTGGATTTTGATCCAATTACGAGAATTTATGCACCACTGGATAGGAAATCGCGAGTAGATATGAAATAAATTTTAAATTTTGAGATTTCAATAATTTATCGTGTAATTATGCTCAATTGAAATATTGAAAATTGCAGTTGTCTGGAATAATAAAAAAATACTCAATTTTGAACCAAATTCAAAAATTTTGGTACATTTAGATAGGAAATCGCGAGTAGATATGAAATAAATTTTAAATTTTGAGATTTCGATAATTTATCGTGTAATTGTGCTCAATTGAAATATTGAGAGTGCAATTAATTGGCCCAATGCCAAAAATACTGGATTTTGATCCAAGTACGAGAATTTATGCACCACTGGATAGGAAATCGCGAGTAGATATGAAATAAATTTTAAATTTTGAGATTTCAATAATTTATCGTGTAATTATGCTCAATTGAAATATTGAGAGTGCAATTAATTGGCCCAATGCCAAAAATACTGGATTTTGATCCAATTACGAGAATTTATGCACCACTGGATAGGAAATCGCGAGTAGATATGAAATAAATTTTAAATTTTGAGATTTCGATAATTTATCGTGTAATTATGCTCAATTGAAATATTGAAAATTGCAGTTGTCTGGAAAAATAAAAAAATACTCAATTTTGAACCAAATTCAAAAATTTTAGTACATTTAGATAGGAAATCGCGAGTAGATATGAAATAAATTTTAAATTTTGAGATTTCGATAATTTATCGTGTAATTGTGCTCAATTGAAATATTGAGAGTGCAATTAATTGGCCCAATGCCAAAAATACTGGATTTTGATCCAATTACGAGAATTTATGCACCACTGGATAGGAAATCGCGAGTAGATATGAAACAAATTTTAAATTTTGAGATTTCAATAATTTATCGTGTAATTATGCTCAATTGAAATATTGAAAATTGCAGTTGTCTGGAAAAATAAAAAAATACTCAATTTTGAACCAAATTCAAAAATTTTGGTACATTTAGATAGGAAATCGCGAGTAGATATGAAATAAATTTTAAATTTTGAGATTTCGATAATTTATCGTGTAATTATGCTCAATTGAAATATTGAAAATTGCAGTTGTCTGGAAAAATAAAAAAATACTCAATTTTGAACCAAATTCAAAAATTTTGGTACATTTAGATAGGAAATCGCGAGTAGATATGAAATAAATTTTAAATTTTGAGATTTCGATAATTTATCGTGTAATTGTGCTCAATTGAAATATTGAGAGTGCAATTAATTGGCCCAATGCCAAAAATACTGGATTTTGATCCAAGTACGAGAATTTATGCACCACTGGATAGGAAATCGCGAGTAGATATGAAATAAATTTTAAATTTTGAGATTTCAATAATTTATCGTGTAATTATGCTCAATTGAAATATTGAGAGTGCAATTAATTGGCCCAATGCCAAAAATACTGGATTTTGATCCAATTACGAGAATTTATGCACCACTGGATAGGAAATCGCGAGTAGATATGAAATAAATTTTAAATTTTGAGATTTCGATAATTTATCGTGTAATTATGCTCAATTGAAATATTGAAAATTGCAGTTGTCTGGAAAAATAAAAAAATACTCAATTTTGAACCAAATTCAAAAATTTTAGTACATTTAGATAGGAAATCGCGAGTAGATATGAAATAAATTTTAAATTTTGAGATTTCGATAATTTATCGTGTAATTGTGCTCAATTGAAATATTGAGAGTGCAATTAATTGGCCCAATGCCAAAAATACTGGATTTTGATCCAATTACGAGAATTTATGCACCACTGGATAGGAAATCGCGAGTAGATATGAAACAAATTTTAAATTTTGAGATTTCAATAATTTATCGTGTAATTATGCTCAATTGAAATATTGAAAATTGCAGTTGTCTGGAAAAATAAAAAAATACTCAATTTTGAACGAAATTCAAAAATTTTGGTACATTTAGATAGGAAATCGCGAGTAGATATGAAATAAATTTTAAATTTTGAGATTTCGATAATTTATCGTGTAATTATGCTCAATTGAAATATTGAAAATTGCAGTTGTCTGGAAAAATAAAAAAATACTCAATTTTGAACCAAATTCAAAAATTTTGGTACATTTAGATAGGAAATCGCGAGTAGATATGAAATAAATTTTAAATTTTGAGATTTCGATAATTTATCGTGTAATTGTGCTCAATTGAAATATTGAAAATTGCAGTTGTCTGGAAAAATAAAAAAATACTCAATTTTGAACCAAATTCAAAAATTTTGGTACATTTAGATAGAAAATCGCGAGTAGATATGAAATAAATTTTAATTTTTGAGATTTCAATAATTTATCGTGTAATTATGCTCAATTGAAATATTGAGAGTGCAATTAATTGGCCCAATGCCAAAAATACTGGATTTTGATCCAATTACGAGAATTTATGCACCACTGGATAGGAAATCGCGAGTAGATATGAAATAAATTTTAAATTTTGAGATTTCGATAATTTATCGTGTAATTATGCTCAATTGAAATATTGAAAATTGCAGTTGTCTGGAAAAATAAAAAAATACTCAATTTTGAACCAAATTCAAAAATTTTGGTACATTTAGATAGAAAATCGCGAGTAGATATGAAATAAATTTTAATTTTTGAGATTTCAATAATTTATCGTGTAATTATGCTCAATTGAAATATTGAGAGTGCAATTAATTGGCCCAATGCCAAAAATACTGGATTTTGATCCAATTACGAGAATTTATGCACCACTGGATAGGAAATCGCGAGTAGATATGAAATAAATTTTAAATTTTGAGATTTCAATAATTTATCGTGTAATTATGCTCAATTGAAATATTGAAAATTGCAGTTGTCTGGAATAATAAAAAAATACTCAATTTTGAACCAAATTCAAAAATTTTGGTACATTTAGATAGGAAATCGCGAGTAGATATGAAATAAATTTTAAATTTTGAGATTTCGATAATTTATCGTGTAATTGTGCTCAATTGAAATATTGAGAGTGCAATTAATTGGCCCAATGCCAAAAATACTGGATTTTGATCCAATTACGAGAATTTATGCACCACTGGATAGGAAATCGCGAGTAGATATGAAATAAATTTTAAATTTTGAGATTTCAATAATTTATCGTGTAATTATGCTCAATTGAAATATTGAGAGTGCAATTAATTGGCCCAATGCCAAAAATACTGGATTTTGATCCAATTACGAGAATTTATGCACCACTGGATAGGAAATCGCGAGTAGATATGAAATAAATTTTAAATTTTGAGATTTCGATAATTTATCGTGTAATTATGCTCAATTGAAATATTGAAAATTGCAGTTGTCTGGAAAAATAAAAAAATACTCAATTTTGAACCAAATTCAAAAATTTTGGTACATTTAGATAGAAAATCGCTAGTAGATATGAAATAAATTTTAATTTTTGAGATTTCAATAATTTATCGTGTAATTATGCTCAATTGAAATATTGAAAATTGCAGTTGTCTGGAAAAATAAAAAAATACTCAATTTTGAACCAAATTCAAAAATTTTGGTACATTTAGATAGAAAATCGCGAGTAGATATGAAATAAATTTTAATTTTTGAGATTTCAATAATTTATCGTGTAATTATGCTCAATTGAAATATTGAAAATTGCAGTTGTCTGGAATAATAAAAAAATACTCAATTTTGAACCAAATTCAAAAATTTTGGTACATTTAGATAGGAAATCGCGAGTAGATATGAAATAAATTTTAAATTTTGAGATTTCGATAATTTATCGTGTAATTATGCTCAATTGAAATATTGAAAATTGCAGTTGTCTGGAAAAATAAAAAATACTCAATTTTGAACCAAATTCAAAAATTTTGGTACATTTAGATAGAAAATCGCGAGTAGATATGAAATAAATTTTAATTTTTGAGATTTCAATAATTTATCGTGTAATTATGCTCAATTGAAATATTGAGAGTGCAATTAATTGGCCCAATGCCAAAAATACTGGATTTTGATCCAATTACGAGAATTTATGCACCACTGGATAGGAAATCGCGAGTAGATATGAAATAAATTTTAAATTTTGAGATTGCAATAATTTATCGTGTAATTGTGCTCAATTGAAATATTGAGAGTGCAATTAATTGGCCCAATGCCAAAAATACTGGATTTTGATCCAATTACGAGAATTTATGCACCACTGGATAGGAAATCGCGAGTAGATATGAAATAAATTTTAAATTTTGAGATTTCGATAATTTATCGTGTAATTATGCTCAATTGAAATATTGAAAATTGCAGTTGTCTGGAAAAATAAAAAAATACTCAATTTTGAACCAAATTCAAAAATTTTGGTACATTTAGATAGAAAATCGCGAGTAGATATGAAATAAATTTTAATTTTTGAGATTTCAATAATTTATCGTGTAATTATGCTCAATTGAAATATTGAGAGTGCAATTAATTGGCCCAATGCCAAAAATACTGGATTTTGATCCAATTACGAGAATTTATGCACCACTGGATAGGAAATCGCGAGTAGATATGAAATAAATTTTAAATTTTGAGATTTCAATAATTTATCGTGTAATTGTGCTCAATTGAAATATTGAGAGTGCAATTAATTGGCCCAATGCCAAAAATACTGGATTTTGATCCAATTACGAGAATTTATGCACCACTGGATAGGAAATCGCGAGTAGATATGAAATAAATTTTAAATTTTGAGATTTCGATAATTTATCGTGTAATTATGCTCAATTGAAATATTGAAAATTGCAGTTGTCTGGAAAAATAAAAAAATACTCAATTTTGAACCAAATTCAAAAATTTTGGTACATTTAGATAGAAAATCGCGAGTAGATATGAAATAAATTTTAATTTTTGAGATTTCAATAATTTATCGTGTAATTATGCTCAATTGAAATATTGAGAGTGCAATTAATTGGCCCAATGCCAAAAATACTGGATTTTGATCCAATTACGAGAATTTATGCACCACTGGATAGGAAATCGCGAGTAGATATGAAATAAATTTTAAATTTTGAGATTTCAATAATTTATCGTGTAATTGTGCTCAATTGAAATATTGAGAGTGCAATTAATTGGCCCAATGCCAAAAATACTGGATTTTGATCCAATTACGAGAATTTATGCACCACTGGATAGGAAATCGCGAGTAGATATGAAATAAATTTTAAATTTTGAGATTTCGATAATTTATCGTGTAATTATGCTCAATTGAAATATTGAAAATTGCAGTTGTCTGGAAAAATAAAAAAATACTCAATTTTGAACCAAATTCAAAAATTTTGGTACATTTAGATAGAAAATCGCGAGTAGATATGAAATAAATTTTAATTTTTGAGATTTCAATAATTTATCGTGTAATTATGCTCAATTGAAATATTGAGAGTGCAATTAATTGGCCCAATGCCAAAAATACTGGATTTTGATCCAATTACGAGAATTTATGCACCACTGGATAGGAAATCGCGAGTAGATATGAAATAAATTTTAAATTTTGAGATTTCAATAATTTATCGTGTAATTGTGCTCAATTGAAATATTGAGAGTGCAATTAATTGGCCCAATGCCAAAAATACTGGATTTTGATCCAATTACGAGAATTTATGCACCACTGGATAGGAAATCGCGAGTAGATATGAAATAAATTTTAAATTTTGAGATTTCGATAATTTATCGTGTAATTATGCTCAATTGAAATATTGAAAATTGCAGTTGTCTGGAAAAATAAAAAAATACTCAATTTTGAACCAAATTCAAAAATTTTGGTACATTTAGATAGAAAATCGCGAGTAGATATGAAATAAATTTTAATTTTTGAGATTTCAATAATTTATCGTGTAATTATGCTCAATTGAAATATTGAGAGTGCAATTAATTGGCCCAATGCCAAAAATACTGGATTTTGATCCAATTACGAGAATTTATGCACCACTGGATAGGAAATCGCGAGTAGATATGAAATAAATTTTAAATTTTGAGATTTCAATAATTTATCGTGTAATTGTGCTCAATTGAAATATTGAGAGTGCAATTAATTGGCCCAATGCCAAAAATACTGGATTTTGATCCAATTACGAGAATTTATGCACCACTGGATAGGAAATCGCGAGTAGATATGAAATAAATTTTAAATTTTGAGATTTCGATAATTTATCGTGTAATTATGCTCAATTGAAATATTGAAAATTGCAGTTGTCTGGAAAAATAAAAAAATACTCAATTTTGAACCAAATTCAAAAATTTTGGTACATTTAGATAGAAAATCGCGAGTAGATATGAAATAAATTTTAATTTTTGAGATTTCAATAATTTATCGTGTAATTATGCTCAATTGAAATATTGAGAGTGCAATTAATTGGCCCAATGCCAAAAATACTGGATTTTGATCCAATTACGAGAATTTATGCACCACTGGATAGGAAATCGCGAGTAGATATGAAATAAATTTTAAATTTTGAGATTTCAATAATTTATCGTGTAATTGTGCTCAATTGAAATATTGAGAGTGCAATTAATTGGCCCAATGCCAAAAATACTGGATTTTGATCCAATTACGAGAATTTATGCACCACTGGATAGGAAATCGCGAGTAGATATGAAATAAATTTTAAATTTTGAGATTTCGATAATTTATCGTGTAATTATGCTCAATTGAAATATTGAAAATTGCAGTTGTCTGGAAAAATAAAAAAATACTCAATTTTGAACCAAATTCAAAAATTTTGGTACATTTAGATAGAAAATCGCGAGTAGATATGAAATAAATTTTAATTTTTGAGATTTCAATAATTTATCGTGTAATTATGCTCAATTGAAATATTGAGAGTGCAATTAATTGGCCCAATGCCAAAAATACTGGATTTTGATCCAATTACGAGAATTTATGCACCACTGGATAGGAAATCGCGAGTAGATATGAAATAAATTTTAAATTTTGAGATTTCAATAATTTATCGTGTAATTATGCTCAATTGAAATATTGAAAATTGCAGTTGTCTGGAATAATAAAAAAATACTCAATTTTGAACCAAATTCAAAAATTTTGGTACATTTAGATAGGAAATCGCGAGTAGATATGAAATAAATTTTAAATTTTGAGATTTCGATAATTTATCGTGTAATTGTGCTCAATTGAAATATTGAGAGTGCAATTAATTGGCCCAATGCCAAAAATACTGGATTTTGATCCAATTACGAGAATTTATGCACCACTGGATAGGAAATCGCGAGTAGATATGAAATAAATTTTAAATTTTGAGATTTCAATAATTTATCGTGTAATTATGCTCAATTGAAATATTGAGAGTGCAATTAATTGGCCCAATGCCAAAAATACTGGATTTTGATCCAATTACGAGAATTTATGCACCACTGGATAGGAAATCGCGAGTAGATATGAAATAAATTTTAAATTTTGAGATTTCGATAATTTATCGTGTAATTATGCTCAATTGAAATATTGAAAATTGCAGTTGTCTGGAAAAATAAAAAAATACTCAATTTTGAACCAAATTCAAAAATTTTGGTACATTTAGATAGAAAATCGCTAGTAGATATGAAATAAATTTTAATTTTTGAGATTTCAATAATTTATCGTGTAATTATGCTCAATTGAAATATTGAAAATTGCAGTTGTCTGGAAAAATAAAAAAATACTCAATTTTGAACCAAATTCAAAAATTTTGGTACATTTAGATAGAAAATCGCGAGTAGATATGAAATAAATTTTAATTTTTGAGATTTCAATAATTTATCGTGTAATTATGCTCAATTGAAATATTGAAAATTGCAGTTGTCTGGAATAATAAAAAAATACTCAATTTTGAACCAAATTCAAAAATTTTGGTACATTTAGATAGGAAATCGCGAGTAGATATGAAATAAATTTTAAATTTTGAGATTTCGATAATTTATCGTGTAATTATGCTCAATTGAAATATTGAAAATTGCAGTTGTCTGGAAAAATAAAAAATACTCAATTTTGAACCAAATTCAAAAATTTTGGTACATTTAGATAGAAAATCGCGAGTAGATATGAAATAAATTTTAATTTTTGAGATTTCAATAATTTATCGTGTAATTATGCTCAATTGAAATATTGAGAGTGCAATTAATTGGCTCAATGCCAAAAATACTGGATTTTGATCCAATTACGAGAATTTATGCACCACTGGATAGGAAATCGCGAGTAGATATGAAATAAATTTTAAATTTTGAGATTTCAATAATTTATCGTGTAATTATGCTCAATTGAAATATTGAAAATTGCAGTTGTCTGGAATAATAAAAAAATACTCAATTTTGAACCAAATTCAAAAATTTTGGTACATTTAGATAGGAAATCGCGAGTAGATATGAAATAAATTTTAAATTTTGAGATTTCGATAATTTATCGTGTAATTGTGCTCAATTGAAATATTGAGAGTGCAATTAATTGGCCCAATGCCAAAAATACTGGATTTTGATCCAAGTACGAGAATTTATGCACCACTGGATAGGAAATCGCGAGTAGATATGAAATAAATTTTAAATTTTGAGATTTCAATAATTTATCGTGTAATTATGCTCAATTGAAATATTGAGAGTGCAATTAATTGGCCCAATGCCAAAAATACTGGATTTTGATCCAATTACGAGAATTTATGCACCACTGGATAGGAAATCGCGAGTAGATATGAAATAAATTTTAAATTTTGAGATTTCGATAATTTATCGTGTAATTATGCTCAATTGAAATATTGAAAATTGCAGTTGTCTGGAAAAATAAAAAAATACTCAATTTTGAACCAAATTCAAAAATTTTAGTACATTTAGATAGGAAATCGCGAGTAGATATGAAATAAATTTTAAATTTTGAGATTTCGATAATTTATCGTGTAATTGTGCTCAATTGAAATATTGAGAGTGCAATTAATTGGCCCAATGCCAAAAATACTGGATTTTGATCCAATTACGAGAATTTATGCACCACTGGATAGGAAATCGCGAGTAGATATGAAACAAATTTTAAATTTTGAGATTTCAATAATTTATCGTGTAATTATGCTCAATTGAAATATTGAAAATTGCAGTTGTCTGGAAAAATAAAAAAATACTCAATTTTGAACCAAATTCAAAAATTTTGGTACATTTAGATAGGAAATCGAGAGTAGATATGAAATAAATTTTAAATTTTGAGATTTCGATAATTTATCGTGTAATTATGCTCAATTGAAATATTGAAAATTGCAGTTGTCTGGAAAAATAAAAAAATACTCAATTTTGAACCAAATTCAAAAATTTTGGTACATTTAGATAGGAAATCGCGAGTAGATATGAAATAAATTTTAAATTTTGAGATTTCGATAATTTATCGTGTAATTGTGCTCAATTGAAATATTGAGAGTGCAATTAATTGGCCCAATGCCAAAAATACTGGATTTTGATCCAATTACGAGAATTTATGCACCACTGGATAGGAAATCGCGAGTAGATATGAAATAAATTTTAAATTTTGAGATTTCGATAATTTATCGTGTAATTGTGCTCAATTGAAATATTGAGAGTGCAATTAATTGGCCCAATGCCAAAAATACTGGATTTTGATCCAATTACGAGAATTTATGCACCACTGGATAGGAAATCGCGAGTAGATATGAAATAAATTTTAATTTTTGAGATTTCAATAATTTATCGTGTAATTATGCTCAATTGAAATATTGAAAATTGCAGTTGTCTGGAAAAATAAAAAAATACTCAATTTTGAACCAAATTCAAAAATTTTGGTACATTTAGATAGGAAATCGCGAGTAGATATGAAATAAATTTTAAATTTTGAGATTTCGATAATTTATCGTGTAATTGTGCTCAATTGAAATATTGAGAGTGCAATTAATTGGCCCAATGCCAAAAATACTGGATTTTGATCCAATTACGAGAATTTATGCACCACTGGATAGGAAATCGCGAGTAGATATGAAATAAATTTTGAATTTTGAGATTTCGATAATTTATCGTGTAATTATGCTCAATTGAAATTTTAACGATCTTGGATCGCCAGTCCAAGATGTTAATTATATGTGGGTTGTATTGTTTCAGAACAAGAAGTAACTCATAGATGTTTATTGCACTTCTAGAAACAACCGATGTTAGTGGCTGTCTCTCACCCAGAATGAATATACACATGAAAAGAACTACACATGATGTTTTAGAGAAATAGTGTGTGCTTATAGATGTTAGAGATGTGGCTGCAGGGTCTTTGTGAGATGAAGTCACATGATGTAACTTTGAGTGTTCTCTGGGACGTAACATCCCACCCTTCCACAGATGCTTCGTCCCTTGAAGCATAATTTGATGTTTTTGTAAGATGTTATTGAGCTTCAAGTAGACTGGCATTTCTGGAAAGTAATACAATAATAACGATGGTATATACCTATGAGGATTCGTGGGGCGTTCTTAAACAATACAATACAATCAACTCAACAGATGATAATTTCTTAATTGAAGTTCAGCTTCACTATCAACCCTAAATTGCTTGTCGGGTGCTAGACTCGTTTCACGGACTTTTTAAGATCAAATCTCAATTCTAATAAGGTAACCAATCAAATCAGAAGAGTTTCAAAACCTTAACAATAGAAATTAACATTTTTAATTTGGATAAGGATTAACATTTTCTACTCATACAACAATCAAGTGGTGTTAGCAATTCAAAATGATTGAATGAAAAAATACAATTCAATTCAATAAAAATATTTCACATTATAATTCCCTCATCGGCCGTTCTCCTCCGTCCTTCTCCGCCAGCCGGAATATATTTCAATTTTATCAATTTCATAATTCATCGGGACCAAAATTCATAGATCTTTGCTTCAAAATATTTTCCTCTTTTTCAAAATTTCATCACAAAACAAATTCAAATTTTTAACCAAAAAATACAATCAAACGAAATGCCGTGAAACTAGAAAATTTACTTGTAATCCTTGTAATTGTATATTGCCAAATTGATGGTAAACTGTCGAATAGATTGTTTTCCACATTGCACCATAAGAATGATTGAATGAATATACTGACGACAAGAATGGAATATCAGTCGAATATTAGGATCTGGCGATTTCCTGTGGTGTAGCGGAATATGCAGGAAATATTGATTTAATAGCAGAATCCTTTGACACTCAAAAATTCTCGGTGGAGCAGCTTTTATAGGTGAAAGGCGAAAGCTGGCCACCTACTGGTGGAACCTCCATTTAACGATCTTGGATCGCCAGTCCAAGATGTTAATTATATGTGGGTTGTATTGTTTCAGAACAAGAAGTAACTCATAGATGTTTATTGCACTTCTAGAAACAACCGATGTTAGTGGTTGTCTCTCACCCAGAATGAATATACACATGAAAAGAACTACACATGATGTTTTAGAGAAATAGTGTGTGCTTATAGATGTTAGAGATGTGGCTGCAGGGTCTTTGTGAGATGAAGTCACATGATGTAACTTTGAGTGTTCTCTGGGACGTAACAAAATATTGAAAATTGCAGTTGTCTGGAAAAATAAAAAAATACTCAATTTTGAACCAAATTCAGAAATTTTGGTACATTTAGATAGGAAATCGCGAGTAGATATGAAATAAATTTTAAATTTTGAGATTTCAATAATTTATCGTGTAATTATGCTCAATTGAAATATTGAGAGTGCAATTAATTGGCCCAATGCCAAAAATACTGGATTTAGATCCAATTACGAGAATTTATGCACCACTGGATAGGAAATCGCGAGTAGATATGAAATAAATTTTAAATTTTGAGATTTCGATAATTTATCGTGTAATTATGCTCAATTGAAATATTGAAAATTGCAGTTGTCTGGAAAAATAAAAAAATACTCAATTTTAAACCAAATTCAAAAATTTTGGTACATTTAGATAGAAAATCGCGAGTAGATATGAAATAAATTTTAAATTTTGAGATTTCAATAATTTATCGTGTAATTATGCTCAATTGAAATATTGAGAGTGCAATTAATTGGCCCAATGCCAAAAATACTGGATTTTGATCCAATTACGAGAATTTATGCACCACTGGATAGGAAATCGCGAGTAGATATGAAATAAATTTTAAATTTTGAGATTTCAATAATTTATCGTGTAATTATGCTCAATTGAAATATTGAAAATTGCAGTTGTCTGGAATAATAAAAAAATACTCAATTTTGAACCAAATTCAAAAATTTTGGTACATTTAGATAGGAAATCGCGAGTAGATATGAAATAAATTTTAAATTTTGAGATTTCGGTAATTTATCGTGTAATTGTGCTCAATTGAAATATTGAGAGTGCAATTAATTGGCCCAATGCCAAAAATACTGGATTTTGATCCAATTACGAGAATTTATGCACCACTGGATAGGAAATCGCGAGTAGATATGAAATAAATTTTAAATTTTGAGATTTCAATAATTTATCGTGTAATTATGCTCAATTGAAATATTGAGAGTGCAATTAATTGGCCCAATGCCAAAAATACTGGATTTTGATCCAATTACGAGAATTTATGCACCACTGGATAGGAAATCGCGAGTAGATATGAAATAAATTTTAAATTTTGAGATTTCGATAATTTATCGTGTAATTATGCTCAATTGAAATATTGAAAATTGCAGTTGTCTGGAAAAATAAAAAAATACTCAATTTTGAACCAAATTCAAAAATTTTGGTACATTTAGATAGAAAATCGCTAGTAGATATGAAATAAATTTTAATTTTTGAGATTTCAATAATTTATCGTGTAATTATGCTCAATTGAAATATTGAAAATTGCAGTTGTCTGGAAAAATAAAAAATACTCAATTTTGAACCAAATTTAAAAATTTTGGTACATTTAGATAGGAAATCGCGAGTAGATATGAAATAAATTTTAAATTTTGAGATTTCGATAATTTATCGTGTAATTGTGCTCAATTGAAATATTGAGAGTGCAATTAATTGGCCCAAT
This sequence comes from Caenorhabditis virilis, assembly GCA_964036255.1. Lineage (NCBI taxonomy): Eukaryota > Metazoa > Nematoda > Chromadorea > Rhabditida > Rhabditidae > Caenorhabditis > Caenorhabditis virilis. The sequence goes on from OZ038416.1 coordinate 16,620,996, forward strand.
GCCAAAAATACTGGATTTTGATCCAATTACGAGAATTTATGCACCACTGGATAGGAAATCGCGAGTAGATATGAAATAAATTTTAAATTTTGAGATTTCGATAATTTATCGTGTAATTATGCTCAATTGAAATATTGAAAATTGCAGTTGTCTGGAAAAATAAAAAAATACTCAATTTTGAACCAAATTCAAAAATTTTGGTACATTTAGATAGGAAATCGCGAGTAGATATGAAATAAATTTTAAATTTTGAGATTTCGATAATTTATCGTGTAATTGTGCTCAATTGAAATATTGAGAGTGCAATTAATTGGCCCAATGCCAAAAATACTGGATTTTGATCCAATTACGAGAATTTATGCACCACTGGATAGGAAATCGCGAGTAGATATGAAATAAATTTTAAATTTTGAGATTTCGATAATTTATCGTGTAATTATGCTCAATTGAAATATTGAAAATTGCAGTTGTCTGGAAAAATAAAAAAATACTCAATTTTGAACCAAATTCAAAAATTTTGGTACATTTAGATAGAAAATCGCGAGTAGATATGAAATAAATTTTAATTTTTGAGATTTCAATAATTTATCGTGTAATTATGCTCAATTGAAATATTTAAAATTGCAGTTGTCTGGAAAAATAAAAAAATACTCAATTTTGAACCAAATTCAAAAATTTTGGTACATTTAGATAGGAAATCGCGAGTAGATATGAAATAAATTTTAAATTTTGAGATTTCGATAATTTATCGTGTAATTGTGCTCAATTGAAATATTGAGAGTGCAATTAATTGGCCCAATGCCAAAAATACTGGATTTTGATCCAATTACGAGAATTTATGCACCACTGGATAGGAAATCGCGAGTAGATATGAAATAAATTTTAAATTTTGAGATTTCGACAATTTATCGTGTAATTATGCTCAATTGAAATATTGAAAATTGCAGTTGTCTGGAAAAATAAAAAAATACTCAATTTTGAACCAAATTCAAAAATTTTGGTACATTTAGATAGAAAATCGCGAGTAGATATGAAATAAATTTTAATTTTTGAGATTTCAATAATTTATCGTGTAATTATGCTCAATTGAAATATTGAAAATTGCAGTTGTCTGGAAAAATAAAAAAATACTCAATTTTGAACCAAATTCAAAAATTTTGGTACATTTAGATAGGAAATCGCGAGTAGATATGAAATAAATTTTAAATTTTGAGATTTCGATAATTTATCGTGTAATTGTGCTCAATTGAAATATTGAGAGTGCAATTAATTGGCCCAATGCCAAAAATACTGGATTTTGATCCAATTACGAGAATTTATGCACCACTGGATAGGAAATCGCGAGTAGATATGAAATAAATTTTGAATTTTGAGATTTCGATAATTTATCGTGTAATTATGCTCAATTGAAATATTGAAAATTGCAGTTGTCTGGAAAAATAAAAAAATACTCAATTTTGAACCAAATTCAGAAATTTTGGTACATTTAGATAGGAAATCGCGAGTAGATATGAAATAAATTTTAAATTTTGAGATTTCGATAATTTATCGTGTAATTGTGCTCAATTGAAATATTGAGAGTGCAATTAATTGGCCCAATGCCAAAAATACTGGATTTTGATCCAATTACGAGAATTTATGCACCACTGGATAGGAAATCGCGAGTAGATATGAAATAAATTTTAAATTTTGAGATTTCAATAATTTATCGTGTAATTATGCTCAATTGAAATATTGAAAATTGCAGTTGTCTGGAAAAATAAAAAAAATACTCAATTTTGAACCAAATTCAAAAATTTTGGTACATTTAGATAGGAAATCGCGAGTAGATATGAAATAAATTTTAATTTTTGAGATTTCGATAATTTATCGTGTAATTATGCTCAATTGAAATATTGAAAATTGCAGTTGTCTGGAAAAATAAAAAAATACTCAATTTTGAACCAAATTCAAAAATTTTGGTACATTTAGATAGGAAATCGCGAGTAGATATGAAATAAATTTTAAATTTTGAGATTTCGATAATTTATCGTGTAATTGTGCTCAATTTAAATATTGAGAGTGCAATTAATTGGCCCAATGCCAAAAATACTGGATTTTGATCCAATTACGCGAATTTATGCACCACTGGATAGGAAATCGCGAGTAGATATGAAATAAATTTTAAATTTTGAGATTTCGATAATTTATCGTGTAATTATGCTCAATTGAAATATTGAAAATTGCAGTTGTCTGGAAAAATAAAAAAATACTCAATTTTGAACCAAATTCAAAAATTTTGGTACATTTAGATAGAAAATCGCTAGTAGATATGAAATAAATTTTAATTTTTGAGATTTCAATAATTTATCGTGTAATTATGCTCAATTGAAATATTGAAAATTGCAGTTGTCTGGAAAAATAAAAAATACTCAATTTTGAACCAAATTTAAAAATTTTGGTACATTTAGATAGGAAATCGCGAGTAGATATGAAATAAATTTTAAATTTTGAGATTTCGATAATTTATCGTGTAATTATGCTCAATTGAAATATTGAAAATTGCAGTTGTCTGGAAAAATAAAAAAATACTCAATTTTGAACCAAATTCAAAAATTTTGGTACATTTAGATAGGAAATCGCGAGTAGATATGAAATAAATTTTAAATTTTGAGATTTCGATAATTTATCGTGTAATTGTGCTCAATTGAAATATTGAGAGTGCAATTAATTGGCCCAATGCCAAAAATACTGGATTTTGATCCAATTACGAGAATTTATGCACCACTGGATAGGAAATCGCGAGTAGATATGAAATAAATTTTAAATTTTGAGATTTCGATAATTTATCGTGTAATTATGCTCAATTGAAATATTGAAAATTGCAGTTGTCTGGAAAAATAAAAAAATACTCAATTTTGAACCAAATTCAAAAATTTTGGTACATTTAGATAGAAAATCGCTAGTAGATATGAAATAAATTTTAATTTTTGAGATTTCAATAATTTATCGTGTAATTATGCTCAATTGAAATATTGAAAATTGCAGTTGTCTGGAAAAATAAAAAATACTCAATTTTGAACCAAATTTAAAAATTTTGGTACATTTAGATAGGAAATCGCGAGTAGATATGAAATAAATTTTAAATTTTGAGATTTCGATAATTTATCGTGTAATTATGCTCAATTGAAATATTGAAAATTGCAGTTGTCTGGAAAAATAAAAAAATACTCAATTTTGAACCAAATTCAAAAATTTTGGTACATTTAGATAGGAAATCGCGAGTAGATATGAAATAAATTTTAAATTTTGAGATTTCGATAATTTATCGTGTAATTGTGCTCAATTGAAATATTGAGAGTGCAATTAATTGGCCCAATGCCAAAAATACTGGATTTTGATCCAATTACGAGAATTTATGCACCACTGGATAGGAAATCGCGAGTAGATATGAAATAAATTTTAAATTTTGAGATTTCGATAATTTATCGTGTAATTATGCTCAATTGAAATATTGAAAATTGCAGTTGTCTGGAAAAATAAAAAAATACTCAATTTTGAACCAAATTCAAAAATTTTGGTACATTTAGATAGAAAATCGCGAGTAGATATGAAATAAATTTTAATTTTTGAGATTTCAATAATTTATCGTGTAATTATGCTCAATTGAAATATTGAAAATTGCAGTTGTCTGGAAAAATAAAAAAATACTCAATTTTGAACCAAATTCAAAAATTTTGGTACATTTAGATAGGAAATCGCGAGTAGATATGAAATAAATTTTAAATTTTGAGATTTCGATAATTTATCGTGTAATTGTGCTCAATTGAAATATTGAGAGTGCAATTAATTGGCCCAATGCCAAAAATACTGGATTTTGATCCAATTACGAGAATTTATGCACCACTGGATAGGAAATCGCGAGTAGATATGAAATAAATTTTGAATTTTGAGATTTCGATAATTTATCGTGTAATTATGCTCAATTGAAATATTGAAAATTGCAGTTGTCTGGAAAAATAAAAAAATACTCAATTTTGAACCAAATTCAGAAATTTTGGTACATTTAGATAGGAAATCGCGAGTAGATATGAAATAAATTTTAAATTTTGAGATTTCGATAATTTATCGTGTAATTGTGCTCAATTGAAATATTGAGAGTGCAATTAATTGGCCCAATGCCAAAAATACTGGATTTTGATCCAATTACGAGAATTTATGCACCACTGGATAGGAAATCGCGAGTAGATATGAAATAAATTTTAAATTTTGAGATTTCAATAATTTATCGTGTAATTATGCTCAATTGAAATATTGAAAATTGCAGTTGTCTGGAATAATAAAAAAATACTCAATTTTGAACCAAATTCAAAAATTTTGGTACATTTAGATAGGAAATCGCGAGTAGATATGAAATAAATTTTAAATTTTGAGATTTCGGTAATTTATCGTGTAATTGTGCTCAATTGAAATATTGAGAGTGCAATTAATTGGCCCAATGCCAAAAATACTGGATTTTGATCCAATTACGAGAATTTATGCACCACTGGATAGGAAATCGCGAGTAGATATGAAATAAATTTTAAATTTTGAGATTTCAATAATTTATCGTGTAATTATGCTCAATTGAAATATTGAGAGTGCAATTAATTGGCCCAATGCCAAAAATACTGGATTTTGATCCAATTACGAGAATTTATGCACCACTGGATAGGAAATCGCGAGTAGATATGAAATAAATTTTAAATTTTGAGATTTCGATAATTTATCGTGTAATTATGCTCAATTGAAATATTGAAAATTGCAGTTGTCTGGAAAAATAAAAAAATACTCAATTTTGAACCAAATTCAAAAATTTTGGTACATTTAGATAGAAAATCGCTAGTAGATATGAAATAAATTTTAATTTTTGAGATTTCAATAATTTATCGTGTAATTATGCTCAATTGAAATATTGAAAATTGCAGTTGTCTGGAAAAATAAAAAATACTCAATTTTGAACCAAATTTAAAAATTTTGGTACATTTAGATAGGAAATCGCGAGTAGATATGAAATAAATTTTAAATTTTGAGATTTCGATAATTTATCGTGAAATTGTGCTCAATTGAAATATTGAGAGTGCAATTAATTGGCCCAATGCCAAAAATACTGGATTTTGATCCAATTACGAGAATTTATGCACCACTGGATAGGAAATCGCGAGTAGATATGAAATAAATTTTAAATTTTGAGATTTCGATAATTTATCGTGTAATTATGCTCAATTGAAATATTGAAAATTGCAGTTGTCTGGAAAAATAAAAAAATACTCAATTTTGAACCAAATTCAAAAATTTTGGTACATTTAGATAGGAAATCGCGAGTAGATATGAAATAAATTTTAAATTTTGAGATTTCGATAATTTATCGTGTAATTGTGCTCAATTGAAATATTGAGAGTGCAATTAATTGGCCCAATGCCAAAAATACTGGATTTTGATCCAATTACGAGAATTTATGCACCACTGGATAGGAAATCGCGAGTAGATATGAAATAAATTTTAAATTTTGAGATTTCGATAATTTATCGTGTAATTATGCTCAATTGAAATATTGAAAATTGCAGTTGTCTGGAAAAATAAAAAAATACTCAATTTTGAACCAAATTCAAAAATTTTGGTACATTTAGATAGAAAATCGCGAGTAGATATGAAATAAATTTTAATTTTTGAGATTTCAATAATTTATCGTGTAATTATGCTCAATTGAAATATTTAAAATTGCAGTTGTCTGGAAAAATAAAAAAATACTCAATTTTGAACCAAATTCAAAAATTTTGGTACATTTAGATAGGAAATCGCGAGTAGATATGAAATAAATTTTAAATTTTGAGATTTCGATAATTTATCGTGTAATTGTGCTCAATTGAAATATTGAGAGTGCAATTAATTGGCCCAATGCCAAAAATACTGGATTTTGATCCAATTACGAGAATTTATGCACCACTGGATAGGAAATCGCGAGTAGATATGAAATAAATTTTAAATTTTGAGATTTCGATAATTTATCGTGTAATTATGCTCAATTGAAATATTGAAAATTGCAGTTGTCTGGAAAAATAAAAAAATACTCAATTTTGAACCAAATTCAAAAATTTTGGTACATTTAGATAGGAAATCGCGAGTAGATATGAAATAAATTTTAAATTTTGAGATTTCGATAATTTATCGTGTAATTGTGCTCAATTGAAATATTGAGAGTGCAATTAATTGGCCCAATGCCAAAAATACTGGATTTTGATCCAATTACGAGAATTTATGCACCACTGGATAGGAAATCGCGAGTAGATATGAAATAAATTTTAAATTTTGAGATTTCGACAATTTATCGTGTAATTATGCTCAATTGAAATATTGAAAATTGCAGTTGTCTGGAAAAATAAAAAAATACTCAATTTTGAACCAAATTCAAAAATTTTGGTACATTTAGATAGAAAATCGCGAGTAGATATGAAATAAATTTTAATTTTTGAGATTTCAATAATTTATCGTGTAATTATGCTCAATTGAAATATTGAAAATTGCAGTTGTCTGGAAAAATAAAAAAATACTCAATTTTGAACCAAATTCAAAAATTTTGGTACATTTAGATAGGAAATCGCGAGTAGATATGAAATAAATTTTAAATTTTGAGATTTCGATAATTTATCGTGTAATTGTGCTCAATTGAAATATTGAGAGTGCAATTAATTGGCCCAATGCCAAAAATACTGGATTTTGATCCAATTACGAGAATTTATGCACCACTGGATAGGAAATCGCGAGTAGATATGAAATAAATTTTGAATTTTGAGATTTCGATAATTTATCGTGTAATTATGCTCAATTGAAATATTGAAAATTGCAGTTGTCTGGAAAAATAAAAAAATACTCAATTTTGAACCAAATTCAGAAATTTTGGTACATTTAGATAGGAAATCGCGAGTAGATATGAAATAAATTTTAAATTTTGAGATTTCGATAATTTATCGTGTAATTGTGCTCAATTGAAATATTGAGAGTGCAATTAATTGGCCCAATGCCAAAAATACTGGATTTTGATCCAATTACGAGAATTTATGCACCACTGGATAGGAAATCGCGAGTAGATATGAAATAAATTTTAAATTTTGAGATTTCAATAATTTATCGTGTAATTATGCTCAATTGAAATATTGAAAATTGCAGTTGTCTGGAAAAATAAAAAAAATACTCAATTTTGAACCAAATTCAAAAATTTTGGTACATTTAGATAGGAAATCGCGAGTAGATATGAAATAAATTTTAATTTTTGAGATTTCGATAATTTATCGTGTAATTATGCTCAATTGAAATATTGAAAATTGCAGTTGTCTGGAAAAATAAAAAAATACTCAATTTTGAACCAAATTCAAAAATTTTGGTACATTTAGATAGGAAATCGCGAGTAGATATGAAATAAATTTTAAATTTTGAGATTTCGATAATTTATCGTGTAATTGTGCTCAATTTAAATATTGAGAGTGCAATTAATTGGCCCAATGCCAAAAATACTGGATTTTGATCCAATTACGCGAATTTATGCACCACTGGATAGGAAATCGCGAGTAGATATGAAATAAATTTTAAATTTTGAGATTTCGATAATTTATCGTGTAATTATGCTCAATTGAAATATTGAAAATTGCAGTTGTCTGGAAAAATAAAAAAATACTCAATTTTGAACCAAATTCAAAAATTTTGGTACATTTAGATAGAAAATCGCTAGTAGATATGAAATAAATTTTAATTTTTGAGATTTCAATAATTTATCGTGTAATTATGCTCAATTGAAATATTGAAAATTGCAGTTGTCTGGAAAAATAAAAAATACTCAATTTTGAACCAAATTTAAAAATTTTGGTACATTTAGATAGGAAATCGCGAGTAGATATGAAATAAATTTTAAATTTTGAGATTTCGATAATTTATCGTGTAATTATGCTCAATTGAAATATTGAAAATTGCAGTTGTCTGGAAAAATAAAAAAATACTCAATTTTGAACCAAATTCAAAAATTTTGGTACATTTAGATAGGAAATCGCGAGTAGATATGAAATAAATTTTAAATTTTGAGATTTCGATAATTTATCGTGTAATTGTGCTCAATTGAAATATTGAGAGTGCAATTAATTGGCCCAATGCCAAAAATACTGGATTTTGATCCAATTACGAGAATTTATGCACCACTGGATAGGAAATCGCGAGTAGATATGAAATAAATTTTAAATTTTGAGATTTCGATAATTTATCGTGTAATTATGCTCAATTGAAATATTGAAAATTGCAGTTGTCTGGAAAAATAAAAAAATACTCAATTTTGAACCAAATTCAAAAATTTTGGTACATTTAGATAGAAAATCGCTAGTAGATATGAAATAAATTTTAATTTTTGAGATTTCAATAATTTATCGTGTAATTATGCTCAATTGAAATATTGAAAATTGCAGTTGTCTGGAAAAATAAAAAATACTCAATTTTGAACCAAATTTAAAAATTTTGGTACATTTAGATAGGAAATCGCGAGTAGATATGAAATAAATTTTAAATTTTGAGATTTCGATAATTTATCGTGTAATTATGCTCAATTGAAATATTGAAAATTGCAGTTGTCTGGAAAAATAAAAAAATACTCAATTTTGAACCAAATTCAAAAATTTTGGTACATTTAGATAGGAAATCGCGAGTAGATATGAAATAAATTTTAAATTTTGAGATTTCGATAATTTATCGTGTAATTGTGCTCAATTGAAATATTGAGAGTGCAATTAATTGGCCCAATGCCAAAAATACTGGATTTTGATCCAATTACGAGAATTTATGCACCACTGGATAGGAAATCGCGAGTAGATATGAAATAAATTTTAAATTTTGAGATTTCGATAATTTATCGTGTAATTATGCTCAATTGAAATATTGAAAATTGCAGTTGTCTGGAAAAATAAAAAAATACTCAATTTTGAACCAAATTCAAAAATTTTGGTACATTTAGATAGAAAATCGCGAGTAGATATGAAATAAATTTTAATTTTTGAGATTTCAATAATTTATCGTGTAATTATGCTCAATTGAAATATTGAAAATTGCAGTTGTCTGGAAAAATAAAAAAATACTCAATTTTGAACCAAATTCAAAAATTTTGGTACATTTAGATAGGAAATCGCGAGTAGATATGAAATAAATTTTAAATTTTGAGATTTCGATAATTTATCGTGTAATTGTGCTCAATTGAAATATTGAGAGTGCAATTAATTGGCCCAATGCCAAAAATACTGGATTTTGATCCAATTACGAGAATTTATGCACCACTGGATAGGAAATCGCGAGTAGATATGAAATAAATTTTGAATTTTGAGATTTCGATAATTTATCGTGTAATTATGCTCAATTGAAATATTGAAAATTGCAGTTGTCTGGAAAAATAAAAAAATACTCAATTTTGAACCAAATTCAGAAATTTTGGTACATTTAGATAGGAAATCGCGAGTAGATATGAAATAAATTTTAAATTTTGAGATTTCGATAATTTATCGTGTAATTGTGCTCAATTGAAATATTGAGAGTGCAATTAATTGGCCCAATGCCAAAAATACTGGATTTTGATCCAATTACGAGAATTTATGCACCACTGGATAGGAAATCGCGAGTAGATATGAAATAAATTTTAAATTTTGAGATTTCAATAATTTATCGTGTAATTATGCTCAATTGAAATATTGAAAATTGCAGTTGTCTGGAAAAATAAAAAAAATACTCAATTTTGAACCAAATTCAAAAATTTTGGTACATTTAGATAGGAAATCGCGAGTAGATATGAAATAAATTTTAATTTTTGAGATTTCGATAATTTATCGTGTAATTATGCTCAATTGAAATATTGAAAATTGCAGTTGTCTGGAAAAATAAAAAAATACTCAATTTTGAACCAAATTCAAAAATTTTGGTACATTTAGATAGGAAATCGCGAGTAGATATGAAATAAATTTAAAATTTTGAGATTTCAATAATTTATCGTGTAATTATGCTCAATTTAAATATTGAGAGTGCAATTAATTGGCCCAATGCCAAAAATACTGGATTTTGATCCAATTACGCGAATTTATGCACCACTGGATAGGAAATCGCGAGTAGATATGAAATAAATTTTAAATTTTGAGATTTCAATAATTTATCGTGTAATTATGCTCAATTGAAATATTGAAAATTGCAGTTGTCTGGAAAAATTAAAAAAATACTCAATTTTGAACCAAATTCAAAAATTTTGGTACATTTAGATAGGAAATCGCGAGTAGATATGAAATAAATTTTAATTTTTGAGATTTCGATAATTTATCGTGTAATTATGCTCAATTGAAATATTGAAAATTGCAGTTGTCTGGAAAAATAAAAAAATACTCAATTTTGAACCAAATTCAAAAATTTTGGTACATTTAGATAGGAAATCGCGAGTAGATATGAAATAAATTTTAAATTTTGAGATTTCGATAATTTATCGTGTAATTGTGCTCAATTGAAATATTGAGAGTGCAATTAATTGGCCCAATGCCAAAAATACTGGATTTTGATCCAATTACGCGAATTTATGCACCACTGGATAGGAAATCGCGAGTAGATATGAAATAAATTTTAAATTTTGAGATTTCAATAATTTATCGTGTAATTATGCTCAATTGAAATATTGAAAATTGCAGTTGTCTGGAAAAATAAAAAAAATACTCAATTTTGAACCAAATTCAAAAATTTTGGTACATTTAGATAGGAAATCGCGAGTAGATATGAAATAAATTTTAATTTTTGAGATTTCGATAATTTATCGTGTAATTATGCTCAATTGAAATATTGAAAATTGCAGTTGTCTGGAAAAATAAAAAAATACTCAATTTTGAACCAAATTCAAAAATTTTGGTACATTTAGATAGGAAATCGCGAGTAGATATGAAATAAATTTTAAATTTTGAGATTTCGATAATTTATCGTGTAATTGTGCTCAATTGAAATATTGAAAATTGCAGTTGTCTGGAAAAATAAAAAAATACTCAATTTTGAACCAAATTCAAAAATTTTGGTACATTTAGATAGGAAATCGCGAGTAGATATGAAATAAATTTTAAATTTTGAGATTTCGATAATTTATCGTGTAATTGTGTTCAATTGAAATATTGAGAGTGCAATTAATTGGCCCAATGCCAAAAATACTGGATTTTGATCCAATTACGAGAATTTATGCACCACTGGATAGGAAATCGCGAGTAGATATGAAATAAATTTAAAATTTTGAGATTTCAATAATTTATCGTGTAATTATGCTCAATTGAAATATTGAGAGTGCAATTAATTGGCCCAATGCCAAAAAAAACTGGATTTTGATCCAATTACGAGAATTTATGCACCACTGGATAGGAAATCGCGAGTAGATATGAAATAAATTTTAAATTTTGAGATTTCGATAATTTATCGTGTAATTGTGCTCAATTGAAATATTGAAAATTGCAGTTGTCTGGAAAAATAAAAAAATACTCAATTTTGAACCAAATTCAAAAATTTTGGTACATTTAGATAGGAAATCGCGAGTAGATATGAAATAAATTTTAAATTTTGAGATTTCGATAATTTATCGTGTAATTGTGCTCAATTGAAATATTGAGAGTGCAATTAATTGGCCCAATGCCAAAAATACTGGATTTTGATCCAATTACGCGAATTTATGCACCACTGGATAGGAAATCGCGAGTAGATATGAAATAAATTTTAAATTTTGAGATTTCAATAATTTATCGTGTAATTATGCTCAATTGAAATATTGAAAATTGCAGTTGTCTGGAAAAATAAAAAAAATACTCAATTTTGAACCAAATTCAAAAATTTTGGTACATTTAGATAGGAAATCGCGAGTAGATATGAAATAAATTTTAATTTTTGAGATTTCGATAATTTATCGTGTAATTATGCTCAATTGAAATATTGAAAATTGCAGTTGTCTGGAAAAATAAAAAAATACTCAATTTTGAACCAAATTCAAAAATTTTGGTACATTTAGATAGGAAATCGCGAGTAGATATGAAATAAATTTTAAATTTTGAGATTTCGATAATTTATCGTGTAATTGTGCTCAATTGAAATATTGAAAATTGCAGTTGTCTGGAAAAATAAAAAAATACTCAATTTTGAACCAAATTCAAAAATTTTGGTACATTTAGATAGGAAATCGCGAGTAGATATGAAATAAATTTTAAATTTTGAGATTTCGATAATTTATCGTGTAATTGTGTTCAATTGAAATATTGAGAGTGCAATTAATTGGCCCAATGCCAAAAATACTGGATTTTGATCCAATTACGAGAATTTATGCACCACTGGATAGGAAATCGCGAGTAGATATGAAATAAATTTAAAATTTTGAGATTTCAATAATTTATCGTGTAATTATGCTCAATTGAAATATTGAGAGTGCAATTAATTGGCCCAATGCCAAAAAAACTGGATTTTGATCCAATTACGAGAATTTATGCACCACTGGATAGGAAATCGCGAGTAGATATGAAATAAATTTTAAATTTTGAGATTTCGATAATTTATCGTGTAATTATGCTCAATTGAAATATTGAAAATTGCAGTTGTCTGGAAAAATAAAAAAATACTCAATTTTGAACCAAATTCAAAAATTTTGGTACATTTAGATAGGAAATCGCGAGTAGATATGAAATAAATTTTAAATTTTGAGATTTCGATAATTTATCGTGTAATTGTGCTCAATTGAAATATTGAGAGTGCAATTAATTGGCCCAATGCCAAAAATACTGGATTTTGATCCAATTACGAGAATTTATGCACCACTGGATAGGAAATCGCGAGTAGATATGAAATAAATTTTAAATTTTGAGATTTCGATAATTTATCGTGTAATTGTGCTCAATTGAAATATTGAGAGTGCAATTAATTGGCCCAATGCCAAAAATACTGGATTTTGATCCAATTACGAGAATTTATGCACCACTGGATAGGAAATCGCGAGTAGATATGAAATAAATTTTAATTTTTGAGATTTCAATAATTTATCGTGTAATTATGCTCAATTGAAATATTGAAAATTGCAGTTGTCTGGAAAAATAAAAAAATACTCAATTTTGAACCAAATTCAAAAATTTTGGTACATTTAGATAGGAAATCGCGAGTAGATATGAAATAAATTTTAAATTTTGAGATTTCAATAATTTATCGTGTAATTATGCTCAATTGAAATATTGAAAATTGCAGTTGTCTGGAAAAATAAAAAAATACTCAATTTTGAACCAAATTCAAAAATTTTGGTACATTTAGATAGGAAATCGCGAGTAGATATGAAATAAATTTTAAATTTTGAGATTTCGATAATTTATCGTGTAATTATGCTCAATTGAAATATTGAGAGTGCAACTAATTGGCCCAATGCCAAAAATATTGGATTTTGATCCAATTACGAGAATTTATGCACCACTGGATAGGAAATCGCGAATAGATATTGTCAGGATAATAATTTCTGGCCGCTCGTTTTGCGGAGTGTCGTTGGGAATTTACTCGCAGCGCGACCGCAACGCGCTCAAATTCAAATTTCTCAGTTGGTCTTGCGCGTTGCGGTCGCGCTGCGAGGAAATTCCCAACGACACTCCGCAAAATGAGCGGCCAGAAATTCTTATCTTGACAATATGAAATAAAATTTAAATTTTGAGATTTCAATAATTTATCGTGTAATTATGCTCAATTGAAATATTTAAAATTGCAGTTGTCTGGAAAAATAAAAAAATACTCAATTTTGAACCAAATTCAAAAATTTTGGTACATTTAGATAGGAAATCGCGAGTAGATATGAAATAAATTTTAAATTTTTAGATTTCGATAATTTATCGTGTAATTGTGCTCAATTGAAATATTGAGAGTGCAATTAATTGGTCCAATGACAAAAATACTGGATTATGATCCAATTACGAGAATTTATTCACCACTGGATAGGAAATTTTTACTAGATGTGAATAAAATGTTAAATTTTGAATTTTCATTAATTTTTCGTATAGTTATTCTCAATTGAAATTTTGAAAATTGCAGTTGTCTTGAAAAATACTCAATTTTGAACCAAATTCAAAACTTGGGTATCATTGGATAGGAAATTTTTTATTTTCATTCACTTTTCATGTAATTATGCTTAATTTAAATTCAGTTTCTGTGGTCGAGAAGAGTATTGGAGTCGAAAAATCATATCTCGAGATTGAAACGCAGGATTTGGCGAAATTTCGAACAAACAGTGCGATTTTTAAAATTTCAGCTGATTGATTGACGAATGATTGAAATTGCTTCAATTCTAGACGAATTTGATGAAAACTGCCTGATTTTAGATGGAAGATGATAAAATAATGATATAAGAAATTGCACATTGATCCGAAGAAGTGAATAGAAGTTGAATAAGAGGCAGAACACAATTGGGATTTCGATTAGGATCAGGATGAATAGATGAATCAGTGGTAAAGTGGAGAATAATAATTTGGAAGGGAAATGTTAAAATAATGATGCAAATTATGGAAATTGTCGTGAGTTTTTGGAATTTTGAATCTAACAAGGTGGAACTCTCCAGTTTCCATCCGAAGTCTTTGGTTAGATCAACTATTTCTGGGAATTATGACGAATTTGTTTTTTTTTTTGTAAATATTTTGGTTTGAAGAAATACTGATTTCGACAGTACACATCGGATAAATTCAATAATTATATTTGTTTGTTTGGCTCCCGTTGTTTTCCCAAAGAATAAAGAAAATAAAACTGAATGTTAGGATTGAAATTGTAACCTGAAATTAGTATTATTTTGTTCTTCAAAAGCGATATATTTTATTGAAAATAATAGGCAAAAAATCAGCAATCGAAATAAAATCAAATCCACGTATCGGCTCCCAAAAACAATGAGAAACTGGAAACCCTGCCGATTTGTCCTCCACGCCAACAAATGTTTAACTTTAAAAAAATGAAAACATTGGTTTAGCGTGAAAATCGAATCGGCAGTTTTCCTTGAAATTTTGATGTCGAGCGAAGATTGAAATAAAATCTGAAAAAAATAACAAAAATCGAATACCTGGAATGATCCAGCAATTGCGCATCTTTTAGATCATTTTCAATGTTGTTTTCAGCTAATCTGAAAAATTAAGACTATAGCAAAGACGCAAGGTTAAAAACATCGTACCTCATAAACTTTTCAATTCTCGGACACTTTTTCAAAACCTTCACCAGCAGCATCTTGTCATCCTGTTCAATAACAACTACCTTCTCGACTCAAAATCAATGTCACTATGATTGGACTAGCGTGATTTTGGCAGGTTTTGGTTTGATCTGAAACAAATTGATTTCTAAATACTTTTTTTCATAAATAAATCAATTTATTCCACTTCTCGAAATTTTCCATTATTTTTCAATAAAGAGAACAAAATAAAAGGCCTTATCAATAATCAGATGTTAATTAACAATAGAAATGACTGTTCCTATCTCATTAAATCTTTGAAATTTTGAAAAACCATTAAAAAATGCTAAATTCATCAAAAAAGAAGAGGGGGAACACATCCACAAAAAAAGGTGAGTGATATCTGTTTTTTTCTTATCACCTCTAACGCTCACACACACTCTCGGTTAGAGAGCGAGAGTTTTTTTGTAAGACGCCAGAATCGTTTATTCCTTCCCTTTTTCTTAATTTTTAAGGTTTTTACTTACTAAAAAAAGTATTTTTCGTGTTTTTTTTTCAATTTTCCATATTCCCAAGTTTTCCTATATCATTTTACCATCTAATATTGTTAATTTTATTATTTTCCGGCTGAAAATTTGAATTTTTCATAACTGACCTTTTTTTCAAGTTGTTTTTTCTAATTTCTGCTCCTAAACTTACTCGGAAGTTTCCAGGCTTTATCGGAAAAAGGAATAATGACCCAACGATTACATTTTTCATAAGCCAGTGTGCTAATTTAATGGAAGGGTTTTATCAAACCCCTTTTTTAAAAATAGGGCGGAAATTCCTCAAATTTCGAAAACCGGCTAACGAATATATATGTTCCAATATTATTTCCTCTACTTTTTATGAAAACTCTTGAGAATAAGGTATTTTATCGTGTTTCAAAGTGTCGCTTATCACCGATTTTGAGCTATTTCGCTGTCAATAAGTTGGTTCAAACCTACCGACGGCTAGAATTTCGGTGTTGACCCTATTCTGAGCTAGTGTACAATTTTCAGCAAAAACTCAATTTGGTTGTCGGGGGGAGGGGGTCTAAACATACCCATTTCAAATGATTCTGTTTCATGCCGTGCTTTTTAAAAAGAAAATATTCATAAAACTAAATAGAACATCAGAAAACCACTTTCAAACCAACCGGATACTTTCATGAAGGTGTTTTTATATTATTTTTATGAATAATTATAATAATATCTCATAAACTAACCTTTTTGGAACCTCCGAAATTGAACATATAACAAATCAGTTACTGGCCTTTCCTTGTCCGTTCCATGGTACGATCCATCCTGTAAAAAATAGATTTTAATCTAGTTTATTCTCCTTTATTTTTATTTTTAATAAATTCCTAATTTTCGCATCCGAATTTCACGTTTTTTGCTTTAAAATTGTTGAATTTTTGTTTCAAATTGCAAATTTTTCTATTCAAATCATATTTTATATGATTTTTCATCTCTTCTAAGATTCAATTTTTATGTTTTCTAACTTTTTCAAACTTATAAAAACTCACTTCAACAATTTTCGTCGCCATTTTTCTTATTTTTCCTCCCAGTCGGCTTTTTTTCCATTAATTTCGATTTTTTCTGAAAAAAAAAATTTTTTTTCGTAAAAAACTATTTGGTTTACCTTCCAATAATTCTTTAAAGCCTACAGCTTTATTTTTTAGATGAAAAAAATATAAAAATTCGATGGAAAACACAAAAAATACGTCAAAATACTTTTATTTTATTTGTGGGGGACTAGTTTCTCTAATCATGAGAAACTAGTCCCCCTGGTTTTGAAAGTTAGTCCCCGTTGGAGAAATGATGACTATTATTTGATTTTTCTTGATTTACTTGCTTTTTTTCAAGGAAAACTGGAAAAGTTTTGTTTATCATTTTCGTTTGATTAAAAGAAATATTTTTCTCACCATATTAGAGTATTTTTGCTACTTTTCGTTATTTTTCAAGCGCATTACTTGGTCTTCTTTCAAAACGATCGTAATTTTTTTTAGAAATGAACGTGAACGTGCTAAAAAAGCAAAAAAGTCGGAAAACCTGCCCTTTTTTGAAGTGAGTTGTTATTTTTTGAAAATTTTTTATTATTTTATTTAAATTTCAGATAGACCACAAGTCCAAGAGATTCATTTCAAAAATGAAAACTTCTGAAAAGTCGAGAAGTTATAAAATCTCGCCGGAAGGAAATGCTTATTTAAATTGTGAGTTTGACTTAAGTTTGAATATCTTCTTTTCAATTAAAAAATTTCAGATTCTACAAATCTACAGCCAAAACATCTGCCAAACAACTTCATTCATGTCAAATTCCGCAAAATTATGCGATGGTGGCCAAAAAGCCGAATTTTCCACGGATCATGAAACCGTGATGTCCTTTTCTTCTTTGAAAATTTTGTCTAATAAGTTTTAAAGGCTTGATGCGCGAAAATTAATGGAATTCTCTCAATTTTTTAGATTTTTGAAACGGTTTTAAAAAGCTGAGATTTAGATAGCGCGCTAGAGAGAGAAAGTGAGGGAATAATAAAATTATTTTAATTTTAGAACAAAAGGGAGGGAGGGAGAGAAAGATAACGAATATATATATTTTTTATTGGGGGAAAATTTTAAATTCGAAATTGATAAGTTTGGGAGGGAGGTATAGAGAGAGGGAGGGTGGGCGGGAGAGAGATGTTTATAGAAATTCCAAGGAAAAAATGCGATTTGAACCCCGAAATAGACAGGTTAGATGGGGATGTACAGTTTTTGGAGCTGTTGCTCTCAGGCTGGGAGAAAAATCCAAAAAAAAGAAACAAAAAAAAATGAAAAAAATTTCAAAAAAAAATTCTGAAAAACAAAAAAACATTTCAAAAAAAAAACATTTCTCCCGGCCTCAGAAACGACAGCTCCGGTCGAAACTTGACCAAAACTCAAAAAAAAACTTTAAAATTAATTTTTGAAAAAATAAATTTAAAAAAAATGAAAAATTAAATTTTTTAAAACAAATTAAAAACAATTTGAAAGCCACTCGGAGGCGTATGTCCGATTGGTTGGAGGTTGGGGACTGCGGCTGGCAGCATGCTGTGCATGCGATTTGTGCTCTCGATTTTTTCAATTTTCTTGTTTTTCATTCCCTACTTTTTGTATTGCTCTTCTTTGAAACAATTGCCCGTTTCCCACATTCAATACCTCCATCGACCCCTCAATTTCCAACCAAACTCTCCAACAACATTCCAGTACTCTTGGCTTTCTGACAATGATATCCGAAACCTTCTGGGTTAACAAAAACCCCAGGTTTTCATCACCAAACCCGGAGTTCTATCTCCGTCGTTTCCCATGGGACAATGCAATTACTTCTGCCATTCAGTTGGGGGTATTAGCGGTTTTCCGAAAGATCCCCGATAAGTTTCTTCGATTTTCCTCCTAGCGGGTTTCGTCCTGCACTTTTTTTTAAACTCAGTCTGGACTACTGCGGCCAGATTTCCATTGTTTTCCTTCTGCCTGGCGCCCCAGACTGTTTTAGGGAGTTGGTATGTTATGTTCCAACATTTTTTATAGAAAGATCAGGTCAACGGTCAGTTCAGTGGCGATTCAAGGAATGATAATTATTTTATTTTCACGTTTTTTTTGTCATTTTGATAATATGTTCTATTGTTTTAATTCTAAGTTCATTTGGTACTTTTTTTAGCTGATTTGTAAGATTTTCCCATTTTATTTTCTTTTTGTCCCCCTCTCCCTCCTTTTCAGCCTTTTCAGCTCTCCAGATCAGGGATTCGACATCATCGGTGAGTATTTTTGTTTTTTCTCTCCCCTAATGACATCCGGTCTCATAGGCTCAGTTGTATACACATGCTCTACAGTTTTAAGTCCTTCCTCATTTTCTTCATCATCATCTGGATTTTTGTCGGCTTTTTATCGTGGAGACCTCATGACCGAACAAGTTTTTCGAAGCGTCGCGTCACTATGGGATCGGATGTCCGGGACGAACGGCTTGGAGGAAAAGAAGAAACACGATCGATTGGCTAACGGCAAAATATCAGCAAATGGATGGTAGCGGTCATTGCATTGTCTCGGGAAACGAAGGAGATAGAACTCCGGGTTTGGTGATGAAAACAGGGGGTTTTTGTTAACCCAGAAGGTTTCGGATATCATTGTCAGAAAGGCGGGAATACTGGAATGTTGTTGGAGAGAGTTTGGTTGGAAATTGAGGGGTCGATGGAGGTATTGAATGTGGGAAACGGGCAATTGTTTCAAAGGAGAACAATATGAAAAGTAGGGAATGAAAAATGAGAAAATTGAGAAAATCTAGGGTACAAATTTCATGTACGGCATGCGGCTGTACATCACATCTAATCTGTATATTTCATGGGCACGTATCGCGTTTTTTCCTTGGCAAATTGGGTGGCAAATTTTGTATTTAAGTGAAATTTTTTAAAAAAATCAGCAATTTTATACCTTAATTTTTTAAAAACGCGCGGGGTATCAATTATTGATTTTGAGGCTTTTATAGCCAAATTTCAAGCATCCGGTCTTTTTAACTTGGAAAAATTCTTCTATTCTAATGATACCAATTTCTTGATAATTCCTGACGTGAACGTCACTTTCAAACATCAAATTCTATTAAATTCTGAATTTATTACCAACCCCATGACAATTATGTCATTTGTTACAAATTTCTTGCTAATTCTGTATTTGTTACAATTTCCATGACAATTATGTCATTTGTTATTATTTTCATGACGATTCTGTCATTTGCTATTGTTTCAATGACAATCCTGTCATTTATTATTATTTCCATGACAATCCTGTCATTTGTTATTATTTTCATGACAATTCTGTCATTTGTTGTTGTTTCCATGACAATCCTGTCATTTGTTATTGTTTCTATGACAATCCTGTCATTTGTTATTATTTCCATGACAATTCTGTCATTTGTTATTCAAATTCTTACTAATTCTGTATTTGTTACAATTTCCATGACAATCCTGTCATTTGTTATTACTTCCATGACATTCGTGTCGTTTGTTATTGTATCCATGACATTCCTGTCATTTGTTACCAAACTCTTGTTAATTCTGTATTTGTTACAATTTTCATGACAATTATGTCATTTTTTATTCAAATTCTTATTAATTCTGTATTTGTTATTATATCCATGACAATTCTGTCATTTGTTATTCAAACTCTTGTTAATTCTGTATTTGTTACAATTTCCATGACAATTATGTCATTTGTTATTCAAATTCTTATTAATTCTGTATTTGTTATAATTTTCATGACAATTTCTGTCATTTGTTATCATTTTTGTTATTTCTGTCATTTGTTTTCAATTTCGAACCATTTTTTGGTTCCATACCTTTCCTGGTTCAAGTCCAGGAACTTCCAAATTTTTAGAACCATTTTTTGGTTCCACATTTATTCCTGGTTCAAGTCCAGGAAAACGCATCTTTTTTCAATTTTCTAGCTAGCTCAAAAGAGCACAATTTCATTTTTTAAAAACGCGCGCGCGCATTTAAAATTACTGCGAAAATTAATGAGAGAACAATTTAAGCTTCTTATTGAAGCCACTTTGAGAAAATTTCGATTATTGAGAATATATTCATTCTAATTATTAAAAGAAGAAGAAGAAGTCTGTAGTTTTGTTAAAGTTGTTATTTATTATTTGTTACGCTATTTCTTGTATTTGTTATCTCCCCCAACCCCTTTGTTTTTATGTCTTGCCCCTATCGATGATGCGCCGAGGAAGGAGATTCCATTCGAGCCCTTTATGACGAATCAACAAGACGGGAAATTTAAATATTGGAAAGGGTAAAAATTTAAATTTCAGAAATTTAAATAATATTTTAAATTTTTCAGACCGTTATTTTCCTTTTCCAATGGGCTCGGACTTCAAATGGAATCGGAAATCTATAAATTGGGATTCGTCAATATGTCGCTGAAATATTTGGATATTTTGGACAACGATTGGATTGGAAATGTGTGAACAGCAGCGAAGTTTGGAACAAATCGATGAAGAAATTTGGACGAGAAAGATGAACACGAAAATTTGCTCAAAATTTGGAACAAAATGCAAAAAGATGGCTGAAATATGGAATTTTGCCGATTTTTATGCTTTGTAGCTGGAAAGGGTACTATTAAAATTTTTTTAACTGAAAATTTAATTTTAAAAAATTTTTTGCAGACCGTTATTACCCTTTCCAATGAATGTGTTTGTCGAAGATGACGTCAAGTATTTGGAATACAAGAAGTCACGGTTTGTAAAAGTGTACAACCCACACAGTGAACTCGTTGTTGCGGAGTTTACCCCTGCGCATAGTCGCTGTGGGTGAGGGATTTATCACTGCAGAGTACGCAGACAGTAAACAGTCAGCATGATCCCAACAACGGTTGGAGATGTGAAGAGACTTAGACACTAATAAGGAACCATGCACTGTTTGCAACCATATCCCTCCCCGAAAGGGCCCTGCCGCAGAAAAGTCCGCAACGACGGTGTATGTTCACTTTTACAAACCGTGGAAGTAATGGAAATGTGACGAATGGAGCCGATATTTCGGACAAAATGGACATCGAATGGCTTTGAAAATCAGCGACACTTGGAAAAAAAATAGTGGAAATCGATGGCGAGATGAAGAGGAACATGAACATGGCGAAATTATGGCTGAAATTTGAAGATTTGCCAAAATTGATGTTTGGAAGATGGAAAGGGTAATATTTAAATTTTTTAAATTTGAAGATTTAATTTAAAAATATGTTTTCAGACAGTTATTTCCCTTTCCAACGGAAATGCTTATCGAAGACTTCGCTTGGAATACAACAAGATGATGAAATGTGAAATACTTTCTAAATATGGTGAGAACTTGGATTGAAATGATGCAATGTGGCTGATATGGATTGGATCGATCAGGAGAATTGATTAATATTGGATGTTTTTTGGATGAACGCCCGAAAAAACGAAGGATAATATCACTGGAAGGGTAATTATTGATTTTTCCAAATGTTTTTTCTAAAAATTGCACTTTTCAGACCGTTATTTCCCGAACCAGTGCGAAGAAGAAAGAACAATGCCGGATTAGGCTGATTTATTTGGAAATGAGACGACGAGAGGTTATTTGCAGAAGATCGGGGAAAAAAAAACACTGCAGGGTAATTTTTGAAGAAGTTTTTATTTAAAAAATTGCATTTTTCAGACAGTTATTACCCTGGAAGTGCTCCGTTGCTTCACCGCAGATGCTTCGAATTATGGAATACAACCAGGAGGATTTGTATTTCAAGACTTATGATGTAGGATATTTCAAGAAATCCAGTGTATTTTGTCGATAGAAGGAGATTTTAAAATCGACGACAATTGAAAGGACTTCAGAACTCGAATGTGATTGCGATTTGCACGGAAAATGAAAATGGATCTATTTGAAGAGGATCTTGGCTGGATTCAATTCGAAAAAGGTAATTTTTAAATTTCAAAAATCAAAAATATCAGATAAAAATGGATTTTTGACTATTATTGCATTTTTTCAAAATTTTAAGTATTTTTTTAATGAAAATGCTTACTTAATTTTTCCAAAATTTAAATATTAAACTTTTGAACAAAATAAATTATGAAATTGAAAAATATAAATATTTGTATTTACAGAACCATCGCACGAGAACGATTTGGATTCCGAAATACAATGGAAAATGATCGGCATGTTGGCTGGGCGTTGTCAATAAGCCTACGGAAAGGCCAACATGGTGAAGCTCGATTGGTGGAGATCAATTGGATCGCGAAGAACACCTTCGACTTCGGAATCAACACTAAGGATCACACTGTGAAGATTTATCGATCGCTTTTATTGATTATGATGCACCAACAACGACTTGTGAAGTTTTCGCTGCATTCGGAAAAATATTTATCATTTTGTTATCATTTTGTTATCATAATTATCATTTTGCTGGGATGATTCGAATATTTTGATAGAACTTCAGATGGATAAAATTTGAAATGAGAAGAGTGAGGAGGTTTTTCTCTGATGACTTTGAAACGTCTTTCATGCTATTATTCGAGGTAATTGTTTAAAAATCTATCTTTTTTAAAACATTCTTGAATTCCAGAACCCCATTTTCTCGGGATGATGAGCCGATTGACAACTCGAAGTTTGATGATCAAAAGTGCGGAATGTGTTTGAATAGATGAGCAATTGTGCTCTAGTTTTTGATTTATTTGGAAATGAGACGACGAGAGGTTATTTGCAGAAGATCGGGAAAAAAAACACTGCAGGGTAATTTTTGAAGAATTTTTTATTTAAAAAATTGCATTTTTCAGACCGTTATTTCCCTGGAAGTGCTCCGATGCTTCACCGCAGATGCTTCGAATTATGGAATACACCCTGGAGGAGTTGGATTTCAAGACTTATGAGAAGAATTCGATGGATTGTGTCGATTTGAATACGACGACGATTGAAAGGACATCATAATTCGGATTTTATTCCGATTAGTATGCAGTTGGTGTTAATGGATCAATTTGGAAAGGATCTTGGCTGGATTCAATTTGAAAAAGGTAATTTTTAAACTTTAAAATTCAAAAATATAAGATAAAAAATGGATTTTTGACGGTTTTTGCATAATTTTAAGAATTTTTCAATTAAAATGCTTACTTAATGTAATTATTAAAATTTTGAACAAAATAAATTATGAAATTGAAAAATATGAATATTTTTATTTCCAGAACCATCGCACAACAACGGAATCGAACTTCAATTGGACAATATTTGGATTTTTGGATTGAATGTCTCATATTGAGACCTTATTTGTTCTCTTATTGAGAAAGTTATTGGAAATGTCTCCAATGGAGGTAATAATTTTAATTTTATTGATTTTTAATTAATTTTTCAATTTTCAGACACATGTGAATAAATCGATTTTATTCCGGCTCCTTGCTCCTTCAATAACACTCGCACGTTGGACCGCAAAAAGGACAAGGATGCCACCACTTCTTCAGCTCCTCGACATAAATTTAAAAAATTAAAAAAAAAACAAAAAAAATATAAAAAAATTAAAAATAAAAAAAAAACAAAAAAAAAATCATTTTTCTATTTCTTTTCTTTTTCTTTCTTTTTAGTATAATTTTGTCTTATATTAAGACTTCTTCTTCTTCTTTAATTTAGGGTTTTCTTTCCATTTTTCTTTATAATTCTTATATGTTTCTGGTTTTCATTTTTCTCATATTGAGAATGTTTTATAAATAAATTTTCATTTTATACAATTGTTGGGTTCTATTTTCTGAATGTTTGGTTTTGAAATACCATTAATTTTATTTTTTAATTTCATTTTTTCTTTGGAGTTTTCAGATAAAATTTTAGGAGCGTTCTCCGGACAATATTCTGAGCTCAGCAATTGCTCTAACAATTTGTGGACTTTCAAATTTCAATTTGTGTCAAAATTTGAGAAATGAGGATGGTTTAGTGATAAAAAGAATGAAAAAAATGGTGAATTTTTATGGAATTGAGATTTTGAAATATAAAAGCACGTTTGTTACTTTAAAAAATAACTAAACCGTTTCAAAAATGTTGAAAAACCCATTTCAGCAATTCTATTTTTATATTTCTCTAAAATAAATGGTTTGTTTTTCGTTATTTATTGAAAAAACCATTGAAAATGTGTATTTTTATATTTTTCTAAAAAAAAATGGTTTATTCTCGTTTTTTTATTCAAAAATAATTTTAAAATGTTTTTATTCATTTGATTATTTAAAAGAAATCTTTAAAAATGGTTGAATTTTCTTCATTTATTAAAAAATCCTTGACTTTATCTATTTTTCTTCATTTTTCTTCAATTTTATAATTAATTTCTTTTCCAGGTTTTTTGTTATGAATAAATACATATTTTTTATATAATTGTTGGACGTTTGCTTCTTTTTTGTATGACTGGTTATGAAAAACCATTAATTTCATTCTTTATTAGACGTTTTTCCTTGGAAACTTTGAGAAAATATTTTAGGAGCTCTCCACCGTTGCTCGGATTCCCCACCAGTGCTCGGATTCCCCACCAGTTCTCAACTTCTCCACCAGTGCTCAACAGTGCTCAGAAATTGCTCGAACAGTTCCTGGAAATTTCGGAAATTTATCAGGTTGTCCAGTTTCAATTTTTATCAAAGTTTGAAAAAAAAGAAGCAATTTATGGTCCGAAAATTTGATAAAACATGTTGTAATTTTAGATATTTTTAGCAAAATTGTTCTGGAATTGAGAATAATTTATTTCTTTAGAAAAGTTTGGAAATTTTCATAATTTACATCAAATTTCAATGATTTTCTATTCCCGAGATTCATATTTTTCAAAAAAGTGCGACGACGAATCATAAGCAAAAACTTGCCTTGAAACTGTTAGGGTTATGTGGGCTTTCAGTTAAATAAAAATAGTAAAAAGAATATATAAATTAGCTTTTGATCAAAGTGGGGGTGCTCTTTTATAAAATTTGCGACAACGGGTATTTATTTATTTTTTGTTTTTATTTTTTTTCATATTTCTCATGTTGATTGATTTAAATAAAGGATTTATTGAAGTGTTGTTTGTGTTCTGAAAAAAGTTGCAAAAAATAAAGGAGCACCAAAAATACCCAAGTTTTTAAGTTGACTCTAAGTTTTTTAATAACATCTGAAAGCCCCACAAAATGTATTTTTATTTTGTTTTTCATTTTTTTTAAATTAGTGCGTATGTATGAGTAAATTTCAGATTTTCTAGGTTCTTCTTATTCGTTTCAGATTGTATATTTGGTTGTGTTGGTTTCATCGTCATTGGTCATCAGTTTTCCTTCCTTAAGTTTCGGTCGTTGAGGTCTATCTGTGTCTAAGAGTCTATCGCCGTTTACTAGGTTTTTAGACAGATACCAGTCAATCAATACAGTTCAAATGGTGCACTACTTCCAAAAGTTTTATTAAGTTA
Source organism: Caenorhabditis virilis (assembly GCA_964036255.1). Lineage (NCBI taxonomy): Eukaryota > Metazoa > Nematoda > Chromadorea > Rhabditida > Rhabditidae > Caenorhabditis > Caenorhabditis virilis. The sequence continues at coordinate 16,647,123 of OZ038416.1, forward strand.
ACTTGTTTTATGTTATGTTTCTTTTAAATATTCAATAAAGAAATTATTTTATTCACTGTGTTCTTTTTAAGTTTAAAGATAAGAAACGCTTATGGTTTGTCAGCACTCAAAATTTCAAAAAAAAGGAGTTTAACAATTTTTGTGGATTTAATTTTTGGAATTCAATATTCTTTTTGGAATACATTTTTTGAACGCAAAAATCTAAACTTTTTAAGTTCCAGGTGAGCTGAAACAGCGACAAACGTGGCGACAACGGGATCGGATGGTCCAAATCAACAACAAGGACAGCAACGACAATCATCAGCTCGAGAATCATCAGTTCAGACTTGAAACGATCAAGCAAAAGGCGGGACTACTCGATGAGGAGCATTTTGGAATGGTAAGTGTTTAGAACGGAAAATTAAAAGACTTAAAAAAGATGAAATACTTGGAGATAAATTTGGAATTTTGTTCAAAAACATGATTTTTTGCAAAATTCCAATTTTAACTTCAAAATTTTAAAAATTGGGCACTTTTAATCATTTTTAATACTTTCAGGGCGACGCATCCAAAAAAGTCAACAACGTCGATAGAAACGAAATAAATTTGGAACAAGGTTAGCCATTAATGTCAGACAAAAATTAATCTTTGAAAAAAGTACGGCAATAAAAGAAATACTTGCAAAAAAAATAGAGTTTCTCGAGAAAAACCGCGTTTTGAAACTTATTGGCTATTTTTTTTAATTTGGTTCAAAACGAGATTTTTTTAAGTTTTGAAAAATTGTTCAATTTCAATCATTTTTTATATTAGGTTGACCGGAAGTAATCCAAATTTTTTTGATTTTTTTCAAACCAAAATTTATTAATTGAAAACAATTATCAATGAGTGATATATTGACCATGTTGTTTGATGACCTCGTGCCAACGCAGCGGAAGTTGTTCGATTCCCTTTGCATAGAATTCCGGGGGGCTGGCAGGCGAAAAAGTCATCAAGGTACGATTCCAGGTGCTCTCGGTCGTCGAACTGCAAATCTTTGAGAGAGCTTTGAAGTGAGAGGAACAAATGATAATCAGTTAGGGCAAGGTCCGAACTATACGGTGGATGTGGCAGAACTTTGATATCCAGTGCCCGCAGTCTGTCCTTGGTCGCTAAAGCGACATGTGGTCTTGCATTGTCATGAAGTAAGGGAATCCGTGAGGCTCCTGGGCGAAGGAGTTGGTGTTGATCGTACATTCTTTGTATTTGGAGAGAGTATAGGTCCGCATTGACATTGGCTCGATCTGGAAGAAGTTCACGGTAGATAACGCATTTCTTATCCCATCAAATCGAAAGAATCACTTTTTTTCCTTTTACGTCTGTTTTTGGCGTTTCTCCAGCTGCTACCCATTGAAACTTTCTACTATGATTGAACAAAGCACAACACTTTTAATCTCCAATGAAAAAGTTTTGAATTCACTCCGTGTTCCGTTTTCGGCAGATCAAAGACAAGGCAACGCATGATCTTCTGATCAGTCATAACGTGAGGAACAAGTTGACCATACTTTGGCTCTTTCCACTTGCTCGGAGGTGGCGGTGTACTCTTGTTTTGTGTAGCCCAAGTGCCGAAGAAACTTCACGAACACTTGATCTGGGCTCTTCCTCCAGCTCCTTCTGGAAATGCACGTCTGATGGCGGCCGTATAGTGGCTTGTTCGAGAGATCGTCGTCACCTTCTTTGAAGCAATGGAACCGGAAGTTCACCATGTCGTATTTGAGAGTGTGCGTCCCTGTCACATCGCACAAATTTCGATGAGCAACACCTGCTGAATGTCGCAACAGGAACTCGTAAAGGAAACAGCCCCTGAGGGCATGTTTATCTTCCAAGAAAAATTCCGCCATAATAAGGATTACCAGAAATACGGAAACACATATTCATTGTGAAAGACTTAATGCATAAAATAAAAAAATAAAAACGGAAAAAAAATTCCTCGAGAAAGGAACGAGGTGACACAGAAAAAAAAACCCGATCGTTCAGCTCAACAAAATCAACATCAAGCTCAACAACAACAACATCAAGATCAGCTGGATTCGAACTTGGAACAGTCAAGCAATAGGCGGGACTACTCGATGAGGAGCATTTTGGAATGGTAAGCGTTTAGAACGGAAAATTAAAAGACTTAAAAAAGATGAAATACTTGGAGATAAATTTGGAATTTTGTTCAAAAACATGATTTTTTTCAAAATTCCAATTTTAACTTCAAAATTTTAAAAATTGGTCATTTTTAATACTTTCAGGACGACGCATCCAACAATCAACAACGTCGATAGAAACGAAATAAATTTGGAACAAGGTTAGCCATTAATCTTTGAAAAAAGTACGGCAATAAAAGATAAACTTGCAAAAAAATAGAGTTTCTTGAGAAAAATCGCTTTTTGAAACTTATTGGCTATTTTTTTTTTATTTGGTTAAAAAACGTGATTTTTTAAAGTTTTAGAATATTTTCCATTTCAATCATTTTGTATACTTGCAGGCCAACTCATCCAACAAATCAACGGCGACATGGGACCATCAGTGTTGGACCGACCATGGAGAAGAAAGCGATCAAATGAAGGAATGATGCAAGTACGGCAACAAAAAAATTGGATGGTTTTTTTTTTGAGAAAAAACACATTTTTGGAACAAATGTTTGTCATCATAGGCGGCCGAAGGCTATCGCCAATTTTTCATTTTGATATAAAATCTCAAATATCCAATTTTAACTGCGAAGTTTTAAAATATACTTTTAATTTTTAAACCTTCAGGCCAACACGCCAACAACGCAAAGGGAGCCGAAAAGAAATTGGAAGAAGGTAAACTATTAATAAATAAAAATAGAAAATACTAATTTTTAGAAGTTTTAGACGTGCTGGAACAATGATTGAATGACAACAAGTTTTAATAAGATGCCGAGAATTTTGATGATTGAAAGTGGCGAATTTTAGAGTTCGAATGAACAAAAATAGACAGAAGTGGGAAAGATTTAAGAAAGTAAGGTTCAATATTATTTTTCGAATAATGTTGGATAAAAAATATTAAAAAAATAGAATTTTAAACATTTCTGGAATAATTTTGCAAAAAATCTAAACTTGTTTAAGTTCCAGATGAGCTGAAACAGCGACAAGCGTGGCGACAACGTGATCGGATGGTTCAAATCAACAACAAGGTCAGCAACGAGAATCATCAGTTGCATTCGAACTTGGAACGATCAAGCAAAAGGAGGACCACTCGATGGGGAGCGTTTTGGAATGGTAAGTGTTTAGAACTGAAAATTACAAGACTTAAAAAAGAAGATACACTTGAAGGCTTGGAGATAAATTCGGAATTCTGTTCAAAGTCTTAATGTCTTGGAACAAGACATTAAGTTCAGACAAAAATGAGACTTAGAAAAACGTAAGCGCTCAGAATATTAAAAACATGTGAATTTTTAAATATTTCAAAAAAGGGCTTAATTTTTACTAATTTTTGACATTTTCAGGCCTCCAAATCCACTCAAATCGACGACACGGATGGAAGTGAAGCCGGAATACATCCAGGTAAATATTTATTTGAAAAAACAGAATTTCAAACAAAAAAGAATGAAATTTTCTGAAATTTTCCAAAAATATCTGGATTTTTTCGGAATTTTCATTTTTACAACTAATTTTTCGTCATAGGCGGCCGAAGGCTATCGCCAATTTTTTTTAGATTAAAAAATAGTGAATTTTTCAAAAATTTCAAAAAAGGGCTTAATTTTTGGTATTTTCAGGCCTCCAAATCAACTCAAGTCAACGACACGGATGGAACCGCACTAGGAATACATAAAGGTAAATATTTACTTGAAAAAAAGAAAAAAAGAATGAAACATTCTGAAATTTTCCAAAAAGATCTGGAATTTTTTCGGAATTTTCATTTTTACAACTAGTTTTTCGTCATAGGCGGCCGAAGGCTATCGCCAATTTATTTTTAGATTGAAAACTAGTGAATTTTTCAAAAATTTCAAAAAAGCCTTAATTTTCACTAATTTTTGGCATTTTCAGGCCTCCAAATCAACTCAAGTCAACGACACGGATGGAACCGCACTAGGAATACATAAAGGTAAATATTTATTTGAAAAAAAGAAAAAAAGAATGAAATATTCCGAAATTTTCCAAAAATATCTGGAATTTTTCGGAATTTTCATTTTTACAACTAATTTTTCGTCATAGGCGGCCGAAGGCTATCGCCAATTTTTTTTTAGATTGAAAACTAGTGAATTTTTCCAAAATTTCAAAAAAAGCCTTAATTTTTACTAATTTTTGACATTTTCAGGCCACCAAAACCACTCAAGTCAACGAGACGGATGGAACCGCACTAGGAATACATCCAGGTAAATATTTATTTGAAAAAATAGAATTTCAAACAAAAAAGAATGAAATATTCCGAAATTTTCCAAAAATATCTGGAATTTTTCGGAATTTTCATTTTTACAACTAATTTTTCGTCATAGGCGGCCGAAGGCTATCGCCAATTTTTTTAGATTGAAAAATAGTGAATTTTTCAAAAATTTCAAAAAAAAACCTTAATTTTTACTAATTTTTGGCATTTTCAGGCCTCCAAATCAACTCAAGTCAACGACACGGATGGAACCGCACTAGGAATACATCCAGGTAAATATTTATTTGAAAAAACAGAATTTCAAACAAAAAAGAATGAAATATTCCGAAATTTTCCAAAAATATCTGGAATTTTTCGGAATTTTCATTTTTACAACTAAGTTTTCGTCATAGGCGGCCGAAGGCTATCGCCAATTTATTTTTAGATCGAAAACATGTGAATTTTTTCCTAAATTTCAAAAAAGCCTTAATTTTTACCAATTTTTGGCATTTTCAGGCCTCCAAATCAACTCAAGTCAACGACACGGATGGAACCGCACTAGGAATACATCCAGGTAAATATTTATTTGAAAAAACAGAATTTCAAACAAAAAAGAATGAAATATTCCGAAATTTTCCAAAAATATCTGGAATTTTTCGGAATTTTCATTTTTACAACTGATTTTTCGTCATAGGCGGCCGAAGGCTATCGCCAATTTTTTTTAGATTGAAAAATAGTGAATTTTTCAAAAATTTCAAAAAAAAACCTTAATTTTTACTAATTTTTGGCATTTTCAGGCCTCCAAATCAACTCAAGTCAACGAGACGGATGGAACCGCACTAGGAGTACATCGAGGTAAATATTTATTTGAAAAAAAGAAAAAAAGAATGAAATATTCTGAAATTTTCCAAAAATATCTGGATTTTTTCGGAATTTTCATTTTTACAACTAATTTTTCGTCATAGGCGGCCGAAGGCTATCGCCAATTTTTTTTTTAGATTGAAAAATAGTGAATTTTTCAAAAATTTCAAAAAAAAGCCTTAATTTTTGGCATTTTCAGGCCTCCAAATCCACTCAAGTCAACGAGACGGATGGAAGTGAAGCCGGAATACATCGAGGTAAATATTTATTTGAAAAAAAGAATGAAATTTTCTGAAATTTTCCAAAAATATCTGGAATTTTTCGGAATTTTCATTTTTACAACTAATTTTTCGTCATAGGCGGCCGAAGGCTATCGCCAATTTTTTTTTTAGATTGAAAATAGTGAATTTTTCAAAAATTTCAAAAAAGGGCTGAATTTTTACTAATTTTTGGCATTTTCAGGCCTCCAAAACCAGTCAAGTCAACGACACGGATGGAACCGCACTAGGAATACATCCAGGTAAATATTTATAATTAAAAAAATAGATTTTTGACAAAAAAAAAGACTTTTCGAAAGAAACCACACTTTTCATTTCAGAAGGGAAAATCTCATGGAGACAACGTATTCGACGCTGACATCGATTGGGGATTCAATTGTTAATTAATTTCGTTCGTTTTCTCTGTTTTTACTTTTACTATAATTTTTTGGGAACCGAGAGCGCGCAGATGGATTTTTAACTGGGCATATTGTTATTCTGAATTATTCTGAATCCGTAGAACTGAAATTGTGGCAAAAACTTGAAATCAAAAAAGAACGAGCTTCACAAAAAAAAAATGATAGCTCTAATAATTGCTAGTCTAGAAAAGGATCCTTCTCGAGAAAATCGTGAATTGAATTGGTTAATTCATTAAAAAAATAAACAAACACGTGGATTCTAACGTTGGAATACGAGAAAGCGGTTCACGCACGCAAAAATCCAAAAAGTACCGTAAGGAGTGTAGAGTTCATTCAATTCGTGTTAAAAACGCAGCATGTGAAAGTGGTTTGTCCCTTTAAAATATATTACTGTAATATTGATTGAAAATGGTTGGAAAAAGCTAATTTATGTGATTTTTATTTGAAATTTGTGAAATTCTGGTATCTGACAATTTGAGAGAAGACAATTCATGGGCATTTTTCTCAAACGCATAAATTTCAAGCAAGCTTTCTTTTAAAAAATCAATAAATCTATTTTTAAGGTACTTTTTCACATTTTTTTCTATTTCCAACCCAATTTTTTTAAATATCAATATAAATAAACGAAGTCTCCACGTCTTTAAAATTATTGCCAATGTTAGAGTCCTTGATCTCAATTCGGTACCAGCTAGTACCATCGCTTCCGTAAAATCCGAGACAACAAACCAAACAACTTCGGTTATTATCACCGTTATAATCGATATAGCAACTCCTAAATATAACCGAGTTTGAACTTACCGACAATCGGCTCTCAAAAACAATGTCAAAGCGGAAACCCTGCCGATTTGTCTTCCACGCTAACAAATGTTCAAGTTTAAAAATGAAAACATTGGTTTAGCGTGAAAATCGAATCGGCAGTTTTCCTTGCACAATTTTGATGTCGAGCGAAGAATGAAATAAAGTCTGAAAAAAAAACGAAAAACGAATACCTGGAATGACTTTTAAAACATTTTGAATGCTATAAATTCTCAGGAATATATTTTAAACACAAAAACTTCGAATTTCATCGTTAAAATCTTCGAGCCTTGATTTTTTAGCCCGAATTGCAAAATCAAAGCTTTAAAATTCGAAAACTCTTCATATACAATAACATATTCATAATTACAGTTTTAATTTTTGAGTTATTCTTTACACTTCGGATGGGAAACTTTGTATTTTGAAAAAAATCAAAATCTGGGGAATTTTCCACAATTATCAATGAAAAGAACAAAATAAAAGACGTTATCAATAATTATATGTTAATTGACAATAGAAGAAGAAGAAAATTATTGTCCCTATCTCATAAAATCCTTGAAATTTAGACAAACCATGAAAAAAATGCTAAAGTCATCAAAAAAAGAAGAGGGGGAACACATCCACAAAAGGGTGAGTGATATCTGTTTTTCTCTTATCACCTCTAACAAACACACACACTCTCGGTTAGAGAGCGAGAGTTTTTTTGTAAGACGCCAGAATCGTTTATCCCTCCCCTTTTTTTTAATTTTAAAAGGTTTTCCTCGCTAAAAAACGGATTTTTTCTCTTTTTTTTTTAAATTTTCCATATTTCTGAGGTTTCCTATATCATTTTACAATCTTACTATTGTTAATTTTATCTTTTTCCGGCTGAAAATTTGAATTTTTAATAACTGAACCTTTTGTCAAATTGTTTTTTCCTATTTCTGTTCCTAAACTTACTTGGAATCTTCCACACTTTATCAGAAAAAAGTATAATGACCCAACGTTTACGTTTTCTTAATAAGCCAACGTGATAATTTAATGGAAGGGTTAGAAACCGTTTTTTTTAACAAATAGGGCGGAATTTCTTCAAATTTCGAAAAAAAATGAATATATACGTTCCAATATTATTTCCTATAATTGTTATATAGATATGTTGAAAATAAGGTATTTTATCGCCTTCCAAGTGCCGATTATCACTGATTCTGAGTTCTTTGGCCGTCAATATATTGGTTCAAACTTCCTGGCGGCTAGAATTTCGGAAAACCCATATTGATCCCATTCTGAACTAGTGTACAGTTTTCAGCTTAAACTCTGCGGGAGCTTCTGAATTATATCTAAGACGTCAACAACCTGGTTTTCTAATTTGGTTGTTATCACTACCTATCAGTTTTCAACCATGTTAATTAGCTGCAGTAGGATAGAAGATAATTAAATTGAAACATTCCATCTAAACACTCTCCGTAATCAATATCTGAATTTAAAAAAAAAACATTTTTCGTTCTTTTCATTCTGTAATTTGGCTGTAATTTTGAATTTTCATGTCGTGCTTTTTTTCCATAAAACTAGAGAGAATGCCAAGAAACCACTTTCAAACCAACCGGAAAAATTGTTGCAGAATAATCATGTCTCATCAATTGATATTGTTGGAACCTTCGAAATTGTACGAATAACAAATCAGCTATTCCTAATTTTATCAGAACATTTTTCAGTAAGTTTGGCTCGAAAATAACTGCATTTCGTTTCACAGCGCACATTTTTTGTTCCTATACATATTATTTATGAATTTTCATCTTATTAATCTTGGGGAGCTCCCGACTTTTATCTGATCATTTCTCATTACAATTTTATATATATTTTCCTTCAAAATTATTGAATTCTTATTTCTAAATTCCAATTTCGTTATTCTAAACTTATATTATATAAATGTTCATCTTATTCATCTTTCGGGAGCTCCAGCTTTTCATGTGACCATTTCCTATTACAATTCTATATATTTTTGATTGAAAATTATTTTATTTTTGTTTCTAAATTCAAATTTCGTTATTCTAAGCTCATTCTAAGAGCATTTTAAATCAATTTCAATCTTATTAATCTAGCGGGAGCTCCCGTTTTTCATTTGATCCTTCCCATTACAATTCTATATATTTTTGATTGAAAATTATTGAATTTTTGTTTTTAAATGCAAATTTCGTTATTCTAAACTTATTTTAAAACAATTTCAATCTTATTAATCTAGCGGGAGCTCCCGTTTTTCATTTGATCCTTCCCATTACAATTCTATATATTTTTGATTGAAAATTATTTTATTTTTGTTTCTAAATTCAAATTTCGTTATTCTAAGCTCATTTTAAAACAATTTCAATCTTATTAATCTAGCGGGAGCTCCCGTCTTTCATTTGATCCTTTCCCATTACAATTCTATATATTTTTGATTGAAAATTATTGAATTTTTGTTTTTAAATGCAAATTTCGTTATTCTAAACTTATTTTAAATCAATTTCAATCTTATTAATCTAGCGGGAGCTCCCGTTTTTCATTTGATCCTTCCCATTACAATTCTATATATTTTTGATTGAAAATTATTTTATTTTTGTTTCTAAATTCAAATTTCGTTATTCTAAGCTCATTCTAAGAGCATTTTAAATCAATTTCAATCTTATTAATCTAGCGGGAGCTCCCGTTTTTCATTTGATCCTTCCCATTACAATTATATATATATTTTTGATTGAAAATTATTGAATTTTTGTTTCTCAATGCAAATTTCGTTATTCTAAGATCATTTTAAAACAATTTTCATCTTATTAATCTAGCGGGAGCTCCCGTTTTTCATTTGATCCTTTCCCATTACAATTCTATATATTTTTGATTGAAAATTATTTTATTTTTGTTTCTAAATTCAAAATTCGTTATTCTAAGCTCATTTTAAATCAATTTCAATCTTATTAATCTAGCGGGAGCTCCCGTTTTTCATTTGAACCTCTCCCATTACAATTCTATATATTTTTGATTGAAAATTATTTTATTTTTGTTTCTAAATTCAAATTTCGTTATTCTAAGATCATTTTAAATCAATTTTCATCTTATTAATCTAGCGGGAGCTCCCGTTTTTCATTTGATCCTTCCCATTACAATTATATATATATTTTTGATTGAAAATTATTGAATTTTTGTTTCTCAATGCAAATTTCGTTATTCTAAGATCATTTTAAAACAATTTTCATCTTATTAATCTAGCGGGAGCTCCCGTTTTTCATTTGATCCTTTCCCATTACAATTCTATATATTTTTGATTGAAAATTATTTTATTTTTGTTTCTAAATTCAAAATTCGTTATTCTAAGCTCATTTTAAATCAATTTCAATCTTATTAATCTAGCGGGAGCTCCCGTTTTTCATTTGATCCTTCCCATTACAATTATATATATTTTTGATTGAAAATTATTGAATTTTTGTTTCTCAATTCAAATTTCGTTATTCTAAGCTCATTCTAAGATCATTTTAAATCAATTTCAATCTTATTAATCTAGCGGGAGCTCCCGTTTTTCATTTGATCCTTTCCCATTGCAATTCTATATATTTTTGATTGAAAATTATTTTATTTTTGTTTCTAAATTCAAATTTCGTTATTCTAAGCTCATTCTAAGATCATTTTAAATCAATTTCAATCTTATTAATCTAGCGGGAGCTCCCGTTTTTCATTTGATCCTTTCCCATTACAATTCTATATATTTTTGATTGAAAATTATTGAATTTTTGTTTCTAAATTCAAATTTCGTTATTCTAAGCTCATTCTAAGATCATTTTAAATCAATTTCAATCTTATTAATCTAGCGGGAGCTCCCGTTTTTCATTTGATCCTTTCCCATTACAATTCTATATATTTTTGATTGAAAATTATTTTATTTTTGTTTCTAAATTCAAATTTCGTTATTCTAAGCTCATTCTAAGATCATTTTAAATCAATTTCAATCTTATTAATCTAGCGGGAGCTCCCGTTTTTCATTTGATCCTTTCCCATTACAATTCTATATATTTTTGATTGAAAATTATTTTATTTTTGTTTTTAAATTCAAATTTCGTTATTCTAAGCTCATTCTAAGATCATTTTAAATCAATTTCAATCTTATTAATCTAGCGGGAGCTCCCGTTTTTCATTTGATCCTTTCCCATTACAATTCTATATATTTTTGATTGAAAATTATTGAATTTTTGTTTCTAAATTCAAATTTCGTTATTCTAAGCTCATTTTAAATCAATTTCAATCTTATTAATCTAGCGGGAGCTCCCGTTTTTCATTTGATCCTTTCCCATTACAATTCTATATATTTTTGATTGAAAATTATTGAATTTTTGTTTCTAAATTCAAATTTCGTTATTCTAAGCTCATTTTAAATCAATTTCAATCTTATTAATCTAGCGGGAGCTCCCGTTTTTCATTTGATCCTTTCCCATTACAATTCTATATATTTTTGATTGAAAATTATTGAATTTTTGTTTCTAAATTCAAAATTCGTTATTCTAAGCTCATTTTAAATCAATTTCAATCTTATTAATCTAGCGGGAGCTCCCGTTTTTCATTTGATCCTTCCCATTACAATTATATATATTTTTGATTGAAAATTATTGAATTTTTGTTTCTCAATTCAAATTTCGTTATTCTAAGCTCATTCTAAGATCATTTTAAATCAATTTCAATCTTATTAATCTAGCGGGAGCTCCCGTTTTTCATTTGATCCTTTCCCATTACAATTCTATATATTTTTGATTGAAAATTATTTTATTTTTGTTTTTAAATTCAAATTTCGTTATTCTAAGCTCATTCTAAGATCATTTTAAATCAATTTCAATCTTATTAATCTAGCGGGAGCTCCCGTTTTTCATTTGATCCTTTCCCATTACAATTCTATATATTTTTGATTGAAAATTATTGAATTTTTGTTTCTAAATTCAAATTTCGTTATTCTAAGCTCATTCTAAGATCATTTTAAATCAATTTTCATCTTATTAATCTAGCGGGAGCTCCCGTTTTTCATTTGATCCTTTCCCATTACAATTCTATATATTTTTGATTGAAAATTATTTTATTTTTGTTTCTAAATTCAAATTTCGTTATTCTAAGCTCATTCTAAGATCATTTTAAATCAATTTCAATCTTATTAATCTAGCGGGAGCTCCCGTTTTTCATTTGATCCTTTCCCATTACAATTCTATATATTTTTGATTGAAAATTATTTTATTTTTGTTTTTAAATTCAAATTTCGTTATTCTAAGCTCATTCTAAGATCATTTTAAATCAATTTCAATCTTATTAATCTAGCGGGAGCTCCCGTTTTTCATTTGATCCTTTCCCATTACAATTCTATATATTTTTGATTGAAAATTATTGAATTTTTGTTTCTCAATGCAAATTTCGTTATACTAAGATCATTTTAAATCAATTTTCATCTTATTAATCTAGCGGGAGCTCCCGTTTTTCATTTGATCCTTTCCCATTACAATTCTATATATTTTTGATTGAAAATTATTGAATTTTTGTTTCTCAATGCAAATTTCGTTATTCTAAGATCATTTTAAAACAATTTTCATCTTATTAATCTAGCGGGAGCTCCCGTTTTTCATTTGATCCTTTCCCATTACAATTCTATATATTTTTGATTGAAAATTATTGAATTTTTGTTTCTCAATGCAAATTTCGTTATTCTAAGATCATTTTAAATCAATTTTCATCTTATTAATCTAGCGGGAGCTCCCGTTTTTCATTTGATCCTTTCCCATTACAATTCTATATATTTTTGATTGAAAATTATTGAATTTTTGTTTCTCAATGCAAATTTCGTTATACTAAGATCATTTTAAATCAATTTTCATCTTATTAATCTAGCGGGAGCTCCCGTTTTTCATTTGATCCTTTCCCATTACAATTCTATATATTTTTGATTGAAAATTATTGAATTTTTGTTTCTCAATGCAAATTTCGTTATACTAAGATCATTTTAAATCAATTTTCATCTTATTAATCTAGCGGGAGCTCCCGTTTTTCATTTGATCCTTTCCCATTACAATTCTATATATTTTTGATTGAAAATTATTTTATTTTTGTTTCTAAATTCAAAATTCGTTATTCTAAGCTCATTCTAAGATCATTTTAAATCAATTTCAATCTTATTAATCTAGCGGGAGCTCCCGTTTTTCATTTGATCCTTCCCATTACAATTATATATATTTTTGATTGAAAATTATTGAATTTTTGTTTCTCAATTCAAATTTCGTTATTCTAAGCTCATTCTAAGATCATTTTAAATCAATTTCAATCTTATTAATCTAGCGGGAGCTCCCGTTTTTCATTTGATCCTTCCCATTACAATTATATATATTTTTGATTGAAAATTATTGAATTTTTGTTTCTAAATTCAAATTTCGTTATTCTAAGCTCATTTTAAATCAATTTCAATCTTATTAATCTAGCGGGAGCTCCCGTTTTTCATTTTATCCTTTCCCATTACAATTCTATATATTTTTGATTGAAAATTATTGAATTTTTGTTTCTAAATTCAAATTTCGTTATTCTAAGCTCATTTTAAATCAATTTCAATCTTATTAATCTAGCGGGAGCTCCCGTTTTTCATTTGATCCTTTCCCATTACAATTCTATATATTTTTGATTGAAAATTATTGAATTTTTGTTTCTCAATGCAAATTTCGTTATACTAAGATCATTTTAAATCAATTTTCATCTTATTAATCTAGCGGGAGCTCCCGTTTTTCATTTGATCCTTTCCCATTACAATTCTATATATTTTTGATTGAAAATTATTTTATTTTTGTTTCTAAATTCAAAATTCGTTATTCTAAGCTCATTCTAAGATCATTTTAAATCAATTTCAATCTTATTAATCTAGCGGGAGCTCCCGTTTTTCATTTGATCCTTCCCATTACAATTATATATATTTTTGATTGAAAATTATTGAATTTTTGTTTCTCAATTCAAATTTCGTTATTCTAAGCTCATTCTAAGATCATTTTAAATCAATTTCAATCTTATTAATCTAGCGGGAGCTCCCGTTTTTCATTTGATCCTTCCCATTACAATTATATATATTTTTGATTGAAAATTATTGAATTTTTGTTTCTAAATTCAAATTTCGTTATTCTAAGCTCATTTTAAATCAATTTCAATCTTATTAATCTAGCGGGAGCTCCCGTTTTTCATTTTATCCTTTCCCATTACAATTCTATATATTTTTGATTGAAAATTATTGAATTTTTGTTTCTAAATTCAAATTTCGTTATTCTAAGCTCATTTTAAATCAATTTCAATCTTATTAATCTAGCGGGAGCTCCCGTTTTTCATTTGATCCTTTCCCATTACAATTCTATATATTTTTGATTGAAAATTATTGAATTTTTGTTTCTAAATTCAAATTTCGTTATTCTAAGCTCATTTTAAATCAATTTCAATCTTATTAATCTAGCGGGAGCTCCCGTTTTTCATTTGATCCTTCCCATTACAATTATATATATTTTTGATTGAAAATTATTGAATTTTTGTTTCTCAATTCAAATTTCGTTATTCTAAGCTCATTCTAAGATCATTTTAAATCAATTTCAATCTTATTAATCTAGCGGGAGCTCCCGTCTTTCATTTGATCCTTTCCCATTACAATTCTATATATTTTTGCTTGAAAATTATTGAAGTTTTGTTTCTCAATTCAAATTTCGTTATTCTAAGCTCATTCTAAGATCATTTTAAATCAATTTCAATCTTATTAATCTAGCGGGAGCTCCCGTCTTTCATTTGATCCTTTCCCATTACAATTCTATATATTTTTGATTGAAAATTATTGAATTTTTGTTTCTAAATTCAAATTTCGTTATTCTAAGCTCATTTTAAATCAATTTCAATCTTATTAATCTAGCGGGAGCTCCCGTTTTTCATTTGATCCTTTCCCATTACAATTCTATATATTTTTGATTGAAAATTATTGAATTTTTGTTTCTCAATGCAAATTTCGTTATTCTAAGATCATTTTAAATCAATTTCAATCTTATTAATCTAGCGGGAGCTCCCGTTTTTCATTTGATCCTTTCCCATTACAATTCTATATATTTTTGATTGAAAATTATTGAATTTTTGTTTCTAAATTCAAATTTCGTTATTCTAAGCTCATTTTAAATCAATTTCAATCTTATTAATCTAGCGGGAGCTCCCGTTTTTCATTTGATCCTTCCCATTACAATTATATATATTTTTGATTGAAAATTATTGAATTTTTGTTTCTCAATTCAAATTTCGTTATTCTAAGCTCATTCTAAGATCATTTTAAATCAATTTCAATCTTATTAATCTAGCGGGAGCTCCCGTTTTTCATTTGATCCTTCCCATTACAATTATATATATTTTTGATTGAAAATTATTGAATTTTTGTTTCTCAATGCAAATTTCGTTATTCTAAGATCATTTTAAATCAATTTCAATCTTATTAATCTAGCGGGAGCTCCCGTTTTTCATTTGATCCTTTCCCATTACAATTCTATATATTTTTGATTGAAAATTATTTTATTTTTGTTTCTAAATTCAAAATTCGTTATTCTAAGCTCATTCTAAGATCATTTTAAATCAATTTCAATCTTATTAATCTAGCGGGAGCTCCCGTTTTTCATTTGATCCTTCCCATTACAATTATATATATTTTTGATTGAAAATTATTGAATTTTTGTTTCTCAATTCAAATTTCGTTATTCTAAGCTCATTCTAAGATCATTTTAAATCAATTTCAATCTTATTAATCTAGCGGGAGCTCCCGTTTTTCATTTGATCCTTCCCATTACAATTATATATATTTTTGATTGAAAATTATTGAATTTTTGTTTCTCAATTCAAATTTCGTTATTCTAAGCTCATTCTAAGATCATTTTAAATCAATTTCAATCTTATTAATCTAGCGGGAGCTCCCGTTTTTCATTTGATCCTTTCCCATTACAATTCTATATATTTTTGATTGAAAATTATTGAATTTTTGTTTCTCAATTCAAATTTCGTTATTCTAAGCTCATTCTAAGATCATTTTAAATCAATTTCAATCTTATTAATCTAGCGGGAGCTCCCGTTTTTCATTTGATCCTTCCCATTACAATTATATATATTTTTGATTGAAAATTATTGAATTTTTGTTTCTCAATGCAAATTTCGTTATTCTAAGATCATTTTAAATCAATTTCAATCTTATTAATCTAGCGGGAGCTCCCGTTTTTCATTTGATCCTTTCCCATTACAATTCTATATATTTTTGATTGAAAATTATTTTATTTTTGTTTCTAAATTCAAAATTCGTTATTCTAAGCTCATTCTAAGATCATTTTAAATCAATTTCAATCTTATTAATCTAGCGGGAGCTCCCGTTTTTCATTTGATCCTTCCCATTACAATTATATATATTTTTGATTGAAAATTATTGAATTTTTGTTTCTCAATTCAAATTTCGTTATTCTAAGCTCATTCTAAGATCATTTTAAATCAATTTCAATCTTATTAATCTAGCGGGAGCTCCCGTTTTTCATTTGATCCTTCCCATTACAATTATATATATTTTTGATTGAAAATTATTGAATTTTTGTTTCTCAATTCAAATTTCGTTATTCTAAGCTCATTCTAAGATCATTTTAAATCAATTTCAATCTTATTAATCTAGCGGGAGCTCCCGTTTTTCATTTGATCCTTTCCCATTACAATTCTATATATTTTTGATTGAAAATTATTGAATTTTTGTTTCTCAATTCAAATTTCGTTATTCTAAGCTCATTCTAAGATCATTTTAAATCAATTTCAATCTTATTAATCTAGCGGGAGCTCCCGTTTTTCATTTGATCCTTCCCATTACAATTATATATATTTTTGATTGAAAATTATTGAATTTTTGTTTCTCAATGCAAATTTCGTTATTCTAAGATCATTTTAAATCAATTTCAATCTTATTAATCTAGCGGGAGCTCCCGTTTTTCATTTGATCCTTTCCCATTACAATTCTATATATTTTTGATTGAAAATTATTGAATTTTTGTTTCTAAATTCAAATTTCGTTATTCTAAGCTCATTTTAAATCAATTTCAATCTTATTAATCTAGCGGGAGCTCCCGTTTTTCATTTGATCCTTTCCCATTACAATTCTATATATTTTTGATTGAAAATTATTGAATTTTTGTTTCTAAATTCAAATTTCGTTATTCTAAGCTCATTTTAAATCAATTTCAATCTTATTAATCTAGCGGGACCTCCCGTTTTTCATTTGATCCTTCCCATTACAATTATATATATTTTTGATTGAAAATTATTGAATTTTTGTTTCTCAATTCAAATTTCGTTATTCTAAGCTCATTCTAAGATCATTTTAAATCAATTTCAATCTTATTAATCTAGCGGGAGCTCCCGTTTTTCATTTGATCCTTCCCATTACAATTATATATATTTTTGATTGAAAATTATTGAATTTTTGTTTCTCAATGCAAATTTCGTTATTCTAAGATCATTTTAAATCAATTTCAATCTTATTAATCTAGCGGGAGCTCCCGTTTTTCATTTGATCCTTTCCCATTACAATTCTATATATTTTTGATTGAAAATTATTGAATTTTTGTTTCTAAATTCAAATTTCGTTATTCTAAGCTCATTTTAAATCAATTTCAATCTTATTAATCTAGCGGGAGCTCCCGTTTTTCATTTGATCCTTCCCATTACAATTATATATATTTTTGATTGAAAATTATTGAATTTTTGTTTCTCAATGCAAATTTCGTTATTCTAAGATCATTTTAAATCAATTTCAATCTTATTAATCTAGCGGGAGCTCCCGTTTTTCATTTGATCCTTTCCCATTACAATTCTATATATTTTTGATTGAAAATTATTGAATTTTTGTTTCTAAATTCAAATTTCGTTATTCTAAGCTCATTTTAAATCAATTTCAATCTTATTAATCTAGCGGGAGCTCCCGTTTTTCATTTGATCCTTCCCATTACAATTATATATATTTTTGATTGAAAATTATTGAATTTTTGTTTCTCAATTCAAATTTCGTTATTCTAAGCTCATTCTAAGATCATTTTAAATCAATTTCAATCTTATTAATCTAGCGGGAGCTCCCGTTTTTCATTTGATCCTTCCCATTACAATTATATATATTTTTGATTGAAAATTATTGAATTTTTGTTTCTCAATGCAAATTTCGTTATTCTAAGATCATTTTAAATCAATTTCAATCTTATTAATCTAGCGGGAGCTCCCGTTTTTCATTTGATCCTTTCCCATTACAATTCTATATATTTTTGATTGAAAATTATTGAATTTTTGTTTCTAAATTCAAATTTCGTTATTCTAAGCTCATTTTAAATCAATTTCAATCTTATTAATCTAGCGGGAGCTCCCGTTTTTCATTTGATCCTTCCCATTACAATTATATATATTTTTGATTGAAAATTATTGAATTTTTGTTTCTCAATGCAAATTTCGTTATTCTAAGATCATTTTAAATCAATTTCAATCTTATTAATCTAGCGGGAGCTCCCGTTTTTCATTTGATCCTTTCCCATTACAATTCTATATATTTTTGATTGAAAATTATTGAATTTTTGTTTCTAAATTCAAATTTCGTTATTCTAAGCTCATTTTAAATCAATTTCAATCTTATTAATCTAGCGGGAGCTCCCGTTTTTCATTTGATCCTTCCCATTACAATTATATATATTTTTGATTGAAAATTATTGAATTTTTGTTTCTCAATTCAAATTTCGTTATTCTAAGCTCATTCTAAGATCATTTTAAATCAATTTCAATCTTATTAATCTAGCGGGAGCTCCCGTTTTTCATTTGATCCTTCCCATTACAATTATATATATTTTTGATTGAAAATTATTGAATTTTTGTTTCTCAATGCAAATTTCGTTATTCTAAGATCATTTTAAATCAATTTCAATCTTATTAATCTAGCGGGAGCTCCCGTTTTTCATTTGATCCTTTCCCATTACAATTCTATATATTTTTGATTGAAAATTATTGAATTTTTGTTTCTAAATTCAAATTTCGTTATTCTAAGCTCATTTTAAATCAATTTCAATCTTATTAATCTAGCGGGAGCTCCCGTTTTTCATTTGATCCTTTCCCATTACAATTCTATATATTTTTGATTGAAAATTATTGAATTTTTGTTTCTAAATTCAAATTTCGTTATTCTAAGCTCATTTTAAATCAATTTCAATCTTATTAATCTAGCGGGAGCTCCCGTTTTTCATTTGATCCTTTCCCATTACAATTCTATATATTTTTGATTGAAAATTATTGAATTTTTGTTTCTAAATTCAAATTTCGTTATTCTAAGCTCATTTTAAATCAATTTCAATCTTATTAATCTAGCGGGAGCTCCCGTTTTTCATTTGATCCTTCCCATTACAATTATATATATTTTTGATTGAAAATTATTGAATTTTTGTTTCTCAATTCAAATTTCGTTATTCTAAGCTCATTCTAAGATCATTTTAAATCAATTTCAATCTTATTAATCTAGCGGGAGCTCCCGTCTTTCATTTGATCCTTTCCCATTACAATTCTATATATTTTTGCTTGAAAATTATTGAAGTTTTGTTTCTCAATTCAAATTTCGTTATTCTAAGCTCATTCTAAGATCATTTTAAATCAATTTCAATCTTATTAATCTAGCGGGAGCTCCCGTCTTTCATTTGATCCTTTCCCATTACAATTCTATATATTTTTGATTGAAAATTATTGAATTTTTGTTTCTAAATTCAAATTTCGTTATTCTAAGCTCATTTTAAATCAATTTCAATCTTATTAATCTAGCGGGAGCTCCCGTCTTTCATTTGATCCTTTCCCATTACAATTCTATATATTTTTGATTGAAAATTATTGAATTTTTGTTTCTCAATTCAAATTTCGTTATTCTAAGCTCATTCTAAGATCATTTTAAATCAATTTCAATCTTATTAATCTAGCGGGAGCTCCCGTCTTTCATTTGATCCTTTCCCATTACAATTCTATATATTTTTGATTGAAAATTATTGAATTTTTGTTTCTAAATTCAAAATTCGTTATTCTAAGCTCATTCTAAGATCATTTTAAATCAATTTCAATCTTATTAATCTAGCGGGAGCTCCCGTTTTTCATTTGATCCTTCCCATTACAATTATATATATTTTTGATTGAAAATTATTGAATTTTTGTTTCTCAATGCAAATTTCGTTATTCTAAGATCATTTTAAATCAATTTCAATCTTATTAATCTAGCGGGAGCTCCCGTTTTTCATTTGATCCTTTCCCATTACAATTCTATATATTTTTGATTGAAAATTATTGAATTTTTGTTTCTAAATTCAAATTTCGTTATTCTAAGCTCATTTTAAATCAATTTCAATCTTATTAATCTAGCGGGAGCTCCCGTTTTTCATTTGAACCTCTCCCATTACAATTATATATATTTTTGATTGAAAATTATTGAATTTTTGTTTCTCAATTCAAATTTCGTTATTCTAAGCTCATTCTAAGATCATTTTAAATCAATTTCAATCTTATTAATCTAGCGGGAGCTCCCGTCTTTCATTTGATCCTTTCCCATTACAATTCTATATATTTTTGCTTGAAAATTATTGAAGTTTTGTTTCTAAATTCAAATTTCGTTATTCTAAGCTCATTTTAAATCAATTTCAATCTTATTAATCTAGCGGGAGCTCCCGTCTTTCATTTGAACCTCTCCCATTACAATTATATATATTTTTGATTGAAAATTATTGAATTTTTGTTTCTCAATTCAAATTTCGTTATTCTAAGCTCATTCTAAGATCATTTTAAATCAATTTCAATCTTATTAATCTAGCGGGAGCTCCCGTCTTTCATTTGATCCTTTCCCATTACAATTCTATATATTTTTGCTTGAAAATTATTGAAGTTTTGTTTCTAAATTCAAATTTCGTTATTCTAAGCTCATTTTAAATCAATTTCAATCTTATTAATCTAGCGGGAGCTCCCGTCTTTCATTTGAACCTCTCCCATTACAATTATATATATTTTTGATTGAAAATTATTGAATTTTTGTTTCTCAATTCAAATTTCGTTATTCTAAGCTCATTCTAAGATCATTTTAAATCAATTTCAATCTTATTAATCTAGCGGGAGCTCCCGTCTTTCATTTGATCCTTTCCCATTACAATTCTATATATTTTTGCTTGAAAATTATTGAAGTTTTGTTTCTAAATTCAAATTTCGTTATTCTAAGCTCATTTTAAATCAATTTCAATCTTATTAATCTAGCGGGAGCTCCCGTCTTTCATTTGATCCTTTCCCATTACAATTCTATATATTTTTGCTTGAAAATTATTGAATTTTTGTTTCTAAATTCAAATTTCGTTATTCTAAGCTCATTTTAAATCAATTTCAATCTTATTAATCTAGCGGGAGCTCCCGTCTTTCATTTGATCCTTTCCCATTACAATTCTATATATTTTTGATTGAAAATTATTGAATTTTTGTTTCTCAATTCAAATTTCGTTATTCTAAGCTCATTCTAAGATCATTTTAAATCAATTTCAATCTTATTAATCTAGCGGGAGCTCCCGTCTTTCATTTGATCCTTTCCCATTACAATTCTATATATTTTTGATTGAAAATTATTGAATTTTTGTTTCTAAATTCAAAATTCGTTATTCTAAGCTCATTCTAAGATCATTTTAAATCAATTTCAATCTTATTAATCTAGCGGGAGCTCCCGTCTTTCATTTGATCCTTTCCCATTACAATTATATATATTTTTGATTGAAAATTATTGAATTTTTGTTTCTCAATTCAAATTTCGTTATTCTAAGCTCATTCTAAGATCATTTTAAATCAATTTCAATCTTATTAATCTAGCGGGAGCTCCCGTCTTTCATTTGATCCTTTCCCATTACAATTCTATATATTTTTGCTTGAAAATTATTGAAGTTTTGTTTCTAAATTCAAATTTCGTTATTCTAAGCTCATTTTAAATCAATTTCAATCTTATTAATCTAGCGGGAGCTCCCGTCTTTCATTTGATCCTTTCCCATTACAATTCTATATATTTTTGCTTGAAAATTATTGAATTTTTGTTTCTAAATTCAAATTTCGTTATTCTAAGCTCATTTTAAATCAATTTCAATCTTATTAATCTAGCGGGAGCTCCCGTCTTTCATTTGATCCTTTCCCATTACAATTCTATATATTTTTGATTGAAAATTATTGAATTTTTGTTTCTCAATTCAAATTTCGTTATTCTAAGCTCATTCTAAGATCATTTTAAATCAATTTCAATCTTATTAATCTAGCGGGAGCTCCCGTCTTTCATTTGATCCTTTCCCATTACAATTCTATATATTTTTGATTGAAAATTATTGAATTTTTGTTTCTAAATTCAAAATTCGTTATTCTAAGCTCATTCTAAGATCATTTTAAATCAATTTCAATCTTATTAATCTAGCGGGAGCTCCCGTTTTTCATTTGATCCTTTCCCATTACAATTCTATATATTTTTGATTGAAAATTATTGAATTTTTGTTTCTAAATTCAAATTTCGTTATTCTAAGCTCATTTTAAATCAATTTCAATCTTATTAATCTAGCGGGAGCTCCCGTTTTTCATTTGATCCTTTCCCATTACAATTATATATATTTTTGATTGAAAATTATTGAATTTTTGTTTCTCAATTCAAATTTCGTTATTCTAAGCTCATTCTAAGATCATTTTAAATCAATTTCAATCTTATTAATCTAGCGGGAGCTCCCGTCTTTCATTTGATCCTTTCCCATTACAATTCTATATATTTTTGCTTGAAAATTATTGAAGTTTTGTTTCTAAATTCAAATTTCGTTATTCTAAACTTATTTTAAATCAATTTCCATTTTATTAATCTAGCGGGAGCTCCCGTCTTTCATTTGATCCTTTCCCATTACAATTCTATATATTTTTGCTTGAAAATTATTGAATTTTTGTTTCTCAATTCAAATTTCGTTATTCTAAGCTCATTCTAAGATCATTTTAAATCAATTTCCATCTTATTAATCTAGCGGGAGCTCCTGTTTTTCATTTGATCATTTCCCATTACAATTCTATATATTTTTGCTTGAAAATTATTGAATTTTTGTTTCTCAATTCAAATTTCGTTATTCTAAGCTCATTCTAAGATCATTTTAAATCAATTTCAATCTTATTAATCTAGCGGGAGCTCCCGTCTTTCATTTGATCATTTCCCATTACAATTCTATATATTTTTGCTTGAAAATTATTGAATTTTTGTTTCTCAATTCAAATTTCGTTATTCTAAGCTCATTCTAAGATCATTTTAAATCAATTTCCATCTTATTAATCTAGCGGGAGCTCCTGTTTTTCATTTGCTCCTTTCCCATTACCATTTTATATATTTTTGTTTGAAAATTATTGAATTCTTGTTTTAAAATGCATATCGATGATATTTATAATTCAAATCTTACCGGTTTAACAATCGGGTTCTCCCGCATTCTCGCTTCAGTTTCAAAATTCTTATGGAATCAATCCATTGATGTTCTTCTTTCTGACGAATCTGAAATAAAATTATGAAACATATTGATTTATGGATATTTTTTGAAGTGGATCTATCGATTGAGACCTCCCGTATTATATTTGTTGTGTTGTGCTCCGAACATTTCATTCTGAACTAATATATATCGCGTTGAATCTTATACTTTTTATTTTGCAGGTAATAATAAAGCAGATAATGTCATCTGACAACAGTGCAAATGCTGCCAATGAAGCCACAATGGCTAATGAAGAAGGCGTTCGCGCCGCATTGACAAGAGGAGCGGAAGGAGCAAATGGTTCGGCGGAATCAATGGCTGTTGGGAATGGTGCAGGCGAGTGGCCCGCCCAACAGCCTGCGATGATGCCGCAACAACATGTACGTATTTTGAATTGAACAAAAACAAGAAAATACAAGTGAAAGTTAAAAAAGAAACAACAACAAAAAGAAATTGAGTCCTGATCCAAAGAATGCTATAATTTGAAGAAAATCATGAAAATTATTTGTGAAATTGGGGTTAGAATGAAAACAGAAATAGTTTTAGGATTTGTTTTGGAAAATTGAATAGCTAAGTAATTTTTTCAAGTGGAACACTCTCTTTAAGAATTTTCAGTTTCTAGATGATTTTTTGACTAAATGTACTAAACATTCCTTTTTTTTTAAATTATTTAAAGCTGCTTTAGAATTTTCCCATGAATATAACACCTAGGTTTCCAACTATGACCTATTTGGAAACAAGACATCTGATTTTAAAGATAAGGTTCTACCTGGCAATATTTTTCAAGGAATATACATTCTCGATGGAATTTACTTATTTTTCGGCTTAAAATGTTGTAGTGATTTCAAGCTGGGATTTTTTTGTTCTTTTTCTACTTTTTCCAATAATTTTATGTTGGTAGGACAAAGTTTAGTGGAACACTATCTTTAAGAGTTCTATTTTGAGTTTTTGAGAAACGAACATTTGGTTATAATAGAAAAAACACCGAGATTTTCTAATTTTCACAAAAAATCGATATTTTTCGTTTCTTTAAGAATAATTGATTAGAAACGATAGATTTTTCAATTTAATACCTTTTTTGAACTAATCATCGGAATTAGAGGGATCAGGATAGAGAAAAACGTTTAAAATTGACAGTAAAATGGGAAAAAGGTGAAAAGATTATTTATATTATGATTTTTTGCAGGACAACTTGCCGCTCGCCTTGGACGGAATCGCCGATCGAGCGTTGGAAGTCGTAAGGGATGGAGGAGAGGAAGAAGGTGATCGAGAAGGCGGCGTGGTTGGAAGTGGAGAAGGAGCGGAAGGAGAGGTCGATGAAGCCGTTGTAGCCGAACGGAACATCGTCCTCAACGACGCGAGCTTCGCCGAGATGATGAGAGTGGTCCGGGCCATTCCACTAAATGTGAGATTTAAACGTTTGGAGCAAAAAATCGAGTTCATCAAGTTTTAGCCGAAATTTTGAATTGAAAATTGAAAATTTCAGTTTTATTATTTTTATTTCACAAATTTCAAAAATGAAATAAATTCTAGAATTTTCTAGAGAACTGGAAAGATGATTGATGAAAATGAAGTTTAAAGACAGTGTAACATTAAATTGAAATGTATTTTTGCAGGTTGCCCAGGATTACCTCCGGACAACGTATGGATTCGAATATCCAGTGGCGCAAATCGAGGAGCCTCGATTACTCTTCGGAAACCAGAATGAGGAAGCCGTCGACGACTTCATGGAATATTCCGATCCGGAAGAATCGATGAATTTGGAGCATCAGCCGATGGAAGAAAGCTTCGAAGACATCGAAGCACACATGGAACACATGGAAATTCCGGCGGACGGAACGATGAGATTTGAAGAAGCCGGATCAGACGGAGAAGCAATGCCGGAAGTTGAACAGGTATGTTAATAAATGGAAAAAAATCGAGATTTTAAAGTTTCTCAAGTATCAAAAGTCTGAAATTCCATCGAAAAATATCAGGATTTTACTATTTTTAGCTCAAAATCTCTGAGAATTATAAAATTTTTTAAAAATCAATAATTCTTGAAAAAACAACTCACAATTTTCTTTCTGCAGACAACAGAAGACGGCTTCGAATCACCGGACAGTTCGACAAGTGATGACGGAGTCTTGAATCAAGCATTCTTCGTAAGTTACCTGAAAAAACATCGTTTGGAATAAATAATTAAAAATGGAATTTTAGCGACAAGTTTTAGAAGTTGTTTTGAATCTTTTTGAATTTTATAGGTGCTTTTTTAAAACTCAAATATCTGTTTTTTTGAGCGAAGAATTAATAAATACATTCAAAAAACCAGTAGAAAATGTCTAAGTTCTAAATATAAATGAAACAACCTGCAGATTTGACAAACATACCCAATTTTTCAGAATCAGAGTGTAACGGAGTCCGCTTCAGCCGAGCAACCATCAACAGATGGAAACGTGGAAGTCGAGCCGCAAGGACCGTCAACATCGTCGGATAGAAGATCGAGGAAAAGGTCGTCGGAGAATGAAGATGACGATGAAGCGCCAAGACCGAAGCGTGCTCGTTTCCAAGATGAAGAGGATGAAGAAGACGAGGACACAGAAGCAGACATCGCTTTTTTCGTAAGTGATCTGGAAAAATACGGCTTGATTCGATGAATATTCAAATAAAAATAGTCTTGGATACATTTTGGGAGCTCCTGAACATTTTTAAAAATATTTGATAATAAGCACTCTAGTAAGCATTCGGGAGCTCCCGAACCCCTGTTTTCTAATTGAATAATTTATCGACAGCTGGAATTTTTAAAAATTTTAAAAAGTGACAAAAATTACACGAAATTCATTTCAGGAGCAGCCAGATGATGGAGAGGAGCAGCCGGAGCCTGTGGAAGAGCATCCAGGTGAAGCGGAGGATGTTGATGAAGCAATGGGAGCTGTTGAAGCACCAGAAGGGATTGCGGATGTTGATTTGAGCCTAGCCAATTCAAATCAACTGATGCATGAACATGTCATCGAGGTAGACAATTTCGATGGTTTTCTGAAACAAAACAAACTTTCGGAATGCGGTTTTTTTGAACTATGGCAATAGTTTCCTTTCTTTCTCAGCGTTTTTCATTTCATTTCATTGAATTTTAATTTCTCACATTCATTACTCTTTCTCTCTCGAATTTAATACCAAGGTGTTCAAACAATAAGGTTTAACTTTTTGTAAATATTAAAAACGAGTAGCCTACTGTCTTTAACATACAGATTACCTAAAGTTTGATATTAATTAGGACTTTTTTCGGATAAAATGCTTGAAAACTCTTTTTTTCTCAAATTTGAATGGATATTTTTCTGAAATAGCATTTTTTTGAAGCTAAATTACATATTTTTCTGAGAACTCAATTCTAGATTAAGTGACCTGCTGTCTTTAAGACTTTCCAGAAAAAAACAATTTTTTTGGAACTTCTTACTAATTAAAATGTTCTCAATTAACTCAGCTGTGGAAATATAGTGGAATAGGGACTTTAAGCCAATGAAACCACCCTAATTATGATCTAAATCGAGCAAGATTTTGAATTTTTCTGAATTAGCATTCTTTCGGGACCAAATGATACATATTTTTCTGAGAACTCAATTTCAAAAGAGTAACCTTTTGTCTTTAAGATTTTTCTTTTAATTTTTGGACGAAAAATTAAGTACTCACCTTATTTTTAAAAAAACGTGTTGAAAATTTGAAGCTGTATCGAATGTTCTGTAAATTGTCAAGTATAATCAAAAGTTTCACAAAATATCAAAATCGAGGAGAAAACTCGAATATAAAACATATCAAATCAAGAACAATTGCACTATAACCATTTATTGAATTTTTAAGAAAAAAATGAGGAAAAACTATAAATCATACCTTTTCTTTCAGGAGAATGATGTGGGCGGTGATGCCGATGAAGGAGCACCAATGGTCGTTGATGATGATTCATTCATTGGATCTGAAAATGGCCACTATTTGGAGGAGCGAGATTTGGATCTGGAGAGAGAAGATCGAGTACACGTGGAGCAGGAGGATGCTGAAGTCGTGGAGGAGGAGCCAATGGGAATAGCCAACCCGGAGGCTCCAATTCCAAATGTCGCTCCGATTGATGAGGTGAGTTCAAGCTGAAAATGATTAAAATTAATTTAGGAATACTTTTCATTCATTCTTAGATTTTTTTCACTTTTTTAAAATGAAAGTATATTTAATTGATCTTCAATTATCGTTTTGAAATCATCTAGTTAACTAATTCATAAGCCCGAGGTGTCTTCTTAAAAAATAGGAATAGTTTTATTTAATTTTCTGTCAATTCAGTCTAGAAAATAAGGTGGAATACTGTCTTTAAAACATCGAAATTCAAAAGAAATTGATTTTATTCGAATAACATATAGTTTTGAAAAGGGAAACGGGTACTTTTTATAATTTCTACCAAAATTTTCTATTTTTAAAGATTTTTCACTAGGAATCTAGAAAATTAAGCCTAAAAATAAGGTGGAACAGTCGAAATTTAACAGAAATTGATTTTTAGTCAAACTATGAGCTTTTAATAATGGATTTCTAGATTTTTTTCATAAAAAAAATAGTCAATGACAAAAAATTGATTTTTTCTTGAATGAAAAACAGAAAATACCTCATAATCCTCATTTTTATGATTTTTTTTAGTTCCCACCGATCGCCGGGCTCGATTTTCCGATGCCAGAAGAAGAGGAAGAAGGAATTGACGAGGTTCCAGCGGACAATCAGGCAGTTGAAGTTGATGAAAATGGGGATGTTGATGTGGAAGAAGAGGAAGATGCGGAAGAAGATGATGATGAACGCATCGAAATTGATGAAGAAGAGGATGAGGAGGAGGAAGAAGTGGCGGCGGATCACCATGTCAACATCGAGGACACCACAATGGCGGATCGATTAAGAAGGCAGCTACGATATCTTATCAGCCAAGAAGATATCGATAGCTGCCAAATCGGGAAGCTGACAAAGAATGCGGTGTTCGCCGCATTGATGGAGGAGTGTTCGTTGGCGAACGAAATGGAAGATGGGGTGGTGCTCCTACACCCCGACGTGTACACCGCCTTCTCCAATGGCCAGCGCATGCCACAAGATGCGATCTTCGACGCCGTGTACTTCCGTCAAGCTCGCTGGATCCTGGTTCCAATGATGAGCGACGACGGAACAGAGCATTGGTCGATAGCATGCTGCCATTTGGAGAAGAGGGATCTTGTGGTGTTCGACAGCCGCGTCCCGTTGAAGCCGGTGAAGGAACAACGCTTGGACGTTCTTCGGGCCATTATGGAGGAGAGCATCGGGCAACTTCAGGCTTGCCACCTGAAGTACCGATATGCCACGAGAAACCGATGCATCCAGGAACAGGTAAATTTTATTCACTATCATTTCTAATTGATTTTTCAATCTTTCAATATTCCAATTCAAGATTTTTTGACAATTTTTTGGTTTCAAAATTTGTTTTTTATATCTATTTTTTGGCATTTTTAACAAATTAAAAAAACCCACACAAAAATCGTTTTCTCATTCAATATTTCCATCTTGAACCATCCGACTGCATCTTGTCGATGTTGAGAAGACATCTGAAATAGAAACGATTTTTCTAATGCTTTGAATATCAATTATTGATTGATTTTTTGAACTAAATAACAATTTTTCAGCTCGGGGAGCACAATGACGACGGCATATTCACCATCTGCCATGCCCGTCGTTATTTGGGTGGTGCACTGGACGTCAGCAACCGAGGAGCAGTATGTGACATCGCAGCCGAAAGACAGCGACTTGTCTTGATGGTCACATCTCTCCGAACAACGCTGCGTAAGTTTTCAACAAAACAAAAACTTAATTTTGAATATAATTTTTACAGACGGATTCGTGTTCCGCCCAATGCTCATCCCGCCACCAACATTCCACCTGCCACCACCGCCGCAACCGCAACCAGCGTACCACATCGTCAGAAGAGACCATCGTGTGACGCAGGAAAGGATTCGAGACTGCTATCGCCGTCTCCATGTATGTTTTATTCAAGAAAATGTACATTTTAATCGAAAAGTAATTTTTCAGGCAAGAGCATAAGCTCTCATCCTTCTTCTTCACTTGGTCTGGTTTGGTACGGTTTCGGTTCGTCATTTTTTTCGTATTTTGGAATTTGGATGGATTTTTTATTTTTTTAATTTATTTTTTGTAAGTTTTGGAACAAAAGATTTCGAAACATCCCAATTTTCAGATGTTTCACTCGTCTTGTGTTCGTCGTCAAAGTTTTGGAGCTCCAAACCGCCGTCAGTGCAAGAAAACAAACAAGAAACCAGTATAATGGGCCTGGTATTTTTGACAAGTCGTGCGGTGAGAAGGAAATCGATTGATCGAATGAATGGGGTTCGAACAATCCGATTACGATTGATCCAAATTGATGGTTTTGCACGAGATATTTGGAGTTTGTACAATTGGCACGGGAAATTGATATTTGATCAAAAAGGTATGCATTGATTTTTTCTTTCTTTTTGGAACATAGGTTTAAGCTTTTCGCACTTATTTATGAAGGAGGATCATAATAAGGCACTTTTTCTAATGTTTTAACACTTTAAAAAACCCACCTCAGCAATTTTTTCGCCATTTTTCTTATTTTTCCTCCAGTCGGCCGTTTTTCCATTATTTTCGAATTTTTCTGAAAAAAAACTAATATTTTTCGCTAAAACCTCTTTGGTTTACCTTCCAATAATTCTTTCACGCCTAAAACTTTATTTTTTAGACGAAAAAAATCTAAAAATTCGATTGAAAACGCAAAAAATAGGTCAAGAATATTTTTATTTTTTTCGTGGGGGACTAGTTTCTCAAAACTCAGAAACTAGTCCCCGGGCTTCGAAAGTTAGTCCCCGTTGGTGAAATGATTACTATTCGAATATATTCATTGATTTTGCTTGATTTTTATCATGGAAAATTGAAAATTTTTGTTTATCATTTTCATTTGATTAAAAGAAATATTTTTCTCACCATATTAGAGTAGTTTTGCCAATTTTCATCATTGTTCAAGCGCATTATTTGGTCCTCTTTCAAAATAATCGTAATTTTTTGTTTTTAGAAATGAATGTGATTTTTTTGCAGTTACGTGAACGTCAGATGATGTTCTTGTTGGTTGAATGGGAACCACAAGAACAATATATCATCTTTGAAAGGAAGAAATGACGACGATTTGATGCTTGTCCGATGGGTGGAGGTTGGGGACAGCGGAAGGCCTCCGAACAATTCGTAAATATTGTTAGGAATGAAGAAAGACAAGAATGTTTTGGAAATACGTGTGAGTTTTCTAAAAATTAATCATTTTTCTTAAAATAAACTTATTTTTCCAGGAATCGAACGGAAATTCATGATGTTTATCAACACTGGAAACTTTTTGAACGAGAAGAATAATCGATGGAACCATTCATGTGTTGGCTTCAGAATATGGTAATTTAGAACACATTTTTTTATATATTTCAATATTTTTCAGACAATTCGACAATTGAAGTGAAGGAAATTCGATATATCAAGTTAGCAGAAAACTTCAAATTATATGTATTCGTCTGCATTCGTTGAAATTCAATGAAACCATGTCTTGGCTTCGATAAAAGGTAATTTTGATAAATTTGCTCCATGATTTCAATTTTATTTTAGAAATCGCGAATTTATTTCCATATTTTTAAACAATCAACTATTATTTGATTATGATACAATTTTATATTGCTGAAAAAGCAAAAAAGGCCTGAAAAATGAGTCTATTTTGAGGTGAGTTTGTTTTTCTTTTGAAAATGTTTAATTATTTTATTTAAATTTCAGATAGACCAAAAATGGAATTCATTTCTTTGTTTATCAAATAGTTTTTATACTTGGGAATCTTTTATTCATCTGTAATCGATGAAATTCGATGAAACCATGTCTTGGCCTCGAAAAATGGTAATTTTGGTAAATGTTTTCAAATATTTCAATTTTCTTTTAGAAATCCGGAATTTATCAGTATTTTGGAACAAATAGTTATTATTGGCTTATGCTACAATTTTATTTTGCTGAAAAGGCAAAAAAGGCCTGAAAAATGGGTCTATTTTAAGGTGAGCTGTTATTTTTGTTGAAAATACTTAATTATTCAATTAAAATTTCAGATAGACCACACATTAAACGATTATATTTTTATCGAATTATTGGAAAACTTCGAAATGTATTCAGTCATCTGCAATTGATTAATATTCGATGGAATCGCTTCAAAACAAGGTAATTTTGATATTTTTTCAAGAAAAAATTCACTTTTTTTCAGGATAATTCAATAATCTGTATTTATTTCAATTTATCAATGTATCTATCAATTCTACGTTTGCGGAGAATGTGCAAAAAGTCCCAAAAAGGTCAAAATCGATCTGAAGACTTAAAAATCGATTTATTCGATTAATATTCGACAAACCATCCATGTGATGGCTTCAGAACAGGTAATTTTGGTGTGTTTTTCACAGATTTCAATGTTTTTTTCAGAAAAATTCAATATTTTCTATTATATCAATGTTATGCTTGCTTAATATGCAAAAAGACGTGAAAAGCAGTCCCATTTTGAGGTGAGTTGGTATTTTTCTTTTGAAAATGTTTAATTATTTTATATAAATTTCAGATAGACCAACAATTAACATCATTTCGTTTTTATCAAACAATTGAATACTTTGGAATCTTTTTACACATCTGAAATCGATTAAATTCGATAGAACCATCAATGTCATGGCTTCGAAAAAAGGTAATTTTGGGGTATTTTTCAAAAAAAAAAAAACAATTTTTCAAAATTTTCAGAACAAATCAATAATCTACGTTTAAATTTATTATATCAATGCTGATTACGCAAAAAGGCCCGGAAAATGGACTTATTTTGAAGTGAGTTTGTTTTTCTTTTGAAGATTTTAAATTGTATATTATCTAAATTTCAGATAGACCACAATTCGAAGCCATGAATTCAAGAGATTCATTTCAAAAATGAAAACTTCTGAAATGTCGAGATATTATAAAATCTCGCCGGATGGAAATTTTTCTTTTTCTTGTAAGTTTGAATTATTTTTGAAAATTGTCTTTTTTAATTTAAAAATTTCAGATTCGTTAAATCTACAGTCACTTCTGTCAATACAACTTCAGTCATGTCAAATTCCGCAGAATATGCGATGATTTCCACGGATCTTGAAACCGTGATGTCCTTTTCTTCTTTGAAAATTTTGTCTAAAAAGTTTTAAAGACTTGATGCGCGAATAATTAATGGCAGTGGCAAAATTTATGGTTTTTGCAACGCTGAGATTTAGAAAGCGCGCTTTTAATTGATAATTTTGAGAACGAGAGGGTGGGAGGGAGGGGAGAGAAAGATAAAGAATAATATAATATTTTTTGGGGCAAATTTTAAATTTTAAATTGATAATTTTGGGAGCGAGGGAGGGAGAGAGAACTGTTTATAGCAATTTACGAAAACTCCCCAAATAGACCACCTACAGAAGAAAATCAAAAAAACTTTCATAACGCTGGTTGACACGAACACTGAAAAAGTCTAGATTTCAAATAGCATGAGTGGAATTAGATCAAAATGAAATGAAATTCGCCAAAGAAAAAATGCGCTTCGAACCCCGAAATAGACAGATTAGATGGGGATGTACAGTTTCTGAAGCTGTTGTTCTCAGGCCGGGAGGAAAATCTAAAAAAACAACAACAACAAAAATCAACAAGTTTTAAAAACTTAAAAAAACAAACAATTCTTCCCGGCCCCAGAAACAACAGCACTGGTCGAAAATTGACCAAAACTCAAAAAAAAGTAATTTTTTATATTAATTCTTGAAAAAAACAATTTTTTTCATTTTTTCACTGGTCAAAAATTGACCAACATTCCAAAAAAAAATAATTTTTTATATTAATTCTTGAAAAAAAAAGTTTTTTCATTTTTTCACTGGTCGAAAATTGACCAAAATTCCAAAAAAAAGTAATTTTTTATATTAATTCTTGAAAAAAAAAGTTTTTTCATTTTTTCACTGGTCGAAAATTGACCAAAATTCCAAAAAAAAATAATTTTTTATATTAATTCTTGAAAAAAACAATTTTTTTCATTTTTTCACTGGTCGAAAATTGACCAAAATTCCAAAAAAAAATAATTTTTTATATTAATTCTTGAAAAAAACAATTTTTTTCATTTTTTCACTGGTCGAAAATTGACCAACATTCCAAAAAAAACTTTAAAATTAATTTTTGAGAAAAAAAGGGAATTTAAATTTCAATAAAAAAAACCTTTTTAAATTATTTTTTGAAAAAAATTCAAAATAAGGAATATTAAATTTTAAAAAAACTTTATATAAAAAAACAAATAAAATAAATTTGAAAGCCACTCGGAGGCGTATGTCCGATTGGTTGGAGGTTGGGGACTGCGGCTGGCAGCATCCTGTGCATGCGATTTGTGCTCTCGATTTTTTCAATTTTCTTGTTTTTCATTCCCTACTTTTTGTATTGTTCTTCTTTGAAACAATTGCCCGTTTCCCACATTCAATACCTCCATCGACCTCTCAATTTCCAACCAAACTCTCTCCAACAACATTCCAGTACTCTTGGCTTTCTGACAATGATATCCGAAACCTTCTGGGTTAACAAAAACCCCAGGTTTTCATCACCAAACCCGGAGTTCTATCTCCGTCGTTTCCCATGGGACAATGCAATTACTTCTGCCATTCAGTTGCGGGTATTAGCGGTTTTCCGAAAGATCCCCGATAAGTTTCTTCGATTTTCCTCCTAGCGGGTTTCGTCCTGCACTTTTTTTTAAACTCAGTCTGGACTACTGCGGCCAGATTTCCATTGTTTTCCTTCTGCCTGGCGCCCCAGACTGTTTTAGGGAGTTGGTATGTTATGTTCCAACATTTTTTATAGAAAGATCAAGTCAACGGTCAGTTCAGTGGCGATTCAAGGAATGATAATTATTTTATTTTCACGTTTTTTTTGTAATTTTGATAATATGTTCTATTATTCATTCTAAGTTCATTTGGTACTTTTTTTTTAGCTGATATGTAAGATTTACCATTTTATTTTCTTTTTGTTCCCCCCTCCCCTTCCTTTTCAGCTTTTTCAGCTCTTCAGATCAGGGATTCGACATCATCGGTGAGTATTTTTGTTTTTTCTCTCCCCTAATGACATCCGGTCTCATAGGCTCAGTTGTATACACATGCTCTACAGTTTTAAGTCCTTCCTCATTTTCTTCATCATCATCTGGATTTTTGTCGGCTTTTTATCGTGGAGACCTCATGACCGAACAAGTTTTTCGAAGCGTCGCGTCACTATGGGATCGGATGTCCGGGACGAACGGCTTGGAGGAAAAGAAGAAACACGATCGATTGGCTAACGGCAAAATATCAGCAAATGGATGGTAGCGGTCATTGCATTGTCTCGGGAAACGAAGGAGATAGAACTCCGGGTTTGGTGATGAAAACAAGGGGTTTTTGTTAACCCAGAAGGTTTCGGATATCATTGTCAGAAAGGCGGGAATACTGGAATGTTGTTGCAGAGAGTTTGGTTGGAAATTGAGGTGTCGATGGAGGTATTGAATGTGGGAAACGAGCAATTGTTTCAAAGAAGAACAATATGAAAAGTAGGGAATGAAAAATGAGAAAGTTGAGAAAATCTAGGGTGCAAATTTCATGTACGGCATGCGGCTGTACATCACATCTAATCTGTATATTTCGTGGGTACGAATCGCATTTTTTCCTTGGCGAATTTCATTTCATTTTGATCCAAATTCCCCAAAATTGTTGTTTGAAAGACTAGTTCTTTTTCAGTTTCGTGTCGGGAACCAGGTTTTTGAAAGTTTTTTTGATTTCCTTCTGTAGGTACTGTTTGGGGAGCGTTCGTAGATTGTTTTTTTCATGGATATTTATTAAAAAAGCAATATTTAGATGACAATTTTTAAAAATTCGCGAATTTGATACGCGCGGGGGGGGGGGGGGGGGGGTTTCAATTATTGATTTCAAGGCTTTTATAGCCAAAAAGGGAACGCAAATTATGCCAACCAAATTTCAAGCATCCAGTCTTTCTAACTTATCTGAATTCGAATTCGAATCAGATTGAGAAATTCATTTCTCACAAAAAACTCTTCTGATACCAATTTCTTGATAATTCCTGACGTGAACGTCACTTTCAAACATCAAATTCTATTAAATTCTGAATTTATTACCAACCCCATGACAATTATGTCATTTGTTATTCAAATTCTTATTAATTCTGTATTTGTTACAATTTCCATGACAATTATGTCATTTGTTATTCAAATTCTTGTTAATTCTGTATTTGTTACAATTTCCATGACAATTATGTCATTTGTTATTCAAATTCTTATTAATTCTGTATTTGTTACAATTTCCATGACAATTCTGTCATTTGTTATCAAACTCTTGTTAATTCTGTATTTGTTACAATTTCCATGACAATTATGTCATTTGTTATTCAAATTCTTGTTAATTCTGTATTTGTTACAATTTCCATGACAATTATGTCATTTGTTATTCAAATTCTTGTTAATTCTGTATTTGTTACAATTTCCATGACAATTATGTCATTTGTTATTCAAATTCTTGTTAATTCTGTATTTGTTACAATTTCCATGACAATTATGTCATTTGTTATTCAAATTCTTATTAATTCTGTATTTGTTACAATTTCCATGACAATTCTGTCATTTGTTATCAAACTCTTGTTAATTCTGTATTTGTTACAATTTCCATGACAATTATGTCATTTGTTATTCAAATTCTTGTTAATTCTGTATTTGTTACAATTTCCATGACAATTCTGTCATTTGTTATTGTTTTCGTGTCAATTCTGTCATTTGTTACCAAACTCTTGTTAATTCTGTATTTGTTACAATTTCCATGACAATTCTGTCATGTTTTATTCAAATTCTTATTAATTCTGTATTTGTTACAATTTCCATGACAATTCTGTCATTTATTATTCAAATTCTTATTAATACCCATGACAATTCTGTCATTTGTTATTGTTTCCTTGACAATTTCTGTCATTTGTTATCATTTTTGTTATTTCTCAGTTTTTTTTCAATTTCGAACCATTGTTTGGTTCCCCACACATTCCTGGTTCAAGTCCAGGAACACCTTCCTGGTTCAAGTCCAGGAAAACGCATCTTTTTTCAATTTTATAGCTCAAAAGAGCACAATTTCATTTTTTAAAAACGCGCGCTCGCATTTCAAATTAATGCGAAAATTTACGAGAGAACAATCTAAGCTTCTTATTGAAGCCATTTTTGAGAAAATTTCGATTATTGAGAATATATTCATTCTAATTATTAAAAGAAGAAGAAGTCTGTAGTTTTGTTAAAGTTGTTATTTATTATTTGTTACGCAATTTCTTGTATTTGTTATCCCAACCCCCCACCCCCCATTTTTCTATCGTTTGCCCCTATCGATGATGCGCCGAGGAAGGAGATTCCATTCGAGCCCTTTATGACGAATCAACAAGACGGGAAATTTAAATATTGGAAAGGGTAAAAATTGAAATTTCATAAATTTAAATAATATTTTTAATTTTTCAGACCGTTATTTTCCTTTTCCAATGGGCTCGGACTTCAAATGGAATCGGAAATCTATAAATTTGGATTCGTCAATATGTCGCTGAAATATTTGGATATTATGGACAACTATTGGATTGAAAATGTGCAACAAGCAGCGAAGTTTGGAACAAATCGATGAAGAAATTTGGACGAGAAAGATGAACACGAAAATTTGCTCAAAATTTGGAAAAACTGCAAAAAAAATGGCTGAAATATGATTATTTGCCGATTTTGGTGCTTTAAAGCTGGAAAGGGTACTGTTTAAATTTTTTAAAACTGAAAATTTAATTTTAAAATATTTTTTGCAGACCGTTATTACCCTTTCCAATGGATGTGTTCATCGAAGATGACGTCAAGTATTTGGAATACAAGAAGTAGTGGAAATGTGACGAATGGAGCCGAAATTTCGGACAAAATGGACATCGAATGGCTTTGAAAATCAGCGACATTTGGAAAAAATAGTGGAATTCGATGAAGAGATGAAGAAGTACGCGAAAATTTACTCAGAAAGCTGAAATTTGGCTGGAATTTGGAAATTTGACAATATTATTGTTTGGAAGATGGAAAGGGTAATATTTAAATTTAAAAAAATCGAAAATTTAATTTAAAAATATGTTTTCAGACAGTTATTTCCCTTTCCAGTGGAAATGCTTATCGAAGACGTCGCTTGGAAGACAAGAAGATGATGAAATGTGAAGTTTTTGTCGAAATGTGGTGAAAACTTGGATTAGAATGAGAATTCAAGATGTCCGATGCAATTTGGTTGAAACGGATTGGAACGATCAAGAGAATTGATTAAATTTGGATGTTTTTTGGGTGAACGCCCGAAAAAACGCAGGAGAATATCACTGGAAGGGTAA
This sequence comes from Caenorhabditis virilis, assembly GCA_964036255.1. Taxonomy (NCBI): domain Eukaryota; kingdom Metazoa; phylum Nematoda; class Chromadorea; order Rhabditida; family Rhabditidae; genus Caenorhabditis; species Caenorhabditis virilis. The sequence goes on from OZ038416.1 coordinate 16,684,764, forward strand.
TCATTGAATTATTTAAATGTTCTTTCTAAAAATGTCACTTTTCAGACCGTTATTTCCCGATCCAGTGGGAAGAAGAACAAACTTTTCCGGATTCGGCTGACTTATTTGGAAATGAGACGAGTGAAGAGGTTGTTTGCAGAAGATCGGAAACAAAAACACTGCAGGGTAATTTTGAATAAATTTTTAATCAAAAAATTGCATTTTCAGACAGTTATTTCCCAGGCAGTGATCCGTTACTTCACCGCAGATGCTTCGAATTATGGAATACAACCAGGAGGATTTGTATTTCAAGACTTATGATGTAGGATATTTCAAGAAATCCAGTGGATTTTGTCGATAGAAGGATTTTCTCGACTGGAAAACGACGACGATTGAAAGGAATATTTTGATCGAACTTCAGATGAATATTGGAAACGAGAAGGAGGTTTTTTGCCTCAAAATATGAAACAATTGGAAATTCCAAAACTGGAACTCAATATTGAGACGTCTTTCGTGCTATTATTGGAGGTAATTGTTTAAAAATTTATTTTTTAAAAACATTCTTGAATTCCAGAACCCCATTTTCTCGGGATGATGAGCCGATTGACAACTCGAAGTTTGATGATCAAAAGTGCGGAATGTGTATGAATAGATGAGCAATTGTGCTCTAGTTTTTGATTTATTTGGAAATGAGACGACGAGAGGTTATTTGCAGAAGATCGGGAAAAAAAAACACTGCAGGGTAATTTTTGAAGGCATTTTTATTTAAAAAATTGCATTTTCAGATCGTTATTTCCCTGGAAGTGCTCCGTTGCTTCACCGCAGATGCTTCGAATTATGGAATACACCCAGGAGGAGTTGGATTTCAAGACTTATGAGAGGAATTCGATGGATTTTGTCGATTGGAGAAAACGACGACGATTGAAAGGACATCAGAATCCGGATTTTATTCCGATTTATGCAGTTAGTATTAATGGATCAATTTGGAGAGAATCTTGGCTGGATTCAATTTGAAAAAGGTAATTTTTAAACTTTAAAATTCAAAAATATTAGATTTAAAAAAATAATTTTCGACGCTTTTTCCATTTTTTTCAAATTTCTCCTCATTTTTCTATGAAAATGCTTAATTAATTGTCCCAAAGATTTTAATTACTGAAATTTTGAAAATAAATGATAAAAATGGAAAAATGGAAAAATATTTTTATTTCCAGAACCATCGAATGCTGAAAATGGAGGAAAATCACCCGCGTGGTGTTGGAATGAACCGGAGAAGGAAGTCAGTTCACGGATAGTATTGATTTTTATGGACATGGAATGAAATCGACGAAGGATTCATCTCGAGGACAAATTGGATTGCGGAATTCAATGGAAAATCGATCGACATATTCGGCTGGGCGCTGTGAATAAGCTACGCAAAGGCCAATATGGTGAAGTTTGATTGGCGATGATCAATGGATCCGAAGGAATGCCATCAGCTTCGGAATCATCACAAAGGATCAAAAAGTGATGATTTATCGATCGATTTTCCTGTTTTTGATGCACCAACAACGACTCGAGAAGTGATGAGTGCACGAACAATGCTATTTTGGACGATGGTTGTATTGGATGTTTTTATCATGGTCTTGGCTGGGCCGAATATAAACAACTGATCGAATTTGATGCCAAAGTTTGTTCGAGGAGGACAGAAGTCCAACAATCAATATTTTATTATGGAAAATGGCTGAATGCTTGGAAATCAGCTGCTGGTTTTGGACGGAATTCGTTTTTTTGATAGAATTTCAAAGTGATGGGAAACAGTTCGAAGGATTGCGAAGAAGATCAATAATTGGAATCAGTCACTGGGCGCACCCATCAAACAAGCCAATGGAAAGGTTTCTGATTGTGGATTAGTAGCGGCTTGGATCAAGGATTGGATCAACAGCAAAAGCCGTCACTTATCCGGATTATCCACGCAGATTTTGCTGGAAAATCGCCAATTATTGTTTGGAGACTTGGAAAAGGTTTGATTCTTTAAAATATTTTGAGATTAAATACATTTTTTGTTTTTCAGACAGTAATTTCCTTTTCCAAGTCGTTGGCACCTCGAATTGATGACCACAATGGTAATCGAGAGAATATTTGGATGAAGAAGTTTAGATGATGACAATGTTGAAGGTAATTTCATATAATTTGGAAAAAAAATGTCAATTTTTTGAAATTTCAGACTTCCCCATTCGTGTCAACAACAATGGATTCGTTTAATATCGGATTTCAACAAAGCTTCAAGGTGATGGATTCGTGTTGATGAAGGAATCAACAACAGTTATTTGGATTGGATGTCTCATATTGAGACCTTATTTGTTCTCTTATTGAGAAAGTTATTGGAAATGTTTCCAATGGAGGTAATAATTTTAATTTTATTGATTTTTAATTAATTTTTCAATTTTCAGACACATCATCATGTGAATAAAATGGTTTTATTCCGGCTCCTTGCGCCTTCAATAACACTCGCACGTTGGACCGCAAAAAGGACAAGGACGCCACCTCTCCTCCAGCATCTTCAAATAAAAAAATATTTTTAAAAAAATTTAAAAAAAAAACAATAAAAAATAAAAAAAAACAATAAAAAATTAAAAATTAAAAAAAAACAAAAAAAATCATTTTTCTATTTCTTTTCTTATTTATTATTTTCTTTTCTTTTTTTCTTTTTAGTAGTTTTTTGTCTTATATTAAGACTTCTTCTTCTATTATTTAGGGTTTTCTTTTATTTTCTTCTTATCTTTATGTTTCTAGTTTCATTTTTCTCATATTGAGAATGTTTTATGAATAAATTTTCATTTTATACAATTGTTGGGTTGTTTTTTTGAATGTTTGGTTTTAAAATACCATTAACTTTATTTTTAGTCTCATTTTTTCTTTGGAATTTTCAGATAAAATTTTAGGAGCGTTCTCCGGACAATGTTATGTGCTCAACAATTGCTCAAACAATTTGTGGACTTTCAAATTTCAATTTTTGTCAAAATTTGAGAAATGAGGATGGTTTAGTGCTTAAAAGAATGGAAAAAATGGTAAATTTTAATGGAATTGAGGTTTTAAAAAACAAAAGCATATTTGTTACTTTAAAAAATAACTAAACCGTTTCAAAAATGTTGAAAAACCCATTTAAAAAAATTGAATTTTATATTTTTTCAAGAAGAAATGATTTGTTTTTCGTTATTTATTGAAAAACCCATTCAAAATTTGTATTTTTATATTTTTTCTAAAAAGAAATGGTATATTTTCGCTTTTTATTCAAAAAAACCATTTAAAAAATTTGAATTTTATATTTTATCTAACAGAAATGGTTTTTTTTCGTTATTTATTGAAAACCCCATTCAAAATTTGTATTTTTATATTTTTTCTAAAAAGAAATGGTATATTTTCGCTTTTTATTCAAAAAACCATTTTAAAAATTTGAAATTCATATTTTATCTAAAAGAAATCGTTTGTTTTTCGTTTTTTATTGAAAAAAAACCATTAGAAACCCTTAAAAATGGTTTTTTCTTCATTTATTAAAAAAAACTCCTGATTTTTTATATTTTTCTTCATTTTTATTATTTTAGGAGTTCTACACCACTGCTCGGATTCTCTACCAGTGACCAGTGCCTAGAAATTGCTCAAAAATCAACAGTGCCTATCAATTTCTCAAACATTCGGAAATTTATCAGGTTGTCAAGTTTCAATTTTTTCAAATTTTGATAAAAAAAATTAGATTCATATTTTTCAAAAAAGTGCAACGAATCATAAGCAAAATCTTATCTTTAAACTGTTCGGGTTATGTGGGCTTTCAGTTAAATAAAAATAGTAAAAAGAATATATAAATTAGTTTTTGATCAAAGTGGGGGTGCTCTTTTATGAAATTTGCGACAATGGGTTTTTATTTTTTTTGTTTTTATTTTTTTTTCATATTTCTCATGTTGATTGATTTAAATAAAGGATTTATTGAAGTGTTGTTTGTGTTCTAAAAGAAGTTGCAAAAAATGAAGGAGCACCAAAAACACCCAAATTTTTAAATTGATTCTAAGGTTTTTAATAACATCTGAAAGCCCCGCATAAACTATTTTTTATTTTGTTTTTCATTTTTTTTTAATTAGTGCACATGTATGAGTAAATTTCAGATTATTTAGGTTCTTCTTATTCGTTTCAGATTGTATTTTTGGTTGTGTTGGTTTCATCGTCATTGGTCATCAGTTTTCCTTCCTTAAGTTTCGGTCGTTGAGGTCTATCTGTGTCTAAGAGTCTATCGCCGTTTACTAGGTTTTTAGCCAGATACCAGTCAATCAATACAGTTCAAATGGTGCACTACTTCCAAACAATTTATAACCTGTTTTATGTTATTTTTCTTTTAAATATTCAATAAAGAAATTATTTTATTCACTGTGTTTTTTTTTCAGTTTAAAGATAAGAAAAGCTTATGGTTTGTCAGCACTCAAAATTTCAAAAAAAAAAGGGTTTAAAAAATTTTTTGGATTTAATTTTTGGAATGCAATATTCTTTTTGGAATACATTTTTTTGAACGCAAAAATCTAAACTTTTTGAAGTTCCAGATGAGCTGAAACAACGACAAATGTGGCGACAACTGGATGGGATGGTTCAAATCAACAACAAGGACAGCAACGACAATCATCAGCTCGAGAATCATCAGTTCAGACTTGAAACGATCAAGGAAAAGGCGGGACTACTCGATGGGGAGTATTTTGAAATGGTAAGCGTTTAGAACTGAAAATTACAAGACTTAAAAAAGAAGATGAACTTGAAGGTTTGGAGATAAATTCGGAATTCTTTTCAAAATTCCAATTTTTACATAGAAATTTTAAAAATAGTTTACTTTTAATCATCTTGTAAACTTTCAGGCCAAATCATCCAATAATTTCAATAACGTCGATAGAAACATTAATTTCAGACAAAAATGAGACTTTTAAAAATGTAAGCGCTCTTTTTGCTAGGAAAATCGTTTTGTACTAATTGTTTGTAGCTAGGCCAAGTGTTCGTGCGTTGAAAAAGTTAGGCCACGCACCGTGTGGAAACGTTTAGACTGCAGCAACATGAAAAATGAAGAATTTCATTCTACTTTACTATTTTTTCAGCTATGGAAAATTATTGTTTAGAAAACGAACGCATGTGCATACGAACACTTGGCCTACCTTCAATTGTTTTGTAATAGATGGCTGAAGGCTTTAGCAATTTTATAATTTGGTTCAAAAACGTGATTTCTTCAAAATTTTGGAAAACTGTCTAATTTCAATCATTTTTTATACTTGCAGGCCAAAATCCAACCAAATCAACGACAGGGACATGGAAAATCATCTTGGGACATCTTGAGATTTTGGATTTGTGACTGGTAAGTCTTTAGAAATCAAAAATTATGTTTTACGGAATTCACGTCAAAAGTTTAAAATATGTAGAAATTTGCGCGAGAAGAAATTTGGACGCTCCTCCCGCACGTTTATAAAATTTTAATCTTTTTGAACAGACCTTTTATCAAAAAATAGAAATCATTCTTTTGGGAACTCAAAGCGTTGAAATTTCAACTTTGAAAATGAAAAACAATGTTCGGTGTGAAAAAAGTTGTGGATAATTTCAGGAACAATGATGGGAGGACCGAACGGACTACGACAACTACTGGAACGGAACGGACAATGGAGAAGAAATCATTCAAATGATCGGATGATTCAAGTACGGCAAAAATCGCATTTTTGGAACTAAATTTTTGTCATAGGCGGCCAAAGGCTATAGCCATTTTTTCATTTTGATTTCTCAATATATACCAATTTTAACTGCGAAGTTTTAATTCTTTTAATCATTTTTCTTATTCTTTCAGACCAACATTTCTAACCATGCAACAACGTAAATGAAATCGGAATCAAATTGGAACAAGGTAAACTACTAATTAAAAAAAACATAGAATTTTAAACATTTCTGGAATAATTTTGCAAAAAAAACAAACTTATTGAAGCTTCAGACGAGCTGGAACAACGATTGAATGAAAACAAATTTTCATACAATGTCGAAAATTGAGAGTATTGCGGTCAAGGTGGCGAATTTGAGAGTTCGAATGAACAAAAATTGACAGAAGTGGGAAAGAGTTAAGAAAGTAAGATTCAATATTATTTTTCGAATAATTTTTGATAAAAAATACTTTTCTTTTTGCCCTGGCTGGTTTTCAAATCTGGTCAACAACAACCTCAACATGGAACGACGGGATTTGGACACATGGGACCATAATCAAGTCAACACAACGATTGGAACGATAAAATAGAAACGGAAGATAAAGAAGGATGGGATGGAACAAAAAACTCAAAGTCAGTTTTTCATTTTGTATTAAATATTGGGAAATTTCTGAAAACTCGAGACAAATTCAAAGAATTATTAATATTTTCAGTAAATCTTTTAATTTCAGATCTTCAACATCTTCAACTTCAAACCATTGAGGATTATAAACAGCGGCTCCATCAACAAATCAATAACACGGATGGATATGGATATTGGATGGAACGGCAATGGATTTACATCCAGGTAACTTTTTATTTTGAAAAATAAATGCGATTTTCGAACTTTTTGGAATTTTTTCCAACGGAAATCGCATTTTTACAACTAAATTTATGTCATAGGCGGCCGAAGGCTATCGCCAATTTTTAATTTCGTTTAAACATATGAAAATTCCAATTTTAATTAAAAAATTAAAAAAAAAAACGGTTCAATTTCACTGATTTTTGACATTTTCAGACCACCAGCACCATCAAGTCAACAAAACGGATGAATCCACAATCGATTTACATCCAGGTAACTATTTATTTTGAAAAAAAATTAGAATTATTGAAAAGAAATGCGATTTTCGAACTTTTTGGAATTTTTTCCAACGGAAATCGCATTTTTACAACTAAATTTATGTCATAGGCGGCCGAAGGCTATCGCCAATTTTTAATTTCGTTTAAAAATATGAAAATTCCAATTTTAAGTTTAAAATTTTAAAAAACGGCTCAATTTCACTGATTTTTGACATTTTCAGACCACCAGCACCATCAAGTCAACAAAACGGATGAATCCACAATCGATTTACATCCAGGTAACTATTTATTTTGAAAAAAAATTAGAATTATTGAAAAGAAATGCGATTTTCGAACTTTTTGGAATTTTTTCCAACGGAAATCGCATTTTTACAACTAAATTTATGTCATAGGCGGCCGAAGGCTATCGCCAATTTTTAATTTCGTTTAAACATATGAAAATTCCAATTTTAATTAAAAAATTAAAAAAAAAAACGGTTCAATTTCACTGATTTTTGACATTTTCAGACCACCAGCACCATCAAGTCAACAAAACGGATGAATCCACAATCGATTTACATCCAGGTAACTATTTATTTTGAAAAAAAATTAGAATTATTGAAAAGAAATGCGATTTTCGAACTTTTTGGAATTTTTTCCAACGGAAATCGCATTTTTACAACTAAATTTATGTCATAGGCGGCCGAAGGCTATCGCCAATTTTTAATTTCGTTTAAAAATATGAAAATTCCAATTTTAAGTTTAAAATTTTAAAAAACGGCTCAATTTCACTGATTTTTGACATTTTCAGACCACCAGCACCATCAAGTCAACAAAACGGATGAATCCACAATCGATTTACATCCAGGTAACTATTTATTTTGAAAAAAAATTAGAATTATTGAAAAGAAATGCGATTTTCGAACTTTTTGGAATTTTTTCCAACGGAAATCGCATTTTTACAACTAAATTTATGTCATAGGCGGCCGAAGGCTATCGCCAATTTTTAATTTCGTTTAAACATATGAAAATTCCAATTTTAATTAAAAAATTAAAAAAAAAAACGGTTCAATTTCACTGATTTTTGACATTTTCAGACCACCAGCACCATCAAGTCAACAAAACGGATGAATCCACAATCGATTTACATCCAGGTAACTATTTATTTTGAAAAAAAATTAGAATTATTGAAAAGAAATGCGATTTTCGAACTTTTTGGAATTTTTTCCAACGGAAATCGCATTTTTACAACTAAATTTATGTCATAGGCGGCCGAAGGCTATCGCCAATTTTTAATTTCGTTTAAAAATATGAAAATTCCAATTTTAAGTTTAAAATTTTAAAAAACGGCTCAATTTCACTGATTTTTGACATTTTCAGACCACCAGCACCATCAAGTCAACAAAACGGATGAATCCACAATCGATTTACATCCAGGTAACTATTTATTTTGAAAAAAAATTAGAATTATTGAAAAGAAATGCGATTTTCGAACTTTTTGGAATTTTTTCCAACGGAAATCGCATTTTTACAACTAAATTTATGTCATAGGCGGCCGAAGGCTATCGCCAATTTTTAATTTCGTTTAAACATATGAAAATTCCAATTTTAATTAAAAAATTTAAAAAAAAAACGGTTCAATTTCACTGATTTTTGACATTTTCAGACCACCAGCACCATCAAGTCAACAAAACGGATGAATCCACAATCGATTTACATCCAGGTAACTATTTATTTTGAAAAAAATTAGAATTATTGAAAAGAAATGCGATTTTCGAACTTTTTGGAATTTTTTCCAATGGAAATCGCATTTTTACAACTAAATTTATGTCATAGGCGGCCGAAGGCTATCGCCAATTTTTAATTTCGTTTAAAAATATGAAAATTCCAATTTTAATTAAAAAATTTTAAAAAAAACGGTTCAATTTCACTGATTTTTGACATTTTCAGACCACCAGCACCATCAAGTCAACAAAACGGATGAATCCACAATCGATTTACATCCAGGTAACTATTTATTTTGAAAAAAATTAGAATTATTGAAAAGAAATGCGATTTTCGAACTTTTTGGAATTTTTTCCAATGGAAATCGCATTTTTACAACTAAATTTATGTCATAGGCGGCCGAAGGCTATCGCCAATTTTTAATTTCGTTTAAAAATATGAAAATTCCAATTTTAATTAAAAAATTTAAAAAAAAACGGTTCAATTTCACTGATTTTTGACATTTTCAGACCACCAGCACCATCAAGTCAACAAAACGGATGAATCCACAATCGATTTACATCCAGGTAACTATTTATTTTGAAAAAAATTAGAATTATTGAAAAGAAATGCGATTTTCGAACTTTTTGGAATTTTTTCCAACGGAAATCGCATTTTTACAACTAAATTTATGTCATAGGCGGCCGAAGGCTATCGCCAATTTTTAATTTCGTTTAAAAATATGAAAATTCCAATTTTAATTAAAAAATTTTTAAAAACGGTTCAATTTCACTGATTTTTGACATTTTCAGACCACCAGCACCATCAAGTCAACAAAACGGATGAATCCGCAATCGATTTACATCCAGGTAACTATTTATTTTGAAAAAAATTAGAATTATTGAAAAGAAATGCGATTTTCGAACTTTTTGGAATTTTTTCCAACGGAAATCGCATTTTTACAACTAAATTTATGTCATAGGCGGCCGAAGGCTATCGCCAATTTTTAATTTCGTTTAAAAATATGAAAATTCCAATTTTAATTAAAAAATTTTTAAAAACGGTTCAATTTCACTGATTTTTGACATTTTCAGACCACCAGCACCATCAAGTCAACAAAACGGATGAATCCGCAATCGATTTACATCCAGGTAACTATTTATTTTGAAAAAAATTAGAATTATTGAAAAGAAATGCGATTTTCGAACTTTTTGGAATTTTTTCCAACGGAAATCGCATTTTTACAACTAAATTTATGTCATAGGCGGCCGAAGGCTATCGCCAATTTTTAATTTCGTTTAAAAATATGAAAATTCCAACTTTAATTAAAAAATTTTAAAAAACGGTTCAATTTCACTGATGAAAATTGTCAGATGTCACTTGAATACAATTTTTCCAGATCAGCGAATCAACACTATCATCGTAACGTTCCGAATTCGAACGCGAAGATGCAGACGAAACGATGAAGCTGCTGATGGATAATTAACAAATAATTTCTGATTTATAGTTTCTTTTTTTGTTTTTAGTGTTGGGAAGCTTCCGGCAGTTGGTTTTCTAGCGGTAAGGGATTGGAACGGTTCTTCTATTTTTCGATACCTGAAAAGTCCTATTAGAAGAAAAGAACGTTCCATTCTCCAGATTCTAGAACTCCACTGTCAATAATAAAGATGCGAAAGGGAGCTTCTCATCACAATCACCCATTCCAGTCAGTCGGAATGTTGGTCAGTTCCGGAACTGATAATTTACTGGCGTACCTGGTAAGAAAATGGATCTTCTGAAAGTCTGTGGGTGAAATTTTTGTTCAGCCGTTCAATATGCTTTTGAAATTTGTTTGACGAGTTTTGCTGAAGAAAATTGGTTACTGAATGAGAAAGCGTGAAAACGAGTTCAGCAAATCTGTTTTTTTTTTGGGGCTCAGTTTGGATTAAGCGTGTGTTATGCGTATTGTTGGAATCTAATCGTGAAAATCATGTTCGCGTTGAAGAGAGGTCAGAGGTTCAACACGCAATGAAAATCAGAAAATGGAAAATGATGATTTCGGTGCACTTGCCTTCGCAGAAAACGTACAAGTTTTGGATTGCAAAACTATTTATCTACATTGAAAATTTCGAAAACTTAAAATGAGCTTTAAAATTTTTTGAGTCGATGAAATTTTAAAATTTTAAATGTTATTAGAATCTATGTATCATTTTCTACCGAATTTTAAGACATTTTAAGATTTAGAAATGTCTGCAAGCCTGAAAATCGGCCTTTTCTCAGGCCGGAAAAAAAATCTTTCGAAACTCGAATTTTAGATTTTTATACGAAAGTAGAGTGAATTTAAGGTTAAATAATATGTAAAATTTATATTTTTGTTCATTTTGAAATGTAATTACTTAACTTATTTAAAAATTGAGGAAGTTTGAGAGGTGAAAAAGAAGGATAGAAAATGGAGACACGGTTTGTAAAAATGAACTCAACAGAAATCTGTTGTTGCGGACTTTCTTGCGGCAGCCTCCGTGGAGGCGGGGTTTGAACGCAGAGCAATTTTTTTTTAAAAGTGAAGTAATTACATTTCAAAATGAACAAAAATTGAAAATTTACAGCTTAGTTGACCTTAAATTCACTCAACTTTCAAACGAAAATGTAACATTTCGGATTTAAAAAGATTTATTTTTTTCGGCCTGAGAAAAGGCCAATTTTTAGGACTTTAGGCTTTTCGAAATCTTAAAATTCGTGTTGAACCTTTTAGCGCTTGTTATTGTCTTTGGAAAAACATAAGTTTTATTTTAAAAAGTATGACATTTGGCTGAAAACATCAAGTTTCAGATTTCACGACAATTTGACAATTCAGTAGCCGGCGAGACTCGCACATCTACGAAGCCATCGAAATTTGGTTGAAGATGAAATTAGTTTTTACTGCTAAATTAAATTGATTTCTGAAAGACTTTTTATATTTTTAGAAAGCTCGCAATCAGCTCTACAATGTTCGAAAGAAGTTTTCTGATTTTTTAATCCGAAAGGCCCGAAAACGGGCCTTTTCTCAGAGCGAAAAAATAAAATTTTCGAAAAATCAAGATGTCACGATTTCATTAGAAAGTTGATTCAATTCTGAACACATCGCCTGAAAATTATCGATTTTTATCAATTTTGAAATGTGATTACAGACATTTTTTAAAATAAATTGCACAACCCTCCGTCTCCCTCCTTCACCACACTCTCTCATTTTCCTCTCCCTCTTTTTCACCTCATCAACTGCCTCAATGTCTATATTTTTTTAAAAAGTTAAGTAATTACATTTCAAAATGAATAAAAAATGGAAATTCTTAATGTATTGGGACTTAAATTCACTCAACTTTCAAACGAAAATGTAACATTTCGGATTTAAGAAGATTTTTTTTTCGGCCTGAGAAAAGGCCAATTTTTAGGACTTTAGGCTTTTCGAAATCTTAAAATTCGTGTTGAATCTTTTAGCGCTTGTTATTGTCTTTGGAAAAACATAAGTTTTATTTTAAAAAGTATGACATTTGGCTGAAAAAATCAAGTTTCAGATTTCACGACAATTTGACAATTCAATAGCCGGCGAGACTCGCAGATCTACGAAGCCATCGAAATTTGGTTGAAGATGAAATTAGTTTTTACTGCTAAATTAAATTGATTTCTGAAAGACTTTTTATATTTTTAGAACGCTCGCAATCAGCTCTACAATGTTCAAAAGAAGTTTTCAGATTTTTTTAATCCAAAAGGTCCGAAAACGGGCCTTTTCTGAGACCGAAAAAATTAAATTTCCGAAATATCAAGTTTTCAGGGTTTCATTAGAAAGTTGATTCAATTCTGAACACATCGCCTGAAAATTATCGATTTTTATCAATTATGAAATGTGATTACAGGCATTTTTAAAAATAAATTGCGTAACCCTCCGTCTCCCTCCTTCACCACACTCTCTCATTTTACTTACCCTCTTTTTCACCTCTTCAACTGCCTCGATGTCTATATTTTTTTTTAAAGTTAAGTAATTACATTTCAAAATTAACAAAAATTTAAAATTTGCACCTTGTTTGACATTAAATTGACTCAACTTTCAAAAGAAAACTTCAAATTTCGGATTTCCAAAGATTTATTTTTTTCGGCCCTAGAAAAGGCCGATTTTCAGGTTTTCAGGCTTTTCAAAATTTTTAAATATATTCTGAATCTTTTAGCGCTTGTTAATGTCTTTAGAAAAACATAAGTTTTCTTTTAAAAAGTATGAAATTTGGCTGAAAAAATCAATTTTCAGATTTCACGAAAATTAAACTATTCAATAGCCGGCGAGATGCGTTCATGGAAGAGGCGTCTGAAATTAGGTTGCAGATGAAAATGGTTTTTACTGCTAAATTCAATTGATTTCTGAAAGACTTTTTATATTTTTAGAAAGCTCGCAATCAGCTCTACAATGTTCAAAAGAAGTTTTCAGATTTTTTTAATCCAAAAGGTCCGAAAACGGGCCTTTTCTGAGACCGAAAAAATTAAATTTCCGAAATATCAAGTTTTCAGGGTTTCATTAGAAAGTTGATTCAATTCTGAACACATCGCCTGAAAATTATCGATTTTTATCAATTATGAAATGTGATTACAGGCATTTTTAAAAATAAATTGCGTAACCCTCCGTCTCCCTCCTTCACCACACTCTCTCATTTTACTTACCCTCTTTTTCACCTCTTCAACTGCCTCGATGTCTATATTTTTTTTTAAAGTTAAGTAATTACATTTCAAAATTAACAAAAATTTAAAATTTGCACCTTGTTTGACATTAAATTGACTCAACTTTCAAAAGAAAACTTCAAATTTCGGATTTCCAAAGATTTATTTTTTTCGGCCCTAGAAAAGGCCGATTTTCAGGTTTTCAGGCTTTTCAAAATTTTTAAATATATTCTGAATCTTTTAGCGCTTGTTAATGTCTTTAGAAAAACATAAGTTTTCTTTTAAAAAGTATGAAATTTGGCTGAAAAAATCAATTTTCAGATTTCACGAAAATTAAACTATTCAATAGCCGGCGAGATGCGTTCATGGAAGAGGCCTCTGAAATTAGGTTGCAGATGAAAATGGTTTTTACTGCTAAATTCAATTGATTTCTGAAAGACTTTTTATATTTTTAGAAAGCTCGCAATCAGCTCTACAATGTTCAAAAGAAGTTTTCAGATTTTTTTAATCCAAAAGGTCCGAAAACGGGCCTTTTCTGAGACCGAAAAAATTAAATTTCCGAAATATCAAGTTTTCAGGGTTTCATTAGAAAGTTGATTCAATTCTGAACACATCGCCTGAAAATTATCGATTTTTATCAATTATGAAATGTGATTACAGGCATTTTTAAAAATAAATTGCGTAACCCTCCGTCTCCCTCCTTCACCACACTCTCTCATTTTACTTACCCTCTTTTTCACCTCTTCAACTGCCTCGATGTCTATATTTTTTTTTAAAGTTAAGTAATTACATTTCAAAATTAACAAAAATTTAAAATTTGCACCTTGTTTGACATTAAATTGACTCAACTTTCAAAAGAAAACTTCAAATTTCGGATTTCCAAAGATTTATTTTTTTCGGCCCTAGAAAAGGCCGATTTTCAGGTTTTCAGGCTTTTCAAAATTTTTAAATATATTCTGAATCTTTTAGCGCTTGTTAATGTCTTTAGAAAAACATAAGTTTTCTTTTAAAAAGTATGAAATTTGGCTGAAAAAATCAATTTTCAGATTTCACGAAAATTAAACTATTCAATAGCCGGCGAGATGCGTTCATGGAAGAGGCCTCTGAAATTAGGTTGCAGATGAAAATGGTTTTTACTGCTAAATTCAATTGATTTCTGAAAGACTTTTTATATTTTTAGAAAGCTCGCAATCAGCTCTACAATGTTCAAAAGAAGTTTTCAGATTTTTTTAATCCAAAAGGTCCGAAAACGGGCCTTTTCTGAGACCGAAAAAATTAAATTTCCGAAATATCAAGTTTTCAGGGTTTCATTAGAAAGTTGATTCAATTCTGAACACATCGCCTGAAAATTATCGATTTTTATCAATTATGAAATGTGATTACAGGCATTTTTAAAAATAAATTGCGTAACCCTCCGTCTCCCTCCTTCACCACACTCTCTCATTTTACTTACCCTCTTTTTCACCTCTTCAACTGCCTCGATGTCTATATTTTTTTTTAAAGTTAAGTAATTACATTTCAAAATTAACAAAAATTTAAAATTTGCACCTTGTTTGACATTAAATTGACTCAACTTTCAAAAGAAAACTTCAAATTTCGGATTTCCAAAGATTTATTTTTTTCGGCCCTAGAAAAGGCCGATTTTCAGGTTTTCAGGCTTTTCAAAATTTTTAAATATATTCTGAATCTTTTAGCGCTTGTTAATGTCTTTAGAAAAACATAAGTTTTCTTTTAAAAAGTATGAAATTTGGCTGAAAAAATCAATTTTCAGATTTCACGAAAATTAAACTATTCAATAGCCGGCGAGATGCGTTCATGGAAGAGGCCTCTGAAATTAGGTTGCAGATGAAAATGGTTTTTACTGCTAAATTCAATTGATTTCTGAAAGACTTTTTATATTTTTAGAAAGCTCGCAATCAGCTCTACAATGTTCAAAAGAAGTTTTCAGATTTTTTTAATCCAAAAGGTCCGAAAACGGGCCTTTTCTGAGACCGAAAAAATTAAATTTCCGAAATATCAAGTTTCAGGGTTTCATTAGAAAGTTGATTCAATTCTGAACACATCGCCTGAAAATTATCGATTTTTATCAATTATGAAATGTGATTACAGGCATTTTTAAAAATAAATTGCGTAACCCTCCGTCTCCCTCCTTCACCACACTCTCTCATTTTACTTACCCTCTTTTTCACCTCTTCAACTGCCTCGATGTCTATATTTTTTTTTAAAGTTAAGTAATTACATTTCAAAATTAACAAAAATTTAAAATTTGCACCTTGTTTGACATTAAATTGACTCAACTTTCAAAAGAAAACTTCAAATTTCGGATTTCCAAAGATTTATTTTTTTCGGCCCTAGAAAAGGCCGATTTTCAGGTTTTCAGGCTTTTCAAAATTTTTAAATATATTCTGAATCTTTTAGCGCTTGTTAATGTCTTTAGAAAAACATAAGTTTTCTTTTAAAAAGTATGAAATTTGGCTGAAAAAATCAATTTTCAGATTTCACGAAAATTAAACTATTCAATAGCCGGCGAGATGCGTTCATGGAAGAGGCCTCTGAAATTAGGTTGCAGATGAAAATGGTTTTTACTGCTAAATTCAATTGATTTCTGAAAGACTTTTTATATTTTTAGAAAGCTCGCAATCAGCTCTACAATGTTCAAAAGAAGTTTTCAGATTTTTTTAATCCAAAAGGTCCGAAAACGGGCCTTTTCTGAGACCGAAAAAATTAAATTTCCGAAATATCAAGTTTTCAGGGTTTCATTAGAAAGTTGATTCAATTCTGAACACATCGCCTGAAAATTATCGATTTTTATCAATTATGAAATGTGATTACAGGCATTTTTAAAAATAAATTGCGTAACCCTCCGTCTCCCTCCTTCACCACACTCTCTCATTTTACTTACCCTCTTTTTCACCTCTTCAACTGCCTCGATGTCTATATTTTTTTTTAAAGTTAAGTAATTACATTTCAAAATTAACAAAAATTTAAAATTTGCACCTTGTTTGACATTAAATTGACTCAACTTTCAAAAGAAAACTTCAAATTTCGGATTTCCAAAGATTTATTTTTTTCGGCCCTAGAAAAGGCCGATTTTCAGGTTTTCAGGCTTTTCAAAATTTTTAAATATATTCTGAATCTTTTAGCGCTTGTTAATGTCTTTAGAAAAACATAAGTTTTCTTTTAAAAAGTATGAAATTTGGCTGAAAAAATCAATTTTCAGATTTCACGAAAATTAAACTATTCAATAGCCGGCGAGATGCGTTCATGGAAGAGGCCTCTGAAATTAGGTTGCAGATGAAAATGGTTTTTACTGCTAAATTCAATTGATTTCTGAAAGACTTTTTATATTTTTAGAAAGCTCGCAATCAGCTCTACAATGTTCAAAAGAAGTTTTCAGATTTTTTTAATCCAAAAGGTCCGAAAACGGGCCTTTTCTGAGACCGAAAAAATTAAATTTCCGAAATATCAAGTTTTCAGGGTTTCATTAGAAAGTTGATTCAATTCTGAACACATCGCCTGAAAATTATCGATTTTTATCAATTATGAAATGTGATTACAGGCATTTTTAAAAATAAATTGCGTAACCCTCCGTCTCCCTCCTTCACCACACTCTCTCATTTTACTTACCCTCTTTTTCACCTCTTCAACTGCATCGATGTCTATATTTTTTTTTAAAGTTAAGTAATTACATTTCAAAATTAACAAAAATTTAAAATTTGCACCTTGTTTGACATTAAATTGACTCAACTTTCAAAAGAAAACTTCAAATTTCGGATTTCCAAAGATTTATTTTTTTCGGCCCTAGAAAAGGCCGATTTTCAGGTTTTCAGGCTTTTCAAAATTTTTAAATATATTCTGAATCTTTTAGCGCTTGTTAATGTCTTTAGAAAAACATAAGTTTTCTTTTAAAAAGTATGAAATTTGGCTGAAAAAATCAATTTTCAGATTTCACGAAAATTAAACTATTCAATAGCCGGCGAGATGCGTTCATGGAAGAGGCCTCTGAAATTAGGTTGCAGATGAAAATGGTTTTTACTGCTAAATTCAATTGATTTCTGAAAGACTTTTTATATTTTTAGAAAGCTCGCAATCAGCTCTACAATGTTCAAAAGAAGTTTTCAGATTTTTTTAATCCAAAAGGTCCGAAAACGGGCCTTTTCTGAGACCGAAAAAATTAAATTTCCGAAATATCAAGTTTTCAGGGTTTCATTAGAAAGTTGATTCAATTCTGAACACATCGCCTGAAAATTATCGATTTTTATCAATTATGAAATGTGATTACAGGCATTTTTAAAAATAAATTGCGTAACCCTCCGTCTCCCTCCTTCACCACACTCTCTCATTTTACTTACCCTCTTTTTCACCTCTTCAACTGCCTCGATGTCTATATTTTTTTTTAAAGTTAAGTAATTACATTTCAAAATTAACAAAAATTTAAAATTTGCACCTTGTTTGACATTAAATTGACTCAACTTTCAAAAGAAAACTTCAAATTTCGGATTTCCAAAGATTTATTTTTTTCGGCCCTAGAAAAGGCCGATTTTCAGGTTTTCAGGCTTTTCAAAATTTTTAAATATATTCTGAATCTTTTAGCGCTTGTTAATGTCTTTAGAAAAACATAAGTTTTCTTTTAAAAAGTATGAAATTTGGCTGAAAAAATCAATTTTCAGATTTCACGAAAATTAAACTATTCAATAGCCGGCGAGATGCGTTCATGGAAGAGGCCTCTGAAATTAGGTTGCAGATGAAAATGGTTTTTACTGCTAAATTCAATTGATTTCTGAAAGACTTTTTATATTTTTAGAAAGCTCGCAATCAGCTCTACAATGTTCAAAAGAAGTTTTCAGATTTTTTTAATCCAAAAGGTCCGAAAACGGGCCTTTTCTGAGACCGAAAAAATTAAATTTCCGAAATATCAAGTTTTCAGGGTTTCATTAGAAAGTTGATTCAATTCTGAACACATCGCCTGAAAATTATCGATTTTTATCAATTATGAAATGTGATTACAGGCATTTTTAAAAATAAATTGCGTAACCCTCCGTCTCCCTCCTTCACCACACTCTCTCATTTTACTTACCCTCTTTTTCACCTCTTCAACTGCCTCGATGTCTATATTTTTTTTTAAAGTTAAGTAATTACATTTCAAAATTAACAAAAATTTAAAATTTGCACCTTGTTTGACATTAAATTGACTCAACTTTCAAAAGAAAACTTCAAATTTCGGATTTCCAAAGATTTATTTTTTTCGGCCCTAGAAAAGGCCGATTTTCAGGTTTTCAGGCTTTTCGAAATGTTTAAATATATTCTGAATCTTTTAGCGCTTGTTACTGTCTTTAGAAAAACATAAGTTTTCTTTCAAAAAGCATGAAATTTGGATGAAAAAATCAATTTTCAGATTTCACGGCAATTGAACTATTCAATAGCCGGTGAGACTCGCACATCTACGAAGCCACCGAAATTTGGTTTCGGGCGAAACAAGTTTTTACGGCTGAATTCAATTGATTTTTGAAAGAAAGTGTATATTTTTAGAAACCTCGCAATAAGCTCTACAATGTTCGAAAGAAGTTTTCAGATTTTTTCAATCCAAAAGGCCCGAAAACGGGCCTTTTCTCAGACCGAAAAAATTAAATTTCCGAAAAATCAAGATTTCAGGGTTTCATTTGAAAGTTGATTCAATTCTGAACACATCACCAGAAAATTATCGATTTTTATCAATTTTGAAATGTGATTACAGACATTTTTAAAAATAAATTGTGTAACCCTCCGTCTCCCTCCTTCACCACACTCTCTCATTTTACTTACCCTCTTTTTCACCTCTTCAACTGCCTCGATGTCTATATTTTTTTCAAAGTTAAGTAATTACATTTCAAAATGAACAAAAATTTAAATTTTAGAGATTATTTAACCTTAAATTCACTCTACTTTCCTATAAAAATCTAAAATTCGGGATTCGAAAGATTTGTTTTTTTCCGGCCGGAGAAAAGGTCGATTTTCAGGCTTGTAGGCATTTCTAAATCTTAAAATGTTAATTAATTTGATACCATTCGATAGAGATTTTGTCGTAGATTCTAAAACTCTTGAAATTTTGAAATTTCATCGACACAAAAAAGGGTGCTCCCGTTTTATATGACAAATAACCTGAAAAAAACAATTTCCGAATCTTTTTTGTACCGTTTATAACATTTTCAGGAGATCATCATTAAAAAAACAAGAAATAAAATTAAAAACCCAGAGGTAGAAAAATGAAAAATTGAAGAATTTATACATGGCATATATTCGCATTGATCCCAGCCTGTCATGTGGGTTAGGATCTTTTGATAGGTACAGTAGGATTTGATGGATGATGCGGTGCTACACGTTCTCCGTACCACCGCACGTTCGCATTGGATTGTTCGGGAAACGGAGCTGAAAGTTGTGACGGAAATTTTTGAATATCACTTTTTTTGCAGATTATGAAAAACGAAGAAATTTCGGTATGCTTATGATTTTATCGAAAAAAATTGTAAAAAATTCCAAATATTCAGTTTTTTTTGATAAGCATTTTTTTCTAAAATTTAACAATATTAGATTAAAAAGGTAAAAATATATGACGTCACTTGAAAAGTGAAAATAAATGACGTCACGTGAAAACATGAAAATATATGACGCAACGTGAAAACGTATTTTTTAAATTTTAGTAGAAAATAGCAACGTTTTTACATGGGTCAGGGTTTAACCCATTACGATGCTCCGCCACTTACGCGTGGTCTTTGTTTTATTTTTTAAGTATTTTTTTAAAACAAAAATGTGACTGGGCAAGAATTTTTCGAATAAAAAAATATATATATCAACATACTCGCAACTTCCAACCTCCAAAACTGAGCATTCCGTGAAAATGGTGTCCGACAAATCGTTCATCTCAATCGTCTGCATACACTGATAGTAGTTTATGACTGGAATTGGATTTCAGCAAAATTTTCAGAAAAAAATAGACTTTTTTTTTAGAAAACTTACATTCCAATCCATGATTACAATAAAAATCCAAAAATGCTGTTTGTGCTACATAATACTCTGCGCCAGTTTCAGAATTCAGTAAATAATAAAATGTGTTATAGTTTAAGCAGTCTGAAAAAATTTCAGCATGACATTTTTCGAGATTTGAGTAGGATCTGAAATTTCTCTGACACTTCATTAAAACGTATTTCTTTTTCATCCCTACCCACACATTCCACTCGAATCGTATCTTATCATCTTAAACGGATCCTCATCCGATTCTGGAAGAGTACTGTAGTTCATACCGTACTTCTGGAACATGTCCAAATAACACTGTTGAAGTATAAGATCCTGCTCTTTGCTACAATTATAAAGAACCGCTTCATTTCCGGATACGGTTGGTTTCACGAGACCACCCACGTCGGAATCCAAACTATTTGAAAAATTCGAATAAATAGTGATCAATAGAAAAATGAGCCACATGTGGGTTTTGTGCTGTTATCACTTTCCAGTTAAATTGTCCGGCAGCCGAAAAATGTCATAAAAAATTTTTGTTGGGGGTAATTAAATGACGAGAAACGCAACATTTTTCATTGGAAGTAATCGTCATTATTTATGAAAAAAAAATCAAAAGCACAAAGTTCTATAAGCTTTATAAACGTTTTATGACACTCCTGCAGCCGTACGGCCGTAGTGTCGTAGTCATATTTTTTTACAATTAGACTAATTCTCTGAAAATTTACAAAAAAAAAATCAATAACGATTTTAAAGCTGTTTTTGCAAAATAACAATTTAATTTTACAAATTTTAGGATTCAATAATCTCATTTTATTGTAATTTGCTGGAAAATACTCCTGATGCTTTTTCTCCCTCAGAATTGTGCAATATTCCTGTTTTCAAAATTAAAGAAGGGCTTTGCGGAGCTAATGAATGCGTCTGGGATGAAAATAGACTTCATACTCATTCCAAATCTGTTTTTAAAATTTTCTAAAATCATCTAGAAGCCGAGAAAATAGCGCTTCAAAACAATGGCCTCGAAAAAGTTGTGGCCGAACTTTCCCCTATTATTTTCTAGGCCATTGTGTTGAAGCACCATTTTCTCGGCTTCTAGATGGTTTTAAAAAATGTTAAAAACATCGTTGGAATGAGAATGAGCTCTATTTTCATACCAGTTGCATTCGCTTGCTCCTTAAAGGGACTCTTTACTGAATTTGGGTTTCAATTCCATTTTCATCTTCTTCACAGTATTTGAAAACCTGTAGAAGGAAATCAATTTATCGAAATTCCCTTTTCTAGTACACGAAAAAAGCACATTTACAGGGTAAGGCAGCGAATGGCCTAACCGCTCGGCCGCGCGCGAGAGAGCATGCGAATGTGAGAGTGTTTGCAATTATTCGGCCATTTCGCTGCCTTATTCTTGAAATGGGTGTGTTTTAGTACTAGAAAAGGAAATTTCGCAAAAATATTTTTCTAGCATAGGTTTTCAAATATTGTGAAGAAGATGAAAATGGAATAGAAACCCAAACACAGTAAACAATCCCTTTAATGACCTTTTTAAAAAACATTTTTAAAGACATTGTATCAGTTAAGTTAAATCTTATTAATTTTTGAAAAAGAAATCGCAGAATTTATTGACCCGAAAATGCATTAAAATTCATAAAAACCAACAAAAAAAGTCCCTCTTAAATCTATTGATAATCTTCAATCGGTGGGCAAGTGCAAACCAGATTCCGATCTCCAAACTGATCGTCGACCCGTCCGACAGTTGGCCAAGATTTATGTGCACACCATGGTTTCGGGAATGCGGCCAATTCGCGAGAATATGGCAGGTTCCATGAGTCGGATACCACTTTTTCCAGGGTGTGTGGCGCCATCTGGAATTATTCGTGTTGAGACCCACTTTCAACAACAATTTTAAAAAATACCTTCAGTGGATTCAAATGCTTATCAAGTGTTCCATTTTCAACCATTCGAATTTCTTCCCTAATTGCTAAAAGTGCATCAACCAGGCGGTCCATTTCTCCTTTGTCTTCTGATTCCGTTGGTTCGATCATCAAACAATCATGAACTGGCCATGACATGGTTGGGGAATGGAACCTAATTAAAATAATAATGTTAAAGACAGTATCCAATCTTACCCATAATCCATCAATCGTTTCGCAATATCCACCACTTCAATTCCAAACTTCTTAAATGGCTTACAATCCATTATAAACTCGTGAGCCACTAGACCTTGTTCATCTAAAACACTATTCCAAAAAGCTTCCCGAGAAACAATAGCCTACCTTTATACACAATTCTATACTCATTTTCCAATCGTTTTGCCATGTAATTCGCATTCAAAATTGCCACTTGAGTCGCTTCTTTCAATCCAACCGAGCCCATCATTCGAATGTAAGCCCAAGTGATCGCCAGAATACTCGCCGAGCCATATGGTGCTGAAGCAACTGATCCAGTAGTTCGGCCATCCACTGGCACCACTGAATGTCCTGGCAGGAATGGCGCAAGGTGCTTTTTGCTGAAAACTGGCGGGTTTTTAGAAGAGTTGATTCTATTGCAACTCAATTTTCACATATTTTATTCAAATTAATCATATTTTAAAACATGTGAACGCTAAAAAGTTATTATTTTTTGTTATCGTCAAAAAAACGACTAAAAAATGCAGTGAAATACGAAAAAGAGACATTTATTTGTATAACGAGAGGGGAACGATGGTCTTGTGCGGAAAGCGCACACAGCCCACTTTGTGCTACAGTACCCCAAGTGGTTTAAGGGGCGTTTTTCGGCGTTTTCTCGTCCATTCGAGGTTTTTATTTAGCCACAAAAGCGTGTTAGGAGGTTTTTCGGAAGTTTTTGGAGCGTTTAGGAGAGCAGTAATCGCAGAAGGTAAGTGGTAGGGCCTAGGAAGGCTAGAAAAGAGCATTTGGAGTGGAGTTTTCTGTAGTCACCCGCGACTGAAACTCGAAGGTTTTTATCTAAGAGCAAATGGTTTAATTTGCAGAGAGATGGATATGCAAGTCAGTCTGGCGGAGCATGAGGGGGACGAGGAGGAAGTGGATGTGGTGAATCATGAGGAGCTGCGCGAGCAGGAGGAGCTGCTGGATCAAGAGCTGTTGGCCAGGAGACAGGCTCTGTTGGCAAGCCGAGCAAGCCGGAGTGAGTCGGGAGAGGAGGTTGTGCAAAGAAGGGGACCGGGTCTCGCAGATCCGGAGATGTTGAGAGAGAACGGGACTAGTCAGGTCTTACATGGAATGCCGCAACAACAGCAAGAAGTAGGAGGTCACCTGGCGTTCTTGGCCAAATTGGTGCAAATCGAATTGGCTAAGAAGAGTCCACAGCCCACTCAATCGTCTGAAATTCATACCTTCAAGAAGCTGGGTTACAGACAACAGTTTGAGTTCAACTCGCGTCTAGTAACGGGTTTGAGAGAAGCCGGAGCAGGACCACCAGAAGGTGCGAAAACCAAACTGGAGGAACTGGTGAAGCTGATCGAACATCGGAATGAAGTTCTCAAAGTCGCGGATTCGAATCCAAGCGTGTTTAAATTTCTGGAGGAGAGAAAGCGGTCAGAAGTGTTAAAGAAGGTGGATCCAGTCTTGGCGGACTACGTGGCAAAATTGCAAAAGGATGAAGAGAAAGCGGCAATCCTGTATCAGCCCTTTCGAGGGAGCGAGACCGCTTGGCGGCCGGCCTCGCAGTTCACAAGCCAATCGAGGAACAGGTCAGCCGAAGGACTTTATGATAGGTCAGGCTGGGGAGCTGTCGGATTCAAACGCAGTTTCACAGGAGGCTCGAGAGGCGGCGCATGCTTCATTTGTCGGGATCCAGGTCACTGGAAGGATGTTTGCCCAAGAAAACACAGAAGGTGAGTGGTGTAATGAGGCGGAATTCATGCCTGGTTTTAAGGTTTTGAGATAAGGTAATCCCTTTCCAAATTTGTAAGCTTTAGTAGAAAGTTCATTATTAAGTGGGGCAGAGCCCTCGGAGTTTGTTATTTCAGCTGAAAAGAATTGTTTTCAGAATCCAGGGAAGTCCGGATGGCCAGAGTAGGGACTTCTAGATGGCTTCAGTCGGGCACCGTTGCGGCGCCGAGCAAGGGGCTTCAATTCCATTGGAGTTTCATGTATCGGGCAATCGAGGAGTTTCTGGTTTTTGGTAGCTCCGGACGGAGGGAGTCGAGAAGGTCTTCGGTTAGTTTGCCTCGGGTTTTTTCCTCTGGTTGCTGGCCTTCAGGTCAGCAACCCTGGTGTGTTATTTTCGAAGGGTGTTCTTTCTTACACCATGTTTTGATTTTTTGTAGTGGCTAATAAAACCATCGTTCCCCAAGAGTGATAAATAAATTATATTTTTAGCGTAATGCAATGAAGCTAAAAAGAGACATTTATTTGTATAACGAGAGGGGAACGATGGTCTTGTGCGGAAAGCGCACACAGCCCACTTTGTGCTACAGTACCCCAAGTGGTTTAAGGGGCGTTTTTCGGCGTTTTCTCGTCCATTCGAGGTTTTTATTTAGCCACAAAACCCCACCCACCCACCCTGTAGAGGACCAGATAGTTATTTCTAAAAATCCATTTATGACCAAATTTTCAGACACTCGTTTTCCAAAGCTGCCATCGGAAGCCGCTGCACAATCCCACCAGTCGTCTCAGAGCTTCACGCCGTTGTCTACAGTTCGCTGCTCCTGCCTCTACTCTTCTTCAAACCCCTACTTGGTTTCATCGCCTACATCAGAGATCGGAGTCTCTTTAAAGGGACGTTTTTAATTGCCTTTGTTGCCCATATTGATTTCCACGCCACCTCTTTTGTCACCCCTCTATAGGTCCATTTGCCCTTTGTTTTCCACTTTACCCCAATTTTCAGCTTTTTCCCAGTGTTTTTCTTCTCCCGTTTCTTAGTGCTCAGCCCCATTCGTCCCATTGTTTTTTCTGTACTTCTGTACCATTTTACCGGTATATTTACTTATGCAGGTTTTTAACTGTTAAGGGTGTTCTTTCTTACACCATGTTTTGATTTTTTGTAGTGGCTAATAAAACCATCGTTCCCCAAGAGTGATAAATAAATTATATTTTTAGCGTAATGCAATGAAGCTAAAAATAGCCTTGTTTCAGTCGATGGCCGAAGTTCCAACACCTCCTCCTCGAGAAGTACACACCTGTTGGGAACTTCGGCCACCGACTGAAACTCGGCCATTTTTTATTTTCCATCAAATTCGAGTTTTTAAACCGTTTTTAAGCTATGATAACCAATTTTATAAAAATGAAATTATTTTTACTTTCATATCAGTGTTCGGATCGGTTAGGCTTGACGATTAGATCCGATCCGAACCGAAAACCGATCCGTGTCGGAATGCATGTTTTAAAATATGCCTAATAAGAGTAAAATGGTGCCAAAATGTAGTTTAGAAATCCCTTGAAGATAAGGTGTCACTTGTAGTGAGATACCCTACAAAACCTCATCTGAAAATCAAACAACTCACACTCCAATCGGTCCAACTCCCGGTCCACCGCCACCATGTGGAATACAGAAGGTCTTATGAAGATTCAAGTGTGAAACATCGCTTCCATAATCACCAGGACGACACAATCCCACCTGTGCGTTCATATTCGCCCCATCTAGATAAACCTGCCCGCCATGCTCATGAACCTTGTCACAAACATCTCGAATTGATGACTCAAAGACTCCATGTGTCGATGGATAAGTGACCATTATTGCGGCAAGATTGTCCGCATATTTCTCCGCTTTTGCCGCCAGATCCTTATAGTTAATATTCCCGTGCTGATCTGAGTCCACAACAACAACTTTCATGTTTGCCATATGAGCTGATGCTGGATTTGTTCCATGTGCTGACGTCGGAATGAGACAAATCTTAAAGATCAACATTTTTGTAGAGAGAAGGGGACCTCCCGCAAAATAACAAAAATTCACTCACATTCCTCTGCTCCTCTCCCTTATGTATCAAATAATTACGAATCGACAAAAGTCCTGCATACTCCCCATTTGCTCCAGAGTTCGGCTGGAGACTGAAATTGTCATAGCCCGTGATTTCACACAACCATTTCTCTAAATCGCCGAAAATTCGACGATATCCTTGAGCTTGCGCCACCGGTGCGAATGGATGGATTGATGAGAGCGATGGCCAGGTGATTGGCTAAAAGTCTCTTCAAATTCTGAAAATTAAAATCAAAATAAAACCCTACGATTAATTCAGCACTAGCATTAAGCTTCATTGTACACGATCCTAGGGGAATCATCGAGTGGACCAGCGAGACATCTTTATTCTCTAATCTTTTCATATAACGAACCAATTGTTGTTCACTGTGATAGGTGTTAAAGACAGGGTGTTCAAGGAATTTCGACGAGCGGGAATGTTCAGAATTCCCGATTAATGGGCATGCTGCTTCCCATCTTTCCTCTCGAAGTTTTGTCTGAAAATTTCAGATTCAAAAATCGACAATTTTTCGATTTTGCAAGAAAATTTTGATATTTTTAGTTTTGAAATTTCTCAAAAAAATCGAATTATTGATCAATTCCTGCAATTTTATGATTTCGAGTGCAAGTGCGCTCTATTGAACACATTTTCATTTTTCGAATATTTCAGCCAAATTACATTATTTCTGGCTGAAATTTGGTATTCATATTTTTAAGGTCAATATCTTCATTTTGATATACATTTCTTGACGATATTCCAATTCTAACCTCGTTTTTCTTGGCCTTGAAACCAGGGGTTTATAGAAAAAAGCAGCAGTTTTAAAAATGGAGAATCTCCGCCAATTCTCAAAATTTTTGGCTGAAATTTCGAATATATATTCTCTGATTTCAGATTTACGTTTTGATATCAAAATCGGGAAGAAATTCCAATCTTAACCTTATTTTTTGGGATCAACATAATGATGAAAATTTTCAAAATCTCATTTATAGACGCCGCACTTTTATTGATTTTTTTCAAATTTTTTTCTTCAAAAAGCCTACCACATCAGTCTCCGAAATCTCACTAAAAACCGAAAGAATATCCACCAAATCCTCCGACTTGACAGTTTCATCAATCGATAATCCGACATGTCCATCAGCATAATATCTGAAATTCATCTTCTTCTCTTCCGCTCGTCTCCTAAATTCTTCAACACTCTCTCCATCCCTCAGTTTCACTTTCAACGTGTCAAAGAAATCCTTGTGCACAATTTCGTGCCCCGCGTTTCGAATCTCTTAAAAAATCATCAAAACATTTCAAAAACCCCTATAAAAAATTCTTACGAGTCGCCAAATAAGCAGCCGATTTGTGAACACCTCTCGCGATTTCGGTGAGACGTTGTGGTCCGTGATAGACAGCGTACATCGCGGACATGTTGGCTAGAAGTGCCTGGGCGGTACAGATGTTACTAGTCGCCTTGTCACGTCGGATATGTTGTTCGCGAGTTTGGAGAGCAAGTCGAAGAGCTCGATTTCCGTTGGCATCTCTAAAAAAATTTTTTTTGAAAATTTATCTCCTAACACATTGTCTTTAAACTCACTTCGTCACCCCAATAATCCTTCCCGGCATATTTCTACTCAACGAATTTTTTGCGTCAGTCTTCGCCACCGACATAAACCCAGCATGCGGTCCACCATAGCCCAACGGTACGCCAAACCTCTGTGCGGATCCAACCGCAATATCGGCTCCCAAATCACCAGGTGATCTCATAATTGTAAGTGAAAGAAGGTCACAAACCATGATGACTAGCGATTTATTGGCATGCGCTTTTTGGATCAATCGATCAAAGTTATGAATTTGTCCCTCGGTGTTTGGGTATTGCACAACAACCGCCGCCACTTTTTCATCAAATTCCAATTTTTCTATAGCGTCTGAGAGTTCGATTTCGATTCCTAATGGGTTACTTCTTGTCTTGATGACATCCAAATTTTGTGGATGACAAAATGCGTCAACTATCACTTTATTCCGTTTTGTTGTTCTTGCTGCCAATGCGACGGCTTCTGCACTTGCTGTCGCTTCATCTAGAAGTGATGCATTGGTTGTTGGAAGACCTGTCATATCAGCAATCTGAAAATTTTCGCGTTTAGAAACAACTTTCATCTAAAATTTTATTTTTTCCAAATTCTGTGCATTTTTGCGTGACGGTGTTTGCAGAATCTACCCCTTTTGTCTTCTACATCGACTCTATCAACTTTAATCTGATTTTTTAGTTCTTAATCCATCTATAAATGCCGAAAATATATTTTCTGCAAACACCATTACGCAAAAATTCACAAATTTTCAAAATTGGAAATAATTTTAACATTTCCTGAGAAACTTGTTAAATAATTAATTAGGATGTCAGAAAATGTATAGGTAGTGAAAATTCTTCGAAATTTCAAAAAATCCTTATTTTTAAAAATTCAAAAACTTTGGAAATTTTAAATAATTTTGAAAAAGCAAAATTATTTTTTTTAATAAAAAAATAATCCAAAAAACCTTGACATACCATTGTCTGAAAGTTGAGCAACGATTCAAGCCGTCCTTGGGAAATTTCAGCCTGATATGGGGTGTATTGTGAGATCCTAAACGTCTTTATTTAGGTTTTCTTAATTGGTCAATTAATTACCATCCAATATTCTGTAAAATGTTCCTCGAAATAACCGCCGGCACAATTGTGTCATAATATCCCATTCCGATGTACGAGCGGTAAATCTGGAAATATTTTAAGAAGGATGGGGGGTGTAAGGGCAAATCGTATGTTGCTGTAATGACACCGGTGGCCTAGTGGTCTATGGCGGCGGCGCGAAATTATTGCAGAGGTTTTGGATCGATTCCGCGTGGTTATTGGGACGTTTTGCTTTTTAAAAAATCAACTCACTTTATTTTCCGAAGCGATTTTCTCAAGCTCCTTGAGCATTTTATACTCATCTAATGGGGCTGGAAGGTCTGAAACAACTTAAACTGCAAAAAACCACCAAACTTTGGTAAACCCACTCATCTCCTTCTCAATTTTAATCATATTCGGAACATTGGTGCCCGTCAAATCATCCAAATCCTTAAATCCCACCAAATCCAACATTTGCTGTTGTTCCAGCCGTCTTGGACCGATGTGTCGATCGACAAACGCGTCGTATTGAAGGCATCTGGTCGCCACCAGTTGACGACGTTTCGAAACAGCCCGCCCGAGTCCAAAAAGGCCGCTTCTAAGCATTTTAAAGGGGCCGCCTTAAGAAGTTAGTTGAGCTAGTTTATTATTTTGTTTCAATTCAAGAAATGAAAGAAAGGGTACAATTGAACTTTTATCAAAAAAAAATTTACGAAAAAAACATAAAATTGTTTCAATTTTTGTTATCAGATTGATAGCGAGGATTGATTGTTGATCAAATGATGTTTTGGAGACGTTTTTGCTTTTGTACACGTTGTAGATCAAATCATGTTTTGGGACTTGAAATTTTGGAACTTGAAAAGGATGAATTTTAAAAAATACACCTAATTTGACGACGACATGCAGAAATCGACAAAAGGCTCTAAAATAGGGTTCTTGTAAAAATATTCAATTTTTCAAATGCATTATATTTTACGACAAAATGCACTAAAATATTTTAATTCAATTAAATTTCAAATGCATCGAATTTGACGACAAAATGCAGAAATTCACAAAAGGCTCTAAACTAGGGTTATTTTAAAAATTTTAAATTTCTCAAATGCATTATATTTTACGACAAAATGCACTAGAATCTTTTGATGCCATTAAATTTAACCTATTAAATTTCAAATGCATCGAATTTGACGAAAAAATGCAGAAATTGTGAAAAAAACTGACAATATGCCAAAAAATGAATTTCATCCACTTTTTAAAAGTTACATGGCCTAGAAAAACAAATGTGGACTAGAAATCCAAAGTCAACATTTTTTCAAGCTGACTTTTTTTTTAAAGTTTTTCTAAATTTTTCGAATGAATTTTAATAGGAGTATTTCATTGAATTTTAACACAATTTGCCTCTTCCGAATAGCTTCCTTTTAAGAAAAAATACAGAATCTTGCCTTAAATTAAACTCAACCACACACCACGTGCCAAAATCGAAACGAACAAAAAAACCAATCAAACACGAAGAAACAACTATTTAGAAACGAGAAAAAAAATAATTGATAAAGGGGACTAAGACCGCTGCCGCGCTGATAGTGATCACCCCACACTCCACACATCTTATCTGTCATTCTCACGAGAAAGGAAGACAAAGTATGCAAAAAAAAATTGGAATACCTACACTTTGTATTCAGCTGCGGGCAAATTTTGCAGTTTATGTTATTGACAGAGTCCTAGTTTATATTATTTGAAAAAAAATGAAAACGGGTTTTTAAATTTTGATGGTTCCTGACTTTTGCGGACTTCATGTACACCATGACGTCAGATTGCGGACTTCAGAGGTCGTCCACATTATTCATTAATTTTGGGGGTTGTATTGTCCAATTTCATGAAAATAGAGGCAAAAAAAATAGGTTTTCTTGTATAGGAAATACATGTAAAAATACAAAAATACATGTAAAATTATCCATAACCATAAACTTTGTGAGATCACCAGATACGACTTGCACTCTGTTGTCAAACGTGAATTTGACAGTCTTTGGTTGCAAACACTTCGTGGACCTTGTTTCGTTTCATTGTGAATGTGGAGACGGTTACACTGGTCCGATGTGGGTCATTATCCAAAACCTTCGCTTGAACGGACCCCACATTTCTTTTCTAGAAAAGGTTTAATAAAATTATACCTTTGTTGATCCGTCTGGCATCTGCTCCTTGTAAACATACGATTTCGGTCTAATTATGTAGAATTCCGTCATCTGACCCACTTCTCCTGGGAGCACTTCGAGAGAACCTGTGTCTGAAAGACGAATGTTTCTTTTTTTCAATTTAAAGAATGGCTTTGTGGAGATAGTAAATGTTGCTTAAATGAAAATAGACGTCATTCTCATTCTAAATCTGTTTTTAAAATTTTCTATAACCACCTAGAACCCGAGAAAATGCGCTTCAAAACAATGGCCTAGAAAAAGTGCTCCACCTGGCCGAACTTAGTCCTATGGGCTTAAAAATTTATATTATTTAAAAAAACACTTTTCCTTTATAAATGATCCAAATATCACATTTTCAATTTCAGAATATTAGAGGGATCGATAAAGTTCAAATGCTTGTCTCCAAATGTGTTTACATATGCATGATAATATTATTCAGGCGGTCAATTATATTCATCAACTCTGAACACAAATATTAACAAGGTCTGGACAATAAATTTGAAATTTTTTGCAAATTTTCCAGGCAGATTTTTTGTAATATGAAATTTAAAAAAAATATATATTTCCAATAAAAATAATTTTAAAAAGTAATACATTTTGGAAAACTTATTTTTTCTTGGAAGAAATTCACCCACAACGTCTTCGAATTATAAATATTATAGTCATTAAGGATGGAACAAATGTTTAAAAAAAAAACCACGGAAGATAAAGCTGAACTCGACTAAATGAATTTGTAATTCAAATTATTTGAAAGTTTATTTTTTCTTTAATCGGAAAATAAGACATTTTACTATTTTAAGACCGATTTCTAGTTCATATAGACTTTTCCCGAATCACATAAATTTTCTCAAATGTTTTCCATTTTAAAAAATTCATATAAATTTTCAAAAAAACTGTTTTTCGAAGTTCGAAAATGGTGTAGGTCATAAATCGTAAAAAACTTGATTTTGAAGTGACGTGGCACGTTCCAGACAATTTTTCTGAAAAAGTTGTCAACGTGAAAAATGTTCAGCTCGTCGAAAAGTATTTATCAGAATTTTTTCAGATTTTTTGATCGTTCCATTGAGCTGATATATGCCGCTAAAAATGTATTACTGAAAAATATTGATTTTTTTGGTGCTTCGAACTTTCCCTTAAATTTTAAATTTAAAAAAAAAATTTC
Source organism: Caenorhabditis virilis (assembly GCA_964036255.1). Lineage (NCBI taxonomy): Eukaryota > Metazoa > Nematoda > Chromadorea > Rhabditida > Rhabditidae > Caenorhabditis > Caenorhabditis virilis. The sequence continues at coordinate 16,716,766 of OZ038416.1, forward strand.
AAAATATTTCTTTGAGCTCACTTCAGGTCACTTTTTTCCTTTGAGCCTCTCTCTCTCTCTCTCTCTCTCTCTCTCTCTCTCTCTCTCCCAATTTCGTAGGGAGTGGTCGCCAGGAAGAAGCAGCACAAAAAATAACTGCAACCACGAAAATTGAAGAAGATAGGTAAAGTAAGCATATAGTGACTGAAGTGCAAATAGCCTATAGAGAAATCACAAGAAAAAAAAATGAATGGAATGCATTCTTAAAGGCCTCAGAGATCTGAGATGTTCTTGAAAATTGGCGCCAAATGTGAGTCATCACGTCATATTTTTTTTCTCAAATTGCACACAGAGATCTCTGAGTTTTTTGTGCAAAAAAGAGAAGATTTTCAAATTTTAAAAGTTCGAAGTTCAAAAAGACAAGATTTGAAATAGGTGCTAATTTTTTATAGGGCTAATAAAATCCAAGAAATGTTTGATGACGTCATCACTTATTCATCGTTTTTCTGAAGGATTTTCAGAATTAACAGATCTACAAAAAAATTTTTATAACAACTTTTTGAAATTCTTAATTCATGAATTTTCCTTAATATTTTGAAATTTTTTTTGAAAAGATTTTCGAATCCAACGTTGTAAAGGAAGCATATTACTTCCAAAAACAGTTGCCGTGAGCTCAAAAAAATCTGAAACCGAAAATTATTTTTTAAACTCGTTTGAAAATTTTTAGCTCCAAATTCACGGTAAAGCAAATTTTCAGAAATTTTGGAATCACAGAAAATCCTTAATTTTCTGAAATTTACAAATTTGGTTATTAATTTTGCTAGCGTAGAAAACTGATTTTTTCAGAAAAATGAATAATTAGAAATCTTACAAAAATTTAAATTTCAGTTCTCAAAAAAATATGAAACCGAAAAATTATTGTTTTAAAGACAGTGTTTCAGTTAATTTTACCCTACCTGTTTTCAATTTCAAAAATTAAAAGAGCTTTTTCTCATTAGTCCTATCCAATTAATGCGAAATCACACCGATAAATACACGCGTCATAGCAGCGGTCCAAAAAAGCAAAATTTGAACGCGCGCCGGATCGTGCGACGCGGTCGGTGTCCGTGCAACGCGGTTCAGAATTGGAATCACAATTTTTTGAATTCGTCTAAATATTGGTACTGTTCTTTGGACCACCTGTGCTCTCCCATTCGAATTTTGATTTTTTTTAAACCTATAATTTAGATAGTGTTAACTGAAACGCTGCCTTTAAAACCAATGTCTGTAAATGTTTGGAGCTCCAAATTCACAAATGATTTTTTTAAAAATTTTTAAAAAATGTCCAGAAAACTTTCAGAAAATTCTGAAATTACAAAAAATCCTTAATATATTTTCTGAAATCTACAAAGTCAGTTATTAACTTCTTAATAGAAAACCATCCGAAAATTGCAGATTTTCACCTTTTTTGGGTTTCAACAAATTTTCGGAATGCTGAAAATTATTTGGAAAAAATTTTCAAAAAAAAAATTGAAACCGAAAAAATATTTTTTTTTAATTTGAAAAAAAGAATCTTCTGTAAAAAATGGTAAAGAATTGGAACCCACGTCTTCTTTATTTTTTAAAAAATTATATGTTTCTCAGAAAATTGCAATTTTCAGACTTTTTCTAATTTTCCAGGAAAATCCCAAATTTTTTATAAAACCTGGAATTTCAGCCTTTTTTCAGACTTTCAGACATATTTTACGTATTGTCGTGTTGTGACAACCGAAGGTAATTATTTCCAAGAATATTTGGCACACTTTAAAAAAATTATGAAACCGAAGATATTATTCAAAAAACCCATTTTTTAAAATTTCCTGCATTTTATCAAAAATTTACTAAACTTCCCTGACTTTTCTTAATTTTTCCATGACATCACTTTCTTCCCCATCTTCAGATAACATTTCCAATGATAAAAATAGTTGTTTTGTTTTCCTTCAAAAGTCATGTTGTATTTTTAGCGAAAAAGAAAAAAAAGAGAATTCCAAAAATACCCCCAATCACTTGGTGGTATTTATTTATTTTTGTCCAAAATCACCTAAAGGTAAGTTGTTATTTTCTCTCGTGAGAAATCAGAGAAGAGGCCAATACTCAGATATATATAAATGTATGATAAAAAGGATCCACTGGCGCCAATTTCATGTTGGTTTTGGCGCGGACCGCAGTTTTGTGGTTGCAGTAGCAATGGGGGAAAAATAAACACAGAACACATAGAGTTCGTTTGGACAGCAAAAGGAAAAATAGTGTTGACATTTGGGGAGGGGGATGGGATAAGGGAATGGACGACGACGTTTTCGAAATTTGTTTTTTTATTTGAAATCCGGAAGAAGTGAAGTGTGACATTCAAATTTGAATGTTTTGGAGTTTTTCTTGGGTATACATAATGGTCACAAGTTGGTACACACAAATTGTCGAGGCTGAATTCCTCGAGGGTGAATTCCTAATCTATCCCTCTTTTTTACTCTGAAAAACAAGCACGCGCCTTTAAATCTACAGTACCCCCCTGCGTTTGTCTATTAGAGCGTGCTATTGTCAACTCAAATATTCTTGATCGTGCAAGTTGGTTTTGATCTACCCAGAAAATCTAAGTCTCTCACGCAGTCACGCTATTTTTACCTGCGAGCGGCTGCGCTGCGGTCTTTTAGTAGAAAATGAATGATCCAGAATTTTTAACTTGACAATAGCAACTGGAAAAAATGAAACTCAAAATTTTTTTTCAGATTTTTAAAAAATATATATTCTCGGTTTCATTTTTTAAATGAAAATAGTTCGAATACTGTTGAAAATCAATCTGATTTATGGGAACATGCCAAATAATCAATTAAACTTGAAAAATTCTAAAAAATGTTGTTTATTCAATTTTTAGAGGTTTAAATAATTTTCAAAAATTGGAAATCATAAAATTTTGAATTGGAAAGCCAAATCGTAATTTTCAGAAAAAAACGATTTTCGAAAAATTTCAGAAAAAACACGAATTTTGTTAATTTTTAATTTTTAACAGATTTTTTTTTAATATTTGGCAAAAATTAAAAATGAAATCGTAAAATTTACAGCTTCTGTTTTTTTTTTTGCATTTTTAGAAAAAAAATGTGAATTTTTCGAATTTCTGCGTATTTCAATCAAAAATTAAAATTTTCGATTTTTTTTAGGGTTAAAGGAGGGCTTTACGGATATAATAAATGCATCTAGGATGAAAATAGACTTCATTCTCATTCTAAATCTGTTTTTAAAATTTTCTAAAACCACCTAGAAGCCGAGAAAACACGCGTCAAAACAATGACCTAGAAAAGTGGCCACCTGGCCGAACTTTTTCATATGAGCTTTTTTCGTGTTTCGTTAATAAATATTATGCAGAATGCTTATATTAGTCCTTTTTATGTTTTTTTTGGATTTTTCATGCCTGTGGACTAGTTTTCGCCGGTGGCCCCTTTTTCTAGGCCATTGTTTTGAGACGAGTTTTCTCGGCTTCTAGGTAGTTTTAGAAATTTTTAAAAACAGATTTAGAATGAGTAAGAAGTCTATTTTCATACCAGATGCATTAATTAGCTCAGTGACCCTTTTGAAGCAAAACGTGCTATACCTTTTGGTCCCGATAAATTATGAATTTTGAAAAATTGATAGAATTTAATAGTCGATGTCTGAGATTTTCGACATCAGGCCTATTGGCTATGGCACAGTTGCACCAACGTGAAGCTAGGATCTTGATATTTTGCATGATGGGTACCTAGGCCCCCCTTAGAAAAAAAATACATAATTTATTTGGCCACGCCCCCTTTGACCTAGTGAAAAAAATCCGGGTGGTCCCAAAATCTAAATTTTTAGTTTTAAAGATAAAGTCAAAATCTCTTTGGTAATCGATTACTCGCACATTTTTGAGTATTTTTCATGTTGACACCTAATTTCGAGCTTGTCGGCATCATGCCGAAAATTTGATTTTTCTCAAAAAGTGGCCCAAATTTTCCAGTTTTTCCCATTTTTCGATATGATGAAGTACTTGGCCCCGAATGGAAATATGGAAATTTTTAATCCTTATGATGTTTCTCATCAAATTCCATGTTGATTTAGCGGAATCCCTGTAACCTTTTTGGGGTTTCAGGGCAAAATAGGCGAGATTTTAGCAAAATTCCAAAGGGTCCCCCCTATGGAAAAAGTTTGCAAAAAAATTTTAAAATTTTAAAACTTGCCCATATTATCAGAGGGACTCTTACTAATAAATATTTAGTGTTTCCCAAAATATGAGCCATCTTGTGGACCTATGGGCGATGTAGCAACAGCTCAAATACCGTCAGTCCCCTTACACAGAAAACTGTTGCATGTATTGGAAATCGCGATATTGAATGAAGGTTCTTTGAGCTGTTACCACGCGACCCATAGGTCCACATGATGGCTAATATTTTGGGAAAAAGTAGATATTTATAAGTAAGAGTCCCTCTGATAATATGGGGAGATTTTTAAATTTTCGATTTTTTATTCCATGGGGGGGACCCTTTGGAATTTGGCGAAAATCTCGCCTATTTTGCCATGAAACCTCAAAAAGGTTACAGCGATTCCGCTAAATCAACATGGAATCTGATGACAAACATAATAAGGATTAAAAATTTCCATATATCCACTCGGGGCCAAGTACTTCATCATATCGAAAAATGGGAAAAACTGGAAAATTTGGACCATTTTTTCAGAAAAATAAAAATTTCGGCATGATGCCGACGAGCTGGAAATTAGGTGTCAACATGAAAAATACTCAAAAATGTGCTGGTAATCCATTCCCGATGAGATTTTGACTTTATCTTTAAAACTAAAAATTTCGATTTAGGGACCACCCGGATTTTTTTCACTAGGTCAAAGGGGGCGTGGCCAAATAAATTATGTTTTTTTTTTCTAAGGGGGGCCTAGGTACCCTCCATGCAAAATATCAAGATCCTAGCTTCACGTTGGTGCAACTGTGCCACAGTATGTTCGACTTTCTGAGACATCGACTCTTAAATATATTGGAGAACGGCCACTTTTTTTTAAAAATAATTTTTAAAAATCTTTAAAATTTTTGACTTTACTATTTTTTTTAGTTCATTTTCATGATAACCCAAAAATTGACGATAATTCACAAAATTCTGATTTTTTCCTGAAATTTTCTAAAAAAAATAAATTTCTAAAAATAAATGGCCGAAAATTTACAAAAACTGAGCTATTCCCAAGTTGTATTATTTACAATCATTATTTTTTTAATTATTAAATATTAGTACTCGAAAATTCAGAAAAAATTCATTTCATCCTTTTTTTTTCAAAAATCCAAAACTACAAAAAATCCGCTGACGAAAAATAACAAGTTTTGTAGTAACGCACCAAAGATCCCAAAAATTTACGTTTACGAATTTCCGCGTGTACACAAATTGTAAACGAGGTTGGCGAGAATTCGAATTTTTAAAAATTAACAAATAAAAACTCATGTTTTATTTACAACGAACAACCGGATTTGAACGGAAAATATGGGGCAATCTGTGATTTCTGTGATTCAAAAAAAATTCCATGAAAATTTTCAGATTTCCAGAAAAAAATGTTTAAAAAAATTATTTTAACAAAAATATTCAGATGTCGTTCTAAATTTAAAAAAAAATTAGTTTTTCAGTGTGTCCTACAATTTTTAAGATTTTTTTCATTTTTAAAATTGATTTCAAAATTTTCGAAATTATTTTTTGGATTTCTAGACGTTTCTGAATGCTGATTTTGTACCTAAATATTTTTAGAAAAATATGTTTATCGAATATAATTTTTTTAAAAATGCAATCATTTCTACAACCGCAAAATTTGAGAAACCGCTCAAATTCGATCGCTTTGCATTAGGGCGTACTTGCTACCTGGCATTTCGCGGGGACTTCAAACGTGTACTTAAAAATTAAAACCTTTTTGTAGAAATTTTCCATGAAATCCATTATATTATCCAGAAAATGATGATTTTTAGAAATTTAACGCTGATCATTTAGAACCTGGAAAATCAACGACAATTCACAAAATTCTGGGCTTCCTCCAAAAATTTTCTAAAATCAAGAAAAAAGTTCACGTTTCCATAAATTCAAAACCTTCCACCTTTGCGCGTCACTACGATGCTACGCAGTGACGAGGGCCTGTTTTTTAGCGTAAATATCTTACAACAAAAATTGGAATATTTTTCCGCAAATTTCGGGAATAAATATTTTTATAGGTTTTCAAATGCTCTAATTATTGTTTTCCCATTATTAAAATACTTATTTGGCTACAAAAAATGAGTTAAAAATAATTTTTCCTCTAAGTAATTTTGGTTATAAAAATATTTACGCTAAACAACGACCCCCTCGTCACTGTGTAGCATTGTACCGACGCGAAAAAGTGGTTCTGAATGTCTCTAAAACGTCCCCAAAACCTTGAAAATTTTTAAAAATTCATTTTTCTAATCTTTGCTCAAAAAAACCCTTCCTCTTCTCTCTTTTTTTGCACTTGGTCTTTGTATACATTGCCTGCAAAAACGCAACATATGTACCTAAAAAATCATACTTTTTTTTGTTGATAAAAATCACAATTTGTTATCAATTCTGCCCTTGTCCGTAATATGCCAAGGACAATGCCAATTTGCAGAAAAAAACCGTTTTTTTCCATAAAAAATCGTTCTTTGTCCAAAAAAATTCAAATTTCCACCACAACATACTTATGTGGGCGATGAAAAAACAAATTTCTTTTTTTTTCGCCCCCTTTATTTGTTTTTAGTCTTCTTTTTTTTCAAAAAGCAGTGTACTTTCTCTTTCCAGTCTATTTAAATACAAAAACAAAAATAAGTACTTTCGGAAATTTTTATTTAAAAAAAACGAACTCTTTTGAAATCTACAGATGAACATTGTACAAGTAATAGCGATACAAAGAAATGCGGTATAGAAAAGTGAGAAAATTTTTTAAAATTGTAAAGCGATGTGGGATTTTTGGGGGAAGTAGGCTTTAAAAGCAAAAGTAATGAATATTCTTCAAAACGAAATTTTAAAAAGTACCCGACAATTAGTAAGAATGCAAAGAAAATAGGGGAAGAAGAATAAGCAGCTGTTAAAAAACTTTTTTAACACGAAGTTGTCCATCTACGCTCATTCGACTCCGAAACGCTGACAGTTCTCACAACATTCGTCATGTCATCCTCCTCATCGTCGGTCACATCGAAGCTCTCCCATTTTTTGTCAATCGAGATGATTTTGAACATTGACGAGACTTGCGAAATCGGCTCCGTTGCCGCTTTTTCCTTTTTCGCTGAGAGACGACGCGCGGATGCTGGTTCCGATGCGGTACGTGATGAGATTGCTGAAATTAATGGAATTTTTGAAAAAAACGACTTTTTTAAGCGTTTTAGAAGATTTTTTTGACCCGGATGTTAAACAACTTTGAGCTTTACCTTCTAATATAGAAAAGGGAGCTCGTTATAGCATCTCAAAGTCTGAAATTTTATCAAAACGGCTCCAACTCGATAATGTCATCATAATGAAAGCGAAGTTTCAAGCGAAGAGCCAAATTTTTTTCAAAAATATTTTTTACAATGATTTATAGGAAGAAATTTAGAGGCTCTTTAATTAAATTTTGATCCATTTCATTTTTTTCAAAATCTACTCTAATCGTTTCCAAAATTTTTTAAAAATCAATCAAAATCTAAAACTCACAATCTTGATCCTGTTTCCTCTTCGATTGACGAACAACACTTCGTCTCAACGCTCCATAGCCATTCTGCGAAACGTGGCTCGATAAATACATCTTATTATCCCCCTCCGTCTTATTATTCTTATTATGATTCTCATCGACATCATCCGAAGATCCTCTATTTCTGCTCGGCCATACAAACCATTTTGGTCCGTTTTGAACTTCAATCACCTTAAAATTCAATAGATTAGACAATTGAATCGTGATTTCTAAAAAAACCACTTACCTTGAATCTAAAATCCCTCTTCGGTCTCATCGGCTTAGCCTCATTATTATTATTGTTATGCGCCAAAGCCGCGGATGGATTGAAACATCCTTGCGATGAGCTGCTAGCGACTTGAGAAGTATTGTTAACACAAACTTCCATCATTTTCGATTTTGTTGCTTTTTTTCTGAAAATTATAATAATATAGCTATTTTTGGAAAAATGGCTGGGCAATAGGAAAGCGTATCAAAGGAATGAATGGGAAAAATTTTGACTTTTATCAATTCGGGGCTAAAAATCAGGAAAAAAAATCGAGCAAACAAACCAAAACGAATTTTTAAAAGACGTTCGGAAAAAAAGTTTAGATACCAAAAGCACTTTAAAAAATGCTTTTCAAGGGAAAGATGGTCGAAAAATAAATAAAATAAATTTTTACACTTTCAAAAGTTACGGATTTTATGAGAAAAAATGAATAAAACAATTTTTTAAACTCAAAAAAAGAAGAAAAAATAAATATGAATAAAGGAACACATATCACAAACTTTTAAGGGTCCCATAGCGACTGCCGTAGTCAATAACTCTTTTCGTTATGCACCTTTAAATTATACAGTAACCCTAAATAAATTAATTTTTTTAGAAAACATCGCAACCATCCACCATGGTCAAAATTACGAACAAATGTGCATCATTTCGCCACTAAAATAAACCCAAATGGTAGGCGGAGCCATTTCCCCATTCATTTTCCGTTCATCGCAACAAAAACGATGAGAGGGAAAAGGGAGAAAAAGGTTAAAATTGTATTGAACAGAAAATTCTTTTTTTCGCTGCTTTTTTTCTCTAGTTTCGGTGGGCGGTCCCGCACCAGAATTCAGTTTTTTTTTTTCGCCCATCTACCATTACATGTGACCTCCGGCTTGTTTGCTAGTTGATATCAGTGGTGGAAGAAAACGGTAAGAGAGTGGGGAGAACGATGAGAGAGTTGAGAAATGGGGGATTTTTTTGCGAACAATTCGTTCGAAAGAATTGTTTTAAGTAGGTTCACGAGGATCATCACATCACCTAAAAGGAGAGGAGGAGAGGGCGCCGCGAAAACCATAAAATACAAAAAAAGAGAAAAAGAAAACATAATAATAACGTGTTGATAATGAGGATGATAAGCGAAATAAAATCAGACACGATGAAATACTTACACAATAGGTTTTACAACTAGCGGTGCGTTGAACGCACTTGTCTCCTAAAAATGGACACGCCACTTTAAGGGGGGGAGGCTGTGGGGGGAATGAACTGGTTTTCATTCCCCCATTTGATAAAGGAAAATGTGATTAGAATGTATTTATGTTCTTCAAGGAATACCCCCATCTCTCTCTCTCAAAGAGGGCTTCCACTTCTTTTCAATTCCACTCTAGAAACCAACAAAAAAGAGGAAAAAAGGTCCTTTTTTGCAAGATAATGAAAGAGAAGAATGGGGCCTGGCCATTTAAATGGGATTTGGAAGGAGAAGAGGGGGAAGGATTGTATACACATTTATGTATAAAAATGTACATATAGTCTAATAATATAAAAGCTTAATGTGAAACAGGACTAATGCATTTTATACGAAATTTCGTATAGTAATATAATGATTCTTGTTGAAAATCCCCCTTAAAATACAGAAAACCTATATTTTCAAGTTTTTTATGCATTTTTCAAGGGTTTTTTACTACAAGAAACGTCAGTTTCTTAAAACGCTCACATTTTGGAAATTTTGACCTAAATTAGCAGTCTGTAAGTCAAATATTGCACGATTTCGCGCCGCGACCAAAACCTACAGTAACCACCTCCAGTTTTTTGAGCATAACTTCGCAAAAAATTGGCCAATTTTTCTGAAATCTAGCTAGATCGATAGAGAATTTCACAAGCTTTCGAATGCTACCCATTTTAGAATAGAAAACAAAAGTTTTTGGAAAAATTCGATTTTTCATACTCAAAACTATGATTTTCACTAATTTTTAGACCTACAGTAACCCCCTCCGGCTTTTTGAGCATAACTTTCCAAAAGATGGGTCAATTTTTCTGAAAATTGGCTAGATCGATAGAGAATTTCCCAGGCTTTCGATTGGTACACATTTTATGGCGAAAATCAAACAATTTATAATTAAACATTTTGATTTTCTTTTTTTTCAAACTACAAAACGTGGACCTATCAACAGAGCCCGAAAATTGTCTCTTTTTTCAGCTATGTTTCATAAAAATTCACCAACTGTTTGGGAATTAATGCTCAAAAAAATGGAAAAATATTTTTTATATTTTCCTGGTAGATACGTTCCGCGTTGCAGCCCGCGACGCGTCTGAAAACACTTGCCGCGGCGTTGCAGTTGTGAAGTCTCTAAACTCAGACATTTTCAAAAAGCCTAAAATCTGAATAGCTTTAAAGTGCTAAAAAATTTTAACGAAAAATAAAAAAAAACAAGTGTTCCTACGTCTCGTTCAACGGAAGCACCCGCCCCAATTAGTCACCCCCAATATTAAATGGCTTCCGAATCGGATAATCCCCCGTCTCGAAATGAGATTTTGATTTTTTAGTTTTCGTCTTCCAAATTTCGAATTTTGGTTGTGCAATTTTGGTGGCGCGAAGAAAACAAAAACAAAACAACCATGCTGCGAATCACGTTTGATTTTTGATTCGACATGTGTTGGATAGGATGGGGTTGTACGATCCGATTGGAACTTCATAGAAACATCAAGCGAGTGACTGGCTGACACGTTTCTTGCAAATGTGATATGAAATGATCACTTGTTGAACATTCTCTATAGATTTATCAACGCGGAGGAATTTGGTGTGAAAACACGTGGAAAAAAGGTGGTCTGAAGATAGGAATTTGATAATAAATATCATGGCAATAAGATTTGAAGAAAACTAAAAATGTCAAGGGTTTAAAGGAACACGATGTAACTTTTAGTGTTCGTGGTGAGACCGGTGAAAATCAGACGAGCTTCTGGATATGCCATAAACAAATAAAAGCGCAAAAAAGTTGCTATATCCCCCCTTTTCGACGGGAGCACCCCTTTTTGTTGAAAAGTTTGGCGCGCTATAACTCAGCTCCCAGGTGGAAATAACCAGCATAATTACTACCATTTGAAAGCGCATTAAATACTCCTCAACTTTGTAATTGTAAGCTAAGCTGAAAATTCACGTTATTACTTCGAAAAACAGCAAAAACGATAGTATATTCTAGTTTTTCGAAATTTCAACGGTGTAAAAATCCAAAAAATTCTAATCCATAATCTTGTAGAGAATTCAATAATCATTTCATAATCTCCGAAAATGATTTATCTCGGGAAATCGCAGAAAAAATTCATAGAATTCTAGAACTTGACTAACTGAGACACTCTCTTTAACAACAATCTTAAATATTTTGAAAGCTAAATCAACTGGGATACTGTCTTTAATTCCTTACTTTCTGCAAAATTTTGACATTTTTTCAAAAAAAAATTTGCCATAGACATAAAAAATTGCAGAAAGTATAAAATTAAAGACAGTATCCCAGCTGTTTCAGTTTTCAAAAAACTAAACAGTTCTGTTAAAGATAGTGTCCCAGTTCGTAAAATTCTAGAACTATACTAACTGAGACACTCTCTTTAATCACATGACGACATTAATCGACTAGTATTTAATCTAATTTAAATTTGTTGCCAATTCTCTCTTGCAAATTTTCTGTTGCAAATAAATGTTCGTGTCGCGCATTTATTTAGAAAAAACCCGCACAATGTTCTTAAAAAATGGCGCATGCATCTAGTGGACGAAAAGCTTCCGGCGGCGGAAATACGTACTATAATTATTCTGGTACATTATTTCGGATAATCTGCGAAAAAAATAACCAAATGATTGTTGCACTTTTAACAATACCCCTAGACGCGTTGCGGTCGCGTAGCGTATTCTAAATTATGTGGGGTGACTTCAAAACAACAAAAAAAGTGCAAATTTCTTTGTATCTTCCTTTTTTATATATTTCGTAAACACACATTTGTCGAAATATCCTCCAGCAATAGATTAAAAATCAGACGTTCTTATATTTATATATTTTTTATATATATTACTCATTAAATTGTCACTACTAATAAGAGAAAACAAGTGTGATTAATCAAATGGTATTCCTCCGCAAAATTGATTAAAAGAAAAAAATTGGAGAACATTTGACTTTTAGAGATAAGACCAAAAGTTCAAACCTTCTTTTAATTTCAAAGATCATAGGATTGAAATTTGACTAAAATTGATATTGGTGGTTTGTTAGTTTTGAGCAATCACCGATTTTTATGAAATTTAGTTTAAAAGAAAGCGATTTTCAAGAGCTTTCGAATGAATGTGCATACGCCGTGACGCAAAAATGCACACAAGATGATACAGTAGGCCATATTTGCAATAATTTCGTCGGTGTATAACTAATTATCAAGAGGTCCGATTTTTATGAAACCTAGTTTAAGACAAAGAGGTTTTCGCGAGCTTTCGAATAAATGTGCATACACCATGACGCAAAAATGCACACAAGATGATATAGTAGTCCTTATATGCAATAAAAATAATAAAATTTTGTCGATGCTTAACTTTTGACCAAAAAGGCCGATTGTAATGAAATATAGCTTAAAAGAAAGAGAATTTCGAGATCTTTCGAATGAGTGTATTTTTGCGTCCTGGTCCACGCACCATAATGGAAAAAATGCATACAAGAATAGACAGTAGTCCATATGTTTTGTAAAAAAGATCACATTTCGCCGATGCGTAACTTTTTAGCAAAAATTCTGATTCATATAAAATTTCGTTTAAAAGAAAGAGATTTTCAAGAGCTTTCAAATGTGTGTAATTTTGCAGTACTTTGACGCAAAAATGCACACAATATGATACTGTAATTGCAGTAAAATTTTTCTATCACTGGAATCGATGCTACAACTTTCTAAAATCAATAATCCGTATAATTCTTAGTCTCATTCGAAAGCTTCTAATTTTTCCTACCAATTGCGCTATATTTCATCAAAATTGACTAATTTGTTCAAAAGTTACATTCCATCAAAGCCTGTAGGGCAGGAAATTTGCCCTTGGTACATAAAATCTCACATTTTTTTGTATTTTCACAATCTATTTTTAGAAAACTCCAAATTTTGTCGAAAGATACATTTTCGAGTACAAAAAAATGTGAGTTCCGAAAGAAAATAGTCTCGAAAAACAAAACAATGCCATTAATTCCAGCCAAGCGAAAACTGCAAGTGAAAAAAGCTTTTTAAAAAAACTCCCTCCCCCTTCCATTTCTCACTTTTTTCACCCATTAATTCCAGCACGTTGGCTCCTCTGTTGAGCCGCCTTAATTAAACGATGACATCAAAATGAAAAGCGAAGAGTGGAGATGAGTGGCACAGACAAAATATATATGTGTATTGACGACGACGACAACGACAACGACGACGACGATGGCTATTACTTTACTGCTCATTGTGCTAAGTTTGATGACGTAGATCGCTGTATTTTTGGAAGAAGAAGAAGAAGAAAAAACAACAATTTTCATAACTTTGAAAAATTTTCAAAAATAATATGGGATAGATTTGGTATTTTTGGACGGACAGGAGATGAATTGAAAAAATAATACACAATTAAACATTTTCAGAACTTGCAAAATTTTGAGAAACCAAAAAATTTAAAATTTAAAACTACCGTAATCCTTTAAAGGGACATCGCAAAATATAAATTTAACAAATTATTTAACAAATTTATAAATGACCAAATTTATTTCTAAAATTAGCATTTTTATACTTTAAAATTCCAATTTTCGTGATTTTTTCTTAAATTTTAAACTACCGTAATCCTTTAAAGGGACAATGCAAACTATGCAATTTACTTACTGTAGAAGCAAGCCGATTCCAAACGCGCTCTACTGACAAACCTCGATTTTTTGGGGTGTTCCGGCGCACGGACAAAAAAATTTATTTTTCATAAATCGTCCAATAGATACCAAAAATGCATTTATGACTCAAAAATAATATTTTCAATTCGTACGGGCACGGAAAAGGCAACACAAGCTTGCGAATACAGTGTTGCGCGTTTGGAATCGCATTGAACGAACAGTACAAATCATAAACATTTTTGAAAACTACCAATTAATTTCTAATTTCAATTTTATTATGTTTAATCCTACAAAACTGAATGTTATGTACAAAAATTTAGGAAATGCGCTGCCTAACACTACCGTAACCTTTTTTAAAGGTACAGTACCAGTAAAAATTTTCAAAACTTGAAAAAATCTGTTTCCTTGTCAAAAATCTGCATTTTTACTGTTTAAAATTCCAATTTTCGTGAATTTTTTAAATGTTTAACTACCGTAATCCTTTAAAGGGACAGTGCAAAATATAGAAAAAAATGAAACCGAGATTTTTAAAAATTAAATAAAAATTCTCATTCCAAATCCGTTTTTAAAATTTTCTAAAACCACCAAGAAACCGAGAAAATTGGCTTCAAAACAATGACCTAGAAAAATTTGTGGCCGAACTTTTCGCGGACTAGTTTGCACACCATTTTCTAGGCCATTGTTTTGAAGCCCATTTTCTCGGCTTCTAAGTGGTTTTAGAAAATTTTAAAAACAGTTTTGGAATGAGAATGAGGTCTATTTTCAAATAACGCGACACACTTTTTAAAAATGTTTTAAACTATTTTGACAAAAAATTGGCTTTTATGAAAGAAATAATAATAAAACAATAAGCGAGATGAACGCGCATATGTCCACCGCAAAACTCTCATCTTTATGACGGATACGTTTCGGATGCAGGATGAAGAAGAAGGAAGAATATACGAAAAACAATAAAGAGGGAGAAATCCAATAATAATAACCACGCGAACGGAGAACGGACGGACGGACACCTTCTTTCTACTGGACGCCCTCTCCATTTCGTTTCATTGAAAAATCGGAATAATAATTGGAGAGAGAAGATAACACGAAGAGACGCAGAGATAAACTGACCTCATTCAGAGCTGCAGTATTCTTTAAAGAGCACATTTATGGAAAAAAAAGAATTTCAATTAATTATTTCAGAATGGGGGAGGGGGCGGAAGGAAGTCAAGCACTCTTCAAAGCCATGCAAAGAAAAACGGCAATTTTTCAAGAAAAAATGCACTTTTGAACGTTCTTTGCTCGAATTTTTCAATAGAACATGCTCTTTGCTCTTTTTGGTTGAAAAAAACCAAGAAAATTACTCTTAAAAGCCACTTGCCAAGAGCTCATAAATAAATATAATTCACTAATAATTGTGTAATTAGTGCCGTCATAATTAAGATAATTAATCAATAACAGATATATAAGTAGCCTCGGGGGGTTTATTTGAAATTTCGAACAAAAAACGGTTCCCAACAAAAACTACAAGGTTTTCATGTGTCCTAAAAAATGTCACCTAGAAAATTCTCCATAAAAATTACTGTACTCTTTAAAGGGACATAGCGTTTCTTGAAAATTCAAATTTTATAATTATGTAACCAACTGAAATTCTAAAATTCACATTTTCGAAAAAAAAATGCAAAAAATGAAAATTTTGGAATTTTTTAAAAAGAAATTTAAAACGCGGTATGCGCCTTTAATGAATACCGTATTTGTCGAAAAATTTAAAAAAAAAATTTTATTGTCAAGATAAAAAATTTCCGGCCGCTCGTTTTGCGGAGTGTCGTTGGGAATTTCCTCGCAGCGCGACCGCAACGCGCAACACAAACTGAGAAATTTGAATTTGAGAGCGTTGCGGTCGCGCTGCGAGGAAATTCCCAACGACACTCCGCACAACGAGCGGCCAGAAATTTTTATCTTGACAATAACTAATTTTGAAAAAAAAAGGTAAAAATATCCCACTTGTTTATTTTATTTTGCAAACCGTAATCTGCAATCGTGGCGAGACCATCTGTGTTCGAAAAGTGTATGTTCCTTTAAAATCAAACTATTCGTTAAAAGGACAGATGTGTTTTCATAAAAATGTCCCGCCACGATTTGCGGGGTACAGTGGAAAGAAGGTGTTTTCCTTTTTTCCAGTATTTAACTTTTTTTTAAATTTTTCAAAATTAGTCCCATTAATCCCGATACGCGTCGCAACCGCAGCGCATCTAACCACATTAAAAACTGATGAGTCTAATGTGGTCAGGCGCGTTGCGGTCGCGTGGCGTTTATCACAATAAAGAAGAACGTAAATCGCTTCATTGAAAAACCCAAAAAAAATGTTTGAAAGTCAATATTTTGCGAATAAAATTTTCGGTTTTTCAGTGACCTTTTTCAAAACAAAAAAAAAGGAAACAGAATAGATTTTTCCTTTTGAATTTTCCCCTGTTGCCAAAAATAACTGAAAATGCAAATATTAATGCGCTCATGTAAATGTAAACGTTTTTTAAAGGTTGCACTTCCGCGGGCTCTATTTCTTTAAAAAAATTGAAGGTAGCACCGTCTTAAAGGGGGGATTAGACTAGAATGAATAGAGAATTAATATTGCTCAACGCAATGTCGCGTCACTGACATTTCCCCCCCTCAAAAATTGAGTGTTTTTTGCACTTGATTTGAATAATAATAATAATCATGCTGTGTAGAAAGGAACACCATGAATTAGCGCTCGACATATATTCGATTAGCGAAGTAAGAAAAAAGAAAAAAGTGTTTCTTGATACTTATTTTCACTTGTGTAAGCCTGAGACATGATCTTCATGATTATTTACAGTTTTATGAACAGTATAACTGTAAATAATCATGAAGATCATTTTACACCCCTCGAAAAGTTTATTTATTACATTACTTTGTGGTGGAATTATCAGGTGATTCATCGATAATTTTCGGGAAACTTCCTTTTCCAGTTTTTTTTCTCTCAAAAAAAAAACCAAAAATTTCACTTTTTAACTAAAAATAACTAAAAATCAAGGGAAATACAATTTTTTGTGAAATATTTTATTCAATTTAATTTCTAAAAACTCTGTATTTCCAATTTTACCCACAAAATAGTCTATTTTTAACACAAAATGCTAGAAAACCGCCTTAAATTCAAAATGACCTAGTTTTCACAAAACCTAGTCCCCCGCTAGGAATCCTAGACCGCGCTACTTTCTTTTTTTTTGGTAAATTGTACAAAAAACCAATTTTTAAGAGAATTTCTGTAAGAAAACTCTTGTAAAAATCTTAAATTTGAAAAAAAATCTAATTTTGTCAAAAAATTACCAAAAATCCAGGAAAATCATAATTTTCCCTGATTCCGAATAAATTCCTAAATTTGTATTTATCACAAAAATATCATTTTTGGTTGGAAAATATTAGAAAACCCGTTTTAAATTCAAAGTGGCCTAGTTTTTGCTAAAGCTAGTCCCCCGCCTACAATTCTAGTCCGCGCGTTTCTTATTTATGTTGTAAATTGTTAAAAAACTCATTATTAAATTGAAAAATGCATATTTTTGGATAAAATTAAAATTAAAAAGAAGAGAAACCTTTCCAAATGTGATCAATCAACGACAATAGAACATTTAATTCGTACATGTTTCGTTGAAAACCAAATCTGACCATACGACAGTTTATCAATTCTTTTTTCTTATATGTCGCTAAAGAAAAAATCTATGATAGACAGTCAGGATTACTGGGTACAAATGTACCCAACAAAATTTTGCAGAAAAAACCATAAAAAATGCACCCAAATTCTCTCTCAATATAGAAGAGAACGACGCTGTTTTGTTGGTGGTTATTTTGTAGGAATTCTCTCTTTGACAGGTCTTCTGACACCTTTTTTTTCGAATAGATGAAAAGAAAGGGAATAAAAAATCGTTCATGTGAACGATGATATCATAGTTTGGTGCTTTCCGAAGCATTGATTAGATTGTAGAATGAAAAATAGTGTTTAGGGACTGTTGGGGGGTTCCGGGAGGGCAATTACTGCTAGAAATGAGAGATCCTCCGCGTTGCGGTCCGCGACGCGGCTCTTTTTTGAAAAAAACCCGACAAAGATGAAAATTCTGATGGATTACAGTTTATTTTTCAAAAAACTTCCCTTAAATTTTCAGAAAAACTCCAAAATTTCAGAAGATTCTGAAAAATTTCAATTTTTTTCAAATTTTCCGAAAATTCTGTGCATTTTTTCGTAAAAATCATAACGGTTGCAGAAAAAAAAACAATATGAGCATTTTTCAAATTCGAAGAGTACTATTGTCCATTGCGTGCATTTTTGCGTCACGGTGTTTGCGGTGTTTGCACACATAGTTTTTAAACAAATTTTGAAGGCTCATAAAATGACCAAAGCTGCTTGGAATCTCTCCAAAATTTGCACAAAGATAAATTAAGGTCCAAAGAATTAACACACGAAATTTTGTGTCCGATGAGATAGTTGGAGCCGAATTATGACTCTTGAAACAAGCCTACTCGTTTTTTTCCTAAAAGCTTTTTGAATGAAAATTTCACAACTTCTTACTCAATTTTAAGTAATTAAAAATCAAATTACACTTTTTTGAATAGTTTCTTCGCCAAAGAAATATAAATAAGTGATCTTTAAGAATCACAAGATTCTTTTTTTTCTTAGTTTAATTTAATAAACGCTCTAAATTTACTTGTCGAACAAAAATAGAATCTAACGATCGTCACGGAATTCCCCCAACATGATACAAAGTTTTTCCCCCCCCCCCCCCCCTCTATCTAATCATTTGGCGGACTTTCATGAAAACAAAGTTTATTGTTCACATGAAACGAAAAAGAAGAAAAAATGGAAAATTCCTCAAAAACCCAAAGATTATCATGTTTTTTATGATCCAACTTGTTTTTCCAATAGATAGAATGTTCTAGGTGCATTGGAATTTTTTTTTGCAATACAAAAAAACATTATCGAGTGTGTGTGTACCCAACCTGAACGTTTTTTGACACGTTTCGTTCATGTTCGATTCGCGCGGGACTGGGAGGATGGAATGTACCCAATTTCGATGAAATTCACACAAGATTGATTGATTTTTGTATCCTATTTTATTTGTTTGGGTTGTTGAAAGAAGGGAACGAGAAAATATGGGGAAAAACGGTAAAAAACGGCGAAAAATAAATTAACAAATAAAATTCCTCGAGGTGGACGAACTTTTCCGTTAGGAGGACTAGTTTCCAGCCTGTGCAAAAGTTAGTCCCTCCAAAATTTGACGAAGCTTTTTAACGTTTTAAAAACGCTTAAAACTAGCAAAACTTTGGATTTTTGAGTGTAATTTTTAATAGAATTTTTTTTTCTAATAATTTGGGATGAAAAAATATACATATTTCTTGAAAAATATCGTTTTTTTTTGGATTTTTGGGTCGATTTTTAATTTTTTTTTTGAAAAATTCATTTTCTAAAAGTTTTCGAAATAGTTTTGTATATTATTTGTCGAAAAAAATAGTATTTCTAATTTTAACGAGTGTAAAATATAAATATTTCTTGAAAAAATCCACAAAAAATTTGAAAACTAAAGTTTTAGGGTCAAAAAATCAGCAAAAACCTAATTTTTACATTTTTTCAAAAAAAGGTTTCATATTAATCAGCAGCTGAAAATCTAATATATAATTTTAAAGAACAAGTTTTCAAAAAACTCAATTTTCTGAAAAATCGGACAGAAAAAAATCAGCTGCCAGCGAAAAATGAGAGAAGGAGAAAAAAGTGATTTCATTGAAATCAAAGTGAGCTGGAGCAGCACATCAAACGTTCGTTCGTACTTTTCTTTCACTCTCCCTCAAATGTTTATATAGTGTAGCCTAAACAAAAGAGTGAACTTTTGATGAAGGTAGGGAGGTGGGGGGTTAAGCTTCAGTTCAAAGGTTATGACTTATGCAAGGTGGGAGAATAGTGCAAACTATATTTACTTTGAAAAATACTTTGAATATACAAAACCCCCCTCAACTGGAATTCTTTTCCAATGTTGCATTGCATTTATTTATTTGTCAATATGCACTCATTCTTCGTTTCTTTGATTATTCAAAATGTTCAAGAGAGAGGGAGAGCAAAAATAGTTGTTTTAACAAGTACACATTCTATTTTAAACCAAATTTGCGAACGTTTTTTTTGTACCTGTGGCGAACTACGCAATTAAAAAGTTACAAACGACAACAAAAGGGCAAGTTGAGCGCGAATTAGGCGTTTGGTAAAATATATGTTAAAGGGGGACTTTACAGAGATAATAAACTTGCATTAAATGAAAATAGACTTAATTCCCATTAAAAATCTGTTTTTAAAAATTTCGAAAACCACCTATAAGCCGAGAAAACGAGATTTTAAAACAATGACCTAGAAAAAGTTGTGGCCGAACTTTTTCCTATAAGTTTTCTGCGTAGTAAATTGATAAATATTTATGGAAAATTATTAAAATAGTTCGCTTTAACTGATGTTTTCGAATTTTTTTCGCGTAATAATGCCCGCATTTTATTCGCGTAATAATGCCCGCGGACTAGTTTTCACACACTTTTTCTAGGCCATTGTTTTGAAGCCAATTTTCTCGGCTTCTAGGTGGTTTTAGAAAATTTTAAAACAATTTTTGGAATGAGAATGAGATAAATTTATTGGAGCTATGAAATTCTCATTTAATTTTTAAAAATTTCGGTTTCAAAAAAAATTAAAAAAAAAACTTTTTAAACACTTTTCCATCATTTTCATTTCATATTTTCCAAACAAAAACTGAAAAATAATTCATCCTTGATTTTTCTAAACGAAATGGCCTAGAAACCTCAAAACGGAGACCAGGAATCCAAGTTCTGCCAAATTTTATATTCAGAAAAATCATATGAATATAGAATTTTAGAACAAAACTCTAGATAACCTTAGAAAAATCTCAAATTTTCAGAAATTTATAGGATTTTTGTAATTTTCTGCATTTTCCCTAATTTTATGGGGGCTACCGATTTCTGGTGGAATAAATCTGAACATTTCCACCGGAAAAATTCAATATTTCAAAAAAAAAGACACACCTAAGTCATATCTGAATCCATATGTTTCTTAACTTTAAATTTTGACCACCAAATCCGTCCGTTTCCAAAACCCGTCATTCTCAAAATGACGGGTTTTGGAAATGATAATTAGAGAAATAAACTCACGTATTTTTCTTAACTCATTTACTTTTACAGTACTTAATTTCATGTTGCCTACCGTAACCCGGATCTTCGCTCGAAAACCGCTTTACAAACATTTCTTAAAGACAGGGTTCCACACAATTTTATAAAAAACAAGGTTCGACACAATTTTATAGAAAAATTTTTAAAAAATAATAATAAAAAGGTAAATAAGACAATGATCCTTATATTTAAAGGCTTTTCAGAAATCTAAAAAATTTCATTAATGAAAACAAAATCAAGGGTGTGGTTCTTTAAAAAACACTGAAAATGATTCTCATTCGTTCATATGAAGCTAGCCACGGTTTACAAAAACAACATTTCGAAACACTTCGTTTATCATTGTTCTTTATTTGTTTGTTTTTTATAAATAATAATAACAATAAAACAAAACCAAAATTACAAACAAAAAACAACAAAAATGCCCCATTGTTTGTGTTTCCTTTTCTGCAGCAAAAAAAGAGATTGGACAAGATTTGGGTGCAGAAAATTGGAAATGGCTTCTTCTTCTTCTTCTTTTTTTAGATTAGCTTTTTTGGTTTTCGAAACCAGATTGTTTCTGGGAGATTTTCTCCGGCGGCCTAACTTCCCAAAAAATTTCTCGGCCACCCCTCCCCGCGCTCCCAATTTCAAAATACAGAAAATTATTATTATTATTGTTACACATTTTTAAAATTCCTCTTCTTCTTCTTCTTCTCCGCAGACATTTTTTTGTTTTGGGGGGCGAAAAAAAAAGAAACTTTTGAAAACATTTGAGGAAACGAATGAATGAGGCTTGTGTGACAAGAAGCAACAAATAAAAAATAATTAAGAAAAATTGTTTGAAGGGACGTTCTTAAAAAAAAGCATTGATCCAATTTTTAAACGCGTTGCGGTCGTGCGTTCCCAAAAAAATTAGAAAAAAACTAGTTAATAGCTATCTTCATATCATTTTCAAGAACTATAAATATTTTCAAAGCTTTGCGGTCACAATTGTTCGTAAAGGAATGCTCCACGGACGGCTGAAATGTATCCAAGATAAAAGAAAATGTAATTCTCTATCGAATGGTACCAAAAAATAAAGTTTTTGACCAAAAATGGCCGAGAAACACAAAAAAACGCTTACAATTCATTTTTGGTCCCAGGAGAAAGTTAGTCCCCGCGTTTGGTTTTCTAGGCCACGTTGATTCCAAACTTCTTTTTTTTAATGCAAGAACTAATTTTAAAAAATAAATGTTTAAAAGTGTGGAAAACCAACGTGGCCTAGAAAACCAAACGCGGGGACTAACTTTCTTATCTGGCCAAAAATGAATCAAAATCGTTTTTTTGTGTTTCTCGGCCATTTTTGGTCAAAAACTTTATTTCTTGGTACCATTCGATAGAGAATTAAATTGTCTTTCCTCCTAAATACATTTATTCCGTATTATTCCGTCCTAGGATCCTTCCTTTAAGGCAAATGTGACTCGTTTTGTCGCGTTGCGGTTGCGGCGCGGTTTTTTTCTAAAAATTTCATAATAGAGAGTTCTTGAAATAGAAAATAAAACCCCCTCTTTTATAAGCCGCACCGCAACCGCGACGCGTTCTAAATAAAGTACCGTAAAATTCCAGTGCAATGGCCTAGAAAACCAAAATTCGAAAAACTAGTCCAAAAAACATGACGTCACCATGACGTCATCTAAAGGTCCACTGTAATCCAATTTTCAGAACCAATTTGATTAAAACCCTCGCAATTGCTTTTTTGGTCATCTTTTTCGGGATTCTCAATCCCGAAAGTTTCATTCAATTTAATGTTTTGTTTAAAAAAACAGACTACAGTAATTTAAAGGAACATACTGATCGGAAAAATGGGGGAATTGGCTAAAAAAAAAGTTAATTAACTCTCAAGAAAATGAAATTTACCAACAAAAAAAGAAAGAAAGAAGACGGTGACTCGTAAATTGAAAAAAAGGCAACAAACACAACTTTTTCCTAGAAGATGGGCTCTCTCTCTTTTTCAGAAAAATCCGAAAAGGAAGAAATTGTGGTGTGTTCCTTCCGGCCTGTTAAAAGTGAACAATATATTTCTACGTTTCTACGTAAATGCTACGGCAACCGAATGACTAATCTTCGAAAGAAAAATAATAAACAAATATTTACAATACTGATGCGTCGTATATGGCACACGTAGCGTGCGGCTGCTCCTTCCTTCCTTTCTCGGTGACGGAAAAAAAGGGTGTTTTAAAAAAATGAGGCGCGGAACACATATGGCGTCATTTTGAGATTATGAGGCTTTTTTTCAAATGTTTGTAACTTTTTACAAAATTGGTCAAATTTTTAATTCTTTGGCTTTAATTAAAGCCCTGAATCTATATTTTCGGATTTTAAGGAGGAAAGGAGTTTTTGAATTTTCAAATTTGGACAACTTTACGGAAAGTTGTGAAATTTTGAAAATCTGAGCTTCTGAAAACCCTATTTTCAAATAACCGTAACTTGTTTCAAAATTGGCCAAATTTAAATATTTTTGGCTTTAATTAAAGCCCTGCTTCGATATTTCCAGATTTTAATGAGACAAATGAGGTTTTGAATTGTAAAATTTGGAGAATTCATCAAAGTTATGATATTTCTATAACCCTGGTCTTCCAAACCTCATTTTTCAAATTCTCATAACTTTTTCAAAAATTTCCCAAATTTTGAATTTTTTGGCTTAAATTAAAGCCCTGAATCTATATTTTCAGATTTTGGGAACAAATCTACTTTTTAAATTTTAACTTTCGAAAAATTCGAACCAAAGTTAAGAGTGCCAAGAAACCTAATTTTCGGAACATCAATTTTCAACTGCTCATAACTTTTCTCCAAATTTTCCAAAATTTTCGAATCATGAATCAAATCGAAGCTAAAAATCTCAATTTTCAGAATTACTAACCTATAATAAAATCCAACAATTCCCTGAATAGTTATGACGATTTGTAATCCAAGAATTATTTTTTCAAAACTAAAAAAGTAATGGTTTTAAAACCTCATAACGTTTCTCCGACCTTTTCATTTTTCAAAATTTTTCGCTTCAATTAAATCTCAATTCTAAAATTTTCAGAATCTCACAATTATTTAAAAAAAGGAACCCGAAATGTTTATTTTTTTTAGTAAAATTCAAAAAATCCGAAAAATACGCCAAAATAGTTGGAAGCCAAGGCTTGTTCTAAGCGTGCACGCTCAATTTTTTGAACTCGTTTCGAAAATTCAATTCCTACCCTTTTTCGAACAAAAATCAGAAACCTCTTTTTTTCTGACAATTTTCAAAGTTCAAACTTCCTCTGTTTACATTTCCCTCTTCCCCCCCCCCCCCAAACATCAAATTTCCACCTATTATCAAAAAAAAAAGTCAGCACGGGGTCGGAAAATTTCGATCATGATCAGTTCAAGTTTACACAATATTTTGCAGTTGTCAAAAAAAAACCGTCCCAAAAAAACTGTTATGGCGCCGGGCTCGGCGCCAGAAACCCTCCTGATAAGACGGAAATTGAAAAGCTTTTTGGCGCCGGGAGGGCAAAACGAAAAAGCAAAATGAAAATAACACGAGGAAAAAACCCCTCAGATGTCAGATGATTTTTAGAGCAGAAAGAAGCACTATTTTAGTACAGTATTCCCCCCTTCATTTTGGCAAAAAAAAATAAAGTAAAACAATTAACATATAACAGTTTGAGGGGTTCAGTGGAGATCGAGTTAATAATTATAGAGATACATACAACAATAATAAATCAATATAAAAATAAATGCAAAAAGTATTGGAGTTGAGGTACGAGCACTTTAGGTGAGCTGCTTGTTGACAGTTCTTCTAACCGTCGAAGTTCCATCGATGAATTTTGTCTGGAACAGGACGTCCGCATTGCTGAACATACCTTCTTTCAAGGAGACGACAACGAACTGAAAAATATTAGGAATTTTTTTAAAAATCATGTTGAGCTGCTTTTTTAAAAATTTTAATAATTATTTACGTCGCGGAAACACAAAAATTGTCCCTAAAATTCAATTAAAGGTAATGTACCACCAAATTAAAGACAATATCCTACTTCTAATTTTTTTGCAAAATAGTATTTATAATAATCTTAATTTAAAAATATCTGTAAAAATTTACAAATCTCCAATTCCTAAAAATCCTCAAAACCTTTAATTTTCTTTCACAATCTCAATATGAAGTCACAAATTACGTGGTTTTTCCGTTTACTTTGCAAAAAATTTAAATGACGTTCAAAATGAGTAGCTTATCAATTTCAATTTTTCCAGAACGTGCTAATTTCTAATGTCGTTGAAAAACTTAAAATCACCATCTAAGCGATTGACGTGGAAAGTTCAAAACAATTCAATAAATGTATACATTTATTAATAATTAGGGACTTAAAGACAACGTGCCACTTAATTTTCACTCTCTATTTTCCAACAATTCCCAACATCCGATATAACTTCGAAAAAACGCAGTTTTCTCAGAAAAACGACAATTTCAGACATCTATGTTGTTAAATTCTCATAACTTTTCTCAAAAATGTGCAAATTTATTAATTTATGGCTCAAAATAAAGCTCAGAATAATTATTCCCTTTTTTCGACATTAAAAATGGTTTTGACTATTCAAAAATTCTCAAAATTTCGAAGAAAACCATGGTATTTTTCAAACCCTCATAACTTCGCTCAAAAATGTGCGAACTTCTTGATTCATGGCTCAAAATGAAGCTCAGAATAATTACTTTCATTTTTTTAGACTTTAAAAAATGATATTAACATCTAATCCGAAAAATGGTATTTTATAATTTTAAACTGCTCAATTTCTAAGATACGCATAACTTGCTAAGAAGCTCAAAATTCTATAATTTCCAACAATATTTAAAATTTTATTTTTCCCCCTAAAATTCCCATATTTCTTCCCCAAATCTCCTAAAATCCCAATTCCCCTCACAAAAACCAACCTGACTATTCGTAAAATGAGTCTTAATCATTTTCCCAATATTCGCCGTATGCGACAAATCCAACGCCGCGTCAACCTCGTCCAGAATATAAAGCGGCGCCGGCTTGAACTTCAACATTGCCAAAATCAACGACAACGCCACCAGCGATCTCTGTCCACCCGACAATTCCTGCAGACTTTCCTTCCATTGTCCATTAAATGACACTCGAACTTCAACACCATCCAACAATGATCTCCCTTCCAATGGGACCAATTGTGCATGTGCTCCTGGCAAAAGTGTCGAGAAAATGTTGCCAAAGTCCTAAATTAAACAAAAATAAAAAATTTCTAAAAATGTCTCAGGATTTATCTCTGTGTTTAATATCACATTCATTCATATTAAATCGTAGTAATTTTTTGGGCATCACAGACAAATTTAAAACCACCAAGCGGAATCGAACCCGCGACCTCTCGCACCACACACCTCACACGCTAACCACTCAACCACCGACCACTCACCAGATTCACATGATAATGCGCCTTTTCAATCTCTGCCACTTTCTTCTCATCAAGTACACTGATCGTGTGTAGAAGTGTCTGCTTGTCGTTCTCAACTCGTCCTCGTTTCAGCTTGATATCTTGCAACTGGAAAAAGAAAACACGAAAATAAATATAATAGGGGAAATTATAAATGAGAAAAGACGTTTTTTTTGGAGGTGGTGAAATATGATCTTTATTCATGTTTTCTTTCTTTCTGTGTGGAAAACAACTCAAGAAACGAGCACGATTTGTTTTCAAAAATGTATTATCTACTTCCTGAATATCTATTTTTGTACCTTTAAAAAAATCCAATTAGTCTTCATAAAAGAAAGTGTAAAAAATTGAATTTTTCCCGTTTTTTTAAAGCAAAATGTGGCTTTAACATATGTTTTCTTACAACTTAAACAATTTTCTTAAAAATTGGTTGAAAATTCAAAATTTCTAGAATTTATTATAGCTACAAAGGAAAACTTAACAGTTTATCGTTTACTTTTTTCAAATCTTCATCTTCTGAAACTCTAAAAAACCTATGAATCAATTTTTTCAGAAAAAATGTCTTTTTAATTTATTTTGAAGTTTCAATCTAAAAAAATTGTTTTCAGGGGTTTTTTTTAGATTCTGCCGATTGCTTAAAAAGTTTGGAAAAAATTCGAAACTTTTTGAAATCCAGTTTTCCACGTGAATCGCTTCAAGACCCAAAACTAATCCCTTTCAACAATTGCATGGATTTTTTAAAAATCTTTATGGTAACCTATTATTTATGAATCCAAGAAGGCCGGATAAGCCCGAAAGACCCAAAAAGCCCGAAAGGTCCAAAAAACACTAAAAATTAAATTTTTCCCAAACTATTATTTATGAATCCAAGAAGGCCGGATAAGCCCGAAAGACCCAAAAAGCCCGAAAGGTCCAAAAAACACTAAAGAATTAAATTTTTCCCAAACTATTATTTATGAATCCAAAAAGGCCGGATAAGCCCGAAAGACCCAAAAAGCCCGAAAGGTCCAAAAAACACTAGAAATTCATTTTTTCCCAAACTATTATTTATGAATCCAAAAAGGCCGGATAAGCCCGAAAGACCCAAAAAGCCCGAAAGGTACAAAAAACACTAAAAAATTAAATTTTTCCCAAACTATTATTTATGACTCCGAGAAGGCCGGATAAGCCCGAAAATCCCAAAAAAAGCCCAAAAAGCACGAAAAGCCTAAAAACACTAAAAACAAAATTTTTCCCAAAGATCTGTCAGTAGTGAGTGCAAAAGACCCGCCAAGCCCAATTTAAGCCCATAAAACCCGACTGGTGCCGGCAAGCAAAAATAACCTGTTTCCAAATTGAATTTCTGGGATAATTATTTATAATTATTTTTTTTCAAATTCAATAGGTCTATTAAAAATGTGCTTCAGGAATAAATAATATCGAAATATCGAAATTTAAAAAATGTATAAAAAAGTTTAAAAATATCGAAATTTTCTGAAAAACCCGCCGAAAAACACCAATAATATTAAAATTCGAAATTTTTATATAATCTTTTAATTATTCATTGTTTATGGACTAAAAATACAAATTTTAATTCTACTATTTTTTATTTATTAAATATAAAACTACAATTTTCTCAAATTTTCAAAAATTGCAAAAAAATGCGGATTTTCGCGGCAAAATAAAAAATTCCAGTTTCACAACCAGCCGTAATCTCTGGCAATTCTAGCTGACCTTAATTTCTCCTCCTTTAACGAACTAATGCCGAATTTTCGCCTATGAACCACTAATTCGCCCCCCCCCCCCTCCCGTATTCCCTAAAAATCCCCCTCCTTCCTTACCTGAGCCTCAACATTATCAAAATTCTCGCTAGCCTTCGCATTAATCTTCCTCTCCAACGTCTCAATTTTCACCGTCATTTCCTTCAACTGATCTTGTCCTTTTTCTTGCGAAAAGCTATAATTTATTGCATGTTGTAAATTACAAAAAAAGGAAAAAAGCAACCGCACTTCTCAAAATCATATTCCGTATTCTTCTTGCCGAAATGCTGCTCCTCTTGCTCAATCCATTCGCACTTCTTTTTCTGCTTCGTTGCCGCCGCTTTACACTGCTTCTCATTCTCCGCATATCGTCCTTTTTCCTTTTCCAGCGTTTCGATTGAAGATGTCTAGAAAATTGGGAAAAGTTTTACCAAATCTTTCCAAACTTACAATTTTGAGCTTTTCCCTCTTATGACTATCAATCCCTTTCATAACCTTCTTCATCTCATCATCTTGTGCACGGACCCTCTTCTTCAGCGCGTCCAATTGATCACGTACCACTTTTTCATCCGCCTGGAAAAGGATAAATTGATTGAAAATATTAAAATTTTGAAAAATATTTTTTAAAATAATTTTTTAAATAATCTCAGCTTGTCAGTTAACAAGAAAACGCTCTAATTTTTGAAACTAAGATCAAGTAGGGTCAAATTAACTGAACAGCTGTCTTTAAGGTATTCATCATATTAAGAGGAACCTATTTTTCGGAAAAATGTGATAAAATACTTAGAGTACAACTCTTAAATTTGGATTCTCGGTCAAAAAGGAAGCGTGAGCTCATTTTTCCAATCTAGCACCAAACTCACCAACGCCACCTCCAAATCCTTATGCCTCTCCACCAACTCCACATTCAACGCATCCAACTCCGATTGCCTTCCCTCCACCCCTTCCGACTCTAGCCGAATCTGCTCCGTCAGCTCTTCAACTTCCGCCCGTTTCGCCATGATGTTCCGCGACGCGTTCTCCCGTGTCTCGCGATTCTTGCTCGCCTTCTGCTCTAACGCTTCCAGCTTCTCTCTTAGCTTCTTCTTCTCGCGCTCTTGGAACGCTTTGTCGTTCTTTTTAAGAGCTTCCAGTTCTCTGACAGTTTTCATGAGCGTGTCGAATTGTGCCATCTTGTTCGCCACCTCATTCGTCACTTCTTCCAGCTCGTTTTCCGCAATCTCAAGCTCATTTTGGATAACTCCCAATTCCGAATTCTTGATATTTTCCTTGATTGCATCTAATCTTCTTTGAGCGTTCACAAGATGTTCCTAAACAATGCTTATTTACAATAGATGACGCCAAAAAAATATAAAACTATTAATTTTTTATTTTTTTTACAAAGTTTGGAACCGAAATTTTTAATAGAAAAAATCACAAAATGTTATTTAAAATTTAACTTTCAAAAAATTCTCAAAAAAAAAAATTCTGAAACCTTTGAAATTTCGACATCAGTATTTAAAATCGATTTTCAGACAAAAAATTTCAAATTCATCAAATTTCAGATCAAAAAAATGAAAAAAAAAAGGATTTTTTGGTTAAAATTCGGCAAAAAATGCTCAACCCTCGATTTTTTTCTATTTTTGCCTTAAAATTCTGAAAAACTGTCTCATTTTCAGAAAACGCAAAACATTTCCTGCATGTAGGTACAAAAATCGAAAAATTTGGACAGTTTTGAGGAAAGTTACAAAATTTTGAATTTCCGTTAGAATTTTCAAAAAATCAGACTGTTTCTGAATATCAAAATATCGATTAGAAATTCTAAAAATCAATATTTTAAGAAATTCTTCCTAGAATCTCTAGGAACGTATCTAATTCCGAGAGATCTCTTTAATATTATCTGAAACTGTTCCAAGTCACTGAACTAAATTTCGAATCAAAATTAAAAAAAAAATATCTGAAACAGAAAATTTTCCGTTTTTTGTCTAATAATGGTTTTTACCCCAAATTCAGCTTTTTCCGCAATTTTATTTTATATTTTAAACATGCACAGAAAATTTATTAAACTATCCCCAAATTCACCGAAATCTCCCAATTTTAGGAACCTAAAAATTTGATTGTTCCAAAAATTCGACCTAAAATTTCAAATCTTTGTAACTTTTCTCAAAACCATCCAAATTTCGATATTTTCGCACTAAAATGCTTGAAATAATATGCATTTTTTGAAAATGAGACAATTGAGACTTTGTTTTTCGAATTTTAACCAAAAAACCACATTTTTCAGACAAAATCTACCTTTTTATGTATTTTGGAAACTCACAAAGATTTGAAAATTAAATGTTTATTTTAAAAAAATGAATTTTCTGAAGAATTGCTGAAAACCTTTGAAATTTGGGATCAAACTCTTTTATTTACAATTAAAAGAAAAAAAAGGAACATTTTCTGTTTCAGATATTTTTTGAAAATTTAATTTAAAATCTTTGAACAATTTTAGTCTTTTTGCGTATCTGAAATATTCTGAAAATATAGAAGATCTCTCTGAAAATGACATGTGATGAGATTCTAGGATACATTTTTAAAAAATAGTTATTTTCAGAATTTTGAATCGATATTAGAAATGCTTCACATATTTCAAACCAAATTTTTCAAAAATATCTGAAACAGAAAATTTTCAAATTTTTAAAACTATATTTTTGGATTTGGAATTATTTCGAATTCTGAAAAAATTAATTCAAATTTACATTCCCTTGAAAAACCCCCTTCAATTTCCAACACCCACCTTAATTTCATGATACTTTCTCGACGCTCCCGCCATTCGATCCAACTCCGCCTTCATCTTCGTCAATTCCTCTTCTTTCGCCAATTTCTCCGGTTTCCAGTCATGAACCGGTTGCAGCAACAGAAACACCGATCCTTCCGATCGATCAGTATGACCACCCGACATAACACCACCCGGCTTCACATCATCCCCTCTTTCCGAAACCACTCTTGTTCTGATCAGACTGTTATATGACATTTCACGAGCACATGCCAATGATTTTGTGACCAAAATCTGAAAAAATTGAAACTTTCCGTGAAAAATGCTTTTTTTAAAAAGGGTTGCCAAAAATCCCTTACACTTCCAAAAATATTCTCCATAATAATTTTCAACTCTGGCGGGTATTCAATCAAATCCAACATGTGTTTCACTTCTTCCTTGTGTTTTGCCGCCTGAAATTATGTTTATTCTATAATTTATTCCTTTTTTTTGTTGTTTGTTGAATGCCCCGCCCCCCATAAATCACACAAATCCTGACAATTTCCCCCCCGGTTGTCTAACATTGTAAATACTTCCTTATGTTCCGCCCGTTTGCCTAAGGCTATCATTTTGTTGGATTGAAAAACGGATTTTCTTGTTCACTTTTTAAAATCACAAAAAAATCAAGTTTCAGAAAATAAAAAAATTCTAGAAGCTTCCAAAATGTTCAAAAAAATTCCAGAAAACTCGAGAATGTTCCAGAAAATTCCAAAAGGCTCCAGAAAATTCTAGAAGCTTCCAGAATGTTCCAGAAAATTCCAGAAGCGTCCAGAACATTCCAGAAGCGTCCAAAAAATTCCAAAAGCTTCCAGAAAATTCTAGACGCTTCTAAAAAATTTCAGAAGCTTCCAGAAATTCGCAGAATTAATAATTAGAAAAAAAATTACAAAGATAATTAAAATTTTTTCTGAAACCGTAATTTTTAATTTTCTGTTTTTTTTCGAAACGGAATTTTTTTTTCAGAATTTTCAAAAACTTAAGAAATTTGAAACTCTTTAGAAAACAACGAAGATTGTAAATCTTTCAAAAACTAATTATTTTTAATTTAAGAAAATTGAAATCAGAATCTTTATTCAAAATTTGACATGAATTTCGGTGTTTTTTCTCTGAAACGCCAAAATTGTCAATTTTTAAAAAACCTTTTTCTATTTTCAATATGTTTTTGTTCACTTTTTTCAGACCTCAAACTTTCCTACACTTAAATTTTTATACATTCATTATTTTGTCATTAAATCTTTCTAAAACCGTAATTAATTTTATTTTCTCTGTAAATCGTACTTTTTTCGAAAACGACATTTTCTTTTTGGAAATGTTAAAATACATATTAAAGATTCACAAAACAATTGTTTTTCAAAAAAAGAAAATTAAAATTTTTTGTTGAAACGGCAATTTTTCAGCATTTTCGGGTACCGGAAATTTGAAATAAGAAAAAAAAATTAAATTTTCAAAACTTTCAAAAATTGTTATGCGTGTATTTTTTTTATGGAATGAACAGAAATCGCTATTCAACACTTGAATTTCCATTTTTTCTGAAACTGGAAATTAAAAAAAAACTTTTATTCTCATTTTCAATTTTTTTCTATAATTTATTTAAGATATTTCAGATCCCTAAACTTTGAAAATTTCTTAATTACGCAACAAATTAGTGTTCCCCGATAGTATTCCAATCCAATAAAAATTCCACAATTTCATTTAAAACCTCATTCAACTATTATTGTCTCACAAAATCGGCTTCATAAACGTGAAATTCCCTGTTTTGCGAAATAGTGTATGGTGAGGGATAATAAGACAACGCAACGCAACCCTTCCCATTGTCCTCACGCGTGACGTGTCGAATTTTTTGACAGAGGTTTTCTCACGTCTATATAACAGATTTTGTAAACATCTAGTATCATTAAACGCTGGTATACCTATTGAAATACCAATATTTGAAAATTTCTAAATAGATTATACAAAAAACAAATTTAAAAGGAGGCATTTTTTCATTTTAATCTTGAAAACATGCAGAGAAATAAAAATATTTTTGAGTTCCAACATTTTAGAAATTTTTGAGCTCAAATATATTTATTTCTGAAAATTTGTTTTGTTGGAAAACGGTATTTACAACATTTCAAGTTTAAAAGTTTTTTTCTTCCGATTATAGTGCAAAAAAAAACGACTGGCACTCTATCTTTAAGTCCCACATTTTCGTGACAAGTGATAAGAGGTGTCACGTAAATTTAGGATTTAAAGATAGAGTGCCAGTCGGTTTTTTGCACTATATTCGGAAAAAAAACACGTTTTAAACTTGAACTATTGTAAATACCGTTTTCCAAAAAAGAAAAAGATGCCACCCTGGTGGCACCCTGTCTTTAACTCCCATATTTGCTCTTCTTCAAAACAACCCCCCCCCCCCCTAACTCTCCACTTATCCCATCAAAATACTCAGTTAACCCTTCTCATCCAAAAAAAAAACGAACAACTAGATAGTTTGTCAGAAAAAAAAAACAAAAAATACACAAAATGTGTGGCACTTCCTAGTTTTTTTCGTTCTTTTTTTTTTTTTTTGTTGGAGAGCCCTCATTCGTAGTATTCTCCTATTTTTCATCCCCCTTCCCTTTCTCTTTCCCCGACAAAAACAGCAGCAATTTTCCTTCAAAAAAAAATCGAAAAAAAAAGTGCACGCCAAGAAAATAAAAAAAAATATCCATATATAAAAAAATATGAATATGTCACTCCTCCGTTTTTCCCCTCTTCTCCCATTTTTCTACCAAGATAAAAAAAAAAGCAAAAAATGACATCTTTTCTTGCAAAAAATTCAAATTTCTCCCCCCTTACTCTTCAAGTTCTGTTTTTTGGTGAAAAAGAGCACGTTCACGTTCACCCCCCTCAAAAAAAATATTCCAAAAACCACCAGAACGTCGGGGCGCAGAAGAAGAAAAAAATAGAAGAGAGTATGAAAAAAGGGCCATTTGGGAGTGGTATTCTTCGAGCTCATTCCCCTCCCCAGCGGAGCACATCATTCATTTTCGGCGGTTTTTTCCCGACATTTTTTTTTGGCGGGGGGGGGGGGGGGGGGGGGGGAAATAGATAATTTTATGGATTCTTTTTTTTTTCAAAAAAAAAATTGCCACTTTCAGCAAAACTCCTCAAATTCGCTCCAATGGCAAAAATGTAGCTAGATTCTTAATTTTTCTATAAAAAACCCTTAAATCCTCACTTTTTTGAAATTCTAAAACAATTTAAATTTAAAAAATTACAGTTTCATCGAAAATTAAAAAAAAATCAATTCTTTTAAAACGAAATTCACATAAAATACTCTAATTTTTTGAAATTCCAAAATTTTCGTTTTTAAATTTACATTTTGAGAAAATTAAAGCTAATTATTACATTTTTTCGAATAAAACCTGTTTTAAAGCTTAAAGCTAAAATTACAATTTTCTATTCAATTTTCAGCCTAATTAACTAATTAACTGATTTCTAATTAACTTCGAAAAAAAGGCGTTATTAAAAAACGTTTTATCAACATTTCAAATTTTGAGCTTTTCCTCTAATCCCCTTGATATTAGCAATTTTACCATTCGATTCCAAATTTTCCGTAGATCTCAAAAACATTCAAAGTTTTGAATTTATCCCATTTTAACAGATATTTATGTCCCTTTGAAATTTCAGAAAAAAATACGTTCATTTTCAAGTCTGGAACCCTCCTTCCCCTCTCTGAATCGAGAATTTACTTTACTTTTAACGAAATTTTAAGAATTTCAGCGTTTTCCCCAAAAACAATCCATTCCCATTTACCAAAAAGCAAAACAATCAAATCCCGAAATTTGTTTTCCATCGTGTTTGAAAATTTTTAGAAAAAAAACATTAATTTCCCCACAAAATGAATATTTTTTCCGTCATTTCCAAAATTTGAGTCAAAAATAATTGTCTACTTTAATTTTCACAATTTTTCTCTAAAAAACCAGCAAAACTCCGAATTTTTTCAAATTTTCAAATGTCTTCAACTGTAATCTCCGGTTTTTCAATCTTTAACCCCATTTCGACAGATTTTAAAACTTTTACACAATTTCCAGTAAAAAAATCTGAAAATTTAAAATTTTAAGCAAAATTCACTTCCTTCCACCTTCTGAAATTCAGAAAATTCAGAATTTTCGAAAAATTGACTTTTTTTTTTAAATTATAAGAATTTCAGCTTTTTTTTATAATCCCCCATGGGGTATTCTATTTTCCAAAAAAAAAAAAAACAACAAAATTTTCACATGAAGAAAATACTCCAAAATTCGTCCCGTTTGTTGTTTTAAAGCTCCAAAATGTATTTTTTTCAACCAAAAAAACTCCCAAAAAAAATTCGCGTTTTTTTTAAATATGGTGGCACATATGTCATTTTTGTGCGTCTATGGTCTTTTTCAGCACCGAGAAAAAACCCAGATCCAGAAAAAAAAACAATGTGCACCCAAAAAAGGAGGGATTGCCGCAATTCAGCAGCTGGCTGCAAATTAAATTTATGCCAGGGTTTCTTCTTCTTCGAGGGGAGAACAAAAAAAGAACAAAAAAAAACGCGCCGAAGATGAACATAAAACATTTTCTCTATTTTTTTGCGTAGAAAAACGGTCTTTTTTGATATTTTTCGAAAAAAAGGCATTTTTAGGTCGAAAAACTAAAAATTTAGGATTTTTTAAAAGCTAAATTCAATTTTCAAAATTTTGGCGATTTAAAAAATAGAATTTTGAACAAATTAAAAAAAATTCAAATTCCTTTGTCCCAAATTTTCCGAAAAATATACCATTTTTCTGAAATCAGAAACTTAAGCCCTTTTAAAAACCTAATCGACAAGTGCGCTCCACTGAACTAAATGAGAAAATCTAATTTTTCGAGAAACGCCGTTTTTAGGCCGTTTTATCGTTTTTTTTCTTTTGGAATTAACTAAAATTCCGAAATACTAATTTTTGTTTGTTTTCATACATTTGTCATCTTTTTTCTCACCCAAAACCTTAGAAAACTAGGACAGCTGAAATATTTTATAGTAATCAAGTGAATCCCTGTCTTTAAAATAATTTTCAATTCCGATTTTTAGAAAATTCAAATTTTTCTATAAAAGCATTTATAAATACCCAACAAATATTGTTCGATAAACGC
This sequence comes from Caenorhabditis virilis, assembly GCA_964036255.1. Taxonomy (NCBI): domain Eukaryota; kingdom Metazoa; phylum Nematoda; class Chromadorea; order Rhabditida; family Rhabditidae; genus Caenorhabditis; species Caenorhabditis virilis. The sequence continues at coordinate 16,752,799 of OZ038416.1, forward strand.
TATTTTTCATATTGCGCTCTAGTGGACAGCCGGTCTTGGAATAAGTCCAAGAAATGACCAAAGAAATCGAGTTCGGGTTTCCTTAAAGAGATGATACCATAATTCAAATCCCGAAATCAGAAAACAATAAACACGAATCCCTAATGAAACAGTAAATTTTAGAAACTTCCCAACAACAAAAAACCCTCCCGTCCCGCTTACCACTTCCTGCGCCGTTGCCCACCGCATCCCATCCAATCTCGGCGAGAAATTCGACGATTTACTTCTCGTCTCCGCGACGGGAATCAACGTTTTCCGCGTGCTAAACGTTTTGTGCTCCACCATGCTTCGTGCAATGTTTTGTGTTGAGACAACCACTTGGGAGAGCTGCAAAAAATGGGCCAAAATTATCGAATTTATTTTTTTGTGGGTTTCTAAAGTTAATCGGCTCTAAAAAACGTTAGGGCCGCATTTTTAAATGTATCTGGGGGCCTATTTCAAAAAAAAAATCAATTTTTCAAAATTTGTCGAATTACACCTCTTGGAAACCCAATAATTTTTGAATTCCTAAATTAAAAATCAATTCCGCTTTCCCGTCGTACCTTTCTTTTCCGCCCTTTCTTAATGATGCTCTAAGAATCTCGAGCAAGGAAAAAAAAGTACAAAAAATAAATGAAGAAAAAATCAAGATATATGAAAAACCATAAAATATTCTCATAAAAAATAACGCATGGATAATCTTTTTAATGTTTTGTTGTTTTTCCGTGTTTTTTATTTTCGACGGGCGAATAAAATCGCAAAATTGGTTTTTTTTTTCACTCGTTTAGACGCTTTTTATATATTTTGTTTATTGAAAATTTGGGATTAGGTCCTTTTTTTCTATTTTTCGTTTTAAATCACGCTTAACTGACGTTTAACACGCTTAATTCGCGCACACTCGCTCAATTCACGCTAAACTCACTTAATTAACTCTTAGCTCGCTTAATTCACGCATAACTCGCCTAATTCACGCTCAATTCTCTTAATTCGCTTAATTCACGCTGAACTCACTTAATTCACCCCTAACTCGCTTAATTAACGCTTTCCTGTTCTTTTTGTCAATGATAATTGTATTTTCATTTAAATTTTGAAAAAAAGTGCATTACGCTTAATTCACGCCCAATTTTTCGGTAAAGAAATTTCAAAAAAGCAACCGATCTTGAAATATTGTTTAAAAATGACTCTCTCTCGCCCAAAACCTCGAATTCGCGCCTAATTCACGCCAAATTTTGGCTCCTTAATTTTGCGCCAAAATTCAGCGTAAATTAGGCGTGAATTCGAAGTTCTTTGCTTAGAATAGCTCTCCGTGCTATCACCAAGATTACAAGAAAAACCAGATAAAACCAAAAAAAGAAACCAGAACCGGAAATTAAGATTTCTGGATTTCCTGTGCAATTAGCCAAAAAAAGCCTCCCCCCATTCCCCCTAACCAACTAATGAACATCTAGATATCCAGAACAAATCTACAGCTCCCAGCCACCGCCAAAAAAAAAGAACGTGTTGTATTTTCAGTTGTGCGAGTGTTCATTTCATCTATCAAAAAGTTCCAGGAGTGAAAAACGAGAGGAGGGTTCTCTCTATACAATCCAAATATTAGTATTTTTTTGTGCTCACGTTCCGTAAACAACTTTTCTCGATTTTTGCATCTCTCTCTCTCTGTGTTCGTCTACGTCAATTTGAAAGCAAGAAAACGATGCAGTCAATGACTCAACAAAATATAAGTGTGGATGAGTTATATTCATGCCTTTTTTTTTAAAGCAAAATTTTCCATTTCTTCGAATTTTTCCAACATACAAAGGAACAATTAGGTTTTTATGTCATTTTTCCAGTTTTTCTTCTAATCTGGACGATATGAAGAAAGGTATGGCTATTCCGAGCAAACCGTTTCAAATTAACGCTTAATTTAGGATCTTAGCTCAAATTTGGCGCGAATTAGGCGTGAGCTCGAGATTTATTGGCAAAAAAGTAACTTTTAAGCAGTATTGTTAGTTTTAAGAATTAATTAAGCGTGAATTTGGCGGATCACTTAATTTTTTGAAATTTGCAACCGAAAACTTGGGCGCGAATTAAGCGCAATGAGCTTATTTCACAATTAATGCAAATATCATTGATACAAACTAAGAGTGACGTGCATTAACACTGAATCAAGCGAATTAAGAAGATGCTAGGTAAGAAGCAACCTTTTCAGCACCTAACATAACAAAAATTTGTCAAATTGGAATTTAAGAGCAGGTGTCAATTGGAGAGAAAAAGACAATTTGGGAGAAAAAAGGTGACAATTCGGGAGAATTTTGTCTAGTCGATTTTTAAATATGAGTTTGAAAATTTAGCTCTTTCAGGAGAATTTTAGAATTAAAAAAAGTTGTTTTCCACATTAAATCGAAGATATCTCATAATTTTCAGAACTAAATTTTCAAAACTTTGAGATATCTTCGATTTTTAATGTTGAAAACAACTTTTAAAAATTTTAAAATCCTCCTGAAAGAACTAAATTTTCAAAGTAATATTTAAAAATCGAAAATACTCCGAATTCTCACTTTTTTCTCCCGAATTAATATTTTCTCTCCAATTGACACCTGCTCGAATTTAAACCCACATTTTTTGACATTTAAAAAATCGTCTAAAAACCACCAAATTAGAAAATCAAAAATATTTGGAAAACCTTCCAAAACTGTTGAAAAAACTATTTTTAACCATGTTCCAGTTCTAACCCTTTTGTCTCCTAGAACACCTATGTCTCGTTCATCCGAGACCTATTTCTGAACTTTCCAGACCTCCCCTTCCCTCCTTTTAAAGATAGGATCCCACATAACTTAAAACTTCTGCTATTTCATTATGTTTGCATTTTTAAAGCTCATTTCTTTAAAAATCTAATTGCTATTTCATATTAAATTCCACTTCCCTTATTATCAAAACAAGTGTCACTTCCCTAACCAATTTCAATAATCAGATTTTCCCTTAAAGACACGGTGCCATCCATTTGATATAATTCAAACCAATTCAATTTTGTCTAGTTTAGTACTGCGGTCATCTCCATTTCTCATATTTCAATTTCAGCTTAATACCTATCCAAAAAATCCAAAAAACATTTCCACGGATTATAGAACCTCTCAAAAACCTACCTTTAAACCAATTCGAGAGAGAAACAAAAAAAGCATGAATCTTTTCAAAAACATCCAATTTCCAACGCACTTTTAATCCCTTTCATAATCTTCCATCATTTTACTTAAACTCTCAACCCCAAATCTACACCATTTTATAGGCAAAACCTTCTATTCTTCTACTTCTCCTCCACCTCCTCCTCCCTTTCGGCATTTCCCCTTTTCCAGAAGTGCCGCCGCCCGTCCCGTTACAATCAACTAAACATTTTCTCCTACTTCTTCTCAAAATGCATAAAATAAGAGGAAAAGAAGGGAAGAACTTCCTGTCCAGGATTAGGTTTTTCTCCCCCCCTCCTCCTCCCAACTCTTCATTTCTTTTAGTAGTGTGTGTTTTCTTTGCAACTTTTTCACCATTTCAATTTTTTCCAGAAAAAAACCAAAAACAAAAACAAGATTAATTCTTTTTTTCAAATATTGTGTTCTACGCAATTTTTGCTGAAAAAGATAAAATTTCTCCCCCATCGAAATTTTCCAAAAATAAAATCCAATTTTTTTGTAATTTTCAAAATTTTGGAATTTTTACAACAAAAAAAAAAGGAAAATTTTCAGATCCATTAAAAATTTGAAAAAAAATCTCTTTTTCAGAAAAAAATTAAAAAAAATAAGCTCAATGAGCCACTTTATTAAAAATTAGCCAAAAATTGAAAAAATCAGCCAAAATCGATTCGAAATTGGAAAAATAAGTCGTTTTTTCTCACAAATTTTGAAATATCTTAAAACTTTCAGATTTTGAGGCCTTTTCACACAAAAAATAGGACTTTCTTGAAAATTTAAAAATTTCAGGAAATTATAATCGAATTTTTAGATTTTTTTTAGATAGATTTTTCCGTAGATTATTTTTTTTCGGCTGAAATTTGGGATTTTTTGTAAGTTCGTGATCTGAAATTTGGGAAAACATACGCTTTTTCTCAGATTTTTTGAAATATCTGAAAATTTTCAGATTTTGGAGGATTTTCTGGAAATTATGATGGAAAAATGGGTTCTGGAGGTCATTTCTAAGCAAATGTTTCCAGGTTTTGAAAAAAATTTTTTTAAAAGAGAATTGAGCGTGAATTAGGCGAGTTAAGAGTGAATTAAGTGAGTTTAGCGTGAATTGAGCGAGTTGTGCGCGAATTAAGCGTGTTAAGCGTCAATTAAGCGTGATTTAAAACGAAAAATAGAAAAAAAGGAGCTAATCCCAAATTTTCAATAAACAAAATATATAAAAAGCGTCTAAACGAGAAAAAAAAACACCAATTAAAATTTTTTATCACATTTTTCGGATACCCAGATGTTTTAAATCTAATATTCCAACATTTACAAAATTTGTATCTGGGTATCTGTGATTTTCGTAAAATTTGATTTTTCGAAAAATTTGAAACAGGGAGTTTTTCAAAAAAAAACCATAAAACCCAATTTTTGTTTTAAAAAAAAACTTTTTTTCAAAACCTGGAAAAATGTTGCTTAAACTGTTTGTTTACTGATTTTCAATTTTTGCTTTAATCTATTCAGAAACACCTATTATTAATGAATTTGTCAAAAAAAAAACTTTTTTCGGGCGCCCGTGGGTCCAAAACGGCTCCCGTAAAAGTGAAGAAAACAGGCGGTGGCTGTGCAAAACGGGTGGTGCCACCGCCCGTTTTTGGGTTTTTGAGGGACCGTTTTTCTCAAAATTAAGCTTTTGTACTGAATTTTTTTGTTGATTCCGTTAATAATAGGTGATTCTGAGTCGATTAAAACAAAAATTGAAAATCAGTAAACAGACACTTTAAAAATAACCCCCCAGAACCCATTTTTCCATCATAATTTCCAGAAAATTCAAAATTTTTCAGAAAAAGGCTCAATTTTTGCGTAAAACTCCTCCAAAACCTAAAAATTTTCAAATCTTTCAAAATTCTGATTAGAAAACATATATTTTCTCAAATTTCAGATCAGGATTTTCCAAAAAGTCGAAAGTTTTCAAATCTTTCAAAAATCTGATAAAAAACGTATCTATTGAAAAACCCCCTTTAAAATCCAATTTTCTCAAAAACGTAGCATTTTAAGGGCCACATTTTCAGAAAACTTTAAAAAAAGTTTTCTAGTCTAAAAAAATCTAAAAATTCTCGAAAAATCCCATCAAAAACCCCCCTTCAATTCACATTTCAAAAAAACAACAAAAATTCAAAAATCCACTTGAAAATTACATACCCCCCCCCCCCCCCCTATTTTTCACTTCACATCCTTTTTCCAATTCTCAAAATACTCAAAAAATATATATATTTCTCAACTCTTTTATGATCCATATGTTTTTCCAAGATATTACATTTTTCCAAATCTTCCTTCATTTTTTCCGCTCAAAAAAAAAAATCAAAAAACGTTCAAAAAATGTCAGCCAACCCTTCAATTAATCCCCCCTCCTCCCTAATTTATTCATCGCCCAATTTTTTGTCCTTCGTTTTCAAAAAAAAATGAAAAAAAAACACCGCATAAAATATATATATATGTAAAAAAGCTCGAACAATTTAATTAAAGGGGTGGGGGGTAGGAGTCGCTTCAAAAACATGAAAGAAAAATTGTTATTGGTGAAAAAAAACGGGGAAAAAAAGAGAGATGAAATAAATGAATGAGTGGATAAAAAAAAGTGAATATTTTCGTCGCTTTTTCTTTCATTTTAAAAAATCGGCCATTTTCCCCTTAAATTCTACCGCTTTTTCTTCAAGTTACACCTTGTCTTTAAGCAAAATTTCAAATAAAACGAAAATGCGTTGCAGCATTACATTGTAACTGAGAATTTCGACAAAAAAATAATTTTTTTCAAATTTTCAAAAAATTTTCGAAAGTTTCTTTGAAACATCTGGAATTCTCAGTTTTTATGTTTTTGAACCCCATACCCAGTTTTTTCCAACACATTTAAAAAAAATATTTTGGAATTATGTTTCTTTCTTATTTTCAAAAATTTTAAATTCAATTGTCCGCCGTAAGTTAATTTTTTAATAATAATAAACAATGTGAAAATTAGGTTAGATGTCTTTAAGCCAATTAAGTTATACCCTGCCTTTAAGAAGGCTAGATGGCGCCATGTCTCTAAAAAAATTAAGTTCCACTCTGCCTTTAGGAAAGCTAGATGACACCCTGCCTTAAAGAAAGTTAGGTGACACCCTGTCTCTAAGAAAACTGAGTGACACCCTGCCTTTAAATCCTAAAGACATTGTAATACTGATTCTAACGGAAACTGCGCTCTAGTGAAAATACCGTATCCATTAAAGAGGCATAACAATTCACAAAATATGAAACGGACAGGAAAATTCAAATTTCTAGAAAATTATTTGAAAATTGTAATTTATGCTTGATTTGAAAAGAAAACCCGTTTAAACATGATTTTTCCATATTTTCGCTTCCTTTTAAAAAATGATAAAAATGCCATGTCCCTTTAAAAATTCCAGAATTTCAATAGCGCGCATTTTCTTCTAAAATATTCTAACAGTACTTGTTAGCCTGTTAATAAATGTGCAAAACTAATGAAGTAACATATTTTTGAGCACAAAAATGCTCATTTCAAAGATTCTCACTCATTATTCTCAACTTTGGAACCATTCCAAAAAAATAATGTCGCTTTTACTAAGAATCCATGTAAGTTTCCTTTAAACAACTATTTCCCGGTGATGTCTATGTTTTTTGCAAACCTGTAAAACTCTCCCACGACCACCCTATGTCAATTTCTCCAATGTTCCTCTTAAAAAAAACATCCCATTCATCTTCCCACCCATCTCCCTTTAAAACAATAAATTATAGATCCCCCCTTCCATCTAAAGTCACATTCCCCGTGTTTTTCACGTCACTTTTTCCTTCCCCCCCTTCTTCAAACACGTACGATCATCTTGAGAAGAAAAAAAAATGAAGAAGCAGAAAAAGCAGCAAAACGCTTTTTGACAAATTCATGTCTCCCCCCCCCCCCTTTCTTCATTTTTTTTTTTCAAGAGAGAATCATTCAAACTTCAATTTTTTCCTTCATTTCAAATGAAATTGAATATTCATTCGGAAAAAAAAAACAGAAAATAGCCGAGAGAAAGAAAACGAAAACGAAAACCGAACAATTGGGAGTTGGGGCAAGTTTTTTCTTTCCATTGAAGCGTTTGAAATTTCACACGTTTTTTTTTTTTAGAATTTTCTGGTAAAATTTCGAGTTTTTTCCGGGTTTTAAGAAAAATGACGTTTTAATGAAAATGAGCAACTGAAAATTCTAGAAACCTCATTTTTTGAAATAAAATCTCAAAAATAGGTTACCGTTGCTGAAACTCGGCGCTTGAAATAGTGGGCTTTTTGTTAAAGCTTAGGTGACACCCTCTCTTTAAGATAAATATCATTTCGAGATTTAAGGCGCTTGGAAATGCGTTAAATTTTAAGTCAAATGTCCATAAAATGTCCATAAAAAACCCATTTTGGCTTTCTAGGCCATATAAGAAACTGTCTGTGATTTCTTCAATGACCTAGAAACCCAAACCGGAAACACATCTCTAAATTCGATTTTTTCTTACTTTTTGACTTGAAATTAAAAAAAAATCGTATTTCTGAGCTCTCCGCCCCCACCCCTTTAAAGATAGAGTACCACACTATTTAAAAATGTTGCTATTTACAGAATTATCCACCATTTTTGTGTTTTAAGATTTTTTCTATTTAAAAAAAACTACAATTGACAATAATTAATTTCCCAACAATTCTTCTGAGCTCAAAAAAAAATCCTGAGAGCAATTCTTCTCAAAAATATAAAAAATCGACTACAATGCTATTGACAACCGCCGTTCGTTCCTTCACAAGAATCTTTCGTCTTATTTCCTTTTTTTTTCAAACTTCCTTATATTTTTTGCTCATTTTTTCCGTAACTGTTCATTTTTTAAATTTTTTTTCCAAAATTTCCATATTTTCCAAAAAAAACCAATCAAAAATATTTTTTTCAGCTCTCAAATTTCATGAGGAAAAAAAAAGAACAGAGTAAATTAAAAAAACATGATTTTTTGCAATTTCTTTCCAAAAAAGTCCATTTTTCTCAATTTTCAAGAAAAAAAGGCGGTAAATGCTGCTTCCATAATTTCTCCCCAAAAAAATTGACAGTATACAATTCATGCCGCCTTTTTTGAATGCTAGACTGAAACCCCCTCATTTTTCTAAAAATTAACGCTTTAAATCGATAAAAATTAAGAAAAATCGGAAAAAAATAAATGTTTTTGAAAAATTGTATAAAAATTAAAATTCCAACAGAAAACTATCAAAAACCCCCCTGTTTCCCACAAAATCCACTATTTAGGCTAAAACTTTCAAATAATACCATTATTATCTTTAAAAATCCCAAAAAACCCCAATTTTCCACCCAAAACCCCCATTCCCAACTTCAACATCAAAACTTCTCCCATTTTTCGATACATTAGGTGCAGAAAAATGAAAAAAAATGTGATTTTTCGCCATTACAACTAGTAAAACAAAAAAAAAAATCTAATTTTTCCCAACAAAAATTAGGTTATTTTCGCACAATTTCAATTACTCTCCCGGTGTTTCTTTCGGCTCATTTCTCATACTCAAAATTCCCATGACAATGGGAATTTTTAGCTTTTCCCTGATAACAAAAAAGTCAATTTACTTCCCACCCACCCTCTGTCTTTAAGGGACGACTGGTTATAACTGTTGCTTAATCAATCCATCTGAAATTCAATTTTATAGAGACTTAGTGAAAAAAATATGTAATCATAAAGGTACCCAGAATCTAACGTTTTCGAGGCCAAAGTTCGATTCCGGGTACCGTTATTTCTACAATTTGTTTCACTAGGTCTATAAAATTGAATTTTCAGATGCAATATTTATAACCAGTCGTCCCTTAAAGACAAGGGGGGGGGGAGTAAATTGACTTCTATTGTCCTGCTTTTCAAATTTCTCAATTTTCCCTGATAAAAAGTCCATTTTTTCGCCCCTAATCCCCTAACCCACCAAACTTGCCACAAAAGTTCAAGTTAATCAAAAAAAGAGCATTTTTGTTTGTATCCATTCACTACTTCTTTCCCTAATTTCAGCACTATTGTCCAAAGTTACATCTCTTTTAAAGAGAGAGAGAGAGAGAGAGAGAGAGAGAGAGTGGCACAATACATTCTCCCCTCCTTCTTTTTTTTCATTCTTCGCCCTCGAAACATCAAATTAGGCACAGTTTGTGATGGCGGTTCTAAATTCTAAATTTGTCCCCCTCCATCCTTTTCTTTTTTCCTCTTTTCCGGCGAAAAAAAAAGGTCTTGTGACATTTCAAAGTTCGACTATACAGGTTTCTCATAGTAAAATGGCACAAAAACCATAGAAAATCCAAATTTTCGCGCTTGGAAATTCTCTCATTCACTTCTAGGACTCAATTTCCGATATTTTGGTTAAAAATTTAATTTTTCTGTAATTTCCATTAAAATTTTTCAATTTCAATTAAAAAAAAACAAAATTTCGCTGAAAAATATAATATAAAAATGTATTCTCGAGACTTTTGGGATTTTGGTACTTTTTGTTAAAATTGAAATTTGTTTAATTAACATAAAAATATTAGGAAAATAGGTGTTTTACAGAAGTACGGTAGTTCTATAAATTTTACAAAAATGGTATTATTTTGGATTTTTATATTTTTCAGCGAAATTTTGTTTTTTTATTGAAATTGAAAAATTTTAATGGAAATTACAGAAAAATAAAATGTTTGTGCAATTATCCCCTCTGCTCCTTCCAGCGCGCTGCGGTCGCGGCGCGAGGAAATTCCCCTACGATAATATATTTGTTTCATCTTGACAATAACTACCGTAATTCCGAACGCGACCTACCGTAATCCCGAATCCCGTAACTAAGTACCGTTTAAAAAAACTACCGTAATCCCGACTTTTATAAAATTTTCTGGCTATTTTTTCATTAAAAAGCCTCTTCCGATTTTTTTTTGCATGAAATTCATCAATTTCCACTAAAACGTACATAAAATAAATTTTTAGTTCAAGACATAGGTGGGATACCGCGGATTTAGCCTAGTAACGAGTTTAACTTTTTTCGCTTGAGAAGCTGTAACGACCTTAACTTTTTTAATGAGTATCCAAAAATAGACGTTTGCCTTGACGCTCTTTCGGATATTCGTTTTTTAAAGTGTTTTTTCAGCATTTTTGATGCTTTTTACGGTTTGTAGTCGCCATAACTTTAAAAAAAATTTCTTTGTAACGAGCTTAACTTTGAGATTTCGAAATGACCCAATACCACCTATGGTTCAAGAAACACTTTTGAAAAAAATTTGTAGAGGATTCCAGGGTATGTTTTTTGAATTTTCGTTAGAAAAAACTTTCTTTTTTGCTCTTTTTGCTCTTTTCCTCTAATTACTGCTTCCAAAAAAATTCTCATTTCCAGAAATGTCTCACGACGAAATAATATCCCTAAACGTCGGCGGAATAACCTATTCAACAATTCGCAACACACTTCTTAAAGACACCGACACACTTCTTTCAAACATCGCATCAGGTTCATTAAGCGGTGAGGAGCAAACAAGTGTCATTCAAATCCCGGACGGCTCCTACTTCATCGATCGAGACGGGCCATTATTCGCCTATATTCTACATTTTCTAAGAACTGATAAACTATCGCTGCCGGATAATTTCCGAGAAGTTAGTCGACTGAAAGACGAGGCAGATTTCTATAGAATTGAACGATTATCTAGTCAATTGGCCACTTCTGCAGCCAATTCGAGACCAAGAACTGCAAATGGTTATTCCAACGGTGCTGAGACAGGTAGACGCGGGAAATGACATTTGGGAACGAGGATATTATCCTCAGAATAGTAGGGAACACAAATTTCTTAAAGTTCCAGGAGGCTACATAACCCTCGGCTATCGTGGAACCTTCGCATTCGGTCGTGACGGCCAAGCGGACGTAAAATTCCGAAAGCTTCACCGAATCCTCGTATGCGGACGCGCGACTCTTTGTCGCGAGATCTTCGGCGACACTTTAAACGAAAGCCGCGATCCTGGCGGTCCAGACGACGGTGAACGCTACACTTCTCGTCTTTATTTAAAGCATCAGTGTTTGGAGAGGGTAAGTCGTTGTTATAAATAATACATTGTTTCAAAACTAAATTTCTAGGCATGCGACGTAATGGCCGAAAAAGGCTTCAAACTCGTCGCCACTTGTTGTTCCGGTGCAAATGGTCTAGCCGCTGCGAATCATCCAATTCTTGCTAGTAATATGGGCTCAATTTCTCAATCGGTTAGTTATTCTTTTAAAAAATTACTTTTTTGCTCAACATGATAGATATCCAATGGTAGTTTCGGTCCAACTAGTTTTTTCAAGTCAAATTCTAGTTTTTCAGCCAAATTTTAGTATTTTTGAAGAACCTTGGTCCAACCAGGACTTCTAAACTGACATAGCCGATAAAATACGACATCTTAGTTTGAAAAATTCAATTTTTCCTAAAAACCTAGTCTTTCTAACCCAAACAGCCTTAAATAAGGCGACTGCTGATCAAAAATTGGTAGCTAGGTCGAAATATGGCTTTTTTTCTAGTGAAACACTAGTTTTTCAGCCAAATTTTAGTATTTTTCGTCGAATATTGGTCCAATCATGTTTTCTAAACTTACATTACCGATAAAGTAGGCCTTTTTCATAAAACAAAATCCAAATTTTCCCCTAGTATTCCGATCCAGATAGAATTTCGGATCAAATCTGGATCCGATCCAGATCGAAACACTTGGACCATTATCCACATTTTTAACACCAAATTTTAATTTATTCCCGATTTTTTAAAAAATAAAACCCTTTCTCAGGATCTCATGAATCACCGAAACTGCGGCGATTACGAAGAACAACGCTGGGCTCACTACACCGAGTACGTCTTCTTCCGCGAGCCCCAAACCGGATATATTACACCGTCGCCTCGCGAATTGTGATCTAGTCAAATTCGTCAATTAAAAAACAAAACCAATCGCTTTGCTTTAACCTCTCTTCCCCCTTTATTTACTCTACCCTTTGGCATTTAGTACCCCCTTTTCTCAATTCGTTGTTTTGTACTCAGGAAAAGCGATGCACCGGTGCAGTCCCATTTTGTTCGGGACTGCACCGAAATTTGTCCCGGGACGCGTCCCGGGGCAAAACCCGGATAAAACGGTGCAGTCCCGGACAAAGTTTGAACGATCCGGTGCAAATTTTTCGCTATTCCTTCGTATGAATATCCCTAAAATGGTTACCTATTTGCTAAAATTGTCTTCAAACTAATCAAAAACGACATTTGTATATTCGCAGTTTATTTGACAATAATAGAATCCGTTTTAAAAATAAGACATAACAGAAAAAATAAACACCGGCGAACATAAATTTTGAATGCACATGTGCATGTTTCAAAAAAATAATATAATGGAACATAAATGGAACAAATATGGAAAAATACAATGGAACAAAAAAAAACAAAAAGGTACAATTGGAAGATAATATGTACAAAAAAATGTAATTTACAGTTAAAAGAAAGTAGAATTATAACCTTATCACTTTTCAATCTTTTTGGTGTGGTCGCCTCAGTGATTTTCTGAAAAACATTGTGCTTCAAATTAATTAATTAAAATTAATGAATTTTCGTCAATTCCTCGTTGTTTTTCTCAAATAAAAAACTTACAATGCAAGTGCAATTCGCTTTTTGTGTTCGTTATTGTTGTAGTCGTCAACGAATTCTCGCATGATATCCAGAACTTGGTCTCTTTTCGTATCGTCTTTATGCAACTGATTGAAATATCTGTAAACCGTTTTCTGTGAGTTATGCGGTAATTCGATTTACTGTGATGACTGAAGAGCACTTGCGTCGAAATTATAGTACAATTCTTCATGTTTCAAGTCAAAAATTATGAAGACGATGTCTGAAAAATGAGCCAAATCATTTCGATACTTTTTTTGAAATTCAACTTTATCTAAATAGAAAAAATAGCCCAATAATACATGCTTACCGTGGAGAAAGTCGACAACTTCTCCTGGAATATTTTTCAGCTTTCTGTCAGGCTTATCTCCATTTAGAAGTAATGTATATGTTTTAATTTCCTCAACTGGCTCAGTGATCTGTAAATTTTAGCAATATTGCGCATTAAAAAACAAAACATACATTTTTCAAGCAATGCATCAAAACTTTCGAAATTTTTTCGATAACTGAATACTTGGTTGCACAAGTAAATCTTCTGATGTGTTGAATATTAATCTGCAAGTTATTTTTTCAGCAAGATTTACTTCAAAATTCCTAACTTATTTTTTGATACGAATTTAACAAGCATATACCTTAAACGGATGTGGCAGATTATATGAGCTAAAATTAGCGGCCAAAATTCTTGATGGGGTAGGAACCAAGCACATCATTTTGTTTGAAGACGTTTCCTTGAGAGATCTTTTGAACTTCCTTTCGAGAAAATCTAAGCGCCAAGAATTGTAATTATTCTGGAATGAGGAAATAAAATCAGAAGGAATTGTTTCGCGTTACATAGAAGTGATTCCCAGCGTCCGAAAACTTGAGGTACTCGATTTCGGTGTACTCATTTTTCTCAACCATGTTTGGGCGTTGAAAACTTTTGATACTAGTGCCATAATCGTTAAAGAAGCACTGAAATAATCGATATAGTTTAGTTATCGTAAAATGAATAAGAGGACTGTAATAGCGTTTTCAACATTGAAGCCGGCTTCTTCATACTTGCATATCCACATTCCAGCCCTCAGAGTATTCATTCGGCCATCCACCATGGCGGCGAATAATTTATCTGAAAAAAAAACAGATTTCTCTGCGCTTACGATTCGGGACGTTACCTTGTAATGGTGATGGTGTTGGATCATTGTTCATTTTTTGCTTATTTGTAATGTTTTCAACAGCTAAATTGGCTTCTTCTTCGATTTCAAGAAGTTCTTCTTCGATTCCGTCCTGAAAATAGGTTCTTAATAATTAACTGAAAAATCAGAGTTTTTACTATAGATTTTTCTAAATTTTTCAACTCTCAAAAATAACCTTAAATACCTCATTTTCGACCAATTCTTCATTATCATTTTCAGTTCCGCGATTAAATAAATTATCGGGTTCATCCCGAATTTCAAAAGTATTAACACTATTCTCAAGATCATCGTCGTCTTCATCGCCACCTTCATCACTCTCTTCGAATTCATTAAAATCGACAGGATGCAGATTGGTGTATTTTTGGTTGCTCGTAGATTCACCAACCTCGTCGCGGAATCGAGTTGCTTCCGGAAGCGATTGTTTATTGATTTTATCATTGTGATAAATTGCGCCATGAACAACTGTTGAACCGGATTCCTGTTTGACCAATTTCTTAATAGGCTCCTTTTTAATATTTCTCTCCGGCATTCCTATGCGATGTGAATTTTCAATATTCAGCTTGCCAAGTGTTTTCGAACAATTCGCGAAGACAGCCTTCTTACCACCGGATTCTCTTGGAACATAATCTTCTTCTGTGGTTTTCACTTGCCTCCTTTTCAGGTTTTTATCAATATTTTGAAGTTTTACTTCTGTGGTCCTCTTCAAAGCGTTAAATCCGACGTTCCCTATTTCACCAAGTCTTTTTGAATCGTGTTTACGTAACTGTAATCAGTGATAAGGTTAATTTTTTTTAGACGTTCTTACTTTTTGTTTTAATTCAGTTTCTGCTTTACTTTTAATCTGTTTTGGGGGCATTGTTGTCTTATTACTTCCCTGAAGAAAATATAAAATAATATGCTAAATAGAAATTTAAATTTCGCAGTCATGTGGCGGTGGTTGCGAACACCATGACGACAAAATGCGTCAATTGTCTACCGTAGTTCTCCTAAAAAAGGTTGCAAAGGTATTTTCTAAAAAAAAATTGGAAAAAATAAGCTGTTAAAAAAAATTTTCGAGCTGTTTTTCGACAAATTTTTACAATTATCCGAATATGAAAATGTTTACCATCTCAAACAGCATTGGCCATTAATGGGCTTAAAAACTTTCGACCAAAAATTTCAATTTCGATGAATGGCCCGAGAATCGAATCAATATCCACAATATCATGGCAAATAAACAAGTTGTTGGCATTGTATAAGATTGGTTTCAATTTTTGACAAATGGCAGCAATTTTTTTGATAATTTTATCTTGCTTTTTTTCGTTTGACGAAGGAACTACTGAATCCAAAGTGTTAGTGGCCTCGATTCTATCAATTACTGCTACGGTTTTGTTGTCAGCTTTTCTCTGAACAGCAATCCTCAAATATCCAAAGTATCTTTTGTTATTGATTTCGTAACTGAGACGATATGAAGACGATCTTGTTGTTCTTGTGTAGTATTTTTGAGATGAAAAATACAATCCTCGTACGGCGATTTTTTTTCTAATAAACGTTAACATTGATTAAGTTTTCCTACCAATGCTCACATCAAAATAAATTTATCGGCAGGGAAGGTTTCTGAAATAAAACCGTCTTCTTCGTGCAATTCATTTTCTGATATAATATTGTTCCTCGCTATTAAATCGAAAACGTTTTTCTTTCTGAAAGAAAAAAAACTAATATATTTATTTCTTATCTTTTAAAAATTCACTACAAACCTTAAAGTAGAGTCTATTTTCTCAATAATAGAAAGATCAAAATCTGAAGCATTTCGCTGCCCTCTCAATTCTTCGACTACGAATTTCTTGCAAATAAACCTTCAATAATTTTTTTTTTTGATTTCCAATTTGAACGTAATAAAACTTTTTGAAAATATCTTCGTCCAGGTTCGTGGAAAAGCATGAAATTCTCTTCTGAATTTCGTGGTGGCACCTCTCGACCCATTCTGTAGATGTACTCTCAAATCCAAATGTCATAACATCTTGATGAAGATGCATGTATAAATTCTGTAATTATACACCGCTATGTTTTAATCGTAACAAACAGAGATTACATGAGATTTCAACGTGAAAGACTTCGAATATAACTCCGAATGTAACAATGATAAAAGTCTGCCAAGTTGTTGAAGCTCACTTCTTCGTTCCAGAGAATCCAAGCTACAAGAGAACATTACAACAGCATACAAATGGAATGCAACAATTCTTGAACCATACAGATTGAGAGCAGCGCACAATGGAAACAAAACTTGAGCGATCTGTGAATTTTTTGTTTGTGAATCTTTGTAACTACCTTACTCTTTCTAACTCTCTTCCGGACCTTGATTTATATTCGTTCGGACTATACAAAGCGACCGATTCACCAGTATATGGCTCAATTTCATTGAATGCATCGTTCACACTATCTCTTACTCGTTTTTTTACACTTCTAAGCGGCCAGGCAGGATCAGAAGAGCTGTAGTCTGCAACAGCCGCAATAGATACCTCGAATATGAGTAAACAAAAGTTAGAAATATGGAAATATTTTTTACACAATTTTCTGGAGCTTTCGTTTTAATTAAATTACTCGGCGAAGTTTTAATTAAATCTTTTTCTTTACATCCCATTGGAACAAACCTCTCAATGCATCTTTGAAAAAACCTTCATATAACACATGAAGGCGATCGGAGATACAATCAGACGGAGAGAAAATGCTTAAGAATGCATCTGTAGCTGGAAAAATAGAATTTCTGGGAAATTAAATGTTTTCGTCTTACACTGCGATTTGATGTTCCAGTATTGAACATCTTTGGTATCCCTTCGGGGATTCGCTGAAAAGTGACCATCAAAACGCATACATCGACCAACTCTTTGACCACGAAGTTCGCATTTGTTACAACCAAATTCTGACATCCACGAAGGAAATTCAAAAGCTTCACTCAAACCCTTAAAAAATGTTAATTTTCTAAAGAAATGTTAAATAATTAAACAGCATAATCACAGGAAACAAAGAGTTTCTGGCACTGAATAGTCCATTTTTGGTTATTTAAGTCAATATCAAATCCCTTAGTTTCCAAACTATGCATATCCTCCCGCAACCTAAAATTTCGTTCATATTTTTGGGAAAAAAATAACCCCTACAAATTAACTACGATATCGTAGGCTTTTTCCTTCGGCTTGGTCCGAGAACCTTGAACAGCTAATAAACAAATATTATCAGAATCCAATTTCTGGTCTCTGTTCAGTGATTCTAATCTCAAATAGAAACAATTGTACGACTTCCTGAAAGATATTGCTACAAAGGTAGAACTCGATGGGCACTTGCCTTGAAAACCCAGTGGCGGTAAATGAATCAAACCCTACTGAATAACATATCTTAATTTTACGAGCTTCAAAATCAGTTTTTGTTTCAATTCTGTTTCGATATCCTGGTGAACTTCTAGAATCGTGCGAATTTGATGTCCCCTAAAATTTCAATATCATTAAGAATCCATTATCGAAAGAAACTAACATCATGAATTTTTCTATGGAAATCAATGAACGATTGAAGGTTCCTTCGGATCAACAACTCTAACTGTGGTCGAATTTTATATTGTTCGATAAACATATCATCGCCATCTTTCGTTCGTTTCCGAGTGGAACTAATATTATTTATTTAAGTTATAAATTCGGGGAAATAATGGCGTGCAATTCGCGATTGTGCGTTTCTTTCTTAGTCCTACCATGCGTCAATATATTGCATAAAATTTATAGCAAAAAATGGCGTGTACGCCATTTACGCGCCCAAACAGTATCTCGCGCTATCGTATGCCTTTATTTTCCCGAGAGAATGTGTAGAAACCTACTTGAACATTTCACAATTTGAATTTGTGCATTTAATCGCCATTGGTTGCCAACATGATGTGCAAAATCTAACAGTTGAATGAAGAAGATCAGCATAAATTGCGTCTATGTGCGATAATACTTCATTTGTCTGGTGAATAAGAACGTGGTTAAAGTTAGTACAAAACATCACATTTACATCCACCGGTCCGACACCACCGCTTAACAATTTTCTGCTTTCGTCAATCGCGCGCATTGCCTCTTTACTGAATCCAAAATGTATGTAAAACGCAGTGTAATACGCTAGATAAAAGTCTGAAAACAACTATTTGTGGAATTGAAACCAAACTTTGACTTACCCTTGTCAGAAATGTTTTTTGAACAAATAGATGTGGTTCTAATAGAATCTTCGTCATTCTCAACTTGTAATTTATCTTCAAAAAATACATGGCAATTATTCAATGTGATTTCCGGTATATCAAATTCATTTGAATCAAAAAATGTTTCAACGCGCGAATCACTGTTTTGTTTTTCCTTAAATACAATAAATTTTATAGAAGGAAGTTAGGTCGTATCACGTTACATTCGATTTTTCTCTTTCATTCTCAAGACTTTGGCTAAAGTTCAAAACTGACAGACTATCTGATCGATCCTGAAAAGTTCCACTGCTTTCGGCTAAATCAAGGTTGAACAGCCGTTCATCAACTTGTTTCGATGGTTGGAAAACTAAAAAAAAATTCGTAATAAAAATGAACAGTGGTTGAATATTACTTAAGTCACTACTTCCAACAAGCGATATTCGAAATCTGTCCATTATTCTAACAAGTATATATTAGAAGTTAAAAAAACAAAAAAAAACAGTTGAAAAAATAATTTCAAAAAAAAATCTTACTGTAGCCGCACAGAACGAAACAAAGAAAACGACGCCAAATTGCACTTCGCACTCTCTTTTGTCCGGAACGGTTCGGACTAATTTTGGTGCATCGCGATACTGAGAATTGTGAACCATTTTCGTCCGGGACTGTCCCGGAAAAATCAAGGCGCGGTGCAGTCCCGGACAAATTTTGGTGCGGTCCCGAACAAAATGGGACTGCACCGGTGCATCGCGTTTGTTGAGAATTTTGAACCATTTTCGTCCGGGACTGCCCCGGAAAAATGAAGGTGCGGTGCAGTCCCGGACAAATTTTGGTGCGGTCCCGAACAAAATTGGACTGCACCGGTGCATCGCTTTTCCTGAGTACTGTGTCACAATTTTAAGATTTAATTTCAAATATTTGATTTTTTTTAAAAATAAATGTATAAAAACCCACAAATGAGCCGCCCGCAATTTCAATCGAATACAGATACTTCTCCTCCTCCTTTTTGATCTTGAAAAGTGTTGCAATCGTGCCAAGAACGTCTTTCGAACGGTTGAATCCTGTGACAGGCGGGTCACGGAATATGAATTCGTATCGGCCGCGGCTGGAAGAAAACGAGCATATTTTTAAAGATTTTGACGAGGAGGGTGTGTATTTTTTGAAATTCCGAAATTCCAAAAAAAATTGCAGTAAACATGTGGAAAACGTTAATTTCAAAATATTTAAAAAACCAAAAAAGCCAAACTCACTGTGTATCATGAAGCAATTTGCCAAGTTTCGCATCCAATTCCGCAATCTGCTTCTGTAGCACCACCATATTCTCCTTCAGGTACGTCTCACGATTCTCGTCGAATTTCAGCTTTTTCAGCTCCTCTGTCGCCTTTTTCACCTCATTTTCCCGCGCTTTCATATCATTCATCTCTTGCGAGTGCTTCTGCTTCTGTTTATCAATTTGTTTCGTAAGCTCCTTGATTCGTGGCTGAAGACGGTCTTGTCTGGAAATTTTCAAAATTTTTTTCAGAATTTTCAAAATTTTTCAGCCTATTTCAATTTTTTTCAAACATTTTCAGCCTATTTCAATTTTTTTTCAGAATTTTCAGCTTATTTCAAAATTTTGAGGTTTTTTCAATTTTTTTCAAACATTTTCAGCCTATTTCAATTTTTTTCAAACATTTTCAGCCTATTTCAATTTTTTTCAAACATTTTCAGCCTATTTCAATTTTTTTTCAGAATTTTCAGCCTATTTCAAAATTTTGAGGTTTTTTTCAAATTTTTTCAGCCTATTTCAATTTTTTTCAAAAATTTTCAGCTCAATTCAATTTTTCTCAAAATTTTCAGCTTATTTCAAAAATTTCAAAAAGATTTTAAAGCTATTTCAAAATTTTCAGCTTATTTCAAGTTTTTTTTCAAAATTTTCAGCTTATTTCAATTTTTCTCTAAATTTTCATCTCTAAATCACCTATTTTTAGCAGTTTTCATCGCCGCCTCAAGTTCCGCCGTCTTCGTTCGACTCTCCTGTATTTTCTGCTCAATCGACACCTGTTCTCCTTGTTCATTCGTCGTCATTCCTCTCGTCAACGACTCAATTTGTAAACGGTATTCTGCGATATTCTGAAAAAAAGCCCGTTTTCTAAACAATATTCCAAATGTCTCTAAAAAACCTTTGCATCAAGAGCCTGCTGCTTATCAACCTCATCATGTTCCGTCAGAATCCTCTCCAGCTCCTTCTTCTTCCTTTCCAGCAACTTCTGATCCTTCTCAATCGACGCCTTCTTCCGTTTTCGATCCTCTCCGATTTGTTTGATATTCTCCGCAACTTCCTCTTTTTCACCCTCTTTATTCACTCTTTCTTCCGTTTTCTTTCTCAATTCTTCATCCAACTCATTATTCGATTCCACGTCATTCTGAAAATCATATAGATTCATTCGAAATTGATAATAATATGAAAAACTCTAATTAATGAGCTTTTCTTTAAATTTTGAAACAGAAAAAAAATAATTTTTAATTTAAAAAATGGTTTTTCATGAAATTTCATAGATTTTCAGAAAAATTCAATATCTATATATTCTGAAAATATCCAGAACGATTTAAAATTCCAGAAATGTTTAAAATAAACCGACATAATCAACAATTCTCAATAAATCAGAATGTTTCGCTGAATATCTATCCTACATTTTGCAAAATTGCAAAAATCAATAAATAGTTGTAAAAATCGTCATGGACCAAAAAGGTTTGAAAAAAAAAGAACATTTGTTATAACCATTTGAACTTCTTGGCATTTCCCCGCTTTCACGTGATTCCCTTCAAGACCCAAACTATTAAATATGTGTCCCTTTAAAAAATTTAATAGAAAATATTTGTTTTTGTGTCTCTCTTCATGGAAAGCTATCAGGGATGAGCCCAAGTGGACCCATGAGGCCCGAAAACCCCAAAAAACCAAAAAATTGCGCAAAAAATGTTGTTTTTTCGGCCTTTATTACTGCTCGTCTGGCTTAAAAATTCATTTTTCCCGCAAAAGCCTGAAAAAGCCCTTTTTCGTGAGTTTTTGAGCATTTTGGGCCTAAATAAACTTCAAATTAGAGAAATGTCTCATTTTCTGTCAAAACTCGCATAAATACCCGAAACAGTCCCAATAAAGTCCGTTTTAGGCCGAAAAATGAAAAAAGTTGAAAAAATATTTGTAGTGAGTTAAAATGACTCGTAAAGGCCCGCAACATGGGCCCAAAAAGACCGCGAAAATATCATTTTGCTATTTTTTTCATTATTTCGGCCTTTTTTCGGTTCTTTTCTAGACTTCTGGGGCTATGCCTGGGCCTATATGAATTTCGACTCATTGTTCGGCTTTTCGGGCCTACATGAGCTCAAAATTCGAAAAATAATTGAATTTTTCGCAATATTTTAAAAAATACCGTCTTTTTTTAATAAATAAATAAAAAAACGCTCAAACTGAAACGCTTTTAGTTAATTTTGGAATAAACTATGCCTTTCACACAAACTAGCATTTTTCTTTACAAAATCTCCAAAAATTCCAAAATCCTTACCTTATTCCTCTCCAAATCCTTCAACATCTGCTCCTTATCCAAAATCATCTGATCAATCTCCGCCATCCGGTTATGCGTATCCTCAATCTTCTTCGCCGTCTCACCAGCATGCCGTCGAAACTCCAGTTCCCCATTCATATTCTGATAATAAATAAACGCGTCCAATTTCCTTTGCATTCCCTCTCTCGACTTTTTCAACCGATTAATCTCAATCAAATTCTTTCGGTCCTCTCTCATTTTCTCAATTTTCGGGTCCAACGTCTCCTGGATGATTTTCGAGCATTCGGCGAGTTTCAGGTCTTTCAGCGCTATCGTCTTCTCGGCGTCCTTCTTCTTCTGATCGTACATTTTTGTGCCAGCTGCTTCTTCGATCATTCCGAGAATCTGGAAAAGGAAAAATTGGAATTTTCGTGGGGAAAAAAGGGGGGTACCTCATCCGGCTTCATGTTCAAAACTTTGGTGATTCTTCCCTGCATGATCAAGAAGTGAGGATTGTTCACATTTAGGCCAATACCGCGGAAGAAGTCAGTAATCTGGAAAAAAATGAATTTGGAAGAACACTACACAATTTTTTGTTTTCTAAAAAAATTTGGAAACCGTAAATTTAAAAAAATATATTTTACAGATTTCTGAAACCGTAAATTTTTTAAATTTGGGCTCCGCGGAGCCCAGAAATGGGCTTCAGATGAATAAGAATATGATTGCCTACCAATTGATATCAAAAAAATATTTTTAAGTCGAAAAAATAAGAAAACCCGATAAAAATGTAAGAATTTTGAAAAATCGAATGTGGACCATGGCCGAAGAAATGCAATTTGGGTTTCTAGGCCATATTTCGGTACTATTCCTTATATGACCTAGAAACCCAGATTGCATTTCTTCAGCTATATTCGATTTTTGAAAAAAGTTTATTTTCAACGGGTTTTCTTATTTTTTCGACTTAAAAATTAGTTTTTGCTATCAATTGGTAGATAATCATATTCTTATTCATCTGAAACGCATTTCTGAGCTCTCCGGAGCCATAAAAGTGTCATCTGACCTTTTAAAGACAGCGTACCACTTAATTTCACCCTCTTTCAATTAGATATCCACTGCATTAAAGACCTCGACAACTGGTACACTGTCTTTAAGTTTTTACTTCAAATATAGCAAAATGTTATTATTTTTCGATAAGAACGGGCCAATTTCCCAATTTTTTTTATTTCTTGTAAAAATATCTACATTTTTTAGCTTGGGAATAATTTTCTAACTAGACAACTTTTTTCAGCCGTTTGAAATCGGGTTTCCAGTCATGAAATTTCAATACAACGTCATTTTTTACCTAAAAAAATTTCGGTTTCAAAATATTTTTAAACTTTTATGCAGGTTTTCACATATTAGTCTGTTTGTCTGTTTTTTGGATTTTTCATGCCTGCGGACTAGTTTTCACCTGTGGACACTTTTTCTAGGCCATTGTTTTGAGGCCCGTTTTCTCGGCTTCTAGGTGGCTTTAGAAAATTTTAAAAACAGATTTGGAATGAGAATGACGTCTATTTTCATTTGAGCTACATTTGGCTCCGTAAAGCACTGCTTTAAGACTATTTTATCCTATTTTTTCATTTTTTGTTCGGTTCACTTCATTTTTTCCCCATTCTGCAGGTGTGAATTCACATATTAAACAAAATCCTCAGAAAAACCCCTTACTCTTGTATTAGTAGCCGCTTGTCCATTAAGTGTATACGAAGTGGAAACCCCTCTTCCAGAACTCGCAATAATCTGCCTTCTGATAATAATCTCATCACAATCCTGCATTCCCATCGGACTTTTTGATTTATCCCGATTATCGAAAACAATTGTGACCACCGCTTTATTGACTCCACTTTGTCCTTGCTTAAAGATAAGGTCTGTCATGTTTTCTGGAAAAAAAGGAGCAAAATTTGAGATTTCAGAGCCATTTTAAGTGACTTACTCGCTCGAATATTCTCCAATTTCGTCAAACCGAGAAGAAAACAGATTCCGTCAAGAATATTCGACTTTCCTGAGCCATTATAGCCGGTGATTGCGTTGAATTGCGGGTGAAATCCGCTGATTGCTTGTTTGATGGAGTAGGATTTGAATCCATCAAGTTCCATTGACTTGATGAACATTTTCTGGAAAAAATTATTTTTTTAATTTTAATTTACACAAAAATTCAAGAGGAATAAAGATTCATAGCTAATAATAGTACGAAAATGAAAAAATCTACCGTAATCCTTTAAAGGAACGTATTGATTATTTTGAATGAATTTTCTAATTTTTAAAATTTTTTTAAAAACAAAATTACGTTATTTGAATCATATTGAACACATAGAGCAATATCCTCTTCTTATCAAAATCGAAAAACAAAAATTTAAAAATGAAGAAATTTACAAAAACATTTTTTTTTCGAAAAAAAAAAGTTTTTTCGCAATTTCTACGTGGAAAATTGTATTCTTTTTAACATTTCCTATACAAAAAACAATTTTAAAAACATTTTTTCAAATTATTTTTCACAAAAACGACGAAAAACACTCGAAAATCCTACAACCCGAGCCACCAAAAAATTTAAATAAATTTGCCGCGCTCCAAACTCCGCAACCCTACACCATGGTGCATTGCACAGCGTGCACCCAATCACACGACATTTTTTGCAAACAATTTAATTTTCCCGCTTTTTTTGGCGTTGTGCAACTTTTTTTGCAGATTTATTTTTTTAGGTTATGGAAGTGCAACAAATATCCACGTCGGAAAAAGAGGAGTTAACTCCGAAACCTGATGAGATTGAGGTTGTGGTTGATGAGATTCCTCCAAGGTAAATATAAATATTTACGATTAAAAAATGTTTTTTTATTATTTAAAAAAATTTTAGGAGCTCCCCAGAAGGAGTATTCATAGTTAACGATTTGAACAATGTGCCACATGAAGAAATCGTTGAAGAACAACCCGAACAAATGGATCATTTGCTCGCCGAGCATCAACAATTGATATCTGATCCGAATTCGATTTTGGTGGGGGATTTTTTCAATTTTTTTGTTTTAGAAAAACAACAAAAATTTGCAGATTACACAAGAAGACATCTACGAAGCGGGTCTTGATGTTGATACACTTGATAATTTGACAGAAGAGCAATTACAAATGCTAATTGCAATTAGTGAACAGAGGCAGGCGAAACAGCAGCATGGTAGGGTGTTTATATTGAAATTTGAGAAGAAAATTTATATTTTCAGAAGAAATAGAAACTGAAGTTGTAGGAGAGCATGAAGAAATGGTACACCAGGAATTAGTTCAAGGTATTTTTGAAAAATTCGAAATTTTTGAAAAATTTCAACAATTTCAGATGTAATGATTCCAAACGACAGTTCATTCGCCGTGATTTTGACCGACGATGGAGGGCTGAAAGTTACGGATCAAGCTAATCAGGATATTTATGTAAATTTATTGAAAAAAAAAGGAAACTGCAAGAGAAACGTGAATTTTTCCAGTTTTCACTAGAACAATTGAACGAACTTAATATCAATGTCAATGAATTAACGGTAGAGAATGTCGAGCAGCTGGTACATTTGGCAATTCCTTCAATAACAATGTAAGGATTTTGGAAATTGGGGAAGACATGTAATTTTTGAAATATAAAACAAGGATTCATCTATTTTTATAACTTTTTACCATCCTTTTAACGCCGCTACGCGGCAAACGCTAACTTTAGGTTACGGTAACTACCGTAATACTACAGTAATCCGCACCAAATTTTCGCAGTGACCTTACAATACTCCAAAGATGTTACCATGATAGTTTGGTCTCGATCCGACCATTTTGAAAAAAACGTGAAAAAAATTAGAGTACTGTAGCTACAGTAAGCCTACAGTAACCCGTGATCCAAACTGTATTTTTGTGAAGCGCTCCCAGAGGCATGACGATATGCCAAGTATGGGACAGATCGGTCGAGGGGTCAAAAATTTATCCATGAGAAATGCTGGTACACACGCACAGAACTATTCGCTTAGTAAGAAGAAAGATGCTCTTTTGAGAAAAATCAATATACAATGTGAAAAAATTGAAATCAGAACATTTCAGTTATTTTTTTCATAAAATAATGAAAAAATACAAATTTGCTATATTTTTTAGCTCGAATTTTGAATTTTACATCAAAAATTATATCTACAGCATATTTACTGCCTCAAATTATGCGTAAACGGTCCAAAAATACCCAAAACAGATATTTTTCATCAATTTTTCAATTAAACAAATAACATTTTTCAAATTATTCCAGAGAAAAGCACACGGCAGTCCTATCTAATCGAAAACCATCACCACAACAACAAATCCCGTCAGAAGCTCAACCATCAACAAGTTATCACTCTGAAAGTAATTTTTTTCGACTTTTTTAAAAACATCCTTTTTATTTTTTTCAAAATCGTATTTTTAAAGGCACACGCCAATCGCTAATCGGTGAAACAGTGCATATTCGAATGGAGGATGGACGAGTTCAGGCGGCGATTGTCAGATATATTCGGGGGAATTCTTATAAGGTACTTAGATCCTTAGATCGACCCTTTTTATTTCTAAAAATCAATTTTAGATACAATTAATGGATGGAGAATTTGCATACGCATCCCCGGATCAGATAATTATGCCGAAAAGGTTGAGGGAACATGAAAGGTTAGTTTTTTGAAGATTTTTAGAAAAAAAAGGTGATTGGACCAAAAAAGGGGAGTAGACTTATTTACAGGCATATTAAGGTGGCTATTGGCCAAAAATCTGAAAAAATACCGAATTGCGCTTAAAAATAAAGAAAAATGGGTCAAGGCCTCTGTTTTTTCAGAAACCCTGGTTTTGCCATTTACCATTTATCTTTCAAATGTTATGTTTCCTTTTTTTTTTGCATTTTGCAACTTCTTGATTCTCAATTACATTGTCTTCTTGTAGGTAAGATGGCTTAAAAAAGCCGAAACGCTGAATATAAATAACATGTGCTTCTACCAATAAGGGTCCAAAAAGACGAAATCAATTCTTTAATTTTTCCTCACGGTTAGATCAATATAATTAAAATTATTTTTCTTCATCAAAAAACATTCAGAAATTCTGAAACTGTACTTTTTTTTTCGAAAATTTTAAATTTTCTTGTAAAAATTCCAGCTTTTGAAAAAAGTAGCTTTAAAAGGGGACACGAGGGGACGAAATAAATGGTTTAAAATTGATAAAAGTACGATTTATTATAAATAAATGAAAAAAAAATTGAAAATGTCGAAAAAAACATTCAAAAAGAAAGTAAAAACAATCAAATCTTAGTACCACTTGTTTTTTTTCGACTTAAAATATTTTCAGTTCCATTTCACTTTTTTTTTCATGAACTTTCTCATTTTTCGAGTCTCAAAGCGAAAATCAAGTTCTTTTCTTCGAAGAATGTTGTAAAAACTCAATTTTGAGCTCGAGAACAAATTTGCCAGATTTTTTTAAAAGTCTTAAGGTTATTTATGCAATTTTAATGATTTTCTGGTTTAAACGTAGGTGGGATACCGCGGATTTTGCCTAGTAACAACCTTAATTTTTTTCATGAAGATAACATAGGAAAATGGAATAGTATGGACTTGGTTTTGGTGTCAAAATGTGCATACTGAATCAAAGTTAGAAGAAAAAAACGAGAGCGATCGGATGACACATTCGCCCGAGTGTGAGCGCGTGAACCCGCAGCTCTGAGCATCGGACGAGTGCTTCATAGGTTCACACTCATTTTTTTTAAAACAACATTTATATTTTCGGAGTCAGCTCAAAAAGACGAAGCTAATGATATAAAAAATAAAAGAACCTTCGAAATGACCCAATCCCACCCATGGGTTTAAAGGGGGGCTGAGGGGACGAAATAAATCGTTTAAAAATGATGAAAGTATGATACAATTCAAAAAAAATTTCGAAAAAAAAACCATAACCCAGGTGTTCGCCCTAATGGCCGAAGAAACGCTTTTTGTTTTCTAGGTCATTTGTTTTTTTCTCGGCCGCCTATTTTTTTTATCTTGTTTTTCTTTTCTTTCCAATTTTTTTTCAGAGAAAATTATCCATAAAAGAGTATTAAAACAAATAAACGTTTAAAAGAAATGTATAAAAGAGTATAAAAAAATATTTTTCAAAAAATAAAATTAGGCGGCCGAGAAAAAAGAGACGGCCTAGAAAATCAAAAAGCGCTTCTTCAGCCATTTGGGCGAAGAGAGGGGGGTATGAGTTTTTCTTTGGATTTTTTTTCATTTATTTATCAACAATCATACTTTCATCATTTTTCAGCCATTTATTTCGTCCCCTCCGCCCCCCCCCCTTTAAAAAACAATATTTTTCTTGAAAAATTGCTAATTACTTCAAATTTCAACAAAAAAATACAGTTTCAACTTTTTTGTAAAATAAGATGGATTTCCCAGAAGATATTCTGACTTTCCCATTTTTATGTAGCAATAATATTAGACAGTAGGTATTTCGTCATGTTGGAAGCCGGCAGTTAACTTGTAATGTGCTTCATTTGCTCCCTAAATAAATGGTTTAAAATTGATAAAAATATGATTGTTTATCAATAAATGAAAAAAAGCGAAAAAAATCTTATGGACCTATGCAGAAACTAAAATTGTTGCAAAAAATTGCAAACAAATGCAAAAAATTCAATGCAGAAACTTGCAAAAAATTGCAAGAAATGTCAAGATATTGCAATTTTTTGCAGCAGATTTACGGGAAATATACGAAAATCGCTGCGAGACCATCAAAGGTTCATACTCTTCGCTGCGAGACCCTCACAAATTTCACAGGTGTGCGTCCAAAAATACGGTCGAGAGCCATTTTCATTGATGGTCTCGCAACGATTACCGTATTTTTCCCGTAAATCGGCTGCAAAAAATTGCAATTTCTTGACATTTCTTGCATTTTTTTGCAAGTTTCTGCATTGAATTTTTTGCATTTGTTTGCAATTTTTTGCAGCATTTTTAGTTTCTGCATAGGTCCATTAGATGCTAGACCATTTTTAAAAAAAATTTTTGTTCAAAGCACCTTTTTTTCTTTTTTCCCTCTTTTTCAATAGTTTTTCATGTTTTTCTCTGTTTTTATTCATTTTCGATTTTTTTTTCGGAAGAAGGTTTACATATTGGAGTGTGTTGCATCCGTTCGAAATCGAAAAATGGGTAGGAAATACGGAAAGTTCCAAAAATCGGAAGAAACACGAAATCTTTAGGTTTTAAAAATATTTCCTTTATTTTAACACCTTTCTAATACTATTTTTTGCAAAAAAAAATATTGAAAAAGAGGACAAAGGTTCACAAAAGTTGTTTTCAAAAATTGTCCTAGAAAACCAAACGCGATTCTTCGGCCATTAGAGTCATCTAAGATTTTATCGTTTTTCCTATTAGATTTTTTGTCGCTTTTTTTCATTTATTTAAAAACAATCATATTTTTTTCAATTTTATACCATATTTCGTCCCCTCAGGGTTCCATTAAAACAATTTTTCGATATTGTCAAGATAAAAATTTCTGGCCGCTCGTTTTGCGGAGTGTCGTTGGGAATTTCCTCGCAGCGCGACCGCAACGCGCAAGAACAACTGAGAAATTTGAATTTGAGCGCTTTGCGGTTGCCCTGCGATGAAATTCCCAACGACACTCCGCAAAACGAGCGGCCAGAAATTATTATCTTGACAATAGCATAAAAGTTGAACACATTTTCAGAAAGTTTATACCAATTTATAGAAATTGTGGGCGCCAATTCATAATGTTTCTTGATCTCTGGCCCTAAATCCTTTAATTTTTGTAGATTTTCAGAAAATAGAGGTGATTTTTAGAATATCGGAAATTTCCATATCTAGTTTATCAAATGTAGTGATACCGTCCCTTTAAGAAAAAACAATGATTTTACAAAAAAGTTTTTTAAAGCAGCCGGAATGGATGAAGTCGAAAAATATCTTCTGGGAAAGACATCTCATTTTACAAAAAAAATGTTGAAACTGTATTTTTTTTTAATTTTAAGTAATTTGCAATTTTTCAAAAAAAATTGTTTTTAAACCAGAAAATTCTAGAGAAACCTTAAGATTGCATTAATAACCTTAAAGATTTTTTTCTAAAAATCTGGAAAATTTGTTCTCGAGCTGAAAATTGAGTTTTTACAAGATCCGTCAAAGAAAAAACTTGATTTTCGCTTTGAGACCCAAAAAATATGAAAAAACTATTTCCAGACCTATTAAAGTCGATGTGGTCCCAAAAATCGAAAAAATATTTGAATTTCGGAACTGCTGAAAAAATGCTCAGATTTTCGAACAAAAATTTTTGATGTTATTGAATTTCAGCACGTTTTTCTTTAAATTTGAAAACGTCATTCGAAAAAGAAACAAGTGGTACACTCACTTTAAGAAACAATTTTTTCAGAAATTATATTTTTTACTATATTTTTTAATTAACACCTAATAGATCTTTTGGGAAAATCAAGAACATTTAGAAAATCTGAAACCGTATTTTTTTGGAATTTTATCATTTTTGAAAAAAACCAGAAATTTTTAAATTCATTTTCCCGCCAATTTTCCAGTTTGTTGAGTGGGAGGTGGTCGCGTCGCGTGCGTGCGGAGCGACAGTGCGGTAGAGCAGCCTTTAGAACGCAACTAGCCTTTTAACGCCGCTACGCGGCGGTAATGAAAGAAATAGTGTGTAAAATGAAGAGAAACAGAGAGAAACGCTAACTTTAGGTTAAGGTAAGTACCGTAATACTACAGTAATCCGCACCAAATTTTCACAGTGACCTTACAATACTCCAAAGATTTTACCATGAAAGTTTGGTGTCGATCCGACCATTTTGAAAAAAACGTTTAAAAAATTGTAGTACTGTAGCTACAGTAATCCTACAGTAACCCGAGATCCAAACAGTATTTTTGTGAAGCGCTCCGAGAGGCATGATGATATGCCAAGTATGGGACAGATCGGCCGAGGGGTCAAAAAGTTATTCATGTGAAATGCTGGTACACACACACAGAACAATTCGCTTAGTAAGAAGAAAGATGATCAAAATATTTGAGTTGAAAATAATTAAAGCCAGACTCGAAGCGAAAATAAATATTTCCAAAAAATCAATAATTTAAAAAAATCGATAATTTCCAGGTATTTTAAGAAATCAATAATTTTTAAAAAATTCATAATTTTCCAGGTTTAATTACCCAAGTTTGAGGTGATTATACCAGTTTCCCTGATGATGGTTTTATAAACCGAAACTTTGGAAAATAAAGATTTTATTCAAATTGTGCTTCTACCAAACCAAGGGCCCAATAATTCGAGTTCGTCATCATCCCAATATTTCCAGGTATCACACATCGACCGAAGTATTACGATCCAACGATCATCCCGGACCTTCGTCATCCTCCTCACCCCATCCATCAACGTCTTCCTCTTCTGCCTCTTCCAAACCCACCCAACGACACCTCCAAAAACGACCAGCACACGCCGTTGAGGAAGAAGAAGACGAAATGTGTCCCCCGGTCCTGAAACGAAGTTATGTCCAGCAGCTTGTACAAGAATCTCATCACCATTCCCCCAATTTTTGCTGCCCGATTTGTGATAAGAAGGTAGAGACCGCCTTTTAGCTAAAAATTCCTTTAAAAAACTTCCAGGTCTTTCAAAAAGAACCATCCTACATTGTCATCCGTCTACCAGCATGCGATTCGTGCACCAGAGAGAAAATTCTCGTTCTTGATGAACAAAACCCTTAAAATATTGAATGTCTTTCAAAGTTTTTGCAACCCTTCATAAAACAAGAATACACTTTTAAACCCAGTATTTTTTCTTTCGAATATTTACAAATATTTTCAATTCTTTGCAGATCTTGCTAAGAATGCGGCAATTGCTTGATGACACTCTTTTGATTGCCAACGTTGTTCGATAATATCGCATTCGATCTGAAATTTATGGATTTTTGCTTTTTAAATTAAAATTTCGAAAAAAGAAGTTTTAAAAAAGTGATACCTTATTCACTTCCAACAGCTTTTCCTTATGGAATGATCTCAACAATGTCTTATTTATTCTCAGACTTTCTGGTGGAATTTTAGAAAACTTCTCGACAAGCTTACTGCTAGTCGCTTGGAATTCAGCATCAGGGATGATCTGAAAACAAAATTCAAATTTTTATTTGAAAGCTGCTCTACCGCACTAGCGCTGCCTTCCACCCAACACACTGGAAAATTTGGCGGGGAAAATTAACTTTCAAATTTTCCAGTTTGTTGAGTGTCGGCAGCCGCGTGC
Organism: Caenorhabditis virilis; assembly: GCA_964036255.1. Classification (NCBI taxonomy): domain Eukaryota; kingdom Metazoa; phylum Nematoda; class Chromadorea; order Rhabditida; family Rhabditidae; genus Caenorhabditis; species Caenorhabditis virilis. The sequence continues at coordinate 16,784,724 of OZ038416.1, forward strand.
GTGCGTGCGTAGCGCCAGTGCGGTAGAGCATCCTTCAGAACGCAATGATCAAGAATATTCGAGTTGACAATAAACAAAAAATACAGTATATTACCTCATTCACAAGACCGTAGTCCTTTGCAGTATTGGCAGAGATTTTATTACAGATGAGAAGCAATTCAGCCGCTCTAACCGGGCCCATAATCGTTGGGAATGTGTAGCTGGAGGCACCTTCTGGACTTTGTCCCAATGGCGCGAATGGCGTGTGGAAGGTGGCCTGGAAATAAAGGGTGTTCTACCGAATTAAAAAAAATTATGTCTGGAATGTGCTGAAATTGAAAAAAATTGTTTAAAGGAGGGCTTTACGGAGATAATAAATGTGCCTTAAATGAAAATAGACTTCATTCTCATTCCAAATCTGTTTTTAAAATTTTCTAAAACCACATAGAAGCCGAGAAAATGAGCTTCAAAACAATGGCCTAGAAAAAGTGTTCCACCTGGCCGAACTTTTTACTATGAGCTTTTTTCGTGTTTCGTTAATAAATATTTATGCTGAATACTTACATTAGTCCTTTTTTTTAATATGTTTTTTGGATTTTTCATGCCTGCGGACTAGTTTTCGCCGGTGGCCCCTTTTTCTAGGCCATTGTTTTGAAGCTCATTTTCTCGGCTTCTAGGTGGTTTTAGAAAATTTTAAAAACAGATTTGAAATGAGTCTGAAGTCTATTTTCATCCCAGACACATATTCATGAGCTCCGTTTAGCCATCCTTTAAAATTTCCAATAAACCCGCAATTTTGTATGTCTTCCAGTTTTTCACTTTCTTATTTGGTGACTTTTCAGCCCTTATGAAATGGAGGAATTTATGAAAATAAACTGAAATTGTGCTTGAAGGGGGGCTGAGGGGACGGAATGAATCGTTTAAAAATGATGAAAGTATGATTGTTGATAAATAAATGAAAAAAAAATCCAAAAAAACCTCGAAAATGGCGAAAAAAATAATTTCGAAAAAAAACCATAACCCAGGTGTTCGCCCTAATGGCCGAAGAAACGCTTTTTGTTTTCTAGGCCATTTGTTGTTTTCTCGGCCGCCTATTTTTTTATCTTGTTTTTCTCTTCTTTCCAATTTTTTTTCCGAGAAAATTATCCATAAAAGAGTATTAAAACAAATAAACGTTCAAAAGAAATGTATAAAAATGTATAAAAGAGTATTTAAAAAATAAAATTAGGCGGCCGTGAAAAAAGATACGGCCTAGAAAATCAAAAAGCGTTTCTTCGGCCATTAGGGCGAAGAGAGGGGGGTATGAGTTTTTTTTCGCCATTTTTGAGTTTTTCTTTGGATTTTTTTTTTCATTTATTTATCAACAATCATACTTTCATCATTTTCAAACCATTTATTTCGTCCCCTCAGCCCCCCCCCCTTTAATTCTAATTTTTAGCAATAATTAGAATTCAAAAACTGATGTCCCTTAAAGTGGTGTCTTTTTAAATAGCGGATTATCATTCAATCGTAAGACCCAAATAAAGGTATTTCTAATGAGTTTTGAAATTACAAAAAAACCTGTTTCAGAAATTTAAAAAAGCTTCGAAAATTTTGTAAGAAAAATGCTGATTCTGTTTTTCTTAGAATTAAGATTACGTTCATAAATAAGCATAATTTTTTCAGCTTAAAATTGTTTTCGCTGTCAAATGGTACATAATCGTGTTCGTTTTCATCACATCAATTTCTGAGCTCTCCGGAGCCCCACCCCCTTTAAAAATTGTCATTAAAAAACCCACCTTATCAGTGGCAATAACATAATCAAACAATCCCAAAACCGTGACCGCAATTCCAACAGCTGGCCCATTAATCAGTCCAATCAATGGTTTCTCATGATTAATATAAGCGTCCACATAATCCCTCAACACAACTTTCGCCTCTTTCGCCATCTGTGCAATTTGCTCCTTATTTCCACTAGCGGCTGCTTTGAAATTCGTCAGATCGTTTCCCGAGCAGAAATAGTTTCCGGCGGCTGGAAGGAAAATTGGAAAATTAGATTTTTTTGAAAATTTCGAAGAAACTTTACAGTTTCAAAAATTTCAGAAACAATTCTTAAATCGCCCATCAAATTGTTCGCTAAACAAATAAACAGTTTTCCATAACATCTCTTTTTTAATGGGCCAAAAAGTTTTTTTTTAGAATTTTCAACAACTGGTATTTTATAGGGAATTAGGGCTAAAAACGCATATTTTTCCATTTTTAAAGGCTTTCTTCATTATTTTTGAGTTTTAATTTAATTTTCATCGCATTTTCCGCATTTTAAGCCAAAACAATTTAGAAATTTCCTTTCTTAGCACTCGAACACCTCATTTTAAAACTAAAGGAGCATGAAATGGTCTTCTTTCCATCATTTCAAGCTCAAAGCGTTCAAAAAATTGTTCAAATCATCTGAACTGTGCTAAAATATGATCTATCGTCCAATCGTAACTTCGTATGCATTAAAATCATACAAAAATTGGTGTTTAAACAATTTTCGACTCAAAAAATTAAAAATTCTGACTTTTATTAAACTAAGGCCCGCCGTAACATCGTAGTCTCGTATTTTAATCCAGCACTTTCAAAAAACGTTTTTTGTTCAATCCCAAAGTTATTTTTAAGGAATTTTCAGTAAAATGCCCAAATTAATATTCTATTAAACATTTTCTTGATATTGGAACCAAAATTACAAAAAAAAAGAAATTCTAAAAAAACGCTGTTTCAGAATTTTTAAATTTTTAAAATCCAAAATTTTTTTGATTATTTGAGAAGCAAATTTTAGGTTAAATGAAATTTTCTACAACTTTTGAAAATTCTTTTAAAAAAACGTTCGTAAACAACTAAAATTCGATTTTAAGAAAATTAAGAGCTTTCTCGAACCTGTAACAACTGTGATTGACGTCGTCTTGTCCGCATTCGAAAAATTAAGCGCATCTTGAAGTCCTTTGTACATTTCCAAAGTGATGGCGTTGAACTTTTTCGGGCGATTCAGCGTGATTTTGAAGATTTTCCCTTCTCTTGCCACTTCTAGTCCATTAACCTTTGCAAGTCCTTCAATTCCAGCACCCGACTCATTTTGGTTCGACGCTTCTTCGGCACTTAGTCCATTTATAATTGTGGAATATGCATGTTGAGCGGCTTCCTGACAAAAATGTACAATTTATAAAATCTATTCAGTTTTAAAAAATTCAAAATATTCCGAGAAATTGGAATTTCTCCTAATTTTCCGGAATATCGAGGATAGGCCAGTTGCCGAAAAAACAATTTCCTTCGATTCTATTAGAGCGCACTTGCTTCACTATAGATATATCTGCCAGCGTCACTCTAATTTCTCCAGTTCTTCTTTGTCAATGAAGCAAGTGCGCTCTAATAAAACTTAAGGAAAGTCTGATTCAATCAGCAAATCGAAAAAACGCCAAAATTCCGGAAAAAATGGGAATTTTCAGAAAAAGTCCGAAATTTTCAGAAAATCCAAAAAAAACGCCAAAATTCCAAAACCAAATCAGGAAATAATTTTAATTTCGGAAAAGTCAAAGAAAATCTGAAAATTCTAGAAAATTCAGGAAAAAAGTGAAATATCTTTCAAAAAAATGAGAATTTTCACAAAATATCCGAAAAAAAATTTTTTTTTTCTTTTAATTCATCATTATAATGATTCGCTTCGAGACCGAAACTATTAAATACGTGTCCCTTTAAACAATTATTCGAAAAAATTGTTTTTGCGTCAGTCTTTGTGGAGAAAAACCATGGATGAGACCAAGGAGGCACCAAGGAGACCAAGGAGGCACGAAAAGCCCTAAAAAGGCTGATTTAAGCCGAAAATCTTATTTTTGCGGCTTACGCGGTCCTAATTCAGACTTTATACGACTCTGCGGTGTATTTGGGCTTCTAAAAATATAATTTTCGGTCTTTTTTTTGCCTTTTCCGGCTTGTCGGGCCTCCTAGGTGCACTTAGGTTCATTCCTGATCGTTTTCCGCAATGATGGGCCCATTTTTCCATTAAATTGTTTAAAGTGACATATAATTACTTTTTTTTGGTCGTAGGCGAATCAAGTGAAAACTGAAATTACAAAAACAAATTCCGATTTCTCGGTTTTTTAAAAAATTTCTAAAAATCTCGCAAAAATACCTTAGTCTGTCCCTTCAACTTCTCCCAAGCATCATATTTCGCCTTGCCTACGAAATCCATCATCCCTGGACGTTTTCCCTGAACATCTCCGACCGTCGCCTGCTTGAAAAGCGCATAAAGCTTCAATTTGACATCATTATCCGGCTCTTCTGTGAGCTTTTTCAAGTTCTGCTGCGCTTGATCGAAATCCGATTGTGCTGAGAAGGAGCGGACGATTCTGGAAAAGAGTTTTACTTGATTTCAAGGGAACCAATGAGTTCCTTACATTTGGGGTGAAAATATCGAGCTTCTGATCAGGTTTGTGGTGGCACTTGTCACGTTTCTGAGCATTGTTTTCTGGAATTTCAGCATTTAAATTAAATTTTGTTGAAATAAGAACGTGAGACAAATAATCGGATAACAAATCGAGCAAAAAAAATGTGTTTAAAATGGTTTTAAAACTATATATTAAAAAATCGTCTAATTTTGGTGTAAATCAGCGTTTTCTGTGAATATTACTATCCCAGAAAATTCCAGTATGCTTCCTTTTCAAACGTTTCATACCCGAAAAACTAGAAAAACGCCCCCAAACGCCGAAATTTGGCACAAAAATGTACCATGACCTAGTTTTCCCCACGCTTGCGAAAGTTAGTCCACTATTTGTGATTTCTAGTCCGCAAATGAAAATTTTGAGGCGGTTCTGATGGAATTTGTCAGAATTTGGCATTTTCATAAAATGCGATTGAAAATTTTGAAAAATATGTTTTGTAAAAAATTGAAAATTAAAAATCGGCCTGATTTTTTTGGAAATCCTTTCTTTTTGAATATTTTAACCGAAATGTATTGAAAAAATATTTAAACAGGATTTTATAAATATATTTATAAAATCCTGGAACCTTTATTCTATGATTTTGAATTCAAAAATAAGAAAAAATGGCCCGGAAAACAAAAAATTCAGCGAGGTGGCCTAGCATTCCCAAAGTTGCGAAAACTAGTACCCCGGTCTGATTTTCTAGTCCGCGTCTGAAAGTTTCGCGAAAAAGCTTGAAAAACATTGATTTCTTGCCAATTTTTTAAAGATTTTTCTATCGTAAAATCGAATCTACTAGAAACTGCAAGTAAAACTAAGAAAAACAAAAAAAACAGTTTCTCTAAAGGTTTTTTCCTACAAATCAAAAGAAAAACGCAAAAAAAGTAATAGAATTCCAAACGAACTTCGTTCTTCCTCCCAAGCCGCCATGAGATGACAAAACGTGTTTATTATAAAAGAACAAAGTCCACGCGACGAGAGACCATTGAACAACAAGAGTGTCCCAGAGATAAAAACCTAGTAGTATCTTTATCATGTCGAGAAAACGGACGCCAATGTAGTCAAAGGTATCAAAGATAAAAAACAAAATAAATATTCTGCGAGGATTTTATAAAAAGAACATTTTATTTTTAAAAAGTTTTAAAAAAATCGATATCATTATAAAATTGTGCCCAAAAATTACAAAAAACAGTAAAATTTCCTAAAAAAATTTCCCTATAGCTCGGGAATGCATAAAATTTCAAAAACGGATATTAAAACTTAAACTTTTTGGTATTGAAAAGCATAAATTACCCATATATCAGTACATTTGTTTGATAAAATAAGAAAAACCTAAAAAACTATTCAAAAACACATAAAAGTGAAAATGTTGTGGTTTCTGAAGAATTCAAAAGTTCACGTTTAATTTTTTTTTAATTCCCAGAAATTTTTTTTAAAAATGAAAGAGAGAACATTCAATTATTTAAGAATTAATTAATAAATTTAAAAAAATAAAAAAAGAGGAGCAAAAACATAAAAAAATTTGACACTGTTAGAAAATTTGGATCAAAAACTCTAAAAAATACTTATTTTTTTAAAAAATCTATTTTTTTTTTCAAGCAGTTGGTGAATTTTTCGGTCTGGCGATTTGAAGAAATAGTCGTTCGCCACTTGCTTTGACGAATGTGACCGCGGAGAGCTGGAAAATGTTTGGATTTTGTGGGAATGAGCGTTTTTGTGTGCAAACACCGTTACGACAAATTTCACACTTTAAAAATCGCAAACAAGCTGAATTTTAATTTGTAAACAAAACTGGAAAATTAATAAAAATAATTTTCTTACAATTTTTTCTAAATTAACAGAAATTAATGTTTTTTAAAGTATTTTTTCGAATTTTGCTTAAAATTCACTTTTTCTTGAAATTCCAAAATTCCGAGGAATCTTTTTCACAACTGGGCTTGATTATTAAGTTTCTGAAAATATACACTGTGTGCATACACCGTCACGCCAAATTGCACATTTTTTTTCAAAAATTCGCAAAAATAACATTTTGAAAATGTTTAAAAAATCCTAAAAATTCTGAATTCGTAAAACGTGAGAGAATAAATAAAAAAAAATAGTTTTTACAATTTTCTTTGGCAAAAAAATGTAAATTATTCTATTTTTTTCGAATTTTTTGTTTAAATTTAAATTTTTTGAAAATTCCAAAATTTTTTCAAACTGAATGTTTCTTTTCTGAAAAATATACAAGGTGTGCATTCACCGCCACGATAATATGCGGACAAGTTAGAAAATTTCAAAAAACGCTTGATTTAAGTTTGAAAAAGCAGAAATTTACTAATAAATGAGAAAAAATTAACAATTTTCCTTAAATATTCATTTTTTTTCTTGATTTTTGCAAATTTTTGTGAGCTTTAGGTTTTTCTTATTAAAATTCTCATTTTTTAATTGTTCGAAAATATGTGTGCATTCACCGTCACGACAATTTGCACACAAACTCTAAAAATACAAAAAAAATTGTATTTTCTGAAATTCTGCCTGAAATCCTCCTCTTCCTCCTCACCTGATCCGTCACCGGCAACGCATTCACCGCCATTATCCGATCTCCAACCTTCAGCTTCTCCGCCGCCGTTGATCCAGGCTGAAGTGAAGTGACCAGAATTCCCCTAGTTCGTTTACCAATTCCCATTCCGAGTTGTTGATCAGCAGACTGCAAAAATTTGGGGGATTTTTATTAATTCCAAAATGTTTTGTACCTTTTTCAACTCAACAAGCAATGTATCACTTCCATCCTCTTTCAAATCATGAATTATATCAATCGCCAGCGAATTATTGTTATTACTCGTCGAATTTGAGTGTTGTGCATTTGTCGGGGTTGTTGGGGTCACTTGAATCTTTTCCTCTTCGTGTATACTTCTCTGAAAAATGAAATTTCCGATAAAAGTTTTTAAAAATTTAAATTAAAAATTTCTAAAAAATTTGAAACTGTGGTTTTTAATTTTTTTAAAGAAAAAATTGAGTTGAAATTTTAATTTTTCGAGGGAAATATTCAAATTTAAAAAAAACTGAAAATTTTCAATAAATCCTTTAAATTTTGTGAAAGTTTGTTTTTATTGAAAAACCCCCGTTGTTTAAAGTTTTTCAAAATGTTTAAAATTTGCTGTTTCATATTTAATGAGAACGTGAAAAAATATTCAAAATTTAATCTCGTGGTATTGCCGAATTCAAAAAAATGAAGCTAGGATGATAGAAAATTTCATTGTTTAAATCCAAAACAAGGTTTGCTAAATAAAAATGTAGGTATCTAAAAAAAAAGGCAGAAAAACCACACGCGGCCTAGAAAACCAAGTGCGGGGACTAACTTTTCGTGAAAAAACCAAATCAATTTTATGTTTTTGGGTTTTACTCGGCCATTTTTGGTGACAAAATATATTTCTTAGTACCATTCGATTGAAAATAAAATTTTGTTATCATCCTAGATGCATTCTTTATATCATTTCCAACTCAAAACGTTCAAAAAATTGTTAAAAACATATAATCCGTGCTAAAATATGATCTATCGTTCAAGCGTAGCTTCGTATGCGGTAAAATCGCTATTTAAACAATTTTCGACTCAAAAAAAAATTCAAAAATTCTGATTTTCATTAAACTATGGTCTACCGTAACATCGTAGTCTCGTAGTTTAATCAAAATTCTCAAGCGTTCTAAAAAAAAGCTATTTTATTAAAATTTATGCCAGTGTACCGATCCGGATCGGATTTCGGATCGAATCTGGAAAGGATTTCTTATTCCATATTCCAATACCATTCTTAAAAAACCTTTCACAAAAATTTGCTAGACCCGGATTTAAACACTGATCTACGCTAAACTCTGGTATATCGTAATACCGTAGCATCGTAGTTTTTATTTTATTTTATTTAACTTTAAAAATTTTTTAAAAATCAATTTTTTTCTAAGCCTTGTTCAAGTAAGTTCTAAGCCCAGCTTCAAGTAAATTTTCATCGTCATAAAACTCACAAAATCGGTTCCAGACGACGGTTCCTCCGTAACAGGCGATAATCCAACCGGCTCCTGTTGTATAACCTCCCCCTCCGGTGACGTATGCGTGATAATCGGCCTACTCATCATAGGCGGCGCCGGCGGCGGAACATCCTTCCGATCCTCCCTCGACGTCGACGCATTCACCGACGTGGTTATCGAATTCGTCGTCACTACTGTAGTTGTCGCTGCTGTTGGCATCAGCGGCGTATCGTTATTATTCTCATTCGCCTTAAAATTTCAGATTTTCAGAAACAAATAGGTGAAAAAATCAGGGGGCGGGCCAGTAAGCACGTGCGTGAACTCGAATCGAATCGGATCGGCCAAAAATAAAAAAAATAATCAAAAAGGGTGTGTGGTTCAAATAAAAAAGAGAGAAGGTGCAACGAAAATTTTTTTGAAAAAAAAATCAATATGGAAAAAAACCAAAAAATTGAACCATGCTCTCAAAAATCGGATTTTGAAAAAAAAATATTAAATTTACTGCCGCCTACGTGCCCACTGACCTTTCGACAAACCCTCGGTGTTGTCGCGGATTTCGCGAGCGCTTCTGTGGCCGCGTGAACACGATTCGCCGTTTCGGTGATTTTCCAGCGTCCGAGTTTTAGGTGCACTTTTCCGGAGCACGTTTTGAGCATCGCCGCGACGTCTTCTTGCATACAGCCTGTCACGTCTTTTGAGTTTACTTCGAGGATCTGGAAAAACAAACATGGGAATGGGTGTTGGCAATTAGATTGTTTGAAATTTCGGGAGCACCCGGATTCTGCAGATATTAAAGATTGACCTAAATTTTTTAAATTGTTGGTATTTATTTAAAATTTTCAAGAGTTTTAGAATTTACATCGGAAAACGAATTTTCCGTACCGCATCGGATCTTGGAACGGATCCATGTGAAGTCTATTTTTGAAAAAATTCTTGTTTGTGCTGATCTTCTTTAAAAGTTCTAAAAAAATAAAAAAATCCATATTATGAAAATCACCTTCCTAAAGAAAAAATCAAAATAAGTCGAAAAAACGTTTTAAATTGAGAAATATCCAAGTTCGGCCATTAAGACAACTTTTTATCATGCTGAACATTAAAGGAGGATTTGGCGGAGCAAATACATGTACCTTAGATGAAAATAGACTTCATTCTCATTCCAAAACTGTTTTTCAAATTTTCTAAAACCACCTAGAAGCCGAGAAAATGGTGCTTCAAAATAATGGGCTAGAAAAAGGTGTGGCCGACCTTTTTCTAGGCTTTTTCCAATTTCATTAATAAATATTTATGGAGAATATAATATTATCTTAGTTGATTTTAATTTATTTCTATTTTTTTAAATTTATTTGGATATTTCATAACTGCGGACTAGTTTTCGCCGGCGGCCACTTTTTCTAGGCCATTGTTTTGAAGCGCCGTTTTCTCGGCTTCTAGGTGGTTTTAGAAAATTTTAAAAATAGATTTGGAATGAGAATGAAGTCTATTTTCATTTCAGCTGCATTCGCCCTTCTTAAAAAATTAAGAAAAAATTATTTTCGAATAAATTTGCTTTGTCTTTTATTATTAGTTAGACGGTTTCCGAAATGTGAAGTTTTTTCCGGAATACTTCTGAATTTTGAAGTTTAAAAAACATATCATCAGAAAATAGTAATAATAAAAATAATACATCGTAGGGGAACTTCCTCGCAGCGCGACCGCAACGCGTTGGAAGGAACTAGTACAACAGAAGTTTAATGGCCTAAGCTCCTTCCAACGCGTTGCGGTTGCGTTGCGAGGGAGTTCCCTACGATTCTACGTAAAACGAGCGGATAGGAATTTTTATCTTGAAGATATGAGCGAATTAAAAACGGGTTCAGAAAAATTTGAAAAAAAAATCATGAATTTCGGAAACAGTAATTTTCAAAAAAAACTCATCAATAAGGATCAAGATTGTCCAGGTCCCCTATAAATTTCTTACCTGATCCCCTGGCATCAATCTTCCATCCGTCTCAGCAGCTCCACCTTTCACAATTTCGCTGACATAAACCCCAGGTTCGTTTTTTCGGCCAACTGAAATTTTAAAAATGTCAAAAATGAATATAAGTTTTCTTTTCTTTCTTACCAATACTAATCCCTAGACCTCTTCCAGCCTTCTTCGTTATATCAATTTCAAACATGTTATAAATCTGGGTGGGATCTAAAAGGGACAGCTGAAGGTTCACATCGCGATAGATCAATAGTCGAACTTTTGGCGGCGTCCTTCGGAGGTATGCAATCGATTGATCGTGGGTCACACCGCGGAGCGAAATTCCGTTCACCTGAAAACATAGGTATGATAGTATTTGTTCCAAAAATTCAGTGGAAACCTAATTTATAATATGACCCAAAACAAAAAGAAAAAAATAGTACCTCCAAAACCTGATCCCCCGGTTTCAATCTACCATCATGCGCTGCCGCTCCATCCGGATAAACTTCATGAATAACAACGGTACCCAATACCGTATCCGCACCACCGACAATCGATAAACCGAGACCTTTACCATCCTTATCAATTTCGATCATTGTCTCTCTTCCATTGTCAATTGGTGCGGTTCTTTCGATACTGAACGATTTCTTTCGTTGAACTGAAAAAAACGAATTATTTTTGTTTTGTCATTTTTAAAATTTTGAGGACAAAAATATGGTTAATTGTAAGATTTTTTTAAAATTCGACACACAGGTATTCTTAATTTTCAGAATCATAATATTGCAATTATCGATTTTTCAGTTTACAAAAAAATCAAAATTTTAAAAAACCAAAAAAAAAAATTGTTTTTCAGTTGAATTTTTTGTTTACACTTTTTTTCAAAAAAATTCATCAAATTTTCAGATTTTCGTAATTTCCGTATCGATCATTTAGAATACCCTAAAAATCTGAAAATTTTGAAATATAAGTATTCCAGACGGTCATGATAAAACTGAACTTTTTCGTGCGATACTACTAATTTTCTAGTTTTTTTCCAGCAACAAAAAAAAATTCAACATTTTTGGTGTATGCGCTTTTAAATTTCAATTTTAAAGCTCACGCGCCTTTAAATTTCAATCTTTACGTTTATGCGCCTTTAAATTTCAATTTTTAGGTCTATGTGCCTTTAAATTTCAACGTTTAGGTCCATGTGCCTTTAAATTTCAATCTTTACGTTTATGCGCCTTTAAATTTCAATTTTTACGTTTATGCGCCTTTAAATTTCAATTTTTAGGTCCATGTGCCTTTAAATTTCAACGTTTAGGTTCATGCGCCTTTAAATTTCAATTTTTAGGTTCATGTGCCTTTAATTTTCAATTTTAATGTTCATGGGCCTTAAATTTCAATTTTAGGTTCAAATATATACCGCGTAATCGCGTAGTGTCGTACGAATTTTTAGGGAAAAAGTGTTTCAGTTGAAATTTCACCTCATTTATAAAATTCTCGACTCGTTGGAAAAAAAATCTGAAAAATACTGAAAATCGAAATTTTTCCCGAACTGCAAAAATTATGAAAATTCGAGGGGTATTGGGTTTGAAAAAATAATCCAAACTTCTGAAACGTCTGAAAATTTGAAATCAAGATATTTAAAAAAGTTTAGAAACAGAATTTTATCGAATTTTCAAAAAAAAAAGAAAAATTTCGAACAAATTCTTGTAAATTCTGTTTAAAACTCCGTAAGAACTGGAATTTCTGAAATTTTCAAACTTTTCCAGAAAATCCCTGAAAATTTGGTGTTTTCCTTAAATTTTTGCGAAAAAAATGGACTTTTTTCATATTTTGAACTTTAATCAATGGGAACAATAATTCAAACTTTTACCGATTTTTTTCAAGAAAGTTCAAATTTTCGGTATTTTCAGACAAAAATATCGGGGAATTCCAAACTAAAGTGTCAAATTTCAACGATCCCCGAAAAGTCCAAGTCCTACCCCCCCCCCCAAATTCCATTTCTCACCTTCAGCACTCGGAATCGAATTATCCATTGTCTCCGTCGTCGTCGGCGGCATTTCCTTTTTCAGCACTTGTTCTTCTTCTGCTTCTGCTTCTTCTTCTTTTTTCTCAGCCTTTTTTGCAGCTTCTTCTTCTTCTTTAACTTCTCCCTCCTTTACTAGTGGTTGTTGTGGTACCTGAAAGAAACAAAAAAACTTAATTTTTTCTGCTCATTCTTTCAGTTGATTGAATAAGTAAAAAAGCATTAGTTTTGCTCAATAATTGAAACGAAAAGTCAAAGGGTTTTCTCTTTTTACCCCCTTTTTTCTTGATGCCCAATTTTATGCACGCAACATTTCATTTTATGGGACTTCTTTTTCATTTGAGTTATATTGAAATTGTCAGAGGAAAGGGTGAAAAAGACGGCTTGCGCTTAGGTTGCGCTTGGATCACGTTTAAGCAACGCTTAATACTCGCTTCATTAAAAACCCTCATAACTCCTTTCGATTTGAGAGCAATTCCAAAATTTTGTTATATCATTCGAAAGCTCTAAAAAACGCTTCTTAAACATATTTTAATTACAAAAAATATCGAACAAATATCGATTTTTAAGCACAAAAAATGGGTCCCGCTTAATACGCGCTTAACACGCGCTTAACTAAAAGCGTCATAACTCCCTTTAAAATGAAGCTTTTTCTACAATTTTTATACCAATCAAAAGCTCGTGACACGCTTTATAATTTTGTAGTTCACATGGAATATGGATAATGAACTTTGGACGCGCTTAACACGCGCTTAAGCAACGCTTTCAAAAAAATGAGTCATAACTTTGTCCAAAAATACTTATTTTTTATGATTTTTGTTTAATTAAAAACCTCTCAAAAAACTCAACGGAAAATTAGTTGATAAAATATAGAACGGGTTTGAATTTGGTTCATATTTGGGCTTTTAAAAAATTTGAAAAAAAAACATTTTTTGAAGAAAATTCAAATTTTTCCAATGACTTTAAAATTAATAACTATTAATTTAATAATAATAAAAAAACCGATTTTTAAAAAAAAATTGTGAAAATTTCTAAAAAGTACGTTCAAACTTAGGGAGCGCTTAAGGCATGCTTAAAACACGCCTAAAACACGCTTCAAAAAAGGTGTCATAACTTTGCTCAAAACTGCTTATTCTTAATGAAAAAAATTAACAAAAAATGTAAAAAAAAGAGGGGGTTCCTTAAAGAATACATACAACATCTACTTATTAGTCAAGAAATGTGAGTAAGTAGCTTACTTCAAACCCTCCCCTCTTTTCCCCCCTTTTCAATATGTCCAATCAAAAACAACCAAAAAAAAGTGGATGTAGAAGAGAAGATGAAAAAGAGAAAAAACGAGCAAAAAAAAAAACGGGCGAAAGAGAGCTCTTTCGGATTCAATTATAAATTATATATTACATATATAGATTGATGAATGAGAAGAGAGCCTTTTTTTCTTCAGTTCTTTTTTTTCATTGGGCAATTTTTTAAACCGACTGGTCTCTGGACACAAGAAAAATCGGTTTCGATAAAATTCCACATGTCAAAATTTGCATATTTATATTTACATATTATTCAAATGAAAAGTGAAATATCGGTTTTTAAAGGGCTGAAAAAAAACGAATGGTAAAATGCAAATTTTTGACTCAATAGACCCCACAATGGGTTTTAAAGCTCATGGCGTGACCGCGACGCGACCGCACCGCCTCCAACAACACTAGAAACAAAGGAGTTCATAAGAATTTCAAAGAATTTTCTAGAAACCAGCTCTTTTTGCAGGTTTGAATAATTTTTTCATAAAAAACCTTTTATACAGCTGAAACTGAGCAAATTGAGCTCTAATTTCTGGTTATTTCAAACAAGTTATAATTATTTCTTCAACTTTTCTTTTCCAACTCTTGTAATTCAGGAGAATTTTCTGAAAATCACGTATTCCGAAATTTTTTGTTGGTTCATAATTGTTCAAGCTGATTTTTTCCTTTGTCTGATCTGACGACACTACGCGATTACGCAAGTTTAGTGAATATACGTATTTTTGGAAGGGAATAATGGGGAAAACTGGTTTAAAACTCATTTTTTCCCAAAATTCGTACGACACTACGCGATTACGCAACCGTTCATAGTTTAGAGAAACAGTGTACTTTTGGCGGGAAAAATCGGAAAAAAATGTTTTAAACTTTATCCATAAATAAAACGACACTACGCGATTACACAACGGTATATAGTTTAGCGAAATTCTTTATGTTTGGAGGGAAAAATCGAAAAAAGTTTTAAAATGGATTTTTTTTCAAAAACACCTACGACACTACGCGATTACGCAAGTGCATATAGTTTAGTGAAATAATGTGTATTTTTGGCGTAAATAATAGAAAATTAAAAAAAACGTTTTTTTTCCCAATAAATCGTACAACACTACGCGATTACGTTTACGTAACAGTTTATAGTTTAGTGAAAAATATGTCGTTTTGACGGGGAATAACCGAAACAATGATCTATAATTTTTTTCAAATTATTCATACGACACTACGCGATTACGAAACGGTCTCAACGTTTGAAAACGACTGAAAATGTGAGAACAAATGATTTAAACTATTTTTGAAACAGAAAATTAAAAAAAAAAAATTTAATTTTAGAAATAAATTTTGTTATTTTGAAAAAAACACTAAATCTTGATCCAATTTTCTGACGAGCCGGATAAAAGTAAAGAAGTTCTTTACTTTTATCTGGCTCAAATTTATTTTCGGATCAGAAAAAAATTTATTAAAAAAAAAACAAAAATCTTAAAAAAGCAATTTGTTTCAAAAAATCAATAATTTTCTGCTCTATTTTTGAAACAGTAAAAATCTACATAATTTCTTACAAAAAACAACTTCTTCAAAAAGTAAAAAAAGGGAAAAAACCTATGCACTTGAGGAAAAAAAACACATGAAAATTGAGAGCCAAGTAAGTATACATGTATCTAACCCCCCAACCCCGAAAGTGTAGCATTTCTCGTCTCACAACTTTTCTTTTCTTTTTTCTTCTCCTTCTTTACTTTTTTCAGACGAAAAAAAAAATAATGATCATCTCACGGGGGGGGGGGGGGGGGGGGGGGAAATCTTATAAGCAACTTTTTTTTTCTTTTTTCGCCCCTTCTCCTTCATTAATTGAAAAAAACCCCCCTTTTCCCTAGGATTTGTTTGCTCAGACAATGCATAATCATTAATTGTTGGATAATAAAAAATATAGGAAATTTTGAGACCTTTTTCCTAAGGTATCAGGTTATTTTTGACCTTTTGCGAGAAAAAAAAACTTCATAACAATTGTCTTAAATTTCAGTACATGTTTTCGAAGAAGCTTCATTATTTTTTTTTCTCAACGCTGAGGGAAAAAAGTGATCTCACCGTTAAATAAAAAAAAACATTGCTCTGAAAAATTAATAACTTTGATATATTTCATGACATGAATAAATTAACGAGATCGTTTTTTGCAGAAAAAAATGCTTTCGAGCATAAAAAAACATTTTCTTAAACCTAAAACCTTGTTTTTGAAGGTATTTCTATTTTCAGAAAATTTCTCCCTGAATTAAATTATTTTGTGTTTACGACAAAATTAAATTTAGTCGATTTTCCGACATTTTAAGCCAATCTTAATGAAAATTAAGCCTTAAAAATTCAAATTTCCGCCTGAAAACACACCCTTGCTAAACTACGGTTTTGCGTAATTTCGTAGCGTCGTATAAACTTTGAAAAATGTATTTTAACTTCAAAAAAAGGTATTTTCAGCAATTTTCTTCCAAATATGTAAATTAAATAACGGTGTGTTTTTCACCGAATCAGAAATCTAGTGATTAATTGGATTTTTGGCCATTTTCTGCTGTTTTTAATAAAAATAAGCTTTGAAAATTCAAATTTCCGCCAGAAAACACACCCTGCTAAACTCAGGCATTCCGTAATTTCATAGTATTGTACAAAAAATTTGAAAATATTTTTTTCTTAAAAAAATCGAGATTTTCAGGTGTTTTCAGCAATTTTCAATTTAGGAAAACTTTAAAATTCAAATTCCCACCAAAACAACCTCCCGGATAAACACAGGCATTGCGTAATTGCGTAGTGTCGTACAAACTTTGAAAAAAATAAAATATTTCGATTTTTTAAATATTTCTTTGTGCAAAACCGATTTTTTCTGGATTTTTTCAAAAAGAAAGACACATTTCGAAAGTGTCCTTGCGCGGAAATATATCTTTTTTTTAAAAAATCGCAAAAAGTAGGCTTTTTTTTAAAAACTGGTTTAAAAATTCTAAAAATAAATCCTAAAAATACGCCTTATAAATTATTACGCGGATTAAAACGGCGAGGGGGATGGGGATTAAAAAAAGGATCATTATTTTCCAACCTTCCTAAATTTCCCGGAATTTAAAAACGCGGCCCAAAAAAAAATTGCAAACAAAAAAGTGAAAAAATTGTCTTTCTTCAACATCGCCGTCATCGTCGTCCCCCCCTTCACAGCCACGGGCTGAAAAAAGGGAATCATGAATAACGGGGTGGGGGGAGAAGAACTAGAAGGAAAAAGAGGTGTACACTTTTCGCGGAGGGTGCTCGAGAAAAATAGCGTCAAAAATATGTATATCCTCTAGACTTCTCTTCTCCAATTTTTTTTCCGAGATAAAGCTGAAGCTGTTGCTTTTTCCCCCTCCTTCTTTAGAAGGGCCTTCTTCTTCTTCTTCTTCTTCTTCTTCTCCCTATTGCTCCTCCGGGCTGTCGTCACTCACTAACTCATTTTCACTCGAAAAACGGGGCGTGGTTTGAGGGGTTTTTCCCTTCTTCTTCTTCTTCATCCTTCTAGTCCTTTTTTCTTCCCCCCTATCCGGGTTGAAGAAGGCTTTTTAGATGAAGAAGATGAAGAATGTACGAATAAATGAATTAAGTCAAGCAAATAGAAAGAACACCTTTTAAGGGGGGCGAAAAAAAATCCTATTATTTTTTTTGGGTGGAGGAGGAGGAGGAGGGTTTTTGGTTGGAAAAAAATGGTT
The DNA here is from genome assembly GCA_964036255.1 of Caenorhabditis virilis. NCBI lineage: Eukaryota > Metazoa > Nematoda > Chromadorea > Rhabditida > Rhabditidae > Caenorhabditis > Caenorhabditis virilis. Next base: position 16,802,078 of record OZ038416.1, read on the forward strand.
TTGATTGAATTGGAAGCTAACGGAAATTGGTGTGTTCTTCATTGAAAATTGAGTTTTTTTTTAAACACTAGGCAGTTCATTTTGAACAAGATCCTATCGGGTGTTGAGATGGGATCCACACTGGGGTCACGTTAGATACCCGGTGGGGATCCCGATAGATAGCTGGTCGGGATCCCGATAAATATTGTCAACTCAAATATTCTTGATGATTGCGTTTTGAAGGCTGCTCAACCGCCGATCCGCATGCACGCGACGCGGCGGCCTCCTACTCAACACACTGGAAAATTTGAAAATTCATTATCCAATATTTCAGTGTGTCGAGTGGGAGGCCACCGCGCCGCGTGCGTGGCAGTGTGGTTGAGAAGCCTTCAAAACGCAATGATCAAGAATATTTGAGTTGACAATAGCTAGTAGAGATCCCGATTTAAACAATTGTCTCTAAAAAAATCCGAGTCTGGAGTCGAGGCCCAGACCAGGATTTTTGAGAGAACCGATCTGGTTTTGCCTGTTGCGTTGCGGTCGCGTGTTATCAGCGGAGCAGCCGAAAATGAGCGGCCAACAAAATTCAGCTTTAAAAGAACAAATTGAATTATTTATGAGAATGCCTTACGCGTCGAAACCGCATCGCACCTGACGATATTCCAGTGAACTTTTGGAACGTAATGAATCTATCAAAAATGGTCACAAAAAAAAAATAAAAATTTCAAGTGTTTTTAGAATCAACGTCAAATTTCCAATCAAAATGGTACTATTTTCAGCCCTTTTTGGCGCCACTATGAAATAAATTTCGATAAAATAAACCAACCTGATTTTCACGTTCATCCACATTGTTAATATTATCCTCTTCCCGATATCTCGTCTCTTCCTCCTCTATCGACGACCGCGAAACCACCGCACAATGTTCGAGCGCGCCATCCTTCCGTCTTAACACGATCTCAATCGTCTCAAACCGCTCACAACACTCGCGAACCACTGTGCTCGCCGTTACATGCGAGATTCGTCGCAAGACGCGTCCGTTGATTTCGAGTAGCTCATCGCCTGCTCGAATCGGTAGCGGACACGATGTTTTGACATTCACCACGAATACACTTTGTTTCTCGCGATCTCTGGAAAAGGATGTGTTGGGGGGGGGGGGGGGTTGATTTTTTTGAAGTACCTATTGCCTGCCAACGAAATCCCGAGTCCCGCTTCCGGACGTTCACAATTGACAAATATCAATTCACCTTCATCTTCACCATATTTTCGATCAATTTTGCCTTTAAAAAATTCGAATTGAAACCAAAAAACAATTATAAAAGACTTACCTTTTGTATATCCAAAATTCGACATTTTCTCACCATCATTCGCCAAAAACGCAGCAGATTCTTGCTCAATTCCAAGCTCTTTGATCATTTTCATATCATCGGCTGACCAGGAAGTTGATGGTGACAATACTTGATCCATTTCATCATTCGCTTCCGAACTACTAACATCGGATACTATCAAAGGAACGGCTTCATTTGAATTCGAACTTTTGAGGATTTTTATACTTTCCGCTGACTTCTGTTTCTCTCCGACACTTCGTCGTTTCACCGTGTTTTCTCGCTGAATATCTGGTGATGAGGTCTCGTTGTCATTCTTCGATTTTTCTTCATTGGTCGTCGACTCGTCGATCGAAGACTCCGACGTTGGCGTTTCTTCCTGCATTTTTCGAATCTGGTTCGTCGTATTCGAGTTCTGGACCATCATTGGTTTGAGTGGTGTGATTTGAACCGGTGATGGCTGCTCGAATGTTTGTACTTCTTCTGGTTTCGAATTTTCAAATCGCACTGAATTCACTGTTGAATTTGAGGCGGAGTTTATCATGTTCTGGAAGAAAAATTTATGATGCTTTTGAATAAGGGAAACAAATTAGAAATAATTGGCAAATTATCTCTATTTCTTAACTAATTATCCATATCAATTGCTAATTGACAAAATTATCATTATTTTTTATTAATTGACCAATTATCAATTGTATAATTAATGAGCTCATTATCATTTATTACTAATTGATCAATTATCTTCAGCATCCGTTATTGTTAATTTTTTAATTAAACTGACTAATTATAATTTTTGATTACTAATTGGCCAATTATAATAGCAAATTATTAACCCACTAAATCCTTTTTTTAAAATTTATTAATTATTAATTATTTTTAATTGTTAATTGGCTAATTAACGCAGTTTTTTACTAATTGGCTAAGTAACCAATTATCATCACCAAAATTGTTAATTATTAATTAAAATTAAAATTAAATTGACTAATTATAATTTTCGGTTACTAATTGACCAATTATCATTTTTTGTTATTAAAGATAGTGTGTCAGTTAACAATTTTCCAATTTTAGGGTTAAAATTTTGAACTCCCGCGTTTTCCGCATTGCTTCGTGCGCATGTGCGCTCCACCGCACACTGGGCCTTTTCAAGCCTTTTCAGGGCCTTTTTAATTAATTTCCTTGTTTTTATTTCCGTTTTTTTTTAGTTTTTGTGTGTTTTTTCATATTCCAAGGCATCCCAATTATTTAATAAATTAAAAGTAAGTTTAAAAAAGCTTTATTCGAAAGGAAAAAGCTAATTTTTTTTTGAAAATTGAAATTTGAAGCAAAAATTGAAAAATAAGTTACTTTTGAACAAAAAAAGAATTCATTAAAATTAATAAAACAAAAAAATCACACGAGATCAAACAATGGACGTCATAGAAGATAAGAAGACGTTTTGTAAAGGTTTTTTTTTAAATTATGGATGCCATAAATAAAAATTTTCTTTTCAGAACACGGTAAGGGACGAAAAATGGGAAACGGGACGTGATGGCTGGTTCAAATAAAACATTATTCGAAAAAGTAGGTAAGAAACACTTCTAATTTTTAAATTTCTTATTTGTACACTTCTAATTCACACAATATTCAAAAATTTCAAGGAATGGGATCACAAAATCAACTGATGAAAAAAGCACGAAGATTCTGATGATTGGGGATAGTTGACGTCTTCTTTTCATTGTGTTGCACGAGAGTGAGTTATATATTTTTTCGAATTTGTAATTCGCAGATGTCGAATCTTCAGACCTGGGCAGGCATGGCATGAATATCGTGCTGGAACACCAGAATAACGTACTGAATTGCTAGAATTATGGGATATTGGTGGAATGGTAGCACGTCTACAGAATTCACATGTACTTTTCGAAAGAGCTTTTGGAGCTATCTTGGTTCATGATTTTACGAATAGAAGGAGTGAAGAGGTGCTGTTGGTTCTTAAAATCTAAGAAACCATGATCAATATCGCAATCAAAACGCTTACATTCTCAGAATTTCGCATCAAGGCTCACAATACAATGCTCGATGGAAGAGCGCAATCATAACAAGAAGATAAAAGATCCGGCTGCGGTTGCTCTTCGCGTTGACATTGAAAGTTGTAATAACCCAGCTTTGATTGTCGGAACGAAAGCTGATTTGGAAATTCATAGAGGACCTGTTAGTTACGATAGGTTAGTTCCTTTTTTCAACAAATATAAGTTTCCCTTCATCTCAAAAAAAAACAAAGAGCTTCAATCCTTGCAGACTTCACATTGACACAATGAAAACAATCATCAAAGGATCAGCGAATAGAATCACTTTATCGAGGTTCTTTGATTCTTGTCTAGACCGAACACGTCGAACATCTATGAATGGACCATTCTATGGAGGAAGACCAAGGAGATATAAAACACCGATTGGAGGAGTCAGCCAACACGAGTCTACCAGGAGCATTGACGAATTGATCAATTTACCTTCGATGAGCGGAATATTGTTAAAATTCCTTTTTTTGTTTGTTTTGAAATCTCTTTTGATCATTTCTTTAAAGAATTGACCCGGATTTTGTTTTCTTTTGTACAAACACGTTTTTTCGTGGTTTAGAAAATGATTTTTAATAAAAGTAACTTGTTTAAATGGTTAAAATTGTGACTTTATTCCTCAGTGATGAAATGGAAATTCAACTGAGGTTTTTAGAGGGTTTTTTCAATTTTAATTTCAGAAAAAAAAACTATTTTACGATTGAACTAAATTAAACAATGGAAAACGTGATAAAGAACGTCGTTCTTCAATAATCATTCCAGTGAGACGGTTTTCATGGTTTTACCCTGAAAAAAGAGATGCAAAATTATCTCTGAATCACTCTTTTTTCATTTTTTTACGAAAAAAAATCGGAAAAACCCTCAAAAATTGAAAAAAACTCGTCAAAAAATAATAAAAAATAAAATAAATGAAAATTTGAATATTTCTGCTTCGCGCCGTTTCGGTGGAGCGAGAACGCTCCAGAACGCGCGGGGGTTCAAATTTTTATTTTTTCGACTTTGGTCGGCTGCCTTAAATTTAACGTTTGACGCCCGGATTTTTTATGGTATACGTTGTATTCTATCCAATAAGAAGGAATTTTTACAATAAAATGCATATAGGGTTAAAATAACTGATCCCCTGTCTTTAATTGCTCAATTCTCTATGTAAATGTATAATTATACATTTTAATGAGCCTATTATCATTAATTGGACTTTTTTTATTAATTGGACAATATTAATTGGAGATTAGCAATTATATTAATAAATTAAGGAATGAGATAGTAGTATTAATTGCCTAATTATAAACATTTTAATTATCAAATTATCAATGTTAATTATGTGTGAAACATCTTTAATAAACCAAGCATCCCTTTAAAAACTAATTAACAAATCTTAAGAACCTAATTACTCTTCAAATCAATTTCCAATACAAAATAATTAATTATGCCAATTATCGAATTACCTGTGAATTAGTATGCAAGGACTGTAATACAAATCTAACAGGATTCGACGCATTCTTTATCGCATTCACCGCTTGTTCATGTGTTGCATCTCTCAAATCTACGTCATTTACCTGAAATTCCGATTAAAAAATGCTCCAAAAATGAATTTCAATTTACTTACACTAATAACCCTATCACCCATATTCATTTGTCCACTTCTGCCGGCCGGACTATTCGGCAAAACGGATTTGATAAAAATCCCGCAAACCGTATTTCCAGTGCCTGGAAGGCCGCCTTTCTGCGAGACTTCGACTCTTCCGCCGACTATTGAGATTCCGAACGATTTGTTGGGTTCGCGATTAAGGGTCACGGTACGTGCTTCACCCCAATATTTTGATTTGGCGAGTTGTCGTGCCTGTAAGAAATTATCGATTAGTTTTTGATGCACTTTTTTTTGGTAAGCCAAATTTTAGTGGTCTCGATTTTTACAACTTCTGAAATACTGAGATCCTGTCTGTTTGTGATCTTCGGATAAAAAATTAGAAAACAAACAAATTTCATGAAAAAAGTTCAGAATTCGTTAAAATTATTAAAATATGCAATTTTTAGTCAAAATGCCCTCAGCTGTCAGAAAACTTCGTATCCAAATTTGTGTGAAATATTCTTCTAACAGCCTATCTTTAAGCCGTTAACCCCCACCTGATTCTGCAAGCTCTCCGAGCCAGTAGAAGGCGTCCTCGATGTCACCCTCGACGATGGCATTTTATTATCAAGTGTTTCCTGTTTCACAATCTTCAACTCCTCTCCACCATTCTCTCGAACTTCCTCGGCTTCTTCGGCGCTCGTCTCAAATCTCGGTGACGTGATAATCGGCGGCGCTTCAATCGACGCCTTATGCTCCAGAATACTTCCCCTCTTCTGTTTCGCCTTCTCTTCTTGCTCGAGCTCCTCGGCGGTGCTTAGAATATGCAACTGGGATGATGCTCGTTTTTCCGACGAGGGCGTTGGACTGAATTCTGGTGGTTCGGAGTCTCGTCGGATGAGCGTGGGGCTTGTTTGCCGAACAATCGGTTGAACTGTCGCTGTTGGAGTAGACGCTACCGGTTCAGGTTCGTTCTTCTCGAAAACTTCCGGCGGTGGTGGTGGAAGCGGCGGAGATTCCTCTTTCTGCAAAAAAATGAGTTGTTTTTTTTTAAATAGAGCAAAATAGTTGTGTTTGTTAAAATTCTGAAAATTACAGGGAATTAATTAAACAATTGGAATTTTTCAATAAGACTACAAACTACAAAAATTCTTTTAAAAAATACATTTAAAATTAAAAAAAATTTTTTTTTTAATTTTTGAAAAATATCCCGGCCACTAAAATTTTGCGCTAAATCTGTTTTAGAATAATATTCGGAGAATTCTTCTGAAATTTTCTGAAAATCACAAAAAATTTTTTTTTAAGATTTTGAAGAAAACTTGGAAACACGAACGTGTTCTAAAATGAGTTTGAAGTCTTTAAAAAAATTGAAACAGTACATTTTTTTGGAAAAAAAAGTAAAACTGTTTTTTTTTCAAATTCTGATTTAGGGAATGGAATCTTATAATGACTTCCAGAAACCTAAAAAATTTTTGGAACACCATTTAAAAAAAAACAAGTTTTTTCGAATTAAAAACAATTTTTATCAAATTTTCTTTTAATTCTGAAAATTTGAGGGGATTAATTTAAAAAATCGGGCATTTTTCAATAAGACTACAAACTACAAATAGTAGACTACAAACTACATTTTTTTTAAATAATGAAATTTTGCGCTAAATATTCTTGTGAACGCATTTCGGAGCATTCTCCTGAAAACTTCAGAAAATTGAGAAAAGTCATCAAAAAAAATATTATTTTTGTAAATTCTGTAAAGAAAAACTTAAAATAGTTCGAGAATGAGTTTGAAGTTTTAAAAAATATATATTAAAACAATAATTTTTCACAAAAAATCCTACTTTTTTAAAAATACTTTTTTTTAAGTGTTTTCTGAAAATTGCTGGAATTAATTAAAGCATCAAAAACTGTTCAAAAATACTACAAACAACAAGCCGTAGGCTGCAAACTAATACAAAAAATTTAAAACAAATTTCAAAATAAGAATTCAAAAAATTCTCCGTTTAAAATTTTAATTGTTTTAAAATTCTACTGTAAGGTTATTATTTGCTTGATAAGACTACAAACTACATGATTTTTAAAAATAATTTCTGAAATTTTGAGCAACATATATATTGCGAACGCTTTTGTAGAATTCGTTTGTAGTTTTCAAAAAATATTGAAACGGTGCAATTGTTTTTTTTTTTTAATTGTAATTAAATTTTTTTCAAGTTCCGATTTTTTTGCAATAATAAAAAATCTAAAACATTTTTCGAAATAAAAATCCAAAAAATTCCCCGTTTCAAATTTTAACATTTTTTTCAGTTACATGATATGAATTTAATTAAATACGAATCTAAGAAATAAAACTAACATTTAAAAAAATCAATAATTCTCGAGGCGAAAAATCTCAGAAAATGCTGTGAAAATAAAAACGAAAACTGCCCCCGGAGATTAAATATAATCTTCTGATGATGTTTTATATATATATTTACATCATTGAAACAAAAAACTTATTTTACACTTTTTTTGCTGAAATTACATATTTTCTGAAAACTGATTTTACCATTTTTTATTCTAGAAAATTACAAAAAAATACTTTTTTCGAGAGAGTCTTAAATCTGATCAAAAATGAGTTTGATTGAAGCTTTTCAAAAAATTGAATTGAAAAATCCTAATGTTTCTGAAACGGTGAAAATAAATGCGAAAAGTCGCAATTTTTAAACTTCGTCGAAACATTCACGACATTTCTCTTAAAATTGATATTTTTGAACAATTCAAAAAATATTATTCAATTTGATTATATTTCTTTTTATTATTTTTTTTTGAAAACGTATTTTTTTCTTTAAAAAAATGTCAAATATTTTTTTCCAAAAAAAAAACGGAAAAACTAAAAGAAAACAATTTTTGAAAACATAAAAAGTCAAAAATAAACATATTCTGCTAAAGACAGGGTGTCAGTTAAAAATTTCGCTAAAATTTTTGTCTAAATTGATAAAATTATAAATTGTCGATCAATTTTGAATGAAAGAATGTGCGCTCCAACGAATTTCGCATAAAAATATGTTTTTCGAGAAAATTCGAAAAAAATAACGAAAAATTCAAATATTTGCGTTTCCGGGACACCCTGCCTTTAAAGGACGACGTTACACAGGCAATGAATGAAGCTGCCATAAAAACAGACTTCATTCTCATTCCAAATCTGTTTTTAAAATTTTCTAAAACCACCTAGAAGCTGAGAAAAAGGGGCTTGAAATCAATGACCTAGAAAAAGTGTCCCACTTGGGCCGAACTTTTTCTAGGCCCTTATTTTGAAGCTCATTTTCTCGGCTTCTAGGTGGTTTTAGAAAATTTTAAAAACAGTTTTGGAATGAGAATGAAGTCTATTTTCACTTAAGCTACATTTATTAGCACTCTAATTTTTTTAAAAACCAATTTTTCAATAAATCTGAAAATTTTCGAAATAAAATTCCGAAACAGACGTTTTTTAAATTTAGAAATATTTTGTTGAGGGCTGTTATTTAATTAAAACATTATTTTCATTTTTACAATTTCTATTGATACTAGATAATTTTTTCCGAAAAAAACTGAAATATCAACGAATTTTTCAAAAATTTTCAAAAAAAAACCAACCTCTGAACTTTTCCTCACAATTTTCCGTGTTTCACTCCAATCCTTCGTCTTATGCAAAACATTCAATTCAATTGCAGCATCAGCAATCGCTTCCTGAAAGCAAAAAAATGTCATTTTTTGGACTCCGCGAAAAGCTTTTTCTAAAGTGTTTTTAAGCAAAAAACAACCAAACACGTCCTAAATTATGTATACTTGCATTTAAACAAAAAATTAGCGCGCGCGCGGTTGAAGAGAGTAGTCGAAAAAGAAGAAGAAGAAGAAGCTATAAAAGATGCGCTGCTGCTGACATCCCATTCTGGAAAGCAAAAAAAAAGTGAAGGTGCACAAAATGGAGCCGCAGAGAGATAGGGGGGCGGGGTCGACACAACCGGATTATCATTTTTGTGTCGCTTCTCTTTTCAAGCTTTTCAGGAGACCAGTGAAAAAAAAAATGAAAAAAAAAAACGTGAAGAGGAGTTGGAGAAATGAATTGGAATTCTAGGAATAATTTAGCAGTAAGTAAGACAAGAATTTCTCTTGCTCTATTTTGCATTCTCGATTTTTCAGATAGTTTTTGAAAAATTTTCAGAGAAGTCCTTACTCTGAAAGTTTTTTGACAGGCTAACGTTATCTTTGGATAAAAAATGTTTTAAAAAATGTCTGCTAGGGCTCACTTATAATGTAATCCTTAATAATCCCCCCTTGACGAAAAAGTGAGGAGCAAAGTTCTAAAAAAAAATCAAATTTAAAATTCTCACGTATTTTTTTTTGAAATTTTATCGATTTTGGGAGCAAAACACATTAATTAAAGAAAAACTGGAAATTTTTGAAAAAAAATTTTTTTTTTGAATTTTTCAAAAAATCACAACTTTGCTCAAAATTATCGGATCCGGATGATTTTTGGCTTAAAATGTTGGAAATTTTCAGCTTTTGCATACAGATTAACATCAGAAAAGTCTTACCAAATATTTTGTATAAAAATTTTGAAATTGTAATTTTTTGGTAAAAAAGTTTTTTTTCGAATTTTTCAAAAATTCACAACTTTGCTCAAAATTATCGGATCCGGATGATTTTTGGCTTAAAATGTTGGAAATTTTCAGCTTTTGCGAATGAAAAAGGAAACAACCATTAAAAACACGTTTTACCAAGTATTTTATGTAAAAGTTTTGAAACTGGAATTTTTTTCAAAAAGTTTTTTCCCAATTTTTAAAAACTCAGAACTTTAACTTTGCTTAAAATTATCGTATCCGAAAGATTTTTGGCTTAAAATGTTGGAAATTTCCAGCTTTTGCATATAGATTAACATCAAAAAAGTCTTACCAAATTTTTTGTATAAAAGTTTTTAAATTGTAATTTTTTGAAAAAAAAAGTTTTTTTTCGAATTTTTCAAAAAATCACAACTTTGCATAAAATTACCGTATCCGGATGATTTCTGGCTTAAAATGTTGGAAAATTTAAGCTTTTGCATATAAGTTAACAATAATAATCAGTTTTACCACGTTTTTTGTAAAAAAAGTTTTGAAACTGGAATTTTTTTGAAAAAAAAATTTTTTTTTCGAATTTTTCAAAAATTCACAACTTTGCTCAAAATTATCGGATCCGGATGATTTTTGGCTTAAAATGTTGGAAATTTTAAGATTTTGCCAATGAAAAGGAAACAACCATTAAAAACACGTTTTACCAAGTATTTTATGTAAAAGTTTTGAAACTGGAAATTTTTGAAAAACTTTTTTTTTAATTTTTCAAAAAATCACAACTTTGCATAAAATTACCGTATCCGGATGATTTTTAGCTTAAAATGTTGGAAATTTTCAGCTTTTGCGAATGAAAAAGGAAACAACCATTAAAAACACGTTTTACCAAGTATTTTATGTAAAAGTTTTGAAACTGGAATTTTTTTCAAACAGTTTTTTCCCAATTTTTAAAAACTCAGAACTTTGCTTAAAATTATCGGATCCGGATAATTTTTGGCTTAAAATGTTGGAAATTTTAAGCTTTTGCCAATGAAAAGGAAACAACCATTAAAAACACATTTTACCAAGTATTTTATGTAAAAGTTTTGAAACTGGAATTTTTTTGAAAAAGTTTTTCCAATTTTTCAAAAATTCCCAACTTTGCTTAAAATTATCGGATCCGGATAATTTGCGGCTTAAAATGTTGGAAATTTCCAGTTGTTGCATATAGATTAACATCAAAAACATCAAAATATTTGTATAAAAATTTTTAAATTGTAATTTTTTTTAAAAAAAAAGTTTTTTTTTTCGAATTTTTCAAAAATTCCCAAAATTACTCAAAATTATCGGATCCGGATGGTTTTGGTCTTAAAATGTAGGAAGTTTTCCATATTTTCGGAAATTGTAAAGAACAAAGAACAATAACTGGAAATTCTTTACAACAAATTTTGAAACTGAAATATTTTGTAAAAAATATTTCGAAAATTTTTCTAAAAATTACACAACTCTTGCTTAACTGTTTTTCACCAATTTGTTTGTGTAAAAGTTTTGAAACTGGAATTTTTTGAATAAAAATGTTTTTTTTCCGAATTTTTCAACAATTCAGAATTCTGCTTAAAATTATCGGATCCGGATGATTTTTGGCTTAAAATGTCAGTAATGCTTCTTATTTTCGAAAAATGCATAGAATATAACGAATTATTATCAATTTTTGAATATTTTTACAAAAATTTTGAAACTGAAATAATTTGTTTAAAAAAACTTTGAAACAGTAATTTTTCAAAAAAAAATCCATTAGTTTCGAAATTTTCAAAAATTCACAACTTTTCTGAAAATCATCAGATTTTGACGATTTTAGGCTTAAATTGTTGGAAAATTTCCATATTTTCGGTAATTATTAAGAAAGGCACACATGAAAACCGATAATGAATAAATATGGTAAAATGTGGAATAATCTTACAAAAAATTTTGAAACTGGAAATTTTTGAAAATTGTAAAACGTTTTCTTCAAAATTTCGCGACGTTGCTCAAAATCCCAAAATGTTGACGGTTTTTGCTTTTAAAAAATTCAAATTGCTGGGTGGGGGTCGCAAAATTGAGTGAGTAATGAAACAAACTGTGAATTTGAAGTCGGAATAATAAAAATGACATTCTTCTGAAAATATATTAATTTTGAAACGTATTTGAAAAATTAAAAATTCCAGATAATTGTTTTTTAATGAATATGAACAAAATATTTTTTTTTCAAAATTCCAAAAAAATGTTTTTCAAAATATGTTAATATTTCAGTTTGGGGTTCTATGGAAAACATCTCAATAACATTTTTGGAGGGTTTTTAAAAATGTATTTACCAAATCTCGTCTTAACTGAACTTTAATTGACTCAAAAAATCATTTATTTACTTATTAGTCCCTGACAATTACATTTAAAACCCAACTTGGTAAATAAATTAAGAATTTTTAAATTTTTTTAGAAGAAATAAAGTATACGAATCAATAAATTCCTTCAAAAACTGAAATATCAACAAATTTTGAAACATAATTTTTTTTGGAATTTTTGAAATTAAAAAAAAGTTTAATTCAAATTTTTGAGAAAGAAACCAATTTCCTGGAAATTTCCATTTTGACAAAATCTGAAAAAAAAACATACAGTTTCAAAATTAACATATTTTAAGAAGTATGAAAAATTTGCTTCTGATATGTTTTTTAGAGAAATATAATTGAGCGCCAACTACCTTGAGCAAAAAATTGTGCAAGATTTGTTTTTTTTTAATCTGAAAAATTACAGTTTCAAAATTTTTGTAAGAAGATTCAAAAATTAAAAAAAACCAGTTTCAATTTTTTTTTTAAACAAATATATCATAAACTAATTATTTCGAAGTGCACATCCGCTACGTACTAAAAGACTACGATGAAAATTTTCAAACACTGTCGAAATTTCCAATTTGTGTTCTATGTAGTTGTTGCTAGAAAGTAGGTGCCAGTAAATTATTTTAAAATATTATTTTAAAAAAATGTTTTTTTTCAAAAAAATTACAGTTTCAACATTTTTTTGTAAGATGATTCAAAAATTGACCACCATTATGATGGCGGTTTATATTTACCATTTTTTAAAAACCAATTTCCGAAAATATGGAAAATTTCCAACAATTTAAGCCTAAAATCATCAAAATCTGATGATTTTCAGAAAAGTTGTGAATTTTTGAAAATTTTCGAAATTAATGGATTTTTTTTTTGAAAAATTACTGTTTCAAAGTAATTTTTTAACAAAAAGATCATAAACTAATTATTACAATTTGTATTTTCAAAGAAACATTAAAAAAAAGTTTTTTAAAACAAAATATTCCAGTTTCAAAATTTTTTGATCATAGTTACTCGTGTCTTCTCTTTACAATTATCGAAAAAAATAAAAATTTAAAAAATTTAAAAAAATGTTCGTAGAAGATTTGGAAAAACCCCCATTTTTGATATTATATTCTCGTAATCTTGAAAATTTCTGAAAATTTCCAACATTTTAAGCCAAAAATCATCCTGATCCGATAATTTAAAGCAAAGTTCTGAATTTTTAAAAAATTCGAAAAAAACGTCGGTTTCAAAAGTTTGATACAAAACACCATCAAAATTTGGCGATGTAGGTGCCAGTAAATTATTTTAAAACATTATTTAAAAAAAATTTCCAGTTTCAAAATGTTTTTGTAAGATGATTCAAAAATTGACAACCATTATTATGGGGGTTTATATTTTCCTTTTTTTAAACTAATTTCCGAAAATATTGAAAATTTCCAACAATTTAAGCCTAAAATCATCAAAATCTGATGATTTTCAGAAAAGTTGTGAATTTTTGAAAATTTTCGAAACTATTTGGATTTTTTTTTGAAAAATTACTGTTTCAAAGTTTTTTTTTACAAAAATATAACAAACTAATTATTACTCTGTGGGTGTTTTTAGAGGTATGGTGTACAAATTTTCTTATAATTTTTGGAACTTCAGAGCATTTCAAAAACGTTAACGAAGCTTCATTTATATAATAAATTTTCTATTGAAATTTTGAAAATTTCCGGATGAAAATTCGACTTTCTCTGAAACTCTCTGTCCGAAATTAATTTCTCCAAAAAGCTTCAAACTTTGAACATTAAAGAAAACAGTGAAATTTTCCGAAATTTGAAGTCAAAAACTATCAAAATCCGGCGATTTTGAGCAAAAATTGTGTATTTTCAAAAAAAAAGTCAAAAAAAGGTTGTTTTTTGTCACGAAAAATTCCAGTTTCAAATTTTTTTTTCAAAAAAGATTCCAAAATCGATCATAGTTACTAGTTTTCAAAAATTTGGAAAATTTCCAACATTTTAAGCCAAAAAACATCCGGATACGATAATTTTGAGCAAAGTTGTGAATTTTTTGAAAAATTCGAGAAAACCATGTTTTTGAAAAAACCTCGCTTGGTGAAAAACCGTGAAAATTTTGCGATTTTGACCAAAGTTGTGAAGTTTTTTAATATTATTCTTATTTTTTTATAAATTCTCTAAACATTTTCAAAAGAAAATCAGGGGCATGCGAAAATGTCAGAAGCCTAAAAATCCGCTCACCCTAATCATCTGTCCAACAAATTCATCAATCTCCGTTCCATCAATAAGCCGTCCCAACCTTCTTCGTGCTTCTGCTTCTGCTTCTTCACTTCTTCCCGACGTTGTTGCCAACTCCTCCGCTTTTTCAGCATGGATAACTTTCGACGCTTCAGTCATTGAATCCGTCATAATCGACGCGGCTTCTGTCTCGTCGTCCGTTTCGCTCTTCGCTTGACTATCTTTTCGATTCATGTACGGACTGCGATAGAATTTCGGGAACACTCTGGAAAAAATAGCGAATGCTACTAGTACAGAATATTGGGAGGGACTCACTTCGGAGATAGCCTATTAATAATCGGCGCTGAATTTTCAGCGGGCCGCTGGAATCGCTCCTTCCAAGTCTTCGCATCAGCCGATGTGATGTAAGTAACGCTGAAAGGTCAAATATTCTAGAAATATATGAACAAAAGTTTCAATTAAAAAAATATTTTTAAGGACATTCAAACAAAGTTTAAAACATCATCATTGAATTTCTTAATTTATTTTAAAAATTTAAAATTTTTTGAAACTGTGAAATTTTACAGTTTCAAAAATATTTTTTTAATTACTCAGGGAAAGCAATGCACCGGAACATTCCCATTTTGTCCGTGGACAAGTCCCGGACATTTACAGTTTTGCTCAAACATGTCCGATTTTCAAAAACTTTACTGCAAATGAAAGTGAGAGCATTACTGACCTCCTTAGTAAAATTTGGAGGCTCTAGCTGAAATCTTTGATACTGAAATATGCATTTCATTTTCATTATTTTATTTCTCGATCAAATAAAGCCGCCAACAGACAAATGTGTAACATTACTCGAAAATTAGGTGGAGCTTCAAAATTTCACCAAAGAGTTCAGTAACGCTCTAGCTTCATTTCCAGTGAATTTTTTGAAAATCGGACATGTTAGAGCAAAACTGTAAATGTCCGGGACGGTCCGGGATTTGTCCACGGACAAAATGGGAATGTTC
Organism: Caenorhabditis virilis; assembly: GCA_964036255.1. NCBI lineage: Eukaryota > Metazoa > Nematoda > Chromadorea > Rhabditida > Rhabditidae > Caenorhabditis > Caenorhabditis virilis. The sequence continues at coordinate 16,817,103 of OZ038416.1, forward strand.
CTGTGCATTGCTTTCCCTGAGTACATACATAGGTCTTCAAAATTCGTGAAAACGCAGACTTTCAGCTCAAAATGAATCATGCTCAGAAGCCTTTTGAAATTAGTTTTTTACTCTCCTGAGAGTGAGCTGTTCATTTTTTTAAACATTCGATAATTTTGGTTTCTTAAAATTCCAAAATTTTTAGCGGATCTAACAAAAAAAATAACTCACTTGCAATATGTGCCTACCAAATTCGTGCGTTTCAGAATCGCTCTCGCTTGAGAATTGGTCACATTCCGAAGGGATTCGGTATTGATTTTGACAATATAGTCACCAACCTGCAATAAAAAAAAAGAATCCAGTTTCTATACCCTACAAATAATCCCAAAAAACCTGAATTCTTCCATCAAGCGCGACCGCTTTTTTCCCGCATATACTTTTCACAACACATCCATTCACCGATTTATCCTTGTCACCGTCTAATACAACGCCTGGAAAAAAATAAATTTCTGATAATTTTTGGAGATGGTCTGAAATATGGGTACCTAATGGTAGTGGTCCTTTTTGCAGCTTGACTGTTCGTTCCAGATGGGATGGCAAAAGTATCACGTCGTAGGCCCATGAACCTCTGAAAAACAGCTAATCTTACGGCAGAATATTTAAAAAAGAACCTTGTTTGGAGACTTTTTCAGAAATCAACTAATTCCACAAATATATATTTTTTTTAAATACACCTGATCTTACGACAATTTGCAGAAAACATCGAATCTTACGACATTTTGCAGAAAACACGTAATTTTACCACATTTGGGCAATTTTCAGAATGTTACTAAAACAACTGATCTTACGAAAATTCCCAGAAAAGGCAAAAGTTCACAAAAATCTGTAGAAAAAATCTAATTTTACAAAATCTTGAGGAAATTAACTTCTCTGGAGGCTATATTCTGAAATCAACTAACTCCACAAATATTTTCGCATTCCATCTGATCTTACGACATTTCGCAGAAAACGCCTTATATTACGCAATTTCGAAGAATACGAAAAATTGCAGAAATATTCCAAAAAATCTGATTTTACTACATTTTACGGAAATGAACTTGTTTTGAGATTATTCTCAGAAAACGCCTAAGATTAAAAAACAACTGATCCTACGACAAATTGCAGAATGTTCTCTTAATTTTTATAGCGTTTGTAAGTACAAAAAATAGAAAAAGGCCATGAAAACGTTTACAGCAAAACCATTGCATGTTACGAAAATTTTCAGAAATTTCTAAACCACCCGATCATACGAAAACTCTCGGGGAAAACACCGAAATTCACGAAAATGTGCAGAAAATTTCAAAAAATCTGATTTTACGACATTTAAAAAAATTTATTTGTTTTGGGACCATTCTTCAGAAAGTTCTAAAACAGTTAATATTACGACACTTCGCAGAAAACGCATTATTTCACGACAATTTACAGAATTACATTATTTTGCGACAATTTATGAAAAAAAACCTTATTTTACAATTTTTCTCAGAAAACACTTTATCCTACGACAATTTACAGAATATCTCTAATATTATGATGAATCTCATGAAAACAGAAATTTAAAGTTTACCCAATGCACCTAATCTTACGACAATTTGCAGACAAAAAGAAAAAAAACCACACACCTCAAAGAAATCGGCGATCCACACGGTGACACAGATCTTGTCGAGCACGGCGACCAGGAAGTCATTGAAAACTCCGACTGAAAATGGATTTATTACGTAAATATCATATGAGAATATAAATACATATATAAAATTTTAGTACATATAACATGTCGAAGGGATTTCTTTTAAGAAGAGCCTTCTCTCTCTATACTTAATCTCAGGAGCGGAAATTCGAATAATAATAAAACGTGGACATCTATATATAAGAATACACATTTGATTTTGCACTCTTTTTAGAATTTATGCAAATTTTCGCAAAGAAGCTAGATGGCTGGTGATTTTGTTGTTGAAAAAGCAGTACACATAAAGGTGACAGAAAACTTGAAAAAAATATCCAATATTTACAAAAACCTACACCAGTAAGACTTCGTTCACTCCTTGCCGTCGATGGACTCCTCGATGGATAATAGCCCTGCAAAATTAAAGGGAAGAATATAGAGCAACCACACAAAGAAGCAGCGTTTTTCAGGAAAATCTTCTTTTTTTTAGGACATTCTTTGTTTTGTATACACATAATGAGTAAATTTGAGAAGAAGAAGAAGGCGGAAGGAAGAAAAACGACAAAAAGAAGAAGAAGAGGAAGAAGAAGAAGCTTTAAAGTTGTTGCTGGGTTGCTATGAAAAATGCATAGAAAAAAGGGCGGTGTCGAACGCTTTTTGGGGGGTTTTCAAATTTTTCTGAAAATTCTGTGAAAGAGGAGAAGCACCATTTTAATTATAGACATGCTTCATTTTTTTTTTCGAAGAAATCAAATAAAACATTATTTTTGAAATCTATAATTATGTATTTTGAATTATTTATTTTGAAAAAATGTACTTTTTTCAAAATTTACGGTTTCGAAAAATTTCCAATTTTTAAAGTTACTTAAAAAATTCACAGATATTTCTAGAATTGTTCAGTGATTCAGTGGAACACTTTTTCTAGGACACTGTTTTAAAAGCTCGTTTTCTCGACTTCTAGGTGGTTTTAGAAAATTTTAAAAACAGATTTGGAATGAGAATGAAGTCTATTTTCAGTTAAGCTACATTTATTAGCTCCGTAAAGTCCTCCATTAAAAATTTGTAGAGTTTTTTTTTAATTTTGAAAAAAAATTTCAAAAAATTTTCAATTTTTAAAATAAATTAAGAAATTCACTGATTTTACCAACATTTTTATGTTCAAAAATTTGGTTTGAATATCTTTAATTCCTTAAAAATATGTTTCTAAAAATTCCAGTTTCAAAATTTCTTCATATAAATTTTGCGGGATTTTGAAAATCATTAAACACGTAGTGAAAACTGGCAAAAATGCTCAAAAAAGTCGAAATTTCGAAAAAAAAAATTGCAGTTTCAAAATTTTTTCATATAAATTTCCGAGAAGTTTGAAATTAATATCACGGCGATTTATTAACGAAAAAAATTATTTACATCTTGAAAAAAATAAAAAATTACAGTTTGAGAATATTTTCAATTTTCAAAAGTTAGTTTAATAATTCAGTGATATGTAAGATTTCGTGAGTATTCTGCCATATGTATTCTGCATAACTATTTATTAACGAAAAAAAGCTCAAAGGGAAAAGTTCGGCCAGGTGGAACACTTTTTCTAGGCCATTGTTTTGAAGGCCCGTTTTCTCGACTTCTAGGTGGTTTTAGAAAATTTTAAAAACAGATTTGGAATGAGAATGAAGTCTATTTTCATTTAAGGTACATTTATTAGCTCCGTAAAGTCAGTCCTCCATTAAAAATATATTTTTTAATTTTGAAAAAAATTTACAGTTTCAAAAAATTTTCAATTTTTCAAATAAATTAATTAAGAAATTCACTGCAATTTCGAAAGTTGCTACTACATTCAAAAATTTGTATATAATTATTTTACATTTTTTTTTGAATGTCTTTAATTCCTTAAAAATATTTTGTTAAAAAATCCCAGTTTCAAAATTTCTTCATAGAAATTTTGCGGGACTTTGAAAATCATTGATAATTGCAGTTTCAAAATTGTTGCATATAAATTTCCGAGATTTTATTAAAATTAATTAACGCTACTTTCTATTTACCCCTGTTTAATTTTCGAAAAAAAATTTTACAGCTTGAAAAAACAATAAAAAATTACAGTTTCAATTTTCAAAAGTTAATGAAATAATTCAGTGAGCTCATTACTATAACTAGAAATCAAAAAAAAAAAATAGAAATCTTTCTCATTCCAAATTTGTTTTTAAAAAATTCTGAATAAAACCACCTAGAAGCCGAGAAAACAGGAGGGTAGGCCAAGTGTTTGGAGGCACAAGTGTTCGTGCGTTGAAAAAGTTAGGCCACGCACCCCGTAGAAGCGTTTAGTCTGAAGCAACACGAAAAATAAAATTAAATCATTAAATGGGAAATCGGATTCTACTTCGTCTATTTTTTTCAACCATGGAAAATGCTTTATAAAAAAACGAACACATGTGCCTCCAAACACGGCCTACCCTCGAAAACAGCGCTTTAAAACAATGGCCTAGAAAAAGTTTCCAAAACTAGTCCGCGGGCATTATTATATGACAATATGTCGTATGTAGAACTGATTTTTATAATTCACTTTCAAAAATTGAAAATATTCTGAAAATTTCAATGAACAAGTATTGAAACTGTAATTTTTTCGAATTTCAATATTACAACTGATTTTTAAGAAATTGTGTTCCAGTTTAAAGGAGGGCTTTACGGAGATTATGAATGCGTCTGGGAAGAAAATAGGCTTCAGACTCATTCCAAATATGTATTTAAAATTTTCTAAAACCACCTAGAAGCCGAGAAAACAAGCCTCAAAACAATGGCCTAGAAAAAAGGGCCACCTGGCCGAACTTTTTCCTATGAACTTTTTTCGTGTTTCGTTGATAAATAGTTATGCAGAATGGTTATAGTAGTCCTTCTTAATGTTTTTTCATCTTAATTTATGTTTTGTTTTTCATTTTTTTGGACTTTTCATGCCTGCGGACTAGTTTTCGCCGGTGGCCCTTTTTTCTAGGCCATTGTTTTGAGGCGTGTTTTCTCGGCTTCTAGGTGGTTTTAGAAAATTTTAAATAGAGATTTGGAATGAGTCTGAAGCATATTTTCATCCAAGGCACATTCATAATCTCCGTAAAGCCCTCCTTTAAAATATTTTTTCCAAAAACTCATAAAATTCCGTTGCAAAATTTTTATGAAAAAAATTAACATTTACAAATATCTTGCTTGATCCAGTGTCAAACAAGAATCATATTTTTCTGTACAATTTGTTTTTTAATTTCCAAAATTTTAAGCCAAAAATCATCAGAATTCAATGATTTTTTAGAGAAATTGTAAATAATAATATTATCTCTTGAAAAAAATTTCAGTTTCAAAATTTTTCATTTAAAAAAAAGCGGTCATAAATCTATTGTTATTGTTTGCCGCCTTCTATTCCTTAAAAACACTTCTTTTTTTTTTAAATTCCAGTTTCAAAATATTTTCATATAAATTTTGAAAAGCCGTGACCACGTGAAAAAAACTGCAAAAATGATCAAAAACTCGAAATTCGAAAAAAAAATGCAGTTTCAAAATGTTTTCATGTTAATTTCCAAGAATTTTAAAATTAATAACTGTACTATTTTTTTTCCCTGTTAAATTTTCCCTTTCGTTTTAATTTTCGAAACAAATTACTTGCAGCTTGAAAAAAGAATAAAGAATTACAGTTTCAGAATTTTTTCAATTTTTAGAAGTTAATTAAATAATTCAGTGATATGTTCTGTGATAGTGAGTGAGGACGCTACGGTGCTCATGACTATAATTGGGATGAAAGTAGACACCATACTCATTCCGATTCAGTATTTTTCGTCAAAAGAAAAATTTCGGTTTCAAATTTTTCGATGAGATTTTTCGATTTTCGATTGAGAGAGCAATTAATCGTCGATCGTGTTGAGTGTACTTTAAATTTTTTAAGAATTAATTGAAAAAAATCATCGCGAATTCATAGTTTTTGAAAAATTCATTTATCAATATTTAATGATAGGAGTTTTCCAGGATTTCAAAAAACTTCCTAAATTTCTCAAAATTTTTATAAAATCATTTTTTTTTTTGCAAATTTCAGAAAACTTCCAACTTTTGTGAGGAACATGAAAAAGCCGGCCTTGATTTTAAAAAATCGCGGTTTCAAAAATTTTTCAAAAATTTTTTTCGAAAAAAGTAAAATTATAGTAAAATAATCAATGTAACCCAATTATAATTAACTAGAACGTTCTGGAAGCTTCTAGAATTTTTTGGAACATTCTGGAATTTTTTTGAAGCTTCTAGAATTTTCTGGAATATTCTAGAATGCGAACACACGCACGCCATTAGCGCTTTATTATATATTGTGATTTTATTTTTTGAAAAAATATTTCTGTTTCGAAAAAATTAATTTTTGAAAATTTCAAAAAAAATTCTTTAAAAACCCGTACCTGTGGATGTAGCTTCCTATACTGCTCAGCAGTTCCAATCCAGACCGTCTCTTGACTTGATGTCGTTCCGGAGTGCTGAAAATTTTTTCCTATTTTTTACAAAATTTCTAGAAAAATTCCCCCACATATCTCCTCCTTCCTCTCGGACTTCTTCCACGTGCCAATAATCTCTCACTCCTTGAATACAATGGAGTATGTGATGTGAATTGTGACTGCAAAAAACAAAAAATGAGGGAAGAGTTTAAATAACCAAAAATAGCAAAAATAAATTTAACCATTTTTTTTGTATAAAAATTTTGAAACCGAATTTTTTTCAAAAAAATTTTTTTTTTTGCTCAAAATCATCGCATCCGGGTGATTTTTGGCTTAAAATGTTGGAAATTTTCCGCATTATTGAAATTTATCAACAAAAAAAAACAGTACAAAATGTGGCTAGAGATTCAACGAAACGATCGGTGTACGGGCTCACTTTCTAATTAAAACAATTTTGAAACCGAATTTTTTTTGTCAAAAAATTTTTTTTTCGATTTTTTCAAAAATTCACAACTTTGCTCAAAACCATCAGATTCTGATGATTTTAGGCTTAAAATGTTGGAAATTTTCCACATTTTTTTGGAAACCATCAAAAAAGGATAAAATTCGACTTTTAATGGATTTTTTGATTTTTCAAAAAAATGTGTTTTTTTTTTTGCAGAATAACTGAACATCTTTGATTTTATTGCTTTTTAAAAATTATTTTTTTTTAAATCAAAGAATTCTTCTTGGCTTTCAATTATGAAACTATTCAAATGGATAACAAGTAATACATTTAAAAAAAATGTTTTATTTGAAAAAAGTTAGAGGATGAGCAAATAACTTTGCTCAAAATCATGGGATTCTGAAAATTTTTGGAATTAAATTTTTGAAAATTCTCCAACTTCAGAATATCAAAAAAAATTACAAGATTTTTATAGCAGAAAAAATTATTGATTTACTACAATCGTTAGAATATAAAAATTTTGAAACTGAATTTTTTTCAAAAAAAAAAACGTTTAATTCGAAATTTTTAAAAATTCACAACTTTCCTCCAAATCACCAGATTTTGATGGTTTTAGCTTGAAATGTTGGAAATTCTCCACAGAAACACTTTTAAAATGTTCAATATTCAAAGTCACGGTATTTTTTGTAAGAACAAATGAACAATTTTTGAAACTGGAATTTTTTGGTCTTTTTTTTTCGTATTTTTCAAAAATGCACCACTTTGCTCAAAATCATCGCATCCGGGTGATTTTAGGCTTAAAATGTTGGAAATTTTCCGTATTATTGAAAATTATCAAATAATGTTTAAAATTTCACGATCAAAGCCAACAACACTGCTTGTTGAAATTTTTTAATTTTTCAAAATTTTGAAACCGGATTTTTTTTTTGCAAAATTTTCAAAACTGCTCAAAACCATAAGAATTAATATTTTTTTAAATTCAGAATAAAATTTTAAGAAGCTCAAAAAATTCACACATCGAAAGTTACATTAAAAACGATATTTATATAAATTTTGAAACCGGAAATTGTTTTTTACAAAAACTCATCATTTTTGTCAAAACAATCAGATTCGGATGATTTTTGGCCAATTATCGGAACCGAATGATGTTTGGCTTAAAATATTGAAAATTTTCAGCCTTTTCAAGATCACGAGAATCTCGTATCAGAAAAAGGTTTTACCACCAAATTTTCTACTTTTTTTAAAACAGACTTTTTTTTTCAAAAAAAAAACAGTTTTTCTCAATTTTCAAAAATTAACAGCTTTCCTTAAAATTATCAGACTCTGATGATTTTGGGCTTAAAATGTGGGAAATTTTCCAAATTTTTGAGAATCCATCAAAAAAATGTATAAAATGCGTCTTTTAATGACATTTTTTTAAATTTTTCAAAAAAAAAAAATTCCATTAAAGGCAGCTGTTCAGTTAATTTTACCCTATATGATCTTAGTTTCAAAAATTAGAGCGTTCTCTCATTAGTACAATGCAATTTATGCGAAATCACACTGATCAATACACGCGTCATAGCAGCGCTCCAAAGTTGAAAAAATCAAAATTTGAATTGGCGCGTGTCCGTGCGACGCGGTCGGTGTCCGTGCAACGCGGTCGAAATTGGCGCGAAACACTATTATTTGAATGTGGATACATATCGGTTTGTGCTTTGGACCACCAGGGCTACCATTCAAATTTTGATTTTTTGCCTTGAATTTGGATCGTGTTAACTGATAAGCTGCCTTTAATTTAATTCCAATTTTTCAAAAATTCACAACTTTGCTCAAAATTACCGGATCCGAATGAATTTAGGCTTAAAATGTTGGAAATTTTAAGCTTTTGCAAATAAGATATACTATTAACATCATAAATAAGTTTTACCAGTTTTTTTGTATAAAAGTTTTGAAACCGATTTTTTTTCAAAAAATTTTTTTTTTCGAATTTTTCAAAAATTCACAACTTTTCTCAAAATTACCGGATCCGAATGAATTTAGGCTTAAAATGTTGAAAATTTGCCAAATTTTTTAGGAAACCATCAAAAAATATAAAATTCTACTTTTAATGACTTGTTTTTAATTTTCAAAAAAATGGTTTTTGAAAAAACCCAAATTTTTTGTTTTTTTTTAATTTGTAAAAATTCAACTAAATTTCAACAATAATTCTGTACTGGAGAATTTCTGATTTTCGAAACGTCAAACTACAAAATTGACGTCTTAGGCAAAAAAAAAGTAGGAAATGCAGGAAAATAAGAAGACGAAGAAGAAGCCTATAAAAAGATGAATGCTCTTCTACATATATATAAATATATACATAATTTTCTACGGGGCGAAAAATTGGCAAGAAAAAGAACGGAAATTATTAGAAGAGGTATTAGGATAGATGAGGATGAAAGGGGGGAGGAAAGGGGGAATTTTCTTGGACATTAGGAGGACATTAAGTGACTATGGAGAAAACATAAAATATTCGAGAATGGAAAAAATATATATGTATACTTAAAAGATCGGAGGACATTTATATTAGTTCTGTAGGTTTTACAGAAAACGTCAGACATCGTAATTATTTGAATTTTTCGAAAATTTGGAAAATTTCCAACCTTTTAAGCCAAAAATCATGAGGATCTGATTATTTGGAGCGAAGTTGTGAATTTTCGAAAAATTCAAACTTAATTTTTTAACAAAAAAAAATTCGGTTTCAAAAGGGTGTTTTGATAAGAAAGAGAGTGGTAAACCGATTAAGAACCATGAATTTGTTTTTTTTTAAATAATTTCCGAAAATTGAAAAATTCGAAAAAAAAAGTCGGTTTCACAACTTTGATACAAAAAAATTTGGTAAAACTTATATTTGTTGTTTATCACATTCTATTATTTGCAAAAGCTTAAAATTTCCAACATTTTAAGACAAAAATTATCCAGATCTGATAATTTTGAGCAAAGTTGTGAATTTTTGAAAAATGCGAAAAAAAATTTTTCCTGACCAAAAATTTCCAGTTTTAAAATAATTTAAAAAAATCGTTCATGAGAAGAAAATCATGATGGTAATCAATTTTCCGAAGGTGATGAACGTATCATTTATTTATTGATTCAATGGATGACCAATTGTTAATTAATTCTTTAAGAAAATAGTTTTTTAAAAGTTTTCGGTCTCAGAAAAAATGTACTTTCAAAAAATGCCGTGACTTTGAATATTGAACCTTTGAAACGTGTTTTTGTTGAAAATTTCCGAAAATTTGGAAAATTTCCAACATTTCAAGCTAGAAACCATCCGAATCTGATAATTTTGAGCAAAGTTGTGAATTTTTGAAAAAATTGGAAAAAAACTTTTTTTTTACCAAAAAATTCCAGTTTCAAAATTTTTATATTCTCATGATAATTGTAAATCAATAATCCAGCTTCCGTTTTCCAATCTTGTTTTTTTTTGATATTCTGAAAATTTGGAAATTTTCCAAAATTTGATTCCAAAAATTTTTCAGAATCCCATGATTTTGAGCAAAGTTATTCGATTTTTAAAAAATTCTAAAACATATTTCTTTGACATAATAATATTCCGGTTTCAAAACGTTCGTATAAAATTTTTGAGAAAATTTATTGTTCATTCGTTTTGACGAACTCGAGTTGAAATTTTTTTAAATTTGATCTAAAAATTTTGAAAATTTTTTTGAAAATAAAAACACGTCATTAAAAGTAGAATTTTTTATTTTTTTGATAGTTTCCCAAAAAATTTGGCAAATTTCCGACATTTTAAGATAAAAATCATTCGGATCCGAAAAAATTGAGGAAAATTTTGAGTTTTTGAAAAATTCTGTTTCAAAAAATTTTCATAGAAAATTTGGACAACCCTGTTTTTGATGACTCTCATAAGCTTGAAAATGCTTAAAATTTCCAACATTTTAAAATAAAAATTATTCCAGTTTCAAAAAATCTTTTTAAAAAGATTCAAAAAGTAATTACTTGGTTTATCTTCATACTATTTACGATTTTCGAAAAATGCTTAAAATTTCCAACATTTTAAGACCAAAATCCCCAGGATCTGATAATTTTGAGAAAAGTTGTGACTATTTGAAAAATTCAGGAAAAACATTTTTTGGACCAAAAAAATTCGATTACAAACCTTTGAAACCAAAATTTTGGGAAAACATATATTTGTGATGTGTAATTCATTATTAATTTGCAAAAACTGAAAATTTCCAGCAGTTTAAGCCTAAAATCAGCAAAATCCGATAGTTTTGAGCAAAGTTATGAATTCTTGAAAAATCGAAAAAAAAACAGTTTTTGGACAAAAAAAATTCGATTACAAACCTTTGAAACCAAAATTTTGGGAAAACATATATTTGTGATGTGTAATTCATTATTAATTTGCAAAAACTGAAAATTTCCAGCAGTTTAAGCCTAAAATCAGCAAAATCCGATAGTTTTGAGCAAAGTTATGAATTCTTGAAAAATCGAAAAAAAAAGTTTTTGGACAAAAAAAATTCGATTACAAACCTTTGAAACCAAAATTTTGGGACAACATATATTTGTGATGTGTAATTCATTTTTAATTTGCAAAAGCTTAAAATTTCCAACATTTTAAGACCAAAATCCCCAGGATCTGATAATTTTGAGAAAAGTTGTGACTATTTGAAAAATTCTGGAAAAATATTTTTTTGACCAAAAAATTCGAATAAAAACCTTTGAAACCAAAATATTGGGAAAACTTATTTTTGATGAGTAACATATTTTTAATTAGCAAAAACTGAAAATTTCCAGCATTTTAAGCCTAAAATCATCTGGATACGATAATTTCAAGCAAAGTTGTGAGTAATTGAAAAATTCTGGGAAAAAAATTTTTGGACAAAAAAAAATTTGGATTCAAAACTTTTATACAAAAAACTTGGTAAGACTTATTTTTGATGTTAAGTTATTTTCTTTTTTGATAATAACCGAAAATATGGAAATTTTCAAACATTTTAAGACTAAAAGCAGCAAAATCGGATGATTTTCAGAAAAGTTGTGAATTCTTGAAAATTTCGAAACTAATTTTTTTTTTTTGAAAAAAAGTTCGGTTTCAAATTTTTTTCTTATAAAATTTGGAAAATTTCCAACAATAAAAATGCAATTGAAGACTTCGAAAAAAATAAATCCCTTTGTATAAAAAAATTTGAAAAAACTCTTTTTTTTTACTTAAAATAACACATAATAACACTAAAAAATCCATATAAAAGTCAAATAAAACCCCCCCCCCCCATTTTTTAGCAAAATTTGTTGGATGAGTACCAAAAATTGAGCAACACTAAACGAATAACTAATATAATGTCCCCGAGAGCTTCAGCTGAAAATGAAAACGCACAAAAAAAACATAGAAAAGAGATAAAGAGTAACAAGCATGTAGATGTGGCCAACAAGAAGAAAAAATAAAATAACGGAGACAGAAAAAGAAGAAGAAGAAGAAAAAAACGAAGCGGACAAAAAAAGCAACAAAATTGGGAGGAAAAAGAAGGGGTGTGTGGAAGTGTGCCTTTTTTTTTTGTCAAGAGCATTCAATTTTCATGGACACAACAAGAAGGGGGGGAGAAAACCGCCCGAATAGGAAAATGGATAAAGTTTTTCGCCATCCCACCCCGCCGCCGCTTCTCCATTTTTTTTTACAATTTATTTGTGAAAGGACGACGAGAATTTGAAATTGAGATGAAAAATGTGTTTGTACATTTCAAAAATGGACTTTTTTAGAAACATTTTGATATGGGTTTTCAATTTTGAAAAAATTCTGCATAGAACGTTAAGTTGCCAGAAAACTGCTTAATTTCCCAGACGCAAAAATTTTCAAAATTATTTTGAAACTGAAAATTTTGGAAAAACCTCCACTTGAAAAGTAATTTTTTTTAAATAATTAAAAAAACGATTTCTATATTGGAATTTTTGTAATTTCCGAAAATTTAGAAAATTTCCAACATTTTAAGCTAAAAATAATAAAAATCCGGTGAGTTGGAGGAAAGTTGTGAATTTTTCAAAATTTAGAATTAAATGTTTTTTTTTTTTGAAAAAAATTCAGTTTCAAAATTTTTAAACTTTTTTATTCTGAAAAAGAAAAGAAAACTAAAATTAAAAAAAATTTTTTTTTCAAAATCAATTTTTTTAAATAAAAAAAAAGTAATTAAAAGTCGAATTTTATCCTTTTTTGATGGTTTCCCAAAAAAATGTGGAAAATTTCCAACATTTTAAGCCTAAAATCATCAAAATCCGATTATTTTGAGAAAAGTTGTGAATTTTTGAGAAAATTTTGATTTCCGCAAAAAAGTTACGTTTTGAAATATGCGAAATAATTTAAATTAACACTCGCTACACATTATTTCTTGATTTCCTGCCTTTTTACAACAATTTTGGATTAAGAATGAAGTAAGTTATATATTTTTTTAAATTTTTTGTTTAGTTTTATTATAACATTAGTATAATTTATTGATATCCAAGGGGATCTAACTGAAGAGCCCCAACCCCTTGGTAGACCGTCTTAGCTTAGGGGCGAAACGGTCGACTTTGAATTTATTTCTTTTCTTACTTTTTTATTTATTGTTTTTTTTTCAGTTTTAATATTTATGTCACATTCAATTTTTCAAAAACTTGCCAATCGTTTTTGAAAACAATTAAGAAATTTCAAAAAATGTGTTTTTTTATTTTTTTGAAAAAAATTACAGTTTCAAAAATGTTTTTTTCGTGAGATGGAGTCATTAGATAATAGTTCTTGTGTTTCTAGCCCATCTTGTGTTTCTAGGCCATCTGTTCGGGCGTCTCGTTAGTTTTTTTGGGGAAATCGGTCAAGCTCGTTTGTGGCCAGTTTGGGCTCGTTTTTGTTGTTTCTAGCCGATCACTAGATTTTCCTAATTGCAGCTTTTTAAAAAAAAAAATAATATTTTGAAATTTTTCTGAAAAATTCCAGTTTCAAAATTTTTTGTAAGATGATCCAAAAAATTGATAACAATTACTTGACAGATATATATATATATATAGTGTCAAGATAAAGACGTCGTAGAAAATGAGAGGTCTGGAAAGCATATCTTGACAATAAAAAAAGAATTCTTAACAATTTTCTGAAAATATTTGAAAAAATCGAAAAAAACCCGGATTTTTTGTGAAAAATTACTGTTACAAAGTTTTTTTTCCTTTCAAATCCTTTTGAAACATTTTTAATTCTTTCCAAGAATAGCTACAAACTTTGCATATTTAATCAGACTATTCTCACGTTGTGAAATTTTGAAGGAAACATTTAACATTTTTCAAAAAATTTCCAGTTTCAAAATTTTTTGTAAGATGATCCAAAAATTTGAGCATAATTTTTCATTATCAGGATTCAAGTGTGGCTTTCTTAATAATTTCCGAAAATATGGAAAATTTCCAACATTTTAATCCTAAAATCATCAAAATCTGATGATTTTCAGAAAAGTTGTGAATTTTTGAAAATTTTCGAAATTAACGGATTTTTTTTTTGAAAAATTACTGTTTCAAAGTTTTTTTGTAAAAATTACTGTTTCAAAGTTTTTTTGTAAAAATTAATTATCGCTCTGTGTTCGCTCAGTGCACAAAAACTCCAGAGAATTTCAAAATTAGAACGCCGCTTCATTTATATAATACATTTTTCAATTGAAGTTTTTGAAGCTTTGCTAAATTATTCCAGTTTCAAAATTAAAAAAAAAAATATTCAAAAATTGATCACAATCACTGTTCCCTATATTATTTACGATTTTCGAAAAATAAGGAAAATTTCCTACATTTTAAGCCAAAAATCATCCGGATACGATAATTTTGAGAAAAGTTGTGAATTTTTGAAAAAGTCGAAAAACAACTTTTTTTTTTTGAAAAAATTCTTTGAACATTTTCTTTTAATTCACATTTCTGTTTCTTAAAGACATGGTGTTACTTATTTTTCATACAAAAAGACAAACATTTGAAATTGAAAACTGAAACTTGAAAAAGTTAAAAAAAATTAATAAAATGTTTAATAATAAAAAAACAAATTTCATGTCATTATTCAATCATTATTCGTCGATGCCAAACTTTTTGCGAATTTTTGAAAATTTTGACAAACAAATCGTTTTTTATTTTGAAAAATAACTGTTTCAAAGTATTTATTTTTGCAAAAACATCACAAACTAATTATTACTCGTTGCACCAAAGAGGGTCATGAACCAATCGTTAAGAAACATTGCTCTTCTTTGCCAAAATTTTAGGAAAAGCTTTAACTTTTTTGATTAGCTTTAACTTTTTTTAAATCATAAAAATCTGACGATTTTGAGCAAAGTTATTATCTTTTGAAAAAATCTCATTTTCAAAATTTTTTTCACAAGAAAGAGAGTCATAAACCAATCGTTAAGACACTTTGACCTTAACAATTTTTAGAAAAAACTTACAATTTTTTGATTAGCTTAAATTTCCAACATTTTGAGCCAAAAACCATCAAAATCTAATGATTTTCAGAAAAGTTGTGAATTTTTGAAAATTTCAAAACTAATGAACTTATTTTTTGGAAAAATTACTGTTTCAAAGTTTTTTTTTACAAAAACAAAAACTTTAACTTTTTTGAAAAGCAATTGAACTTTTTTCGAAAAAAGTTCAATTTCAGAAAATTGTGAATAAAACATTTTACATTTTTCAAAAATTTTCAGTTTCAAAATTTTTTTGTAAGTTGATTTAACAACTTGATCATCATCATTAGGGGATTATACTTTCCATTTTTTTAAAAACCAATTTCCGAAAATATGGATCAAAATCTAATGATTTTCAGAAAAGTTGTGAATTTTTGAAAATTCAGTAAATAATGATTTGTTTTTTGAAAAATTACTGTCTCAAAGGTTTTTTTAAAAGAAAAACATCACAAGCTACTTTGGTAAAAACATCAAAATAATCACAATCTACTATTTAATAATGGATTCTAGAAAATTAAAAATGTACTTTATTTTTTTCAAATTTTTAACTGAAAAATGAATCTTGAAAAAAAGTTTAAAAATTTTTTTCAGTTTCAAAAATGTTTTAAAATTAAAAAAAAAATTCATATAATTATCCAATCATTATTAGTCGCTGCCAAAATTTTAAGAAAAAACTTTGATTTTTTTGAAAAGCTGAAAATTTCCAACATTTTGAGCCAAAAATTATCAAAATTTCGAAAATAATGGATTTATTTTTTAAAGAGTTTTTTTTACCAAAACGTGAAGCGTTTTTTGATCATTTCCAAAAATTTGGAAAATTTCCAACAATTTAAGCCTAAAAGCATCAAAATCTGATGATTTTCAGAAAAGTTGTGAATTTTTGAAAATTTTCGAAATTAACGGATTTTTTTTTGAAAAATTACTGTTTCAAAGGTTTTTTTTACAAATTTTTTTCAAAAAGCTTCAAACTTTGTATTTTCAAAAAACATATTCGAAAAAAGTTGAATTTCAGAAAATTTTGAACAAAACATTTTACGTTTTTCAAAAATTTCCAGTTTCAAAAAATTTTTGTAAGATTATTCAAAAATTTGAGCATAATTTTTTATTATCATAATTAAATTGTGGCTTTCTTAATAATTTCCGAAAATATGGAAAATTTCCAAGAATTTAATCCTAAAAGCATCAAAATCTGATGATTTTCAGAAAAGTTGTGAATTTTTGAAAATTTTCGAAATTAACCGATTTTTTTTTTGAAAAATTACTGTTTCAAAGTTTTTTTTAACAAAAACATCACAAACTAATTATCGCTGCATGTTCGCTCAGTGCACAAAAAATTCAGAGAATTTCAAAAATAGAACGCCGCTTCATTTATATAATACATTTTTCAATTGAAGTTTTTTAAGCTTTGCTAAATTATTCCAGTTTCAAAAATTTTTTAAAAAATTCTAATTACTTGTTTTATCTTCATACTTTTTACGATTTTCGAAAAATAAGGAGAATTTCCAACATTTTAAGCCAAAAATCATCCGGATCCGATAATTTTGAGAAAAGTTGTGAATTTTTGAAAAAGTAAAAAAAAAACTTTTTTTTGAACATTTTCTTTTAATTCATATTTCTGCTCTTAAAGACATGGTGTTACTTATTTTTAATATAAATCTAAACACACTTAGAAATAGGACAAAAATTTGGAATTCTACCAAAAAAAAATGCAAATTTTCATTTCTTTAAGACCCCGAAATTTATTTATAAGTATTGCTTTTTGGAGGGAAATAATAAAAATCAAACAAAAACATTTTTTGTGAGGCGAAAATTTTCAAAAATGAATCACTTGATTGATATTAGTCATTCCAAAATTAAATATATATTTTCCAAAAATTAAAATAAAAAAAGAAGCGTACCTCATCAACCGGAATCGGTTTTGCAATTCCTAGCCGAACTGGGCCCATTCGGGCGGCTTTTAGGACTGCAACCGCACGTTCAAGGCTGAAATTTTTTTTGAAGCATTTTTTTATTGCTTTTATTTTATTACCTGCTATTCGACAAGTCATGATTATTGACAAATAATAAACGATCTCCTGGTACAATTCTTCCATCGGCTTGAGCAATACCACCCGGTACTAGAGATTGAACAACTATAACTGATTCATCACGATGGGTTGGATCCTGAAAATAAATTTGTTAAAATAAAATTTTTAAAAATAAATTAGTTAATTATACATAATTAGAAGGAAAGAAAATTTAATTCTCTATCGATTGATACCAAAAATTATAATTTCCGACCAACGTTGGCCGAGAAACACCAAAACTAGAAAGTGGTGTTTTTTTTAGGGGGGAGGGGACGAGGAATGTTAGTCCCCGAATTTGGATTTCTAGGCCACGTAGGTACAAAGAATAAAAACAGGAAAAAATTTAAAAAGTAAAAAGCATTGTATTTTTCTAAAAATTTATCTGAAAAATCGAAAAATTCCCCGTTTCAAAAAATTTAATCAATTATCATTGTTATGATATATGATTATCATTGTTAGTCCGTATAATTTCGTCTTCTGTTTACAAATTTAATTATTGAATTCTTATTCAAAAAAAAATAGCAAAAATTGAGAAATTCTGTTTGTTTATTTAAAAAAATTTTAATTGTAAAAAATGTACGGTTTCAAAATTTTGGGAAAATGTTTTTGATCACCTGCTCGATGCTACAAGGAGTATTTTCCAGAATCTCGAAAATTCAATTCTCTATCGATTGATACCAAAAATAATAAAGGCCACGTTGGAAAACAGAATAAAAACTTAAAAAAATTGAAAAAGTAGAAATTTTGCATTTTTTTCTAAAAATTCATCGGAAAAATAAAAAAAAAATTTCTTTTACTGTTTCAAAAATTTAATCTTATGATTAACATTGTTAATTTGAAGTCGAGCTGTTTCAGAACTTTTATCATTACATTTTTATTCAAAAAAATATTGCAAAAATTAGAAATTCTGTTTGTTTTTTTAATTTTTTAATTGTAAAAATTAACGGTTTCAAAATTTTGGGAAATTTTTTTTGATCGGTAGACACTCGATGTTACTGCATATCTTTGGCATGCTAGTAAAAATTCAATTCTCTATCGATTGATACCAAAAACAATAATTTGCGCCCAAAAGTGGGCGAGGTACATCAAAAATCGAAAATGGTGTTTTTTCTCGAGGGGCCGAGGAATGTTAGTCCCCGAATTTGGGTTTCTAGGCCGCGTCAGAACAAAGAATAAAAACAAAACAGGAAAATTGAAAAATTAAACACTAGTCATTTTTTGAAATATTAGAAACATTTTTGCATTTTTAAGAAATTCTAAAAAAATGTTTAAAAAAAATGTTACCTGTTTCAAAAATTAATCAATTATAAAGTATTATTCGGATAATTTTTATGCTTTTTTCGACTTTTATTATGAATGTTCTATTTTTATTAAAAAATATTGCAAAAATTAAGAATTCCGAAAACAAATCTTTTGAGTTGTCTTAAAATTTTATAGTTTCAAAATTTTTTCATATACATATATATTTTATTAGAAAATGTATTCATTTTGTGGAAACCTTTAAAAAATATTAAGTAGCAAATAATATGCAAAAATCGAAATGAATGAAAAATGTGCAAAAAATTTGACTCTTTGTTTTTTAATTTTTTAATTGTAAAAAATTTACGGTTTCAAAATTTTGGCTACATTTTTTTTGATCAATGCTCGCTGTTATGATAAATTTTTTTTCAGAATCTAGAAATTTCAATTCTCTATTGAACGGTACCAAAAACAATAATTTCCCCGTCCAAAAGTGGCCGAGGTACATCAAAAATCGAAAATTGTGTGTTTATTTTTTGAGGTCCAAAGTATTAGCATTTGGGTTTCTAGGTCACGTCGGAACAAAACAGAAAAACGTAACCGAAAACAATGTAAACTGTATTTTTTGCCATTTTTCTAAAAGGTTATTTGAAAAATCAAAGAAATCCCAAAAAAATTTCCTGTTTCAAAAAACATTTTGGCAATAATTTAAACATTTTCTAGAATACCACTTTTCGGAAAATCTAGAAAATTCAATTCTCTATCGATTGATACCAAAAACAATAATCTCCGTTCACAAATGGCCGAAATATACCAAAAAATATTTTAAAATTAATTTTTCAGGGCCTCTCAGAAAGTTAGTCCGCTCCCGGTTTTCTAGGCCACTTTTTTGTTTCACATTTTATCTCTATTCAAACCCCGCGTGGCCTAGAAAACCAAAAAAAGAAATGCGTGGGACTAACTTTTTTGTGTTTTTCGTTAATTTTTGACACTTTTTGACATTTTTAAAAAAGAATACTTAATTCTAAGCTCAGCTTTTTATAGTTTCGAAAAAATTGCTTTAAATTGAAAAAAATGAAGTAAAAATATTCAGTTTCAGAATTTTTTCAAAAATTTTAGTGCCAAAAATTTGGCAATAATGTTTTGAACTAACCTTATAATCCACAATTGAAAAACCTAATCCTCTCGCATCCTTATTCAAAAATATCACCAAAGGTACACAATTCCAAACGGCCAACCCATGAAAATTCTCGAGTGATTTTGAGCGCAGCTTCCGCGCGACTCTTTGCAATAAATATGTGGTTTCAGCTTGTGTCGACGTCAGATCAATGTTCGATTTTGCTTTGACAACCGTCTCCTGGTTTTCCGCCAAGAATGGGAACGAGAGTGGAAGCTGTTTCTCGTATGATGTTGGCTCGAAAACGTTCATTTTTTGGGATCTGAAGATTTTTCACAATTTTTTTTTGGACAAAAAAAATTCCTAGCTTTACCTCCTAGCGACTATTAATGTGACCGGTGCTCCTGAATGAACCGCCCTTGTTAGAGCTTGCCGAACGGTTACATGAGATTCGCCATAAAGTGGTGAGTGATTGACCTGAAAGAAAAAAGAGAAATGAAAATAATTCCCCAATGAAAAATAGGCTTAAAAATAAAAATAAAGGTTTTTGAAAATATTCAAAACCATTTTTTTTCTCAAATTTTGAACAGAAAGTTTGTCATCCATATGGACCATTATATTTTTAAAATTCTGCTGTTGTCATACAATTTTTGAAACCGCATTTTTTTTTACATGTCAGAAATAGAGTAACTAAATTTCCTAATTGATTTTAAGACATTCAAAATACTCTGAAACTGTATTTTTTTTTCAAAATTTCAAAATTTTTTAAATACACTTTTTAAATCTGTTGAAAAACTATTATTGTCAACTCAAATATTCTTGATCATGCACATTTGTTTTGATCTACCGAAAAAATCTAAGTCTATCACATAGTCGTGCTATTTTTACCTGCGAGCGGTTGCGCTGCGGTCTTTTAGTAGAAAATGGAATTGATTATAAATTATTGTGAAACTGCGAAATTTCAAAAAAAAAAAACACTTTTTTAAAGTATTAATATTCATTTAATAATATTAAGTATTGTGCTGAAAGAAAATTGTTCAAAATTTTTTGAAACAGTAAATTTTAATTTTTTTTCTGAAAATTCGAAAAAAAAACGAAAATTAAATGAGGCCATTGAGTATATTAGTGATAAAAATAGACTTCATTCTCATTCTAAATCAGTTTTTAAAATTTTCTGAAATCACCTAGAAGCCGAGAAAATGGGGCTTCAAAACAATGGCCTAGAAAAAGCGGCGAAAACTAGTCCGCGGGCATTATTCCACGAAGAATCCAGAAAAATCCTTTAGTATCAGCTAATTTAAGTTTTTTTTCCATAAATACTCATCAATTTAATACGCTGAAAGCTCTTTGGAAAAAAGTTCGGCCACAACTTTTTCTAGGCCATTGTTTTAAAAGCTCGTTTTCTCGACTTCTAGGTGGTTTTAGAAAATTTTAAAAACTGATTTGGAATGAGAATGAAGTCTATTTTCATTTAAGCTACATTTATTATCTTCGTAAAGCCAGCCTTTAAGCAAAGTTTTGAATTTTCGTTTATATTTGTAAGCGCTTTAAACTCCTTTGAGAATATTTTTCAAAAGATTAAAAAAATAATGTTTCAAATTTTTAATTAAAAATTTATAAATTTATATTGTCAACTCAATTATTCTCGCTCATTGCGCTCGGAAGGCTGCTCAACCTCACAGCCGCTCCGCACGCACGCGACGCGGCTGCCGACACTCAACACACTGGAAAATTTTAATAATTAATTTTCCCGCCAGTATTTCAGTGTTGAGTGGGAGGCCGCCGCGTCGCGTGCGTGCGGAGCGGCTGTGAGATTGAGAAGCCTTCCGAACGCAATGATCAAGAATAATTGAGTTGACAATATTGAATTTTAAAAAAAAGTTTTTTTTATAAAACCTGCACTCCCCAAACTAATTTTAAAATGGTAAAAATTTTTTAAGTAAATTAATTTTTAAAAATTTGGGAATAAATTCTTAATTTAAAAAAATTTCTGTTTCAAATTTTCTTTGAAAACGTTTTAGATCAAAAAAAATTATTTGGTTATCAGTACGCAAATTAAATTCTGAAAATATATAATAAAAATACTGTTTCAAATAATTTTCAAATTTTTAAAAATTTTAATAATATAATACAATAGTTTCCAAAACTTAAAACTAGATCTAAAATAACAAATTTTTTACCCCTATTTCCCCCCGACATGAATATCAATCAGGCTTGGTCGGATTCGGAAAACGGAAATTCCGATTTTCCGATTTTTCCGACTTTTTTCGGAAAATTTTTCCGTCGGAAAATTTTCCGATTTTTTATTTCGGAAAATTTTTCTGTCGGAAAATTTTCCGACTTTCTATTTCGGAAAAGTTTTCCGTCGGAAAATTTTCAGATTTTTTATTTCGGAAAATTTTTCCGTCGGAAAATTTTCCGAAAAAAGTCGGAAAAATCGGAAAACCCCATTTCAAAACATTTATTTCAAGAATTACCCTAGGGTAACCCAGAAAACTGGAAATATCAGAGAAAATGCAATTTCTTTGCATTTTTGAACTAGTTTTCTTCAAGACCCAAACTTTTTAATCTGTGTCCCTTTAAACACTTTTATGGAAAATGTTTGTTTTTGTGTCTATCATTGTGGAAATTCTACCAAAAATCAGTATTGAGTCCCAATGGCCCTTAGAGGTCCAAAATATCTGATTTAGACCCAAAAAGGCTGTCTGGGTGGAAAAAAAAGACATGCCGAGAAATGCAGAGAAATTGCAATTTATCTGCATTTCTCGGCATTTCTCTGCAATTTCTGCATTGAATTTCTCGACATTTTTTGTATTTTTTTTTTCAAACTGAATATGTCCATAAAACTTTCTCCACAAGTGCGTCAGTCAAAAGTTGTGTTGTTTATTATTCCGTAAATTACCACAAAACAAACAGAAAATACTCAAAAATATTAACTGATGCTGATGAAGGAGTCGCCAAAAGGATTAAAATACAAATGCATATAAATATCACTTTCGATCTAAACATAGAACGGGATGTTTTTTTTTCAGCAGAATATCCGAGTGATGGGCTTCGAGTTAATTTGTAATTTTTGTATTTTGTCGGTCTTTCTCTTCTTTGTTTCGTCATCAATTTTAAATTTTCTGTTTTCAAGAGACAGTTGAACTGTACTACTAATTCATTTTTATACTTAAAAACGCGATCAATAAATATGCATTACAAACTAAAATTTTCTTGATATTCACAAATTTTCCGAAATTTTCCGAATTTTTCCTAATTTTCCGAGAAAAATATTCGGAAAAAAAATCGGAAAACCGATTTTCCGAAAAAATAAATCGGAAAATAAATCGGAAAACCGATTTTCCGAAAAAAAATTTCGGAAAAAAAATCGGAAAACCGTTTTTCCGAAAAAAAATTTCGGAAAAAAATTTTCGTTTCCGATTTTCCGAAAAGTTTTTTCCGACCAAGCCTGATATCAATTCAATGCCCATAATAATTGGAATGAAACCCAAAGGACTCTTCAATTGGAATTGGATTCCCGAAATTTTTAAAATTAACAGTAATTTTATTTATTTTTGCCAAAAATTGAGGAAAATCAAACAATTTTTGAAAAAAACTCAAAAAATAAACTTTTTAAGACAATATTTTAAAATTTTTAAAAATAATATATACCGCTTAATAATCGTAGTTGTCTTCGGAATTTTTAAAATTTTTCATGAAACTGAAATTTATTTTTCAAAAAAATACATTTTTTCAAATTTTTAAAAATTCTTTTCACAATACATTAGAACGCCGCCCCGCTTCTAAGTTGATTTTGGAATTATCTAAAATTATATTTCCATGTTTTCATAAAAACATTGAAACCGGGTTTTTAAAAAAAAATAAAATGTGTTGCACAATGTTGTTACATTTCACAGTTAATTTTAATTTTATGTCAAACACTCTGAAACAGTATTTTTTTTCAAAATCTAAAATTTTTGTACTATATTTTGAAAATCACTTTTTTCCAAAAAATCACTTTTTTTTCAATTTAGAAACGTTGGTTTTTGGAATTCTGCTGAAAAAAAGTTTTGTAAAAACAGTATATTTTAATTTTTTATGAAAAGTTTGAACATTTCTGAAAATTTAAAAAAAAGCAAGATAAATTCTGCAATTTTTCGTAAAAAAAATACTGTTTCACATTTTTTTAAAAATTTTTAATGTTCTCCTCTTTAAGCACTAGATGAAGACATTTTTTGATTATTCATGAAGCTGTATTTTTTTTGTTGTCAACTCAATTAATCTTGATCATTGCGCTCGGAAGGCTGCTCAACCTCACAGCCGCTACGCACGCACGCGACGCGGCTGCCGACACTCAACACATTGGAAAATTTGAAAAATCACTTTCCCCGCCAATAGTTCAGTATTGAGTGGGAGGTCACCGCGTCGCGTGCGTGCGGAGCGGCTGTGAGGTGGAGAAGCCTTCCGATCGCAATGATCAAGAATAATTGAGTTGAAAATACAAAACGAATTTTTTTAAAAACTCCAAATTTCTGAAATTTATTTTTCAGCTTATTTTTTTTGAGAATTTCTAGAGCTCATTCTCACCTGCAGAAGTTCATCCCCCGCCTGCAACAATGCCGTCTTCGCCACCGGCCCATTTTCTCTAATCGATTCTATATAATGATGGGGGCAAAGTTGAGCACCGTTCAACACGTCTACCGTTCCTAAATCCGTTATATTTTAAAAAATGTGCACTTTCCCCGAATCCCTTAGAAGCACAAACCTTCAAGTGAAATCCCCAACCCGCCATCCATCGCCTGACGGTCTGGTTTGACAACAGCGGTCACGATTTCAATGTCATCTCCGACTCGAGATTTCCACTCGCGGACCAGGTCAGGATTCGAGAGTTTCACGTCGATTACTTGGGTTTCGGTTTCCTGGAATTTTAAAACGCAATTTTTCGTTTTTGGCTGTAAAAATTAGCAAAATTCGCGAAGATTTCTCAATTTTTCAGTTTTCATGGGTTACGGTTCGTTAATGAAATGAAGAATAATATGGTTTATTTATTTTTTTATTTTGAGACAGCGAATTATTAAAAACTATTAAAAATTAAGCGAATTTATAAAGCTTTCGGGAAAAAATTTAAAATAACCCTTTTTTTTTAATTTTTCTAAATTTTACATTAAAGTTTTTTAGAAAAAAATTATATTTAGAAAACATAATTAATTTTATCTAAGCTAATTAGAAATATGAATAAATTCATAACATTTTTACAAATTTGCAACTAAATTTTGAAACCGAAATTTTTTTAAATTAAAGTTTCTGTAAACATCAAAAAATAATTTCTTTAAAAATAATTACGTTTTTGGAACATAGCCTTCATACTCATTCCAAATCTGTTTTGAAAATTTTCTAAAACCACCTATAAGAGGAGAAAATGAGCTTCAAAACAATGGCCTAGTAAAAGATGGCCTAACTTTTTCCAATGAGCTTTCTACCTATTAAATTGATGAATATTTATGTAAGATTCTTAAATTTGCTCATATTAATGGATTTTTCTGGATTCTTGGCGTAATAATTCTTAGCGTAATAACCGCGGACTAGTTTTGGCCGCTTTTCCTAGGCCATTGTTTTGAAGCTCATTTTCTCGGCTTCTAGGTGGTTTTAGAACATTTTAAAAACAGATTTGGAATGAGAATGACGTCTATTTTCATCCCAGACGCATTTTTTTTCCAAAAAAATTTCGGTTTCAATTTTTATTTTTTTATTAAAATTTTTTTTTGTTGATAATTCGTTCTTTGAAAGTTTTCAGGTTTTTTCGGGTTTTGGCTCAAAATTCTGGAAAAATTTTCAATATTCAGAATATTTCCGCAAATTTTTCAAAAATTTTCATTTTATCAATTTTTCAAAATTACAAATTCAAATAAAACTCAATGGCAATTTTTTCAAATTTTCAAATTCATCTAACTTTCTTCAAAATGCTCCAAATTTAATAATTTAGGTACCAAAATGTAGGATTTTTGTCAGCGGATTTTTAGTGGATTGAATTGGATTAATGAAAAAAGGATGCATTTTTTAAAATTGAAAGCGGATAGGGTTGCCCAAACTGGGACAGACTGCCTATAATTAATTATAGTCGAAGATTTTAGTTTTGTTTTTTGTAAATTTTTGAAATGGTTTTTTCGGACTTTTTAAAAATAAATTGTGTAAAAATAAATTAATTTTTGAAGTTTTGATAAAAAACAATTTTACCAAAAATTTCGGTTTCAAATTTTTGCTAAACAAATTTTTGGCTAATTTATTGATTTCTTTCGCATACTTCAATTTTGTGTACCACCCTTCAAAATCATCCAAATTTCATGATTTAGGTACCAAAATGTTGGAAAATATTTGAATTTTCTGAAAATTCAAGAAATTTCCACGATTTTAAGCCAAAAATCTCAAAATTCTGAAGATTTTCAGAGAAGTTATGTGAATTTTTGAAATTGATTCATCGAAATTTTTCAGGGTGCTCTAAAATTATTGGGAATTTTTGCACTATTTTTTCAATTCTTAATTAATTCTCATCGATCTATGTAAATATTTGCAAAAAAAATTGAAACCGAAATTTTTTAAAGTTTTTTTTTCACTAAAAAACATTTCGGTTTCATTCGAAAACTTCGATTTCCCTGGTGTTTTTAAAGGCAGCTTGTCAGTTATCACGATCCAATTTTCAAGGCAAAAAATCAAAATTCGAATGGGATCCCAGGTGGTCCAAAGAACAATACCAATATGTAGCCACATTCAAATAATTGTGTTTCGCGCCAATTCCGACCGCGTTGCACGGACAACGACCGCGTCGCACGGACACGCGGGAATTTAAATTTTGATTTTTTCAACTTTGAACCGCTACTATGACTCGTGTATTTATCGGTGTGGTTTCGCATAAATTGCATTGTACTAATTAGAGAACGCTCTAATTTTTGAAACTAAGATCAGGTATGGTCAAATTAACTGAACAGCTGTCTTTAAAGGCAGTCGAAGATTTCTGTTTTTCGCGAATTTCTGAAATTGATTTTTCGGACTTTTTAAAAATAAAAGATATTTTGAGAAAAAAATTTAAAGAAAAATTTCTGTTTCAAATTTTTCTAAAAAATTTGAAACCGAAACGAATGTTTTAATTTTTTTTTGGATGATCTTTCTTCTTACTAAGCGAATAGTTCTGTGTGTACAAACATTTCTCATGAATAACTTTTTGACCCCTCGACCGATCTGTCCCATACTTGGCATATCGTCATGCCTCTCGGAGCGCTTCACAAAAATACTGTTTGGATCTCGGGTTACTGTAGGATTACTGTAGCTACAGTACTACAATTTTTTAAACGTTTTTTTTCAAAATGGTCGGATCGAGACCAAACTTTCATGGTAACATCTTTGGAGTATTGTAAGGTCACTGTGAAAATTTGGTGCGGATTAATGTAGTATTACGGTAGTTACCGTAACCTAAAGTTATCGTTTGTCTCTGTTTCTCTTCATTTTACACACTATTTCTCTCATTACCGCCGCGTAGCGGCGTTAAAAGGCTGGTTGGATCCTATGAACCTGATTCTGAAATTTTTTGAAAAAAGAAGATTGACTGTAAAAGTTTTCAGAAAAAAAAAAGAAAAATTTTTGAAATTTGAAATTTGTCTACCTTTCTTCAAAATCATTCAAATTTCATGATTTAGGTACCAAAATATTGGAAATTTCAGTGGTTTTCTGAAAAATGAGCAAAATTCCTGTAATTTGAGCCAAAAATTATAAAAATCGAAGAATTTTCAGTGAAGTTATAAATTTTTGAAATGTTGAAATTTTAGGTCTGAAATTTCAAAATTTCATAACTTTTTCTAAAGTCATCCAAATTTCATGATTTTGGTACCAAAAAATTGAAAATTTTAGTGGTTTTCTGAATAATGAGCAAAATTCCTGTAATTTGAGCCAAAAGTCATAAAAATCGAAGAATTTTTAGAAAAGTTACGAATTTTTGAAATTTTGTCTGAAATTTCAACATTTTATAACTTTTCCCAAAATCATCCAAATTTTATGGTTTTTTGTACCAAAATGTTAGAAATTGTATACATTTTCTGAAAAAAAAGAGATTACCTGTAATTTGAGCCCAAAATCATGAAAATCGACTAATTTTCAGAGATGTTATGAATTTTCGAAATTTAAGTCTGCTCTAAAATTTCAACGTCTTCTCCAAAGTCTAGGTAATAAAATATTTCCCAAAAAAACACCCCACTTGCTAAAAAGGAAAACTCAATGCCAATTTTTCAATATTCTGGATTTTGAAACATTTTCAGCAAATTTTTCAAATTTTTCAAAATTTTCAATTTTTTCCGAAATTTCAAATTCGTCTAACTTTCCTCAAAATGCTTCAAATTTAATAATTAAGGTATCAAAATGTAGGAAATTTTCTAAATTTTCAAAAAATTGCTATATCCCCCACCTGCTGCTGCAACATCTTCAAACACTGCGCCTGTGACGAGCTCTCCGAAAACCGCACCAATTTCAGCTGCACCTCATCGCCCGACTTCACCAGCGTCCGGACACTATCCGCATGCGACATATGCTCCAATGGTGTAGCATTCACTTCCAATATCAGATCATGAACACGGATGACACCACTCAATGCAGCCGACGATCGAGGCACCAGCGATTTTACGAATATTCCACCGATTTCTTCTGAAAACCACCGTTTTAAAAAATTTTTTGCGGAGAGTTGAAAAAAGCGTCAAATGTATACACAAATATAACTCAATTTGTATATATTTTTGCTTTTTCTCTCCCCCATCCTTTTTGCTATTGCAGTTCGGACCCTCTTGAAATGCGCTCTCTCAGAAAAATTCAATTTACCGACTCTTCTGCTTCTGCTTCTTAGTTTACTCCCCCTTCTTCTTTTTTTCGGGGCGGGGGACTTAAAGGCAGGGTTCCACCAAAATTTCTCACCTTTCTTATGAACATATCCGGCGACTGTGATACCCAACCCGAGTGCCGGATCACGATGCAATAAAACATCAATCATTTCATATTTTGTGTTCGCCCAATTCTCACGCAAAAATACTGTTAGCGCCTGAAAATGGTTCGATATATTTTCAGAATTTTGCGAAAAAAGGCCCCCTACCATTTCCTGAAGTGACTTGAGCGACATTTTGGAAGAACTCGACGATGTACCGCCGCCCTTTCCATTATTATTATTCTGTGGTTGACTACTTGTTTGGCTGAATTCCGAACGGGTTGTGTCGGCGGTTGGTGAGCGGGTCATTTCGAGGGTCTCGGCTGGAGAAAATGGGTATTTTGAGGGGGTGGAATTGGTGGGAAATACCTTGACTACGTCGATCCTCATCAACATTTTTCGGCGATTGTTTATCACTACTTTCTCTACGATTATAACCGGGTGCACAATCACAAGGTTTTCTGGAAAAAGGAAGATTTTCCTTCATCTAATAATTAGTTCATAATTATGACCAATTAACTCAATCAATTAATTATTTAGTAATTAACAGGACCAATTATCGATGCTTATGAAACTTACATTAATACAAAAAAATAATGATAATTATGTTAAAATCGTCTTCAATCAAAAAATATGTGATCAATTATAATATCAATATTTTTATAATTAATAATTAGCCTATAATTGAAAATTTGTTATAATTTTGATAGCTAATTAAAATATTTGTAAGCATGTAAAATTTCGATAATTGATTTTGAGAATCCATTAGTCAAAAGTTGGCTAATTAACCTAATTACTTCCTAATTATCCACTTAAATTATAATTATAATCTCATTCGAACCTATTAATTAGTCAGTAATTAATAGTACCAATTATAATTATCAATGTTTGTGACTATTGTAGATTTAAACTAATATTTTTAAAAAACAAACGATAATTATGTAAAAATGATAGATTGTATTTATCAAAATTTTTATAATTAATAATTCGCATATAATTAAAATTTGTTATAATTTCTTTATAGCTCATTAAAATATTTGTAAGCATGTAAAATTTCGAGAATTGATTTCGAGAATCCATTATTCAACAGTTCGCTAATTAATCTAATTACTCTCTAATTATCCAATTAACTTATAATTACCATCTCATTTGAACCTATTAATTAATCAGTAATAAGCAGGATAAATTATAATTATCAATAATTGTGAATAGTGTAGATTTTAATTAATATTTGAAAAATCAAACGATAATTATGTTAAAATGATAAATTATATTTATCAATATTTCCTAATTAATAATTAGCTCATAATTAAAATTTCATAGCTAATTAAAATATTTGTAATCATCTAAAATTTCGAGAGCCCATTAGTCAAAAGTTCGCTAATTAATCTAATTATTCTCTCTCTCCCTAATTATCCAATTATCAAAGTATTTTTCAATGAATTTTATGATTCGGAATTTTTGAGATAAGTTTTAAAAAACCAAACTGTTTTTTTTTGGGCATTTTTCAATGTTAATACTGAAGCCTCACCCTTGGCATCATGCCAACTAAACACATATCCAAATTTTTTGGCTAATTATTTAACTATTCGATAATTATCATAATTGTGAATTCATTAATTAAAGCAACAATATCATAATTAGGCAGTCTATTTAAATAGAAACATTACTTTAATTGGCCTCTTAATTACCCATAATTAAACAGCCTGATTGCCATTCTCATCGCATCCAACTTCCCCTCCTTCTTACCTCAAATCTATAGAAGCTTTCCGGAACGCTTCCGGCACCACCTGCTGATGATGATTATGATTTTGTCCTTTTGCCAAAATCGGCTCGATGTTATCCTCCTTCTCCTCTTCAATCGGCGCACAACTAACCGAAGGTGACATCGTCGCCGGTGTCATCACGGCCGCTGTTGATGGAGCTGATGTTGCCATCTGGAAAAATGAAAAGCCAGTGCTTATTGGGTTTGACTCCGAATAATAATAATAAACACTTTTTGGAAAAACTGTATTTCTATTAAATTAATCGCGTTCTCTGAAATAAGTAAATAGGACTCCGATAACCCCATCGTTGGAAAAATTCTCGAAATTTGGTTTGAAATCTTTTGAAACCGGGAAAATGTGGGTTTCAAAAAAATAATTTTAATTTCAATTTTCGAATTCATAATTTATTCGGGAGTTAAAGGAAAACAACTGATTATTTTTTCAAATTGTCGAAAAATTTCTAACCTAAATTTTGGCAATAACATTGTCTGAAAAAATCAACGAAATTCTGATATTCTAATTTTTTTAAATGTTTGTTTCGGAACCCTAAAAATCGACTTACGATTGAAATTCTAGAAAATTTTTATAAATAAATGTAGAGAAAATCTCAGTAAATGTTGTTTGTAAACTCTGGAAAAAATTGGCTGAAAATTTCACCCTTTGTTCTGGATTTCAGATTTTTTTTAAATTGAATTACGTCTAGACACAATTTCTGGATTTTTCAGCTGGATTTTTCGTGGTGTTTAAACTTTTGTTAATGTTTTCAAAAAATATGGAAGATTTCCAGAATAATGAGCAAAAATCCGAATAAATCCAACAATTCTGAGCAAAATTGTCCGTTTTTGAAAATTTTGAAAAAAAAAATCAAATTTTTTAGAAAATTCACAGCTTCGTTCAAAATTTTCAGAATTCTCCGGCTGATAGCTAAAAATGTTGGAAATTTCCTCTAGTTTCAGAAAATTCAAAACAAAATCAAGGTATTTCTTGTCAAAAGCACGGATTCCGGATATTTGTGAAGGAAGGACAACATTTGACATTTTCAGAAAACATTCTCAAAATTCATAACTTCTCCGAAAGTTATCAGAATTGTTGGAAATTTCTTACATTTTCAGAAAATCCAAATAATTTCCAACAATTTGGTTGCTAAAATCGTAAAAATTGGAAAACTTTGAGGTAGGTTACAATTGTTTTTCAATTTTCAGATTTTTTTTTCAAAAATTCATAACTTCTCTGAAAATCATCAGAATTTTGTGATTTTTGGCTCAAATTTTTGGAAATTTCTTCAATTTTCAGAAAATCCAAATATTTTCCAGTATTTTGGTACAAAAATCTTAAAATTTGGAACATTTTGAGGAATGATACAATGTTTTTAAATTTTCAGAAATGTTTTTCAAAAATTCATAACTTCTCTCAAAATCATCTGATTTTTGTGATTTTTGGCTTAAAATTCTTGAAATCTCTTCAAATTCCAGAAAACGCAAATAACTTCCAATATATTGGTACTAAAATCTTAAAATTTGGAAAATTTCGAGGAAATTTACAATGCTTTAAAATTTCCAGACTAAATTTTCAATAATTCATAACTTCTCTGAAAATCGCCAGAGTTTTGTGATTTTTGGCTTAAAATTCTGGAATTTTCTTAAATTTTCAGAAAATCCAAATAATTTCCAGCATTTTGGTACTAAAAGCTTAAAATTTGGAACAATTTCGAGATAAGTTACAATGATTCTAAATTTTCAGAAATTTTTTTCAAAAATTCATAACTTCTCTGAAAATAATCAGAATTTTGTGATTTTTGGCTCAAATTTTTGGAAATTTCTTCAATTTTCAGAAAATCCAAATAATTTCCAGCCTTTCGCTACAAAAAATCTTATAGTTTTGAAAAGTTTGAGGAAGATTAGAATGTTTTAAAGTTTCAAAATTTTTTTCAAAAATTTATCAATTCGTCTACAATTCCTAACTTTAAAAAACCCCTATTTTTTTCTAAGAAACAGTTTTTCCTAATTTTTTCTCAATTCCAAGATTTGTTTTCTTGTTTCAAAAAAATAAATAAAACCAAACCTGTCTCTGCAGCGCTTCCTCCAACGTGGTTGCACAAAGAGCCGCTTTTGTGGCAAGTGTGAAGCACTCTGTAAAAAAAAATAATTTCAACATTTTTCTTCCTCGAGCTCAAAAGTGCACAAAAAAGGAGAAATGTGAACAAAATGAAGTCCATCAACATCATCCCATCTCTACTTCATTAGGCTTTTTTTGTCGTCGTTGGGTGAAGCTTGTGGAGCCAGAAAACAACTAAAAATTGGGTGAAGCAAGCTTCTTCTGAATGAAAGAAAGAAGAAAAAAAAACGAAGATGCTCCTTTTTTCTTGGGTAAGATGAAAAAAAGAAGTTATATGTGTATACATACATTGAAAGATGGGATAGGATAGGGGGCGGACACGAAACCAAATTGGATCAAATTTAGAAGAGCGAGGGAGTTTTTTCCTCTAGAGAAATTGGCGAAAAAAAGTAATACAGATGGACGGGAAAAATGGGATGAAAAGCGGAGTTAATAGAAAAAAAGAATATTATATTTGTGGGATATTCAAAAATTTTTTATTTTCTTATGACTATTTTTGCCTCGAAATTTTTGTTATGATTATCTTTGAAAAATTCCCTTCGCTCTAAATTTTGGTACCAAAATCTTTAAAAATTTGCAACTTTGAGTTGGATTTTTAAGGTTTGTGAAAAAATTCATTTTTTTTGAAATCTCCGAAAAAAATGGAAAAATGTCAGCAAATTTTTTCCAGAATTGACCAAATATTGGATATAAAGTTTTCAGAAAAAATAGGCACATTTTGATACCATACTTTCAAGTCGGATTTGTAAGGTTTTGAAAAAAATAAAAATAAAATTTTTTTTTGAAGAAAAAATGGTAAAATTGTCAGCGAATTTTTTCCAGAATTTACTAAAAATTGGACATAACATTTTCAGAAAAATTCCCTATATTTTGTTCCCAAAAAAATTTGAAAAATTCCATTTTTAGGGTTTTGAAAAAATTCAAATAAAATTTTTGAAATTCCGAAAAAATGGTAAAATTTTCAGCGAATTTTTTCCAGAATTTACTAAAAATTGGACATAACATTTTCAGAAAAATTCCCTAAATTTTGGTCCCAAAAATTTTGAAAAATTCCAATTTCAAGTCGCATTTTTAGGGTTTTGAAAAAATTCAAATTGTTTTTTCGAAATCCCGAAAAACAGGTCAAATTTTCAGCCAATTTGTTCCAGAATTTAATAAAAATTGGATATATCATTTTCTGAAAAATTCTCTAGATTTTGGTGCCAAAATCTTTGAAAATTTTTAATTTCGAGTTGGATTTTTAAGGTTTTGGAAAAAATTCAAAAAAAATTTTTTTTCTTGAAATCCCTGAAAAATGGTAAAAATTTCAGCGAATTTTGTCCAGAATTGACCAAAAATTGGATATAAAATATTTAGAAAAATTCTCTAGATTTTGGTGCCAAAATCTTTGAAAATTTTTAATTTCGAGTTGGATTTTTAAGGTTTTGGAAAAAATTCAAAAAAAAAAGTGTTTTTTTGAAATTCAGAAAAAATTGTAAAATTTTCAGCGATTTTTTTCCAGAATCGACCATAAATTGGATATAAAATACTTAGAAAAATTCCCCTTCATTTTGGTCCCAAAAAATTTTAAAAATTCCAATTTCAAGGCGCATTTTTGGGGTTTTGAAAAAAATTCAATTTTTCTTGAAATCCCTGAAAAAATGGTAAAATTTTCAGCCATTTTTTTCAGAATTTACTACAAATTTGAAGTAAAATTTTTAGAAAAATTAAGTACATTTTGGTACCAAAATCTTTGAAAATTTTAAATTTCGAGTTGAATTTTTAAGATTTTAGAAAAAAAATCAAATTTATTTTGAAATCTCGAAAAATGATAAAATTTTCAGCCAATCTCTTTCCAGAATTTTCTAAAAATTGAATATGACACTTTTAGAAAAATTCCCTATATCTTGGTACCAAAATCTTTTATAATTTTCACTTTCAAGTTGGATTTTTAGGGTTTTTGAAAAAATTCAATCTTTTATTGAAATCTCGAAAAAACGGCGAAAATTTCAGCGAATCCTTTTCAGAATTTCATAAAAATTGGATATAAAATTTTCAGAAGAATTCCCTACATTTTGATACCAAAATCTTTGAAAAATTCCAATTTCAAGTTGCATTTTTAAGGTTTTGGAAAAAATTCAAAAAAATCTTCTTTTTTTTTGAAATTCCGAAAAAATTGTGAAATTTTCAGCGATTTTTTTCCAGAAATTTCTAAAAATTGGATATAACATTTTCATAAAAATTCACTAAATTTTGGAACCAAAAACGTTGAAAAATTCCAATTTCAAGTCGCATTTTTAGAGTTTTTGAAAAAAAATTTTAAAAATGTTTGGAATCCCGGAAAAAATTGAAAAATTTCAGCGAATTTTGTCCAGAATTTACTAATAATTGAATATAAACTTTTTAGAAAAATTCCCAATATTTTGGTACCAAAATCTTTGAAAATTTTCAATTTCAAGTCGGATTTTTAAGGTTTTTGAAAAAATTCAAATAAATTTTTTGAAATCCTGGAAAAATGTAGAAATTTTCTGCGAATTTTCTTCAGAATTTACTAAAAAATTGAATATAACATTTTTAGAAAAATTCCCAATATCTTGGTACCAAAATCTTTCACAATTTTCAATTTCGTGATTTTTAAGGTTTTGGAAAAAATTCAAAATTTTTTTTGAAATCTCGAAAAAATGGTAAAAATTTCAGCCAACTTTTTCCAGAATTTACTAAAAATTGGATGTAAAATATTCAGAAAATTCTCTAGATTTCGGTACCAAAACTTTTTGAAAATTCCAATTTCAAGTTGCATTTTTAGGATTTTTGAAAAAATTCAAATTTTATTGATTTTCAGACAATTTTTTTGTTGGAAAATTTTGATTTTAAATTTTTCGAGGAGTGCCCAATTAATTATGAATTCGAAAATTTAAATTAAATTTTTTTTAAATAACAAACAATTTCCAGAATTTTTCAAACAAGTGGGGGGGGGGGGAAATTATTTCAGAAAATCAGTTAAAATTTTAAAATAAATTGAAAATATTGTTACCTTAATCAAATTCGAAATGATTGAAAATTTTCAATTTCGAGAGAATTTTTAAGGTTTTCTTAAAAATTCAATTTTTTCACCGGTTCAAAACTTTTGAAAAACAAATTTCAAAAATGTTTCAAAAAATCATTGGAAACAATTTATTGGAAATGTTTGAAAAACTGACCAGGGATGAGCCAAATCCCATGCACTACATTTTTAAAAATTGCTAAAAAAAAGGGCTATATTTTCCCGGTTTCAAAATTATTTTTAAGACGTTTTTTATTATTTCTTTGTTTATTGCGTTCAATGTGGAAATGTTCATTTCTGTAGTACCAAAAACGAGAATCTTGGAAATGTTACTTTAACAATTTGTGAAAAATTACTTTCAATCAGAAAATCTCTGATAAAAAAAATTCAATTCAGTATTTAGAACGATGTTTTAAAAAACAATGCCGAAACAAAATTATTGGCCAAGAAAAATTTCCAAAAAAAAAAATTTTGAATTTCGGGTTTTTCAATTTCTTCGTGAAAAATCACAATTTCCAGATTTGAAAATTTCAATAAAAATCTCTGAAAATATGCTGTATCGGCTTATATTCTTTTTTTTTTGGCGTAAGGTTATCTGTTACTATGATTCGAACAATTTTAAAAATTATCACATTTTTGTGAAACAGAAATTTTTTCCAAATTTTAAAATTTCCGTGCCATAATACTCTTAATTCAATTCAATTCTTAACTCAATATTTAGTCAGTAATAAAAAATATACTTTGAACATTTAAAAGATAATTTTGAAACTGTGAAAATATGGGATTTATTTTTTCAAATTTAAAAAAAAATTGGAAATCAACGTTTTTTTCAAATTTTATAACCTTAGATTGTGTTAGATTTTTTTCCAAAAACCATTTTCATAATTTTTGTATTTTTTAGGAAAAGCTTAGAAATTTTTTTTTTAAATATTATGAATTCCTAATCAAGCTCCTCTGAAAAAAAATTATTTGTTTGCAACAGTAATTTTAAAAACGTTTAGTTTTTTTTTCAAATTTTGAGTTTAATTTGAGAAAAACCTTGAACTTCCTTTTTAAAAATTTTGAAACCCGGCAAAACAATTATTTAAAAAAATATTGAGATTTAAAATTAAAGTTTCTGAAAAATGTCTAAAAATCTTATTTTAAAAAACTTCTGAAATTTAATATAATTTGTCGAATTTTTATCTTTCGTTCGGTAAATACCACTAAACTTTCATTACAAAAATATTCAATGCTTCTTTATTTCAGCAAAAAAAATAAGAAATCTTCCTAGTTTCTTGAATAATTTCAAAATCCTAAAAAATTAGAATTTCTTTTCTAGTGGTTTGAAAGTCTCAGAAAAATGTGTGTTAAGAATTTTATGCAGTAAATTTCAAAAACCTTGAAATATATATATTTTTAAAATTTCAGACATTTAAAAATTTCAAAAATGTCAAAACTTCTCTAAAAGTTATTGGATTTTTATGATTTTTGGCTCAAATTACAGCTAATCTCTTTATTTTTAAGAAACGAGTACAATTTCCAACATTTTGGTACAAAAATCATGAAATTTGGAAGATTTTGAAAAAAGTTATAAAATTTTGAAATTTCAGACATAAACTTTCAAAAATTCATCGAAATTTGACACCGTGTCGTGCACTTGCAAAAGTGGGCGGAGCCTAACACAATTTTGGTCATCAATGGCTTGAAAGTCTCAGGAAAATGCGTATAAAGAACTTCTTATATACAGTGAATTTTAAAAACCTTATGAAATATTTTTTTAAAAAATTTTGAAACAGGAAAATGTTTTTTGAAAATATTAATTAATTAATTGAAAATTGAAAGTTTAAAGAATAAAAGGTCTCTGGAGCTATTTTTTCCTGTAAAATCTCGTATTTTAATCCACTAGGATCATAATCATGAATCAGGATCTTTAAAAACAACCTAAGATTCGAATTTTCTATTCAAATTGGCAAAACAATTTGGAATACCCATAAAACCAACTTAAAGTTGGATTTTCTGAGAGATTTTGGTATCAGAAATTTCGAAAAACAAAAAACGTTAAAAAAAAAAGAAAACGAAGTAGAAGACGAAGAGGTTTTATTAGATGTTTATTTGCATATTGTTATCCTCCTTCCCCATCTTTTTTTTTCAATTTTTTTTCCTACGGACTATCAAAATGGGTTCTGAATTACTTTTCTTTTTCAAAAAAAAAGAAGAAAAAAATAACTTTTCGGGGGGTCTCTAGTTTCCTAAAAAAAAACCAAATAAAAAAGCAAAAAAATATATCATCATCCCCTTCGCGAAAATGTAGAAAACAAGTGGGTCTTTTGGGGATTTCCTTAACATAAAATCTGAGATTTTTTGCTTTTTTTTCGGAGAAAAAATCCGAAACAAATGTGTTGAAATTGTCGACGAAAAATAGGTCCCTTGGCAACAAAAAAATAATAGAAATTGAAACTTTCAAAAAAAAAATCCACAACTTCTTTTAAAATTATCCAATTTTTATGATTTTTGGTTAGAAATACTGGAAATGTTCCAAATTTGTCGAAAATATAGTCAATTTCTTATATTTTGGAAGAAAAACTAATGAAAAAACTAATGTAAAAATCAAAAAACCGACAATTTTTAAGAAAGCTTCAAAATTTTAGACACAAAATTTCAAAAATTCATAACTTCTCTGAAAATCTTCAATTTGTATTATTTTTGGCTCAAATTACAGGCAATTTCTTTGTTTTTCAGAAAAAGTGTACAATTTCTTACACTTTGCTACCAAAATCATGAAATTTGGATGATTTTGAAAAAAGTTATAAAATCTTGAAATTTCAAATTAAAATTACCAAATTTCAAAAATTCATAAATTTTCTGAAAATTTTCGATTTTTATAATTTTTGGCTTAAATTACAGATTATTTATTTATTTGTCAAACAATGTGTACAAATTCTGAAATTTTGGTACCAAACGATGAAATTTGGATGATTTTGAACAAATGTGGAATTTCAGACCTAAAATTTCAAAAATTCATAACTTCTCTGAAAATCATCAGATTTTTGTGATTTTTGGCTTGAATTGTTGGAAATTTCTTCAATTTTTAGAAAATCCAAATAATTTCCAACATTTTGGTACCAAAATCATACAATTTGGATGATTTCGAAAATAGTTGTAATATTTTGAAAATTCAGACATAAAAATTCCAAAATTTCAAAAATTCATAACTTCTCTGAAAATTCTTCGATTTTTATAATTTTAGGCTTAAATTATGGGTATTCTTTTTTTCATTCAAAAAAATGTGTACAATTTCTTACATTTTGGTTCCAAAATCATGAAATTTGGATAATTTTGAAAAAAGTTATAACATTTTGAAATTTCAGACTGAAACTTCAAAAATTCATAAC
The DNA here is from genome assembly GCA_964036255.1 of Caenorhabditis virilis. NCBI lineage: Eukaryota > Metazoa > Nematoda > Chromadorea > Rhabditida > Rhabditidae > Caenorhabditis > Caenorhabditis virilis. The sequence continues at coordinate 16,855,722 of OZ038416.1, forward strand.
TTCTCTGAAAATTATTGGATTTCTATGATTTTTGGCTCAAATTACAGGTAATTTATTCGTTTTTCAGAAAATCGGTACAATTTCCAATATTTTTGGTACCAAAATCATGAAATTTGGATGATTTTGAAAAAAGTTATAACATTTTGAAATTTCAGACCTAAAATTTCAATTTTTCAAAAATTCATAACTTCTCTGAAAATCAACATATTGTGATTTACGGCTTCTAATACTACATGTATAGATTTCTTCTGATTTCAGAAAAATCAAATTATTTTCAACATTTTGGTACTAAAATCTTATCAATGATTTGAAATGTTCAGTCAACGTTTTCAAAAATTCATAGAATCTCTGAAAACGGTCCAAATTTTTTTATAATTCGGCTCAAAATTTTAAAAATTAAGGAAATTTCAAAACTTCAAATGTTTTTAGAATTTAAAAAAATTGAAAAACGAATCGATTGATACCAAAGGCATGAATCTTTGAGATGAGATTTTGTTCGACACAAAGACCAAAATTTTATTAAAAAATTCAGAATGATATGGATTTAAGCAATTTTCTGAAACAGCAAACTGAATAAAAAAAGTTCCTACCTGGTGTATCTGCCGGCTTGTCAGCATAAGCAATTGGTCGTCCAACAATCATTTCAACCGTCGGGTGTTGATGTCGGAGAATTGTGGCTACCTGCAAAATGTATTTTCAAATTTTTAGATTTTGAAATTCCTTTGAAAAACATTTCAAAAATTAAGTTTAATTGCAATCATGTTAATTCTCCTTCTTTTTTGGGCTTCCGAATTTCAATTTTTTCGGAACTCCACAAATTTTAACAAAGAAATACCTGTTGACTGCTCATTCCATGTGTGTTAATACTTCCAATTTGCAAAATATGATCTCCCGGTTGAAGATGTCCATCCTGAAATAAGTTGAAACTTTTTTATAGTGAGTTTTATAATCGTAATTTTCAGATTTTGAGCTTTGCGCAAAAAAATGAGCTAAAAATTCTAACGACTGAATTTTTCGAATTTTGCCGATTTCAGATGAGACATAACTTCCCTTAAAATTTCTCAATTTGCATTTCTTTCAGCTTATTTTAAAGCTCAAAATCTAAAAATTTGGAAAAAATGACGCAGATTGTGAAAAAATTCACAGAAATTGGATAATTTATCAAAAAGTTGTGTTGAATTGAAAATTGTCAATTTTTTCGAATTTTTAGATATCTCATAACTTTCTTCGAAATAGCTCAATTTCCATTATTTTAGGCTCATTTTGAAGCTAAAAATCTCAAAATTTAGAAAATACACAAGTAGATTGAAAATTCACAAAAATCGGAAAATTAATCGAAAAATTATGATGAATTGAAAACAATGAATTTTTTCGAATTTTTAAATTCTGCATAACTTTCCTAAAAATTTCTCAGTTTTTATAATTTTTAGCTTATTTTAAAGCTAAAAATCTGAAAATTTGGAAAACATAGCTCAAATTGATAAAAAATTCACAAAAGTTGGATAATTTCTCGAAAAGTTACGTTGAATTGAAAATTGTGCATTGTTTCGAATTTTAAGGTGCCTCATAACTTTCTTCAAAATTGCTCAATTTCCATTATTTTAGGCTCATTTTGAGGCTTAAAATTTGAAATTTTGGAAAAATTACACAAGAAAAACTCACAAAGATCGGATAATTTATCAAAAAGTTATGTTGAATTGAAAATTGTGAATTTTTCGAATTTTCCCGATTTTAGATGCCTCATAACTTTCTTAAAAACTTATCAATTACCATAATTTCAGGATCATTTTAAAGCTTAAAATCTGAAAAGGTGGAAAAATTACACAAATTGAGAAGAAATTCGCAAAAATTGGATGATTTATCGAAAAGTTATGCTAAATTGAAAAAAAGTGGAATTTTTTCGAATTTTTAAATTCTGCATAACTTTCCTAAACATTTCTCATTTTTTATAATTTTTGGCTCATTTTAAAGCTTCAAATCTAAAAATTTGAAAAAAATACACAAATTAATGGAAAATGCATAAATATCGATTAATTTATCGAAAAGTTTTGAAGAATTGAAAAATAGAAATTTTTCGGATTTTCACGATTTTAAAATTCTGTACAACTTTCCTTAAAGTCGCTCAATTTTCATAATTTTTTGCTCATTTCAAAGCTGAAAAATCTGAAAGTTTGGAAATAAATAACAAACCTTATCCGCCGGACTTCCAGGAAGAATCGTCTTCACAACCACACCCGTACTCGTTCCGCCAACAATTCCGAATCCCAGACCGCCAGTTTCAGTGTTCAATCGGATCACTTCGACTTGTGTCCAATCGCCAGATAGCTGGAAAAATATTTGATTTTCACTTTTTTTTGGAATATTTTCAGTTCTAGATTCTTTTCTGTGAACTTACATTACCACGTGTCACTTGATAATTGATTTTTGTGACCACATATTTTTTCGGATTTTTGAATGAGGGCATTTTTTCGGGGAGGCGGAGCTTAGAAAATTGACATTTTATTATTATTCAAAAAAGAGATGAAAAAGTGCAGAGACGCCGATTAAAAAATAACGTGTACTTTTTTTAAAAACATTTTGAAACAGAAATTTTCAAAAATTTTCAACTTTTCTCAAAACTGCCCGATTCTATTGATTTTTGGCTTAAAATGTTGGAAATGCTCTCAATTTTCTGAAAATTTGGGAATTTTTCAGCATTTTGAGCAAAAAAACTAATAAATTCGATTATTTAGTGAAAAGTTGTAAAATTATTTAGAAAAATGAAAATTCTTTAAACTTTTCTTAAAATTATCGAAACATCTTGGTTTTTGGCAATAAATGTTCAGACTTGCTTGAATTTTAAGAAAAATTTTGAAATTCACAAAATTCAGGCAGAACAACCATAAATGTCCGATAATTTTGAGCAAAGATGTGAAATTTTGAAAAAAAATCATTTTAAACAATCGAACATTTTTGAAAACTCACAAGCTCGTTCAAAATTATCAGGTTTTTACGATTTCCAGCTCCGAATGCTTTAAAATTCCTCAAATTTCAGAAAATGCAAATAATTTCCTATATTTCGATACAAAAATCTTAAAATTTGGAATTTTTTGAGGAAATTTACAATGCTTTACAATTTCCAGAAAAAATTTCAAAAATTCATAACTTCTCTGAAAATCATCAGATTTTTTTGATTTTTAGCTCAAAATTCTGGAAATGTCTTTAATTTTTAGAAAATGCAAGAAAATTCCCGCATTTCAAGATTTTCTATTTGGAAAATTTCGAGAAAAGCTAAAATTTTTTGAAATTTACAAACTGGTTTTTCAAAAATTCATAACTTCTTTAAAAATCAAAAGATTTTTTTGATTTTTAGCTCAAAATTCTTGAAATTTCTTCAATTTTCAAAAAACATAAATAATTTCCATAATTTTGGTACAAAAATCTTAAAAGAAAAAATTTGGAGAGTAAGGAAGCAAATTCAAAAATATGTAAAATTTCCAGACCAAATTTTCAATAATTCATAACTTCTCCGAAAATCATTTGTTTTTTGTTATTTTAGGCTCGAAAGTCTGGAAATTTCTTCAGTTTTCAGAAAATCCAAATAATTTCCAGCATTTTGTATAAAAATCTTAAAATTTGGAATTTTTTGAGGAAAGTTACAATGTTTTAAAAGTTTCAGACTAAATTTTCAAAAGTTCATAACTTCTCTGAAAATCATCAGTTTTTTGTGATTTTTGGCTTAAAATTCTGGAAATTTTCTAAATTTCAGAAAATGCAAATAATTTCCAGCGTTTTGGTATAAAAATCTTAAAATTTGGATAGGAATGAGGTAAATTCGAGGATATTTAAAATTTCAAGACAAAATTTTCAAAAATTCATAACTTCTTTGAAAATCATCAGATTTTTGTGATTTTTGGCTTAAAATTCTGGAAATTTGTTCAATTTTCAGAAAATCTAAATAATTTCCAGCATTTTGGCGCAAAAATCTTAAAATTTGGATGATTTTGCGAAAAGTTACAATTTTTGAAAAAAAATTCTCTGTTTCAGCAATTTTTGAAAGTTTCGGAAAAACCTGTGAAATATGTTTTCATATCATTGAATCAACAAAAATTTTAAGAAAAATAAAATCATATGATTTTCATCTATTAAAAGAGAAAAAAATAAGACATTATAGAATCTCTAGAAACAAAAGTTTGTAAAAACCCCAAGGCCAGTGAATCCTGTGGTTTTGAAATTGTATCCAATTTCATTTTTTCTCTAGAACACTTGCTCTCCTCTCCTTCTTCCCATCATTCTGAGTCCTCCCTCCACGGGGGGTTAAAATGCTCAAAATATCAAAGAAAAATCAGAGAATCTTGTCAGAAAATCGATCCCCGAGAAAAACTGACACAACATATCTTCTGTCTACTTTATGCCTCTTTTTTTACTGCGGCATGGAACAAAAAACATCTTGTTATTTTGACATTAGGATTTTTTTTGGTTTTTGAGGTTCTTCTTTTAAAAAAAAATATTTTTATGATCCCAAAAAAAAAACAAAACATGTTCGGGAAATAAAATGGGATAATGAGGAAAGAGCACACTTTGGAGCAAATGGGTCTGAATTTTTGCCGAGAAAAAGAAAATAGAAGGGGAAATTTTAAGAAGAAGAAGAAGAAGAAGGAATTTTCAGAAAAACAGCTGAAATTGCTTTTTTTTCAAAATTTCTAAAAAAAAATATTTTCTAATTTTTTCTTTCAAAATTTTTCTGTTTCAGCAATAAGTTAAATAACAAAATCTGAAATTTCTTTTAATGCGATGAATATTTTTATTGTACTTCTTAAAAACTTTAATTTTTTAAAAATTGTTTTCTGTTTCAGATTTCTTTTGATACTGTCATAATTAGAAAGAAAATCTTAAAATTCTAGTAATTTCTTAAAGAAATGTGTTTTTTTTTTAGATTTTGAAATTTTTTGAAAATAATAGAATTCCGGACATAAAACTGAAAGTTTCAGATTTAAGTTTAAGTATTGTTTTTCAAAATAAATTAAAAATGTTGAAATTTTTACTTTAAAAATTTCAAAAATTAATTTTTTTCTGTTTCAGAAATTATTTAGATTAAAAAATCTAACATTTCTTTTGACAACTGCAATTTTCAATATTTCAATTGAGCATAACTATACGAAAAATTAATGAAAATTCAAAATTTAAAATTTTATTCACATCTACTAAAAATTTCCTATCCAGCGGTGTATAAATTGTCGTGATTGGATCAAAATCCAGTATTTTTGGCATTGGGCCAATTAATTGCACTCTCAATATTTCAATTGCGCACAATTACACGATAAATTATCGAAATCTCAAAATTTAAAATTTATAGTTGTTTGGTTGCTTTTAAGAAAACATTAAAATTCCAGTATTTTCTTAAGAAATTGGATTTTTACTTTAAAAATTTAATTTTTCAAAAAAATTTCTGCTTCAGAAATTGTTCAAATTTTAAAAACCTGCATTTCGATTTTGATAAGACATTGATTTAAATATAATCTAAAAATACAAATTTTTCTTAACAAAGTGGGATTTTTTTAGAGTTTTTGAATCGAGTTGAATTCTAGACATAAAATATGAAATATTCAGATTTAAGTAACTGCATTCATTGTTTTTGAAAATTGAAAATTTATTTTTTGGAAATTTTTAAATAAAAAATTACATTTTTTCACAATTTTTTTCTGTTTCAAAAATCATTAAAATTTTAAAAACCTACATGTTTCATTTTGATACCATTATGTGCTTTAAAGAAAATCTTAAAATTCCAGTATTTTCTGAAGAAATTGTATTTTTAAGATTTTTAAATTATTTGAATTGAATTGAATTCTAGACATAAAATATGAAAGTTTCAGATTTAAGCAATTTTATTGTTTTTCAAAATTTAAAAAAAAATTTTTTAAATTTTACTTTAAAAACTTCAGTTTTTGATTCAAATTTTTTTCTGTTTCAGAAAATATTTAAATTTAAAAAACTTGACTTTTAATTTTGATACAAACTTGATACAAAATGATACAAACTTCATCCGCAAATTTTATTTTTTTAGAATATTCAAATAATTTCCAGCATGGTAAAAACTCTTAAAATTTGGATAATTCCGAGAAAAGGTATTTTGAAATTTTCAGACTGAATTTTCAAAAATTCATAACTTCTCTGAAAATCATCGAATTTTTGTGATTTTTGGCTTGAAATTTTGAGAATTTCTTCAATTTACTGAAAATTCAAATAATTTCCAGCATCTTAGTATAAAAATCTTAAAATTTGGAAAATTTTGAGGAAAGCCAAAAGTTTTTGAAATTTTCAGAATGAATTTTCAAAAATTCACAATTTCTCTGAAAATCGTCAGTTTTTTGTAATTTTTGGCTCAAAATCCAGGGAATTTCTTCACTTTTCTCAAAATTGAAATTATTTCCAGCATTTTGGTACCAAAATTATGAAATTTGAAAAATTTCTAATTTCAGACTTCACATTTAAAATTTTCAAAAATTCATAACCTCTCTGAAAATCATCGGATTTTTGTGATCTGTGGCTTAAAATGTTGGAATTTTTTTATACTTTCAGAAAAGGCAAAAGAAAATTTATTAATTTGGTGACAAAATCCGAATATTTTCGACGGAAAATGTCATTTTTCAAAAAAAAAAGTTTATTTTAAAAAATTCCTAAAAATACATGGACAAATTATTTATACCACCATTGAAGTTTCTAAAAGAAAAACATCAAAAAAAACTTTGAAAAACTCTACATCTTCTTCAAAATCAAAACATTCTCTTTTTCGGGGTGGTTTCCAAAAGAAAAAAAAGAGCAAAAGTGTTGCTGATTGTATCCTTTATTCATCCTTTTCTATTCTTTCAAATATGAGCTATTTTTTCAAATATATATTTTTCAAACACACTCATTTTCAGATATATATATATTTTTAGTCAACAAAAAAAAGTAAACACTTACCACCATGGGCGTCGCTTCTCTTACAACACCAATCACCAAAAAATGATGGCCCGGATTTCCTTCGATAGCTTTTTGATTGATCGACTCGAATTCTGATTTGTCTATTGGGTCTGAAAACAAAAAATTGAATTTTATAATAAATTCAGTACATTTCTGAAAATCCTAAATTTTCAGTTTTAAAATTATTTTGCTGAAAATAAAAATGTCATTGAAAAGTGATGATGAATTGGACTAAAATCTTTAAAATCTGAAATTTTAAGCTGAAAATTGAAACAAGACGAAAAAGGGAAACTTAAAATAAAACTGAAACTTAATATATATTTTTTTTGAAACAGTTTTTTTTCATGAAAAAAATTATTTTTAATTTTTAAAACAATTTTCAATTTTTTTCGAATATCTGAAATTCTGGGTTTTCGTGTTGAAAAATTTACATTACCTTTAATTTGAAAATTTAAATTTTTCAAATAAACTCGGTAATTTTCAGAAATTTTTCTCACTAAAGTTTTCATAATTTTTGAAGTGGGATTTTTGGATAATTAAAAATTTCCAGCGTAAAATTTCAAAATTTTCAAAAATTCATAACTTCTCTGAAAATCATCAGATTTTTGTAATTTTTGGCTCGAAATAATGAGAATTTCTTCAATTTTCTGAAAATGTAAATAATTCTCAGCATTATGATATAAAAATCTAAAAATTTGGGAAAGTTTGAGTAAAATTGCAATTCCTTCAAAGAAAAATTTCAAAAATTCATAACTTCTCGGAAAATGATCAGATTTTTGTGACCATTGGCTCGAAATTTCGAGAATTTCTTCAATTTTCTGAAAATTCAAATAATTTCCACAATTTTGGTACCAAAACCATAAAAGTTGGAAAATTTCGAGAAAAATTACAATGTTTTAAAATTTCACACAAAAATTTTCAAAAATTCATAACTTCTCGGAAAATGATCAGATTTTTGTGATCTTTGTCTCGAAATTTCGAGACTTTTTTCAATTTTCTGAAAATTCAAATAATTTCCAAACTTTTGGTACCAAAATCATGAAATTTGCTAAATTTCTAGAAAAAATTCAATGCCAAATTAAAATTTCCAGACTTAATTTTCAAAAATTCATAACTTCACTGAAAATCATCAGATTTTTCTAATTTTTGGCTCGAAATAATGAGAATTTCTTCAATTTTCTGAAAATTGAAATAATTTCCAGCATTTTGGTACCAAAATCATTAAATTTGGATGATTTTGAAAAAAATTTATGAAATTTTGAAATTTCAGACTTAAAATTTCAATTTTCTTTCACGTTTTTTGTTTTTTCTTTAAGCTAAATTTTCGAATTCTGCACAAATTTTAAGATTTTTTAGAATCAAAGAGCAAAGCCTGAAAATTTCCGCTATTCAGAGTTAACTTTGAAATTCTAGATTTAGTTCACAAAATGCTTCTAAAAATTGCAGTTTCAAAAAAAATTGAAATTTATATACTTTTTTAAAAACTTAATACATAACAAACAAACTGCACTGAATCTGTCAAAAATTCAGCTTCAAACCCGATTTTTTAAAACTATTTGGAAATTTCAGAAATATTGAAAATTTGTACAGCATTAATATAATTGTTTTTTTTCGAAACGGCAAAACATTTTATTTTTGAAATATTAAAAAAAAAACGCAAAACTGTATTTTTTTAATTGAAAATTCGAAAAAAAATTGGAATATCCGAAATTCTGAAGGTTTTGAAAAATTTAAATTTTTCTGAAATCTTATTTTCAGATTTTTGCCAATTTTCAGGTCATTTCGTATTCTCTAAAATTAGCTTAAAGGGTCCAAAAAATGTGCTAAAATCTGAAAATCTCGAGAACCCTCAAAGTTGATAAAGTTTTTCAAAAACATGTTTTTCTTTTCACAACATTATTAACAATCCATCGCAATAAGTAATTAAAATTGAAAATACATTTTTGTCCTCCTTGAAACAGCAAAATTTTTTTTTGATTAAAATTTGGGTATAGCTACAATTTCAGACCTCCATTTCAGACATGTTGTAAATTAAATCAAAAATTTCAAAGTTCTCCAAAAAATCAAAAATTTTCAGAATTTGTTGAAGAGAAACAAAATATCTTAAAATTTGTGTAGGATTCGAAAATTTTACTTAATTTTTGGGCGAAAATTGTTTTATTTCTGAAACTATTTTTTTTCACGATTTTTAAAGCTTTTTCCAAAAACCTGAAATTTTCAGAAAGCACCGTTTTTCACAATTTTAAAGGGTCAAAAAAAAATCAAGTAAAATTTTACGAATTCTACACAAATTTTAAGATTTTTTGTTTCTTTTCAACAAAACGTGAAAACTTCCGATTTTCACAAAATGTTTGAATTTTTGAAGAGGTCTGAAATTGTAGCCATAATTATGACAAACTCCCGTTTTCTTCTATATTTTTCCCCATTTGCACAATTTTAAATTTTTTTTAAATCCAAAAAATTGCTGTTTCACGGAAGATTTAAAAAATGTATTTTTATTTTAAATAACTCATTGCGAATTCTGATAGAATAAAAACATTTTTCCCAACTTTTTGGTAGCCCTCTTTAAGATAATCTTAGACCTGAAAATTGCGAACAATCTGAAATTATGGAAAATCTAGTAGAAAATAAAATTTCAATTAAAAACACCGTTTTGCGAATTAAAAAAAAATTTTCTAAGCAAATTTTTCCGTTTCAAAAAAAATTAAATTAAAGTTTTACAAATATTCAAAATTATTGAACTTTCCAAATAGATATTAAATCGAGTTTCTAGAGCGATTCAGAAGATGAAAATGTCCATGGTTAAGTTAATATACTAAGTTCAAAAAATTGAAAATAAATTTAAATTCTTCTTTGAAACAGCAATTTTTTCGGAGCATTTTTTGAACAAAATCAAGAATTTCAAAGTTTACTCTAAAAACGGAAATTTTCAGACTTTGCTCTTTTATTTTAAAAAATCTTAAAATTTGTGCAGAATTTGAAAAAGCCCGAAAATGTGTTAACACAGCTTTACATCAACAAGAAATAAGTTTTAAAAATTGAAAATAAATTCCAATTCTTATTTGAAACCGCAATTTTTTGGAGCATTTTTTTTACCTAAATCAAAAAATTTCAAAGTTTACTCTGTAAAGCGGAAATTTTCAGGCTGGAAAAAAACTTAAAATTTGTGTCTTCGAAAAATTTACTTACGGAAAACTTTTTTGGCAAAAATTATTTTCAATAAATTTCAAATTGAATTTCTCAAACAATTGTTTTTTGAATTTTTCAAAATTTTTCAACCTTAAAGGAGGGCTTTACGGAGCTAATGAATTCATCTGGGATGAAAATAGACTTCATTCTCATTCCAAATCTGTTTTTAAAATTTTCTAAAACCACCTAGAAGCTGAGAAAATGAGCTTCAAAACAATGGCCTAGAAAAGGTGTTCCACCTGGCCGAACTATTTCCTATGAGCTTTTTTTCATGTTTCGTTAATAAATAGTTATTCAGAATGCTTATATTAGTCCTTTTTTATATTCTTTCCATTTCAATGTACTTTTTTTCATTTTTTTAAATTTTTCATGCCTGCGGACTAGTTTTCGCCGGTGGCCCCTTTTTCTAGGCCATTGTTTTGAAGCTCATTATCTCGGCTTCTAGGTGGTTTTAGAAAATTTTAAAAACAGATTTGGAATGCGCATGAAGTCTATTTTTATCTCAGACTCATTTATTAGCTCCGTAAAGCCATCCTTTAAACAATTCTGAAAATTCTTCAAATTTCAGACCAAGTTTTTCACCATTTAGTCTAACCAAATTTCAAATTTTCAACTTTTTCTTAAATCCCTGAAATTTTTAGCTACAAAAATACTTTTTTAAAAAATAAAAAAGCTTCAAAATTAATTTTAGTGAGTCCTCTCAATATTGTCGGGCTGAAAATTAAAGTTTCGTTTAAAAAAATGCTGACAAATAGCAACTACACAACTATACTTGACGAAAGAAATGTCACAAAAGGACACAAATTCAATAACATTGAAAAAAATGTTCTTCGGGTGGAAAAAAAAGAGAAAACACGATTTTGAGGAAAAGAATAGAGATGGGAAAGCAATTGGGGTGGTGGGGAGTCTCTAAACAAGATTTTGCTGTTTCTGAATATTTGCATTTTACAATCAATTTTTTTAGTGGGTGCCTAATTTGCATCATAATTAGTTGGGCTTGGTCCCCGAAAATTAATTGGGAATTCAATTAGAAAAAAAACAAAACAAAAAATACTCACGAAATTTCCAGACACTTTCCGATAATATCCTAGACTCTTTGTTTGGGGTTTTGTGTCCGTTTGAATCGGCAGTCGTTGTTGTTGACGTGGCGGTCGCATCGATTGCCACCACACAGTCACCGATTCGAAGTTTTCCGGATGATCTGGAAGAAGAAGAAAATAGAGATGTTTTTTTTGGATTTTTTAAAAAATTCGATAAAGAGAACAACTTTTTTTTAAATACTATTAACTTCAAGAACTTCAAGAACAAGAAATCAACTTCAAGAAATCGACTTTCACCTAAAATGTTATTTACTTGAAGGTAAAATGAAACAGGAATTTGGTTTTTTTTTATTTTTGAGGATTTTTCGCGGAAAAAATTTTGGAAATTCTTGAAACACGAATATAAGGTGTTTAAAACTATATATTTTTATTTTTTACAAATTTTTTTAAAAATAAATTAAGCGCAAATTTTAATTTCTTAGAATTTTGAATTAAGTCTGGAATTTTCAGAATTTTTCCAGAAAGTTATTTTTAAAATCTTAAAAATTTGAAAAACTCTAATTTTTGGAAAATCGGTGGAAAAAAATATTAAAACTAACTTTCTGGAATTTTCTGGAAATTTTAAAATCCACCAAAAAAATTTCAAAATTTTCAAATTTTTAAAATATTTGAAAAATTAATTTTTAGACCTCATTTTTTTAATTTTTTTTAATTTTAATTCTGAAAAATTGAAAATTTAACATCATTCTTCATTTTCGAAAAAAATTGAAATGCTCTGTAAATGTTATTCTAAAAAATTCATATTATTCAGAATACGGGGGGAAAATTTTAATTTTCGAAATGATTCCGAAATTTGAAAAATAGAAATTAAAATTTTAAATAAAAAATGTCCAATTTAAAAAATTCAGCTTTTCTAAACAATTTAAAAATTATTTTCAGATTATTCTCAATTTTTAAAAACTAATCTTAAAATTGTGTTTTAACTGAAATTTGGATGATTTTCCAGATTTTGGAGAATTTCTAAAATTTAAGGTGTTCATGGTTACTGAAATGGACATTTTTAATACGGTATTTAAAACTACTTTTTAAATATTTTTTACAAATTTTTTAGAAAATAAATTAAGCGCAAATTTCAATTTCTAAGAATTTTGAAGAAATAACGGAATTTTCAGATTTTCAGAATTTTTTCCAGAAAGCTATTTTTAAAATCCAAGAAATTGAAAAACTATAATTTCTGGCAAATAAGTGGAAAAAATATTAAAACTGGAAATTTCTGAAAATTAAAACATCTACCAAAAAATTTCAAAAATTTCAAAATTTTAAAAATATTTTAAAAATTAATTTTCTCATTTTTTAATTTTTTTATTGTAAATGAAAATTTAACGATCGTTCTTCATTTTCGACAAATGTTTTAAACAAATTTATGAAACAGAAAATTTTCAGACGAAAAAATTGAAATTTTCTGTAAGTCTTGATCTAAAAATTTCATATAATTACGAGCAAAAATTGATTTTTCAAAATTATCCAGAAATTTGAAAAATATAAATTAAAATGTTAAATAAAAAATTTCAAAATCTACCAAAACATTTTTAAATTTTAAAAATATCTTTTAAAAAATTAATTTTCAGATCATTTTTTTGGGCTGAAAATATCATAACATTATTTTTTGATTTTAAGTCTGAAAAAATTGATAAACAAAACAATGAATATTCATTTTTCATTTTCGAAAATTGTTTTAAAATTTATGAAACAGAAAATTTTCAGAATCTTAATCTAAAAATTTAATTTATTTACGGGGGAAAATTTGAATTTTCGAAATGATCCAGAAATTTGAAAAATAGAAATTTGAATTTTAAATTTTAAAAAATGTCCAAATTTAAAAAATTCAGTTTTTCTAAACAATTTAAAAATTATTTTCAGATTATTCTCAATTTTTTAAACTAATCTTAAAATTGTGTTTTAACTGAAATTTGGATGATTTTCCAGATTTTGGAGCATTTCTAAAATTTAAGGTGTTCATGGTTACTGAAATGGACATTTTTATTTAAAAATACGGTATTTAAAACTAATTTTTAAATATTTTTTACAAATTTTTTAGAAAATAAATTAAAAGCAAATTTCAATTTCTAAGAATTTTGAAGAAATAACGGAATTTTTAGATTTTCAGAATTTTTTCCAGAAAGCTATTTTTAAAATCTTAAAAATTTGAAAAACTATAATTTCTGGAAAATCGGTGGAAAAAATATTGAAACTAACTTTCTGGAAATTTCTGGAAATTTTAAAATCTACCAAAAAATTTCAAATTTTAAAAATATTTGAAAAATTAATTTCCAGCCCTCAATGTTTTAAACAAATTTATGAAACAGAAAATTTTCTGTAAGTCTTGATCTAAAAATTTCATATGATTACGAGGAAAAATTGATTTTTCAAAATTATCAAGAAATTTGAAAAATATAAATTAAAATTTTAAATAAAAAATTTCAAAATCTAACAAAACATTTTTAAATTTTAAAAATATCTTTTTAAAAATAAATTTTCAGATCATTTTTTTGGACTGAAAATATCATAACATTATTTTTTGATTTTAAATCTCAAAAAATTGATAAACAAAACATTGAATATTCATTTTTCATTTTCGAAAATTGTTTTAAAATTTTTGAAACAGAAAAATTTCAGAATCTTAATCTAACAATTTCATATAATTCATATGCGGGGGAAAATTAGAGTTTTCGAAATGATCCAGAATTTCGAAAAATGTAAATTTAAATTTTAAATTTAAAAAAATGTCCCAATTTAAAAAATTCAGCTTTTCTAAACAATTTAAAAATTATTTTCAGATTATTCTCAATTTTTCAAAACTGATCTTTAATTGAAAAATTGTGTTTTAACTGAAATTTGGATAATTTTCCAGATTTTGGAGCATTTCTAAAATTTAAGGTTGCAAATAGAAACATTTCACAAAAAAATGAAATTTAATTTCAATTTTTCTTAAAACTGCCATGTTTTTTTTTGAAAAAATGACTGAAATTGCCCTTTTTTTCCTATTTTACTTTTAAAAAATTTTCAAAAAAATTTTGCCTTGTAAGAAAAATTGAAATTGGTTTTCAATTTTTCTGGATTGTTTCGTCCTGGACACGAGAAACACTTGTTGATATTTTTGTGAATCTTAACTTGACTATATAACCATTTCCGGGTCTAAATATTCAAAAATTCAAGAATTTCCAAAAACATAAAATCATGAAAAAATTAAATAAAATCATTACATCAATTTTAAGCTCAAAATTTCAGAATTTAAGATAATTTAAATTTTAAAAAAACATTTCAAAAAACTTTAAAAAATCAATATTTCGAATGAATGAAATTCCTCGAAAATTTCAGAAATTGAAAGAAAAAGCTGAAAATGAGTGGAATTTCAAAATTTCAGACTGCAAAAAAATGATAAAAATCAGGAAAAGTATCCAACAAATGTTTTTTTAGAAAATTAGGAAAGGAAAAGTATTTTAAAAAATTTAAGAAAATTAACATTTTTAAATTGAAAGCTGAAAATTTCCAAAAAAAAAAGTTCAGTTTCAAAAAATTATTTCAAAATTTTTGTGAATTGTTACACAATTAATATTTTGTTAGCGAATTACAAACTTCGAGGTTTTCCAGATTTTCAGCTCTTTTTGCACATCATTTTGATGCTGAAAATTCCAGATTTTTCAAAAAAAAAGCCAAAAATCTTGAATTGTCATTGAAAAAACAAAAAAATATTTAAAAATCAGGAAAAGCATCAAAATTTTCAGTCTAAAAATAACTTTTCAACAATTTTTTAGAAAATTACGACGGGAAAAGTATTTTTAAAAACCATATATTATTGAAAATTTACATTTTTAAATTTAAAGCTGAAAATTTTGAAAGAAGAGTGAATTTTTCAATTTTATTATAAAATTTTTTCAAAAAAAAAAAAATAATTTCAGTTTCAAAAAAAATTAAAATTTATATTCAAATTTTTGTGATAATTTTTGATCATTTTCTTGCCGAAAATTCAAGTTTTTTCAAAAAATCCTAAAAATTTTGGCAACATAGAAAAAATGGTTTCTCGGGACAAAAATTCCAGATTTTAAGATAATTAAAAAATGTTTTTGTAAAAAAAACCAATTTAAAGATCATTTTAGAACTGAATTTTTTAGAAAATAATACAAAAAATTAAATTCCGACAAAAAAAATTCTAGTAAAAACTATTTTTAAAAATAATTTCGAAAAAATGAATAAATTGAATTTTAAAACTTTATTTTTCTTGAATTTATCTGAAAATCACAATTTAAAAAAAAAATTCCCAAAAATAAATGTGTCTACCGCCCATCTATACACATATCTGTATCTTTACCTCCTCACATTTTCCATTTGAAATTTGATATATCTATATATATTTTTTCCCCGCGAACGAGATCTCCCCCTCCCTCCCTCCCTCTGCCACGTCATTCATTAAAAACTAGTAAAAACGGAGCATTTCTGGTATATGTATATTGGTATATAGATTATTGTGTCCCAGAAATTGAGAATGGCGGAAAAAAAGGGGAAAAAGAAGCGAAAATGTAGTAAAAGTATACTAATTTCAAGTGGTCGTGGAGAAGAAGAAGAAGAAGAAGGGGTGGACTGGAAAAAAATGTTGGAGAGGTTTCAATAACCAAAAGCTCGTGGGAAAGAATGGAGAATGAATGTAATTTTGCTTTTTTTTCGAAAAAAAAGGCATAAAATGTGATGCAATTGTTGCTGCACAATTTTATTGATTTTTTTAAAAATGGTGGATTTTGGTGTTTTAATTAGATGCAGAAAAATTGGGGAAAAATACATTTTCAATAATAATTTCAGATTTTACTCTGAAATTTTTAGAATTTAGGAAAGGTGCTCCAACAAAAAATTTGAAAAATTGTTGGAATATTTTACAAAAATTTTTGAAACAGAATTTTTTTTTCTCGAAAATTCGATAAATTTTTAAATGGAATTAAAATAAGTAAAATAAATCATGAAAAACAATTTTTTAAAATTTTTGAAACAGTATTTTGTTTTTTCAAAAATAAAATAAAATATTTTTTAATTTCAGAATTTTTTAAATTTTAAAATTTTCCGAACTTTAAGAAACCTTTTTTTTAAATTATACAATACTATATCATCGAAAAAATCCTGAAACACAATTTGTTAAAATTTTTTGAAACAGTAATTTTTTTGTAATTTAAAAAAATTCGATATTTTCACAATTAGTATTGTCAACTCAAAATTATTCTTGATCATTGCGTTCGGAAGGCTGCTCAACCTCACAGCCGCTCCGCACGCACGCGACGCGGTCACCTCCCACTCAACACACTGAAATATTGGCGGGAAAATGAATTTTTCAAATTTTCCAGTGTGTTGAGTGTCGGCAGCCGCGTCGCGTGCGAGCGGAGCGGCTGTGAGGTTGAGCAGTCTTACGAACGCAATGATCAAGAATAACTGAGTTGACAATATGAAGTTTAATTTTTTTAGAACCGCCTTACTTTTTTAATTATTGAACATTTCCGAAAATTAATTTTTTTTCTCCAGAAGTTATTCAGGGAACGGCAAATCCCATCTTTAAATTTTCTGAAGCTTCAATTTTTTTAAAAAGCAATTTGTTTTCGAAAATAAAATTTTAAAAATGCTTTTTTTTTTAATTTTTCAAACAGTATTTTTTAATTTTAGAATTTTTTTTTCAAATTTGAGAAAACTTTTTTAAAAATTATACATTACTATATCATCGAAAAATCCTAATTTTCACAAATTAGTCTGAAATTTAATTTTTTTTTATTTTGAAAATTCTAAAATTTCCGAAAATCCCATTTTTTGACCTAAATCATGAATGCGACCTATTATTGAAACATTTGTATCTGAAACGGCATTTTTTTAAAATTATTTCAAAAGGTAAACCGAATTTTTTGAAATTTTAATATTTAAAAAAAATTATTCCGAAACTTCAGAAAACCATTTTTTTTAATTCCGAATATTAGTTTTCAAGACTTTCAGATTTTAATCTGAAATTTTTCGATTTTAGGAAAGATTGCAGACTGCTCCGACAAAATTCGGAAAAAAATTTAAAAATGGTTATAAATCGTAATATCTGTGGTATCAAGTAAAAAGAAATACTGAAAAACTATTTTTAATTTTCAAAACAGTTTTTTTTTCAAAAATAAGATTACATTTTTTTTAAATTTTAAATTTTATTGATTTTTTTTTAATTGTGGATTTTGGTGTTTTAAATTTTTCGATTTTAGGAAAGGTAGAAAATTGCTCCGATGAAACAATTTGGGAAACTGTTGGAATATTTTACAAAAACTTTTGAAGCAGAATTTTTAAGAAAAAGTAATAAATGTGGCAATAAGTAAAAGAAATCCTGAACAATTTTTTTTTAATTTTTGAAACAGTTTTTTTTTTCAAAAATAAAATAAAATATTTTTTAATTTCAGAATTTATTTAAATTTTTTTTGAGCTTTCACAATTAAAAAAAATTTTTGAAACAGTATTTTTGTAATTAAAAATAAAATTCGATATTTTCAGAAATTAGTATGAAATGTAATTCTTTTTGAACCTCTTAATTCTTTGATTATTGAAAATTTTCCGAAAATAAATTTTTGAAAATTCTACATTTTCAGAAAATCCCATTCTTTAAGCCTTTTAGTGAATAATACGATCATTATGATACGAAGAAGATCATTGAAAAGCAGTATTTTTTTGTAATTTTAAAAATAAATCAATATTTTTAAGAATTCAATATTCTCCAGAAGTTATTCAGCGAACATAACAGCAAATCCCATCTTTAAATTTTCTGAAACTTCAATTTTTTTAAAAAGCAATTTGTTTTCGAAAATAAAATTGAAAAAATGTTTGTTTTTAATTTCAGAATTTTTTTTTCAAATTTGAGACTTTAAAAAAATGTTTTTCTAAATTAAAAAACTTTTTAAAAGTATTATCGCGTAACAAATTTCATGGAAAAATTCTGAAAGACAATTTTAAAAATTTTCTGAAACAGTATTTTTTTCTATAATTAAAAAAAATCGATATTTTCGAAAATTTTAGTCTGAAATTTAACTTTTTTTGAAGCGTCATATTTTGAAACGTCAAATTAATTTTTGAAATCTCTGAAACAGCGTTTTTTTTTGGTGATGTTAATATTTTTAGAAATTATTCTGAAATTTTAGAAAATCCTATTTTTTTAAAACCTATTGCTGGAAATGAAACATCGAAAAATTAAGAAATTAAATTCATTTAAAATTTCTGAAACAGTATTCATTTTTTTGTAACTTTAAAATGAAACTAAATGTTTTCATAAATCATTATTATCTTAAAAAATCAGGCTGAAAATTGTTTTCAGATTTTTTTCTTAAAATTAAGAAATCTATTTTATTTGAAACAAATATTAATCATCGAAAAATTCTGAAGTAATATTTTTCAAATAATTTTTAAAAAACCCCCAATTTTTTGAAAATTCAATATTTTCGGCAGCTTTTTCTTAAGAATTTAGAGAAACTATTGATTTTTCTTGAAACAGTATTTCTTGAAAATTAAAAAATTCAAAATTTCCGGTAAATTTCTTTAAAAAAAACAAAAATTCTCGAGGATTCTCTATTTTTTATTTAAAACGTTTCAAAGAGTTTTTTTTCTGCAAAAAATTTCAAATCCAAAAAATTGTAAATTTTTACAAAAAAAACAAAATCTTAGAAAATTGTTCTTGTTCGAAAAACAAGGTGCCTCCCCTCTTTTAAACCAAAAACAAAAAACCAAGACCAAGAAAACTTGGTTGACAAAAAAAAAAAACAAACGGCATTATTTCCATTTTTTCGGGACTTGGAGAAGAAAAAAATGTGTGTCTCCTTGACTATTTATGGAGCATTAAGCAGCGGAAGACGAGGTTCGTGTGGTGTGCGCGCGCGTGTGTGTGTTCGGAGCCATTTATTTCATTTCAATTCCCGTTCTTTTTTTTTTGAAAAAAAAACGAGTTTGAAGCTTGCAAAAAAAAAATAAATTCGGAAATTGCGTTTATTATGGGGGGAAATCCGGAAGTTTCAAATTTTTATAAATTAAATTTTAAAAAACATGAAAATTCAAGAATTTATTCATAATTTTTTAAACAAAACTAGACTTTCAGAAAAATTTCTAAAACTTAGATGAGTTTAATTAGGAGACTTAATTTTCTGTGAAAAATGCCGAAAATTTTAAAATATCAAAAAAAAATGCGGTTTCAGAAAAAAAGGTTATCATGTTGAATTTCAAAGAAATTATTATTTGATCTGATAAATTCAATGTTTTAAAAATGAATTAAAGTATTTTTTTCTAAATTTCGGTTTTTACGAAACCTTGAAATTTCTAATATTGTCAAGATAAAAATTTCTAGCCGCTCGGTTTGCGGAGTGTCGTTGGGAATTTCCTCGCAACGCGACAGCAACGCGCTCAAATTCAAAATTTTCAGTTGGTCTTGCGCGTTGCGGTCGCGCTGCGAGGAAATTCCCAACGACACTCCGCAAACCGAGCGGCCAGAAATTGTTATCTTGACAATATTAAAAAATCAAATAAAATTAAGAAAATTACTTTTAGAAATTCTAAAAATGTTTAAATCTAAAAAAAACGGAAAAAATCAACTATTTGCAAAAAAATTTCAACCACGGAAGAGTTTTGGGTTTCTAGTTCGCGATATTTTGGGGTTTCTAGGCCACCTATTAAATTTGCGCATTTTTACTCATTTTTTTCTGGAATTTTCAAATTTTTATGAAATTTCAAATTTTTTGAAATATTATATTGAAATTTTAAAAAAATGAAAATTATTGAATTCTTTACAGTATTTTCTGAAACCTAGACTTTGAGAAATGGAAAGAATTGCTAAGAAAAATCTCTGAAACTTTAATAAACTTTAAAAATTTTTAAAAACTGAAAAAAATCTACGGAAAAAATTGCTGTTTCAGTAAAAAAAAAGGTAATAATTGTCAATTTCTGAAAACATTATTATGGTAATACAGGGAGTAACACAATTTTTAAAAAATCGATAAAAACCTTAAAAATAAATTTTGAAGCGTTATTCTGAAATTTTAATTTTTGATTAACTACTGAAAAATCACTATTTTAAATTGGTTTAAAATTTGTTACGAAAAAAATCAAAAATACTTTTTTGCCTTTTTTGAAAATATACATTTTTTTGGCAAATTCCGGTAAATTCAATGTTTAAAAAATGAAAGTACTTTTTTTTCAAATTTCGATTTTTTCGAATTTAAAAAAAATTTAAAATTCTCCGTTTCACTAAAATTTCGAAGAAAAATAAATCAAAATAATAATGCTTAAAGATAAAAAACATTTAAAAAATCTGAAATTCTTTCTCATCTGAAATTTGAAATAACTGAAAATTAAATTTCTCATTTACCTTAATTTCTAAACAATTTCTAAAAATTTTTAAATTTTAGAAATAATTAGGTCTTTTTTTAAATTTTAAAAATAAATTATTTAAAAAATAGTTTATTATTTTTACAAATTCTTTAGAGTAAAAAAATTACTTAAAATCAAATCTAAACAATTCTCTTAGAATTAAAAAAGTCCGAAATTTTCAGATTTTCAGCTTTTTTACTCCAAAAATCTAAAAACAAATTAATAACTATAATTTTTGTTGCAAAAAAATGTTACAAAAATTTTTGAATTTCCCAAAATTCAGCAATCTCATTTTAAAAAAACTTCCGAAAAATTCTGTTTCAAAAATTATTCAAAATTGTAAGAAAAAATCTTAAAAACAATGGCCCATCAAAACATATCATTTTTCGAATAAAAAAATGTCAATCCTCTTAGAATTAAAAAAAATCCGAAATTTTCAGATTTTTAGAATTTTTTTCAAAAAATCTTTTTTAAAATTTAAAAAACTACATTTTTTGGCAAATAAAGTGAAACGTGACTTTCCAGTAGATAATATAATTGGAAAATAATATAATTCAAATTTTTTTTTTGAAATTTCTAAAATTTTTATTACGGAAAAAAAGTTTCCAAACGTCATTTTTTAAAATTTTCTGCAAAATTCTGTTTCCAAAATTTTGAAAATTACAAAAATAATTAGGTTTTTTTTAAATTTAAAAATAAAGAATTAAAAAAAAATATTTAATTATTTTTTACAAATTATTTGGAGTAAGTTAATTAATTAAAATCAAATTTAAAGCATTTTTTCTTAGAATTAAAAAAAAGTCCGAAATTTTCAGAAATTTTTTAAAAAATCTAAAAAATTTAAAAACTATAATTCTTGACAAATCTATTGGAACATCAGAAGGGAAATAATACAATTTAGAATTTTTTTTGAAATTTCTGAAATTTTCATTGAAAAAAAATGTTGTAAAAATTTGAAAATTTCCCAAAATTCAGCAAAAAATTTTTTTTAATTTCCCAAAATTCAGCAATCTCATTTGAAAAAAAACATCTGAAAAATTCTGTTTCAAAAATGTTCAAAATTGTAAGAAAAAATCTGAAAAATCAATAACACTTAGAAACAGTTCATTTTTCGAATTTTTTTGAAATTTTCTGTTTTTTTTTAAATTCTGCAATCTAGTTAAAAGAACCTCTGAAAAATTCTGTTTCAAAAATTATTTCAAAATTGTAAGAAAAAATCTGAAAATCAATAGAAGCTTCTCAGTTTTCGAATAAAAAAATTTCTGTTTCACAAATTTTTGTCAAATTCTGAATGCAATATGAGAAAAAAGTTAGTTTCGCAATGCTTCATAGAGATACAGAAAAATTTGAAATTTCTGAAAATTTTCTAGAAAACCCCTTTCAAAAAAAATTTGCCTGCTCTAAAATAATCCAGTTAAAAACCTGTTTAAAAAAACGAGTACCAGAAAAAACACTCCTAAAAAGAAACAAAAGTTATGAGAAGAAAAAAAGGAAGATAAACTAAAAAAAAATAATTTTATTTTACTGCAAGAAGATATGTGGTAGTTTTGTTGTTATTTTTTCCTTTTTCTCTCTACCAACCCTCCTTCCCTTTTTTCTCCATTTCTCATGTGCTCATTTGCCGGCTCATTGCATCAACTAACACTACTATGTAGTATGTATAGATAGATATACATACATACACCAGGACAAAAAAGGGGGAACTTCTTTTCTCGTCCAAATCTCGTCCAAATCTTTTTGCAAAACTGGAATATAATCTAAAATGAGGGGGGGGGGGGGGGGGGGGAGGGGGGACACTTTAACAAATTGGATAAAGGTTCCAAAAAACGTGTTTTTTATTTTGAAAAGTGCAAAAGAAAAAGATTTTTAAAGTTTTTTTTAGAAATTTCAGAAAAATACTGTTTCAGGATGTTTTTGGCTCCGAATTTTCAGTGATGGTTGCCATTAGAAGGAGGCTGCCATTAGAAGGACCATTAAATTTATTCCATGCTTCCGAAACAGTTTTTTAAACTGAAAATCAAATTGTTTAAACTCTGAAATTTAAAAATTTAAAAAAAACATCATTTAAAAAATTACGGTTCCAAAAAATGCATTTTTTTTTTGAGTAAAGTTTGACTTTAAAAATCTAGACTTCCTTTTTTTCTAATTTCAATAAATAAAAATAAATACTGTTTCAGAAAACATTTTTGAAATTTATAAAACAATAGGAGTTAATTTTTTTTTTTGGAGTTAGACTGAAAATTTAGACTGAAAATTTGAAAAAAAATCATTTAAAAAATTACGGTTCCAAAAAATGCGTTTGTTGAGTAAAGTTTGACAAAAAAAATCTAGACTTCATTTTTTTCCAAATTTATTTATTTAATTTCAAGAAAAATAAAATAAATACTGTTTCAGACAACATTTTTGAAATTTTTAAAACAATATGAGTTAATTTATCTTATAGGAGACCATTTGAAAGTTGTTTAAATTTTTTAAAGGGTTTTAGTAAAATTACAGTTTCAGAAATATCAGCTCTTTTCTAGTTTCAAAATATTATTTTTTTTGAGCCAAGGAATTTTCCAGAATTTTAAAAAATCTATTTTTTTATCGATTGGGTCCTAAAAAATCCATAAATTTGTAGAAAAAATTGGAAAAAAATTGTTTTTTTGAAATTTCAGAAAATTACTGTTTCAAATTTTTTTGACTCCGAAATTTCAGTGATGGTTGCCATTAGAAGGATAACTTTATTCCTTGCTTTAAAATTTTTGAAAAATTAGTAATTTTAACTGAAAAAACTTTCTTTAAAGAAAACTGCAAATTTTAATAGAATTAAAAAACCGTAATTTTAAAAAATTACGGTTCCAAAAAATGATTACTTGAGTAAAGTTTGAAAAAAAAATCGAAATAAAAATAAATACTGTTTCAGAAAATTTTCTTAAAATTTATAACACAATAGGAGTAAATTTTTTTTTTGGAGACCTATGGAAGTTAGATACATTTAAGGAAGGAGTTTTAGAACTTACAGTTTCAGAAATATCAGCTCTTTTCTAGTTTAGAAAAATCTCTTTTTTTAACAAGGAATTTTTCCAGAATTTGAAGAAACCTAATTTTTCATCGATTGGATCCTAAAAAATCCATAAATTCGTAGAAAAAATTGGAGAGAAAATGTTTTTTTGAAATTTCAGAAAATTACTGTTTCAGAACTTTTTGATTTTGAAATTTCAGCGATGATTGGCGTTTTACAGATCACAGAAATTTTTAAAAAATTCACAAACTTAAAAAAATCAAAATTTTCCAAGTTTACTTTTTGTAATTTCAGGAAAAAAAAACAAATGTTTCAGAATTTTTTGACGACTTGCTCTGAATGAGATTGGAAATTAATGAGAATTTTAAAAATAGTTTTCATGTTTTTTTTAAGCAAAAAAATGCTGTTTCAGAAATTTTTTGAATTTTCACTGTTTCAAATGGCTACCCAAGTCCACAGTTTTATGTTAGAGTAGAAAATTAGATACGCAAATACGCCTAAACTCGAATTTTCAACAAAAAAAATTCTAACATTCTAAAAACGTTAAAATTTTCAATTTTTTCCAGAAAAATACTGTTTCAGATTAGTTGTTGACGCTTAGCTGTGTGTCAACTAGTCAATTAATCTTGTGCCAGAAATTTTCATAAAATATTTTATTTTTAGACATTTTCGGTGATATCTTTAAAAAATAAATTAAAGTAATTTCTGAAATCCTCAAAAAGAATTTCACCAAAAACATCAGAACATCTCGCATTTTCAAAAAAAATTTCAAAATTCTACTGTTTCACACTTTTTTCAAATCGATTTTCTATTACAGAATTTTTATTATTACAAACGTACAAAAGCAAAATTCCAGTTTTAGTTCAAAAAATTTCAAAAATTTAAAGTGTTTTTAGAACCATACGTCGAATTTCCTATCCACTGGTACCTTTTTTCCAGTCCGATAGATCTTGAAAAAATCTTTTTTGTTCTAGGCTTAAAATTTATAAAACTTAAAATGAGCCTGAAAATTTTTAAAATCGACATCAGTATTCACAAAATTCCCTTTTTTATTTCACAATTTTTAAAGCTTTAAAAAAGTGGCTTTAAATTCAAAAAATTCCTGTTTCAGCATTTTTAAAAGACCAAAAATCCACTCCAAAAATTAATTTTAGATCCTTTGTTTTTGTCAAATTCAATGTTTCTCATCTAAAATTATTGCTGTTTTTATTTCTTGTACATAAAATTTCTATGGGGCCTTTATATTTTTCTCAGTTTCTAAAAATATCCTTATAACCTACTTAAAGACAGCTGTTCAGTTAATTTGACCCTACCTGATCTTAGTTTCAAAAATTAGAGCGTTCTCTCATTAGTACAATGCAATTTATGCGAAATCACACCGATAAATACACGCGTCATAGCAGCGGTCCAAAGTTGAAAAAATCAAAATTTGAATGCGCGCGTGTCCGTGCGACGCGGTCGGTGTCCATGCAACGCGGTCAGAATTGGCGCTAAACGCAATTATTTGAATTTGGCTACATATTGGTATTGTTCTTTGGACAACCCGCGCTCTCATTCGAATTTTGATTTTTTGCCTTGAATTTGGATAGTGTTAACTGACAAGCTGCCTTTAACAACGTTCCAATTTTCAAATTCCAATTAATTTTGCAAAAAAAAAATAAACATCTAGAATTTTCTAAAATTATTCCAGAAAATTCTAAATTTCAATTTTTTGAATATCGACAAAATTCCCTCATAATTATTTTTTTAAACTGCCTTTGGCATAGTTCAGAAAAAAAATTTCTGTTTCAAAATTTGTTTCAATATGCACTATTTTGCTTTTTAGAATTTTTAGTCCATCAGCAGAATTTTCAACATAATAATACTGTTTCAGAATTATATATTTTTTATTATTTTCAGACTTTTTCGATTACCAACGTCCAATATGAATTTGATCAACAAAATGTTACAAGAAAAAACAAACGATATCCATAATTTTCAAAAGGAAAAATAAAAATCAATAATTCGAGAAAATTCTAAATTTCTTAATTTCTCTGAAAATCCTCAAAATTCCCTGGTTATGCCATAATTCTTTTTTAAAAATAACATTTGGCATCATTTTTAGAAATTTTTTAAAATAACAAAAGTTTCAGCAAAAAATACCTGTTTCAGAATTTTTTGAAAGATAATATTGTTGCGTTTTTGCTTCAATATGATTTATGTAAACTCATAGTGGAATAAAGTTAACCGAAAATTAAATATATGTAAATTAAGATAATCATCGAAAAATCCCGAAAACCAAGTTTTCAAAAATTTCTGAAACAGTTTTTTTAATAAAAACTGTTTCAGAAATTTTCAAAAAAAAATTAATATTTAAAAAAATCTGAAATTTCTGAAAATCTCATTACGTGAACATTTTTCAAAATTTTCTGAATTTTTTTGGAGGGATAAAGTGAACCGAAATCGTCAGCACGAACAACGCTTTGTGTGCGGTTCACCGTTACGACAAATTGCACACACGTGAAAATTCAATTTTTTTTCGAATTGCATTTTAACGCCTACAACGCATGAAAAATTGGAGTTTGAACGTTAAAAACAAGAAGTAATATGGTTTAATCTAATTTTTTGCCATTCTGAATTACCAAAAATGAGTCCCTAAATCGCTGAATATAAAGCGTTTTGTGAAACCGTGCCGCAAAATTGCAAAAATGAATACAACGCCTCAAAAACGCCCACATTTCTGCGTTCAGTTTTCAATTGTCGTACTGAATTTTCTTAGTAATTTATTGTCAAAAAAAACATTCTTGGCTGAAAATTTCAGGAAATTTCACCAGCGATCATTGAAAAGTTTGAACATTTAATTTTTCAAAATATCTGAAACGGCATTTTTTTGATATTTTAAAGGTAAAATATTTTTTAAAAAAAAATTCTGAAATTTCGGAAAATCCCATTTTTTGGACATTTTTCAAAATTTCTGAAATACCTTCTTTTTTGTAATTTCAACCAATAAAATCAAAGGGTTTTTCAGAATTTCAGAATTTTCAAACGTTATTCAGCAGTTTTAGGGGATGCTCGGATTGTCAATATAACATCGAATAATTAAGAAACTAAATTATAAACATTTCTGAAACAGTATTCATTTGTATTCAACTTTAAAATTAAGGTAAATGTTTTTTTTGATAAAAAGTCATTATCTTAAAAAATCCGGGTTTTAAGCATTTTTAAAAGCATTTTTAAAAGACCAAAAATCCACTCCAAAAACTAATTTTAGATCCTTTGTTTCTGTCAAATTCAATGTTTCTCATCTAAAATTATTGCTGTTTTTTATTTCTTGTACATAAAATTTCTATGGGGCCTTTATATTTTTCTCAGTTTCTAAAAATATCCTTATAACCTACTTAACAACGTGTCAATTTTCAAATTCCAATTAATTTTGCAAAAAAAATTAAACATCTAGAATTTTCTAAAATTATTCCAGAAAATTCTAAATTTTAATTTTTTGAAAATCGACAAAATTCCCTCATAATTATTTTTTTTAACTGCCTTTGGCATAGTTCAGAAAAAAATTCCTGTTTCAAAATTTGTTTCAATATGCACTATTTTGCTTTTTAGAATTTTTAGTCCATCATCAGAATTTTCAACATAATAATACTGTTTCAGAATTTTCTTAAAAATTATTTTCAGACTTTTTCGATTACCAACGTCCAATATGAATTTGATCAACAAAATGTTACAAAAAAAAACTATATTTAGAATTTTCAAAAGGAACAATAAAAATCAATAATTCGAGAAAATTCTAAATTTCTTAATTTTTCTGAAAATCCTCAAAATTCCCTTTTTATGCCATAATTCTTTAAGAAAAAATAACATTTGGCATCATTTTTAGAAAATTTAAAAAAAAAACAAAATTTTCAGCAAAAAAATACCCGTTTCAGAATTTTTTGAAATTGTTGCGTTTTTGCTTCAATATGATTTATGTGTCCTCATAGTGGAATAAAGTTAACAGAAAATTATTATTTTTTTAAATTTTCGAAATTTCTGAAATTAGTCTGAAATGATCATTAAAAAGTTTGAAATTTTTTCAAAATATCTGAAACGGTATTTTGAAACCGTAATTTCTTTGAAAAATCAATTTGCTGTCGAAAATTAAATTTAATTTAAATTTTTTCTCAAAATTTCACAATTTTGGTAGTTTTTTCTTAAACCTATTGATTTTTCAAATTTTCAGCTATTTTTTAAAATAAAAAACTGTTAATTTTTTAAAATTCAAGAAATTGTTTAGATCAAAGTAAAACCACTGTCTAGCCGATTATTTGAATTTTTAAAAAATTACCACTTTTCTAAGAATATCTGAAAATCCGAAAAATCAATAGTTTCTCCAAAATCTTTAGAAAAAACACACCGAAATTCTGAAAATTTAAGAAAAATGCGAAAAAAAAATAAGAATTCAATTGTCGTACTGAATTTTCTTAGTTATACTCCATTCACTTTAGCCCCCCACCGTCTATCTACTTTTCCAATTTCTAAAAATAGCTTCTCAATTTTCAAACTGCAAAAATGTGTTTTTTTACAAAAATATAATTTTCTTCAAATCTTCAAAATTAAAACTTTAAAAAAAGAAAAAAAAAGAAGATCATCTCCATTTTGTTCCTCCCCGTTTTCCTATTACTCAACTCTTCATCATCAGGAAGACGATGAGGAGTTTTTCATTGGAGAATTGGAAAATAAAACCGAATGAAAATATGACGTTGAACTGAAATGACATAGAAGAAGTAATAAAAAGAAAGGGGGAGGGGACGTCGAGTACCAAATGATTCAATTTCAGGAGACGCGCGCGGGATGGGGGGATGAATATGCATTCAAAAAGGAAAGGGGTTCGAACAATGAGCAATTTGCAATGTTTTCCTGTTTAATTTGAGTTGGAATTGGACATTGAATTGAATTCGTAAATTTTTGACCAGTCATTTTGAAAGCTGTTGTTGAATAAATGAATAAATTGGATTTCTCGATTATTTTTTTGGTTGTGAAAAATTGAGATAAATATACATACATATATGCGCTTCCAGTAAAAATTAGTATTTTTTTAAAATTGATTATAAAGGTTTCAAATTGAAGCAAAGATTTAATAAATGTTTTTAAAAAAATTTTGAAACCGCATTTTTCTAAAACTAGTTTTAAGAAATAAAATTCAGAAAAATGTCCTTTTTTACAATTCTGAAATTTGACTTTAAATTATAAAAAGATTTTTTCAAAATTTTTCTGAAACAGTATTTTTCTTTAAAAAATATCAAAATTCAATTCTGAAATTCTGAATTCGTTTAAAATCTTTGAATTCAATAAAGTGATACGAATTTCAGGAAAACCATTTTTCAAGGGATTTTTAGAAAATGTTAGATTGAATTTCTGAAATTCTATTTTAAACGTTTTACATGCATTTTTCCTATTAATTTTACAGGTTATTTTTCAAAAAAAAAATTGAATGGAGGATTCAGCTTTTTTAAATTCTGGCATTTGTCTGGAATTTTTGAAAAAAAATTACATGATTATGAACTCAAAGAAAATAATATTCCAAAAATTCGACATTTTTCAGAAATTAAATTAAACAATAAATTTTTTTTAAAAACTAATATTTTAAAATAATGAAAAAAACATTTAAAAATTTTCTGAAACCGTATTTTTCCAAATTTTTTTAAATTTCATAAAAAAACATTTACACAATTCTAAAATTAAAATCATCGCTGGAATTTTATTCAAATTTCAAGTTTTAATTCAAAATTCGTGCTAAGGAAGAACAAAAATATTTTTCAAAATTTTTGAAACTGTATTTTTCAGACATTAAAAAATCAATTGCTGAAATTAAATTGAAATTGAACCAGCGGCCATTGTAATATTTTAAAATTCTAAAAAAAAAATTTTTTTTAATTTTTCTGAAACATTATTTTTCTAAAAAAATTGTCAAAATTCAATTTTGAAACTTCTAAAATTCTGAATTCGTTTAAAATCCTTGAACTCAAAAAAGTGATACGAAATCTGGAAAACCATTTTTTTGAAAAGCATAATATTTAATGAAAGGATTCAGTGAAGCAATTTTTCTAAAACTATGAAAATATGTAGATTTCCAAAAATATCACGTTTTTAAATACATACTAGAATTTCTGAAAAAAAAACGGTTAATGACTATGAATTTCAATGAAAAAATATTTCAAAAATTCTGGAACAGTGTTTTTTTCAGACATTAAAATATAAATTGCTGAAATTAAATTGAACTAATATTATAAAATTCTAAAAAAAAATATTTTTAATTTTTCTGAAACAGTATTTTTCTAAAAAAATTGTCAAAATTCAATTTTGAACCTTCTAAAATTCTGAATTCGTTTAAAATCCGAAAAATACAGAAAATACAGAAATATAGAAAATAATGTTTTCGGGAGCTTCCGCAAAGAACTTACAAAAATGCCAAGACGAATAAGCGAACATTTTAAAAAATCTTTAAAAAATTTAAATCTTTTGAAACAGTATTTTTTCCTAAAACTAAAAAAGTAAAATTAATTCCGAAAAATATCGATTCTTTAAATTCTGAAACTTTACTGGAAGTTATGAAAAAAAAACATTAAACGACAACGAATTCAACTAAAAACAAAAATTTTCGAAAAAGTTATGGATGTTTTAAAAAATTTCAAAATTTCAAAAAAAAACGGAGATTTGAGCATTTTCCGGGAAAAAAAGCACCGTTTCAGAGAACAGTATTTTTCAGACATCAAAAAAACTTAATTAAAACATTGTTAGATAGAATATTTCAAAATTTAGATTTTTATTTAAAAAAAATATTTATAAAATGTCAAAATTCGATTTTGAAAAACCCTATTTTGTTCTTTTTCTATTTTCTAGAATTTAAATATGAAAATTATGGCATTTTGAAAACAAATAATTACTGTTTCAGAATAATTTGTTTTTTTTTTAAATATTTCTTTCAGGTATTGTTTTATTTCGTGGTAAAATAACATTTCTAGGAACTTTTCTTAAAAAAAAATTACTGTTTCAAACAAAATCTTTTAAAAATGTCCAAGGAAAAATAAAAATCTATTTCGAACATAATTACAGTTTTTATACAAATCGGTCATCTAATCTTTTTTTTTTTAGAAAAAAAACATGAATTTTCAAATCTCAGCAGCTCACAAAATTCAAATAAAAAACCACACCCACCTCTGTTTCACGTCCTTCGGCCCGACAATCAATAATCTCGAAACTTTTTCTCTAGTTCCCAAAACTTGAAGATTCAGGTGTTTTGCATCAAATGAGACGACGTGGAGTTTCTAGAAAAAAAGAAATTAAATTTTCAGAGCAATTTGAAATAGAAAAATTTAGAAAAATTCATTTTTTTATAATTTCAACAAAAAAATTGAAAATGTTCAATTTTTGATATTTTTTTCCGGTTTCAAGAAATTTTGAAAATATTTTTAAAATATTAATAATCTAATCGTTAGTCTTCTTTAAAAAAATCGTTAAGAAATTAAGAATTGGGAATTTTCAAGAAATAATATGAAGCATTTTTTTTAAATTTAAATTTTTTAGAAAAATCTGAAATATTCCAGTTTTTGGAAAAATTCTGAAAATTTTCAAGAAATAATGATTTTTTTAAATTTTTTACTGTTTCAAAATGTTTGCCAATAATCCAAAGTTATAAAATAAACAAGTTTTCTACGTTTCAATTTTTTTTTTCAAAAATTCTTAAATTTCATTTTTTAAAGCAAAATACAGAAATTTTCAGTTTTTGGAAAAATCTCTGAAATTATCTATTTCTAGAAAAATATAAGAAATTTTTAGTTTTTAGCAAAAATCTGATATTTTCAATTTTCAGATAAATTTCGGAAAATGTGCAGTTATTAGAAAATTTCATAAATTTGAATTTTGTTTTAAAAATTCCCAAAATTTCAGTTTTTAGAAAATCTCTGAAAATATTAAATATTAAAAATTTTTTTTTTAATCTGAAATTTTCAATTTTCAGATGAATTTCAGAAAAGGTTCAATTTTTAGAAAAATTCTGAAATTTGCATTTTGTTTAAGAAATTCTGAAAATTTACATTTTAGAAAGTTCCGAAATTTTCAATTGTTAGAAACAATTCAGTAATTTGAATTTTTTTGAAGAATTCTGAAGTTTTCAGTTTTCAGAAAAAATCTGCAATTTTCAGTTTTTAGCAAAAGTCTGAAATTTTAAATTTTCAGATAAATTTCAGGAAATGTTCAATTTTTTTTTTGAAAAATTCTGAAATTTGAATTTTACTCAGAAAAATTACAGAAACTGTAAATTATTGTTAAACCCAAAAATTGTATACATTTCTCTAAGTGCACGTTTGAAGGGAGGTGTGTGCCAAATGTCTAAGGGGTCTCGTGTGGAACACAGTACGGAAGAGGGTGATACTCGGGCGGTTTGCCAAAAATAGTTATTCCGCGTTGGTGTTTTTTGAAAGAAACAACGTATTCCCACCCGCCCACCCTGGTCCAGCATACCAGCAACAATAGGCGAACATGAAGGGGAACACAAGACTTCAAGGCATACGGAAAACTTGTATTTAATCCAGTGGGCCACACAATTAGAGAGTTCATAATTATAATTGCGGGAATTTAGTCAGCTAAATTTAGAATGATCGCAGCATACCAGGAAAATCAAAAGTGAAATATTGGAAACTGCGAACACATACAAAATTTCAAGATACGGTAATAGTAAACCGGGATTCCAAGTTTCTGCTGAAACAAATAACATTTAAATTTCGGAAATCAGTTCATAATTAAGTAAATTAAGTATGGCTTCAGCTTAGTTATAAAAGGCTCATGTTATCACAGTGAATTATGATACTGGAATTCTCTATTTATACTGATTTTATCTAACAAATTATGCCTTTAAACCGTTGAAACAAAACTATGGATCACGAATTGGCGCACGGATCATTGGGATTGCACGAAGAGTAGGGAAATCTGATAACTATTCTTCCTTGTTTTGTGATGTTCCAAAGGGCCATCTCACTCCGGGGTCATAGTCTACGAGAAGTTTGCCGACACTTCAAGTCAATCCGTATATGTTGTCATGGCCGTTGGCGGACATGATTTAGGATTATTGGCAAGACATAAGGTACTGTTTCTTAGTTTGAATGCGCGCGTGTTGCGTGATGTGCAGGTGGCTCAGCCGCTCCGCCCGACCGCAACGCGCCCGCCGCTGTTGCTGCCCCTTTATAATTTAGGCCACAAAAACAACGAACACTAGAGTGTAGACAAGGACTCGAGCGACAAGAAGCATTGTTGAGACAACGACAGGACAGACAAGCCGGACCGTCAGCCGCATCCGACCAATTGGACCGGACCTTCTACACTCTACACTTCGACTTTACTTCTGAACGATTTATATTCTAAATTCTGATCGACCCTTCCCCTCATTTTTCCCGTTTCATTCGAAAGAAACAATAAATCTTTATTCAATACAAATATCTATAAGTATTCAAGCATTCTACCTCAGATACTGACACCATGTTAGACAGGCCTATTTGCGTCCGTGGATAGGCCAGGACATGGTGCATCGACCGTTCTTGGTCACTTACAGAGTTAATACCGCCAGTGGGAAAAACATACGGAAAACTCAATCGGCGAGTTTTAATCAAACATACGGAAAACTCAATCGGCGAGTTTTAATCCCGCCAGTGGGACTCAAACATACGGAAAAATCAATCGGCGAGTTTTAATCCCGCCAGTGGGACTCAAACATACGGAATACTCAATCGGCGAGTTTTACTCAAACATACGGAAAACTCAATCGGCGAGTTTTAATCCCGCCAGTGGGACTCAAGCATCCGAAGAACTCAATCAGCGAGTTTCACCTTTTTAAAATTCTGAAAAACTCAATCAACGAGTTTTCACCGGTTTTAAAATCCGAATAACTCAACCAGCGAGTTCAAACTGCTCCACCAGCGAGCCAAAACAACCAACAGCGATATGAGCTAGCATTCAGAAAATTAAAAAAAGGAAAAAGACAATCTTATCTCTCATTTCAACAAGAATTCGCGAAACGACAACAAACATAATTTGAATTCCCTCCTTAAAAGTGTCTGCGTATCGTCAACACACAGGATATCTCTGGCAAGAGAGTAAGTGCGCCCCAACGAACTCTCACAAACTAGCGTCTCCACATTTCCTTTTAGGGTAAATGTTTCTCGTTTTTTCCCTTTTTTTCGATTTTCAACAATGTTAACACGGTTTTATCGTTACGCAATCGGCGCGTATTAATTCGGAACGTAATCAGCAACAATTCCTGAACGCAATCGGAGCGTAATCAGTCAGAGCGGAATAAAAAACTCAGTCAAATCGGAAAATTCACCCAAAACTCGCTTGGGGAGAATATTTAAATAAATTTCGGTCTAAATTAACCCGACAAATTTAGATTCAGAACCGTAAACAACATCAATTGTCCGTACACAGAATTGCCCATATCCATTTTTATTTATGACGTAAATAATACGCCCGTTATAATTCTGTTTACCGTGTCACTATAAATTACGTAAAACAAGATGCACTTTTTGCAGCTCATCAGCGAGGACGAAAATGGCTACTTCCGAAAAAGGCCAAACTCCGCATCCGACGTCAAATCGGCATCAGCATCCGGACGGAAGCAACCACAAATTGGTATAGTATTTAATCAGATACGATACGTAAAAAATCAAAATACGGTTTTAGGGCTGGTATCTGTCGGATAGCAAACTAGGACCGCTGAAAATCTACCGTCTGAGAGATGCCTTTCAGAAGGGTAAATTCTTAACTGTGGGGCACTACCCGCCAACCTCGGAAGAATGTGAACCGGAGAAAACAACGGACCCGACCTCCGGAACCACAACAACAGCAACAGTGATACCTTCAAAAAATCGGTCAACATCATCCTAGACAGAATGGAAAAGAGAATTAAAAGTGCCCATGTCAACAGAGACTTGGAAAATCCGTACTACCCGCTCCACGAAGAAAAAAGACCAGGATTTGAGACAACAGTCCACAAGGAGACTCTGAAGAAGGTGTTCCAAAAAATACAGTTTCTCGATCGAAAGGAACCCTACTGCACCTTCTACTGCCAAGCATCCGAGTCACACTTTTCCCGAAAGTGCCCCGTGTTCACCTGCAAATGGGAGCGACTGGTCAGAGTACTGGTGTTGGGAGTTTGTGAATTCTGCGGACAGTCCATTGGACATCATTCGGCGACCAGAAGTTGTACAGAAAAGCAGTGCGGCATCTGTAACATCATCGGCTGCCACGGAACGGAGCTGTGTCCGAAGACGTCAATCAAGGCAGTACCGCTTTACCCAGGAAGTAAGTCCTTACAGTATAATAACAGTACATAAAAAATACAACTTCAGAGAAAGTAGTACATCCGTACCAAGATCACCAGCATACGGAAACTAAAGAGACACAAACGTGCTGGGCAGGAGAAGACGAATGGTGAGGAGCCGACCAAGCCAAGCAGCTCAAGCCCAGCAGTCCGTGCCAAGCCGCTCAGCAAGCCGTCCATGCCAAGCCGCCAAGCCAAGCAGTCCAAGCCAAGCAGTCAAATCCAAGCTGTCAAATCCAAGCTGCCAAACAGTGTATCTTTGTCGCCAAAGAATCGTCGTCGCGAGACATAAATAATTTCTTTCAATACCCAATGCACTTCCTAATAAATCTTTGTAAATACCTCCCTGTTAAACGGCAACGAAAGAGAAATTTTAGTTATCATGACGAAGGAAATGATAATTGAATTTTTAAATACTGAAAATTAAAAAAAATTTCTACAACTTTCAGTTTTCAGAAAATTTTTCAGAAAAATTCAGCAATTTTCAGTTTTTAGGAAAGCACTGAAATTTTCAAGTTTCAGAACAAATTCTGAAATTTTCAATATTTTTTAGAAAATTTGAGAAAATGTTAATTTTAGAAAAATTATGAAATTTTAGTTTTTAGAAAAATTCTGAAATTCAAATTTTCAGATAAATTCTGAAATTTGAGTTTTTTTTAAATTCAGCAAATTTCCAATTTTAGAAAGTTCAGAAATTTTCAGTTTTTAGATAAATTCTGAAATTTGAATTTTTGTATTCTGAAAATAAAATAAAAAGTATTTTAAATACCTGATTTTCTAAAAGTCCCCTTTTGATATCACTATTCTCCAATTTCTTGATCAACTTCTCACTTTTCAATTTCAGAATTTGTTGAACTTCTAAAAATCCTAGAATTTATTTTTTCGTTAAGCTTTTCCCATTTAACTCACGACTTCGAGATCCACCGTTTTCGTGTAAATTTTGGTCAATAGATTTCTGCAAAAAATTTTTTAGATTTCAAAAAAAATGCCAATTCTCCAACCTGCGCTGACAATTGTTTAAAAAGTGGATCCCTTAAAATCCGCTCAATTCTCTCGATATCCTCTTTCACTTCTCCGCCCTCTTTTCGCGATTTTAGCTCTCGTAAGACTTCACGAATTCGTTGTTCTTCTGGAAATAAAAAAATTAGGGGGTTTTTAAAAATTACCCACATTTTTCTGGCAAGTAAAATCCTAATAATTTTCGATTTTTTTTTGAAAATGACACATTTTCGAAAAAATATTTATAATATTACCAAAATGACGTTTATTTTAATCAAAAAAATACTATTTTCCAATTGTTTTCCGAAAAAAAATTTTTTAATTGCCTTTTCGAATTTTTTTATTAAATACATGATTTTCACATTTTTTTGAAAGAATATTTAAAAATTTTAAAACTCAAAAAATTTTGAAAAAATTTTCAGAAACCACAAAATTTTCAGAAACCACAAAAATTTTCAGAAACCGTATTCACATTTTTTTAAAAGCTGACTATTTTAGCTTTAAAATGGTGTAAAAATCATGTGTTTCAAAAATTAGAATTTTCCAAAAAAATATTCAAAGTTGCTCATAACAGTCGTCTCTTTTGCGGCTATTTGTGAACCAATTTTGAAATAAAACATTTTTTGAAAAATTTAAAATTTCAGCTTTAAAATGGTGTGAAAATTATCTGGAAATTCAAAAAATTTGATAAATTATTGATGTTTCAAAAAGTTTATTTTTAAAAACTGGGAAAAAAATCAAGATAATAATAGCTACCTTTTCAAACGTTTGTTTTGAGAGTATTTGTGAATATATGTTTCAGAAAATTATATTCCCTAAAAAGCTGAATATTTCAGCTTCAAAATGGCGTGAAAATTATCTGAAAATTCAAAAAATTTGATAAATTATTGATGTTTCAATAAACTAGAAATTTTCAAAAAAAAATTGAATGCGGCTTATAAATTGCAACACTTTCAAACTTGAATTTTGGGGGTATTCACGAACCAATATAATAGTAATTACATTTTTTTTAAGTTGAATATTTCAGCTATAAAATTTTACAAAAATTATGTGAAAATTCAAAAAATTTGAAAAGTTATGAATGTTTCAAAAAGTTTTTAAAAATTCGAAAAAAATCAAGATGCCTCATAAATATATCAAACGTTTGTTTTGAGAGTATTTGTAAATCTATGTTTAAAATAATATATTCCCTAAAAAACTGAAAAAACCAGCTTTAAAATGGTGTAAAAATCATAAAAATACCCAAAAATTTCAAAAAGTTATGGATGTTTTAAAAAGTAAAAAAATTCAATAAACATCAGGGTGTCTTATAAATATAGCACCACATCAGACGTCTTTTTTGAGCGTATTTGCAAACCAATTTTGGGATTAAACAATTCACTGAAAAGCTGAAATTTTCAGCTATAAAATTTTATAAAAATTATGTGAAAATTCAAAAAATTTGAAAAATTATGAATGTTTCAAAATTTTTTTTTAAAAACGGAAAAAATCATGATGTCAATAGCAACCCTTTCAAACGTTTGTTTTGACAGTATTTATAAAACTATGTTTCAAAAAATTGAATTTCCTAAAAAGCTGAATATTTCAGCTTTAAAATGGAGTAAAAATTATCTAAAAATTCGAAAAATTTGAAAAGTTATGGATGTTTCAAAAAGAAGAAAATTTTGTTTTCAAAAAAAAAAATTCTGGGTGTCTCATAAATATATTACCACTTTCAGACCTCAGTTTTAAGTGAAATTAAAAACCAATTTTGAGAAAAACTATATTTTCTGAAACTCTGTATATTTCAGCTTGAAATTGGTATAAAAATTATCAGAAAATTCAGAAACCCCTTTTTTATAGAACGATTTTCTTGAAATCCAAAATTTCGGCTATCAAAAAATGTTCGACTAACTTTCTAATGTTTCTAAAAAAATGAGATTTGTGCATTTTCCGGGGCAAAAAAGCCTCATTTCAGAAGAAAGTACTTAATCAACTTCATTAATGAAAAGTTTCCAAAATTTCAAAACTTTCAACAAAAATCTACCGTTTCAAAAAAAAACTTTAACATTTTCAAAATAGTTAGTTTTCGTTATTATTACAGCTTTACTATCACTTAACTCTAAGAACCAATAATAATTACATAATAATTATAAAATAATGTTAATTTAAAAAAAAAACGACTCACCGGATTGAAGCGGCATCGGCCATAAGGCTCGAGTGCTGTCAGTTGAGCACCTGAAAGATGGAAAAAAATCAATAAAAATCTTCTCATTTAATTTCCCTCCCCTCTGGCCCTCTCTAGGATCTCAAACGAGAAAAGGGGGACAAAACGAATTTATATATATATAAATTTTACAACATTAAAAATCTGGGATCAATTCGTAGGTGCAGGGGGGAGAGGGGGAAAAATAAAGGGATGGGATATGTCGGGGGATAAATATTTTGACAAGGTCCTTGGGAGCCAGCATGATAAAAAACAATATTTTTTACACTAGAAAATATATTATTTGTGAAGAACACTTGTTTTTTGAGCAAAAAAAGTGAACATGCTTAAAAATGAGGAAAAAATTATTGGAAATTGATTGATAACTTTAAAAAAGGTTTTTTTTTGCAAAAAAAAATTTTATGACTTTAATTTATGAGGGGGGGGGGGGGGGGTTAGTTTAAAAAATGTCAGAGTTCATTATCAATCAAGTAATAATTCGGAAAATCCTCGAAATTTAGAAAAAATCTTGAAAAATGGGAAAAAACTAGATTTTTCTGAATTTTTTTCAAACATTTTGAAGAAAGAAAAATTGAGAAAATGCATATAAAGGAAACAAATAGATGAAACTTGTGAAACTAAAAATATTTATGAAAAAATCTTTAAAAAATTTTCAGAATTAAAAATGTTGAAATTTTTCTTATTTAAATTTAAGATTTTTAAAAAAAATTACTGTTTGCAAAAATTCATACAAAATTTTTCTTTTAATTTAATTTTTCTCAAACGAGTACGAATTTTTTACAATTAAAATTTAAAAGTGGAAAAAACTATTAACTTGAAAACACGAACTTAGAAAAAACATTTTTTGAAACTGTAAATTTTTCTTTAAAAATTTTTCTCCAAATAAAATTCTATATTTTTTAAAAAATCAAGTCTTCAAATTTTTCCTAGATTTTTAAAATACTATTTTCAATTTAATTGCAATAATTATTATTCTTTTATTTTTTCTGAAAACAATTCGGAAAAAAATTTTTAATTAATTTTTTTTTGAAATTCTTGAAATTTTATAATTTGAAAATTAAATTAATTTTTTTTCAGAATTAAAAGTGACGAAAATTTTCTTATTTAAATTTAAGATTTTTTAAATAATTAAATTATTACTAAATTTTTTTTAAATTTTTATTTTTCTCAAAATTTTTTTTTTTTAAACTGTAAAATTTTCCGAAAAATTTAGAAAAAATCCTTAAAAATGGAAAAAAATTTTTTTTCAGAAACAGTAATTTTTTCGAAAAATGTTGAAAAAATATTTTTTTAAAACGAATTTCAGAACCACTAAAAATTTTTTCAAAATTCATTGAAATAATTCGAAATTCTCATAAAAATATGATTAATTTCGGAACCGTCAATCATTTTTTAAATTGTTTTGGTACGAAAAAACATAGATCAACATTCGTGAACTAAAACACGAACTTAGAAAAACCTTTTTTTTTGAAACTGTAACATTTTTCTTTAAAAAAAATGTTTTTTTCACATCCAATTCTAATTTTTTTTAAATCGTCCTAAAATTTTTCGGAAATTTGACCAATTTAAATTTAATTGTACTTAATTATTATACTGATTTTATATATTTTTTCTGAAACACAAAAAATCGATATTTTAAATTCTGATATGTGAAATATGAAAAATTGTATCGTTTCAGAAAGGTTTAGAAAATTTTTGGATGCAGAATTACAGCACCGCTGAAAATAAAAATTGACCCTTTTTTTCGAAAAAAAATTTTTTTTTGAATTTCTCGAAAATTTCAGGACCCCCAAAAATAGAAAAAAAATTTAAAATTTGTTTAAAATTACAACAGAATACATAAACAAAACATTGTTCTTTGATGTTTTAGAATCCACTCGAAAATGTGAGAAAAAATAATAATTGAGAAAAATAATAGGAAAAATACGTTTATAAACGGATCTTTTAAGATTACCATTAAAATGCGAATTTTTTTAAACGCATTTATTGGAAGCTCATGTATTTTTCTTTAAAAAAATGGCTATTCACATAGTTTTCCGTTAACAAATTTCCGGTTTAATAAAAATTCGGCAAAAATTACTGTTTCAAGTCAAGTTCAAAATATTTTTTTGCTCGAAAAAGTTTATTCAATCTCATTTTCGATTTTTAAAATTACCGTAACAGAAATGTTTGATATTTTTATAGTTTTTGGGGTATTTTTCAAAAAATTCTAAAGAAAATGCTGTTTCAGAAAAAATCTGGATTTTCTAAGAAATGTTTCGAACTGCTGAAATGTAACTAATTGAAATAGCCTAATTCGCAACAAATTAAAGTTATTTTGGAAATCTTCTACATTTTTTCACTTTTTGTCTATTATTTTAATATCTAAAAATTTTTTGAGAACTTTAAGGAATACTAAAAAAATAATTTCCGTTTCAAAATAATAATTCCATTTTCAGCAATTTACACATTTCATTTCCAAATCATTTTTAGAAAATTATGGTTTTTAAAAGTTTTTTCTTAAAAATATACAGTTTCAGAAAAAAATCGAAATATTCCCGAGAATTTCAGAATTCATTTCCTAGCTGCTTTAAGATATTAAAGAAAATTGATTTTTTTTTGAAATTTCCTGAATTTTCTAAAGAAACTTTATTATTTTTCACAATTTTTTTGGGGATTTTAGAAAGCTGGGATGTTGGAAACGTTTTCCAGACAATTGATGTTTCATAAAAATTTCTAGGATTTTTTTTTCGTTGATTTCAAAAAATTCTGCTGCGAAAAATTATACTTTTTAAACAATAATTCTTATTTTCAAAAAAAAAATTACAGTTTCAAAAAAATTTTGAAAAAAAATTGTAGTGTTTAAAGACAATGTGTCTTTCAATTTGTTCTCTAATTTTTTTAAAAGTAAGGGTTTTCACGAAAATTTCACTCAATTTTTTCGTTTCATGAAAAATTTTACTTTTTTTTCAAAAAAAAACCGATTCCGAAAATAACACGAATTTAAGAAATAACTGGAATTTTAGAATTTGTTAAGTCCTACGTAAATTTCCGAAAAAAAAGATTTTAAAGAAAATTCAACAGTTCTTATTTGCATTTTTAATGCAATTTTAAAAAAAAATTGTATCTTAGTTAACACGATCCAAAATCTAGGCAAAAATTCAAAATTCGAATGGGAACCCAGGTGGTACAACGAACAATGCCAATATGTAGCCAAATTCAAATAATTGTGTTTCGCGCCAATGCCGACCGCGTTGCACGGACACCGACCGCGTCGCACGGACAAGCGCGAATTCAAATTTTGTTTTTTTCAACTTTGAACCGTTACTATGACGCGTGTATTTATCGGTGTGATTTCGCATAAATTGCATTCTACTAATTAGAGTACGCTCTAATTTTTGAAACTAAGAGCAGGTAGGGTCAAATTAACTGAACAGCTGTCTTTAACACAATTTCGGTATAAA
The DNA here is from genome assembly GCA_964036255.1 of Caenorhabditis virilis. Classification (NCBI taxonomy): domain Eukaryota; kingdom Metazoa; phylum Nematoda; class Chromadorea; order Rhabditida; family Rhabditidae; genus Caenorhabditis; species Caenorhabditis virilis. The sequence goes on from OZ038416.1 coordinate 16,897,288, forward strand.
AATGTAATTTTTGCATTTTTTAAAAATTATACAGTTTCAGAAAAATTCGGGAAATTCCAAATATTTTTTTTAATTCTCAAAAAATAAATATTGTTTCAAAAAAAACCTGCAAATTATAATAAACACTTAATTTTCACTTTCAATTGGGCATTTTCTTTTCAATTTTCAACAATTTACCTTCGATTTCCAACGCATTTTTTTGAAAATTTGGATTTTTTAAAGTTCTTCTTAAAAAATATACAGTTTCAGAAAAAACATCTAAATATTCCCGGGAATTTTTTTTTTTTTAAATTTTTTCAAAAAAAATTTTTTTTTTGAATTTCTTGACTTATTTTAAAGATTTTGAGACCTTTAAAAAATGTAAAAATTTGTTTAAAATTACAACAAAATACATAAACAAAACATTGTTCTTTGATGTTTTAGAATCCACTCGAAAATGTGCAAAAAATAATAATTGAGCAAAATAATACGAAAAGTACATTTATAAACGGATCTTTTAAGATTACCATTAAAATGCGAATTTTTTTAACGCATTTATTGGAAGCTCATGTATTTTTCTTTTAAAAAAATGGCGAATTCGAAAAAAATAAAGTTTTTTTGGAAATCTTCTGCATTTTTTCACTGTTAGTTTATTATTTGTAAAATATATCTAAAAATGTTTTGAGAACTCTAAGTAACTAAAAAAATAATTACCGTTTCAACATAATTTTTTTTGGGGCCATGTTTCCATTTTCAACAATTAACATTTTATTTCCAAATTATTTTTGGAAAATTATGGTTTTTTTTTAAAGTTTTTCTTAAAAATATACAGTTTCAGAAAAAAATCTAAATATTCCCGGGAATTTCAGAATTAATTGAATTGGTGCTTTAAGACGTTCAAGAAATTTGATTTTTTTTTTGAAATTTCCTGAATTTTCTAAAGAAACGTTATCATTTTTCACAATTTTTTTTTGGGATTTCAAAAAATTCTGATGCGAAAAATAATACTTTTAAAAAATCAATTATTATTTTTACATTTTTAATACAGTCGTAAAACACGCTAGAATTCGCAAAAATCAATTTGTTAACGAAAAGTTCTAGAAAAAAGGAAATTACTGCTTAAAGCCAAGGTGTCTCTAATTTTTTTTTAAACCGTTTCAGAAAACAACACGAATTATAAAAAAAATAAGAAATTTTAGAATTTGTTCAGCCCTGCGTAAATTTCCGAAAAAAAAATATTTTTCTGGAAATTCAACAGACTGTATTTGTGTTTTTTAAAGTGTCTGTTTACTCATTTTCAATTTTGGTATTAATCGACTCTGAATCACCTATAATTAATGGATTCAGCAAAAAAAATCAGTTTAAAAGCTTCAGATCGCCAAAAACGGTCATTAAAAATCCCAAAAACAGGTGGTGGCACCACTCCGCTCTGCACTGCCACCTCCTATTTTCGGCACTCTTTCGGGAGCTGTTTTGGATCCACGGGGGCCCAGAAAAAACTTTTTTTTTGTGAAATTCATTAATAATAGGTGATTCTGAATAGATTACAACAAAAATTGAAAATCATTAAACAAACACTTTAATACAATTTTTAAAAAACAGTTTTAAATACAATTTTGATATAAAATGCAACTTTTTGCATTTTCAATAAATTATACAGTTTCAGAAAAATTCTGAAAATTCCAAATACTTTTTTTTAATTCTCAAAAAATAAATATTGTTTCAAAAAAAAACCTGCAAATTATTATAAACACTTAATTTTCACTTTAAATTGGCCATTTTCTTTTCAATTTTCAACGATTTTCCTTCTATTTCCAACGCATTTTTTGGAAAATTAGGATTTTTTAAAGTTTTTCTTAAAAATATACAGTTTCAGACAAAACATCTAAATATTCCCGAGAATTTCGAAATTTATTACAATGACGGTAAAATAATTTTTATATAAACTTTTTGCATTAACAAGAAATTAGAGTTTCAGAAAAATACTGAAAATTTCACCCAATTTTTTCAAATTCTGAAAAAAATAAAAATAGTTTCAAATTAAAATGCTAGAGTACTCCTCGAGAAGTACAATTATCCTCCTCAGCTCTTTCCAACGCGTTGCTTGGTCGCCGCGCGAGAAAATTCCCTACGATGCTACGGAACAACGAGCGGCGAATAATTTTAATCTTGACAAATATAAATTATTTAATTATAAGTATTTATTTATTTGTAATAAAAAATTACTGTTTCAAAAAAAATTTTATTTCAAACTTTTTCATTTTTAGTCCAGTTCAAAAAAGGTGTTCTTAAAGACAAGGTGTCTCCTTTTTCTTAGTTCTTTTAATGCTAATAAATTTCAATTTTCATAAGAAAAAAAAACGAAATTGCTTGCTCTCCGAAAAAATACAGTTTCAGACAAAAAACATTCATTTTCAGTAATTTCGAAAATTTTTTCAAGAAATCTCAATTTTTTAAAAATTCTTAAAAAAATAAATAGTGTTTCAAATAAATCTGAATATTTTCCTTTTTTTCAAGGCATTCTAATGTATATTTTCAGTCAAAATTTTAAAGAAAAATAAGCATTTCTTGATTTTTGGAAAAAAAAATTTTCATTCAAAGAAAATACCATAAAAATCGCAAGAAAACTCAAGAAAAATACATAAGTATACTCATAAAATTGAAGAAGAAAAAAATGGAGAAGTATTTCGGAATAATAACACTTCTCTCCTATTCTACCCCCCCCCCTCTTTCGTTTCGAGCAAAAGAGTAAACTCGTCCCATTAAAATCCTCTCCTCGAAATGAGAATGAGTCCTCATTTTCTTCAGTGTTTTTTTTTTCTTCTTCTTTTTTTTAATGTCGCGCGTCCATCCCAAAGTTTTTTGTTGGTGGTGGTTCAAAAATGGAAAAGCGAGAAAAAATGTGGAAAAAAACGTCTTCTTCGAAAAAAAAATTTGCGAGAGGACAACAATGGAAAGAGATGAGCGGGAATTCTTGAGAAGAAGAAGAAAAGGCAGATGAACTTTAAGCCCACCCCACCCCCCATCAGCTGATGAATTTTTTCTTTTTTTTTTCTTTTTTGGAGACAAAAAAATAATAATAATATTCTTAAAGACGTGGTGTCACTTAGTTTTTTTGAATTTTTACAAGGTACTTTCTGAGAATTTTTTAAAAGTATTTTCAAAATTTAAAAAAATACTTTGAAAAAATTTGAATTAATCAATTTTTCACAAAAATCTTCTTAGGAAAATCAATACTGAGAAATTCCTCATAATTTTTTTAAAATTTCGGTGAAACTGTAATTTTATTTTAATTTTTACTGAAATTTCAAACAAATCTCATTTTTTCTAGAATTTTGAGAAATATTTTTAAATGAGAAAATTGTTTAAATTCAGAAATATTAATCTGAAAAAATTGATTTTTCTGAAATTTCAAAAAAATTTTTCAAAAAATCAGAAAATTCATAAAAACGGAAATTTTATGCGCGGAAATTTCTAAAAATCATTATTTTTTTATTTTAAAAATATTTTTATCAGTAATTCGAAAATTTGTAAATTTTAAATTTTTCTGAAAAATTCAGAAATATTAATATGTTTTTCTGAAATTTCAAAAAAAAATTTTTCAAAAAATCAGATAAAAAGGCCCTTAAATTTTGAAAAGTTGGAAATTTTCACGTTTTTTTTAGAAACTTAAAAAATTTACAATTTCGGAAAAATAGTTTTTAGTTTCTGAAACAACTTGCTAAAAACAAAACAAAAAAACAGCTCAGTTTTAATAAAATTTCAGTGAAACTGTAATTTTATATTTTATTTTATTTTTAGCGGAAATTTTTTTTTTAATTCTTATTGCCAACTCAATTATTCTTGATCATTGCGTTCGGAAGGCTGCTCAACCTCACAGCCGCTCCGCACGCACGCGACGCTGCTGCCGACACTCAGCACACTGGAAAATTTGAATAATTAATTTTCCCGCCAATATTTCAGTGTTGAGTGGGAGGTCGCCGCGTCGCGTGCGTGCGGAGCGGCTGTGAGGTTGAGCAGCCTTCCCAACGCCTTCCGAACGCGATCAAGAATAAATGAGTTGACAATAATTTTTATTTGAATTATGTTTTAAGCATTTCTAAAAATAGTAAATTTGAAATTTTTCTGGAACATTTTGAAAAAAAACCAGTTTTTTAGGAAATTTCAACAAAAAAGCAGAAAATCCATAAAAACTGTGAATTCCAGATTTTGAAGAAAGGTTAATAAATGTTGATAAATTTCGAATTTTCGTTTTTTTTTAAACTAAAAAAATTGCAGTTTCAGAAAATGGCTTCTGGAACAATTCTAATCTTAAAAAATTTTTATTCTTATTTCACTTTATTTTTGAAAAAAATTATTAAAGACATGGTGTTACTTATTTTAATTTATTTTTAGTTTTAAGTTCTCTTTCGATTGTTTGAAGTTCTCTTTCGATAGACAGGTTGAAGCAATAGAAGAAAACAGTTCAGTTTAAATAAAATTTCAGTGAAACCGAAATTATACATCATTTGTTTTGATTTATTTCATTTTTTACGGAAATTTTTGAAACTGTAAATTTTTTTTGGGAAAATATTGTTTAAAAAATGGGAGAAAATAAGAATGTCATAGATAGTCAAAAAAGTGAAAAGATTACGAAAATTCTGAAATTTAATTTTTTCAGAAACAGTATTTTTTAAAACAAATTTCAGAACCAATAAAAAAACATGTTTAAAAAGTTCGAGTATATAGAAACGGTCGACTTTTATTTATTTCAATTTATTCATTTATTTATACATTAAAAAAAAATAGATAAAATTTGTGAAACTGAAAATATTTTCCAAAAAAAGTTGTTTTTTCAATTTATTTTTAAAATTAGGTACTTAAATTTTTAAAAGAAAGATACTTAGTCTGAAACTTTTACAGAAATAAAAATCTGAATTTTATAAAAATCTATATATTATAGAAGCAAATTTGAAGTCATTTTTTAGAAAAACACTAATAAAATTATATAGATTGAAACCTGAAAAATGCTTTAAAGAGATAATAAATGGCTTTACGGAGATATTAAATGTACCTTAAATCAAAATAGACTTCATTCTCATTCCAAATCTGTTTTTAAAATTTTCTAAAACCACCTAGAAGCCGAGAAAATGAGCTTCAAAACAATGGCCTAGAAAAAGGGGTCAACGGCGAAAAACTAGTCCAGGCACGAAAAATCCAAAAAAAATCAAACAATATAAATTAAAATGAAAAAAAACACATAAAAAAGGAGTAATATATATATTCTGCATAACTATTTATTATCGAAACAAGAAAAAAGCTGATAGGAAAAAGTTCGGTCAGGTGGAACACTTTTTCTAGGCCATTGTTTCGAAGCTCATTTTCGCGGCTTCTAGGTGGTTTTAGAAAATTTTGAAAACAGATTTGGAATGAGAATGAAGTCTATTTTCTTTTAAGGTACATTTATTACTCCGTGAAGCCCTCCTTTAAAAAAATTTTTTCTGAAATTTCAAAAAATCAGAAATTTCATAAAAGCTGTGAATTTCTGTGTATTTTCTAAATCTGAAAATAAAATGAAAAATGTGTTTTAAATTTGGAGTTTTTGAGAAAAAAGGAGAATTTTTTTCAGATAAAGAAAAACACGCTGAAATGCACACTTTTTATGAATTTTCTGATTTTTTGAAATTTCAGAAAAAATTTTCACATTTTTGTTTCGAAACTTAAAATTCTACGTTTCAGAAAAATGGTTTCTGGAACAATTAAGATTTTCACACGTTCTGTCATCGTTTATTGTTGAAAAAAATATTAAATATCTTCAAAACTTTAAAGAAACAAAGAAATATTTCTGAAAATCCAAGGGGTCTCGTTATTTAATTAACAATATTATTATATCAGCAAATTTATAAATTCATATAAATTTTCTGTGAAAAAAACTTTTAGAAACGGTAATTTTTTGCAAAAAAATTATTTTTTTTCTTCTCAAAACTTCAAAACAAATACAAATTTACACTTCTACATTTCTTTTTTCTTTTTCATAACCAAACTAAGCTCCTTAAGAAAAAAAAAGAGAACATATAAGTAGGATAAAAGAAAAAAAAAAGGAAAAAGAATGAGAATGAGCTGTTTGAAGAATGTGTGTTGTGAGAAAAAAAGAGGAAAAAAGTTAGAAGAAGGGGGGAGGAGGAAGGAATTATAAATTCATCTTGAATTAAATTAATGTCCCTGAAAATTAAGAATTCTGGAAAACTTTTTGGCAAGGTACCTAAAAAGGTAAAAAGGTCTAAAAATTAGGACGTCAAAATTAACTGAATTTTTTTAAAGCGGTGTTTTTCGGTTTTTTAACTTTAAAAATTTGAGAAAATTCGAAATTTTAAATTTTAAAAATTACAGTTTCAGAAAAAAACAATTTTTCGCATTTTTCACAATTTTCTCAATTTTCTTTGTTTCACCGCAGATTTTCTGAAATTTGGTATTTTTACAGAAAAAAATATAACTTTCAAAAAAAAATGAAATAAAACATTTTCACAATTTTTATTCCAATAGGTAAAACAAAAAATAAATTAAAACACGATTTTTGCGAGCACTTCTAAAAAAATATTTTAGGCAAAAAATGCAGTTTCAGAAAATTCTGATATAATCGAATTTGGAAATAAAAAATAATACAAGTCGATAATTTAATAAAAATTGCTCTAAAAAATTTTTTTTTTTGGATTTTAAATTGAAACTTTGTGGCTGATAATCCTACTCACCGTCCCGCGGAGGCTCCCCCTTTTTTTGGTCCAAAAAAAATTTGAAGGTCTATAATTTGAGGGTCTATAACTTTGCTCGTATTAAAAACTGAGCAAAGATGTATATATTGTTAGAAAGCTCTTTTTAAATTCTACAACTCTACTGTTGACATCAAAATATAAAAATTTATTTTTAAGTAAGAAAAATCTTAAAAATGGAATTTTTTTCGATTTTGAGATTTTCAGACTGATACACTTATTTTTTAGCGAGTAATTTTAATAAATCTTGTGAAAAATTTAATTTTCTATCAAATGATATAAGTATCTTCAAAAAATTCTGGTCGATAGTGTTCAAAAATTCAAAAAAGGCTTTTTTTAACCTAAAATGCAAAAAATAACCGTTTTTAGATTACAACTGCACATTGAAGTAAACTCTGTAAATGCCAAAAAAAATGGATTATTGCCCCAAAAAAAAATATGAATTCTCGAAAATCCGAAAGCTTCTTAAAAATTTTAGATTTTAATAAATTTAAATTATTAAAATTTCAGAAAAAATTAATGCTCAAAAAAATTATAAGTTTCAAAAAATTTCAAAAAATCTTATTTTGTTTACTAAAAAACGAGTTTTAAAGAATTATTTAGATCCCTAAATAAATAAACAATTTTTATAAAAATTGGTTTTCTTAAGTATTTATAATTATTTTTAAAAATAACAGTTTCAAAATTTTCAAATTATTTTTTTCAGGATTTTATGATATTGATTTTCATCGAAAATTTAAAAAAAAATGTAATCTTCAAAAAAAATTCTAAAAATATTGAAAATTATGGTTTTTTAAATATAAATATAAAAATATACTGCTTCAAAATTTTTTTAATTATTATTTTTTAAAAGAAAATTTCGATTATTTTAATAATTCAAAAATCCAAGGGTTCTAAATCATCGAATTTTAAAACAATTTTATTAAAAATGAAAAACTCTGAACTCTCAGAAAATTTAAAAATTCGAGTGAAATTTATTTTTTTCTAAAATTTCAAATCAAATTTTTTGAATTAATTTTTTTGAAAATTTTCGGAAAATTATTTTGACCAAAAATTCTATAAAATATTTCTGAAAAAATTTGGTTTTCCTATACATAATTATTTTTAAAAAATACAGTTACAAAAATTGTTTAACTTATAATTCTTTGCAATTAAATACTTTTCGAATTTAACTTAGCATGTTGAGTTATCCGAATTTTTCGTTTTTCAGGGAGAAAAACCTTACTTTTCGAATTAAAAAAAAAAATTACAAATTCAATTTAAAAATTGAAATTTTTTAACATTAAAAAAAACATTAAAATTATAAATAGTGAATTTTCAGAAATTTTATAGACTATTAAGATTTTGAACATTTTTATAAACCTTTAGACCTAAAAATTTGAAAAATAAGCTATAAAAATATTGAAATTTATGATAATTTGGTTTTCTTATAGTTATAAAAAAATTACTGCTTCAAAAATGTTTAAATTATTTTTTAAAAAGAAATTTCGATTATTATCACTATTATTCTTTATCAAAAATATAGTATGAGACAAAAAAACTTTTTAAAAATTTAAATTTACCGTTTTCAGCATGCAAAAATCAGATTTTTCGACATTTTAAAATAATTTATAATTTATTAGAAAATTCCTTGATTTTTTTTAATTTAAAAATTATTCTCAAAAAAATGTGAATTTTCAGAAAATTTATAGCCATTTTTAAGATTTTTAAAAAATTCCTGAAAGCCATGCTAATAATAATTATTAATAAAAAAATTTCTAAAAATTATTTAGCGGCCACAAATTAAAAAAAAAACAATTTTAATGAAAATTTGATTAAAAAATTGTTAAAATAATAGTTTTGGAAAATTTCTCGCTTAACGGACGGCTTTCGGAGCTAATGAATGCATCAGGGATGAAAATAGACTTCATTCTCATTCCAAATCTGTTTTTAAAATTTTCTAAAAACCACCGAGAATCCGAGAAAACGGGCCTTCAAAACAATGGCCTAGAAAACGGGACCATCGGCGAAAACTAGTCCGCAGGCTTGAAAAATCCAAACAAAAATAAAAAAACATGAATTTAAATTTAAAAAACATAAACAAGAACTAATATAAGTATTCTACATAACTCCTTAAACACGAAAAAAGCTGATAGGAAAAAGTTCTTCCAGGTGGCCCCTTTTTCTAGGCCATTGTTTTGAAGCTCATTTTCTCGACTTCTAGGTGGTCTTAGAAAATTTTAAAAACATATTTGGAATGAGAATAAAGTCTATTTTCATCTAAGCTACATTTATTATCTCCGTAAAGCCCTCCTTTAATGAAAATTTGATAATTATAAAAATATACTGTTTCAGAAATTAAAAAAATTAATAATTTTTTGGAAATTTTCAGTGTGTTGGGATGTCTTGATCTCCAAAAAATTTTATTTCAGAAAAAAAACCGAAAATTCAAAATTACCTGAAAAGGGCAAAAAAAAATCAGATGTCCTAATTTTTTTCTAATTTATTTTAAAAACTGGCCGATTTTTTAAAGAAAATGCACGAAAAATCTAGAAAATTGGTTTTCTCGCAAGTGTACTGTTCGTTTTTCAAAAAAAAAAAGCAAAAAAAAATGTTTTCACAAAAAAATTTCGGTTTCAGAGATTTTATTGAAATTCACATTTTTCCCAGAAATTCGATAATGGTTTCCCATTTTTTCACAAAATTCTGCACATTTATCAAATTTTCCGTGTTAAAAATATAGATAATATATATAAGATGCTTAGAAAATTTTTTAATTCACAAATTTCAGCACTAAAAAACCTAAAAATGCAAAAAAATGTCAATAAAATATTTTTTTTCAAAAAAAAATTAATATATATATTTTTGGGTTATACACACATATAATAATCTAAGAAAAAATCCTATTTTTTCCAAATAATATTGAAAAAAATGTTCTTTTCTCGCATATAACCAAAACGCAGCGCCGAATAAGGAGGAGCTCGACGAGAAATGTGTGTGTGTGTCCTATCCCATTTCTTTTTTCTCGCATCTTGGGGGAAAATGTGTCCATTTTCTGGTGGTTGTAGTACATATATGCGTGTTTTTGGGGAGATAATTGGCGCTATCGTCTTCCCCCGGATTTTTTTCTCGTTGGAATGGGGGAGGGGGGATGATTTTTGAAAGGGTCTTGATTTTTCGAAAATTTCGAATTTTTTAACAAAAAAATTTTATGTTCCAAGAAAAAAAATTTAATTTTCAAAAATCTATGAATTCCAGTGATCTTGGCTGGAGTCAAGTAAGAAAAAAATGAAATTTTCTCTTGGAAATTAAATTTTTTATTTTTCTCTATAAATTTAAATTCTGTGGTAACAACATCAAAAATACCAAAAAGAATTTAAAAAATTTTTGAAACAGTATATTTTTATAATTACGAGAAAACCAATTTTTCATGGGTTTTTCAATATTTTTTGAAGTTTTTCTTAATCGTGTATTCCCATTAAAAATCCATAATTTAAAAAAAAATTAGAAAATCTGATTTTGCCCCCTAAAAATCGAAAAATTTCAGATTTTCTGAAACATAATTTTTAGAGATACACAGTGGGATAAAATGAACCGAAAATGTCATCACGAACAACGGTTTGTGTGTGTACACCGTTACGACAAATTGCACACACGCAAACATTCGAATTTTTAAAAAAAATGGCATTTTAAAGGCATCTTGTCAGTTAATACGATCCAAATTCACGACAAAAAATCAAAATTCGAATGGGAGCCCGGGTGGTCCAAACAACCATACGAATATGTAGCCACATTCAAATAATTGTGTTTCGCGCCAATTCCGACCGCGTTGCACGGACACGCGCGCATTCAAATTTTTATTTTTTGAACTTAGGACCGCTGCTGTGACGCGTGTATTTATCGGTGTGATTTCGCATAAATTGCATTGTACTAATGAGAGAACGCTCTAATTTTTGAAACTAAGAACAGGTAGGGTCAAATTAACTGAACAGCTGTCTTTAACGCCTACAACGCATGAAAAACTGAAGTTTTTGCGTCAAATACATAAAATATGGCTTAATCTAATTTTTTAAAAATTCGAATTACAAAATTCCGTCCCTGAATAGCTGAATATAACGCGTTTTGTGTAACCGTGCCGCACGATTGCAAAAATTTCACGCCCGCTTTTCTGCGTTCAATTTTTAATTGTCGTAGTGAATTTTCTTAGTTATAATCGGTTCACTTTAGCCCACCGTGATGACAAAACGCGTCAGATTATCGAAAATTTGCCCAAAATTATTATTTATAAAAGTTTTGAAACAGTATATTTTTAGAATTATCAAATTTTCATTAAATTTTTTTTTTAATTTATGTTCTAAATAATTTTTTAAAAAATTTTTATTAATAATTATTATTAGCAGAGCTTTCAGGAATTTTTTAAAAATCTTAAAAAGGCTACAAATTTTTATTAGCTGAATATTCATTTTTTCAAGGATAAATTTTTAGATTTTAAAAAATAAGGAACTTTCTAATAAATTATTTCAAAATTCGGTAAATTTGAATATTTTCAAAGTTTTCTCGTTCTCGTACTATATTTTTGTAATTATCGAAATTTTCTTTAAAAAATAATTTTAAACATTTTTGAAGCAGTGTATTTTTTTAATTATGAAGAAACCATATTTTCACGAATTTCAATATTTTTAGAATTTTTTCAAATTTTTACGTCTATGTGCTTTTTTTTAAACTTTTTATAGCTAGAAGAAGAGATTTTAAAAATGTTCAAAATCTTATTAGTCTATAAATTTTCTAAAAATTCACTTTTTTGTAATTTTTAAATGTTTATTTAAAAATTTCCAATTTTCAAATTGAATTTTTAAAAATTCCAGTTTTCAAATTGAATTTTTAAAAATTCCAGTTTTCAAATTGAATTTTTAAAAATTCCAGTTTTCAAATTGAATTTTTAAAATTTAAAAATTAAGGAATTTTTTAAATAAATTATTTTAAAATTCGAAACGTCCTATTTTTTGTCGATGAAAAACGAAAAATTTCAGTTAAATTTAAAAAGTATCAGCTATTGATTTTTAATTGCAAAGAATTATAATTTTACAAATTTTTGTAACTGTATTTTTTTTTTAATAATTAAAGGAAACAAAATTTTCGTCGTCGAATTTCAAACTTTTCAGAGAACATTTTGTAGAATTTTTGGTCAAAATAATTTTCCGAAAATTTTCAAAGAATTAATTCAAAAAAAAAGTGGATTTGAGAGTTCAGAAAAAATAAATTTCACTCGACTTCTCAAACTTTCTGAGCATTTCTCAGAGTTTTTCTAAAATTTTTCATTTTTATTAAAATTCTCCAAAAATATTTGGCTTTTTTTGAACAATTCATATTTTTTCAAAAGATTCTGAAAAATTAAATTTTATTTCTAAAAAAAAATGAAAAATGTTTAGAAATCCTTCAAAAAAATTCCTGAATTTTTAAAAAAATCTAAATTTTTCTAGAAATTCAGGTAATATCTAAGTAATTTCGAAATTTTCAGAAAAATAGAGGTTTTGCTGAAATTTTAAGATTTCTAAAAATGTCTAAAAAAAAAAAAAGAGCTCCCAAAAATTTTCGGATTTTCGAAAACTCTTTAAAATCTTCAAAATTCACATTTTTTCAAAAAATACTGAAAAAAATAAATTTAACAAAAAAACATGAAAAATGGTCATAATCTGAATTTTCATAAAAATTAACCTGTTTCTAAAATTTCAGACTTTCTAAAATAAAATTTCGATAAAAAAAACTCCCAAACATTTTGTGAATTTTCGAAAATTCGAATTTCTTCAAAAAATGCTGAAAAAATTAAATGTTGAAAAAAAAACATGAAAAATGGTCATAATCTGAATTTTCAGCAAAATGAACTTTTTTCTTGTTCTTCTCAAATAAAATTTCTATAAAAAAATAGCTCCCAAAAATTTTTGGATTTTCGAAACTTCATATTTTTTCAAATTCAAACTTGAAATCTGAATTTTACTAGATTTTCAAGTATATCGAAAAAATCTGACTTTCAGAAAAAATAGCGGCTTTTCTGATTTCATTTTTTCCTAAAACTATTCTTTAAAAATTTCAAAGAAAATTACCCACTATTTCCAGAATTTCAGTTCAAAATTTGAGCTTTCAAAAAAATTCAAAAGATCAACTATATAAAGTAAAAGGAGTAGTATGAAAAGAAGCGAAATAAGAAGGTCTCTATTCAAAAAAAAATTAAAGTGATGAATTAAAGAAAAGCAACAAAAAAAAGGAGAAGAATAGTGGAAGAAGAAAGGCAAGAATGAGTAGAAGCGAGCTTCCGGAAGAAGAAGAAAAATGAGAGATGCATAATTAGGTAACCGAGAAGAAATATATATATAGAATGTATGCTAATGCCTTCAGACTACAATAAATGTGCTCAGAGTATGAAATTCAAAATATTTCAAATTATATTGGCTAAAAATGTCCAAACGTTGTTAAGAAAATGTTTATTATGCCTAATTAAAACGTATACTTCACTTTTTAAGCGTCGAAAATATTTTTCCAGCATTTTTTTTCCATTTTTCATAAGATAAAATATGTCCGGACGTTGTTTTAAACTTAAAATAAGCAATATTATTCAAAAAATTTGGCAAAAATGTCGAAAAAAAATTTTTTTGGAACATTTTTGAAAAAATCGCCAAAAATATTTTTTTCCCATTTTCACCAAAAACTCTTGTAAGATGTTAATTACGGACAATAAAGACGTGTACATCACCCTTCAAGAATAGAAATCTTTTTTTTTGGGCTGAAATTCAAGCTTAAAAAACCCATTTTGGATCATTATTCGGAAAAATGCGAAAAATTGAGTTCCATTGTCATTTTTTCAAATTTTCATCTCTAAGTCTTGTGTTTTGAATTTTTATTTCAACTACAAAGTTGTAGAGTGTGTTAAGAGCTATCAAAAAATATAAAAATCAAACCATAATTCCCGTTTTAAGCGGAGTTACGTCGAAGTAAAGTTTTAATCAAAAAGAGGGTGCACCCGCACAAGGGGTGGGGGAGGAGACAGGCTGATTGTGAATTTTCCGTAAACAAGACTTCAAACTAATCCTCATTGGATATATAAAAATAAAGAAATTTAAAAAAAATTAAATATAAAGAAAATTCTTTAAAAATTCTAGAAAAAATGAAATAGAAATACAAAAATCGGCATTTTTTGTTTTGGCTCTTTCAAATTCTAAATAATCATAAAGTTTCTTGAAATTCGCGCAAAAATAATTCTGAAAATTTGAAAAATTCAGAATTTCGCCTTCAAAATAGTCTAGGGTTCTAAATTTTCCAGTGAGAATCAACAAAGTTAGTGAGTAGTGGAATTTGAGCACTTAAAATTGTGGGAAATTCAAAACACCCTAACTTTTGTTAAAATTCTTGAATTTTCATGACATTGACACCAAAATTATTCTGAAAATCTGAACATTTAGAATTTCAGCTTCAAAATGCTCCAAAATTCTAAATTATCCGATAATTATGAACAAAGTTATGAGCACTTGAAGTTTGGGTCGAAAAATAAGTCAAAATTTCAAGTGGCCATAACTTTGGTTAAGATTCTTGAATTTCCTTGAAATTGGCACCAAAATTATTCCAAAAATCTAAAAATTCAGAATTTCATCTTTAAAATAATCTAAAACTCAAAATTATTCGATAATTATCCACAAAGTTATGGTCACTTGAAGTCCAAAAACAAGTCAAAATTCCAATTTTGCTAAAATAAATATGTCAACCATCAGCTGTACAGAAGGAAGATCAGACAATGTTCAAGGTTTGAAGTTTATGAAAAATGTACAAAAAATAAGCTTTAAAAACTTCTGATAAGTACGATATTGTCAAATTATGATTCACAGTGGGTTCAAATTCAAAATATTTCAAATTATCATGGTTAAATTCAAGCTTAAACAACCCATTTTGAATCTAAATTTTGACACATTATCCCTATTTTCGGCACAAGTTGATTTTTGATCCTAATTCAAAAATTCATATTCTTTCAGAAAAGGTAATGAAAATGTTTGGCTTGATATGATTTTAGACCGAAAAATCGCGATAAATTGAGTTCCATTGTCTATTTTTCAAATTATCATAATTAAGTTTTGCACTCGGAAATGTTCTTTCAACTACAAAGCTGTAGGGCGTATGTTTCAACAAACTGCGACACTCAACAAGAGATTCAAAATAATAATGAGTGCAAGGTACGAAGTTTATGAAAAATGTACAAAAAATAAACTAAAATATCGCCAGAAGGAAAAATAGATCAAATGAGTTTATTACTAATGTTTTTAAAAAACGGCAGAGATTTTAGGTAACCTAATAATGGGCTTTCCAATAGTTTTAAAAATAGAAAAAAATTTTATTCAAAAAAAAGCGTACCTTCTCTCCTCGATTTCTTCATTCTCCTTGGTTTCCATTTCAAGCTTCCACTTAAAGGTTGTCTACATATCTTCGCATCGATGGAATCATATTGTCGACAATTGGTGCTGGAAAAATTCGGAATTTTTTTTATTCGAAAGTTGATTTCAGAAAGTATTTTTAGAGGTGGCTCATAAATATTGGAAAACGATTCTGATACAGAAATTCCATTAGTAAATTTTTTTTAAATTAATTTCTGAAAAGCTGAAAATTTCAGCTTTAAAATTAAAAAATTTTGAACAGTTATGAATTTTTCAAAAAATAGAATTTGTCAAAAAAACAATTCAAGGTGGCTTATAAATACAGTAACACATTCAGACGTTATTTTTTGTAGGTATTAGAAAACTAATTTTAAAAATCTTATATTTTCTAAAAAACTAAAAATTTCGGCTTCAAAATGGTGTAAAAATATCCAAAAAATCTATAATTTCAAAAAAGTTGCTGAAATTTAAAAAATAGAGAATTTTTCAAGGTGTCTCATAAATGTTGAAATTTTTTCAGACGTCAGTTTTGAAGGTTTTTGCCAACCAATTTCAACGTTTCTAGATTTTCTAAAAAGCTGAAATTTTCAACTTCAAAATGACGTAAAACACATCTAAAAATTCGAAAATTACAAAAAGTTACAGTTTCCAAAAACCAGAATTTTTCAAAAGTTCACACTTTTAGATGTTGATTTTGAGAGTATTGCGAACTAATTTCAAAGTCCATTACTTTATTGAAAAGCTGAAATTTTCGACTTTAAATTAATATAAAAAACATCAACAAGCTCAAAAAATATGAAAAGTTATTGAACATTAAAAACCCGGAAAAAAGGTGGCTCCTAAAAAATAGAAACATTTTCAGATGTCTTATTTTGAGGGAGATTGTGAACGAATTTCAAAGTTCATGGATTTTCAAAAATTCTGATATTTTCAGCTTCAAAATGATGTAAAAAGCATCTGAAAATCATAAAATTTCGGAATGTTATTAATTTTTCAAAATTAGCCATTTTTTTTAGTTTTCAAGATGGCTCATAAATATAGAAACACTTTCAGAGGTATGTTTTGGAGGGTATTTGCGAATTAATTAAAAAATTTTTAGATTTTTAAAAAGCTGAAAATTCCGGCTTTAAAATGGTGTAAAAACATCAATAAGTTCGAAATTTTTTTAAAAGTTACTTAGATTTAAAAAATAGAATTTCTCTTACAATTTTCAGTATAGCAACATTTTCAGACGTCAGTTTTTGAGGGTTTTTACTAACTAATTCTAAAATTTTTAGATAATCTAAAAAGCTGAAATTTTCAGCTTCAAAATGATGTAAAAGACATCTAAAAATTCGAAAATTTCAAAAAGTTACAGAATTTTCAAAAAAATGTATCGAATATAGCAACGCCGGGCAACATACCCAACAAAAACAAGATAAATGGAGATGTTATGGTAAATTGTACCCATAACAGGTCAATCAATGACAAAACTGATGACAAGGCGCCTGCACGCCCATAGGTGTGAAATGTCAATCATTGGCTCTCGGAGAGATATATGAAATGAGAGGGTGCAGAGAAAACTGCATATGTGTGGGGTGGGGGGCTATATTAGTGATATTGTAACTTGGAGAGATTTAGAAATTTGTATACGTGAATATACAAAAAAAATGAAGAAGATCAAACTTTTTTTTAAAGTAATGTCTGTTTCAAAAACGAAGAATTGACACATTGACTCACAATACATATTTTAGAAGGTTCTCAACTTTATTATCAGACGTCAGTTTTGGAGGTTATTCGCGGACTAATTTAAGAATTTTTAGATTTTGTGAAAAGCTGTAAATTTTAGCTTTAAAATGATGTAAAACACATCTAAAAATTCGAAAATTAAGAAAAGTTATAGAATTTTCAAAAAACAATTTCTCATAAATATGGCAACACTTTCAGACGTCCATTTCGGAGGGTATTTGCAATCTAATTAAACAATTTTTATATTTTTCAAAAAGCTGTAAATTTCAGCTTTCGAATGATGTTAACATCGTCGAAATATTCAAAAGTTTTAAAAAGTTACGTGTGTTTCAAAAAGTAAGAAATTGAGGAAGGGACAAATTAGAGGTGTAATTTCAGACAACTTTATTTTAGGGTATTTATGACAAAATTTTAAAATTTTAGATTTTTTAAAACGCTGAAATTCTCGGCTTCATAATGAGATAGAACACATTTAAAAATTCGAAAAATACAAAAAGCTACAAAGTTTAAAAAAAATTAGATTTTTGCAAAAAAAAATGTTTTTTTTAGATACGTCAACACTTTCAGACATCTGTTTCAGAGGGTATTTGTGAACCAATTTCAATGTTCAGAGATTTTTTGAAAAGCTAACATTTTCAGCTTTAAAATGACATAATATTCATCTAAAAATTCGAAAATCCCAAAAAGTTACAGAATTTTCAAAAATATATATAATTTTTCAAAAAAATCAAAAAATCAAACATTTCAGACTCACTTTTTTGATGGTTTTCGCGGGATAATTTTTAAAAAATTTAAATTTTCTGAAAAGCTGAAATTTTCAGCTTCAAAATGATGTAGAATACATCTAAAAATTCAAAAATCCCAGAAAGTTACACAACTTCTAAAAAATATAATTTTTCAAAAAAATTTTGAGAACATTTTTTCATTATTTTTGGTTTTTCAAAAAAAAAATTCAGGGGTGGTCTTAAAATTTTAACAAAATTCTTGAAACTTCTAAAATCCACAAAAAATTCAAAAAAAAGTCCAAAAAAGTATCCGGCGAAAGCAAAAAAAAAAACGCCTCATTCATCTAGATTCAGCTCCTCCTGGGCTGGTATGAATGTATAGTGTATTTTTATTTGTCCTCCCTTTCTCTCTTTGAACAAAGGAGGAGAGGACAAAAAAAGATATCAAATCTCTTGGGAACATCTTCGAAATCGAGTTCACGCCTTCTTTCTCCTTTGTTTTGCAGGAGAGACTACTTTATTGCGAAAAAAGAAAGTCCCCAGGAAAAAAATGTGAACTTTTTGAAAGGGTGGTGAACAAAAAAAATGGTGCAAATTGGGTGTTTTCCATGGAAATGATGTATTGTTCGGTAGAGCGCGTTTGCTTCGCTTAGGCTAATGATTGCGACATTGGTTGGATTTCGGGAATTTTCAGATCAAGCTGGAATTGAAATTGGATTTTTTATGGAGCCAATGAATTATCCAGCAAAAATTGGAGATTTTTCTGCAATTAGATATTTTTGATGACGTCACATATGTTTTTTTGGGGTCATACAAGAAAAAAATTAAAAATTTTAAATTTAAGATTTTGAAATATTCATACCTTTTCGAAAATTTTGAATTTTTAGAAGTTTTTTACTTTACTTTACAGCTGAAAGTTTCAGCTTTTCAAAAAATGTATGAATTTTGAAATTGGTTCACAAATTCCCTCAAAAACTGACGTCTGAAAATGTAGCGATATTTATGTGCCATTTTGGAAAGCTCTTTTTGAAATATTCATAACATTTCGAAAATTTTAAATTTGCAGATGTTTTTTATACCATTTTGAAGCTTAAATTTTCAGCTTTTCAGAAAATGTATGATCTTTGAAATTGGTTCACAACTTCAATCTAAAACTCACGTGTGAAAATGTTGCGATATTTATGAGCGACCTTATTTTTGATATTTTTTATTCTAATTCTATTTTTTGAAACATCTGGAACTTTTCACTTCTTTTTTTTGAGTTTCTATACATTTTTAGCACCATTTTTATACTCAAATGTTCAGCTTTTCAGAAAATCTATGGACTTTGGAATTGGGTAACAATTACCCTCAAAAACCAAGATCTGAAAATGCTTCATTAATTTAAAATTTAATAACTTTTCAAAATTCTTGACTTTAAAAAAAAACTTCAAAAATACCTTTAAAACTCGAAGTCTGTAAATTTTTCGATGTTTATGAGCACCGTTAATTTTTGAAAAATTCTGGTTTTTGAAAATTCTGTAACTTTTTGTAATTTTCGAATTTTTAGATGTATTTTACATCATTTTGAAGCTGAAAATTTCAGCTTTTTAGAAAATATAAATTTTTTGAAATTAATTCGCAAATACCCTTTCAAAACATACCTGGGAAAGTGTTTCAATGTATTTTTTTTCGAAAATTTCCAATTTTGAAAAATTCATAACTTTCCAAAATGTTAGGATTTTTAGATGCTTTTTACCTCATTTTGAAGCTGAAAAAATTTCAGCTTTTTAGAAAATTCATGAACTTTGAAATTAGGCCACAATTTCCTTCAAAAACTGACGTCTGAAAATGTTCCCATTTTTATGAGCCACCTGTTTTTCTGGTTTTTTAAAAGTTCAATAACTTTTAATATTTTTTGAACTTTTAGATGTTTTTTATATTAATTTAAAGCTGAAATGTTCAGCTTTTAAAAAAAGTTATGAACTTTGAAATTAGTTCACAAATGTTCTTAAAATCCGGCGTCTGAATGTGTCGTTTGAACCACCTTTAAAAAAAATTTTTTTTTTTGGTTTTTTAAAATAAAAAATCTCAAAGGCAAAGGTTTTGTTAATTTTCTTCCGATAATTTCAACTGACGCACTGTCTTTAAGGTTTTGAAAATTAAAAAAAATATGAAATTAAATTTATGATCCTTCCAATTTTCGAAATTTTCTTAAGAAACATTCACAAGTGGAATTTCGTGTTAAAGTGAAGTGCAAACAATTTTTGATCCTCCATTTTTCATTCTTGCACTTTTTCATCCTTTTGAGAATCCTGTGGTAGTTGTATACATGCCAAATTAAAATTTGTTTAAATTTAAAAGTTTATCAACAAGTACCATTTTTATCACTCTGGGGTTTTTTGTTACCAGCTTCTTTTCTTATCAATTCGAAAGGTTTTTTTGTTATTGAAGATAACTGATCGAAATTTGATTTTTATTTAGATTTATAATTGGCAAAAAAACTATCGTTGTCACATCGAGGGGCAAATTCCAAGTTCTCGTGTTCGCGTCGAGAAATTGGGATGCATGTTCTCGTGGCGACAACGAGAAATTGGGTTTTCATTGAAACACTCATAACTTTTTAAGATGTTTGATTTTGCAGACGTTCTTTACATCATTTTGAAGCTGAGAACTTCAGCTTTTCAAAAAATGTAAGCACTTCGAAACTGGTTTAGAAATGTCTACAAAAACAGACGTTTAAAAGAGCCACTCTTAATTTTTTTTTGAAAAAATTCTAGTTTTTTAAAAATCCATAACTTTTCGAATTCAAAATCATTTTCGATGTTTTTTACAACATCTTAAAGCCAGAATTTTCAGCTTTTCAGTAATGCTATAACTTTTGAAATTACTTCACAAACACCCTCAAAAACCGGCATCTGAAAATGTTAAATTTTTGTAAAAATCGAGACTTTGAAACACCAATAACGTTTTTAAAAGTTTTGAATTTTCAGATGTTAATTATATAATTTTAAAGCCGAAATTTTCAGCATTCCAAAAAAAATAATAATTTTTGAAATTGGTTCAGAAATGCCGTCAAAGGAGGCATCTAAATGTGGTTCTTAATTTATGTGCCACCCTTTATTTTTTCGTGTTTTGAGAGTTCAATAACTTTTCGCATTTTTAACCGTTTTAGATGATTTTTACAACATTTTGAAGCCGAAATTTTCAGCTTTTCAGAAAATTAACAATTGTTGAAATTGGTATGGAAACACCCTCAAAAACCTGCATCCGAAACTGTGGCAATATTTATGAGCCTTGAATTTTTTGTTGAAAAATTCTAGTTGTTTAAATATCAATAACTTTTCTTATTTTTAACATTTTTTGTTGTTTTTTACACCATTTTAAAGCTGAAAATGTCAGCTTTTCAGAAAATCTATGAACGATGAAATTGTTTCAGAAATACCCTCTAAAACAGACGTCTAAAAGTGTTGAATTTTTTTACAAAAAGTTTAATACCTTTATTGTTGAAAGTTCAATAACTTTTCAAATTTTTTGAATTTTTAACTGATATTTATACCATTTTAAAGCTGAAAATTTCAGCTTTTCAGAAAATTAAAAAAATTATGAATTGGCTTAGACATTCTTTTACAAATAGACGTCTGAAGTGTTTCTACATTTATGAGCCACCTTGAATTGTTTTGACATATTCTATTTTTCAAAATTCAATAACTATCCAAAATTTCTGAGTTTTCCACCGATAATTATACCATTTTAAAGCCAAAATTTTCAGCTTTTCAGAAAACTTGCAATTTTGAGAATTAGTTTGAAAATGCCCAAGAAAACACGTGTCAAAACATGTATCCATATTTATGATCCCCTCCTCCCCCCGCCCAGTTTGAAAGAATCTCACTTTTTTTCCAAAAGCACAAAAATTGACAAATCTTTTTTGAAAAAAAAAACTCCAATTTCCTTCCCCAACAACACAATTTCGAGTTTTTTTTGATTAATGAATCGAATATCCAACCTTTTCCCCCATGCACTTCAATAAATCAAAGGGGGGGGGGCACAAATTTCATCATTCTTCGAAATTTCGTTCAAAGTAAAGCAACTGTCGATCATCAGAAAAAATGGAGCATATAAAAGTGCAGATCATTTTCCATTTTTTCCAGAAACTAGGAGTTTCCCCCGCCGCCGACGTTTTATAGCTTTTTTCGATTACTTTTTAGCAGTAGTACCCAACCCCCCACCCCCCAAAAACATGTTTTATTATGTTTGTTAGATACTTTTATATTGATTACCAAATTTTTTTTGTTTATTTTGTGATAAGGAGCTAATTTTTATCATTTTTAACGTTTTTACCAAACTCAAACAGTGTACTTACCCCCTGTTTTCAGATGCTTCTAAGAGCTTATATTTTGACGGCCCTGTTGGCAGGGGTCACCCAGGGATTTCAATGTTCACCAGACACCATACTAAGAATGGCGACGGATAAAAGGACGAAGCAATTGGAGAAGGAGTGTCATGAGCAGAAGACAGGACAGGAGACTTGTGCAACGAAGGAGGATGTTGAAAAAGCGTGGAAGGAGTTTGAGACGGTTTCGGTGGAGTATAAGGAACATGTGGCGAAATGTCGGGCATATGTGGCGGAGAAGAGTGGAATCAAGGGGAAGAGGGATTTGGAGGATCAGGAGATTGGGATGGGGGTTAGAAGGCATCATGATCATGTTGGAAGTGAGTTGAGAAGTCGGTTAAAGATAGGGTGCAGCTATATTTTTTTTTAATTTGCGTCTTACTTCAAAAATGTCAGCAATTTCTTATTTTTGTACTAGTTTCTTGAAAAAGGTCCAGATTTTCTGATACTAGAAGAAATTTCCAGTTTTTCAAGACCTCAAATGATGATTTTCAGCAAAGATATCGAATTTTTGAAAAAAAAAAACATAGTGAGCTACTTCAAACCTTTGAAGCTTGCCTCAAAATCGCGCGAAACATATGATTTTTGAAACAAATTGCTAGAAAAGATCTAGCTTTTATGAAACTAGAAGAAATTTCCAATTTTTCGAGACCTAAATGCTAAAAATTAGAGGATTTTTGGCAAAGATATCGATTTTTCGAAAAAACAAAGTGAGCTACATCAAACCTTTGAAGTGTGCCTCAAAATTGTCCGAGATTCATGATTTTTACATTAAATTGCTTGAAAAGGTCTAGTTTTTCTGAAACTAGAAGAAATTTCCAGTTTTTCAAGACTGAAATCATAAAAATTCGAGAGTTTTCAGCAAAGATATCGATTTTTCGAAAAAAAAAACGTTTAAAATTTCAAACCTCTGCAGGTTGTTTCAAAAATGTCAGATATTTCTTATTTTTAATATTTAATTGCTGGAAAAGGTCCATATTTTCTGAAACAAGAAGAAATTTCCAATTTTTCAAGATCAAAATGCCAAAAATCCGACGATTTGCCGTAAAGGTATCGATTTTTCGAAAAAAACAAATTGAGCTATTACAGCCATTTGAAACTTGCTTCAAAATTATCCAAAATTCATGTTTTTTTAATCAAATTATTGGAAAAGGTCCAGATTTTGTGAAACTAGAAGAAATTTCCAGTTTTCAAGACCAGAATCTTGAACATCCGAGGATTTTCCGCAAGGATATCGATTTTTTGAAAAAAAAATCCTGAAAATTTCAAACCTCTACAGTTTGCCTCAAAATTGTCCGAAATACATGATTTTTGTATTAAATTGCTGGAAAAGGTCCAGATTTTCTGAAACAAGAAGAAATTTCCAATTTTTCAAGATCAAAATGCCAAAAATCCGACGATTTGCCGTAAAGGTATCGATTTTTCGAAAAAAAACAAATTGAGCTATTACAACCATTTGAAACTTGCTTCAAAATTATCCGAAATTCATGTTTTTTTAATCAAATTATTGGAAAAGGTCCAGATTTTGTGAAACTAGAAGAAATTTCCAGTTTTCAAGACCAGAATCTTGAACATCCGAGGATTTTCCGCAAGGATATCGATTTTTTGAAAAAAAATCCTGAAAATTTCAAACCTCTACAGTTTGCCTCAAAATTGTCCGAAATACATGATTTTTGTATTAAATTGCTGGAAAATGTCCAGATTTTCTGAAACTAGAAAACGATTCAAAATTTTCAAGCCGAAAATCTTATCATTTCTATGCATAATTTTCAGAAAATTTTCTACAATTCACTATTTAAAATATTTTTTAAAAACAAATTTCACCGTTTCAAAGAACACGTTACACCATGTCAATTGTCAAAAAAACAATTGTTCATTAACTAACAACTGCCACCGCATAAAAATAAATTAAATTAAGCGGATTTCAGGACATCAACATAATGAAGATCATAAGAAAAGAGAGCACGAAGACCGTGATCACCATAGAGTGAAACGAAGTGCTGGTAGGAATTATTATGACTATCAATATATCAAAAAGCTGAAAAATTTAGATCATGATCCAACTGATCCAAATATTGACCATACTGGACATAACCATAGACGTCGTCGAAATCCAGACCATGATCCAAATGATCCAAACGTTGATCATACTGGACATAATCACAAGAGAAGACATGCAGGAGCTGGTGGGTTCTTTATTATCATTTTGATTTCAAAACTCTGGAAAAAATACCTAAAATATGTATATCCCTCACATTTTCAGATCACGATCCAACTGATCCAAACATCGACCATACCGGACATAACCACAAGAGAAGAAGTTTGAATGCCGGTACGTGTTTTTACAGATTTTATGAAGATACTTAATGCCATCGCCAATGATGGTTTTAGGTTTGAGCACCAGAAATTATCCCATTGAAACTGAAATTTTTTGGAATAATTTATTGTATCAATCAATAATGTAGAGAATCATATTTATTTCTAGATCACGATCCAACTGATCCAAATATCGACCATACTGGACATAACCACAAGAGAAGAAGCTTGAATGCTGGTATGCTCATTTATTTTTAAAAAATGTCTGGAAATTTTTGGAATTCCTTGAATTACACATTTACCACCTGAAGGTTTGGGTCCAAAAATAAGTCAAAATTTCAAATGATAATAACTTTTGTTGAAATTAGTTAGTTTTATGAAATTTACATTAAAAGGATCCTATTAATCTGAAAATTCAGAATTTTAGCTTTAAAATAATCCAGGATTCTAAATTATCCGATAATTATCAACAAAGTTATGACCACTTAGCGTTTTCAGAAATTTTAAGAACAACAACTTAAAATTAATATTTTTCAAAGATATTGATATCAAAATGTAGATCACAATCCATAGAATCTAAAAATCATATTCAGACCACGATCCAACTGATCCAAATATCGACCACACTGGACATAATCACAGGAGAAGAAGCTTGAATGCTGGTAAGTTGTTTAAGAACAGGTTATACGTGGAATTTATTGGGTTTTTTTGGTGTCAAAATGTAGAAAATGAACCTGGAAGTCTATATACAAATTATCAGGCAAAAATAGTGATAATTGACTGGAATTTTTGAGCTTTGAAAAAAAAAATTTTTTTCGTGCATTTTGTTTAATTCCAAACTGGGAAGTGCACTAATTTCTAGTGAGATAAAATTCTGAAAATTATAAAAATCTGAATTTTCAGAATTTCAGCTTCAAAATGATCCAAGATTCAAAATTATAAGATAATTATCAACAAAGTTATGACCAGTTGAAATTAGGGTCCAAAAATACGACCTTATTCATAATTTTCGTTGAAAGTCATTAATTTTTATGAAATTTACATAAAAATGCTCCTAAATTCTGAATTACCCGATAATTATGAACAAAGTTATGACCACTTGAAGTTTGGATCCAATAAAACAGATAACCTTAATTTTAAGAATAACTTAAAATCAATATTTTTCAAAGATTTTGATATCAAAATGTAGATCATAACCGATAGAATCTAAAAATAATATTCAGGCCACGATCCAACCGATCCAAACATCGACCACACCGGCCACAACCATCGCCACCGTCGTCATCGTTCCCGCCGTCAGACGTGCTCGTTAGTCGGCCAGGAGAAACTCACTCAAATGTCCAACAATTTCACAAAACATTGTGAAAGAGAAAACATGTAAAAATATTGATTTTTCTGAAATATTCGTTAACAATCCACTGATTTTTCAGCTGCCTTCCAATGGAGGACCTACCCGCTGGCGCCCAACAAGACAAATTCAATGAGATTCATAAACTTCGCGCCAAAAAATATTCCGCTTATTTGACCGAATTATTCAAGTGTCACGGCAAAATCTAATTTCTTTTATATATATTTTCCTCAAATGAAATAATTATTTTTAAAATCTACTAAATTTCTAACCGGTGAATAAAAACGTCAATTTTCATGTTTTCGATCTTATTTTAACGCTAAAATCGTATGTTTTATTGTTTCTTTGCCAATATTTCAAAAAAAAATTTGGAAAAACTTGAAAAAAAGAAAAAATAATAATATTATTTTTAAAAAACCCATAACTTTACCCTAAGACAACCAATTCTTTTGATTTTTAGCTTATTTCAAAGCTAAAATTGTCTATTTTCCAATAACGAAGCCACTTTTTTTTTAAAACCCGCAATTTTTTAATTTTTTTAGAGTTTTTATTAAAATATTTGTCGAGGACTAGATTTTTTATTTGCAAAAGTTAGGCCATAATGTCCAAGTGCGCTCTATTGCAATGGTCGATTTTTAAAAACAACATTTTCGCTTTTTCTCGATTTTTTATCAAAAATTGGGATTTTTGCTATTTTTAACAAAATTTTTAGAAAAAACTAATATTTCCAGTGTACAAAAAGCAAAAATGTCCTACAATTATAACAGCTGGGCTAACGATTTTCAAACTGATAGGTTTTTGGCGAATTTTTAGCAGTTTTTTAATTTAAAAAAATTTTCTAGTTTTCCACCGGGTTCACAAAATGGATGGCGCGGCACAAATTCGTACAGCCAGCATGAGGTTTTGTCGAAAAAAAAAGATTTCTTTTAAAATACACGAAAAAATTGCAGCAATACAATCCGGCGTATCCATCTTTAAACGGAGGTCCGATTAATGATTATTATGGTCCAGTTCAGGTGTTTTTTTGTGAATATTAAAAAAGAAATCTAGGAAAATATAAGCGGGGTGAAGAAAACTTGAAAATTAGGTACAAAAACTACAATATTTCGACAAAATCTCATGCCCTAGTAACTTTCTTCATTTCGTTTGTATTTTCTTGATTATCTTCATTTTTTCTCACCATTGAAATAATAAAAATATGTACATTTTACAGGGTAACGCGGCTAGAACTTTTCCGGCCAAAAAGAGCAGCATCCGGAGCAATATTCCCAGGAAAGGCGGGGAAGAATCGTCGTCGTCACAAGCGCCGAATTTTGTGCTAATCGAGACGGAAATTCCAGGAGGTTCAGTTCCAGCCGGACGAGTAGAACCACAGAAACACATCCAAGCAGCGGTAGGAGGCACAAGCTCTCCGAAAAAGAAGGGAAAAGTGGCGCATATTAAGAGAGGCACATCGTTTTCCAAAATTTTTAGAAAATCACATCTTTTGCAGGTGGCGGAGGAAACTTCAAAGCTGGAAGAATGCCATATTATAACGGGTTGAATCAAGGTCATGGCGATTGGGCGACTTTTCAGCAGTATTCGCAACAATCGGTTGGACGAGGTGGCGGAGGAAAAGGGAATCGAAATCATAGGGGAAGAGGTGGACAGAATGGGAGAAGAAGGTTGCATAAACCGATGAATTCGAAGGATGACATTCCGGTGAGAGTTGTTTTTTAATTTATGAAAGAAAAGTGAAAGGGTTGCCAATTTAAAGGCTTTTTTGGAAACGGCAATTTTATAAGTGGCTGGAATTTCGGAGACAAATTGTAGGAGTCTGGAGGCCTTTTTTCAGTATTTTAATCGTTTCCCAAATCAAAAATCATCAATTTAACGATATCGCCAATTTTTATTCGAATTATAGCTAAAATAAATAGGAAATTCTGATTTTTCCTAATTATTCAGCATCTTGGGACACCCTGTCTTTAGAATCATGGATTTCTTGAAAATTTATATAATTTTCTATTTTTCAGTTCGTCCCAGTCGATGACAACACACCGGTTATCACCATTCCCTGCGCTTCGGAGAATATCGTCGCTTTTCATGGTTTTGATAGTGTTTTCACCACGCAGCACAATGTAAAATCGAAATTTTTTTAACGATTTAAAATCTATGTCCCATTTTAGTTCCCTGTACGCGTCGATGATAAAATCTACAACAGTTGTGATCATTATTATCAAATTCGAAAGATTGTTGACCTGACTGGTGTTGTGCCAGACATTCTCAACGCTTCCGTTCGTGACGCCACCACTGGAAAAATGCTAGGAGTGGCTCCGACAGAGAAGAAAGCTTCGAATACATTGGCCAGGGAGATTCTTAAAGCGGCCGGCGTTGAAAAGGCGAAGGTTGACGAGTGGAGATTGACGAAAGGTCTCGAAGCGATTCAGACGGCCTTATTGGCGAAAGTGTCGCAAAGTGCGCATTTGAGAGAGGCGTTGAAGGAGACGGGCAACTCGGCACTGGTTCATGCTTACATCGGAGATAGTATTTATGGGACTGGTTGCGGGGTTATCCAGATTCGTAAATGGTTGGACGAGTTGAAGAACGCTGGAGTACAATCTCTCAAAGTTCCTGCAACGTTCCCAATGACGGCGGAAAGTGTTAAAGGATGTCCGGTGTTTGCGCAAGGAAGGAATATTTTGGGCGTTATTTTGATGCAATTAAGGTAAGAATATTTTGTTTTGAAAAGTTTAAATTTCAAGGGTTTCTGGACAAAAATAATGTTATTTGAGAAAAAAAGGGGCCAGGGGGTCCAAGGAACAGTATAAATTATTTCAAAATAATCGTTCTAAATAACCGAAGTATGTTTGGTTTGGTTTTCTAGGCCTAGAAAACCAAACTTCGGCCATTTATTGAAAAAAGGGGGGATTTTTATATTTTTTCTATTTTTTTTTTGTTTTTTTTTCAGAAGTTTAAAATATTTCTTAATTTTAAAATGATTATGATGTCCCCGAGACAAAAATGTTGGTCTCAATATTTTTACGTATAGTTTAGGTTGAAAGTGGGAAATTTAGGGTGAAATTTTAAAAATACCAGATTTTTTGCAAAAAAAAGATATTTTTCTGAAAATCCATTTTTCTAGCTAAAATGTTTAGTTTTTTGAACATTTCTAGACTTTTTAAAAATAGATTGAACAATCGCAATTTATCAGTTGTTTTAAAGATTAGGGTATATTATTAAATTTTAGGCTATTTTTCCTAGAAACTTGTCAAAATCGATATTTTGGAATTAATCTCTTGAAATTTATTGATTTTTTTAGGGAAAAAATTCGCAAAAATGAAATCGAAGTGGCGAACATGACGGAGACATTCGAAGCGCTTCGAAGCAATGGCACAGAAGAGAAAATGGACACGACAACTAATAGCCAAGGGTTCGTAATTGGTGAAAGTGTTCCACATATCGCCACGTTCTAAAACTCAAATCTGTTACAATTATACTGCACATTTATTAATTATATCCTGTTTATATTTAATCGATCTCTGTATTGGTTATCGAGAAGACACACTTTCTCATGTTTTATTTTATAGTTTTAAAAGGAACCCAACGAAGAAAAAAATAGTTAAAGTAGGTTGTGTGTTCAAGCATGTGTTCGCTTGGCTTTTTGTTTTGAACGAGCGATTGTGTCGGAAAGCCCGGATAGGATTGCCAAAGCGATTAGAAGAACGAATGTACCGCCTGAAGAGAAATTAAGGAGTGGAAAACGCGCTCCAATGAGAAATTGATTGGTTTATCATTGGAGCGTGTTTTTAGAGAAGAGGGAACTCACCACAACATGCTAGGAAGATGGTTTTTTGGGCAGTTGTGTAGGTGACCAGTTTTTCGTAGGTGAGATCAACTGAAAGTTGGAAAAATTTTAGGAAAGGTAGTATTAGGACATTTGAAAGCGAAACAGCGGACTATTAGATGAAAAGAGCGGATCCAAAGTTTTTTAAAAACTTATTTTTAATATTTTGCTTGAAAAATAGTTGATAATTAGGATTTATAGTTTGTTTTTCTCGGTCATTGAAAAATTCCGAGATTCCTGGTTTATTTTCTAACAATTTCCATAAAAATCATAATGGACCTATGCAGAAACTAAAATTGCAAACAAATGCAAAAAATTCAATGCAGAAACTTGCAAAAAATTGCAAGAAATGTCAAGAAATTGCAATTTTTTGCAGCCGATTTACGGTAAAAATACGGTAATCGTTGCGAGACCATCAAAGGTTCTTACTCTTCGCTGCGAGACCCTCACAAATTTCACAGGTGTGCGTCCAAAAATACGGTCAAGAGCCGTTTTCATTGATGGTCTCGCAACGATTACCGTATTTTTACCGTAAATCGGCTGCAAAAAATTGCAATTTCTTGACATTTTTTGCAAGTTTCTGCATTGAATTTTTTGCATTTGTTTGCAATTTTAGTTTCTGCATAGGTCCATAAAAAATGACGGTTTCCTTCGAAAATGTTGCGAAAAACTGTACTATTTTCATTTTTTGTTGAAAAACACCCGAAAAATAAACAAAACACGATAAATTTGAAATGTTTCTAAATTAAATGGCCTGGAAAAACAAATGGGGGGACTAGAAATCAGAGTTCAGCCATGAGACAGACTTTTTTACACATTTTTTGCAGTAATCTGAAAAAAAGAGGTATTTTATGGATTTTAATAACTTTTTTGCACTCTACACAAATCGTACTAGGTTTTCAACGATTTTTCTAGACAATTTTGTTTTGCACACTCATTTTCTGAACTTCTAAGTGTCATTTTTAGAAATTTGCATATTTTGAATTAACAGATAGGTAAAGCTATAACCTAAATCTTACGAGAATCTGGATCAGTTGTGGTTGCGTCATTTTTCGAAGAAACTGTTGAAGCCTGAGATGCTGAGCTAGAGGAGCTGGAGCCGGAAACACTAGAAGAACTGGAGCCCGAAACACCGGACCCAGTAGTTGCGGTGGTTTTTGTAGTTCCTGTCGAGTTGGAACTTGCTCCAGCTGCTGAAGTTGTCGTAGAAGGAGCCTTGGAAGAAGACGACAAAGAATAGGTGGTCGTTGTTGTAGAATTTTGGGCGTAAATTCCGGTGAGGACTGAAATTTTTGTTTTTCGAAAAGTGTGGAACAAGCAGGTACACTTACCAACAAAAATAAGAAGAAATTTCATTCTGAAATGCTGAATAAATTTCGAAAAAATCCCCAATTTCTTCGTCGCTACATTTTCCATGGTGATTTTTTGACGATTTCCATGGGAATTGAAAAAAATGAACAAAAAGAAGTGAAACAATTTTATGGACCCGAAAATTTAAAGCAAAGGAATGGAATGCACAATTATTTTTCTAGTTCTTCTTTTTCTCCGGATTACCGGAAGATGGTGATAGGAACAAAGCGAGGCCGGAGATGAGGATGATTAGAAGAGTCCACCAGGTTAGGGAGTGTTGTTCGTTGAAGATGAGGTAGCCGAGAAGACCCTGAGTTGATGGAATAAATAGTTTGAAAATGTTAAAAGTATGGTTTTTAATAAGAAATTATGAAAAAAAAATGGAAAACGAATAAACAAAACAGTTCCAGGAAACAGCGAAAAAATTGGGAACTCGGTAAATGGCCGAAGAAAATAATTGGTTTTCTAGGCCATTTTGAAAACCAATTATTTTCTTCGGCCATTTAACGAGTTACAACTTTTTTTCGCTGTTTCCTGGAACTGTTTTGTTTTTTTTCATAATTTCTTATTATTACAAAACCATATTTTTAAGATTTTAATACTGTTGCCTCATTTCTATTCCAAACGCGCTCCACAAACTGGCACTTTGCCAACACACCTTCTAAAAAACAAAACGCAAACGATTTCTCACGTGAACAACGTGAAGCGTTTGCATTTTGTTTTTTAGAAGCTGTGCTGGCAAAGTGCCAGTTTATGGAGTGCATTTGGAATAGAAATGAGGCAACAGTACCATTTCGGTTGTTTTTTCAATTATTCCAGCACATTACTAATTCCCTTCAGAATTTACGAAAAAGTCGTAAATTCTGAAAATTTCGAGAATTTTTCTAGAGATCGTTTGTTTTTTTACAAATTTATTTTCAGAAACCTAAAATTCCATGCTTCCTACCGTAATCGCAAAATTACAAGCCATATTAATGACCAATGGTTCGGATGTTGATTTGGCCATTCCTAGGGCCGTCGTATATGCGGCCCACATGAAAATATTCGCCAAAATGAATATAAGAAGACTGGAAATCGCCTAAAATATTGATTATCTTTCAAGATAATCAAAAGAGAACTAATTAAGTACCACAATTCCCGAAATCTCCGAATCGAACGCCAATTTTCCCGATATTGCGCCAATCGATCCACATGTTCCGGCAAGTGCCGAATAGATTGTTGATGTTTTCATCTAATTCAATTTTTTTTGGTTTTTTTTGAAATTTGTCTATTTAGGTAATGATGCCGCGTCGAATAACGGGATTTTTTCAAATGTTCATTCAAAAATCCACCAAAGAAAAACTAATCTCGAATTAAAATTCTAAAAATTCGTAAAAATCAAATGAGAAGAAGAGACAAATTCAATTTAAAGAAACAATTTTCAAATTTCCTATGGAAACCAATTTATGCTGCAATTTTGTTGTTGGCAACATTGAAGACGTTTACAACATCGGCGTAGACCTGGAAAATTTTAAAAATTTCCAGAATTATTCTAAAAAGAAGCTCAAACAAACCTCTTCAACCGGTCTTTCACTCTTAACCTCTCTCACCATTCCCAAATGATCATAATGCTTTATAATCGGGCATGTTTGATTGTTGTAGGTTTCGACGCGTTTCTTCAATGATTCTTCGTTGTCGTCGGTGCGTCCTTGCCCTGGAAAAATTGATTTTGATGGATTTGGGGCTACAAACTACAAAAATGTAGCTCTTTTTTATTTCAATTTTAGAAAAACATGCTTTTTACATAATATTATTCATTAAAAATACACTTTTAAAAGCAGGATTTTAAGAGAAAAATAATTCCAAAATTTTAATTTTGAAAAATTACAGTTTCAGTGAAAAATTAATTAATTTCTCAAAATACTTTTTTTAATGAAAACAATGACCGCAAATTTTAATTTTCAAAAAAATTTAAATTTCAGTAAAGAATTAAATCAATTTCTGAAATGATTTTCTCAAGGTTCTATTTTTAACAATTTCGAAACAAATTTGAGAAAAACTCGATTTTCAGCAGACTTTCTAGAATTTACGTTTGAATTTCTGAAAAACACAGTTTGTATATAACTGACAACAAAGACTAATAAAAAATAAGCACTGAATTTTCTGCAATATTTTTAAAATTGGAAAAAAAAGCAAAAAATTTCTGATTTAATGATAAATCATCCCCATTTTAGGAAAAAAGATCGATTTTCAGCAGAATTTCTAGAATTTGTGCTTGAATTTCTGAAAAGTACAGTTTTCGCATAACACTGATTACAAAGACTAACGAAAAATATGCTTAAATTGGTTCTTTTTCGGAAAATAATAATTTCAAAAAAATGTGTTTTTTAATTAAAAATGTCTGTTTCAGTGGAAAATTGTCTTAATTTTTTTCCAGCAATATTATTCGGTTTTATTCATTAATTTTTAATTCTGGAAAATCACAAGATTTTACAAAAATCTGGAATTTTCATAAGTTTTTCAAAAAAATTACAAAAAAATGTGGTTTTTAAACTCTCGTCAGTTTCAAAACCCGCTTTTCCATCCATAGCTCTTGAGATGCGCTCTCAATCAGAGTTCAAACTACAAACACTCGTTTTCTTCAAAATTCACCTCTATTCAAGCATCTCCCAATACAGATCTCAACCGGACACGAAAGGAAAAGCACAAATTGCTCATTAACCTTTCCATTCATCTCCGCACTCCATCCTTCCAAATTATTCTGATTCCTTGGGAACCCGTCGATCAGGAATCCTTTCGCCTCTCCGCAACTGTTCATTGCCTGCAAATTTATTAATTTTTTGTTGATAATTTAAAATTCTTCAAAAACCACCCACATTTTCCAACAATTGACATGTTATCTCAACCGGAACGATTGTACCATTCGTGATATGTGTTTCTATCAATTTCCCTACTTCACTTCCTTCTCTTTGTCTTTCGGCTCTTAGGAGATCTCCGGCTGACAAGTGAACGTATCCAAGATTCTGCAAAAAATGTATTTTTCATTTTGAAAAAAAGAATGCTATACTATATTTTGAAAAGAATATATAAATATTTGATTGGGCAATGTAAACATGCCCGTAAACCTCTATTAACAAAAAAAAACATTGTTTTATTGTCATGTTGATTTTTTATTGCAACCAAAAATTAGTTTTTGGTCCAAAAATACAAAAAAGTGGTGTAATTCCTTCAATATTTCGATTTTTTCAAAAGTTTTCCTGAAAACTGCTTTTTGAAAACAGTATGCACCTTTAAAACATGATTACGGTAGTTCGATGAGGCGAATTTCATTCAAAAGTGAATTTATAATAATTTTTGGGGCATTTTTATAGGTTCCAGGCAATTTTCGACTTTTTTCCGAGTATTTATTCTCAAAAATATTTTCTGAAAACGTTGTGCACCATTAAAATTGGGTTACGGTAGTTCAATGGAGCGAATTTTCTCCAAATATGAAATTTAAAAAATGCTGACTAATTTCTGGATTTTTAGTGTGTCGTTCTTCTCAAAAATTATTTTGTAGTGTTCCTGGAAACAGTGTGTTACTTTAAAATAGGATTACAGTAGTTCGATGTAGCGTTTTTACGTTGCCACGGGGTTTTTTTTTACTACCGCTAGCACTGAAAAAATTGACCCTCATCAATAGAGCGCGCTTACTGATTGCGGCCTAACTATTGTGCGAAACTTCTTCCATAATATTCTTCAGCCATTTTTATTTGTACTGGGACGAACATTATGACCATTTTTCTGTACTTTTGCAAATTTTTATGTTTTTTCACCACTGTAACCTTTTTTTTGTGATGTGTGGGCATGTTTTAAAAAAAGAACTAGTGCGATCTAATATGTATGTAAAAAGTCTTAGAGGTTTGAAATTTTAACACTAAATTTGCTAATTTTTGAGAGTTTTTGAAGTTTTTAAAAATCACGACGGAAGTTTTGAAATTTTTGAAACTGTAAAGTTGAAGGTTAGATATTTACACGCTTTTTGAAAGTAATTTCGGAAGTTTCGGTGTTCGGATACGTCTTTCATAGAGGAAATAATAGTTAGCATTTAGCATTTTTTTGAGTTTTTTTTGAGTTGTTCGCAATTTTTCCAAAAATCCTATTCCTTTTCAGTAAATTTGCTTTTTTCACACATTTTCATACTCCACATTATCTAAGAAAAGAAAAAGCAAAATGCATATTTCAATTTATTTATTCAAGGGGAACCGATCCAGCGGCTTTCTTACCGCGAACACACAACGAGACCACTAGACTATTGCGTTTTCTTCAGAGAGAGTGTGTGTGCGCGCAAAGTGCGCTCTATCTCACTCGTGTCCACTCTCCGTAGTAAAAAAACCCCCGTGGCAACGTTGCAGCTCGATTTTTGTACTTTTTTTAATGGAAAAATGCTTTTCAGACAAAAAAATTAGTATTTAATACTCCTGTTTACCTATTTTCTGTTTCAAAAGGGATTAAATATAGGGATTTTGACGAAAAATCGAAGAAAAATACTCATTTGACGGATTTATAACGCTGTTAGACTACAAACTACAAAAAAGGGCTTTCAAAACGCTGATAAATCACAAAAAATGCATTTTCAGTAGAAAACTTGAGATTCTGGTGTTATAAAAATGATTTTAACAAAAGAAAAACGTTATTTTTACCAAATATTATCAAAATTCGTAGTTTTTTGGATATTGTACGTCTTGTTGTAGAAAAAATAGGGTTTTCAATAGAATTTTCAGCTTTTCAGGGGGTGTTCACCAAATTATGGCATGAAAAAAGAGCTCCTTTTAGAAAAATAAAATTTTTAAAGCTTTTTTACGAAATTTTTAAACTTTTGGTATTTATTCAGCTTCAATTTATAGAGAGCATCCCCGTTTGAAAAAAACGCTTTTCCAAAAAAAAACTCCCAAACCTCCTGAATCTTCGCACAAATCGTTCCTTTTCCAGATCCCGGTGGGCCAAGCACAAAAACCACATTATGAACCATCTTGTCGCCTAGATGTAGATTATTATGATTATTAATAAAAGTGCAAAATGCGCGTCCTCGTTGTTGTGGTTGTCGCGATAAAAATGACGAAACTGAATTCGGTTGAGGGGTCGCCGAAAACGCGGAAGAAGGTAGACGAGAGTGCCCGAGACGCAGACAATGAAACACTTGTTGGAAACTACTGCGGATCGATGCAGAGATATTGGCTGGAAAAGGGAAAATGTGTGTGGGGGGAAATGGAAAAAGAGGGGGGAGGAGTTGTTAATTTGGTAAATAATGGAAAGCTAATTGTGGAACTTTTTTCTTTGATTTTAAGGATACTGAAAATATTCTAAAAAGTCACGTGTACTCTATAAACTCAAATAAAATTCTATTAAAATGACACTTGAAGTTCTTATCATAAAAATTTCAAACAATAGCGAAGCTTTCTTATCTTTGGGATTATTATTTGCGGGAAAAAAACGGAAAATGTGTCAAAAATATTCAGGAATGATAAAAAGTTGGGGTTTTTTCAAAAAAAAATATTTTTTGAAATTTTCCATTATTTTCGCATGACATTTTCCACATCAACCAATTCTAAATAAAGGTACACTGATCAGGTACAAGATACAAAATACAATACTATTAAATGTGACTAGAAACAGAAATATACATTAAATAAACGAAATTTGATTTGACAGTTCGAATTTGTCCAAAAAAACATTAATTGGACTGAGATCTATCTGTACGGTATTCAAAATCACCTCAAAATAATACTATCTAATTTTAAAAAAGAGCGTTACGGAGCCAATTAGGTCTAGAAGATGGAAATAGGGCTCCTACTCAATCCTTCTGAAAAATTCGCAATAATTCGACTATGAAGAGCTATAACTTGGCTCAAACCCAATTTAAATTACCAAAAGTGTTTGGAACTAATTTATGGGTCTTTTTTTTTTTTGAAAATATTTCGTGCTTCGACTAAGAAATGGTCGCAAAATGAGCTCCATGATGTTTTATCCAACTGGGACGTATTTTGACAAGAAAAACTGACCATTTTTGAAATTTACACGAATATAGGATTATTTTCCTATTGTTCCACCACTTAGAATCTTTATTGATGTTCGTTGAGTATTTCAGAAGCCATTAATTGTTTGTCCATTCGAAAATAATGGTCAAACAGAAAAAATAAGCGCAAAAAGTGAAAAATTGACAATTTTCTAAAAATAGGTCAATTTTCTATCATGATTGAGTGCAGAACAATGTTTTAAAATATTGAAATGTGAATACGTGAGAGGAAACACGTCTACAGACATAAATTCAAATTTAATTTCATAATTGATCAGTTTTCATGGTCAAAATAAGTCGCAGCTAAAATTTGGTGCTTCGACTAAGAATTGGTCGCAAAATGAGCTCCACGATATTTTATTCATCAAATTTGGATATCAAGTTCGAATTTTCAGCCTTTCAAGTGTGAAAAACAATGCACAAACCACTTCCTAGCAAAAACGGAGCAAGTTTCATCGAACACATCTAAAAACTACGTATATTGTAGAATGAAGCTCCAAAAAACGCAGAAAATGCGAGAAAACAATTATTTTTCGCATTTTCGACGGTTTCTACGTTCATTTTCCTTTAATAAGCAAATTCTGAAGCAGACAATTAGAAAGAAATTAGGAATTTTTAAATAAACATTGATTTAATTGAAATTTAAGAAAACCCCCAAAATTATTATATTATCCAATCTTCAACAAATGACCCACTTTTAGGTCAAAATTCTGTTATAAAATTTTGAAACAGTGATTTTTTTGAAGAAATTCTACAAAAAATGTTGGTTTATCTCATTTATAGTCACAAATGTCTATTTATCTAACAGTAATGGTTTTGTTAATAAAAATCTCAAAATTTATAAAAATCTTAATTTTTCTTTGAAACTGGATTTTTTCAAAAAATAAAACTCACTCATAAAAACCTCAGGTTATCAACGTTGTGTCCCCCTTGAAACTGGCTGCAATTTTTCATTTTCAATATTTTAGTTTCCCCCAAAATTTTGAGCAAAAGTATTCCAACCTGGTTAATTATCCATCAGAAGTTAGAAAACGTGGTTCATATTTACAAAGAAGTAGTTTATAACAAGGTAAATCAATAAAAGTTAGGGATTTGAAAGAAATGTTACAGGAAAATTGGTTTTTTTCGAGCTTATAAATAATATATGAACCCGTAAAAATCATTTTAGAAAGGTTTAGTTTAGAATATTCATTTCAGGCATCATGTTCTTCGGTATTCTTTCTATTTGAGTTCTTCCAATTTCTTGATGATGGATTTTTCGCATGATGTTCTTCTTCTATGCGTTGGAAGTCTTCTATTGAAACCTGAATTTAAAAAAAAAATAGGATTTTGCCAATAATTTCTCAAATTAATTACCAATTGAAGTCCAGTTGGCACATTCTCATCAATCTCGCCGGCCAGTTCAACATTCTCTCCACGAATCAGCATGAATCCTTGATTTGTTTCGCAATAGAATTTATCAACAAAAGTTCGTTCGACGACATCTTCCAATATCAAATTTGCAAACTGATCAATTGAACGAAGATACCCGACGAGTTTCCGGCCGTCACGTAATACAACAAGTAATTTTTTATCTAATTGGTCGAATAAACTAATCGATCCTGGTAAGTATGGCTCAGGAAGTTCCATTTTTGACCTGAAAAATTGAAATATAGGGCAAAGATGTTAATTTATTTCAAAGAAATATAAGAATTCATTTTACAATGCTAGAACACTTAAAAATTTAAGAATACGCGTTTAATTTTTCTGTTTTTTTGGAAAAAATCACAATTTTGGGAAAAGCTGCAATGATAAGACAAATTCCTACTTTCAAAAAAATTTAGAAACACTATAAATTATTGGAATCTTTAAACTGTCTGCAAAAAACACAAAAAACGACAAAATGCAAAAAAAAAAAAGAAAACGTTAGCGATAGAGAGACGGAGGCACGCAGAGGGTTAAAGGTGCACGCAGCCAACACACCCGTGGGTCTTGCGGTGACCGAAAACATACAGTACACTTCAGTGAGGCCTTGAATTTTGGGACAGAATTCTACTTTTTTTCTTTTTTCAATGTTTTTTAGGAAAGTTTTCAATGTTTTCGGTCGCAATTTTATTCAAATTAGGATTTTTTAAGCTCTAAATATGTCTTTTGTTCAAGATATTGTCCGTTTTTCGTGAAGTTTCGTCAAAATTGAGGTTTTGAAGAGAAAAATAGGAAAAAGAAATTTAAACTTTTAAAAATTACAAAAACTAAATTGAATTTGGATTAACTTTGATTCCGAATTTATTCAAAATAAGCTCTAGTTGATATTCTAAATTAATAACCTATCTCATAGTTTATTTTACAATTTCTAGGAATTGAAAATATTTGAATTCTTGTACTACTTTTACTTGTCTTTATTTTATATTTCGATTCTTCCTTAAATTTTTCATTTTCCAGGGTCAATCATGCCACGTCTGAGGACTGTGCAATCTAAGGTGACAAAGTCACCACGCCGCCCGTTCGAGAAGGAACGTCTTGATCAAGTAAGTTAAATTTTTATTTAGTTTGACCATCGCTAAATAATAAATGAACACCAGAATAATACTTTTATTTTTCAGGAGTTGAAACTCATCGGTGAGTTCGGACTCAAGAACAAACGTGAAGTCTGGCGCGTCAAGTACACTTTGGCCAAGGTCCGTAAAGCTGCTCGTGAGCTTCTCACCCTTGAAGACAAAGACCCAAAGCGTCTTTTCGAAGGAAACGCCCTTCTCCGTCGTTTGGTTAAGATCGGTGTCCTCGATGAGACTAAGATGAAGCTCGATTACGTTCTCGGCCTTAAAGTTGAAGATTTCTTTGAGCGCAGACTCCAAACCCAAGTTTTCAAACTCGGACTCGCCAAGTCTATCCACCACGCCCGTATCCTGATCAAGCAACATCACATCCGGTTAGTTCTCATTCTTCAAAAATTAATTCAATTTCAAAATTCTTTCCTTTTTCAGTGTCCGTAGACAAGTCGTCGATGTTCCATCATTCATCGTCCGTTTGGATTCTCAAAAGCACATCGACTTCTCCCTCCAATCACCACACGGAGGAGGTCGTCCAGGACGTGTCAAGAGACGTACCTTGAGAAAGGGAGACAGCGCCGGAGGAGGAGAAGAGGACGAAGAGTAATTTTGTTTTCGTTACAAATAAATTGTTGTTCCTATGGTTTGTAAGTGTTCTTCACATCATAACTTGGAAGCCTGAACTTGTTGTTCTCAGCGAAAATTTTCAAAAAAATAATTACAAAGATCATAATTTATTTTCTTATACACAAGAAAGACGTTCGAAAAACAATTGAATCAAAAATATATGAATAATAACGAATCAAAAACCCGTCAATTATCAGCAATTCTGAAATCTCGAGTTATTTCCTCAAGCTTTTGAGCCAAATTAATCTCATCACTCCACCCTTCAACAATTTTCTGTGTCAAGCTGATATTATCAATTTGCAAATTTTCCAATCCTTCTGTAGTTCTTTTCAACAATTCATTGTAAGAAGACAAATGCATCTGAACTTCTGGATACTTCTTCGCATTATTTAGCTCCAAATTTTTCTCCATTTTCTTTTGCAAAATGTCAAACTCCTCTTCATCAAATTCCGTCACATAATCTTCATCCATAATGTCATCGATTGAGACTGGCACGATTTCAAATGATTCCTCGTCGGAAGCATCACTAAAAAATGTTTTAATTTTATGAAATTTCCGATTCTTAAGAAAACCCACTTCACAGTATTAAACCGTTTCAACTTAATCTTCCCCATCCCAATTGTCAAAATCTCCTCCATTGCTTTGATCTCTTCCTCAGTGTTCAAATTAATCCTCACAACATCAAAAGCATCTCCTCCTACTTCAACCGACTCAATCTCCTCAATCGGCGGCAAAAGGAACGGTCCTTTCGCTTGATAAACCTGCTTTCCACCATTTTTCTGAGCTTTCATTGTAACCGTAATATCAGCTTCTGCCACTTCTTGCTCCGAGACGTCAAATGGTACCAAAAGACGTGGTTGGGTAGCGAGGACCCATAGGTAACGAAGTGGTTGATGGTAGTGTCTAGAAAATTAGATGAATTGAAGATTAGAAAATGAAAATTAAATATATTTACGTATTATCAGCAATATGATTTGGCATCACTGGGAACAACGAGATGACGGTCAATGCAATTGAAACATTGTCTTTTTTGAGTCCAAATCTGCAAAAACAAAATTTTTGATAGAAAATTCAAGATTTTTAATTTCAATTCACTGTTTCAGATAAATTATTAACCATATTAGTTGAAAAACTATTATTTTATGAATTCTCCAACACCTTCTAAAAAGGCGCGGAATTAAAAAAAAATTAATTCTGAAAATGCACAAAATAATCTGGAAACCAATTTTAATACAACATTCTTGAAAATTCAAAATATTGCAAAAAATCCAATAAAACGCTTACTAGGGAAGTCATTTGAAGTTTACCCAAACAATCTTAAATGAACGGTGAAGATCAAAACTATGAGTTCTGAAAAAATTAGAGTACAATACGAAGGTATGCCTGAGATATGCTCATGTGACGTCACGTATGCGTGTAGGATATGTGGTGTGTGTATGGGGTGCAGACTGAAGTTGACAAGCTTGAATAACTGTAACTCGTGAACGACTCAACCAAATTTAAAGTTTTATAGCTCATTTTGAAGCCAATGAAAAATTCTATGGAACTATAATAACAATTATTAAAAATGATGAGAAACTTAATTAAAAACTTTTAAAAACTGAGAAATTACAAACCTCGATAATACTCACTTTTATCGACTAAGAATAACTTCGAAAGTATTTTTTTCGAATTCCTTGGAAAAAAATACATACGAAATGTTTAAAAGAAATAATACTTCGCGTCCATCTAAGTCTGATTTTTCAGTTTTTTAACGATTATTATTAAGTTTCTTATCATTTTTAATAATTTTCTATTGTCAACTCAATTATTCTTGATCATTGCGTTCGGAAGGCTGCTCAACCTCACAGCCGCTCCGCACGCACGCGACGCGGCTGCAGACACTCACACACACTGAAATCGGCGGGAAAATTAATTTTTCAAATTTTCCAGTGTGTGTGAGTGTCGGCAGCCGCGTCGCGTGCGTGCGGAGCGGCTGTGAGGTTGAGCAGCCTTCCGAACGCAATGATCAAGAATAATTGAGTTGACAATATAACAGTTAAATCACATTTTTTATTGTCTTTAAAATGAGCTATAAAACTTTAAATTTGGTTGAGTCGTTCACGAGTTACAGTCATTCAAGCTTGTCAACTTCAGTATGCACATCATAAACACACCACATATCCTACACGAATACGTGACGTCACATGAGTATATCTCAGGCATACCTTCGTATTGTACTCTAATTTTTTCAGAACTCATAGTTCTGATCTTCACCGTTCATTTAAGATTGTTTGGGTAAACTTCAAATGACTTCCCTAGTTAGTTCTTACCTTCCACCGCCCAAAAACAACAATCCCATTGCTTGATGCGCCGCCACTTGTTCATGATGTTTCCTCGTATTATGTCCCCAACTATCCTTTTCCAACTTTTCCGCACTTCTCAACAATCTCGCATATCTCAACACATTCTTATCACCCGTCGAAACTCGAAGCTGAAAATACTACATACATTTTTAAAATACGAAATATATATATATTTACCACCGCTTTCGCCAGCAAAATCTGCGAAAAAGCCATCGAAACACACGACTTTCCGGCAAAATAAGCCATTCTCTTGTAATCTAGCCGCTTATCAACATATTGCTCCGGCACCACCATACTCATGAATCTCTCGCAAGCCAGCAGCGCTTGCATCGTTTTGTTCGCCGGTCCGATTGGCGAACAGTCACCGGAGAATTTCAGCGCCATCGCGAAACATCCTGCAGATACGGCGTAGAGATACGTCTGTAATATAACAAATTGGATTTATTTCAAAAATTGCTCGATAATTTGTATTTAAGCGAATTTTCCAGTTGAAAAGTGTGAATAAAGGACCAATGAATTATTATTTGTTCAAATATCCTCATTTTTTGTTGTTCTTTTTGTTTTTCATAAACTTTTCTGTTAGTGAGCGTATAATTATGTGGATTGGAAAATGAGAAAAAATGGAAAATTTCTAGATTTTTTCGATTACTCAGCTTAAAATGAATTTCGCTCCAAGACCATTTTGCAACGCAAACCGACCCTTTTTAGATACCGTATGACGTTTTTCTAAAAATCTGCCGAAAACGAATTTTTGTCGGATTTCACTAGTGAGCGAATTAATTATGTCAATTATGTGGAGGTGTATTCTCTTATAGTAGAAAATCAGGTTTTATTGGAATTAAAAAAAATTTTTTTTTTAAACCGTAATTTTTAAAAATAAAAAATAGGAGATTTGGACAAAAACTCAAAGACAATACAAATTTCCAGGGATGGGGGGCGGCCGGCTTCGGCCGCCGCGGCATTTGAAAATCGAGAAAAGCCGCGGCCGCGGTCGGCCGCAGTGCAATGCACACCATCACAAAATTGCGGAATGCACACAATTTGACGAGCAAAATTTTTTATTTATCGAGATTTTCGAAACTAGTTTTTAATGAATAAGGTAAAGAAAATAAAGTAAAAACATTGAAAACTATTCAACATTACGCAAAATATCATTTTCATCATTTAAAATTTTGTAATAAATCATTTTTCGAAATTTTCTCATCTCAACTCCCTGAAAAAGGAGTTAAATCAGTACAATACGCGACGCAAACCGCTCCGCAGGCCGCGGCCGCCGTTTCCCCAGCCCTGCAAATTTCAATCTAAAAACTAAAGAATTCAAAAATTCTAATACCAATAAATCCACCTGTTCTCAATGTTTATATCATAATAGAAAATCACATAGGTGAGATACCGCGGATTTAGCCTAGTAACGAGTTTAACTTTTTTTTTTCACTTGACAAGGTGTAACGACCTTAACTTTTTTAATGAGTATCCAAAAATAGACGTTTGCCTTGACGCACTTTCGGATATTCGTTTTTGAAGTGTTTTTTCAGCGTTTTTGAAGCTTTTTACGGTTTGTAGGCGCCTTAACTTCAAAAAAAATTTTTTTGTAACGAGCTTAACTTTGAGATTTCGAAATGACCTAATCCCACCTATGGAAAATCAGGTAAATTTAAAAAATTTTGAAAAATTTTGAAACCGCAATTTTTTCTTATAATAATGTGTATAAAAACATGATTTTTTGCTGAAACCTCTCGCTGAAATATACTGTAAATAAGCTCCAAATTTTTCACATAACTTTGCAAGCTTTGAGATTTTTCGTATCTTTTTTAAAGTTCGGGGAATCAAACAATTTTTACAACTTTTGAACGCCAAAAGGTACATTGAACTTATTTTCAGTTCATATTACTGAAGATACCATCACTTTTGAATTTTCGAATCTTTAAAATTAGGTTTTTTGAAAATTCAATTTTTTTCTGTTCAGAAATGGCAAAAAAAACCCCTTACCTGAGCCAAAGTATGCCGATCCACAATCTCATCCCAATGCTCATGCTCCGGTGGTGTCATCGGAGCAAACTCGGATCCCGGTAAATGAAACGTCAGGCTATTCTTCACATATCTCAAAATAAACGGCGGTACGCGATTCTCCACCCAATCAATCGAATTCTCAATCGAATCCCACATCACCAAACAGTATGCTAATACTCTTGTGAAGATCTGAAAATGAATAATGATTTCAGTTTATTTAAAAAAAATCCCCCCACAAGATCTGGTCGTATCTTCTCCAATTCTGCCACCGAATCCGGCAGCTGTAATTGTCCGGCAATAAACTCGTTGTTCGTTTTCATGAACATTAATCCAAGGGCAATTGTGGCTGATTGCGATGATAGATGAATATTCACATTTTCACTTTCCTGCAAAAAACATTAATCCGATTTCTAGTTCGAAATAAGAATAAGTGACACCCTATCTTTAAAGTGCGGTCATTTATTCGAAAGCTCAAAATTTTCATTAAAAATATAATGTCTTGAAAAAACTAAAACTTTTTCAATTCCCAGAAAATCTAGACCCTTTCCAGTAATAC
This sequence comes from Caenorhabditis virilis, assembly GCA_964036255.1. Lineage (NCBI taxonomy): Eukaryota > Metazoa > Nematoda > Chromadorea > Rhabditida > Rhabditidae > Caenorhabditis > Caenorhabditis virilis. The sequence goes on from OZ038416.1 coordinate 16,942,168, forward strand.
CAAATTTGGAACAGTTTTGAGACAAGTTACAAGAATTCGTGACACCTTATCTTTAAAGGTGATTATTAAAATAAAATCGTTAAGAATCCTATTAAAAATCGTCAAATTGTATTTAAAAGCAATAAACAACATTTCTCATGCCAAATTAATTCGACAAAATATAAAATTGAGGGAAAAACCACTAAAAAACAGTAATTTTTAAATTTCAGCTTGGGAAAATTTGAAAAATCTTTAAAAATAAGAATTTGTCGAAAAAATGCAAGGATTCTCTCAAATAATTTCTGTTAATCAACTCTTTTATGTAAAATTTACAAAAATTTGAAAAAAAATCCGAATTTTTTCGAAAAATTACAGTTTCAACATTTTTTCAAAAATTGCCATTATTGTTTAGTTAGTGTTTCTACTGGGGATAATGACTTATGCAGAGTACTTATATTTTGGATTTTTAATGTCTGCGGACTAGTTTTCGCAACGTTTTCTAGGCCATTGTTTTGAAGCTCATTTTCTCGGCTTCTAGGTGGTTCTAGAAAATTTGAAAAACATATTTGGAATGAGAATTAAGTCTATTTTCATTTAAGGTACATTTATTATTGTCAACTCAAATATTCTTGATCACGCAAGCTGGTGTTGACCTACCCTGAAAATCTAAGTCTCTCACAAAGTCATGCTATTTTTACCTGCGAGCGGTTGCGCTGCGTCTTTCAGTAGAAAATGAATGATACAAAATTTTTAAGTAGACAATAGCTCCGTAAAGTCCTCCTTTAAAAACCCAACATACCTGAACATGATTCGGTGTCTGACTCGATCCAGGTCCCGTCGAGAACGGCAATGCATTCGCTTCCGGTCGGATCGGGTTATGGCTCTGCGGCAAGAATACACAATGTTTCTGTAAATTGGGGGGTTTATATCAAACATTTATATTTTCATCAAAACGATACCTTCAATCCCCCTTTCATCATACACAACAACCGTTCCGACAAATGCGGAATTTTCTGCTTGAATGGCACCGCCGTCGACGCCACACCATTCCCTTTTCCGAGCATTATGAGTCCTAGTGAGAACCCGGCACTCAGTTTATAGGCGACACGATCCGAAACCGGCTCATCTTCAGTGTTTGGAGCTTTTCCGATCTGAAAAATGAAACGTTCAAACCGACAACCAAAAGAAATAATTTCAGATTTATCAGTTGTTTTTTTGTTAAAGATTTGAAACAGTAATTTTACTTTTTAAAATTCTTAACGCCAGAATTTAAAATATTGAACTAAAATTCGAATTCGCTTCATCCTTAGAAAAACCTTTAAAAACTAAAATCAAAAAAAAATGGAATAATTCTTCTGACATCATTATTTTTTCAAAAAAAAAAATGTTTTGAAACAGTAATTTCAAAAAAAATTTAATTTTTTATGAAATCGAAATTTCGCAACGTTTTCTTAAATTTTGAAAAACAAAATTCCAGCCTTTTAAGTAAAACTCATATTTAAAAAAAATTTTTCATTGCAAATAAAACATTCTCAATCCAAAAAAAAACAGCTTCATTCAATTCTCTAAATTTTTCTGAATTTTTTAAAAATAATCACACTACATTACTTTTTCAGACATTTTTTATTAGAATGTATTCTTATTTTTGCTTTTAAAAATTTCAAACCCTCATTTTTTTGTTTTTAAATAGAGCGTTCTGTTCTTAATTACTTTTAAAGAGACTGCTAAAAAAAATTACCTTTTTCTAAGCACATTATTTCCAAAAATATTATTTGAAATGGTAATTTTATTGTTTTTTTTTGAAATTTCGAAAATTTTTTTGTTTGTATACGTTTTCAAATATAGTGAATAAGATGACAATAGAATTGAAGCCCAAATTCAGAAAATATAACCTTTAAATGAAATTTTTCTGAAATTGAAAAAATTTACAGTTTCAAAATTATTTTTTTTACAATTTTAGATTATTTGGATCAATTTATGTCTTCCAGACGGTTTATATTTTGAAAAGCAAAAAATGCCACCCCTTTTTCACAAAAATATAATTTTAAATTAAATTTAAAAGAAATTATATTCAAAAAAAGTAATTTTCTGGATTTTGCAAGATTTTCTCAATTCTAGAAAAAATGTACAGTTTCACATTTTTTTTGAAATTTCAAAAAAATTCTGATCTTGATTTAAAAGACTCTAATTTTCAATGTGACCCTCCTTCTCTAGCCCTTCTCACCTCATTCGCCAGCTTCTTCGCAATATTCATATTCCCCGAATCGGCGAAAAGCAATCCAAGCGCCGAGATCGCCGCCGTCTGTACCGTACAATCCAATTTTATCTCCAAATTTGTGGGTCCCATCAAAAACGGCAAATAAGTCGCCAAAATCTTATAAATCTGCGTGTCGCACGTCTGGAATTTCGAAGCGGCTAGTCCGAGAAGAAGTGCCACCGAATGAAAGCGGTCAAACGTCGACAACATCTGATGTGCATGATACATATTTATCGTTTCCAAGTGTCCATTGAGCCCGAATCCAAATGTGAGTCCCGCCACGACCGCCGTCGATTTATGCGATTTCGCCGCCATCAACATCCATTCATAATCAATCTTAACCGTATCACTTCCACCCATTTGTAACGCTGTCGACGTACTGTTAAAGAAATCCGCCCATTCCGCATGATACCGGAATACCTGTCAAATAATTTGAGATTATTTGAATAGACGCAAAATCCCCGCTTACCTCACTACCCGGCGGATCACACGTCACCCTTGCTGGATACAACATTCCACCAAGTTTCAGTCCACAAACCGTTATCGGTTGAAGAAGATTCGGCACTTCACTCCTGAACAAGAACACCGATCTTCCAATACTTTGCGCAAAATATCGAATCGCCGTTTGTACCAAAAGTCGATCTTGGATTTCTTTGATATTTGCATCTGCGTCTTTGGTTCTGGAAAAAAATAGTGAAAATCAATATTTCTAAAAAACTTTTTGAAAAAATGAAATTTCAATTTCCCCCGAAAAACAGGTTCTAAAAATTGATTGGGAATTCTACCATTTTTCTGATTTTGTAGGAAAAAAAAAATGAAAAATAGGTTTTTGGCATTTTTTTCCAATTTTTATTTTTCAATTAAAGCATAAATTACAATTTTCAATCCGCATTTTAATAATTAATAATCAATGCTTCAAAAATGCAAAAATTTAAATTTAAAAAACCAACTTTTTCAAATGATGAAAAAAGTCACTTACAAAAGTCCTAAAGCCATTTTTTTCTGAAAAAAAATTGTTAAAAATTATTACTGTTTCAAAGGTAAAATTTTCGTTTTATGGGGATATGTAGTTCAGAAGCACCAAACACAGCAAATTTTCAGAAAAGTGGACAGTAAAACGTTATTTTCTGAAACGGTGATTTCTTATTTTCCTCAATTTTTATTCGATATCTTTTCTGAAAATGTATTGTATTGAAAAACTATTGAAAACTAGGTAAAAAAAGGTGTTTTCAAAAAATGGCCTAGAAAACCAAATGCGGTTCTTCGGCCATAATAATAAATCGGTCATAATACATTTTCAGACCAGAAATCGAATAAAAATTTAGAAAATAAAAATCACCGTTTCAGAAAATAACGTTTTACTCTCCTAAATTTTTAGAAATATTCGGTAATATATATCTTGTTGTAAATTGTTGTTAAATTTTTCTTCTTAAAGACAACGCACTACAACATTTTGAAATTTTAAAATTTTGCAGATCTCAAAAAAAATACAAAATTTTTTGTGATTTTTGTGACCTTTGAAAAACCCCAATATTTTTTCTTAGATTTAGAATTTCTTAAAGACAGAGTACCACCACAAATTTTTGAGGCTATTTTCATATAGAGTGCTTAAGAATAGAATAAATTTGTGCCAACATTTGAAATTTCACGAAATTCAAAAAATGTGTGCTAATTTTCTAACCATAAAGATCTCTTAAAGCCAGAGTGCCACCAAAAAAAAATATTTTTTCAAAATTTTCCAAAATAAAACTCACAAAACATTAACCGCAATGAGCACCGGTTTCGACGTGTCCATCATAACCTCCACATTCTTCACCCTCAGATCATGTTTCCATCTCAACATATGAATAGCGCCATGCTCCTCCAGCTTCATAAAAGCGCACTCTTTCGGCTCCAATCCTCTCATTCCATCATACGCTTCCGCTTGATATTTCAACAACAAAATCCTTATCCCAATACTCAGACGATTGATAAAACTCTTCTCAATTCCAAACAATCTCATCAAGCTCGTCGCCTTCTCCGCACCATTCGAATCTTTCGAGTTGAGGATCTTTCTCAATCCGTCGCCGGTTTTCGCGTTCAGCCCTATTCGCTTTTTCCAATTCGTACCCAACCATAAACGAAGCTCCAGATCAATATTATTATTGTGAATATGTGACGATCCAACCGCAATGATCAACAAAAGTCGAATCACATTTTTCGTCGTTTCCTGCGGTAAATCCGGCAAATCACCCAAATCTTGGCATTCATACAAATCTCCAATATATGCTAATAGATCAAATGGCACGGTTTGTTGAGGTGCTGAAAAAGACCATAACCCGTGTTTCTGATAATGTCTCATTTTTCGGAATTTTCAGCATTTCGTGACTTTGCGTTCATTTTTAAGCTGAAAATCTGAAAATTTCAGAAAATACGTTCAAAACGAGCCAGAATATTTGTGAAAATCAAAAAATGTGCCATTTTGAAAATGAGGTCAACATTTTCTAGTGACCTAATCCTTCTCTTTAAAAAAAACAATAACTCACCGATCGCTGATGTTCCTGCCACAAAATTGTAGCTCGTCTCATTTAGCTCCTTTTTGAACTTCCGTTCATAATATCCAATATATCCAGTTTCGTTGCAAATTCTGGAAAAAATCGATATTTTTGTGGGAATGACAAAAATATAGTCAAAAAACGCTAAAAACATAGGTTACATGAAAAATTCTACGATTTTCAGAGAAGTTGTGAATTTTTTTTAAACTAAATGACTTTTGACGAGATTCTGCGCAGTTGGTCAAAAATTCTCTGCAAATTTTGAAGAAGTCTAAATTTAGCAAAATCCAGAATTTGGTTTTTAAAAAAAAATCTTTCAGTACTTTTCAAAACAAAATACGGGAATGTAAGGCCGAAGTTATGCAAAAAAGTTTTTCAAAAATCACTTTTTAACAAACTTTTATATTTCAAAGGCTCCGGAGAGTTGCTCATCTTCACAGACGCTCCGCACGCACGCACGCGATTACCAATACTCAATATACTGGAAAATTCTCGCGGGAAGGTGAATCTACATTGTAATTAACATTTTTTTTTGCGAAATATTAAAATTATACATCTTTCTGAAACAGAAAGATTTTTTCCAGAAAATTCAAAAATCGTTGAAAACCTATTTTTTTAAACTTTTTCTCCACAATTTCTGCATTGTGTGAACAATATTTTATTCTCAATTTTCGAGGGTATTTGCAATTTAATTAAACGATTTTTATATTTTTCAAAAAGCTCAAAATTTCAGCTTTAAAATGATGTTAAGATCATCGACATACTCAAAAGTTTTAAAAAGTTACGTGTGTTTCTGTGCCATCTATATTTTAGGGTATTTATGACACAATTTAAAAATTTGATATTTTCCAAAAAGCTGAAATTCTTGGCTTCAAAATGAGGTATAACACATTTAAAAATTCGAAAAATACAAAAATCTACAAAGTTTTCAAAAAAAGTAGATGTTTGCAAAAAAAAATTTTTTTAGATGGTTCATAAATATGTTCACACTTTCAGACATCTGTTTCAGAGGGTATTTGTGAACCAATTTCAATGTTCATGGATTTTCTGAAAAGCTGACATTTTCAGCTTCAAAATTATGTAAAATACATCTAAAAATTCGAAAATCCCAGAAAGTTACAGAATTTTCAAAAATATATATAATTTTTCAAAAAAATATGATATAAAAAATTTCAGACTTACTTTTTTGATGGTTTTCGCGGGATAATTTAAAATATGTTATATTTTCTAAAAAGCTGATATTTTCAGCTTTAAAATGACATAAAAAACATCAAAAAATTCGAAAATCTCAAAAAGTTACAAAATTTTTTGGATTTTCAGGGAAAAAAAGGGGAACACACTCACCTGGCCAATATATAAACAATCCTGACAACAATCGGCAAAACATCATACAACAACGTATCAATTCTCCATTCCTCTACCAAACAATGAAGTGCAAATAACATCTTCCTCGCAATTTTCAAATCAAATCCCTCTCCTTCTTCCACTCCGCTTCTCACCTCCACCAAAAGCTCACAATTAAACTGGTCAATCGTCTGATTTCTTTCCCATCGGGTTCCACACTCTTTCAAATATTCTCTCATTCTTTCCATGATTTCTTGCGTATTCTGCCGTGGTTTCATATGTTTCCCGCCAACTTCTAAATCCGGACTCGCCGAATCTTCACGTCTTCCTGGTCGACTTATCAAAATCCCTATCGATTCCATCAAAAACTGCAGTACATTCCTACACTCCTCAATCTCATTAATCTGTTGACACTTCTTCGGCTTCCCCACCCATTTCCTATACATATTCTGTCCAATTTCCTTCTCAACATTCCCCCAACACTGCCTCATTATCTCCGTAACCATTGGGTTCTCAAAACTCGCCGGCATTTCAATCCTACTTATCATTTCCTGATTCCATTTAATGAATCCATTCCCAACATATGAGTGCAATTTCCACCCTTCTCCATCCTCCGCCGCACCTTTTACAAAAATCATCGAAATCCTCTCCGTCCCCCCGTAAAGCACCAGCGAGTCCGTCGCATCCAGCACCAGTGTCAGCCCGCTTTTCTCCAAAAATGTCGAATCTTTACAGGAAATCTGGGAAATTTCCGCATTTCCCTCACCATCGCAAGCCAGCTGGCGTTTTGTTGTTGTCGGATTCGACCAAATCGGGATGATTTTCATCGCTGACGCTTCGGCGGACATCAAATTCAAATAAAATTGCGTTAGGCATCTGGAGGTGAAGATTTTCGAGCATTTTGGAAGTGCGTCGAATCTCGGCTCAGTGTAGACACATTCCAGCGAGATCTGGAACAAAATTGGCAATTTTCCGATTTTTTCAAAAATTTATTGATTTTTTTAAACCGAAATTCAGAAAATCTCCTAGATTTTTTGACCCCTTCACTAAATGCGCTGCAAAATGAGAACATGGGCCTGCTTAGCGCGCTGCTAAATTAGAACATGGGCCTGCTTAGCGCGCTGCTAAATTAGAACATGGGCCTGCTTAGCGCGCTGCTAAATAAGAAGATGGGTCTGCTTAGCGCGCTGCTAAATAAGAAGATGGGCCTGCTTAGCGCGCTGCTAAATAAGAAGATGGGCCTGCTTAGCGCGCTGCTAAATGGAAAATGTAAATACCTTCGACAACAACAAATCCAAATCCGGATCCCTTTCCAACTCGCCAAAATCCACATTATTCGACTGTTTCGTCGCCGTCCTCCCCGCATTGCCTGTTCTCCGTCTCGGCGTATCCCTTATCATCCTTGTGAAATCGCGAAGAAGCTCCGCGTTCCCTTGACTCTGTCGCCATTTCGGATTATTCACAAACGTCGGCGTCCGAAAATGCGACGACGATCCGTTAAAAGTGCCGCCCACTTGTGTTGAAAACGGCGAATTGTGGTTCGAGGTGGTTGGAATTTGTTCCGACTTTCGGATTATCGATCTGCAAAAAAAAACAACGATGAATAGTTGATTTTTTTTTTGAAAATTGGTGAATTCACTTTATCTATTGATGTGAATTTCAAAAAAATTCGATAAATTCGAAAAAATGTTCAAATATATTCTTTTTTTTTAATTTTAGCGAAAATAATTTATTCTGGAACATTGGCAAAGAAAATGTTTACCAATGTTGAAAAATCCAGGAAAAAAGAAACAAAAATTCCTAAAAAATACTGTTTTCAAAAAAAAATTGAAGAAATAAATAGAGGTTAATCAGAGGATCTTCCGACTTCAACTTCGACTATTTCTTTACTGTTTCAAAAATTAGAGGAAATCAATTTTTTTGAAAATAAACCATTAATTAACTGTAAATAATTTAAAAAATTCAATTTCAGAAATTCGAGATGTCGATTTTCAAATAATAAAAGTACCAAAATGATAATTTTATCAATTTTCAGAAAAAAATACCCGTTTCAAAATTTTTAAAACTTTCAGACCTATTTGAATGGATATTAAACAAGTTTTTGCTTTTTTGAATAATCTAGGAAATATTCACAATTGTTGTAAATCAATATTCTTTGGAAAAAGTATAAGCCTGTTTAAAAACAGTGAAAATCTCAAAAAGGAGGTAAAAATCGGGATAATTTTATCAATTTTCATGGCGAAAAAAAAACAAAAATTGAAAAAAATGCAAAAAATAAATATTAGGTGTCCCTAGTGGCCGAAGAATCGCGTTTCGTTTTCTAGGCCATTTCTTTTTATTTTATTTGAAAACAACCCTTTTTGCACTTAGTTTCACAAAGATATTAAAATAAAGGGTCATCTTTTTAAAACGCCAAAAGCTTCCTGTTTCTTCCGATTTTTCGATTTCGAACTTCTGCAACAGACTCCCATATGCAAACTTCCTCCGAGAAAAATTGAAAAATGAATAAAAACAGAGAAAAACATGAAAAATTATTGAAAAAGAGGAAAAAGGTGCAAAAAAAGGATGTTTTCAAAAAAAATGGCCTAGATAACCAAACGCGGTTCTTCGACCATTAGGGACATCTCAGATTTTATCCTTTTTCTTTCTTTTTTCAATTTTTTTTCGCCCTTTTTGAAAATGTCTTATATATTTTTTCCCTTAAAACTACAGCTTCTATCATCAATACATAAACGGTCATATACTATTTTAGTGCAAACTTTTAAACAATTTTGAAACAGTATAATTTTTCTGTAAATTGATAAAAATTGTCCCGATTTTTATGGGGATAAACCCTTTTTTTCTTCAAAATATCCAACTTCTCACAAAAACTATTATTTCTCAAATTTTCAGACCTATTTTGCACAACTATAGTTGTATTGCGGAATTTGGAAAATAATTTTTTTGCGGTTTCAAAAAACCTAGGTCATTTTCAAACCATTTGCATAATTATTGTGCTCGATTAGTGTTGTCTTCTAATTAACATGAATAAATTTTCCAAAAAAATCCAATTTCTTACAAAAATTTTACAGTTTCAAAAAAATCGATAAAAATTTTTTCAAAAAAAAACCTAATTTTGATAATTTTCCCTTTTCTGTTAAACATCAAAATTCCCTCCCCCTTCCTCTTACCTCGCATGCAGATTCCTCTCCAAATTCTTCGCACCCGTTCTCACATTCATTCGGGGTGTTCCCGGCGTTGGTGACCATATTTTCGAGTCGGATGCTCCTGGAAAAATCACTTGTTTTTTCTGATTCGATGCTCTTCACTCCACAATTTCGTCACATCCTCCCTTCTTTACCCGCCCGCCCGCCCGCCCTTCTGTTTTGTCTTTTCTCTTTTCTAAACTTAGTCAACTGAAAAAGCAAATCTGATTTACGCCCTCAGGCCCCCTATACATAACTATATACGCAACAGGGAGGGAGAGAGAGAGAGAGAGAGAGAGAGAGAGAGAGAGAGGCAAAATTTCATTCTCCTCCTCCCCACCCCTTTTCTTTACGTTTACAGGAGAATCTTCGAAGGACTTTCAGCTGTTAGAGAAAAGCACAATTATTTTCAGTCCATTCTCAATTTTTTAGCATTTTCTGAACATTTTCCCATCGAATCTCATCTCCGTCACTTTCTATTAATTATTCATCATATACCTAATTATAAATTGCAAAATATTGAGTTTTGCACTATTAGTCTTGAACTTTTAAACGATCATAGTTAGTCATCCACAGCTAAAAACGCCAGAAAAGTACCCACCAACTCGTTTACAAAAATATATCTACTTTTTTGGGCACCCATCTCAATGTTGCCACCTATTTTGGACCAATTTCAGAAAACTTTGAGAATCCTTCAAATTTCAGTAAATTATTACGATGTTCGTAAATTCCAGATATTTTCAACAATTTTACGATACGATAAAGTTTCTAAAAAATCTAAATTAATTCGGAAAATCCTAGAAATTCCTTTAAAAAAGAGCATTTGTGAGCAATTTGAGCAAATCTCTCAAAATAATTTTTAAAAACTCTAATTTTAATTTAAAATCTCTAAACTAATTTTTTAAAGGCTCTATGACCGATACTCTCAAATTTTGGATTTTTAAAAATTAAATAAAAACTCCCCGTTTCAAATTATTTTTGAATGAAACCCTAGAAACGACGATTCCAATATTTCTGATCCCCTATATCTCTCAAAAAAAAATTCATTTTTAAATTTTTTTTGAGGGTTTTGACAAAGATTTTAATTTTTTTTTTGAAGGCCTAAGGGGACGAAATAAATGGTTTAAAAGTGATAAAAGTATGATTGTTTATAAATAAATTCCAAAAAAATCGAAATTGGCGAAAAAAAACTCCAAAAAAGGCCCATAAACCCGTAGATCGCCCTAATGGCCGAATAAACGCTTTTTGCGGTTTTCTAGGCCGTCTGATTTCTTTTGAAATTTTTGGAAAATCCTCTTTTATGCATAATTTTCTCTGCAAAAAACTGAACTAAAAATAAAAACAAATTTCCAAAAAAGAAATCAGACGGCCTAGAAAACCAAAAAGCGTTTCTTCGGTTATTAGGGCGAAACCCGGTTAAATGTGTTTTTTTTTGTTGGATTTTTTGCATTTATTTAAAAAAATCATCATTTTTCAACCATTTATTTCGTCCCCTCAGGTCTCCTTCAAAAAAATATTAAAATCTATGTTCGAAACCCTCAAAAATTTTGGATTAAAAAAATATTAAATAAAAACCCCCGTTTCACATTAATTTAAAATAAAACACTAAAAACTACAATTCCAGTTGTACTAAAAATTGAAAAAATTAAAAAATATCGTTTTTTTTCTTAAATTCTCTGAAAAAACCCTTTTTTCTCTTTTTTGTACCTTTTTTGTACCCTAAAATGGTCAGCGAAAAAATCTCAAACAAACAAACTTCCTTCTATATAGATTTTTGGTGCTTGGCAAGGCAAAAATGGAAAATTTTAAGACCCCGTGTGAAAGTTCCCCTCCGAAAAGCCAAAATTTTAATTCATTTCCATATGTCTATTAATAAAACCCCGTCGCGTTCCAAACTACAATTAATCCCTGTTATTTATCTCTAGTGACAACTTGCAAAAAACCCTCATAAAAATCCTAGTTTTCTCTGAACATTAGCCCCCCCCCCCCCCGTCCTCTATAAAAAATCCAAAAATCCAACAGATTCCTATCCGATTCGTGATCATAAACCCCCTCCCCCCCCCTTTTCCCCGTTTATTTCCCTCTCATCTCCGTGAGAACAATTTCAGAGCTGGCTGTCAACACCCATTTTTGTCATTTCCCTCGAGTATTTCCATCGGTTCTCTGTTTCAGCCAGCAGTCAACATTTGTGTTTTTTATGGGATTTCTCATCTCGGCGACAGACAGACAAAAATCCGCGCAAAAATCTTTGACAGGGTGGATTTGTCGTTGGTCTCAAAAATAGGCGAGATGCTGACTATATGTGCAAAAAAATGGAAAAGAGGAACGACATTTTGACGCTTTTCGTTGGACACATTTTTATGGCCCATTTCAGTAGGACACTTTTTTCGCAAATATTCTTTTAAAAAATTCAAAATCTGGTATTTTAGATTTTTTTTTTCCATTTAAATTAAGTATAAATACACTCCAGGTACCCAAAAATCAAAATTTCCAGCCTTTTCAACATCGACGTAAATTTTCGAATCGATTGATATCAAATTTCTTAGTATTAAAGAAAAATCTGGTATTTTCAGATGCTTAGCAGATGATAAGCGTGGGGAGCTCCCGGGGGCATCTAAAATCTTATTTCAAATCCAGATTTTCAGGAAAAAAAAGCACAACGTTCAAAAAACCTGAAATTCCCTCCCCTTTTCAGCGTTCTCGCTTAGTTCCCGCTTATTTTTTTAAAAACACATCTATAGCTTCATTTAAGGTGTTTTTTTGTTAAAAATATGAAACACCACTATATTCTCACTTCAAAATGATTCTTTTCTTTGCAAATATTAAATTTTCATCGATTTTAAAAGAGCTCTCGAAAATCTCAAAATCGTGTTTTGAATCGGCAATTAAAAATCAAAGCCAGAACGCTTTTTCAATCGCTTCACTGAAAAAAATGTTCAAAATTTGAAGTGAAATGAAAAGGAGCAATTTATGGCTCATTAATAGACTTCGGCCGTGTTTTTCGAATTTCGTTGCGAGACCTGCAACGATTTCCATGCCGCGCCTTTAAACATTCTTCAATTTATAGGTTTTTAAAGACAATTGCTTACTTAATTTTTTTTCACAATTATTTGAATGAGGCTACATATTCGTATTGTTCTTTTGTACCTGGGCTCCCATTCGAATTTTAATTTGTGCCTTCAATTTGAATCATGTTAACTAACCAGCTAATGCCATAAATCATTTGAAAATGTGGAATTTTATGTTATGACTGTTTTCGAAACAGTATTTTCTTTAAAAAAAAACACATTTTTCTACACTAGTTCAAATTTTCTCAATTAAAAAAAAAATTTTTTTTTCAATTATTGATTGATTGATTTATTCACCGGAATATAAAAGAAGGACATGTAATAAAGTAAAGTAAAAAAAAAGTAAATAAATATAATAACTATTATTGTCAAGATAATAATTTCTGGCCGCTCGTTTTTACTCGCAGCGCGACCGCAACGCGCTTCAGTTCAAATTTCTCGGTTGGTCTTGCGCGTTGCGGTCGCGCTGCGAGGAAATTCCCAACGACACTCCGCAAAACGACCGGCCGGAGATTTTTATCTTGACAAATACGAAAAAAAACTTTACAAGGGAAGTGCGCGAGGTCACCATCGCCAATCGAGTTGAGCCCTATTATTAGACAACTAATAAATTAATTAAAAATGAATTTAATACCATTTTTTTGAAACCGGAATTTTATTTTTTTTTAATTACAAAATTCGAAAAAAACGCGACTTGTCGTTTTATTCTTGATTTTCAGCCTCCAAATTTTCACAACCTCTTCTTTGTTAGAAATACAAATTTCTTCAACAATTCTAGACTTCCGGGATTTATTTTATTTTTTCCTTGTTCATCTCTAGTGACGTTTTGGCGTTCGTTCCTCTTGAAACTTAACCCCACCACCCTCCTCAAAAAAAACGTCTCATTTTGCAACAACTTTTCTTCCTAATTACATATATCAATTACATGTAGCTTCCAAGAAAAAGCTACGATTTTCTTTCGAGACGAACGAGTAGGCGGCGTCAAAATCAACATCTTTTTAACAAATATATAACAAATCCTATGAATTCTGACCATTTGTACCCTATTTCTGTCTCAGGCACACGATTTTTGGTCCCCCTTCTTCAAGATCCCCCCCCCCCCCCAAATTGCCCAAATTTGTCTTCTCACATCATGAATTATTAATCTACGACAAACCGTCTAGCTTTCTCAATTTTTCTCGTAAAAAATAAAAAAAAAAGGTTCAAAACGAGAAGATGTATTCCAGACAAAAATTTCAGCATTCTAAAATAAAGTACACCCTTCTGAATTTCTGAATAAATTTCCATCTTCGTCACAATTTTCCAAGCTTCCCATTAAAATATGCAAAAATTCTCCTTCCTATTTTTTTTTCTGTAATCTTTGCCCCTCTCTCCTTATTTCCCACTAATGTCAGCAATTCTAAAATAGGCACCTTTTTCGGGAATATAGTTCCAATTCTCCAATTTGCATAGAAAATGATGTTCTTTTTTGTTGGCGAGAGAGAAAAACAGACAAATAAACATTTTTTGGTGGATTCTTCGAGTTTTTTGAAAAGAAATAGAATTTTACAAAAAAATTTCAATTGAAATCGTACATTTTTCCACTTCGTTCGATTTTTTTCCCTAAAAACCCTCCTCTAATTCTCTTCCAGAAAAATGGGAAATCAAACATCCCGTCAATTATCAACACATCGTCGACAAGTGGTACACACTTGGTGCACAATTAACAATCATGATCCTCAATTAATAATTGATGCAATTAGTGAAGCGTGGCTAAAATCCGCCGAACTAACACCTACATGGGTTTGGGCGTTGGTTGACCTCCCAGAGACGATGCATTCCACTTATAGACAGAATGCACATTTTTTGAATATGATTAATCAGGTAAGGGAGCATCTGAGCATTCTGAAAGCAACACTGCAATCTTTTACAGGTCCGCGATTTCCTTAATATCCTCATCAAAATACACAAATGTGACCCGGAAATGATAAAAACATTATCATTCCGTCTTGGAGCTCGACATAGGTACCTTCTACTAACTCTCAACCCCATAAAAACCACGATTCCAGACACTACATGAACGAAGGAAACGATAATTGCTACTGGGCGCCATTCGCCCAACAACTTCCAATATCAATGAGCAAAATGTACTTAAAAGTAGTGACAGAGGATAGCAAGTAAGCTTCACTACTTGAAAATTAACCAAAGGTCAAATACGAAAATTCAAAGAATCCGAAAAATCCTACGAATCCGTTCAAGGGGTACCGAAAAAAGTGAAGAGGAGGAAATATGCGAATCTTGGCGGCAGTTCATGTGCATGTTGATCGAATCAATGAAACGAGGATATGAAGGATGCGCGAGTGAGAAGACGCCGTTAAGGCTCAGTATTACAAAGTGAGTAAATTTCGGTTAATATTTAAAAAAATGTTTTTAACATTTCCAAAAACTGAATTTATGCATTTTTCAGGTACTTGCAAAAAAATTAGTTTTTTAATTAGAAAAAACCGTTGAAATTTTAAATTTTAACAAAAAGAACCATTTTTGGCAGCGCTTTTCCACACCTCCCAATTAAGCCAAAAACGCCTTTAACTCTTAAAACCCCTCGTTTTCAGCTCAGCTATTGACATCAACTTAAAAATGTAATTTTAAATATTGACCAAAATTGCAAAAATGCGAAAAACGATGGCACCTCAAAAACCACCAACTTGCGCTCAGAGCTTCGATTCTGGGTGACATTATTTTTTTCGCTACCGTTTGATATAAAAAATAGAATTTTAAACCGATTGAACAACATTAAGCGGAAATTTAGCGTCGATTAAGCGACTCCTCATTTTCAGCTCAGTTATTTTTCATATTTTTTTCAGAAATAGATGTCATTTCAAAATTATGAAAAAAAAATCAACTTTTTGCAATTTATGTGTATATGTAAACATTTTCTAAAAGCTGACAATATTCCCCATTTCATAAAAATATGAAATTCTTCCAATTTGATTGATTTGTTCAAAAGTTACACACTACCGTAATCAACCGCTCGTATTCCAGGTAGTATTTTAACGCCGCTACGCGGCGGTAATGAGAGAAATAGCGTGTAAAATGAAGAGAAACAGAGACAAACGCTAACTTTAGGTTACGGTAACTACCGTAATACTACAGTAATCCGGACCAAATTTTCACAGTGACCTTACAATACTCCAAAGATGTTACCATGAAAGTTTGGTCTCGATCCGACCATTTTGAAAAAAATGTTTAAAAAATTGTAGTACTGTAGCTACAGTAATCCTACAGTAACCCGAGATCCAAACTGTATTTTTGTGAAGCGCTCCGAGAGGCATGATGATATGCCAAGTATGGGACAGATTGGTCGAGGGGTCAAAAAGTTATTCATGTGGAATGCTGGTACACACACACAGAACTATTCGCTTACAAGGGAAGTATGCGAGCTAAGGATAATTGTTTTGAATGGGAGATAGCTCATTGGAAAGATCATATTCTTGTCTACAAGGAACCGTTTTCATTTTTTGCCGACGGACTCCTAGGAACTTTTTATGGTCCCTCAAAGTTTTACCAAAATTTCGTTATTTTCCCTCTCACATATATTTGGTATTTCACCAATAGATTTCAACCGACTTCGTGGTGCAGCGCCAGTGTGTTTGACTAGTGAGCATGAGGTCGAGGGTACGAACCCAGACAATGTTTTTATTTTGTTTTGTTTTTTTTGCTGCTTTTGTGAAGTTTCAAGAGTGTTATATTGTTATACAACCTGTTTTCAAATTTTTCGAAAAGCGAAATTCTGTATTTGCGTTGAAATCCCATGTTGATTTAGCGGATTCTCTGTAACCTTTTTGGGGTTACAGGGCAAAATAGGCGAGATTTTACAGTGCGCAGCAAAATTCCAAAAGGTCCCCCCATGGAAAAATTTTGAAAAAATTTTTTTTAAATGTTCCCATATTATCAGAGGAATAAATATTTAGTGTTTCCCAAAATATTAGCCATCTTGTGGACCTATGGGCCACGTGGCAACAGCTCAAAAAACCTTCAGTCCCTATCGCGCTTTCCAATACAGGTAATATTTTGCGATACACTAAATATTTATAGGAAAGACTCCCGCTGATAATATGGGGAGATTTTAAAATTCACAAAATCAGCAAAAAAAAACAAAAAAAATAAAAAACCTTGTCTGGGTTCGACCCCTCGACCTCATGCTCACTAGTCAAACACACTGGCGCTGCACCACCAAGTCGGTTGAAACCTAATGGTGAAATACCAAATATATGTGACATGGAAAATAATGTAAATTTTTGGCAAAAACTTTGAGGGACCATAAAAAGCTCCTAGGAGTCCGTCGGCAAAAAATGAAAACGGTTCCTTGTAGACAAGAATATGATCTTTCCAATGAGCTATCTCACATTCAAAACAATTATCCTTAGCTCGTATACTTCCCTTGTTAGTAAGAAGAAAGATGTGATATGTCCTAATCTGCTTGCACAATCTTGTAAATCCACTTTTGTGGTGCTGGAATCCGAAAATAGGCTAAAATTTGGAGAATTTTCGAAAAACTAATATTTTCAGTCAATAATCTTTAAAATGGTTTTGAATTTAATTGATTTCTGTTCGAAAAACTGGATCACAATCCAATTAAGCGTAAGACCCCTTTAAACCTTCATTTTCAGCTCCATCATCTCAATGGCCTCCATGCGTTCAACCCGTTCCCGTTCCACATCCCATTTTCTCGAACCCAACACCCTCTCCCCGGCCATCGGTTCGTCAAACATCCAGTATTCAATTTCGTGTCGTACCTCACCATCACAACAAAAACACCGTCCACACACCCCACGTAGATCACTTAGATGACTCGTATTCACCCCTCTTCACTTTTATTATTTCATTGCCGGCTTTTGTTCGTGTCTCTCTATCGTTTTGTTAATTATTATAATCATTATATGTTTATTTATGAGTTTCGATTTGTTTTGTTGTTGTTAAATAGAACAAAAATCGATTCCCACCAAATTCAGCTCCTATGTGTGCTCTTCTCGGCTCTACTGAAAACAACGCCGCCTCTTCTACCAACACAACAACTCCCAATTCTCCCGTCACTCCGTATCGAAGAAGAAGCATGTTTAAAGCGAATCGTGTACAGAGGAATAGTCAGGATTTTAGTGCTTTGAGGTTGGTTTCTTTTTCGGGACAAAAAGTGTTTCTAGACTAAAATTCGTTAATTATAAATGTTTGTTTTTATTTAAAACATTTTCAAAGATATTTTCTAAACTGGAAAAATTCCTGAAACGAGAATTTTTATACCTTTTCAAAAAATGTTTAAAAATTCTGTTCTAAATATAATTTTCTTCAAAAACCTCGTTCTAAAAACCTCACAATTTATAGATAAACAAATCAAATAGGTGAACCCTTGCCAATTCATATATCTTCGATAAAAATTAAATGAAATTGGATTTCTAGGAAAATGTATGTAAACAACACTTTTCAAACGTTTGCAGCAAATTTCCAATCGCGCTCAATTTTCTAACTATAATTGTTGAAACTGTAAATTTTTCAATTAAAAAAAAATTCAAATTAATTTAAAAATTGTTAAATTTCAAACTAGTTTCCGAAAGATCTTTACTAAAAATTTAAAATTTTCCAAAAAAAAATTCAGTTTCAAAAAAATTCATAATCCTTAAAATTTCAAAAAAAAACCAATCTTGGATTTATAAATCCCAATTTCAGAAGATTTCGAAATTAAGAAATCAATAAACAATTGAAAAATCAGAAAGTTCGATATTCCCGTCAGAAAAGAGCATTTGGAAGCTCCAAACAAAATTTTTAAATTAAAAAATTTTCAGTTTCAAAAAAAGTCTTTAAAAAATTCAAAACTTTTATTGTCAACTCAATTATTCTTGATCATTGCGTTCGGAAGGCTGCCCAATCTCACAGCCGCTTCGCACGCACGCGACGCGGTGACCTCCCACTCAACACACTGAAATATTGGCGGGAAAATGAATTTTTCAAATTTTCCAGTTGAGTGTTGAGTGTCGGCAGCCGCGTCGCGTGCGTGCGGAGCTTCTGCGAGGTTGATCAGCCTTCCGAACGCAATGATCAATATAAATAAAACTTTAAAATTATTTGATGCAAAAATTTAGAAAAAAGAGATAAACTTTAAAATTTCAAAAAAACCTCCCCCCTTCTAGAACTCATAAAAATCGATTTTTCGGAAACTTTAAAAAATAAAAAAGCATTTTTTTTTGAAAAATCAGAAATTTTAATATTTATTGTCTGAAAAGATCATTAAAACCATTTTTTTAATCTTAAAAAGCTTAAAATTATAAATTTCCCCCCGAAATTCTTATTTTCACAGAAATAAGCAAAAAAATCAGGATTTCCATTATTTTCCGAACATTTTTCTATTTTTTTTCAAAACTTCGACAAATACATGTTAAAGGCAGCTTATCAGTTAACACTATCAAAATTCAAGGCGGCATGAAAATCGACATTCGAATGGAAGCTCAAATTAACTGACCAACTCTTTTTAAGCACATAATAGAAGACATTTTACTACAAACTACAAAAAACCCCTCCCATTGTTCCAGGTCTCGCCGAATGTCATCCCCTAACAATCCCTCAATCCTCCTAAACAACTGTGACATCCAACTCCTCAAGCTAACCTCTCAACTGGCTCCATTAGAAGCCCAACAGAACCACGAACGTTCCCTCGGAAGAAGCCGACAACATCGGCGATCAATAACCTTATTAAATTTCGATCGTACCCGTTTCCCAACGTCTTGACCAATTTTTTTGTATATATTTTTCAAATATTTCAAAAATTCTGATAAATAAAAAAATAAAATCCAAAAATACTTACCCTCAAAAACCGGCGTTGGAAGTGTTCCCTGATAAACCGCATTCGCATTCGGTGTCGAGTGTCCAAAACCGTTCCATCCGTGTGGTGATCTTCCCTCAATTTCGCTATTTATCACTTCCGATAGGGCGACCACTGGAAAAAATGCGTTTTTTTAACAATTACTGGGACCCATTTCTAATTTTAAAACCATTTATTCCAGAAATTCACAAAAATTTCAGAATTTCTCCGAAAAACCCTGAAATTCTGAACAAATACAAATTTTAAAACGCTAAAACATATTTTCTAAAAGAAAAAAGTTAAAACTTAAGCATTTTAGAATTAAAAAACAATTTTTTTAAAAAATAAATCATTGTGCCCCTTTAAATAATATATATTACGGTAGTTCGGTTATTGGCTAAATTTACTTCTGAAAATACTATAGGATACTTTTAAAACTTCAAAGTTAACGTTTGTTCAATTATTAGCATTTAATTATCGTCGACAATTATTGACAAGTATTTAATAGGATCATTTAATCCGTTCTTGTAGCCAAATTCAGTTATTTTCTGAAAAATTGAAAATTGCTAATTTTTTTTACCAATTTCAGAATTTCTTCGATTTTAAATCCAGGGGCGACACCTCCGCTTATTAAGTTCTTCGTTAAAATTTGAAAATATCATTTTGAACCTCATAGTCTTTTCGAAAGAAAAAAGTGATTTGCGATGGAGCGCACTTGCAACACCTCTAACATCTCCGACATTTTCAATTATATTTAATTTCCAATGAACAACAACCCACTTGCTGGCGACCGAACATCCCGAACATTATCCAAAACCTGCTGCGGGGTATTCGCATTCGACGTATGAACCACCCGCGTCGATTGCGCATAAAGCGTCGAGTCGAAATGCTGCTTCCTCTGACTTTCAACACTTTTAATCGCCGATTGTACTTCATCCTCTTCAGTTTCTCGCGAAATATAGATTCGATGAACGTTTTCCTTCGCATCAAAAACAACCACATAATTATTGGAGGTGTCAATCATTGACGCGTCGTCTTGATGTGATTGCCAACAGAATTTCCATTGCGGTTGGAAGCCTGGAAAATGGGCGGGATTTTGTTTTGCTTAAAAATCCAATTTAGAATTTTATGGGAAACCAAAAATGCACGTTTTTCTTTTCAAAAACCCTCAAAACATTAAATTTTTCTTGAAAAATGAAAATTAAATAAAAATTGAAAACCAAAAATTGAAAAAAGTCTAATTTTGTAATTTTTAACAAATAAAATTTATGATTTTTAGAAAAAAAAGGAACACAGGATAACAATTGTATCTTTCAAAGAGGCGGCACTAAATAAACGCGAAAAGATCAAAATTGGGGTCTCAAAATTTGAAAAATCAACCATTTTCACTAAATTTTGAGCCTATCTAGCAAAATATAACAAAAAAAAAATGATCCAAAACCTAATTTAACATTTTTTTAACTAAAAAATCTTTCTGAAACCGAGTTTTTTTCAGAAAAAAAACAACAAAATACTTATTTTTCTGTTGCATATCATTAACAAATTGCAATTTCTCGGTATTTTTTGAACTGTAGTTCTCCTCAAGACCAAAACGATTAAATGTGTGTCCCTTTAAACAATTTCATGGAAAAAAATTTGTTCTTGTGTCTATCTCTGCAGAAAACAATTAGGTATGAGCCCTAGTGAACCCAGGAGGTCTGAAAAGCCCGAAATAACCAAAAAAAAAGCCGATGTACGGCGAAAAAATAAGCAAAGTGTTATTTTTTCGGCCCAGACAGTATTTTTGGGCCTAATTAAGATATTTTGGGCATCTACGGGTCATTGGGGACTCACTACTGATTTTTGGTAGAATTTCCACAATGATAGACACATTTTTTCTATAAAATTGTCTATAAAACACTTTTTTCCATAAAATTGTTTAAAGTGACACATAATTAATCGTTTGGGTCTTGAAGAAAACTACAGTTCAAAAAATAACAATTTTCAAATAATCTTTAAACGTCGATTTTTCGAATAATTGTCATTTAAAGCGTCAGAAATAATAAAACATGCTAAAAAATTCGTTTTCGCAATTATTTCCCAAAAAATGTATAAAATTTTAAATTCTAAAACCCCCCGCTCACCAACAGTTTTATAAATAACCGGCAACAATTCGCCAAATGGTCCAGACAACGAATAAAGATGAAAAGTGTCATAACAATGAAAAGTCTGCTCATTTGTGGCATCATAGAACCTTTCAATCAATATTCCATCGTTTACAGAGAACACGTTGCGAAGCTGAAAATTGAGTGATTAAGCTGAAAATTCAGCAAATTTTCGCAAAATCAATTCCCAAACCTTAAACGGAATCTCATAATGATAAAAATGATAATCCACCACCGATATGAACAAAAGTCGATGTTCACCACAAATTACTAAAAATTGCCGTTCTTTTGGTGCGCTTTCCTCAAAATTCGCCGCGTTTTTCGACGTTTTCTTGTCCTTTCGGCTGTTCGTCTGCTGTTTTTCAATATGACGATTGGATTTGAACGTGTGGTAGAAGAGCTGAAATATTTTGAATTGAAAGTGGTTTTTCTGGATTTTTCAATTTCAATTTCATATTTTTTGCTTCAAAATATCTCAATTTCAAACAAAAATTGGAAATTTAAACAAATTACCCAAAAAAACGACTAACAACTTGAAAAATGAAGTTGTTTTGAAAAATTCAATGCTATTTCTAGAAAAAAACATAAATTTGAAAAATCCTTAAAATTTTAGCTCCTATAATTAAAAAAAATTTAAAAAATATGTTTTTTTCGATTTTTTCTACAAAAAATTATGATTTTCCAATATTTTCATTTAAAAATTGAAAATTCTGGAATTTTGCTAATTTTTTAAGCTCTTTTTCTTCATTTATCGATTAATAAACGCAAAAATGTCATTTTTTTCAAAAAAATCCAGATTTTCAAGCAAATTCTGGAAATTTCCATTGTTTTTTCGCGAAAATTTTGAGAAAACCGTTAAAAATGGAGAATTTTTTGAAATTTAGTGCGTTATTCAGGTTTTTAATTGTTGCTTTAGGAAAAATATTCAAAATTGCCTCAGATATTCTCTTTCTGCAAATTTTTCGAAAAAATCAATAAAAACTCTGGTTTTTTAAATTTTTCATTCAAAAAATTATATTTTTTACATTTAAACAATGCAAAACAATAAAGTTATATATTTTTATCTTGATTATCAAAAAAAATTAAATTTTTCATTTTTTTTTTCGGAAAAAAAACACTCCAAATACCAACCAACCTTTCTCACAACAAAATCCATATTAAACTGAAATTTCAGCGCAGCGTTTGGCGAATTTCCATTCAAAATTTTGACATCACGCCCCCGTGCGACCACATATTCCACCGAACCGTTCGCGTGCTCAATTGATGTCAAAAGCAACTGATATTGATTTTGCTCGCCGTTTTCAGATCCGCCGATCGGTACGTCGAAACGAGTTTTCGCAGAAATCATATTAATTGACGATGAAGCATTTATCGATGAATTCATACAATTTCAAAATGTTACTCTCTGCAACAAAAAATTAAAAAATGTACGCGTTTTTTTTTGAGAAGGGAAACTTAAGAAATAATAAAAAATTTATTAAAGGAGCATTTTCACGTTAAGTAAATCTTCAAAATTTTATATACAGTTCTTTAAAATATATAGACCTTTTATAAAAATTTATAAAAAACCTTCAAAACGCCGCAATTTTTAATAAAAAAACAAAATTTAAATTCCTAGCTGTTCGGTAGAGCGCACTTTCGTTGCAAGGGTTTATAATGATGCATCTGCATAAGGAAATGTTCGAAAATAGGATAAAAGGATGGGCTAAAGAGAACAGAAGTTTTAAAAAAGTAAAAAAGTGAACAACTCTTGAAAATGTGTGAAACAAGAGTGAAAATGTTTAAAGTCCTCATCGAAATAAACCATTTTTAAGGGTAACACAAAATTGTTCAAAATTTCTGGAAAAAGTTAGTTTTTGGCAGAAAAAAATATTCTTGAAATATTCCCCGTCGTTAATTTTACTTTTTGTGAAACAAGAAAACTAACAGAAGTTTATCGAGAAATTGAAATTTAAAAATTTTGAGAAAAAATTAAAATTTCAGTTGAAATGTGGCAGAGTTTGTGAAAAGTCTATATTGTTGTAGATAATCTTAAAGCCTAAATTGTGAGGAATCCATTTCTATCAACCATTTGTCTTGAAATTTATTTAGTAAGAAGTTATGATCGATTTGCTGAGATGTTCTCGGAAAGCATTTTCATCAGGGATGGGCGGGAAAGACCCCCTGATGGGCGGGAAATTTTTCGGGAAATTTTTTTCCCGATTCCAAAGACCGGGAAATTCGGAAAATTTGAAAATGTAACTCCAAATACTGGTTTTATCCTGATTTTATCGATTTTCCTAGGTTTTCAGAGTTAATAAACATCCAACGATAAAAACTAAAGGATAAAGCAGGAATCAACGCATGATTTTGAATAAAACAAACATTTTTCAGAATCGCATAAATGAGTTAAAAAAAGAAAAATGTTAAGTTTTCTTATTTGAGACTTTGAAATACATATTAATCAATTTTAGTAAAGTTCCGTTGATTTTTGTAGCTTGATCTTCTTGAATTTTTTATTTTCTTGATGTTTTTCTATTTTTACTATTTAAAAAATTTCCCGAAACTTTTCGGGAAATTTTCGGGAAGGGGAATTTCCCGTCATGGTACCGGGAAATCCGGGAAATTTCCCGCCCATCCCTGATTTTCATACGTTTTTGCCTACTATGGAACGGATAATTGTTTAATTTTTTGACCAAAATTAAAATGTAAAAATTAATAGAAAAATTTTTTATCCTGCGGAATATCATAAGGTAATAGATTTTTCTTAAAAATTGCATTTGAAATAGATTCGCTTAGAGAAAATGTGTTGAATTGTCTTCTCTCTCCTCTCATATCCCAGAATTTTACAATTTTCGAAAAAAAAAAGTTACAATTTTAATTGAAAATTACAGTAACTAATTTTTAAAGGGACACACCAGTAATACTTATGTTGGGCTTCGGCACGAACGCCTCTATGCACCTTTAAACTACTGTATGGTTTTGCGCGGGATTTTTTGAATTTAAAATTGTTTTTTTCGCATTTTTTGCAAACTAGGATATCATTTTTGTTTTTTTTCGTTTAGGTGAACCTCGAGCCCGTGTGTTTATTTAATTTTTTTTTAAAATCAGTTCAATAAACGGTTTTATTCCTTCCTAGACTTGTTATTTATTTTTTTTTATCATTCGAAGAAAAGTTGGAGGGAGAATAGACTTATTGGTTGTTTTGTTTTTGGTTGTGCGCGCGAGTTGACGTAGTTTTTGTTTCTTCAACCGTTCGCCTCGTTGTTTTGTTGATTTCTTGTGCGCGTTGCGGTTGGAAAGCGGTTTTTGTGAGTGACGATTTCAGGATATTGTCATCATTTTTTTCTTTTGTCTAGTTTTTTGTTTACCTGAACCTCTGTGCGCGCGAATTGACCTATTTTTGCTTCGTCAACGGTTCCTCTCTTTGTATATCTTTACTTTTTGTGCTCGTTGCGGTCGCAAAGCTGTTTTTTGTGACTGACGCTCTTTTTCTTCCTTTGTCCTCTTGTTGTCATTTAGCCCGGCTATTTTTTTCGCACTTATTTTCTTAAATTATGTTTTCTTACCACTGCTCATTTTGGCAGAAATTTTGCAATTTAAAATAATTTCAGATCAAAAATGGAGTTGTTGCTCGAAATTGAACAAATGAACATCGATAAGGATTTCCACAATGCTTTACAGCATTCGATCGCTGCTGCAATGGGCATAATAAAAACCCGAGAACAGACAAACACGGAAGAGTTGGATAATTTTGTAACCCGCGTCGATAAAGTAAGTTTTTTTTTTAAATTTATTAATATATCATTATATAATTTAAAACTTTCAGATGGACCTTACAAAAACCACAAGAAAAATCCAAAAAAACATTAATTAAGATGAAAAAACATTTAAAAAAGTACTAATATAAGCATTCTGCATAACTATTTATTAACGAAACACGATAAAAAGCTCATAGGAAAAAGTTAGGATAGGAGCCCCCTTTTTCTAGGCCATTGTTTTGAGGCGCGTTCACTCGGCTTCAAGGTGGTTTTAGAAAATTTTAAAAACAGATTTGGAATGAGAATGACGTCTATATTCATTTATTATTGTCTCACAAATTCGGCTTCATAAACGTGAACTTCCCTATTTTGCGAAATAGTGTATGGTGAGGGATAATAAGACAACGCAACGCAACCCTTCCCATTGCCCTCACGCGTGGCGTGTCGATTTTTTTGACAGAGGTTTTTCACGTTTATATAACAGATTTTGTGAACAACTAATAAGATACATTTATTATCTCCGTAAAGCCCTCCTTTAAAGATCTAATTCTATGAGTATTTAGAACCCTGGCGTCAGCTAATTGTCTTAAAATTAATGTGTTTGTTTTCTGATTTTGAATTTTTGTTTTAATCTATTCAGAATCAATTGTTATTTATGAATTTAACAACAAAAAAAAATTTTTCCGTGGGCCCTAAGCAGCTCGCCCAAAACCCAAAATTGCAAACACCATCGATTTTTTTCGCAAATTCCAATTTTAAACTTTTTTGAAACCGTAAATATTTTAAAGAATTTATCCAATTCAAAATTATTAGAAATTATTTCAATTGAAATCGTACATTTTTCCACTTCGTTCGATTTTCTTCCTAAAAACCATCTAATTCTCTTCCAGAAAAAAATGGGAAATCAAACATCCCGTCAATTATCAACACATCGTCGACAAGTGGTACACACTTGGTGCACAATTAACAATCATGATCCTCAATTAATAATTGATGCAATTAGTGAATCGTGGCTGAAATCCGCCGAACTAACACCTACATGGGTTTGGGCGTTGGTTGACCTCCCGGAGACGATGCATTCCACTTATAGACAGAATGCACATTTTTTGAATATGATTAATCAGGTAAGGGAGCATCTGAGCATTCTGAAACCAACACTGCAATCTTTTACAGGTCCGCGATTTCCTTAATATCCTCATCAAAATACACAAATGTGACCCGGAAATGATAAAAACATTATCATTCCGTCTTGGAGCTCGACATAGGTACCTTCTACTAACTCTCAACCCCATAAAACCACAATTCCAGACACTACATGAACGAAGGAAACGACAACTGCTACTGGGCACCATTCGCCCAACAACTTCTAATATCAATGAGCAAAATGTACTTAAAAGTGGTGACCGAGGATAGCAAGTAAGCTTCGTTACTTGAAAATTAACCAAAGGTCAAATACGAAAATTCAAAGAATCCGAAAAATCCTACTGTTATGTTTTAGAATCCGAAAAATCCTACTGTTATGTAAAAATCCTACTGTTATGTTTTTTTTCCGTTATGTTTTTTTTCGAGGATATGAAGGATGCGCGAGTGAGAAGACGCCGTTAAGGCTCAGTATTACAAAGTGAGTAAATTTCGGTTAATATTTCCAAAAACTGAATTTATGCATTTTTCGGGTTCTACGATACCAAAATTTTAATTAGAAAACAATTTTTTTAATTAGAAAAAACCGTTGAAATTTTAAATTTTAACAAAATAATCCATTATTGGCAGCGCTCGCCCACACCTTCCAATTAAGCGAAAAACGCCTTTAACTCTTAAAACCCCTCATTTTCAGCTCAGCTATCTCGCTGGCATCAACCGGTTAAAAATTTAATTTTAAATAACGAAACAATAGTGACCAAAATTGCAAAAATGCGAAAAAGGAGGGCACCTCAAAAACCACCAACTTGCGCTCAGAACTTCGATTCTGGGTTCCATTTTTTTTGCTTTTCTAGTTATTTTTTTCGCTATCGTTTCGTATAAAAAATATAATTTTAAACCGATTGAACAACATTAAGCGGAAATTTAGCGTCGATTAAGCGAAAACCCCCTTTACTTCTGCTATTACTCCTTTCCAGCTCAACCATCGCCATGATTCTGATATAGCGCCAATTAAGCGACTCCTCATTTACAGCTCAGCTCAGCTTTCAGCTATTTTTCATATATTTTTTTCAAAAATAGATGTCATTTCAAAATTATGAAAAAAAATCAACTTTTTGCAAATTATGTGTATATATTAACATTTTCTAAAAGCTGACAATATTACCCATTTCATAAAAATATGAAATTCTTCCAATTCGATTGATTAGTTCAAAAGTTACACATTACCGTAATCAACCCCTCGTATTTCAGGTATATGTGATATGTCCTAATCTGCTTACACAAACCTTTTATTTCCCTCAAAGGAACTTTTCTTGTAAATCCACTTTTGTGGTGCTGGAATCCGAAAATAGGCTAAAATTTGGATAATTTTCGAAAAACTAATATTTTCAGTTAATAATTTTTAAAATGGTTTTGAATTTAATTGATTTCTGTTCCAAAAACTGGATCACAATCCAATTAACCGTAAGACCCCTTTAAACCTTCATTTTCAGCTCCATCATCTCAATGGCCTCCATGCGTTCAACCCGTTCCCGTTCCACATCCCACTTTCTCGAACCCAACACCCTCTCCCCGGCCATCGGTTCGTCAAACATCCAGTATTCAATTTCGTGTCGTACCTCACCATCACAACAAAAACACCGTCCACACACCCCACGTAGATCACTTAGATAACGCGTTCACCCCCCTCTTCACTTTTATTATTTCATTGCCGGCTTTTGTTCGTGTCTCTCTATCGTTTTGTTAATTATCATTATTATCATTATATGTTTATTTATGAGTTTCGATTTGTTTTGTTGTTGTTAAATAGAACAAAAATCGATTCCCACCAAATTCAGCTCCTATGTGTGCTCTTCTCGGCTCTACTGAAAACAACGCCGCCTCTTCTACAAACACAACAACTCCCAATTCTCCCGTCACTCCGTATCGAAGAAGAAGCATGTTTAAAGCGAATCGTGTACAGAGGAATAGTCAGGATTTTAGTGCTTTGAGGTTGGTTTCTTTTTCGGGACAAAAAAAAAGTTTTACAAGGGAAGTATACGAGCTAAGGAAAATTGTTTTGAATGGGAGATAGCTCATTGGAAAGATCATATTCTTGTCTACAAGGAACCGTTTTCATTTTTTGCCGACGGGCTCCTAGGAATTTTTTATGGTCCCTCAAAGTTTTACCAAAATTTCGTTATTTTCCCTCTCACATATATTTGGTATTTCACCAATAGACTACTTGGTGGTGCAGCGCCAGTGTGTTTGACTAGTGAGCGTGAGGTCGAGAGTTCGAACCCAGACAAGGTTTTTTATTTTGTTTTGTTTTTTTTTTTGCTGCTTTTGTGAAATTTCAAGAGTGTTATATTCCTGTTTTCAAATTTTTTGAAACGCGAAATTCTGATTCTGTATTTGCGTTGAAATCCCATGTTGATTTAGCGGAATCCTTTTTGGGGTGTCAGGGCAAAATAGGCGAGATTTTGCGATACACTAAATATTTATAGGTAAGACACCCGCTAATAATATGGGGAGATTTTAAAATTCACAAAATCAGCAAAAAAAAACAAAAAATAAATAAAAAACCTTGTCTGGGTTCAAACCCTCGACCTCATGCTCACTAGTCAAACAGACTGGCGCTGCACCACCAAGTCGGTTGAAATCTATTGTTGAAATACCAAATATATGTGAGAGGGAAAATAAAGTAAATTTTTGGCAAAAACTTTGAGGGACCATAAAAAGCTCCTAGGAGCCCGTCGGCAAAAAATGAAAACGGTTCCTTGTAGACAAGAATATGATCTTTCCAATGAGCTATCTCCCATTCAAAACAATTATCCTTAGCTCGTATACTTCCCTTGTTAAACCAAAATTCGTTAATTATAAATGTTTGTTTTTATTTAAAACATTTTCAAAGATATTTTCTAATCTGGAAAAAAATTCCTGAAACGAGAATTTTTATACCTTTTCAAAAAATGTTTAAAAATTCTGTTCTAAATATAATTTTCTTCAAAATCTCGTTCTAAAAACCTCACAATTTATAGATAAACAATCATTCTTTACAAAAAATTAAAATTTTCCAAAAAAAAAAATTTCAGTTTCAAAAAATTCATAATCCTTAAAATTCGTTGCAATGTCATCACCGTCTAATACTTCCGTCGTACACAGTGACTGGAGTTCTGCGAATGCACCCAGAAAAATTCGGAGAGCATTGAGTTCTTCTGTTTCTGGAAACATTGACATGTACTTGTCGATCGCATGATCTGTCAACAGCGTCTTGATCTGATTTCCAGTAAACGACTGGAAAAAATGCACTTACATCAGCTCCAACTGACGACCAACATTCTTCCAGTTTTTGGCGCGTCAATCCTCGACCTTTCGCTATCGTTCTCAACTTCTCAGTTTCCTTTCGAGTTTCCTCGTAGTCTTCAACCAAGCGTTCAACTTCTTGTTTGACATCTTCGATTTTGATTCTCACGAGTTCCTAGTAGTAATTGAAGGAAAAAAGTCCAAATTTTCAAGGTGTGAAAATGATTGATGACCTGTCACTTTTCTCTTTGATGTTTGCCGCCACCAGGGGTGTGATGAAGCTTCACCTAATTAAAAAGCAATTAAAGTGGGAGTCAAATCAATTAAAAAGTAATTAATGAGGTGTGACTTCCGGTGACTTATGACCTTATTTGGTCAAAATTTTGAAATTACGTAATATCATGCATGATGGGTATCATTTTAATCAGAATTTCATGACGATGACAGATTTCAAGGTGTGAAGATGATTAATTGATTTTTCAAGGTGTGAATTAATTGACTTTTCAAGATGTAAATTAATTGACTTTTCAAGGTGTGAAAAAGTACAAAGGGTGAGATGTCATTCAATTCAGAATTTCATGGGGAATCTGATTTTCAGCATTTCAAAAATAAAAATCTGAAATTGACGTACGTGAACCGTACGTGAAAAATAATTTCGAAAAAAACATCAAGTGTGGGGTATCATTCAATTCAGAATTTCATGGGGAATCTGATTTTCAGCATTTCAAAAATAAGAATCTGAAATTGACGTACGTGAACCATACGTGAAAAGTAATTTCGAAAAAAACATCAAGTGTGGGATATCATTCAATTCCGAATTTCACGGTGAATCTGATTTTCAGCATTTCAAAAATAAAAATCTGAAATTGACGTACGTGAACCGTACGTGAAAAATAATTTCGAAAAAAACATCAAGTGTGGGGTATCATTCAATTCAGAATTTCATGGGGAATCTGATTTTCAGCATTTCAAAAATAAGAATCTGAAATTGACGTACGTGAACCATACGTGAAAAGTAATTTCGAAAAAAACATCAAGTGTGGGATATCATTCAATTCCGAATTTCACGGTGAATCTGATTTTCAGCATTTCAATAATAAAAATCTGAAATTGACGTACGTGAACCGTACGTGAAAAATATTTTTCCAGAAAGTACCAAGTGTGATATATCATTCGAAAGCTAGAGACGCAGAGAAAGGAGTGAGAGATATTTCGAAAGCTAGAGACGCAGAGAAACGAGTGAGAGATATGACGTACGTGAAAAACACCTACAAGACAACAGCTGTGAGATAT
Organism: Caenorhabditis virilis; assembly: GCA_964036255.1. NCBI lineage: Eukaryota > Metazoa > Nematoda > Chromadorea > Rhabditida > Rhabditidae > Caenorhabditis > Caenorhabditis virilis. The sequence goes on from OZ038416.1 coordinate 16,972,966, forward strand.
TATCATTTCCTTCGTCATGATAACTAAAATTTCTCTTTCGTAGCTGTTTAACAGGGAGGTATTTACAAAGATTTATTTGGAAGTGCATTGGGTATTGTGGAATCCATTATATATGTTTTATTGGAATATACTCAACAATACATAAAAAACATTACATCTATTCATTATAATAAAAACGTGAACAATACTGATGCCATTTGAAGGGTGACGATTCAGTGGTATTTCACTGAACTATCTTTTTCGAATTTATCTCTGCTTTATCGCCTAATGATAAACTTTGACATGTTTACGTGGCGATTCAGTGGGATTTCACTGAGTACTATCTTTATTCTGAATTGTCTCAGCTTTAGCGTCTAATGATACACATTAAATTGTTTTAATAATTCACTATATTTTCATAAATACAGTAAAAAAGATGTAATAAACGTGCGTATAATCATTTCAATTCAATTATCGGAAAAATATATATTAAAAAGGAAAAAAATAATAATAATGAAAATAAAAATTGAAAAAAAAACTACGACCATGAAACACCCAACATTTACCACTCAAACACCCAACATTACCTATAATCTATCAAAAAAACATTCAATGGGTAACATCCCCCAAGTACATCTGAAATTAATGCGAGGCTGAAATAGCTGCTTTGACTCAAAGATCAAGATTACTCAAAACGTGGTATTTCATTAATACAGAAATTTCCTCGAGATTCCACTTATCGAAAGAACTGAAAGCTGGTATAGACCTGATATGTATGCCGTTTCAGCCTACTTTTACCAAGAATGGGTATTACCTCTCACAAATTCTACGTTTCCATCGTGTTTCGCTAGAGTTGTTTGAAGAGTTTATTGTCGTGAATATTAATTTTCATGGCCTCATTCAACTATAACGGCCCCACCCGTGGTTTTTTCGAAAGTTATAACTAAATTGACGAATTGGGACCGTAGACTTGGGTAATTAAACCTATATTTTTTGCTCGACCAGAAATATAGTTACTGTGTGATAGTGAGATGAGCTTCAGATTTCGTTGGATTTAATGATTTTTGTATAAAACATTTAGCTTTCTAGGAGTAAAATTTGAATTTCATCATTGTTTTCATTAATTTTTGTTGTGTTTTTGTATAAAACATTTAGCTTTCTAAGAGTAAAATTTGAATTTCATTATTGTTTTATTTAATTGTGTTGTGTTTTTGAGTAAAAAATTTAGATTTCTAAGTGTAAAGTTAAAATGTCATTATTGTTTTCTGTAATTTTGTGGGTAAATTTGCCTGTGTTGATTGGTTACGATAATCACTTATTGATAATGAACTAAAAAAGTGAGTTACATAGTTTAATTCTCTTTCAGCATACATCTGAGCACCTGAACTCAGTTAAAAATGTAATTTTTACTCATTACTACGTATATAAAATAACTTATTGATTGTATTTTTCAGTAAGAGTTGTGATAATTTGATGGGTAACCTGAATTTTGATAATTTGAAACTGGTTTTTCTCGAAAGTTTTGACAGAGGGTACATCAATATCCTAGCATGAGGTGCACTCAAATACACAGCCTGGTGGCGATTAAGCTGCATAGACCTGAAAAATATGAGCATTGTGGGATTTCGCATCCTGTACCAAGAGTTGTAATTACTACAGCTTTATGTGATCTATGACTCAAAACGTATGTATAATATATATGGTATGCTGAACATGAGAAAAATACATTGACGTAAATAAAAAATCTTGAGAAACCATGAAAATGTTGGAGCACATTCATCATAGAAAGAAAAATCAGTTATAAGTGAAAAGAATAAAACCCGAAAAAATTACTCGGGGAAATTGAAAAACCAGAAAAAAAACTGTTTTGTTTCATTTGAAGCTGTTTCCATCACAATACTGCATATAATGAGCTAAAAGTACGAAAAAAATTGGTTTTTGCTATTTGTTTCTCTAAACTCAACGGCACTATTATACAAGTTTACTTTCATATTAGGTTATCGAACACGTAGAATTCAAAAATAATAATTTCAAAAAAATGCTATGTTTCAAAAAAAAATATAGGCCATTTTTCTGAAAATCACTAAAACGAGTTGAGTTTTATTGACTATTGGTTAACGTTTCTGCATTTTTAACTTCTCACACTATTGTAATCTGAAAGAAAAATATTGTTTCTTTCTAATGAGCTATAAAACATAAAAATTGGTTAATGGACCTATTCAGTTTGAAAAAAAAATACAAAAAATGTCGAGAAATTCAATGCAGAAATTGCAGAGAAATGTCGAGAAATGCAGAGAAACTTCAATTTCTCTGCATTGTTTGAACTGGTTTTCTTCAAGACCCAAACGATTTAATATGTGTCCCTTTAAACAATCTTATGGAAAATGTTTGTATTTGTGTCTATGATTGTGGAAATTTTACCAAAAAATCAGTAGTGAGTGAGAAATTGCTATTTCTCTGCAATTTCTGCATTGAATTTCTCTACATTTTTTGTATTTTTTTTTCAAACTGAATAGGTCCATAAGGGGTTCCAAAGCTACATGCTGTCAAAAAATGAATGTTGTTGCAACAGTGAGTTTTGAATGTGATGACGTCACACGTGGGTTAGTGAGGAAAACCGCCGTAATGAGAATTTTTCTTCTCATAGTTTATTAAGATATTATGGTCCTTTCATTTCCACTAAACCTTTAATTCAGAGTCGTGTACACTAGAGTGTACTTCCCTAGTGAGGGCAAAACAACTTGCGCACACGCGCGAAAATTTAATATTCAAATGTTTTTGCGTATTTTAATAATTTCAGTATTCACGTTTCAAAATCAATGAAATCAGATGATTTTTTGAGAATATGCACAAAACGACATAGGCCTGCGAATGAAATTCTAAAATTTCAAAAATATGAAAATTTTTTAAAATTTCAGCGTTTTCAGCTCGGTCTTTATTGTTTCAAAATTAGAAACATCTAGCTATTCTTTGAGAAAATTGAAACTTATTAGGAACGGTGTAAACGTAATTTTTACATCGAACTCACCAAGAAAACGCGAAAATACGAATCATTTCACATTTTCAAAAACACCAGATTTGTGCCCAGTATTCTGGCTCGATCGGTTTGGACCGGGGCCAATGTGTCGGGAGACACATGTTTCGCGGCGACACCTTTACACGGCCATGTGTTGCGCAGCACATGTGTCGCTTGAAAATTCCATGTGACACTTGAAAATTCAATGTGTCGAATGAAACATGTGTCCCTACAAGGTAAATGACACACGTTTCGGTGGATCTTATGTGTCATTTAGCGAAATGTGTCGAATTTTCATGTGTCTATGCGGAACTCTGATTTGTACATCAAATTAATGCGAAGAACTTGAAAATTATAATTTCAGCTACAAAATGATCAAATGGTTACAACTTTTCTTGGAATGTTTCTGTTTTTATGAATTTTTTCAAGATTCAGTTTAAAAAAATCAAAGAAGAAACATTTTTTAAATTAAATAATCTTGTAGTTAATTTAATTATTTATGTTTAACAACGAACCATAAAAAAACCAGGATGCACAGTGAATTTCTTTGAGAATCAATTATTAAAATGAGTTGGACATTGTCTTTAATACTATTACATGCTTAAAAAATGTAACAAATATTACAAGGGAGATAATTAGGGTTAAGGAATCACATTTGGTTTAATATAAGCCAAATATGAAATTCATAGAGATCTAGAAACGAATTTTACACTCAAAAAACGTTTAGCTTTCAATTATTACGGGTGGGGCATTGTCTTTAATAAAGCCTTGGCTTCTTTTTCTCATTTTCACCGTCCATTTCTTCCAGTCTTCGACGTAATTTCTGGATCATCTTCGACATCTCTTCCTTTTCTTTTTGTTCCTAAAAATCAATATTTCTTAAACGAACATGTCTAATAGTATTCAAGAAACTGAAAAAAGGAATAATTTGAATTAATTAATTAATTTAAGTAATTACTATTAAACGCTTTTACTATTCTTTTTTATTTTCTCTTATATATGTATTTACCAGGAAAACTGTCACCGCTTCGCGGTGGTTTTCCTGGTTTGTAGTTCGCCTTCGGCACACTTCAAGGAGGACTTTATGGAGCTCATAAATGTACCTTAAATTGAAATAGACGTTATTCTAATTACAAAGCAGTTAGTTTTGCCGTTTGAAACTTTTTCTCTGCCATTTTTTCGAAGCTCGTTTTCCCGTCTTTTACGTGGCTTTAGAAAATTTTAAAAACAGATTTGGAATGAGTATGACGTCTATTTTCATTTAAGGTACGTTCATTAGCTCCGTAAAGTCTTTCTTTAATATTTTAATGTCATTTACCAATATAATGTGTTGAAAAAACACTGTATTGCTTCTATAGGTACAACCATAAATTTTTTAAAATTCGGTAATCTAAAAGCATTTCTTTGGATTTTGCTCTCTTTAACCTAAGCTCATCATAATTACCTAATACCTTTTTCTACGCCTCGCCTCCGGCTTCGCCCCTAACACGCCTTCGGCGTCACTATCAATTATTTGGCGATTTCACACCTTTTGAATTTAGTTGACGGGACCGAAATTCTTGATAGAAAAGTATTGGAATGCGAGCCGAAGGCACAGAAGAAGCTCGCCTGCTGCTCCCTTCTTCCGTGCCTTCGGCAAGCATTCCAATACTTTTGATCGTTTTTCCAATGCCGCTGCGCGGCGAAACGCTCCTAATTTAAAGTTTAACAATTTCACTGGAATATTCTCAAAAAAAACCAACCATACTTGTCTCATTTGATTACAATTATTTAATCTTCTAAAATGGTTATAATTAGCGTCTTAAATACAGAAATTAATCTGAAAAGGGCTTGATGTAATCTTCGTAATCTACTTCACCTTATTTTTTCCAATTAAAATACCCCTCACAATAGAACGATAATTTTCGTGAATATGCGGGCCCGCCGTTGTGTGACTTTGCGTTGAATGTGCAAACACGGCTCTTTTTTTTCTAATTTGCGAAATTTTTTATTGTTTATTTTCTAACATAATTTTACTGTTTTTTTCACATTTTTTGGTCCAATTTTTTCATGTAACGTTGAGAAAAAATTTATTATTACTTTTTAAGTGTTTTTGAATCACTAATCGTTCATAAACGTCAAAAATAGGGGAATAGTGTGAAAAAATTGGTATTTCTTTCAGATTATAAGATGGATGATGAAAAATGCGCATGTTTTGGGTCTCGGAAAATACGGCGCAGAATTGGAAGAGCCAGTGAAGCTAATAAGAAGCGGGAACTTCTAGAAGCACAATTGTTATGGAATTAGGATTACACTAGGTGACTTTTGCATTTTTTTTTGTTGAAAAAATATGTTTGTATTCTTTTTAAGAACACTGAGGAGATCCGAGCTAGAAATTTTGGCTTTCGAGGAGCCAAACTTATCTGGATCGGCGATGCCCGTCAGAAAATATTTTCAATTAAATTTTGAAAAGACAAATGTAAGTTTTTGTTTTCTCATGATAAGACAGAAAGAACCCGTATTAAGGTCGGAGAGATCAGATTATCGACCGCAGTGACAAGCGCCGATGGTGAAACTTCACGGAGTCCCACAAGTGTAAGGCTTTTAAAATATTTTTTTTAAACCTTTTGGTTACAAATTAGAGAGTACTACGAAATATCGATTTGTATTTCTAACTTGAGATGATATGGAATCGGTCATTGATTAAGCGATCGTTTTTGGTGAAACGACTTTAAAATTTAAAATTTTAAAAAACTGATTTAAAGAGGGGCTGAGGGGACGAAATAAATGGTTTAAAAATGATGGAAGTATGATTGTTGATAAAGAAATGAAAAAAAAATCCAAAGAAAAACTCAAAAATGGCGAAAAAAAAAGTTCCGAAAAAAAAACCCAAACTCTCTTCGCCCTAATGGCCGAAGAAACGTTTCTTGATTTTCTAGGCCGTCTCTTTTTTCTAGGCCGTCTCTTTTTTCTCGGCCGCCTAATTTTATTTTTCGAACAATATTTTTTTTTAATACTCTTTTATACATTTCTTTTAAACGTTTATTTGTTTTAATACTCTTTTATGGATAATTTTCTCTGAAAAAAAATTGGAAAGAAGAGAAAAACAAGATAAAAAAATAGGCGGCCGAGAAAAAAACAAATGACCTAGAAAACAAAAAGCGTTTCTTTGGCCATTAGGGCGAAGAGAGGAGGGTATGGGTTTTTTCCGGAATTTTTTTCCGCCATTTTCGAGGTTTTTTTTTGGATTTTTTTTTCATTTATTTATCAACAATCATACTTTCATCATTTCTAAACTATTTATTTCGTCCCCTCAGCCCCCCTTTAAGTAATTTCTTTACGTGAGCCGATGCGAGTTCAATTCCACTCAGTTACTTTTGAATTTTAGTATGAAAAAGGCTTCGGAAACACAAAAAATTGCGAACAGATTTGTGTTAACAGACACTTTCCCGGCGTTTTCAAATATATAATAGGAAACCTCCTCTTCTTCTTTTAATTCGTATTGCCAACGGTGCTCCTCTTCTTCATATCTCCTAAATATGAAATCCTGAAAACCAAAAATTTCTAAAATAAATGGAAACTTTTTCATATTTAGCTTACTTGAATTCTCGGGATTTTGTAGAGCTCAGCAAGTTGTAGTTTTTCTGTACAACTAAATCCCCAATCTTCTTCTAAAAATGTTTCCAAATCTTCCATAAGGCATTCAACATCATATCTACTGACCAACTTCAAAATATCTTCTATATTCCATTCTGAAAATATGATTTTATTTTATTTTTGTTATTTTGTCATTTATTTCAAACTTGTTATTTTTGGTTTCTCCCCATAAAACAACCGAACAAACGCAAAGAAATTCTCACGTTTGACATCATTGATCTCAATGACATTATTGATTTCTCCATTATTGGACAGTTCTCGAAACACTCGAGAAAAGCAAATTAGTCCCTGCAATTAAAAAGTTTTTCTGAAAAATCGGTAAAAATTCCGATTTATTCCAAAAAAAAAGCGCTACGAACGGCGATGGGCGGGAAATTTCTTACCTTCCCGAAAATGATTTTCAGAAGTTCATCTTGAAAAAAGTAGGCTTAATCACCGTACTTCGATTACTATTCCTCGTTTGTTTTGCTAAGCCACTTAGCCTTCATTCAATATCGCGATTTCCAATACAAGCAACAGTGCTGTGTATGGGACTGAAGGTTCTTTGAGCGGTTTCCACGCGGTCCATAGGTCCACAAGATGGCTAATATTTTGGGAAGCACTAGATATTTATAAGTAAGAGTCCCTCTGATAATATGGAGATTTTAAAATTTTAAATTTTTTTTCAAAATTTTTCCATGGGGGGGGGTCCCTTTGGAATGCTACTAAAATCTCACCTATTTTGCCCTGAAACCCCAAAAAGATTACAGAGATTCCGCTAAAGCAAAATGGGAACTAATGTTTTAAAGGCATTTTTAAAAATCATGTTTTTTCGGTTTTGGTTTATTTTCCAACACGCAAAAAGATAGGTTCACTTTGAAAAATAGAAAAAAACATTGCTAAAAATTTGATTTGTTCGTCATATCAATAATCAATAGGATCACCATTGTGGCGTTTGAGATGAAAAACTCGAGAATCCATTGAAAAATCAAAGCGAATCGATGAGATTTTTGATCTACCTTTCTCCAGGTATCAACAATGGACTTTAGACCGCAGCGCAACGGTTCGCATTTAAAAATAGCACTACTGTGTGGGAGACTTAGCTTTTCTGGGTAGATCAAAACCAACTTGCATGATCAAGAATATTTGATTTCCCTGGGTCCTCTGCGAAGAGTGATTCGATAATCGATTTCCTTCGAAACAAAACAGATTTTGATCTCTCCAATCTAACTGATTGCTCTGGTGCAAAACTTCTCCGCCTGTGAAGTTTTGACGGTTTCACAATGTGGGTTCTTATTTCCTTATTTTCATATTATTTTTTCCGAAGAAAAAAATTCAATTGTGATGGTCTAGATGGCTACCGTAACTATTTGCATGATCTAATCTCAGATACTTCCGTCTAAACTTCAAAGGCTGAGGCTGCATGGTTTGAAATGCAAAAATGCCTTTAAAGCATTAGTTCCCATTTTGCAACATGTTGACTCTCGCTGTGTTCTATTTTGGTATAAAAATCGTTTCTGAAAAATTTAAAATTTTCAAATTTTTTAGAAATTTAGGGGTGAACCTACTGTTCGTTCAATTCGATTCCAAACGCGCACCACTGTTTTCGCAATTTTGTATGGCCTTTTCCGTGTCCGTACGTATTGAAAATATTATTTTTTGAGTCATAAATGCATTTTTGGTATCTATTGGACCAATTATGAAAAAATAATTTTTTTGTCCGTGGACCGGAACACACCAAAAAATCTAGGTTTATCAGTAGAGCGCGTTTGGAATCGGTTTGCTTCTACAGTATCATTATGCGGCGCACCGTACAATTGCGAATTTAATTATTTTTGACCTATTTTTCGGGTTAATGAAACTTTTCAATTAAAAAAATCCCTTGCTAGTTGTTTTATTTGTTTTAGACGAATTGTCAAAAAAATGGACAAAATTTTCCAATAATTTTTTCTCGAATGTAATGTACGACTAATGTACGACTAATATTGCCAACTCAAATATTCCTGATCATTCAAGCTGGTTTTGATCTACCCAGAAAATCTAAGTCTCTCACAATGTCATGCTATTTTTGCCTGCGAGCGGCTGCGCTGCGGTCTTTGAAAATGAATGATCCAAAATTTTTAAGTTGTCGATATCGAAAGTTAAATGTCCTAGAAAACAGACGGGGACTAGATTTCCAAAATCGGCCAACTTTTTTCAAGTTTAGATTTTTAAAAACAATTTTTAAAAGTTTTTCTGTTTGGAAAAAGCCTCGCCTCTTTAAAACTTAAAAAATAAATAAATCGGAATTTTTGTTCCGTTCATTAATAGGAAGATTCCTTACCAATTTATCGATATAAAACTTCTGATTTTCAACCAGAAATATCACTTCTGAATCGATATTTCTAGGAATTGAAAAATCATGTTGTTCACGAATTCCAACAAGTGATTTAATTCGAATATCAAGAACTTGATCCCATATATTCTTGCCTAGAATAGTCCAATAGTCATATTTAATTTTGCCAAAATCAAGACGAGTTGAAGTACTATTGAATAAACAACGAAGTGTTTTCGAAAAAGATATTCCACTTTCGTTTTTCACTTGGAGTTCAATTTCAGCATCACATGACCAAATAGTTGATGAGTTATAAGGGTATACACATTCAAATTCACAAACGTAGAATGATCCAGCTTCGGTGACTTCCGCATCAATATATAGTTTCCTATAACGAAATTTTAAAAGAGAGGTGGAACTGCAAAGATTTTAAAAGACAGTGTGCCAGGATCTTTGGAGGATTTTGAAATTTTCAAATGATTAGTGGCGAATAGATCATTGTTCGGTGTTTTCAGATCTATTGGGTGATACCTAGCTCATTCGAAAGAGTGCTCTTCGCAGAGAAAGAAACTGTTTTCAAAAAATTCTAAGCAAAAAAAGCATGATTTTTTAAAGCTCAAAGTTTGCTTAATTTGGTTTGGTTAATTTTCTGCACAGGCACATCACTGTACCTCTGGAATGTGGGAGTACTGTGCGGAGCACCATGGTTCGATTCCTTTCGGAATTATTTTATTTTTTCCTCTTGTTTTCATTTGTTCTATGTTTTTCAACGTTTTTGAAACATTTCTCTATTCTTTGTTCTTTTTTTAGTAGATCTGACGAAATTAAACACATTTCCAGAATAATAATATTTCCGAAGTTGTTATACAGCGACGGTTCATTTTTGAAAGTAGTTTTTCATGCTAAAACATAAACAAATAGAAAAATGTTCCAATAACTTTGAAAAAACACAATGAGAAAAATGAAAGTAGAAGGAAAAAATCAAAAATTTAAAGGAATCGAACGATGACACATAGTATTTCCACATCACAGGGAATTTTCAACCTTCTGCAGAACGCCTGAAAAATGCATGTCTCTTTGATACTCAGGATATACCATGCGGAGAAATGCATTTTGCATGCGTTTTGCATAAGAACGAAACCGCCTGTGATGTTGTCCACTACACCGCCGCTGTTGGTAAAATTAACTGATACACTGTCTTTAAGACTGTTTTTTTAACCATATATTCTCTCCAAATTGGTTCCTGAAATATGTCTTGCAATTTATCTTTTTCGAAAATTCATATCTACCTCCTCCAAACCTGTGTGTTGTCGGCCTGAAATATTATAAAATTAATAACAAACATAAGGCTGATGTTAAAGACAGTGTTTAGGCTGATGTTAAAGACAGTGTGTCAGTTTCGTTAAAGCCGAGAAAACGAGTCTCAAAACAATGTCCTCAAAACAGTTTCCACGTTTTTGGATTCCGAGTTTAGGTCAAGTATTCGTAGGCACCCGTCTTTTTTGGAAAAGTTATTTCTCGAATCGAGATAAATGTTTTCCAATAGCATTTCACACGCGGATTAATCAATCTTTAAAAATGTTTTTTTTTAATTTTTGAGCTATGAGGTTTCTAAGGTCTAAAAGTGAATTTTTTCAGAAAAAAACGTTTTTCTGATGATAAGAGAAGTATCAAAAGATGCAGAATTTTTTTTCTATAATCCTGTTAATTTTGAAAAAAATATATTAAAATAAATACGTCACAATGCTATTTGCCGGGCACACAAACAAAAAGCAGCGGAGTGTCGTAGCGTGTTGGAATGAGTTTGACGCTTGATAACTCTGACCGTCTGTTTTTAAGATTGTTTTTTTTACCATATGTCATATCCATAACCGGTTCTGATTATCTTTTTCTCGTGTATCCCTTTCGAAGACTCATGTATTTCCTTTCCACAAATATATGTTGTCATGCTGAAATTATTTAAAAATGAATAACATAAGAAATGAGATTTTTAAGCTGATGTCAAAGATAATGTACCAGTTTCAAAAAAAAAATTCGCCCTCCCCCTGATGGCCGAAGAAACACTTTTGGTTTTCTAGGCCGTTTATTATTTTTTAATTTTTGACTGGGAATGTTTTTGGGTTGCAAAAGATTGCTCTGTCAAGCAGGAAAATATCTCTCCAATTTAAAGGAAATGGTTTTGAAAAACGTGACAGACTGTCTTGGCTGGTACGGAGATTATAAACGACTTTAAATCGCCGAAAAATAGATACTTATGCTATAAATGGGTCTTCAACAATTTTTTAATTCGTAGATGAAAAAAAACAAAAAATACGGGCTACCTGCAAAATAGTTTCAACCGCGGAAAAAACTCATGGTTTTAGTAGTTTGCGTTAATTTGAGTTCCTAGGCCAAAAAAAAACAAAAAAAATGTATAACAATAATATAACATAAGTATCTAATTTTTCGGTGATTTAACGTCATTTATAATTTCCGTGCAGTCCTTCCTTAAGGAAAAAAAGCATTAAAAAATCAAGTCAATAAATGAGGCAAAAATGACGAATAAACGTACACGATGGCTTGGTCGGCGTCTCTAACTTTCTGCGTCTCTAGCCTCTCGTTACCTGCGTCTCATATAATTGACGTTTTCTCTCTTCCAAGGGCCGAAACTTAAAAAAACTGCGCAACAGGCCTGGCCTGGCGTGGGTCATTAGAGACTCCTCAACATTTTTGGCTAACCATTTTCACGAAGTCTGAGCAAAGTTCTATTCACGTGTGCGAAGTTCGAATATTGCAAGTTTTAGGTTTTGAGCTGAAAAAAAAATTCTGGCTCAATATGTATAATTAGCAGATTTTCGTCTGCGCAGGGAAATTTCGATTCACTTGAATTTATTCTCCACGGGAAGTACAATTTAATGGCCGATGGTGGAAATTAGTCTGCACCTCTTCATTTTCATTAATTTTCTTCCATTTATACTTCTGATAATCGGGATATCACGAAAAAACAGTGGTATATATTTTTGTAGTATGGCTGCTCAACCTCACAGCCGCTCCGCACGCATGCGACGCGGTGACCTCCTACTCAACACACTGAAATATTGGCGAGAAAATGAATTTTTAAAATTTTCCAGTGTGTTGAGTGTCGGTTGCCGCGTCGCGTCTAGTTCGGAGCGGCTGTGAGGTTGAGCAGCATTCCGGACGCAATGATCAAGAATAATTGAGTTGACAATAGCGTCAGCTTAAAAATATCTTTTTTGTTTTCAATTTTTATAATACTTCAGCGATATTTTAATGTTTTTTTCTTTAAGACATTTTGTCAGTTTTTTCAAAACCAGAAAATTGTTAATTACAGGCACAAAATACAACAAAAATTTCATGAAATCGTTTAGAATTCGCAGTTTGATATCGTTACAGATTACTTCATTCTAGCCCCCCCCCCCCCTTCCGACAACATTATGAGTTTTTTGCCTAAGTCGTTTTTTGTCATTCATTTTTAAAATATTTCAGCATGGCAACACAGATGTCTGTAGAAAGAAACTATGATTTTTCGAAAGAGATACGTGGGAAATATCGTTTCAGGGACATATGTGGAAATGACACAGGGTAGAAAACAGTCTTAAAGACAGAATGTCAGAGAGTTTTGAACCGTCAAACTCATTCCATATCAGTTCTTAAAATTTTTTTTTAATTTTCTAATTAAATTATTATTATTAAAACAGCCTGAATTGACGCCTCGTTTGTACTCAATTTCGCCGTTCATTATTTGAAAGAATTTTCCAAAATACTCACTTCAGGGAATTATCGGCATCAAACGGCTCGCGTTCCGCACACGGTGGACGCTACAACACTCCGCTGCTAGCGAAGCAAACCACTTTGGATAGGGTGTTTTTCAAAGTCCCTGTGGTTCCAGCAAGGTTTCTATCAAATTATGAAATTATATAGATTTTTCTAAATTTTCTCAGACCGCTGGAAGAAGATGAAGAAATGCCAGTTTAAAATAATATTCCGCATCCGAATGACAAATAAATTGAAATAAAATCCGAACTTGAGCAACAGTGTGCCATCAAACCTACCATATCGTCTGCTTCAAGAGCTAATGAAACAATCAAATATGCGGATTTGTTGTTTCACGGAAAGACAGAAGATGTTAAGCCGGATATTAGTGTTTTTTCGAATGTGCCGAATTTTAAGCGATTTAAGGTTTGTGTTTCGTCACTTTCAATTGATAAATTTGATCAAATTTCTTAAAAAAAGCAAAAATTCTCTATTTTCTGGAAAAATTGAAGTCGATGTCTTCAAATCTTTGCGGCGGGTGCTGAGAAAGGACCTCTTCGCCCTCTTTGGGTCATTGTAGTCACATTATCTTCCGGGGAAGCCTCGCGATTCTTTCTCTTCCTCAAATTCTGGCTTCTATTCAAGTCAATTGTACAGCTTTCCATCGGAAGGTCATCTTCAACTGGTTGTTGAGAATTATCTTCAATTTCACATCTACTCGTACTTGGACTCTCAATTGTTTCCTAAATTATTTTTTAATCCATTTTAGATCCTGAATATACAAATCCCTACTTTTTGAACAATTTCAATGTTGAAAGTCGATTCTCCAACGACTATTATCGTATTCTTCGATTTTATTTCAATACTCGTGTTCACTAATTTCTTTCCATCGATCACTGAACCATTGGTGCTTTTGTCACTGTATATTATTTTGAAATCGTTCCATTCTAATTGCGAATGTACCCGAGATACACCCTTTGAAGCTGGCTCAAATTTTATTTCACATTTCGATGGATCTCTTCCAAAATTCGCACAATCGCCGGGAGATTTCAGGAAATACAATTCTGAACGTACATTTTCGAAATTCTTCTCGAAATTTATTTATTTTTACCTCTTCCTGATGAATCTTTGATTATAACTGTATCCACAACCATTCGAATTCAGGAAAACGATTTCGATTCTACAGAGAGAGCATGCAATATTTCCGTAATTATAATCACGAAATAAATGTTGATGTTGGAACAAAATTTCGATGTAAAATTAACAAACAAAGTAAATAATACCAAATATTTATTATTTGGACTTCACAACAAGAGTAACAGCTTAGAATTGGATGACTTGTCCTCTGGATTTCTTTTGTCCTCCGAGTTCGAAGTACTTGCATCTGTAAAATTGAATAATCGAAAAATATTATAAAATTTTAAAAATAAAATACCTCTTGATTGGGAGTTGCTTCTTGTGCTTGCACTCAGTGCACTCCATTCTCAAGACGATTTTCTTGGTGGTCTTGGCCTTCTATCTGAAGATTGGTTTGGTTTGACCTCCGAATCCAGACTGTTTACGATCGTAACGTCTACGTCCTGAAATGAAAAAGGTTTTTTTATGAAAAAAGGGTTTATATCTTCAGCAGAAAAATTACGTAAATTAAAAACTTCAGACTGTCAAAAAAAATCCAAATAACATAAAATTTCTGTTCGAACAATGTTTTACAACAAATTTTTATTTTAAAAACCGAGCTTTTAAACAATGTACCTTGAGCGAACTTGGATTCCTTTCCCTTCTTGTATTGGGTCACCTTTTGGTTGGTGTGCTTTCCGTCGCAGAAGGTTCTTCTGGCCTTTGGAACGTTGACCATTTTACCTGGAAAAAATTAAATAAAATGGGGATCAAAAATGTAACAAATAAAAACAATAAGAAACTAACACGTTTTATAAGAAAAATAAGAATTCACGTTTTTGAACTTTTAAATGATTCCATTATTAAGATTGTTTCACAAGAAAATGGGTCAAAAAATCGATTTCAATTTTGGCGATTAAAACAAAAATTTTCGAACGCAAAATGGAGAAGTTTACATTCATAATACCTATTAGGACACCGTCAAAGGTAATACTTCTGACTGAAAAGGAAAGTTCAATAATTTTGAACGAAAAATTCAGAAAAAAAAAGACAAAAATGAAGGAAATTGCAATTTCACGTAAAGTAAATCTTCGACATTTTATATACAGTTCTTTAAAATATATAGACCTTTTATAAAAATTTAAAAATTTATAAAAAACCTTCAAAACGCCGCAATTTTTAATAAAAACAAAATTTAAATTCCTAGCTGTTCAGTAGAGCGCACTTTCGTTGCAAGGGTTTATAATGATGCATCTGCATAAGGAAATGTTCGAAAATAGGATAAAAGGATGGGCTAAAAAGAATATAAAAAGTTTGTATATAAAAGCAAAAATGTGAACAACCCCCTGAAAAGGTTAAATTTTTAAAATCCTCTTCAAAATTACCAATTTTTAGGGGTAACTGAAATTGTTCAAAATTTCTGGAAAACGTTAGTTTTTGGCAGACAAAAATATTCTTAAAATGTTCCCCGTCGTCAATTTTACTTTTTGTGAAACATTCAAGAAAAACTAACAGAAGTTTATCGAGAAATTGAAATTTAAAAATACGAAGAAACGCTAATATCCGGCTTAACAGCTTCCGTTTTTCCGTGGAAGAACAAATCCGCTGTGATCGTTTCATTAGCTCTTGAAGCCGACTATACTATATGTTAGAAAACGAAGTCAAGGCTATTTTAAAGACAATGCCCCCTTCTTTTTTTCTGATTATCTCTTTTTATTTATTTGTATTGTCAAGATAAAAATTTCTGGCAGCTCGTTTTGCGGAGTGTCGTTGGGAATTTCCTCGCAACGCGACCGCTACGCGCAAGACCAACTGAGAAATTTGAATTTGAGCGCGTTGCGGTCGCGCTGCGAGGAAATTCCCAACGACACTCCGCAAAACGAGCGGCCAGAAATTATTATCTTTACAATATTTATTGGGAAATGTGGTCTCTTTGTACGGATTATTTTTTTAGGAAAAAAATTATAAAATTCCCCTTTTTTGAAATGTTTTTCTCTTTGAAGGTGCAGTTTTCAATAAATTTGAATATTATATTCGAAGTCAGCGGGTTCGAAAACGAAAAACTCAAATTTTCAAATTTTTTTTGGATTTTCGACATTTTCACGCCTGCAGGCCAATAATTAAAGGAGGGTTTTACGGAGATTATGAATGCGCCTGGGATGAAAATAGGCTTCATTCTCATTCCAAATCTGTTTTTAAAATTTTCCAAAACAACCTAGAAGCCGAGAAAACACGCCTCAAAACAATGGCCTAGAAAAAAGGGCCACCGGCGAAAACTAGTCCGCAGGCATGAAAAGTCCAAAAAAATGAAAAACAAAACATTAATTAAGATGAAAAAACATAAAAAAGGACTACTATAAGCATTCTGCATAACTATTTATTAACGAAATACAAAAAAAGTTCATAGGAAAAAGTTCGGCCAGGTGGCCCTTTTTACTAGGCCATTGTTTTGAGGCGTGTTTTCTCTGCTTCTAGGTGGTTTTAGAAAATTTTAAATACAGATTTGGAATGAGAATGAAGCCTATTTTCTTCCCAGACGCATTCATAATCTCCGTAAAGCCCTCCTTTAATGTAATACGGTAGAAATATGTTTCATTTGTCAGCGCCATGATTTCTTAGCAGAAACATTTTAAAAACCAGGATGCATGGTGATCATTTCTTTGAGAATCAATTATTAAAATTAGTGGGAAATTGTCTTTAAGACTACAACATGCTGAAATTTTTTTTTACATATTGTTACAAGGGAGATAGTTAGGGTAAGGGAATCAAAATTGGTTTAATATAAGCCAAATATGAAATTAACTTGTTCAGCGCGTACTTGTATTTTCGGCATTTTGTAGAGCTCAGCAAGTTTGTAGTTTTTAAACATTTTAAGAACTGATTTGGAATGAGTTTGACGGTTCAAAACTCTCCGACATTCTGTCTTTAAGACTGTTTTTTACCCTGTGTCACTTCCATATATGTTCCTGGGGGGGGGGGGGGGGGGGTTAGAATAAAGTAAGCTATGAAGATATCAAACTGCAAAAAATGCTCTTTATTTATCAACTCGGGTTGAGTGCGGTTTAGTATTTGAACGAATTCTGAACGTTTTCATGAAACTTGTTTTTGTATTTAGTGCCTGGTATAATTAAAGGAGGGCTTTACGGAGATTATGAATGTGCCTTGGATGAAAATAGGCTTCAGACTCATTCCAAATCTCTATTTAAAATTTTCTAAAACCACCTAGAAGCCGAGAAAACACGCCTCAAAACAATGGCCTAGAAAAAAGGGCCACCGGCGAAAACTAGTCCGCAGGCATGAAAAGTCCAAAAAAATGAAAAACAAAACATAAATTAAGATGAAAAAACATTAAAAAGGACTACTATAACCATTCTGCATAACTATTTATCAACGAAACACGAAAAAAGTTCATAGGAAAAAGTTCGGCCAGGTGGCCCTTTTTTCTAGGCCATTGTTTTGATGCGTGTTTTCTCGGCTTCTAGGTGGTTTTAGAAAATTTTAAATACAGATTTGGAATGAGTCTGAAGCCTATTTTCTTCCCAGACGCATTCATAATCTCCGTAAAGCCCTCCTTTAACAATTTTCTGGTTTTAAAAAAACTGACAGAATGTCTTTCAGAAAAAAAAACATTAAAATACGGCTGGAGTAGTATAAAAATTGAAAACAAAAAAGATATTTTTTAAGCTGATGTTAAGAATTAAAAAATTAAAACAACTAGTCTATGCATACAAAAAATGGTGAATAAATTTAATCGATGGCTTGGCGTCTCTAGTTGTCTGCGTCTCATATAATTGACGTTGTCTATTCCAAGAGCCGAACCTTAAAGAATTGCGCAACGGTGGACATGGCATGGGTTATTACAAATCCTGCAGCATGTTTTGGTGTTTGGCTTCCCGTGGAGAATAAATTCAAGTGAATCGAAATTTCCCTGCGCAGACGAAAATCAGCTAATTATATATTGAGCCTGAATTTTTTTTCAGCTCAAAACCTAAAACTTGCAATATTCGAACTTCGCACACGTGAATAGAACTTTGCTCAGACTTCGTGAAAATGGTTAGCCAAAAATGTTGAAGAGTTTCTAATGACCCACGCCAGGCCAGGCCTGTTGCGCAAATTTTTAAGTTTCGGCCTTTGGGAGAGAGAAAACGTCAATTATATGAGACGCAGGTAACGAGAAGCTAGAGACGCAGAAAGTTAGAGACGCGGACCAAGCCATCGTCTACGTTTATTCGTCATTTTTGCCTCATTTGACTTGATTTTTTAATGTTTTTTCTTAAAGAAGGACTGCACGGAAATTATAAATGACGTTAAATCACCGAAAAATTAGATACTTATGTTATATTATTGTTATACATTTTTTTTTGTTGTTTTTTTTGGCCTAGGAACTCAAATTAACGCAAACTACTAAAACCATGAGTTTTTTCCGCGGTTGAAACTTTTTTGCAGGTAGCTCGTATTTTTTGTTTTTTTTTCTTCTACGAATTAAAAAATTTTAAATACCCATTCACACGGCATGTTTTTCAGTACACGCGGGGTATACGAATTAATTTTTTCCCGCCGCTGCGATCAATCACGCCAACAAAACATTAATTAAGATATTTCTAGTTTTCTGGGTTACCCTAGGGTAATTCTTGAAATAAATGTTTTGAATGGTTTCTCACACCTATCTCGTGCAAATTTAAAAGTAAAAACAGGTATTTCCAATGGCTTAAAGCATAGATTGAACAAAAAAATATATTTCTTTGAAGATCACGCATCACAGATCGCGTGTTCCCAGCTAATTTTTATGTCAAAACATTCTAAATGGTCTTTTTTTCAAATTGTATTCGGCACTTTTGCGATTTTTTGACTTTTAGGAAAGTTATTTACAAAAATGTCTCAAAATCGAGTTTTTTCAGTACTAAATTTCATTCAAAGATCACGAGAACACCAATAAAGTTGGAACGTTAAAATTTTTTTGTGGGGTGCACAATCAGCAAGAGTAAAGTTTGTATTCGGCAGAATTTTGAAAAAAACCCTCAGAAGCTAATTAAAAATTTTTGAAATTTTTCCAGTTATAAATTTCAATTTTTAGGCTTCAAAATTTTTTGATCTCGAACTTTCAACTCGTATATTTTTTTCTATCGAGGAGATAGTAAAAAACATGCCGTGATTCATAGCATAAGTATCTAGTTTTTCGGCGATTTAAAGTCGTTTATAATCTCCGTACCAGTCAAGACAGTCTGTCAGGTTTTTCAAAACCATTTCCTTTTAATTGGAGAGATATTTTCCTGATTGACAGAGCAATCTTTTGAAAGCCAAAAACATTCCCTATAAAAAATAAAAATAATAATAAACGGCCTAGAAAAAACCAAAAGTGTTTCTTCGGCCATCAGGGCGAGGGCGAATTTTCGAAAAACGAAACTGGTACATTATCTTTGACATCAGCTTAAAAACTCATTTTTTTTGTTATTTCTTTATATAATTTCAGCATGACAACATATATTTGTGGAAAGGAAATACATGAGTCTTCGAAAGAGATACACGAGAAAAAGATAATCAGAACCGGTTATGGATATGACATATGGTAAAAAAACAATCTTAGACTGTCAGAGTTATCAAGCGTCAAACTCATTCCAACACGCTACGACACTCCGCTGCTTTTTGTTTGTGTGCCAGGCAAATAGCATTGTGACGTATTTATTTTAATATTTTTTTTCAATTATAGAACAAATTCTGCATCTTTTGATACTACTCTTACCATCAGAAAAATGTGTTTTTGCTGAAAAAAATTCACTTTTAGACCTTCATATTGTCAAGATAAAAATCTTTGGCCGCTCGTTTTGCGGAGTGTCGTTGGGAATTTCCTCGCAGCGCGACCGCAACGCGCAAGACCAACTGAATTTGAACGCGTTGCGGTCGCGCTGCGAGGAAATTCCCAACGACACTCCGCAAAACGAACGGCCAGAAATTATTATCTTGACAATAACTCAAAAATGAAACCTCATAACCCAAAAATTTTTTGAAAGAGAAATAAATCCGCGTGTAAAATGATATTGGAAAACATTTACGAGACGATGTCCCAGTCGCGTTGAATCATCGTGCCCTAGGCCGAATAATTGTGCTATCAACTTGAAACTTCGTGTGGGAGTGTGTTAGGGGTCAAAGATTATTTTCGTAACACAAAACCTGTGAAGTGTCCCGGCGTTCGGGGGGAGCTCCCCGTTTTGTCTTACAAATTTGACTAGCTATAACTTTGCTTATTTCCCGAACAATGAGCAGATATGTATATTATTAGAAAGCTCTCATTAAGCTCTACAACTTTATTGTTGACAACAAAGCGCAAAAAATTTTTTTTGAGTATGAAAATGTTGATGATAGAAAATTAGATTTAGTTTTTCATAATTTTCCACTGAAAAACCCCCCAATCCGGTATGAAAATTTTAAGAATTCCTGTAGAAAATGATTTTTCCTATCGAATGATATATAGAAGATTAAAAACTGAGGGCACCATTGTTTCGAAAAATAGGCAAATATGTTAAAAAAATGACACTTTTTGGCCAATAATACACATTCAAATGAGCTGTAAATACCTTTAAATTGAGCTTTTTGTTTCAAATTTGGACTTAAATGGTTGTTTTTATCATTTTCTTCCATTTCGAGCCATTTTTGTCAAAAAAATCGAAAAAAAAATTTTTTTTTGAAAATTTTCGATGACTTTTTTTGGTCAATTTTTCGAAAAATTGTGTAAAAATTTTTTTTGCGTTTTTTGCTCAAAAATGTTTCTGTTCTTATAAAAAACGACCAATTATGATGTTTACGACATAAAATTGGCAAAAAACGCAAAAAAAATTTTTACAAAATTTTTCGAAAAATTGACCAAAAGAAAGTCATCGAAAATAAAATTTATTATTCTTCCTGCAGTATTTATTGAACACCCTGTATCTCGATTCCAGAAAAAAAAATTTTCGAAAAAAAATTTGTTTGGTTTTTGTGTTAACGCATGCGAACACTTGTGCATACGAACATTTGACCTAAACTCGGAATCCAAAGAATTGGAAACTGTTTTGAGGTCATTGTTTTGAGACTCGTTTTCTCGGCTTTAACGAAACTGACACACTATCTTTAACATTGGTCCATTTGTTTGTTATTAATTTTTATAATATTTCAGGCCGACAACATACAGGTTTGGAGGAGGTAGATATGAATTCTCGAAAGAGATTGATTGCAATACATATTTCAGGAACCAATTAGGAGAGAATATATGGTAAAAAAAACAGTCTTAAAGACAGTGTATCAGTTAAGTTTTTGGACAACATCACAGGCGGTTTCGGTCTTATGCAGAACGCATGCAAAATGCATTTCTCCACATGGTATGTCCTAAGTATCAAAGAGACATGCATTTTTCAGGCGTTCTGCATAAGGTTGAAATTTCCTTGTGATGTGGAAATGCTATGCAGAATATCATCGTTCGATTCCTTGAAATTTTTGATTTTTTCCTTCTTCTTTCATTTTTCTAAGTATGGTTTTTCAAAGTTATTGGAACATTTTTCTATTTGTTTATGTTTTAGTATGAAAAACTACTTTCAAAAATGAACCGTCGCTGTATAACAACTTCGGAAATATTATTATTTTGAAAATGTGTTTAATTTCCTCAGATCTACTAAAAAAAGAACAAAGAATAGAGAAATATTTCAAAAACGTTGAAAAACATAGAACAAACGAAAACAAGAGGAAAAAAATAAAATAATTCGTGGAAGGACTTTTTTGCTTAGCATTTTTTGAAAGCAGTTTCTTTCTCTGCGAAGAGCACTCTTTCGAATGAGCTAGGTATCACCCAATAGATCTGAAAAACACTGAACAATGATCTATTTGCCACTAATCATTTGAAAATTTCAAAATCCTTCAAAGATCCTGGCACGCTGTCTTTTAAAATCTTTGCAGTTCAACCTCTCTTTTAAAATTTTGTTATAGGAAACTACATATTGAAACGGATCTCACCTCCATATCCATGAAATCTACCGAAGCATTCAAAGTTTGTGACTTTGAATGTGTATACCCTTATAACCCATCAACTATTTGGTCATGTGATGCTGAAATTGAACTCCAAGTGAAAAACGAAAGTGGAATATCTTTTTCGAAAACACTTCGTTGTTTATTCAATAGTACTTCAACTCGTCTTGATTTTGGCAAAATTAAATATAACTATTGGGGAACCATACACAAGAATATATGTCATCAAGTTCTTGATATTCGAATTAAATCACTTGTTGGAATTCATGAACAACATGATTTTTCAATTCCTAGAAATATCGATTCAGAAGTGATATTTCTGGTTGAAAATCAGAAGTTTTATATCGATAAATTGGTAAGGAAACTTCCTATTCATGCAACGGAACAAAAATTCCGATTTATTTTTTTTAAAGGAGGGCTTTACGGAGATTATGAATGTGCCTTGGATGAAAATAGGCTTCAGACTCATTCCAAATCTCTATTTAAAATTTTCTAAAACCACCTAGAAGCCGAGAAAACACGCCTCAAAACAATGGCCTAGAAAAAAGGGCCACCGGCGAAAACTAGTCCGCAGGCATGAAAAGTCCAAAAAAATGAAAAACAAAACATAAATTAAGATGAAAAAACATTAAAAAGGACTACTATAACCATTCTGCATAACTATTTATCAACGAAACACGAAAAAAGTTCATAGGAAAAAGTTCGGCCAGGTGGCCCTTTTTTCTAGGCCATTGTTTTGGTGCGTGTTTTCTCGGCTTCTAGGTGGTTTTAGAAAATTTTAAATACAGATTTGGAATGAGTCTGAAGCCTATTTTCTTCCCAGACGCATTCATAATCTCCGTAAAGCCCTCCTTTAATGTTAAAGAGACGAGGCTTTTTCGGAACAGAAAAACTTTAAAATAATGTTTTAAAAAAAATTAAACTTGAAAAAAATGGCCGAACTTGGATTTCTAGTCCCTGTCTGTTTTCTAGGACATTTAACTTCCGAGATTAGTCGTACATATGTTTACGATAACATTAGAGAAAAAATTATTGGAAAATAGAATAAAATTTTGTCCATTTTTTACCTCTTTTTTGAAAATTCATCTAAAACAGAAATAAAACAACTAACAAGAGATTTTTTTAATTGAAAATTTTCATTAACCCGACAAACAGGTCAAAAATAATTAATTTCGCAATTGTATATGTTAAGTGGCTTAGCAAAACAAACGAGGAATAGTAATCGAAGTACGGTGATTAACCTACTTTTTTCAAGATGAACTTTTGAAAAAAAAAATTTCGGGAAGAGAAGAAATTTCCCGCCCATCGCTGTTCGTAGCGCTTTTGATTGGAATAAATCGCAACTTTTCCCTAAATATATTTCAAAAAATGATAATCTTTTAAATTGCAGGGACTAATTTGCTTTTCTCGGAAGTTTCGAGAAATGTCCAACAATGGAGATATCAATAATGTCATTGAGATCAATGATGTCAAACGTGAGAATTTCTTTGCGTTTGTTCGGTTGTTTTATGGGGAGAAACCAAAAATAACAAGTTTGAAATAAATGACAAAATAACAAAAAAATCAAATTGATATTTTCAGAATGGAATATAGAAGATATTTTGAAGTTGGTCAGTAGATATGATATTGAATGTCTTATGGAAGATTTGGAAATGTTTTTGGAAGAAGAATTGAAATTAAGTTGTGCTGAAAAACTGCAACTTGCTGAGCTCTACAAAATCCCGAGAATTCAAGTAAGCTAAATATGCTGAAGAAGTTTCCATTTATTTTAGAAATTATTTTATTTTCAGCATATGGTATTTAGGAGATATGAAAGAGAGGAGCTCATTTGGCAATACGAATTAAAAGAAGAAGAGAAGCAAAGAGAAAAGGAAAGAGAAAATAAAAAACTTGTATTTTAAGCGATAGTTTAATAGAAATTACTTAAATTAATTTTTTTAAATTCAAATTATTCCTTTTAATTCAAGTTTCTTGAGCATTATCGCATTAAACATCTTCGTTTAAGAAATACCAGGAAAACTGTCACCGCTTCGCGGTGGTTTTCCTGGTTTGTAGTTCGCCTTCGGCGCACTTAAAGAGTTTTCCCGGCTTCTACATGGTTTCAGAAAATTTAAAGAACTGATATGGAATGAGTATGACGTCTATTTTCATTTAAGGTACATTCATTAGCTCCGTAAAGTCTTTATTTAATGTTTTAATGTCATTTACCAATATATTATGTGTTGAAAAAACACTATATTGTTTCTATAGGTAAGACCATAAATTTATTTAAAATTCGGTAATCTAAAAGCCATTTCTTTGGGTTTTGCTCTCTTTAACCTAAGCTCATCATAATTTCCTAATACCTTTTTCTACGCCTCGCCTTCGGCTTCGCCCCTTATACTCCTTCGGCATCACTTTCAATTATTTGGCGATTTCACACCTTTGGAATTTAGTTGTCGGGACCGAAATTTCTTGATCGAAAAGTATTGGAATGCGAGCCGAAGGCACAGAAGAAGCTCGCCTTCGGCTCGCTTCTTCCGTGCCTTCGGCACGCATTCCAATACTTTTGATCGTTTTTCCAACGCCGCTGCGCAGCGAAACGCTCCTAATTTAAAGTTTAACAATTTCACTGGAATGTTCTCAAAAAAAAACCAACCATACTTGTCTCATTTGATTACATATATAATTATTTGGTCTTCTAAAATGGTTATAATTAGCGTCTTAAATATAGAAATGAATCTGAAAAGAGGTTGATGTAATCTTCTTACTCTAGCTCACCTGACCTTTTCCAATTAATATAGCCCTCATAATAGAACGATCATTTTCTTCGAGTAAATTTTAAAAGAATGAATCTCAACTCAGAAATGACAACAAATAATTTTGACCTAGTTTCTTTGACCTATTTTTTCATAAAAGTCATGGAATTTTGACTAAATTTTTAAAAAAATGAAGAAATGAAAATCCACAATCATTAGGTTTCAAAAAGTCTCCCCTCTTTCGGTGACCCCTATGGTCTACCGGTTAAGTAATCATTTCTTTACGTGAACCGATGCGAGTTCAATTCCACTTAGTAACTTTTGAATTTTACTATAAAAAAAGCTTCGGAAACACAAAAAAGTGCGAACAGATTTGTGTTAACAGACACTTTCTCGGCGTTTTCAAATATATAATAGGATTGATTTTTAGGAGCAAAAAATAAGGGATGAGAAACAGAAAGAGATGTCGGAGATGATCCAGAAATTACGTCGAAGACTGGAAGAAATGAACGATGAAAATGAGAAAAAGAAGCCAAGGCTTTTTTAAAGACAATGTCCCACACATAATAATAGAAAATTAAAAGTTTTTTTGAGTGTAAAATTCGTTTCTAGAATTCTATGAATTTCATATTTGGCTTATATTAAACCAATTTTGATTCCCTTACCCTAGTTATCTCCCTTGTAATATTTGTGACATTTTTTAAGCATGTCCAACTCATTTTAATAATTGATTCTCAAAGAAATTCACTGTGCATACTGTTTTTTTAATGTTTCGTTGTTAAACATAAATAATTAAATTATCTATAAGATTATTTTATTTAAAAAATGTTCCTTCTTTGATTTTTTTCCTCTGAATCTAGAAAAAATTCATAAAAACAGTAACATTCCAAGAAAAGTTGTAACCATTTGATCGGTTTTTATTGTTTCAAAATTAGAAACACCTAGCTATTCTTTGAGAAAATTGAAGAGAAACTTATTAATAACTGTGTAAACGTAATTTTTACCTCGAACTCACCAAGAAAACGCGAAAATACGAATTATTTCACATTTTCAAAAACACCAAATTTGTGTGATTTTGTGGCGGTTTCTGGCTCGATCCGGGGCCAATGTGTCGGTAGACACATGTGTCACGACACATGAAAATCAAATGTGTCGCATGAAAGTGTCTACCGACATATTGGCCCCGGATCGAGCCGGCTGAGCTATTCGCGGTGGGTCAAACGAAACATGTTTCTAAAAACAGTTTATTTTGAATTTGCAGGAATTTCCAAAATTAAAAAAAACTATGAAAAATTGAGATTTGCGGTTTGCGGTTTTCGAACTTTCTGATTTCGAATATTGTGATCAAATTCCTTGAAAATAGCTTCGCCAAAAAAATTATAATTACAGGGTGTTCAATAAATACTGCAGGAAGAATAGCCTACTGTGGTACAACGAAAAATAAATTTCTTACGAGAATTTCATTGATTTCAATTCTCTGATATTATTTCTCATTAATTCCAAAGTTTCACGAGGTTAGGACGTTTTTACAGAAATGGTGAAGGAAAAACCAGACCAAATTTCATGTTCGCATGCTCGCAACTCACGAGTTTATGTTCGTTCATATTGGCAGCTTCACATTTCTTAGTTCTGATCTAAAAACTAATCAGCCGCTTTTTATTTATATTTTAAAACCCTTTTGGAGCTTATTAACATGCAGTAATAATTTTTAGGAAACTTGGATCATCCTTCACTACCTCATTTTGGACATCGTATGAAAAACTATAAAATTTGCACTTTTTTGTTGGAAAAACAGTCAAAATAGAAAATAATCTAGAATCATTTCATTAATTTTATAGTTCTCCCTTAGCTTCATTCCATACTGAAAAATTAGGGTTCTAGATTAAGATTAGCTCATTTTATGCAGAAAAGTTCACTTTTTGATGGATCCAAAATTGACAAAAGAAAAAGTAGGTCCCCAAAACTCTCCCTGTAAAACAATTATTTCTGATTTTACAAACTTTTAAGTTTAATATATGTTTGAAGTGAGAAACGAACTTTCATTTGACCAATTTTCGGATTCTTTTAATAATTGGGCGGTCAGTAACGTTGAAAAATGTAAGCACAAACCCGCGAGCAAAGAGGGCTTGAACTCGGTTACAATACGTGACTCCGATTCAAACACAAATGCAACGAGTAGGAAAATTCTCAATAAATTATATACAAATATCTTTGTATTAAATTTATTCGGAGTTTCAAAGAGTTTCGTCTCGTAGTTTTAAAAATATCAGTGTCTGAAGCGTCCTGCAGTATTTATTGAACACCCTGTAAAACTTTTTGTTTTTTTTTCGTCAAAAAATCGAAGAAAACTTTTTTTTCATGAAATTGGATTAATAATTCTGTTTTGCTATAATTAAAATCTTAAATTTTAAAATGTTACAATTAAAATTGACAAAAAAACTTCTTTTTCACGAGAAGTACAAAAAAGTCGAATTCTTACTCAATTTAGCCAACCTTTTCTCTGCAACAAAATCAAAATTTAAAAAAAACAGGAGAATCTCGCACAGTTTCCAAATTTATACCAATAAAAAATGTAATTGCGAAGCATCATAAAACAAATCCAGCAATTGATAAAAAACAGACCTTGAAAAATAGGCCTTCTTTCACAATAAATACAAATAAATAACAAATGAGCAATTTACTTCTTCTTTGCTTCATTCCCATTCTGATTCTCGATTCCATCAGCCGGTCTCTTTCTCCGAACCTGTCCAGAGATATCATTCGCCGCCGGCGCCTTCTCACCAGGTTTCAACAACGCACCAAAAACTTCATTGAATTGTGATTTCATCGCTTCTTTGAACTGCAATTTTTTACTTTTAGAATTTTTATACAAAAAATGAGATGATTTACCTGCTCCTGCTGCTTAATCGATTCCTTAGCATCCTCAATAAACGCGTCCATGCTTGGCAAAAGTTCTTCAATTTCCTTTAGCTCTTCTTTCAATTCTTCCTGTTTTTCAGCATCTGTTTCAGTGGAAATTTGGCTGGTGAGCTCTGCTGTAAAATATATTTTGTAATAGTTGCATTTAGAAATGATTTTTCAAAACAGATTAACCCCAATTTCTTCACGTTCAAAATGCAACGTGTCAAAATTTCCTATAAAAGGCGGAAAATAATGACATTATTTTAAAACTAACTACTACTAGTCTACTTACCCCCAACCTACTACCACTACTAACAACATGGTCAAGAAAATCAGCATTTGGACTGCATTTGGTCAATTTTTCAACCTTGTCGAGTCTCAATATCAAATTACCAATGAAAACGATGACACTGACAAGGATTTGATCGATTTGTTTCCTCTGAGCGACTATCAGAACATTATGTCCTCTCCAATTCAAGTCAAGGTAAGGAATAGAAGCCGAATCGTCTCGAATTCAATTTTTCAGAACCTCCAAGTCCTCACCTGCCCAACAGTCCTTGACGACAACGCCGACTACGTTGCCCTCCCGCTGAAAACCGTCAAAAGCTGCCCAGTCGCTCTCTCATTCGAGCTTCCTACAACTTCGGCCGAAAGTCTCAAACTCAACGAGCTCACTCCAGACATGATGGCCTTCTTCAACATTCCATCTCCAATTCCAACCAGTTTTGAGACTAGGAAATTGAACGAAGCAACCGACAAAATGATGTCGTTTTGGAATGTTCATGTGACGCTTCGTAAGAAAAATACAGCGGTTGAGGAAGAGCCAAAGGCTTTGGAATATGAAGAAGAGCAAGAAGAATCCGTTCCATCAATTTTCGGAAAGTTTGAGGATTTGTTGGAAGAGGAGACCATAAATGAGCCTTTGCCAACATTGTTTGAGAAATTGAGGGAGCTTTTATCGTCAATTGAAACTGAGGATGTTTCGGGGTAAGAATTTTTAACTTTTGATCAAAATTGCAGTTGAAAATTCCAATGTTTCAGAGCCACCAACTTCTTGGAAACATTCGCCAACTATTTCACTGAAATCGATTCCAATGGAGCAGAACCATCACAAATCGAGCCAATTCAGCACAATTTCAACTGCCTTTGCTTCAATTGCTGGAGATCGAAAAGATCAGTGCCAAAAACTTGGAAAAATCCATCAACTTCAATCCCTCAATTGCCAGTTTTTGTGAAAAGTCCAGTTGATTCGTTGAAACTCTACAAATGCTGCCCGGTGCCTTGCTCAAATGTTTCAACCTTTACAGCATCGAATACTGGTTACGAGGGCGACTCGGAAAGCGGTAAGTTGTTAGTATTCTACCATTTCTAATAAAATTCCGGCTTTAGGATCACCAACTTGCTCCAGCTGCAGCTGTGGTGTGCAGACTGAAGACATGGAGACTGAGAAGGATCTAATGAGGCAGAAGATTCAAGTTCAAGAGGAAATCATTGAAAAATTGACGAAATTGAACACGATTAGCAGTAAATTGAGCCAATTCTGATTTCTAATAAACATATTCTAAAACATTCTCTTACCGATTTTCAATTTCAAGACATCCTTGGCCTTTACAAAATGTGCCGCAGCTTGCGCAAATCGGTCATCAGCTCTGTAAGCTTTGGCGAGGAGATGATTGGTTTGTGCCAGGATCCGTGAAGACTGCGCAAGATATTTTTCCTGCAGCTCGAGGGCCAATTTGAGATCGTTTTGAGCTTGTTCGAACTTGTTGTCAACGATTGAGTGCTCTCCGAGGCAGCAGTAGATGTCCGCTTTGTTTAGGTTCCACCTTTTGAGCTCTTCAGTTGACAATTGGGTCTCCAAGACCTTGTCGCAGATGTTTCGCGACGCTTCGAGAATTTCCCAAGCCAATTGAAGTGTTGACTCCTCGTCTTCGATCTCATCCTCCTCGTCCTCGTTTTCTTCGTCTTCTGCATTGTCGACAGGCTCATTTTCTGTAAAAATGCCAGTTTTAATAGTTATTTTAGTATTTAGTAAAATCAACCTTCGGCAACTGTTTCCAAAGGAGCAGCAGATGTTGATCCTTCCGTATTCTTATCTGTTTTTCCCTCATTGAACATTTGATCCTCCTCCTTGGCGACTTCTAGCAAAGCTTGGCCATAGAGGAAGAATGCATCAAATGATTCAACTGCTTCATCTCCATACAAATCGCCAGAAAGCTGCGAAGCCATTCCTAGAGAATCCGCAGCTTTGGAGAACTCGAACGTTCTCATGTAACGTCTACCATTTGCTAGCTGTTCCTTGAGTTTGGTCGCCCTGAAATTAAAATGTTTTTTTTAATTTTTCGAAAAACTATATTCTTACTTTTCCTCTGGCGTGAGATTAGTCTCATCTCCTTCATTTTCTACCACTATTGGCAGTTCGGTTGCTGGTTCGGCGCTCATTTTGTCGGTAATGTGAAAATATTCTGAAAAATTAAATTTAGTAGAAAAATTGGAAATTGTAGATATCAAAAGACGGTTATATATCGAAACGGAGAAAAAACAATGCAAAACAAATATAGAACAACGAGAAAAACAGGCTAGAAAATATGCAAAAAATTTTAGTTGAAGTTTTACGTTTAACCACCTTTTTTTTCAATTCTTCTTGCAAAACATAATATTAATTAAGTGTTAGACCTCGTTTAAGGTCTCGTGAAACCAAAATTCAATAATAGCAATCAATTTTAGCAACAAAATGGAAGAAAATCACTGAAATTTGAATTTTTAGGGAAACAAGTGACAAATTCGATTCAAATTCGCAACAATCGTTGCAATGCCTATCGTCCACAAGGCTGTGTGTGTGCCTTTAAAATTTAGTGTACTATAATTAATTTATTCTCGGGTATATTTTTAAGTTTTTGCGGATTTTGTAGTGAATATCACTCCACCGTATTTTGCCGAATGTTTTCGATACAATTGCGTGTTTTGCGTCGAGTGTACGGTATACACCCGAAGCGTGTTTTTCTATCGTGGGCGCACACACATAAGCAGCATATCTCACCCTTCCTCTAAGTGCCTCGGTGGCGCAGTGGATTGTACTCTTGCGTGTTAAATTAGAGGCCGGGTGTTCGGATCCATGCTATTGTATTTTATTGTAGCATGCCC
The DNA here is from genome assembly GCA_964036255.1 of Caenorhabditis virilis. Lineage (NCBI taxonomy): Eukaryota > Metazoa > Nematoda > Chromadorea > Rhabditida > Rhabditidae > Caenorhabditis > Caenorhabditis virilis. Next base: position 17,003,534 of record OZ038416.1, read on the forward strand.
GGACTTTACCAAAATTTGAAAATAAAACCACAAATTTGAATTCCCGCGCTTTTCAATCCATACACTACCGTACACCTGACGCACAACACGCTATTGTATCGAAAACATTCGGCAAAATACGGCGCAGTGTGAATATCAGTATTACAAAAACGTGTGAACATAAAAATAATATAATTATGAATAAACAGCTTGCCTTTGACATGAAAAATCCCGAAAAATTCAACAAAAACACATTTTTCAATAAAAATTTCTGCCTGCGCCTTTAAATCAAATGTACTGTAATAAATTTATTTTTTGGAATTATTGAAATTTTTCAAGTTTTTTTTTTAAATGAAGCTGTGTATTTTTAAGAGTGAATACGAAAATAGCGCCAATTCAGCATAATTTTGCGAAGAAAAATCAAAAAACCGGAATTTTCCAAAAAAAAACCCCCCTGTTTTAGAAAAATTCAGAAAACCCCCCAAAATTTCAAACTGCCTCCTTCTGCAATCCAATTTTCGCGCCCAGACGCTTCAAGAGACGCAGACATTGCGACAAAATGCATTGTCGCTCTAGCTGACATCATAACCACATCAGCTGTTTTGTTATTATGGTTGGCTTGTTTTCCCCCCATTTTCAGCGAGCAGAAAAGGAGTGAAAAGAGCCCAGAGAAGCTCTCTATTTTCCTTCTCAAGAACAGAGTAGGAGGATTTGCGAAAAAGAGAAAAGCACACGAAAACCCCACTCTGTGTTGTTTTGGCCATTTTTTTCATTTGTTTTTCGCCCCTTACGTCTTCGTCATTTCGAAAATAAAATCCCCCAAATATTTTCCATTTCATTTCTTTCAAAATTTTTAGGCTGTCGATGAAGCACAAGTTATGCGATTTCTCTTGCTCATTATTCTGATAAATCTGTGGTTTTTGGTGGATTTAGGAGATACTTCGAAATTCAGTGAAGATGTGAGTAATTATACTTTTTATCTTTGTTTTGTTTAGCTTCTTATCAATCGTTAAATATTTATTCGTTTTTCGTAAATTCTTCAAGTTCAAACTAGATATTTTTATCAAGCCTTTTTTATGAATTTGTGAGTTTTTCAGTCATATGATATTATCTATGCAATATATCCTAGTGATTTTAAGAAATGTGTTCAAACCCCTCAAGCTTAGAAGATTAGCGGCATTTTTTTTTCATTTAAAAAAAAGAATCTGAAAAAAAAATAAAAAATTCTTAGAAATAAACAAAGATTTTCGTGTTTTGAATGCTTAAAATACAATTTTATAAAAAAAATTTGTCCCTGCACTTGGAATTGAACTTTTATCGGGCATATTTCGACTTCTGGCGCCTTTTATCGATTAAATTTTGAAAAAATGCGTTCTAAATTCGGATTTTTTTGAAATTCAGCGTTATTTTTAACTTTTTTGATCATAATTGGCAAAAACGCTCATTTAAGAAATATTTTCTGACCCAAAACGACCTTTTTTTGGACTCTTCCCCCTTTTTGGCTTACATTAGACCCAAAAATTATTTTTTTGCAATGATTAAACTAAAAATAGCTTATTTTTGCTGAAATTGTCTAAATTAACGTTTATTTCGATTGTTTGGGCCTCTGTGTCCTTTTGAAATTTAATTTTTCGAATGTATTATCGAAATTACAAATGTTGCAAGTGCGCCCCAATGCTAATCAATGTCAATAAATCGATAAAATCAATATGAAATTTTTGGTTTTTTTTTAAATTAAAAAAATGCGGGGAAATTGAAGGTCTTCACACTTCAATGATAAAAAAAATCAAAACACAATTTTGTTTTTCAAGAAAACAAAAAATATTCTGAGAAAGAAGGTGACTAATTAGCCAGAAACAAAAAAAAACCCATTGTTTTTGTTTTTGCGCTTCATTTTACCGCCAGAATAATTCAGACGGTGTAAATAATTAAAGGAGACATTTAGATATAAATAAACTGAAAAATAACGCATAATGAATCAAAGATTAACAAATCAAACATTGTGTCATTTTTCAGAGCCGTCAAATACTCGAACGATACAGCTTGTCAAAAATGGACCTGTCCAGCGAGTCGAGAAAACAGTTCAAAGCTTTTCTTGGTAAGTTGATGAAAGAATATTGAACAAAGGGGGATATTTTCAAATAAAAAAACGGATTATGAATAAGAAAGCAGTGTTTATCACCTTGACAACAAAAGAAACAAGTGTGGCAAACTTTTAAATGTTTAATATTTTGTCTGTTCCTTGGAAAATGTTTCTAAAGTTGTATTTTTGATTTATAGACTTTTTTTGAGCCAAAATTCATTAATTTTATAATTTTTCTAGCAATTTTGTTGTTTGTTACGTAAAAATTCAAGAATTATGACCAAAATTATGATTAATTGAATATTTTTCCTAAAAATCGTATTACTTTGTTCCCTATTTTCGAAAAACTTAGAACTTTCCCCTATTTTCGAAAAACTTAGAGCAACAAAACCTTTTGATGATGAAATTGTGTATTTTCAGATTGTTAGCTCCAAATTGATTTAAAATTCATAAAAAGTAGAAAGTTTTAGCAAAAGTTATACGCATTTGAAAAAAAAATTATTTTTTGTACCGAAATTTCAAGAGATCTTAACTTTGTTCATTATCGTCAGATAATGATGAATTATAGACCATTTTAAAGCTAAAAGTTTAAATTATCAGATTTTTGTGATAATTTTAAACGTTATTTCATGAAAATCCAAGAATTTTAGCAAAAGTTAAACGCATTTGAAAAAAATTTATTTTTTGTACCGAAATTTCGAGATCTCTTAACTTTGTTCATTATCATCCGATAATGATGAATTATAGGTCATTTTAAAGCTAAAAATTTAAATTATCAGATTTTTGCGATCATTTTAAACGCTATTTCATGAATATCCAAGGATTTTAGCAAAAGTTATACGCATTTGAAAAAAATTATTTTTTGTACCGAAATTTCAAGATCTCTTAACTTTGTTCATTATCGTCAGATAATGATGAATTATAGACCATTTTAAAGCTAAAAATTTAAATTTTCAGAGTTTTGCGATCATTTTAAACGCTATTTCATGAATATCCAAGAATTTTAGCAAAAGTTATGATTATTTGAAATTTTTTTCAAATTTTTCTATTTCAGCAATGAACTGCCTCGTCGAAGTGACACCGAATCAATTCCTGACGAATTACATTCAATGGGAAGAGGTTGAATTCAAGAAAAGTGTACGAGAATTGTGAGCGAGTGTTTTTTTCTTCTTCTTTTTCCCCTAAGATGACACGATTTTCAGCCTAGAAGTACCAGAAGACGACAGCAGTCACCTACCGCCAAGCTATCATGATTTGAAGTCGAATTGTTCTTATAAAGATTATAACAAGGAAACTATAAATCATGAGAAAATTATAAAAGGCGCGGATTTTGAAAATTATTTATATGATATGTGAGTTTTACAAAACATTTGGCTTTTTTCTCTGTCCTTTTCCTAACTTTTAAAGAAAACACGCTCTAAAAATACAAAAACAACCTATTTTTCAATTTTTTCAATTAAAAATGCAACCGCTTAGCTTATTGATATGATTATTGATTTTTAAAGGGGCATAGGCTGTCAAATTTTGAAATTTTTTGTGAAACAGTAGAAAATCTATAAAATTAATCGAAATTTTTATTGATTTTTGGAAAATTTTCGCAAATTCTGAAATTTTTGACAAAAAAACTCTTTTTTATCCGATTTCTTGCTTAGAAAATTGTTTTTATAAATTTCTATTACTATTAAAAAATGAGGTTTAAGTTTCCTAACATTCTAAATGTATTTCTTTGCAGGGTATGGTCTAAGAAGCGCTTCGATGATTGGATCGATTTAAATTAGAAATGTCTAGCTGATTATTTTCTTTATTTTTTTTTTGCTCAATTTTTGAATTCTAATTAATTTTCTAAATATCCTAGCTAAATAACACGTTTATCTAAAATTAAGAGTAGATTTTGCTACTGTTTCGGGGTTTCCGAGTCCGGTATTAAAAGATTTTTCGAATATATCTAAAGAAATACTGAAAATAAAGCTGGAATCTGATTTTAAATGTGAAAATTAGAATTTAACCGATCTTTTCTACTATTTTCTAGATTTCCTCAAATTCCGCGATCTTAGAATTCTGGAAAAATTGCTGAAATTCTGAAAATTTCGAATTTTTGGAGATTTTCTGCTTTTTTTATTTTAAATTTTAAAAATTCTAGTTTTTAGAATTTTCACACCCATTTTAATTTCTGTCGAAATTAAAAAAAAGGCTTTTTTTGCTTTTTTTTTAATTCTCGAAAAATCTAAACATTCCGACCTTTTTTCCTATTTTAAATGTTCCTTTAAAAATCAATAACGCATTTTAATCATGAATGTTGGGAAAAGGACAGTAAAAATCAATAATCGAATTAAATTTCAGGAAAAAAGACGTTTTTAGAATCGATCGAATTTTTTAAATTCGTTTTCAATTTTTTCCCTTTTAATTCCAACCAATTCTTAATTTTCAGAGCAATCAGTCCGCTAGCATTCGATGACATTATCGATTAGAAAAAAACACGTGTGTCTATATAGCTAAATAACCTTTCTTTTTTCTTTATTTATTAATTCTATTTATTTGAGAAAAAAGAAAACAACAATAATTCCAAAAGAAATTCGGTCAAAAATCTGTGAAAAATTACGAGTAATTTCCACAAAAAATATGACATTTCAAAATTTTCCAGATCCTTCCAAGGTGGTATCACCGATTGGGAACTCTAAGTTTTTGGGTTTTTCGTTTGACGTTTGTTTTTTCTTTGTACAAATCTTTATCTTCTTTGAAAAAGTATATACCTTCCTTTTTAAGCTCAAAAAAACCTCGAAATTGTTATTATTCCTCTTTTCTGTTATTAATTGTACAATATTTTATTATGCGGTTATTTTCTTTTATTGTTTTTTTTCTCTTATTATTGGGATGAAAATTCTCTTTTTTTTAAATAACACATTTTGAAAATCAATCGATTTTTAAGTGAGTGGAGAGATGATCACAGAATACACTTGATTTTCAGAGACGAGGGTTTGGTTTCCAGCAGCGGTGTGATTGGAGAATTGGGCATAGAACAAGAGGGAGTAGATGCATGCTGGAAAAATGGAAAATTGTGTAGTTTGTAGTCTGAAAAGGGGAAAACACGGGGGGGGGGGTGGTTTTTTTTTAAAACTACCGCTTCTACATAGATTTGGACAATGTTCAACGGAGCGCGCTTTCTTCACTTGTGGTTGCCGAGTCTCCGGTCGCTAGCTAGTCTCGCGGAAATTCCAGTGACACGACGGACAGTCATTCGCCGCGAGACTACCTAGCGCTAGGCCATTAAAGTTAGGCCATAAAAGTTTTTGGAACTGCAATGATAGTTTTGATCATTTTTTCCACTTTTTCGGTTTCTGTTCAAATTATGAAAATTAAAACGATTGTCAACTCAAATATTCTTGATAATTGTGTTTTGAGGGCTGCTAAACCTCACTGACGCTCCGCACGTACGCACGCAGCTGCCGACACTCAACACACTGGAAAATTTGAAAAAGTCATTTTCCCGCGAATTTACCAGTGTGTTGAGTGTCGGCAGCCGCGTGCGTGCGTGCGGAACGTCTGTGATGTTGAGCGGCCCTCAAAACACAATTATCAAGAATATTTTCGTTGACAACATGAGGCATAAGCATGTTTTAAACGTTGGCCGAGCTAGTTTATTTATTTTTTTTATTTATTTATTTCATCATCAAAGTTCCACAAAATATAACATAAATAGTAATAAACAAAATGAATTACTCATTGAACTAGATGATAAAATGCTTAAAGGTTGGGTACCCGTAAGAGTATTCAACCAGTATTTATTTGACATAGAAAAACAATTTGAATAATAATGCGAATGGAAAGTAATAAAAAAAGAAAATAATAAAAATAATAACAAAAAGTATGTATATATATTGTATAGTAATATGTTTAATTTGAATCAAAGTATTCCGAAGGGAGTTTTTTGAGTGTGTTTCTTACTGATTCAATACTTGGACAGTCCAACAAGTTATGCGATAACTTATTCCATAATGGAAGGATTTTGTCAAAAACGGAGTCTGTGTTTTTCATTTTATTTCTCAGTCGAAGTGGATATCTCCTTGTAATACCAGGAGCACAAAATTTGGAGAATGATGGTTGATGGGTCAGATTTTTGCGACATTTATAAACATGAATCAGAGATAATATTTTCATACGTTTTGAGATGGAATCAATATTAAGGATAGTGAGTCTATCTTCATATGAAGAAAAGGAAATATTACACCGATAACAAACCAAACGAGAATAATATCGAAGAGTGGATTCAAATTTATTGAGAAGTTTCATTCGCTATTAGAGAATCCAACAGCGTGTTGAAATTTACCGTTGAAAAAAATCGAATTTTTACAGTTTTTCTCGATTTATATTGTCAAGATAAGAATTTCTGGCCGTTCATTTTGCGGAGTGTCGTTGGGAATTTCCTCGCAGCGCGACCGCAACGCGCAAGACCAACTGAGAGATTTGAATTTGAGAGCGTTGCGGTCGCGCTGCGAGTAAATTCCCAACGACACTCCGCACAACGAGCGGCCAGAAATTATTATCCTGACAATATATATTGTCAACTCTTATAGTCTTGATCATTATGTTTTGAGGGCTGCTCAACCTCGCAGACGCTCCGCACGCACGCACGCGGCTGCCGACACTCAACACACAAATGTTTTTCTAAAACATTGATATACTTACCCAGATAAATAATACCCAATGGGAACAAATCGATAATATTCGCATTGAGTACAAAAAACGCAGATGCAAATGGAATCTGGAAAAACCGTCGATAAAAATAAAATAAGGGAAAAAAGTGAAAGTTACCATTTTTAAGACGAAAAATGTGAAGATGAAAAATGAAAAAGAAATCGAAACAGATCCTGAATTGTCATGGTTTCAAAAGAAGGAGCTCTAGGCAACGAATCCCATTTTTTCATAAATTTATTTTTTCGTATGGTTTCTATTACAATGAGAAAATTCAACTACATCAAAACAAGTTATTTATATTTAAAAAAAGATTATTTTATAATTCACTTAACAATGCAAATAATTAAAAAAAAATTCACTAGGGAAGTACACTCTAGTGTATACGACGGTGAATTAAAGGGATAGTGGAAACTAAAGGAACATAAGAACTTAATAAACTGTGAGAAAGAAAATTCTCAATGCGGCGGTTTTCCCTAGTAACACTCGTGTGACGTCATCACAGTCAAAACGCACTGTAGCAAGAACATCATATTTTGACCCTGCAAGTAACTTTGGAACCCCTCAACCGATTTTTACGTTTTATAGCTCATTAGAAGGAGAAAATGTTTTTCTTTCCGAATATAATAGTATACAAGGGTAAAAATAAACGAAACGTCAACTAATAGTCAAAAATACTCAACGTGTTTTAGTAATTTGTAGAAAAATGACGAATATTTTTTTAATGAAGGCTAGTTTTTTTTTTAAACCACGTTTTTTGAATTCTACGTGGTCAATCACATTAGAAATAAGTGGCGTTATATACTGCATCCACAGAGTTAAGAGAGAAAAAAAAGCAAAAACCAAATTTTTTTGTACATTTTTCTTATTATATGAAGCATCGTGATCGGCTTGTTTTGATTTTCAACTATTTTCGGATAGAAAATCCAATAAAAATTTTAATTCCCAATTTTTCCACATTTTCAGATGAATTCTTCGCAAAACAAAAACCTAATCAGGTCGGGTCCCGCTTGGAATTGACACGAAGGCTACAGTAACGCGTTTTTATGTTTTTTTTCAATCTTTATCGTATTGATTTTTTTTGATTGTTTTTTAATTTATAAGATATTTATGTTTTAAGGATTTATGAACTTTGTGTAAGCAGACCGGATGAACGCTGTTCAGTAGAGAACTTTTGAAACTTGCACTCTTCCGCTCTTCTGCTAAATAGTACAACAAATACAATACAAGTACAATAAGAATACGTGAAAAGAAAAAAAATAACATTAAGTATTACCTTAGTAATCCGAAAATAGTCTGCATAACATATCCAAATTTCATCAAAAAATTCCAACTATGCATAGATACTTGATGTTATTTTTATTTTTGAATTTTTGATTTTACGTTGATCGGAAAGAAAAAAACATTTTCTCCTTCTAATGAGCTATAAAACGTAAAAATCGGTTGAGGGGTTCCAAAGTTACTTGTTGTCAAAATATGATGTTCTTGCAACAGTGCGTTTTGACTGTGATGACGTCACACGTGTGTTACTAGGGAAAACCGTCGCATTGAGGAGGGCACATCTCACCCGCTTTATAATTTCACTGGATTTCGTCAGTTACAGTGAATCCTATCGGAGGGCACATCTCAAGAATACGGTAAAAGTGGATCGTCAAATTTTTGTCATTTACTATACTAATCAAGACCGTTCATTTACAATGGGTCTCTATCTAAATGCATAAACTAAATGCATAAAAGAAAAAATTGAAGTTTTGAGAGATACGGTGCTGAAATTTTTGTGCGGTGGTGTTTTGTTGGTATTGGAACAGATATTTCGAAACACCTATTCGTTTTTTCAACTTCGTATACGTGAGAAAAAAAATTATGTTTATTTGTCCTCCACCAAATACCTCCATTGTAAGTTGGGGATCCAAAACTCAGCAATTTAATTATATTCATAAGGTTATGACCTTGGGGAGAGGAGGTGGGGAGGGATTAGTGCGGGCGATCAATCCGCCTCTTAACCAAAAGGAACGGTTCTCCAGAGACAAAAACTCAAGACCAATCCACTTGATCTTCTTCATATTTACTACATCTTTTATATTTTTATACTACGAAATTCTATCATTTTCTTTTCCTTCATTTTTTTGGACCACACGGTTTCCACTGACTAGGAAATGCATTTTAACATAAAACTGAAATTTGATAGAGACCCATTTTAAATGAAAGGTCTTGATTAAGTGACCAAAATTTTAGGATCCACTTTTACCGTATTCCTGACAAGGGAGTTACGAGAAGTTGCCGTTGTGATATATACCGTCCGATGAAAAGTGTGCTTTTAAACGAGTCTGCAAACAATAAGGCATTTTTTCAAAACATCATAACTTTTGAAGGCATGAACCAAATGTTAAGTATTATAGCTCATTTAATAGAAAACTATTGGCTATAAAACTTACATCGGAGGGCACATCTCAGGAATACGGTAAACTCTGACTAAAAAAATATCACTGTGTACATGAACGTGTTTGTCGCGACAAACGCTTTGTCGACAAAAGATTTTCAGCGACAACTAAAATAACAATTTGCCCTGCCCTTTCAACCACTATACGAGGGATACGTTTATATAAAAGGCTACTTTAGGAAGAGGTCAATGCCACTACGCTACTATTTGAGGTCAATGCCACCACGCTACTCGTAATCATCATTCTACTCACCCGCTTTATAATTTCACTGGATTTCGTCAGTTACAGTGAATCCTATCGGAGGGCACATCTCAAGAATACGGTAAAAGTGGATCGTCAAATTTTTGTCATTTACTATACTAATCAAGACCTTTCATTTACAATGGGTCTCTATCAAATTTCAATTTTATGTTATTAGGCGTTTCCTAGTGAGACCACCCCCCCCCTCCCAGCAAATGATTCCGAATGCTTCCCCGTTTTGTCTTCTATTTAAAATATTGAATGGAGCTATTTTAAAACGATTTTTTCAGAAAATGGAATTGGATGACAATGAGATTGTGGTTCCTGCAACTGGTATATTGATAATCATTTGGTTATTAATAGAGAAGTGGAGGGAAATACATTTCAAATCATATCAGGTTGTTTTCTATACCCCTCATTTTATTTATTTAAGATATTTTCCATCTTTCAGGTTTTCCGAGTCGTTGGGACTTGGTTGATTCCTATCGTTTTTGATTATTGGTGTTGGAACATTGTATCCAATAGATTTCACATAATATGGCTCATATTTTCAATATCTTCGTTTTTAGTAGTGTTGAGAGTGTGTGCGCTAAATATGAGAAATTCTGGAAAATCACCAAGGTTTGGAAGATTGGAGTTTTGGTAGGCTCAAGATAATAATATTCAGATTCGTCTATAAATGGTTTCTATTCCTACACAACATCAGTTATATGCATGTCGTATCTGGCCTACTTCTTATTCTACAAGGGGGAATATCAAAAGGCAATGTTTTCGACAACAAAGTTATAAATGAAGGGTTTTTTGCTTGGATAAGTGAGAGGTCACACAACGAAATACTGCAATTGTTATTGATTTTTTCAGCGGTTTCCACAATTGTCTATGGATTATATTATGGAGTATTGTCACGCGATTTAGCACAATTTTGTTCCGAACGAATGGCACTAAATATTGGGGTGAGATTATACTTCTTATTTCAGTCATCCGTTTTGAAAATTGGGTTTAAGGAGGACGGTAGTGAGGTCCGAAGGACGGTAGTGAGGTCCGAAGGACGGTAGTGAGGTTACGAAAAAATTGCAATTTCTTGACATTTCTTGCAATATTTTGACAGTTTCTGCATTGAATTTTTTGCATTTTTTTGCAGTTTTTTGCAGCATTTTTAGTTTCTGGAAACAGAATGGCATCATCTGCTTCAATTTTATTCGATATTCATGGTTTTGAACTCGTGTCAAAGGCGGCTGTCCAATGGAGCGCATTTTGACTTTTTTTGCGAAAAATAACTCCCGAACCTATTCATATATTCTCGAAAATTTTCAAAACTCTTTTTGTAAATGACTTATTTTGAAAATATTTTCTATTTTGTCCGAAAAATTTTGGTACTTCTTGAAAATTTCTGAAGCCTTTAAAAAATTAAAACATTGAAAATCAATTTTTCATATTTAGCACTTCACCGAAGATGGATTACCAATAAAATGCCTAGAGAAAGATGTTTGTTCAGTTTGTGGAAATCATACGTATTCTGAAATTGAGCAGCTTCACAAAAACTCCAATTTTTCTAAGACAACAAGTTCGAATGAAAAAATCTTTAGGTGATTTCGCTACTTCTTTTTTTTTTCATTTTCCCAAATTTTTCAGACTCGAATGTGGTCATATTGCTCACGAATACTGTATCAGAGGATGGAAGATTGTTGGAAAATCACAAGCTTGTCCATATTGTAAAACGAAGATTGATTTACACGCAATGATTCAGAATCCGTAAGTTTTTTCTTTAGAAGTCTGAAGTCTGAAACAATCTTAATGATTCTTATGGAGGACTTCGCAGAGCCAATAAATGTTCTTTTTTTTGAAGCCACGTAGAAGCCGAGAAAATGGGCTTCAAAACAATGGCCTTGAAAAGTTCGCCGAACTTTTTCCTATTGATTAACTTTTCTGAAAAATGCAAAAAAAAGTCTATTTGAACTTAGGTTGTTGAATTTTTCACGATTCTACACATAATGGCCTCAGTCTTTTCCTCGGTACTGCGGACTAGTTTTCGAAAATTTGCTAGGCATTTCAAACCTCGTTTCTTTATAGGAGGGCTTTACGGAGATTATGAATGCGCTTGGGATGAAAATAGACTTCAGACTCATTGCAAATCTGTTTTTAAAATTTTCTAAAACCACCTAGAAGCCGAGAAAACACACCTCAAAACAATGGCCTAGAAAAAAGGGCCACCGGCGAAAACTAGTCCGCAGGCATGAAAAGTCCAAAAAAATGAAAAAATACATAAATTAAGATGAGAAAACTATTAAAAAGGACTAATATAAGCATTCTGCATAACTATTTATTAACGAAACACGAAAAAAGCTCATTGGAAAAAGTTCAGCCAGGTGGCCCTTTTTTCTAGGCCATTATTTTGAGGCCCGTTTTCTCGGCTTCTCGGTGGTTTTAGAAAATTTTAAAAACAGATTTGGAATGAGAATGAAGCCTATTTTCATCCCAGGTGCATTCCTAATCTCCGTAAAGCCCTCCTTTAAATACTATTATTTGCAGATGGGAAACGTCACGATTCTTCTACAGGAAGTCATTGAATATAATGAGATTTTTTGCTTGTTGGTTTCCAATAATGATGGTTACCGCGAAATTGATTTTTAATATATATTATTTTATTTGTGCACCTAAAGATTATATGCATGGTTTATTAGAAACGATGGTACACGAAAAAGGCGCAGAACACAACAATTTGAATTTCCATCATTTAAACTGAATTTTTTAAAATTGTTCAATATTGCTTGTTTGCATTAATAAGTTAATAATAAAATAATTTTTTCCAGAAAAAATACTTCTACTTTTTCAGAGCCCAAAACTGAAAAAAATCGAATTACTCGTATCCTAAACTTCCGAAAAATGTGGTTTTTGGATCCTAATTCATTTGGGACTCAATTTCAAAAGTGAAACTAACATTTTCAAAATTTTCTATAGTTTTACCAGAATTCATGATTTCAGAATGTCGTTTTCATTTATTTGGTATCGTGGTAATTAGGACCACAACTCGAGGTATGGTTTACAGCATAATCAAAAAAAACCTAGTTGATGTTTCTCTTTTGAATAGAATCTATACGAAAACATAAATTTATGAAACAATTTTGTTGTCTAGAGCTCCTTCTTTAGAAACCATGACAATTTAGTGTCTTTTTAGATTTTTTTTTCATTTTTCGTCCTAAATAACTTCAATTTTTTCGTTTATAAATTTTTATAGATTTTTTCCAGATTCCATTTGCATCTGCGTTTTTTGTACTCAATGCGAATATTATTGATTTGTTCCCACTGGGTATTATGTATCTAGGTAAGTATATCAATGTTTTAAATAATTTGATAGAACCATGAGTCGGGAACTGCCGCAGATCTGGAGAAAATTTGGAAATTCGTATATATAATTGTGGTACCTATTTATTTTACAAAGAAATCAATAAAAGAGCTTAGGAAGTAAGAAAGGGTTCTAATTTGATTAGAAGACGCAAAAATACTCTAAATTACAAAAAAAACACAAAAAATGAATAATTGATCAAAGAACAAAGTCAAAAATCCCTTTTCAGACTACAAACTACACAATTTTCTATTTTTCCAGCATGCATCTACTCCCTCTTGTTCTATGCCCAATTCTCCAATCACACCGCTGCTGGAAACCAAACCCTCGTCTCTGAAAATCAAGTGTATTCTGTGATCATCTCTCCACTCACTTAAAAATCGATTGATTTTCAAAATGTGTTATTTAAAAAAAAGAGAATTTTTAATCCCAATAATAAGAGAAAAAAAACAATAAAAGAAAATAACCGCATAATAAAATATTGTACAATTAATAACAGAAAAGAGGAATAATAACAATTTAGAGGTTTCAGCCCCCCTTTAACCCTCAGCCCCACTTTAAAAAAACAAGATCGATTAAAAAAACATCTTTTTTTCCTGAAATTTAATTCGATTATTGATTTTTACTGTCCTTTTCCCAACTTTCAACATAAAAATCCGTTTTTGATTTTTAAAGGGACATACACTAGGAAAAAGGGTCGGAACTCGGGTGCAGACCAGTACATGTAATATTACAAAACTCCCCAAATTCAGTGCTGTTTACATGTAATTTTACAAATTGCCAAATTTACATGTACAAATTTCGTCGCTTCCACTCTGAAGTTTGAGCGCGTGTAGATCACGCAGGCGCGGACAAATAAATTAACTTTGCTTGCTGTTGAAGTGCCAATTGGCGAAATGGATAATGGACCTATTCAGTTTGAAAAAAAAAACAAAAAATGTCGAGAAATTCAATGCAGAAATTGCAAAGAAATGCAGAGAAATAGCAATTTCTCTGCATTTCTCGGCATGTCTTTTTTTTCGACCCAGACAGTCTTTTTGGGTCTAAATCAGATATTTTGGGCCTCTAAGGGCCATTGGGACCAAGTTGCCGTTTTTTCGGTTTTTTTTCAGATTTTCGGGTGCTTTACGCCGAAAAAAATTTATTTTATTTTTTTCGGTTTACTATCCTCAATTTTTTTCGGTGTTTCTGTCTTACGGAAAACAGATTTTAAAATTTGAATATATTGTCAAAATAATAATTCCTGGCCGCTCGTTTTGCGGAGTGTCGTTAGGAATTTCCTCGCAGCGCGCGAAAATTAAAATTTCTCAGTTGGTCTTGCGCGTTGCGGTCGCGCTGCGAGGAAGTTCCCAACGAAACTCCGCAAAACGAGCGGCCAGGAATTTTTATCTTGACAATACCATTTTTTTAAACATCAATTTCCAACTATGTATTTTACTAATTTTTAAACGGAATGAAGGTAGAAAACCTTAAAATCTTTTTTTTTCAGATGAAATATGATTCATTAATCACTGGGAACGCCGAAAAAAAATTTTTCCGGTATTTTTACAATACAACGAAAAAAAAAAATTTTTTTTCGGCCAAAATCTTTTTCGGCGGCACCCCTGATCCTCATGTCTCCCCCTACCGATTACCACTTTACCCATCGGAATTCAAGAGCTTTTCTGTCAATAACCTATAGGTTATTCAGTGGAAGATGGACCCTTAATTTGCTTATACGTTGTGGAGAGTTGTGTAATAGTTATGGTAAATGTCTTTTGGATTTATCGTTTGAATACTTAATGAATATTTGAAAAAAAAATCGAAAAAACCCATTACTTTCTTACCAACCTAATAAATAACATAAATTATTGTTTTTTTTTGAGAATTTGATCAACACTTTATTTTTTGTTCTTTCCCATAATAATAATCATTTTTCTTCAAAAAATGCGAAAAAAACATTCAAATTTGAATTTGTATATTTACGCTAAACAACCGACCGTCACGTCACTGCGTAGCATCGTAGTGACGCGCAAAAGTGCTTCTCAGTTTACGGAAACGTGTTTTTGGATTTTTATTTTAAGCTTTTCTTTCTGAAATTTTGCGAATTTTTGGTTTTTTGATTGTAATAAAAATATGATAGTTAAACAGCCGCTTTTTCGTAGATTTTTTTGATATAAAAACATGCATTTTTTGAACGTTTTACGCGGTGATAAAATATAAAAACGAAAAACTTTTTTTTTCAGGGATGACATCGGCGACCGTCGCTCTCGAAGCTCGGTTAATTGCACAAAATGGTAAAATAATAAGCAATAAAAACCCGAAACATCAATAAAAAAATTTCAGTCTCAAAAGTAGCCGTGCGCGGAGTGGTCACATCGGCTTCATCAAGAAACACAGCCGCGAAACAAGAGAAAACAAGTTTCGGAAATTTGAAAGACAGTGATCGTATTTTCACCAACTTGTACGGACGTCACGATTATCGTATCAAAGGTGCCGAAGCCCGTGGTGACTGGTACAAGACGAAAGAGATCATTTTGAAAGGATCCGAATGGATTTTGGGAGAATTGAAGACTTCTGGATTGAGAGGAAGAGGTGGCGCCGGTTTCCCATCTGCAATGAAATGGGGATTCACGAATAAGCCGTTTGATGGAAGACCGAAGTATTTAGTGGTGAATGCTGATGAAGGAGAGCCGGGAACTTGTAAAGATCGTGAGATTATGAGACACGATCCTCATAAGGTAAAATTTAAAGCATTTATTAAATAATATAAAACAATTGCAATCTTTCAGCTCATCGAAGGATGCTTAATCGGTGGTGTCGCCATGGGAGCCCGTGCCGCTTACATCTACATTCGTGGTGAATTCTACAACGAAGCTTGCATTCTCCAAGAAGCCATCAACGAAGCCTACAAAGCCGGATACCTCGGAAAAGACTGCTTCGGAACTGGCTACAATTTCGACGTTTTCGTCCACCGTGGAGCTGGAGCATACATTTGTGGAGAAGAAACCGCGTTGATCGAATCTTTGGAAGGAAAGCAAGGAAAACCAAGACTGAAGCCGCCATTCCCAGCTGATATTGGATTGTTCGGTTGTCCGACGACTGTGACAAATGTTGAAACAGTTGCGGTTGCCCCGACTATTTGTAGAAGAGGTGGAGATTGGTTTGCATCTTTTGGAAGAGAAAGAAATCGTTGAACTAAGTTGTTCTGCATTTCTGGACAGGTTAATAACCCGTGCACTGTTGAGGAGGAGATGTCTGTTCCGTTGAAGGTAAATATTTTGATTTTATAGATTAAAAAATAACAAAAGGATAATTTTTCTAAATTGAAAAAAAGTTATGGACAATTTTTGGTCATAAAATTGTTAAAAATTTAGCAAATTCCCTATTTTCTATCCATTTTAAAACTGAAGTTATTTTTTTTAATGTTCTGGTGTTGAATTTCTGAAAATCTAAGAATCATAACAAAAGTTATGATTATTTCTGTTTTTTACTCAATTTTTTGTAAATTTTTCAGAAATTCTTTTTTTCTCATAATTGTTGATTAAAGCTTTACCAAAAAAGCATTAAATCTTGATTTTCTAGCTCCTCTAAATTATTTTCTGAAAAATAGTCCTAAAAATTCGAAAATCAAGAAAATATTAAAATTTCTAGGATCTTATCGAACGTCACTGTGGTGGAGTCATCGGAGGATGGGACAATTTGTTGGCTATTATTCCAGGAGGATCGTCTGTCCCACTTATGCCAAAGTTTGTTTTTGCTCAAATTTTCATATATTTCAAACATAAAATTTCAGAAATGTCTGCGACACCGTTTTGATGGACTTTGACGCGTTGGTCGCCGCTCAATCTGGTCTTGGAACTGCTGCCGTTATTGTTATGAACAAACAGGTACAATTATCCCGAAAATCCGTTCGAAAACTGAAATGTGACATTTTTTCAGACCGATATTGTTAAATGCATTGCTCGACTTTCATTGTTCTAAAAACATGAATCTTGTGGACAGGTAATTAAAAGGAATTTTATTTTTAACGAAAAAAAAAGTTTTATATTGATATAGATTGGGAAATTGATTATATTGACTGCTTTAGCACTGGCTACAATTTCGACGTTTTCGACGTTTTCGTCCACCGTGGAGCTGGAGCATACATTTGCGGAGAAGAAACCGCGTTGGTCGAATCTTTGTCTGTTCCGTTGAAGGTAAATATTTTGATTTTATATATTAAAAAAATGACAAAAGATTTTTTCTAAACTGAAAAAAAGTTATGGACAATTTTTTTATACATTCCTTTTTTTCTCATAATTAATGAAAATTTTCTATTTCTAAATGTCCTTAGAGTTAAGGCTTGACGAAAAAAGCCCTAAATCCTGATTTTGCAGCCCCTCTAAATTATTTTCTGAAAAATAGTCCTAAAAATTCGAAAATCAAGAAAATATTAAA
Source organism: Caenorhabditis virilis (assembly GCA_964036255.1). Lineage (NCBI taxonomy): Eukaryota > Metazoa > Nematoda > Chromadorea > Rhabditida > Rhabditidae > Caenorhabditis > Caenorhabditis virilis. The sequence continues at coordinate 17,020,728 of OZ038416.1, forward strand.
ATTTCTAGGATCTTATCGAACGTCATTGTGGTGGAGTCATCGGAGGATGGGACAATTTGTTGGCTATTATTCCAGGAGGATCGTCTGTTCCACTTATGCCAAAGTTTGTTTTTGATCAAATTTTCATATATTTCAAACATAAAATTTCAGAAATGTCTGCGACACCGTTTTGATGGACTTGATGGTTCGTAATAATTCTCTATTTTTAATTTTGTTGCACAAATGAATAAAAATGTTATTTTCATTTCAAAAATGAATTCGTGATGCATTTAAAAGTAATTTCAATAAAAACTGGAAACTAAACCCGATTTTCAATCAATGACAATGACAAACAATTTCATTTTTTACTTTCAGTTCCTTCTAAAATTATTTTTAAACAGAATGTATATGAGCAGGATTCAATATGTTTATGAAGCTGCTGTTTTCAAGAATCTTCAATGATATGCAATATCTACAGGTTCGAAAAAACCTCAAAATTTCGTTGAATTTTGTGGATTTTCAAATTTTCAGGCCTGCAGACACACAATTAATGTAGTACGGTAGAAACATGTTTCTTTTGACCCACCGTTGTTAGATGAGCATATCCTGCGTCTATCTCTCTTTATTTTGTTGTCGCAGCCAATCCTTCTTTTTGTTGTTCGAGTGACCTGCTCGGTGGCGACCCAGTGTTTTTTCATTCTTTATTTATTTTTGTGGTAGTTTAGGATTTGTTTTCTCCTTTCATCAATGGTTTTTAGTGTTAAAAGGAAACAAATAAATTTTATTTGAACGGTTTCAAAGTTTGAAAATGATAGTTGATGACCTTTTTGTATGTTTTTGTTTTTTTATCTACTTTGGTAAATATCTGTTATGGTTTCCAGGAGGGTTTTTTGATTTTTGATTTGAGATTCAAAAGATACAATTAGGTTTCAAGGCACACATCTATATAACATTTCTCTTCAAAAAATCAAACTGAATATTTATTATTTGCCTGTTCCCATAATTTTATAATACTGAAATTCACCAAAAAATCCGGCAAAGCTTTAATGCATTCCAAAAATATAAATGTATTACAGTACATTTTTAAAGGCACACACCCGCGTATGAACGATAGTTTTTGCAACGATTGTTCGGAATCAGGGGTGCCGCCGAAAAAGTTTTTGGCCGAAAAAAAATAAATTTTTTCGTCGGCCAGTAAAAAATGCCGAAAAAAAATAAATTTTTTCGTCAGCCAGGAAAAAACGACGAAAAAAAATAATTTTTTTTTCGTTTTATTGGAAAAATACCGAAAAAAAATTTTTTCGGCGTTCCAAGTGATTAATGAATCATATTTCATCAGAAAAAAAAACGATTTAAAGGTTTTCTACCTTCATTCAGTTAAAAATTAGTAAAACAGTTGGAAATTTATGTTAAAAAATGGTATATTCAAATTTAAAAATTTGTTTTCCGTAAGACGGAAACACCGAAAAAAATTGAGGATAGAAAACCGAAAAAAATAAAATAAAAATTTACGCGCTTCGCGCAACCCGAAATAAAAAAAACTTTTTCGGCGTAAAACACCCGAAAATCACGAAAACCGAAAAAAAATCGAAAAAAAACGGCAACCCTGTTCGGAATGTCAATCGTATTTGTCTTTTTTTCGCAAACACTGAAAGTTTGTCATTTTCTTCCGCTTTTTTTTCTAAAATTGTTCGTTAATTTTGAATTGTATTCTTACGAAACGTTAAGCGTGGTCCAAAAAGCAAAAAATATGATGTTTAACGCTAAAAATTCGAAAATATCGTTTTTAGAGCTAAAAGTCCGAATAATTTGTTTTTTTTTTAAATTTTATAGCCTGTTTTTCGTTGTCCTGCATTTTCCTCGGATTATTTTTTCTCCGTTTCAATATAGAACTTCTTGTGATGTCTACAATTTCCAATTTTGCTCCTAAATTTAATTTTTCAGAACATTTTTCACGTTGTCGACAACATGATCGTCAATGAATTGGATGAGTCTTCACGGAAGTTGCCACAAAGCAAACGGCTCCTCGCCAACGGTTTTCGAGCGGATGAGAAATTAGCACACGCATATGAACATTTTGTTCATATAAAGAAGGTCTTGAAAATTGGTATGGGAATTCCGCAAGCTGCGGAACATTTTGTAAAGGCCAAGGATGTCTTGAAATTGAAAATTGGTAAGATAATGTTTTAGAATATATTTATTAGAAATCAGAATCGGCTCAATTTACTGCTAATCGTGCTCAATTTCGTCATTTTTTCAACGATTTCCTCGTTAACTTGAATCTTCTGTCTCATTAGATCCTTTTCAGACTCCCTGTCTTCAGTATCTCCTTCTTAACTTCGAAAAATATCCTATGTTTAAAATATCCGTTTGAATAGTTTCTCGATCGCACACATAAACACACCAAGAACCAGGGCTAGGGGATTGACGGCCGAAAGCCGCGGCTTCCGCAGCCGCAATTTTCTGCGGCGGCCGCGTTCGTTTTCGTCTCTTCTTTGCACGGGGTGGACGCTACGACACTCCGCTGTGTTTGTGTGTGACCGGCAAATAGCAGTATAGCATTGTGGCGTGTTTATTTCAATTTTCTCGAGAAATTTCAATAACTTTTTTTTCAAAATAACCAGGATTATAGAGAAAAAAATTCTGCAACTTTTGAGACTACACTTACTACCAGAATTTGCTTTTGTGCCGAGAAAATTCACTTTTAGACCTTAGAAACCTCATTACTCAAAAATTTTCAATAACTTTTTTTTTAAAGTTAGATATTCGTAATCAGCGTGTAAAATGCTATTGGAAAACATTTATCTCGATTCCAGAAAAACGTTTTCGAAAAAAAGTTTTTTTGGTTTTTTGAAAATTTTCTCATTTTTTCCGCAGGAAAGTTTCTGAAACTCATAGATTATGTTTGGAAAATCTTTCGCAACAATTATCAAAAAGAATCAGTAGCAAAAATGCTGCTGACATGCGGCAAATTCGATTTTAAACGTGTCAATTCAACACTTCACTGAGCCACATTCCGCCCAGGGGCGCCCAAAATTGGTATTCGGAGGGTTCTAATGTAGTTTTAAATACTTGGACGATATTCGCCAATATCCAAAGTAGCTTATTTTTTGCAAAACGTTTAAATGGAATCGAACTTTTGATGCGCGCCTATGCCATAATTTTCATCTGTTTTATCCACTTTGCTAAAAAAAAAATGTGTGTGCGAGAGACGCAAAGAAAGAGACAGTTGCACACAGAAAGGGGGAAGGGTACAGTTCGCCACGCCGTGTTTGTGAGTGCTCTCTCACCCGGCCTGGGAGGCGTCGGTCGCACGGATTGCCCACATTTGCGCGTATTGCAGCTAAAATTTGAATATTTCATTTTCGCGCGTGTGCGGTTGAGCGCGGATTCCCTTTTTTCCTTTACCTCGGTGTATTTTCCAAATATTTAGCTTCGGCATTCACACTTCAAAATTGATGAAATCAGATGATTTTTTGACAACACGCACAAAACGTCCCAAGCTTTCGAATTAAAATTTCATATATCAAAAAAAATGAGAATTTTAAAAATTCCAGCATTTTAAGCTCGATTTTTAGTATTCAAAAATTATAAAAACTTAGCGATTGTTTGATAACATTGAAGAGAAACTTATTAGGATACGAATAAACTGTGAAACCATGTGCTTTTAATCCGAACTCACAAAGAAAACACCAAAATACGTGTTGTAAAGAAGAAAAGTCAGCGTCAACGCTAACGGCGTCTACGGTAGTTGACGGTGTTTGCACACCACCCCGCGTCACTGGCTGGCACTTTTGACGCACTTTTGCACACTTTACGTTGTTTCCTATTTTTAGGCCCAAAAATTGTTTTCTTGAGTTTTGACTTTTCCCATTCCTCTTTTGTTCATTTTATCGTTGTTTAATTCTTATATTATTTCGCGTTTTCTTTTTTAGTCGTTTAATTAATAAAATCTATATCCAAAAAATATCGCGTATTTTTTGGACTGAATTTTATAGTGGATTGTAATTCCACTCGACTACTTTTTAAAACATAACAGTGGCGATCAGGCTGGAAGCAAATTGAAAAAATTCAATTGCTCCGAACAAGCGCAAATTGTGAATTTTTCTTGTTTTTGTGTTTTGAATTTCTGTTAATAAATTCCAAAAAGAGGGTAAGAAAGTTTTTCTTGTCCGGGGGTAAATTTATTACAGGATGGAGTATGATCAAAAACCAGATGGAAATGATACATTGAACAAAATGATGGAGATGATGCAACGTCAGATGGAACAAAATCAGATTTTGGCGGATGAAGGGCGCCGACAAACGGCTCAATTCATGGAGTTGATGACATCAATGGTGAAGAACTCAAAACAAATGGAAACTCCGCCGAGCCCTACAATTCAGGGAAATTCCGAAAAAGTCGTAAGTGAAACACCGCTTATTAATGCACTTTCGAACAGAATCCCGAATTTCGAGTTCGATTTGGACGAGAATCGAACTTTTCCCCGATGGTACAGCAGGTATTCAGACATCATGAATCTGGAAGGACAATCGCTGACGGATATGGGAAAACGCCAATTATTGTTAGGTAAACTTTCGGAGGCTTGTTACGAACAACTGGTAGCGTCTGTGAATCCGCAGAAATGCAGTGATTTAACATTCGAGGAAGTCGTCAAGCAGTTGTCAGCATTGTTTGATGTAAAGAGGTCTATATTCGCACATCGATTTGCTTGCATGCAAATCAGTAAAATGGAAGAGACGCCGACGGACTACACAAATCGGGTGAACGCCTTGTGCGAGTTAGCTAAGTTGGATGAGCTGAAAACGGAAGATTGGAAGGTATTTTTCTTTATAAAAGGTCTAGACAGGAACAAGGATGAGAGAATGAGGAATCATTTCCTACAATTCATGGAAGTTCGGACGGTCGAGAAAAAATCTACTTCAATCAAGGATCTTTATGCAGAATGGATGAGGATTATCAGCTTAAAAAAGGATTCGGAAGAAATTCAAAGTTCCAAACCATCTGTCAATCATGTAGAAAGATATCCGAAGAAGGATAATAAATACAACAAGGACAAGAAGCCCAGGGATGAGGAAAGGAAACAATATCAGACCAGGAGCAAAAGCCGATCGGGTAAGAGGATCGGAGAGTGTTGGAATTGCGGCAAAATTGGACATTTTAAGAAGGATTGTCGATCAAGAGAACAAAGGAAGAGCCAGAATGTTGTTGCAAGTTGTACAGTCAACGCGATTCGGAAGTTTCTGAAAGTGAAGGTATCGGACACGTGGCTCGATTTTCAAGTGGACACCGGTTCAGACATCACATTGATTGGGAGAAACGATTGGAACAGGCTCGGAAAGCCAGAATTATCATCATCAAATGTTCAAATCCATTGTGCAAACGGGTCGGAAATGGAAATCGACGGCAAGTTCAGATGCAGCTTCGAAATCAAAGGATCAAATGGTCAAGGCTGGATATATGTTCGCAAGGAAGGAAATCTACTAGGATTAGATTTCATAAATCAATCCGAGGAAATGCAATACCATATGGATATGATGGTCAACCAAATTCGAGCTGAAAAATTCGCAGAGAATATCTCAACGGAAATTTTTCAAAAATTTCCCTCTGTGTTCCAGGAAGATTTAGGAACATGCGTGAAAGAGCAAGCCACGCTCAAGACCAAGAAGGATGCAACTCCAGTGTACAAGAAGGCAAGGCCGGTGCCTTATGGATCGATCGAGGTGGCAACGTCGGAAATTGAACGATTAATCAATATGGGAGTTCTAGAGAAGATAAATCACAGCAAATGGGCTGCACCGGTTGTTCTCGTCAAGAAATCGAATGGAAAAACAAGATTGTGTGCTGATTTCAGGACAGGACTCAATGCCAATCTGGAGGACGAGATTCATCCATTGCCAACACCGCAGGATATTTTTGCAAATTTGAATGGAGGCCAATTATTTTCACAAATCGATTTAGCCGATGCTTATCTACAAGTGGAATTGGATGCAGAATCTCAGAAATTGTGCGTGATAAATACTCATTTGGGATTATTCAAGTACAAGAGATTACCATTCGGAGTCAAAACAGCACCAGCGATATTTCAACAAATTGTGGACAAGATGATTTCTGGATTGGAAGGTGTTGCTTCGTATTTGGATGATATCATTGTCATTGGAAAAACCGAAGAAGAGCACAAGTCGAATTTGTTGAAGTTATTCGAGAGGATTCAAGAGTACGGATTCCATGTAAGGCTGGAAAAATGTGCATTCGCGAAGAAACAAATCGAGTTTCTTGGATTCATTCTGGACAAAAATGGAAGAAGACCGAATCCAGTCAAAACGAAGGTTATAAGGGAAATGTTACCACCGGATAACCAGAAAAAACTCCAATCGTTCATGGGAATGATCACGTATTATTCCGCATTCATTCCAGGAATGAAGTCGATGAGAGGACCATTAGACAAGCTTCTCCAGAAGGACGTGAAGTGGAAGTGGACGGAAGTTGAACAGGAAAAATTTGATGAATTGAAAAATGTGTTGTCATCGGACCTGAATTTGACACATTTCGACCCGAATTTACCGATCATGGTGGCAGCTGACGCATCAGAATATGGAATCGGATGCGTAATTTCGCACAGAATGCCGGACGGAAGTGAAAAACCAATCGCACATGCGGCAAAATCATTGGCATCTGCAGAAAAGAACTATTCGCAAATCGAGAAGGAAGCGTTAGCATTAATGTTTGCAATCAAGCGATTCCACAAGTATATTTTCGGGAGAAGGTTCACGCTGAAAACAGACCACAAACCATTGCTGGCAATTTTCGGAGAAAAGCGAGATCTTCCAGTTCATTCACAAAATCGGTTGGTTCGTTGGGCAACGATGATGATGGGATATGACTTCGGAATTGAGTACGTCAAGACAGAAAAATTCGGACAAGCGGACGCGTTGTCACGAATGATGCAGAGAGTCCCACTTGTGGACGAGGATGTCGTTGTCGCAGAAGTCTACCTTGGAAATACAAACTATTTGAGAGAAAGTTTAAGGAAGTTACCAGTTACCGTTGCAGATATTCAGATAGCGACGGAAAATGATGCCAACTTGAGGAAAATCATTGGATTCGTTGAATCAAATTGTTGGCCGAGGAGCAAGAATCTAGACAGTTCATCGAAGAGATATTCAGATAAGAGGGATTTCTTATCAGTCGTGGACGGATGTCTATTATGGCAGGAGCGTGTCGTAATTCCAGAGTCGTTAAGAATGCAGGTAATCCAGCAGCTTCATGAAAATCATCCAGGAATCGAAAGGATGAAACAGTTAGCAAGAACATGTGTATATTGGCCAGGAATCGACGCGGATTGTATGGAAACTGTTATTCGATGTCGAAGGTGTCAGGAAAGCAGAAAATCGACGGAAAAGGTACCACTTGAACCATGGCCGCAGCCGAGGAAACCATGGCAGCGGGTGCATATTGACTATGCAGGTCCGGATAATGGCATTTGGTACTTGGTAGTTGTCGATGCATTGACAAAATGGCCAGAGGTTATGATCACACGTTCAATTTCAGCTTCCAGAACGGTTTCAATGTTGGAAACTATCTTCTCGCGAAACGGTTTCCCGGAAACCATTGTCTCAGACAATGGAACACAATTCGTTTCTGAAACTTTTTCCAGAATGTGCGCCGAATTTGGTATTGAACACGTCAGATCACCAGCCTATCATCCACAAAGCAATGGTCAGGCGGAAAGATTCGTCGACACCCTGAAACGTGGTCTCCGAAAGCTGAAAGGGGAGGGAAGTGTTTCCCAAGAATTGTTGAATCAATTCTTATTGTACTATCGGTCAACGCCGATGGATACAATTGGAGGTAAGTGCCCAGCAGAATTGCATATTGGCCGTAAATTGCGGACCAAGATTTCATTACTAAATCCAAAAAATTTCAGTGTTAAAAATGAGGGGTGCCTTAACTTTCGGCAAAAATCAATGAAGGCTAATTTTGATGAAAAACGGGGGGTTAAATCAAAAGATTTTCAGGTTGATGAGTCAGTTCTCGTGAAGATTTATCGTCAGAACAATTGGAAATGGGAAGATGGTGTGGTGAGAAAGGTCGTCAGCCCAGTCGTGTATTTAGTCGAACATGATGGAAAGACGAAGAAATTCCATGCAAATCAGATGCTGAAAAATAAGTTGTCCCTCTCTAGAGAGGACAATTGGTTTGAAACTATGATTGATATTTTCGCATTATCAGAAAATCCAAAAACAAATGATTTATTTTCAGCTTCATGTCCAACATCTCAAACTGAAGCATCGTCATTCAATTCCACCAGTTCAAGTTCAACCAACAATTCCACAAATTCAAGTCCAACCGCCTCACAACAACAAGCATCAAGTTCACCAACTCCAAGCCCATCATCATCAGAAAAATGTAATGAAAATTCTTCACCAAGTCATACTTTATTAAACCCATGTGTTACCCCATTAATTTGTCGTCCCGATATTAGAGTTGATAATTTTTCTGTAATAACTAAGGCTGGCCAGCAAGGGGGAAATAACGGTCTACCGGTAGATTCCAGAGGCGGGAAGCGCCAAGTCATTGACGCCCCAATTGGAGTCACTCAGTCAAGTCCCAACGACGTTCCGGAGCCAATCAGGAAGAGTACCAGGATCAGGAAACCGACTGTCAGATTCGATCCCAGTAATTGATCCAAGTCAACCCAAGTCAACTCAACTCAAATATATCAACTCAGTCTGTTACATGTTCAAATGTTATAAATCGTCATGCTCAAGCTCAAGCCAACTCCAAACCAACACATAATCGTTTCCACCCATGAGCTTCAATTTTTGATGGGAGGTGTTGTAAAGAAGAAAAGTCAGCGTCAACGCTAACGGCGTCTACGGTAGTTGACGGTGTTTGCACACCACCCCGCGTCACTGGCTGGCACTTTTGACGCACTTTTGCACACTTTACGTTGTTTCCTATTTTTAGGCCCAAAAATTGTTTTCTTGAGTTTTGACTTTTCCCATTCCTCTTTTGTTCATTTTATCGTTGTTTAATTCTTATATTATTTCGCGTTTTCTTTTTTAGTCGTTTAATTAATAAAATCTATATCCAAAAAATATCGCGTATTTTTTGGACTGAATTTTATAGTGGATTGTAATTCCACTCGACTACTTTTTAAAACATAACAATACGGATCGCATACCTTTCGAAAAATTTCTGCGGTTTTCGTTGTGTTTGTGTCACAAATGACCATCATAGGCGAATTAAAGATTCACACAGAAAATATTTCCAGAAACATGAAAATTTTCAGTCAATTAGTTTTCAATTTTAAAAGAGTTTTATTTTCAACCTATTTGAAGAGGTTATTTTTAACACTCTTCCCGCTATATGGAACATTCAAAAACATCCAGACTTTTTAAAAAATTAAAAAATTTGATGAAGATCATTTTTCCAATTTGTTGATTATTTTATTTATCCCTAAGACCTTCAGAATTTTCATTTTCTTGAAATTAATTATGTCCCACAGAGTTTCATTTTATTTTCTAAAAATTTAAAGCTACTTATCACTTTATTTTTTGGCGGAACTTACAGACCAAACCATTCTGCTATATTCCTTGCTTTTTCTACTGTTTGCAACGCCTGGGTATGGAGCAGAGATCAAAAAGGACGACTTTTTGCCGGAAATTATCGACGATCTTTCTAACGCTGTTAAGCCAACATTGAATATTATGATCAAGAATATGAAATCCTTGAAAAGGACCGATTATGACGAAAATCTTTTCGAAAAAATATTTGTGAGTTGTTTTTTAAAATTTAATTTCAGTAACAAACTAATTTTACAGGGAACTTTGAACAGTGAGGACATTGAGGAATTGGAATCCATTTGGGTATGGTATGGAATAAAACAAATATTCCGTTTTGTCAAAGGGTAATACACAGCAAAACGAGACACATATTAATAATTTTCAATTCAAGAACGTTCAAACATTTTATGGATAATTTTAAAGGACACTCGAATGAAACGGTAAAAGCAATGATACTTTTAAAAAATGTGGATGGCGTCGCAGTTTTCGTTATTAGTAACGATGAGGTAAATATAAATTTTGTTATTTAAAAAATGTTTTGTTTGCAGAATGAGGTCATGATAACTCAGAATGCGATGGCGAATGTTGATGTTGGTTTTATTAAAAAACGTGTAACTCTTGCATGGACATCTGAAGAATATAAAATTCTTATTAATGGAAAGGAAATTGAGGAGACTGTTCTAGCAGTTGAAAATGGTGGGATTTTTCAAGCAGAGGACTTAGACCGATTCCGAGAAAAAAGTTTTGAAAAAAACTTAAAGACCGTATTGGCGGTTATTGCTGAATCAATTAATCGAAAAATCCAAGTCAAATGGACCGTCGTCACAATTTGTAAATTTTCGTCATACAAAGTTGAAGTAAGTAGCGAGTGATGTAACTTTTTACAAACCTACACATTGCAGACTATTCCGGATTTTTACATCAGAGCAATGGCAGAAACAAACGACAAAGTTGATCTATAATTTTTGTTAATCGCTTGCCCCCGTACTAAATTTGCCCCATTCTTCTTTCTACCTGTCTCCCTTTGATCTCGGTAATTACCTCTTGTCAAATCATTTCATATTTTGCAGGTGTTTTTTTGTTACTTTTTGTCGTTTTTCTTCGTTCGCATTCAAGTTCAGTTCAATTGAAAAATTTTTATGAATTTCTTTTATGTTTTCTGAAAAACGAAAGCTTACCCAGATACATAATACCCAATGGAAACACATCAATCAGGTTCGCATCAAGTAAAAAAATGCAAATGCAATTGGAATTTGGAAATTTGAGGACGAATGCCGAGCATGAACATTAAAAAATAAAGAAACTGAAAATACCCTAAATTGTCATGACGAATAACTAGGGAATGAATCCCATTTTTTTCATAAATTTATTTTTTCGTATGGATTCTATTAAAAAGAGAACATTCAACTACATCAAAACAAATTCTTTAAAAAAACATAAAAATACACAAAATCCAATTCTAAGAAAAAGATATTCGACTTCCACTCATAAAACACCAAATAAAAATCTACTGAACTTGTTTAACACCTTGCTCGGCGAGCACTTGTTTATGGAATTCAGCCATTCTACGCTCAAGTTCAGGTCTGAAATGACGGATCAGACCTTGAACTGGCCATGCGGCAGCATCACCCAACGCGCAGATCGTATGTCCTTCGATTTGTTTCGACAGCTCCCACATCATGTCGATTTCTGATGGCTTCGCTTTTCCGTCAACGAAACGCCACATCATCTTGTTGAGCCAGTTGCATCCTTCTCGGCATGGTGTGCACTGAAAAAAAGAACATAAAATTATATATATATTTTTTTTAAAAATAGAAACTGAAATTTTTCGTTTTTATATTGAGACATCTAGAAAATTATTGACTTTACAATTGAAACATTCCCTGAAAAATGGAATATTGATTAATAATAAAGAAAACTTTCTAAAAGATTCAGTATTTGTTATTTTTTCTTTGAATTAATTCACAGTTCGATTATTATTGAAGTAAAGTCACTGAAAGCGTTTATTTTTTTTGAAACGGATAATTTTTAACTAAAACATAAATTTCGTATTCTCTAAAAACACTCTGGTTGCAAAATGAGCTTGAAAAAAATATTTTGGATTTCTTAAAGATATTTCGAAATTTCTCAGAATTGCAGATTTTTATTATTTCTGAGGTTCAAAATTTTTAATTTCTACAAAAAATATAATCAACTTCCCAATTTAAATCAATATAAAATATCTTTTTCGTTAAAAGCAAAATTCCTTTTAATTACCTGTCCACAAGATTCGTGTTTATAGAACAATGAAAGTCGAGCAATGCATTTAACAATATCGGTCTGAAAAAATGTGACATTTCAGTTTTCGAACGGATTTTCGGGATAATTGTACCTGTTTGTTCATAACAATAACGGCAGCAGTTCCAAGACCAGATTGAGCAGCGACCAACGCGTCAAAGTCCATCAAAACGGTGTCGCAGACATTTCTGAAATTTTATTTTTGAAATATATGAAAATTTGAGCAAAAACAAACTTTGGCATAAGTGGAACAGACGATCCTCCTGGAATAATAGCCAACAAATTGTCCCATCCTCCGATGACTCCACCACAATGACGTTCGATAAGATCCTAGAAATTTTAATATTTTCTTGATTTTCGAATTTTTAGGAATATTTTTCAGAAAATAATTTAGAGGGACTAGAAAATCGGGATTTAAATCTTTTTTCGTCAAGCTTTAACTCAAAGGACATTTAGAAACAGAAAATTTTCAATAATTATGAGAATTAAATGATATCTAAAAAAATTTACAAAAAAATTGGGTAAGAAAATCGAAATAATCATAAATTTTTAAAGGATATTTAGATTTTCAGAAATTCAACACCAGAACATTTTGAAAACATAATTCCAGCTTTAAATGGATAGAAAATAGGGATTTTTCAAAATACTGAACAAATTAATGACCTTTTCCAAAACCATTTTAAAAATTTAGAAAATATGTACTTTTCTCATTTTTAATCTATAAAATCAAAATATTTACCTTCAACGGAACAGACATCTCCTCCTCAACAGTGCACGGGTTATTAACCTGTCCAGAAATGCAGAACAACTTAGTTCCACGATTTCTTTCTCTTCCAAAAGATGCAAACCAATCTCCACCTCTTCTACAAATAGTCGGGGCAACCGCAACAGTTTCAACATTCGTCACAGTCGTCGGACAACCGAACAATCCAATATCAGCTGGGAATGGCGGCTTCAGTCTTGGTTTTCCTTGCTTTCCTTCCAAAGATTCGATCAACGCGGTTTCTTCTCCACAAATGTATGCTCCAGCTCCACGGTGGACGAAAACGTCGAAATTGTAGCCAGTTCCGAAGCAGTCTTTTCCGAGGTATCCGGCTTTGTAGGCTTCGTTGATGGCTTCTTGGAGAATGCAAGCTTCGTTGTAGAATTCACCACGAATGTAGATGTAAGCGGCACGGGCTCCCATGGCGACACCACCGATTAAGCATCCTTCGATGAGCTGATAGATTGTAATTGTTTTATATTAATAAATACTTTAAATTTTACCTTATGAGGATCGTGTCTCATAATCTCACGATCTTTACAAGTTCCCGGCTCTCCTTCGTCAGCATTCACCACTAAATACTTCGGTCTTCCATCAAACGGCTTATTCATGAATCCCCATTTCATTCCAGATGGGAAACCGGCGCCACCTCTTCCTCTCAATCCAGAAGTCTTCAATTCTCCCAAAATCCATTCGGATCCTTTCAAAATAATCTCTTTTGTCTTGTACCAGTCACCACGGGCTTCGGCACCTTTGATACGATAATCGTGACGTCCGTACAAGTTGGTGAAAATACGATCACTGTCTTTCAAATTTCCAAAACTTGTTTTCTCTTGTTTCGCGGCTGTGTTTCCTGAAGAAGCCGATGTGACCACTCCGCGCACGGCTACTTTTGAGACTGAAATTTTATTTATTGATGTTTCGAGTTTTTATTGCTTATTATTTTACCATTTTGTCCAATTAACCGAGCTCCGAGAGCGACGGTCGCCGATGTCATCCCTGAAAAAAAAGTTTTTTGTTTTTATATTTTATCACCGCGTAAAACGTCCAAAAAATGCTTGTTTTTATATCAAAAAAATCTACGAAAAAGCGGCTGTTTAAATATCATATTTTTATTACAATCAAAAAACAAAAAATTCACAAAATTTCAGAAAGAAAAGCTGAAAATAAAAATCCAAAAACTTTCACGGGAGTCACTAAACAAAGCACGGCATATCGGCGGAGTGTCGTATTGCGGTTTAAAGGCGCACACATTAAACCGACTTACTCTTGAAACGATTGGCGCACATGCCAACTATTGCTACAGTATACCGTCTGTTTAGAAAATTTGCTATTTCTGTCATTTTTTGTCTTTTTTTCTGAATTTTCCTTTCAAAACTGTTGACTTTTTCATTTTCACTAAGAAATATTACCTTTCACCGTGTCCTAATAGATATTGTGAATGTAAACCTCTCCGGTTTGCGTTCCAAAATTTTTGTTTTAATCGCCAACATTTAAATCGATTTTTGACCGTTTTTTTTGCGAAACAATCTTTAAAATGTAGTCATTCAAAAAATTCAAAAACGTGTATCCTTTTTTTTCTTATAAAATGTGTTTGTTTCTTATCGTTTTTATTTGTTACATTTTTGATCCCCATTTTATTTAATTTTTTCCAGGTAAAATGGTCAACGTTCCAAAGGCCAGAAGAACCTTCTGCGACGGAAAGTGCCGCAAGCACACCAACCACAAGGTGACCCAATACAAGAAGGGAAAGGAATCCAAGTTCGCTCAAGGTACATTTTTAAATATCCGGGTTTTTTAAATAAAAATGTGTGAAAACATTTTTCGGACAGAAAGTTTATGTTATTTGGATTTAAATAAAACAGTCTGAAGTTTTTAATTTACATAATTTTTTCTGCTAAAGATGTAAGCCTATTTTTTCATTAAAAAGCTTTATTTTCAGGACGTAGACGTTACGATCGTAAACAGTCTGGATTCGGAGGTCAAACCAAACCAATCTTCAGAAAGAAGGCCAAGACCACCAAGAAAATCGTCTTGAGAATGGAGTGCACCGAGTGCAAGCACAAGAAGCAACTCCCAATCAAGAGGTATTTTATTTTTAAAATTTTATAACCCTTTCCGAATATTCAATTTTACAGATGCAAGCACTTCGAACTCGGAGGACAAAAGAAATCCAGAGGACAAGTCATCCAATTCTAAGCTGTTACTCTTGTTGTTAAGTCCAAATAATAAATATTTGGTATTATTTACTTTGTTTGTTAATTTTACATCGAAATTTTGTTCCAACATCAACATTTATTTCGTGATTATAATTACGGAAATATTGGATTTTCTCTATAGAGTCAAAATCATTTTCCTGAACTCGAATGGTTGTGGATACAGTTATAATCAAAGATTCATCAGGAAGAGGTAAAGATACAGATTTCGAGAAAAATTTCGAAAATACACGTTCAGAATTGTATTCCCTGAAATCTCCCGGCGATCATGCGAATTTTGGAAGAGATCCATCGAAATGTGAAATAAAATTTGAGCCAACTTCCAAGGGTGTTTCTCGAATACATTCGCAATTAGAATGGAACGATTTCAAAATAATATACAGTGACAAAAGCACCTATGGTTCAGTGATCGATGGAAAGAAATTGGCGAATACGAGTATTGAAATAAAATCGAAAAATACGATAATTGTCGTTGGAGAATCGACTTTCAGTATTGAAATTGTTCAAAAAGTATGGAGTTGTATATTCAGGATCTAAAATAAAGTTTTAAACAATACTTCAGGAAACAATTGAGAGTCCAAGTACGAGTAGATGTGAAATTGAAGATAATTCTCAACAACCAGTTGAAGATGACCTTCCGATGGAAAGCTGTACAATTGACTTGAATAGAAGCCAGAATTTGAGGAAGAGAAAGAATCGCGAGGCTTCCCCGGATGATAATGTGACTACAATGACCCAAAGAGGGCGAAGAGGTCCTTTCTCAGCACCCGCAGCGAAGCAAACCACTTTGGATAGGGTGTTTTTCAAAGTCCCTGTGGTTCCAGCAAGGTTTATATAAAGTTATGAAATTAGATACATTTTTTCTACATTTTCTCAGACCGCTGGAAGAAGATGAAGAAATGCCAGTTGAAAATAATATTCCGCATCCAAAAGACAAAGAAATTGAAATAAAACCCGAGCTTGAGCCACAGTTTGCCATCAAACCTACCATATCGTCTGCTTCAAGAGCTAATGAAACAATCAAATATGCGGATTTGTTGTTTCACGGAAAGACGGAAGATGTTAAGCCGGATATTAGTGTTTTTTCGAATGTACCGAATTTTAAGAGATTTAAGGTTTGTGTTTCGTCACTTTCAATTGATAAATTTGATAAAATCTCTTAAAAAACAGCAACAATTCTCAGTTTTCTGAAAAATTGTAGATGTCTTCAAATTTGTGTTTTTAAAAAATTAACTTTAACTTTTTGATTTTATTTTCTTAAAAATCTAGTTTAGGAACTCAATAAGCTCGATCTTCGATTGGTCCCTCTAGGAACAGCTTTCCTGAAAGTTTCAAATTTTAACAAGATTTAAAATGTTTTTGAAAATCCCTTTTCAACTGTTAATATTTAATAAAATAAGATCCTACGTATAATACATATGGTATGTGTAAAAATAGCATAAATCATAGCTCTTCATTAGTTTTACGATCTTTTTAAATTATAAAAAATATTTTATCTTCAAAATTTCAAATAAATGTTTTCAGCCCAAATTTGGACCAAACTCAACAACCATCTCCTTCAATAACACAACGATTCGAAGTAATATAACCATTCCCTTGGTTGCTGCACAAAAGATGACTACAGTATAACTTTTATAATGTTTTTTAATTTAGAAAATCCTTTTTGTACCATGAATGATTTTTTCTTAAAAATATAAAGTATTCACTATGTTATCAATTATTACTCTTTTATTATTGTCTCACAAAATCGGTTTCATAAACGTGAAAATCCCAGGAAGGTTTTTAAAATGAGATAAGCAAGCACATTCGCATAAAACACATGCTTTTCTGTATGTTCTTAAGTTGAATACATTTCTTATTTCCTGATTTTGTTTTGTTTCTCGTTCATTTTAAGGAATTCTCGAAGATGAGAGGGAAAATGTTCTTCTATTCGCAGTAGGTCAAATGAAACATATTTCTACCGTACTACATTAGCCTGCAGGCCTGAAAATTTCGAAAATTCAAAAAAAATCGAAAATTTGGGGTATTGGTTTTCGAACCCGCTGATTTCGAATATAATATTCAAATTTATTGAAAACTTCAGCTTCACAGAGAAAAACACTTGTATGCAATTAGCACCCTGAATGTCATTAAAGACGTACACGATGGCTTGGTCGGTGTCACAAACTTCTCTAGCCTCTCGTTACCTGCGTCTCATATAAGTGACGTTTTCTCTCTCCCAATTTCGATTCACGTGAATTTATTCTCCACGGGAAGTACAATTTTATGACCGATTGTGGAAACTAGTCTGCGCCTCTTCATTTTCGAGTATAGGTCAATTGATTGGAAAACCAAAAGATTTTCTGACAAAAAGATTTTTCGACAAAAAGATTTTTGACAAAAAGATTTTTTTTTCAAAAGAGATTTGCACTGTGCAAGCACGCTCAACCGCACCGTTTTTTCCTCTTTTGTCTGCGTCTCTCAACGCCAACCGAGGGTAGGACAATTCATTAGAAAACTAAAATATTATACGACAAAAATATTTTCGACAATTTCCTAAGAAAACAAAAATATTATATGACAATTTCATTAGCGACTAATTCATTGGAAAACCATTTCCTTAGAAAATCGCATTGGAGCGCGTTTGCTGGAGGGTAGTCCTTCTGTTTGTAGCGTTTCAAGACGCTAACGATATTTAAGGGGCATGCGCCTTGAAATGTCTGCGTCTCTCAACGTCACATGATAAGGGCAGTTGGTTGCCGGCCCTGATCGTTGAGAGACGCAGACATTTCAAGGCGCATGCCCCTTAAATATCGTTAGCGTCTTGAAACGCTACAAACACAAGGACTACCCTCCAGCAAACGCGCTCCAATGCGATTTTCTAAGGAAATGGTTTTCCAATGAATTAGTCGCTAATGAAATTGTCATCTAATATTTTTGTTTTCTTAGGAAATTGTCGAAAATATTTTTGTCGTATAATATTTTAGTTTTCTAATGAATTGTCCTACCCTCCGCCAACCGCCAGAGCTAGTGCGAGACGCAGACAAAAGAGGAAAAAACGGTGCGGTTGAGCGTGCTTGCACAGTGCAAATCTCTTTTGAAAAAAAAATCTTTTTGTCGAAAAATCTTTTTGTCGAAAATCTTTTTGTCGAAAAATCTTTTTGTCAGAAAATCTTTTGGTTTTCCAATCAATTGACCTATACTCTCATTTTCATTAATTTTCTTCCATTTATACTTCTGATAATCGGGATATCACGAAAAAACAGCGGGAGTTTTTAAAATATATTTTTGTATAACCGCCAACACATGTTGCAGGATTTGCAATAACCCATGCCATATCAACCGTTGCGCAATTCTTTAAGGTTCGGCTCTTGGAATAGACAACGTCAATTATATGAGACGCAGACAACTAGAGACGCCCGCCAAGCCATCGAATAAATGTTTCTCATCATTTTTTGTATATATAGGACTCCCATTCGAGTTTTAATTTTTTTTTTCCTTGAATTTGGATCATATTAACTGACAAGCTGTCTTTAAGACATTCTGTCAGTTTTTTTCAAAACCTGAACATTTTTAATTATACCAGGCACAAAATACAAAAAAAAATTCATCAAAACGTTCAGAATTCGTTCAAACTAGTTATACATTTCCTTCCTTTCGTCCTATTTTTAAAAAGATTATATCTTCACATCTTACTTCATTCTAGCATTCTAAAAATATTGCAGCACGGCAACACAGATGTCTGGAGAAAGAAACTATGATTCTCCGAAAGAGATACGTGAGAAATATCGTTTCAGGAACATATGTGGAAATGTCACAATGTAAAAAACAGTCTTAAAGACAGAGTGTCGGAGAGTTTTGAACCGTGAAACTTATTCCAAATCAGTTCTTAAAATTAAAAAAAAAATTTTCTAATTAAATGATTATCATTAAAACAGCCTGAATTGACGCCTCCTTTGTACTCGATTCACCGTTCATTATCCGAAAAGGGAAGTGCGCGAGGTCACCATCGCCAATCGAGTTGAGACCGCATCTATTTCACGGAACTTTGAGCCCATGTTTCACCGGCTCACAGGTCGAACCGGCAGACTTTTAAAACGGATTCTAGACCTACTTTTAAAGCTCTATCGAATGGTATAGGACTCAACTCGATTGGCGATGGTGACCTCGCGCACTACCATTGTGAAAGAATTTTCAAAATAAGGCGATTAAAAAAAAAGTGAACGTGAATAGTTCGGAATAGCGATACTGACACACTGTCTTTGACATCTGCCTAAAAATTATATTTGTTTGTGATTAATTTTATAATATTTCAGGATCACAACACACAGGTTTGGAGAAAGTAGATATGAATTCTCGAAACCGATCGATCTCGAGACATATTTCAGGAACCAATTTGGAGAGGATATATGGTTTAAAAAAACAGTCTTAAAGACAGTGTATTAGTTAATTTGACAAAAATTTTATTATAGGAAACTAGATATTCATTTGGAATTCACAAAAACTGGAGCATTCTACATTGGTGAAATCGAATGTCTATACCCTTATAGTTCATCAACTCTATGGTCATGTGATGCTGAAATTCAACTCCAAGTGAAAAACGAAAGTGGAATTTCATTTGCGAAAACGCTTCGTTGTTTGTTCAATAGTACTTCGACTCGTCTTGAATTTGGCGAAATTATGAAAACAGATGACTTCTCTTCTTGCACCGACTCAGATAGGATGTGTGAACATATTCTTGATATTCGAATCATATCACTTGTTGGGATAAGTGAACATTATCATTTTTTAATTCCTAAAAATATTGATACAGAAGCGATGTTTCTGGTTGAAAATCAGACGCATTATATCGATAAATTGGTAAGGAATCTTCCTATTCATGAACGGAACAACAATTCCGATTTATTCCAAAAATAATGCACATACGTGTACAAATATTGACATAGGATTTTAATGATTTTGATAACATTCGATAGAGCTTTCGTTGTAGATTCTAAAACACATGAAATTTTGAAATTTCATCAATTTTTCGTGTAGTTATGCTCAATTAAAGTTTCGAAAATTGGTGTTGTCAAAAAGTGTTTTCAAAATAAAAAAAATACTCAATTTTGGACGAAATTCATAAATATTGGTACCACTGGATAGGAAATTTTTTGTAGATATCAAAAACATTTGAAATTTTGAAATTTCATCGAATTAAACAATTTTTATGCACATTTGAAAATTTTGCAGTTTCCATTATAAAGTGCTGAGCATTAAAGTTTGATAAATCATATCTCAAGATTGACACACATGATTTTAATGATCTTGATACCATTCGATAGAGCTTTCGTTGTAGATTCTTTAATGCCCAGATGACGGTCAAATGCACCAAAAATTTGAAAACGGGTTGAACATTAGGAAGAAGCTTGCCTTCGTAAGAGGAAAAAAATGGAACGAATATTTTTCTTCTCATTTTTTTGGAATAAATCCGAATTTTTACCTAAATGATTTCAAAAAATGATTATTGGAAAATAGAATCAAATTTTGTCCATTTTTATCCTTATTTTTTAACAAAAAATTAGCCTAAACAGAAATAAAACAACTAAAACGGGATTTTTTGGCAGCTTTTCAGTTATTAAAGGCAGCTTGTCAGTTAACACGATCCAAAATCTAGGAAAAAATTCAAAATTCGAATGGGAGCCCAGGTGGTCCAAAGAACAATGCCAATATGTAGCCAAATTCAAATAATTGTGTTTCGCGCCAATGCCGACCGCGTTGCACGGACACCGACCGCGTCGCACGGACACGCGGCAATTCAAAATTTTGATTTTTTCAACTTTGAACCGCTACTGTGACGCGTGTATTTATAGATGTGATTTCACATAAATTGCATTGTACTAATTAGAGAACGCTCTAATTTTTGAAACTAAGAACAGGTAGGGTCAAATTAACTGAACAGCTGTCTTTAACACTACCTAAATTCTAGACAAAAATTAAAAATTCGAATGGGAGCCGAGGTGGTCGAAAAAGCGCTATCAACATGTGACCAAATTAAAAAAAAATTACATTTCGCGCCCATTCCGACCGCGTTGCACGATCCGGCGCAAAAAAAAATGTAATTTTTGCATCTTTGGACCGGCTCTACGAGGCGTGTATTAATCTATATTTTTTTGCATAAATTACATTGTGCTATTGTCAACTCAAATATTCTTGATCATTCAAGTTGGTTTTGATCTACCCAGAAAATCTAAGTCTCTTACATAGTCGTGCTATTTTTACCTGCGAGCGGCTGCGCTGCGGTCTTTCAGTAGAAAATGGATGATCCAAAATCTTTAAGTTGACAGTAATGAGAGAATTTGAAACTAAGATCAGGTAGGGTAAAATTGGCAAAACAAACGGTGAATAGAAATCTAAGTGTTGTAATTAAGGCACCTTTTTTCAAGCTGAACTTTTTAAAAATGAGAAAGTTTTTTCTCAATTTTAAATATTTTTTCAAATTGATTTGTCATGAGTGTTGTCCGTTTTATCGTAGACACAGTTTGATGCTTCCTGAAAGGCCCCTTCAATCGTTTACATAGCGCTTTTTTTTGGAATAAATCGGAATTTTTACCGATTTTTCCGAAAAACCTTTTAAATTGCAGGGACTAATTTGTTTTTCTGGAGTGTTTCGAGAAATGTCCAATAATGGAGAAATCAATAATGTCATTGAGATCAATGATGTCAAACGTGAGAATTTCATTGCGTTTGTTCGGTTGATTTATCGGGAGAAACCCGAATTAACAAGTTTGAAATAAATGACCAAATAACTAAAATAAAATAAAATCATATTTTCAGAATGGAATATAGAAGATATTTTGAAGTTGGTCGATAGATATGAAGTTGAATGTCTTATGGAAGATTTGGAAACGTTTTTGGAAAGGGATTTGGAAACAGAAATAGAAAGGACTGAATTACTTCGACTTTCTGAGCTCTACAAAATGCCAAAAATTCAAGTACGCGCTGAAGAAGTTTCTATTTATTTTGGAAATTATTTAATTTTCAGGATTTGGTATTTAGGAGATATGAAGAAGAGGAGCACCTTCGGCAATACGAATTAAAAGAAAAAGAGAAGGTAAATATATATACATATATATAACAAGTATTAGAAGCTATCGTTCAATAGTAATTAAAATTATTTTTATTTTCCTATTTTCTTGAATATTATTGCATTAAACATGTTCGTTTAAGAAATATTGATTTTTAGGAAAAAAAAGAAAAGGAAGAGATGTCGAAGATGATCCAGAAGTTGCGTCGAAGATTGGATGAAACGAACGGTGAAAGTGAGAAAAAGAAGCCGAGGCTTTTTTAAAGACAATGTCCCACCCGTAATAATTGAAAGTTAAGCTTTTTTTTGACTGTAGAATTAAAAAAAACATTTTTGGACTCATTTAAAGTTTACCCACGCTAACAGTGTAGTGTCACGAAACGTATATTTCAGAAAATCATATCTCAAGACTGACACACAGGATTTCAGACATTTTAGTACCATTCGAAAGAGAATTCGACGTAGATTCTAATTCCAGTTTAAATTTTGAGTTTTCGTCAACTTAAAAGATTTTTAGACTCATTTAAAGTTTACCACGCTAACAGTGTAGTGTCACGAAGCGTATATTTCAGAAAATCATATCTCAAGGCTGACACACAGGATTTCAGTCCTTTTAGTACCATTCGAAAGAGAATTCGACGTAGATTCTAAAATCACTTTGAATTTTGAATTTTCATCGACTCAAACAATTTTTAGACTCATTTAAATTTTTCTTAAAGACAATGTCCCTCTCAATTTAATAATTGATTCTCAAAGAAATTTTTTTTCACCTGGCACCCTATCTTTTTTAATTTTGAAATTTTCAGCAATAATGTAAAAATCATAAAAATTGAAGAATTTCAAAAAAGTTATGATTTTTTGAAATTTCTTCGAATTTTTTAAAACCCCAAATTTCAAAAGATCACAACTTTTTACGAAATTATCTCTAAATTTTGAAATTTGAATAATTTTGAAGCTGAAATTTTAAATTTTCAGTTTTTTGCCATCAATGTGGTGTAAAATCATAAAAATTGAAGGAAATTCGTCATTTTTTGGAAAAATTTTAATTTTTGAAGATTTTTCCTTTTTTTTCGTAAAATCAATATTTTTTGTACATTTTTTCACATGTCCCCTCTTTTCTCTTTTACATAACAATAGTTCCACGACGATACAAATAAATATGTATATATATTTTTCGATATTGAATAATCGACCCCAATTACAGTCCCCCCCGTCTTTTATGTGTCCACAATTATTTCTAACAAGTTTTCTATATTTTATTTTTATAAATTTCTTTACCCCCTCCTTTTAACCCAAAATGTAATCAAAATTCGTTGAGAGAGGAGCACAAGGCTCATCACTCAATGAGCATTCCCCCCAAAAAAATGGGAATTGAAAAGGAAAAGAAAAATGGCGCGGACAATGGAAAAGAGTGTGCAAAAAAGGGGTACTGCTCTATTTAAATTTGGTTCACAAAAAAAAACGCATTCCTTATTTATTTTGTCTTTTTTTGGGGCTAACGAATGGATGTTCAAGCTTTTTTTCAAGTTGAAAATGTTAGTTTTCTTCAGCTCATTTTTTCAGAAAATGCAAACGCGCTCTATCGAACTATTTACCGTAGTGAATTTTTAAAGGAGCATGGTAATATTTATTAAATTTGAGAAAAATTTGTCAAATAATGAAAATATAGGTATTTTTCCAATTTAAATGCTTCAAATTTTGAAATTGAAGAAAATTTTCCGATTTTTCGACAAAAAATTTAAAACGCATTTCAAGGAATCATAACTTTTGGCACGATTCTCCATTTTCCATGAAATTACTACCAAATTAATCCCAAAAATCTGAAATTTTATAATTCCAGCTTTAAAATGAGCTACAATTCAAAGTTTTCCGATTATTCTTGAAAAAGTAATGACATTTTGAATTGTGGCTAAAAAATTGTAAGACATTTCAAATGATCATAACTTTTTTTGAAATTGTTCGATTTTGATGAATTAAAAATCAAATTAATCCCAGAAATCTGAAATTTTATAATTTCAGCCTTATATTTATTCAAATTTCGAAGTTTTCGATATAAATTCCATTCAAAAAAATTTTTTTTTTGTTTTCATTTTTTGTCCAAAGGCCATGAAATGTAAATATTTTCTTCGTTCTCATCGATATTTTAATGTGTTTTTGTTGATAAAAAATCACACAGTTTTTTGGCAAAAAATGTTAGAAAATTCTCACAGAAAAAAAAATACAATCTCAAATGTTTTTCGGATTTGTTCCACTCTCTGCCTGTCTCTCAATATCCCATACTATTTCACATCCGGGGGGAGAGGAGGGGAGTAGTGGTGGCGCTAAACTTAACAGTACGAGAGCGTTCTTTCTAAGACAGCGTCATTTTTATCTCATTTTCTTTTTTCTGTTTTTGCTTTTGTTATTCATCCGATTTATAGCTATAAAATGTTGAAAATAGGTTGAAAAAATGTTTTTTTAATTTAAAAAAATTCAAAAATTTTGGATTTCTAAAAATCTCTAAATTGCAGTTAATTTTTAATATTTTTTGCTGAAAATAAGTAAGTAGGTTCTCTGAATTTTTCTCGTCATTTTGGTACCAAAATATTATATGAAATCCAATTTTGAGTGGTGTTTTCAAGATCTTGAAGTTAAGCAATTTTGAAAAAATTCTAAATTTTGGGTTTTCTAAAAATCGAAAACTTTCAATATATTTTCAATATTTTTTGCAAAAAATAAGTAAGTAGGTTCTCTGATTTTTTCTCTTCATTTTGGTACCAAAATATTATATGAAATCCGATTTTGAGTGGTGTTTTCAAGGTCTTGAATTCAAGCAATTTTGAAAAGAAAATGCAAAATTTTTGGATTTCTAAAAATCTAAAAATTTCAACAAATTTTCTATATTTTTTGCTGAAAATAAGTATGTCGATTCTCTGAATTTTTCTCTTTATTTTGGTACCAAAATAGTATCTGAAATCCAATTTTGAGTCTTGTTTTCGGGCACTTGAAATCAAGCAATTTTGGAAAAAAAATGCAAAATTTTGGATTTTCTAAAAATCTAAAAATTTCAGTCAATTTTTAATATTTTTGGCTTAAAATTGCTAGATAGATCTTCTTAATTTTTCTCGTCATTTTAATACCAAAATCTCTAAAATAAACTTTATTTTTCGGATTATTAAATTTTCGCTTAAAAAATTAAAAAAAACTCCAAATTACTGTAACGTTTGTCAAAATTGATGCATTTTTATAAAAATTTAGATAGTTTTGATCCAAAAAATCTGAAAATTCAGTATTTTAACTTTAAAACAACTGAAAATTCGATGTTTTTCGATGATTTTGAAAAAGATTATAATCTTTTGAAATTAGAGTACATAAACGAAAATTAGGTTAAATTTCAAATTATCTTGACCTTTGCTAATTTTTTTCAATTTTTATGACTTTTACATCAATTTGATGGCAAGAATCTGAGAAACCAGGATTTTAGCTTTAAAATGGTCTAAAATTTGAAAACTTTCGATGATTAGTAACATAAATATGACCTCTTGAAATTTGTATAGAAAAATTAGGTGAAATTTCAAATTATCTTCACTTTTGCTAACGTTTCTCAATTTTTATGACTTTTACATCAATTTTATGGCAAGAATCTGAAAAATCAGGATTTTAGCTTTAAAATGGTCTAAAATTCAAAATATTTCGATGATTAATAACAAAAATATGACCTCTTGAAATTTGAATATAAAAATTTTGAATAACCATAACTTTCGTCAAAATTCTTCGATTTTTATGATTTTTACATGAAAATTTTTAGAAATTCATAAAAATCAAAATTTTTACTTCAAAATAATCCAAAATTCAAACCTTTTCAATCATTTGGACGTCGTAAAAATTGAGTTCAAAATATTCTTAAAACCCATCCAAAACATAAGTATCTACACGTCATTTCTGTTTATTTTTGAAGAATCCCCGTTTTTGAGTTAGACCTCCATCTTTTTGTCTCTAAATTTGTATTCCCCAGATGATCATCTTCCATTTCAGAAACCCTTTTCCTTTTATGTTTTTTTTTCTTGGGTACCCCCCTCAATACTTTTCCATCTCTCTCTCTTTTTTTTTGTCTTTCACTGGTTTGGAAATGGGGACGAAATGTGTGTGCTCCATAACTCGATTTGGATGTTCCAGACCTTTCCTAGCCCCCTTGTTTTTCAAATTCTATCCTTTTTTTGTGTCATTTCGGAATTTCCTGGCGATATGTATATATATTTTTTTGAAGCCTCCGAATTCCATTTTTCCACGCAAATTTCAATTTTTTCCAGGAATTCCCAAAAATTGTAATCTGATTTTTAAAAAATCAGTTTTTAAAATATTGGAATGTGAAGATCACAATATTTAAATTTTTCATCAAAATTGTTTTTTTAATCAGAGATAATTTTTCTGAAAAAAAACAAATCCGAGAATTTTTAAAAATTTTTTTTGAAAAATTCTGCTGTTGATAATTTGATATTTGAAAAATTGGTGGTTTGGGAACATTTTTGAACTTTAAATTCACAAAATTTCAATAAATTTTCAATATATTTTGCTGAAAATAAGTAAGTAGGTTCTCTGAATTTTTCTCTTCATTTTGGTACCAAAATGTTATATGAAATCCAATTTTGAGTTTTGTTTTCCGGCTCTTGAAATCAATTAATTTTGAAAAAATTCAAAATTTTTGGATTTCGAAAAATCTCAAAATTTCAATAAATTTTCAATATATTTTGCTGAAAATAAGTAAGTAGGTTCTCTGAATTTTTCTCTTCATTTTGATACCAAAATATTATATGAAATCCAATTTTGAGCCTTGTTTTCCGGCTCTTGAAATCAAGTAATTTTGAAAAAAAATTCAAAACTTTGGGATTTCTAAAAATCTCAAAATTTCAGTCAATTTTCAAAATTTTTTGCTTAAAATTGTTAGATAGATTCTTTGAATTTTTCTCGTCATTTTCATACCAAAATCTCTAAGATAAACTTTATTTTTCGGATTTTTAAATTTTCATTAAAAAACTGTTTTTAAAAATTCCAAATTACTGTAACTTTTGTCAAAATTGATGCATTTTTATAAAATTTACATCGTTTTGATCAAAAAAATCTAAAAATACAGTATTTTAGCTTAAAAAAAAGTGGGACACTATCTTTAAGCAGACAAATTTTTTTTCCTGAACAGAGATTTTTTCGAAATTAGTTTGTTTTTGCTTCAAAATTATAAGAAAACTTTAAAAAAAAGCACATTTCTGATTTTTTAAAAGGTTCAGTAAAATTTGGAGAAAACCCATCTTTACACTGGAAGTACCTGAAGCGTTTCTGGATGTTTTGAATGAGACACAGCTCATTTGAAAGAGAATTTTACTCTGATAAAGGAACTGGTTTCAAAAACTGATAAGGAAGGGTTTTAACATGATTTTTTCAAGCTCAAAGTTTGAACATTTGAGAAAATTTGATCTTTGAAGAGCTGTATCTTGACTCAAACTCAATATTTATGGATAAAATTATGACGTTATCATATTCCGAGCATTATTAGTCGATGTGCTAAATTTGAGCAAAATCCGTCGATATTTTTTGGAAACGTCGTTTTTTAAGCTTTTTTCGCCATTTTTGCCATAGTTTCTTGAAAAATAAAATGTTGTTGGATTTTTCTCAAATTCGGACCATAGATTAAGAATACCTTCTTTTCTTTATCGAAACCTCACAATTTTGTGCAAAAACATTGAGTTTGAGTAAAGTTAGAGCTCTTCAAAGTTCGAATTTTTTAAAAACAAATTTTCAGAATTTGGGCTCGAAAAAACCATGCTCAAAGCCATCTTTAACAGTTTTTGAAAACAGTTCCTTTATCAGCGTCAAATTCTCTTTCAGATGAGCTAGGTCTCAGTGAAAACTGAGTGAAATTGGCTTTAAACGAACATTTTTTAAATGAAAATTTAAAAATCCGAAAAATAAAGTTTATTTTATTATTTTATCATTTTGGCATGAAGCCAAAATTATTAGAAAAATTCAGAGAAGCGATCTACCAATTTTAAGGCAAAAATATTGAAAATTCACTGAAAATTTTGAGAAATCCCCAATTTTTGCATTTTTTTTTCAAAATTTCTTGAATTCAAGATTGTTTTTAGCGAAAAATGTTAGAAAATTCTCATAGAAAAATAATACAATCTCAAATGTTTTTCGGATTTGTTCCACTCTCTGCCTGTCTCTCAATATCCCATACTATATCACATCCGAGAGGAAAGGGGGGGGGGGGGGGGGTAGTAGTGGTGGCGCTAAACTTAACAGTACGAGAGCGTTCTTTCTAAGACAGCGTCATTTTTATCTCATTTTCTTTGTTCTGTTTTTGCTTTTGTTTTTCATCCGATTTATAGCTATAAAATGTTGAAAATAGGTTGATAAAATGTTTTTTTTATTTAAAAAAATTAAAAAATTTTGGATTTCTAAAAATCTCTAAATTTCAGTTAATTTTTAATATTTTTTGCTGAAAATAAGTAAATAGGTTCTCTTAATTTTTCGCTTCATTTTGGTACCAAAATATCATATGAAATCCAATTTTGAGTGGTGTTTTCAAGGTCTTGAAGTTGAACAATTTTGAAAAAATTCAAAATTTTTGGGATTTCTAAAAATATCAAAATTTCAATAAATTTTCAATATTTTTGGCTTAAAATTGGAAGATAGATTCTTTAAATTTTGCTCCTCATTTTGGTACCAAAATATTATATGAAATCCAATTTTGAGTGGTGTTTTCAAGGTCTTGAAGTTGAGCAATTTTGAAAAAATTCAAAATTTTTGGGATTTCTAAAAATCTCTAAATTTCAGTTTATTTTTAATATTTTTTGCTGAAAATAAGTAAGTAGGTTCTCTGAATTTTTCTCTTTATTTTGGTTCCAAAATGTTATATGAAATCCAATTTTGAATCTTGTTTTCAAGGTATTGAAATCAAGAAATTTTGAGAAAAAATGCAAAAATTGGGGATTTCTAAAAATCTAAAAATTTCAATAAATTTTCAATATTTTTTACTGAAAATAAGTAAGTAGGTTCTCTGAATTTTTCTCTTTATTTTGGTACCAAAATGTTATATGAAATCCAATTTTGAGTTTTGTTTTCAAGGTATTGAAATCAAGAAATTTTGAGAAAAAAATGCAAAAATTAGGGATATCTAAAAATCTCAACATTTCAGCCAATTTTTTATATGTTTTGCTGAAAATTGGTAGATATGTTCTCTGAATTTTTCACTTCATTTTGATACTAAAATAATTCATAGCATCCTATTTTGAGTCTCGTTTCAGGGTCTTGAATTCAAGAAATTTTGAAAAAAAAAATGCAAAGATTAGGGATTTCTCAAAATTTCAGACAATTTTAAATATATTTTGGCTGAAAATAGGTAGATCAAGATTCTCTGAACTTTTCTTGTAATTAAAGATATTTACCGTTTCAGCAAAAGAGAAACCAGCCTTAAAAAACTTTAAAAATGTACTTCCTTGGGACTAGAATTATTTTTTTTAAAAACTATTATATTTCATATTTTCATAAATTTTTACCGTCTTTAAATTTTCAAAAACCCATTCATAAAATTATTTCCTGAAACAGTAAATTTATTCAAAAAATTCCGAGAAATGTTATAACTTGAATTTTTGCATTTTTTTCAAAATTTCTTGAATTCAAGAACCTGAAAGTAATACTAAAAATTGAATTTTATGTAGTATTTTAGTACCAAAATGATGAGAAAAATTCAGAGAATCTATCCACCCATTTTTAGTAAAAAATATTGAAAATTGGCTGAAATTTTGAGCTTTTTTTAGAAATCCAAAAATTTTGCACTTTTTTTCAAAATTGCTTGACTTCAAGAGCCCGAAAACAAGTCTCAAAATTGGATTTTATATAATATTTTGGTAACAAAATGAAGAGAAAAATTAAGAGAACCTAATTATTTATTTTCAGCAAAAAATATTGAACATTTATTGAAATTTAAAGATTTTTAGAAATCTAAAAATTTTGCATTTTTTTCAAAATTGCTTGACTTCAAGAGCCCGAAAACAAGTCTCAAAATCGGATTTCATATAATGTTTTGGTGCCAAAATGATGAGAAAAATTTACAGAATCTATCTACCTATTTTCAGCGAAAAATATTGAAAATTGTCTGAAATTTTGACATTTTTAGAAAATTTCTGTTTTTTTTTTAAATTTTTGCTTGAAAAATTTTTTGTTAAAAATTACTGTTTAAAATTTTGTTTTTTCCTGAATCAGTAATATTTCGATTTTTTTCAAAAAATTCCGACAATTTTATATCTAGAAAAATGACTATGAAAACTGAATAATTTTGACTCTTAAATTATTTATAAAAATGAGAAAAAAAAAACATCTGCTTTAAATTATTTCAACAACAAAAAAATGAAGCATTTTTTGTGTTAAAATTTCATTATCATCTGTTTTGAGAGTTGTCTGCAAAATTTTTATTGACTTTCAAAATTTTAGTTTATTTTTTTTTAAATTGATAAATAATATATTTTATGTTTTTTGACCATTACTAGTTATGTTATGCATGTGGTGGTGTCCCCAAAAATTTTCAAATTTTCAGTTCAAAGTTCTTTTTTTTCATTTGACGTGATTTTTTTTCTTCAAAATCTTATGGTCAAGTCTCTTGAGAATTTATCATAGTTTGACGCTTCTTTTTTTTTCTGGAGGGAGGGAACTCTTTCATGATTTATGAATTTTTGAGGTTCTTTGGTTTTTTTGGCAACTATGTTTTTTTGGCAACTTGTGTGAGAATCTCTATTTTTTCTTGAATAATGTTTGACATGTTAAAAAATTAGGACCTTTTGAAATGCGGCTTTCAAAATGTGACAAAATCACGAAATTTGGAAAATTTTGAAAAAAGTTATGACCTGATGAAATTGGGGGTATAAAAATTTGGTAAAATTTCAAAAGTTCAAGAATTTCTGATATTTCTCGTTATTTTTGAAACTTTCCGCTATCAAGTATATATCTATCTTAAAGTCAAAATTTTTAGCTTCAAAATAGTCCAAAAATAACAAATTTTCCAGAGTTTTGAACAAAGTTATGACCTGTTGAAATTTGATTCAATGATTTTGACAAAATTTCGAAAGGCCCAAATTTTGTGGAATTTCTTTACTTTTTTCGAATTTTCGTTGGTCCTGCTCTTATTTATCTTAAAAT
This sequence comes from Caenorhabditis virilis, assembly GCA_964036255.1. Lineage (NCBI taxonomy): Eukaryota > Metazoa > Nematoda > Chromadorea > Rhabditida > Rhabditidae > Caenorhabditis > Caenorhabditis virilis. Next base: position 17,051,746 of record OZ038416.1, read on the forward strand.
TCATAATGTTAGCTTTAAAATAATCTAAAATTCACAAATTTACCCAAATTTTGAACAAAGTTATGACCTGTTGAAATTTGGGTATCAAAATTGATAAAAGTTCAAAAGTCCAACATTTTGTGGAATTTCTCGACATTTTCAAAAATTCCTCGATTATACTTTTATTCATCTTAAAATGCACGTTTTTACCTTTAAAATAGTTTTAAATTCAAAAATTTTCCAAAATTTTGAACAAAGTTATGACCTGTTAAAATTTGGGTATAAAAATTTGGTAAAATTTCAAAAGTCCAATATTTTGTAGAATTTCTCGGCTTTTTAAAATTGTTCTGTGTTCAAGAATATGTGTACCTTAAATTTAAAAATTTCAGCTTTCAAAAATTTCAAAAAACTTAAAATTGCAACATTTTTGAAAAAAGTTGTGGCCTGTTAAAATTTTGGTATAAAAATTCAGCAAAATTTCAAAAGTCCTAAATTTTGTAGAATTTCTTGACTCTTTTTTAAATTTCGTCGTTTATACTCTTGTTTATCTTAAAATTCACTATTTTTGCTTTAAAATAATCTTACATTCCCAGATTGTCCAATATTTTGAGCAAAGTTATGACCTGTTGAAATTTGGGTATAAAAATTTGGTAAAATTTCAAAAGTCCAATATTTTGTAGAATTTCTCGGTTTTTTAAAATTTTTCTGTGTTCAAGAAGATGTGTACCTTAAATTTAAAAATTTCTTCAAAAAATTCAAAAAACTTAAAATTTAAAAATTTTTGAAAAAAGTTATGACCTGTTGAAAATTGGGTATAAAAATTCGGCAAAATTTCAAAAGTCCTAAATTTTGTAGAATTTCTCGACTCTTTTTTAAATTTCGTCGTTTATACTCTTGTTTATCTTAAAATTCACTATTTTAGCTTTAAAATAATCTTACATTCCCAGATTTTCCAATATTTTGAGCAAAGTTATGACCTGTTGAAATTTGGGTATAAAAATTTGGCAAAATTTCAAAAGTCCTAAATTTTGTAGAATTTCTCGACTCTTTTTTAAATTTCGTCGGTTATACTCTTGTTTATCTTAAAATTCACCATTTTAGCTTTAAAATAGTTTTATATTCACAAATTTTCCAAAATTTTGGACAAAGTTATGACCTGTTGAAATGTAGGTATAAAAATTTGGCAAAATTTCAAATGACCAACATTTCTGAGATTTCTCGAGTTTTATACATATTTCTGCTCTCAGCTATACATTCTTCTTAAAATTCAAAACTTTAGCTACAAAATAGTCTAAAGTTCACCAAATTTGAATCATTTTGAAAAAAGTTATGACCTGTTGAAAATTGAGTATAAAAATGAAGTACAATTTTTTTCAAATGATCATAACTTTGCTCAAAATTCGTCAATTTTTATGATCTTTATATCAAAAATATCTGTAAAATCTGAAAATCCATTATTTTGGCTTTATAATGATCCAAAATACACAAGATTTCGGATATTTTGAAAAAGTTATGACCTTCTAAAAAATATTTTTTGAATCCCTTAAAAAAGACTCAAAAAACCATTTCCAGTAATGCATATATGTACATGAAATTATAAATACATAACATTATGTTTTTTTTCCTCGTATTGAATTGATGAAACCACCAGTTTTTGACACTTTTCCTCGATAATCTCCTCGCATGTTTTATTTTTATACACATTATTCTTCCCGAATAAAAATAATCCTATATTGTTACAATGGACTTAAAAATTATGTTATATGTTTTTCTTTTTGTTTTTATTATTATTTTCCCTATTTTTTCAGACGACCACTATTTATTTCACTGGTTAGTTATGACCATTTTCATCATAACAATACAATAACAATATGTCATCGATTTCGAACGCTGAACTTATTCCGGTTAGCTTTTTGCTATTTTTCTTGTGAAAATAATTATTTTTTGAGAAAATTCAAAAATTTCGGGTTTTCAGCTTCAATTTAATGTAAAATTCATAAAAATTTGAATATTTTACCAAAAGTTATTAGCCTTTGAAATTGTCTGGAAATTTTTTTGAACCTCATTTTCAAAATCGCATAACTTTTTAAAAAATTCACTTATAATTCCGAATTTTAGGTAGTTTTGAAGCTACAATTTTGAATTTTCAGATTTTCATAATCATTTCAAACGTTATTCTATAAAAATCCAAAAATTTGAGCAAAAAACGAGGGGGAATTTAGAAATTTTTATCGAAAATCGAAATTTTGTACTTAATTTTTAACAGGTCATTAGTTTGACCGAAATTCTCGAAAATTTGTGAATTTCAGACCATTATGAAGCTGAAATAATGGATTTTAAGATTTTAGCAATTTTTTGTTATCAAAATCATGAAAATTGAGGAATTTGGAGGAAAGTTATGAGCATTTGAAAGATGCATACTTTAATTTTATGATCAGATTTTTTAATAGGTCATAACTTTTTTCAAAATGTTCCAAATTTTGTGAATTTTGGACTATTTTGTAGCTGGAATTTTGAATTTTCAGAAAATCGTTTTCAATTTTAAAGAAAATTCAAAAAATTCCTTTTTTTTCTAAAAGTTTCCAAGTTTTTAAGAAATATAATCAAATTGGATGAAGCTCAAAGAAAATCCAAAAATTTTCATTATTTTTTCATTAGAAAATTATTTTTTCACTGTTTCAGGGATTTAGAAATTCTTTTTTTCGTTACCTGAAAGTTTAGTAAATTTCCCTTCAAAATTAAAAAAAAAGATAAATTTTCAAAAAAACCCAAATTTTGGAGCAATTTTTTAACAGAAGTAATGAATTTTCAGATTTTAAAATATTGTAGATCAAAATAAATAGCTTAGGAATTTTCAAAACAAAAAATTAAGAATTTTCCAAGATTCCCAAATTTTCCAAAAATTCGGTTTCAGAAATATGTATTTTATTTTAAAGGAGGGTATTGCAGAGAATGACGTTAAATCGCGCGAAAAATGACATACTTGTGTTATAAAAAAATTTTTGAAAAGAAAAAAAAACCCAAAATAAACGAGCTACCTACAAAAAAGTTTCCACCGTGGAAGAGTTTTGGGCTTCTAGTCCGTGATATCTTGGGTTCCTAGGCCAACTATGAAATTTGTGCATTTTCATTCATTTTTTGGTTTTTTTGCCTTTAAAATGTCAAATTTAAAGTGTTTATATTGGTTTTTCATTATACATGCAAAAAAAGAGTAAAAAGGCGTAAATTTAATAGGTGGCCTAACAACCCAAACTATCGCGGGGACTAGAAACCCAAAACTCTTCCGCAGTGGAAAATTGTTTTCAGGTAGCTTGTTTTTTCCACTTTTTCTTCGATTAATTAAAAAAAAAACACTCCTTTACATTTTTTAAAAGATCTTCAACAATTTCGACAAGTTTTATGATGTTTTAGAATTTTTTTGAAAATCAATTTTAAAGGCAACGTTTCAGTTAATACGATCCAAAGCGAAAAATAGAACTAAAAATGGGGGCCCAGGTTATCCAATGAACAATACCAATATGTTACCACATTCAAATAATTGTGTTTCGCTCCAATTCCGACCGCGTTGCACGACCCTCGACCGCGCCGCACATTCAAATTTTGATTTTTGCATCTTTGGACCGCTGCAATGACGCGTGTATTTATCGGTGTGATTTCGTATAAATTGCATTGTACTAATGAGAGAACGCTCTAATTTTTGAAACTAAGATCAGGTAGGGTCAAATTAACTGAACAGCTGTCTTTAACTCAACAAGTAATTTTTAAAAGAAATAAATTCAAGTTGCAACAAGCTCAAAAAAATCGAAAATTTTTCGTTTCCAAACAATTTTTTATCTGTTTCAGAAATTTTAAAAAAATTCCCCGAATTCTGATTTTTTTGATTTGCTGTAAGCATGTCAAACTTTTCCAAGAATCTTGCACTTTGGGTCATTGTGTAGCGGAAATCTAATGAATTTTCAGATTTAATCACAAAAAACTGATTCTAATCACAAAATTTTCAAAATTTATTTTTCCATATCCAAATTTTTTCGTTTGTTTGAAAAATAAATATTTCTCTCTAAAAATTTCAAAAAAACCCCCCGGCATTTTTTCACTGTGTCAAAGATTTTTAAAAACTGTTTTCTAAAAATTCTAAATCTTTTAGTGCTTTTTTCTCCTAATAGTAAATTCTATAAAAAAAATCTGTTTTGTTATTGTTGTCTCACAAAATCGGCTTCATAAACGTGAAATTCCCTATTTTGCGAAATAGTGTGTGGTGAGGGATAATAAGACAACGCAATGCAACCCTTCCCATTGCCCTCACGCGTGGCGTTTCGTTTTTTTGACACAGGTTTTTTCACGTTTATATAACAGATTTTGTAAACAACTAATAATAATAAGATTGTGGTCATGGGAATTTAAAAATATATATAATTTACCCAAAATTCCAAAATTTTCAAAAAAACATATTTTTTTTCTCAGAAATTTTTTACATTTATTTTTTCCCTTAATTTTATTAGTTTATATAAGTGTCATGTAAGTTAAAAATTTTTTTTCCAAACATCATTTTTTTACCGTTCCAAAGATTAAAAAAAAACCGATTTGAACTCTAAAACTTTTAGTATATCGGCATTAATTTCAAATGCACAAGTTAAAGAATCCTCCGTGACAAAAACCTTCCCAAAAGTCCGTGAAAAACAATTCACTTATTATTATTTTTATGAATAAGACTGTGTTTATGTGCATACATATGTGTCTTCATTAATATTTGTCATCATCATCATCCTCATGGTGTCCGAACTAGTGCAATTAAAATTCGGGGAGACGTTTGGTGTGCACTTAGAAAGAGCCGGGAATAATTAGTTTAAGGAAATAATTTTTTTTATTAAATTTGAGCAAAAGGAACGGCCGGAGGCTATTAGGTGGAGTTTTATGAGAAGTGCTGGAATTATCACATTTATTGCCCGAATGGAGAACGGTTTTGAAAATTAAAAAAAAATTTCATGAAACCGTAATTTTTTTAAAACAAAATATGTTGAAAAAATAAATTTAAAAAATTGCTCTGTAAATTTTTTGAATATTTTTCAGAGTTTTAAAAATCCTAAAGCACCTCCGATTAGGGGTCAGCTTCAAATTTCAAAAATTTTGGCGAATTTCTGAAATATATATTTTTTGGAATTTTGTAATTTTCTAAATTCTTGAAATCTTGCTTTAGATGTGTTTCAAAAGATATTTCGTTTTAATATTTAGGCTTCGAAAAAAAGGAACTCGAAATGTTTCGTAAATTTCGAAAAACAGCTAGGTTTTGCGAAATTTCTTGGGCTTTAAAAATTGTTTCTGCCCTTATGCTTATTTTTGTATTAATATTCAACATTTTAGCTTCAAAATAGTCCAAAATTCACAAATTTTTGAAAATTTTGAACAAAGTTATGGCCTATTGAAAATTGGGTACAAAAATTGGACAACATTTCAAAATTTCCAAATTTTGTTAAATTGTTTGACGTTTTTTTTAAATTTTCTGCTATCAAGTTTATATGTATCTTAAAATTAAAATTCTAGCTTTAAAATAGTCCAAAGTTCACAGAATTTGGAAAATTTTGAGCAAAGTTATGACCATTTGAAATTTGGGTACAAAAATTAGACAAAATTTCAAAAGCCCAATATTTTGTGGAATTTCTTGACTTGTTTCGAATATTCCTCGGTCATGCTCTTATTCATCTTAAAACAAAAACATTTAGCATCAAGTTATTCAAAATTTCCAAATTTTCCAAATTTATGAACAAAATTATGAGGCAATTTTTCAAAAAGTTCACAAATTTGTGAAATTTCTCAACATTTTTGAAATTTTTCGCTATCAACTATGAATGTATCGTAAAACTCAAATTATAAGCTTCAAAATACTCCAAAATTCACAAATTTTCGAAAATGTTGAGCAAAGTTATAGTCCCTCGAAAATTGGCTACAAAATCTATGGAAAAATTTTCAACTGGGCATAAATTTTGTTTAAAAACCTTCAATTTTTAAAATTTCATCATTAAAATGATTTAAAAACCGTGAAATTCAAAATTTCAGCTTCAAAACATTCCAAAATTCATGTATTTCTGAAAATTTTGAACCAAGTTATGACTTCTTGAAATTTTATGCTACAATAAATTTTTCTCAGACTTTGTACTTACAATTTTGTTAATTTCAATATCCCGGGATTCTCCCCAAAATTCCACAATTTCAAACCCCCTATAAATATAAATAAAATAGTAGCCGTCGGCTACTATTTTGACCACCCACGACCACATAATAATATTTGCATGTTTGTTCGATTATGTGCCGGAAGCCATGGGTCATCCCCCCCCCCCTCTCCTATTCTTAGATGTACATATAACTACAACAAAACCAATGCATAGCTAACTAAAAATTGGAATAGAAGAGAAACTTTCAGTCATGATGGTCATGACAACTTTTTTCCATACTCCCCCCCCCCATTCATTTTTGAAAAAATTGGAAAAGGATGAGAAGAAGTAGAGTCAAGTTGGAAATGGATGGGTACTTGAACAATAGCGGGGGGAAATTTCAATTAATTCTGGGACATGATTTTGGAAGGGGGGGGGGGGGGGGAATAAAATGAAAAACTTAAATATAATTGAAAATGAGGGGGAATTTCGAAATTTTTGTCGAATATCTAAATTTTGTACTTAATTTTTAAGAGGTCATTAATTTGAAAAATTTGTGAATTTTAGACCATTATGAAGATGAAATAATGGATTTTTAGATTTTAGCAATTTTTTAAAATCACAATCAAAAAAATTTAGGAATTTTGAGCAAAGTTATGAGCATTTGAAAAATGGCTACTTTAATTTTATGATCAGATTTTAATAGGTCATAACTTTTTTCAAAAATTTCCAAATTTTGTGAACTTTGGACTATTTTGAAGCTAGAATTTTAATTTTTAAGATGTATATATGCTTGTTGGCAGAAATTTTTTAAAAAGTCACGAAATTTCACAAATTTGTGGACTTTTGAAATTTTACTAAATTTTTATACCCAAATTTCAACAGGTCATAACTTTCTTCAAATTTTTCCAAATTTTGTGAACTTTGGACTATTTTGAAGTCTAAGTCTCACTTTTTAAGATTAGTAATAGAATGACAGTATAAAGTTTCATTAAGTTCCAGAAGTTCAATTGCAAATCAGTTTTTTCATTTTTGTACCCAAATTTTAACAGGTTGACAAAAAACTGAATATACAGAAAGAACAATTGAAAATATGAAAAAAATTCTGTTTATCTTAACGAATTTTCAGTTTGCATTTTAACGAATTTTCAGTTTTTAGCTTCGTTTTACTACTACCAAAATTTTCCTTCAATTAAAAAATATTTTCAGTTTCAAAAAAATCTTTTAAAAAATGTTTAAATTTTAATTTCAAGCTCTGTTTTATCGTTTTATACCCAAATTTTAACATGCCACTAACTTTTCTCAAAAATTCTCGAAATTTTGTGACTTTTAGACCATTTTAAAGCTAAAATGTTGAATTTTTAGATGTATAAAAGTATGCTGTTAAGAAATTCGGAGAAATTTCGAATTAAATATCAGAATATTTTAATGAATATTTAGCAGCATCTAAAACAACGTTTTTTAAATGAGCACAACTCTGCTCAGCGTCAGAATTTTTCAAAAATCTTGATTTCATTGGAAACCTCATAAAATTCTGAATTCAATGATAGTAAATTGTTAATATTCCAATCATCAGCAATCTTTGGAAAAAGTGTTTAGTAAAGTGGTGTCCCTTGTATAAACTAGGTTCACAGAGATGCGAGTGGATGAAAACCAGCTTTAAACAACAAAAATAGACGCGAATTATTTTCAAGAAGATTTATTAAATATAAAACAAGAATTAATTACGAAAGAAAGGTTAATTTGATTGCAAAGAACAAAATAAGCAACTAGCCTCAGCTAGGAAAAACTAGTACGCGACTAGAAACAACAAAAACAGCCCAAAACTGGCTAAAAACGAGCTTGCTTGCCTTCTCACAACAAAACTAATGTGACGCCCGAGATGGTGGCCTAGAAACACATTTTGCGGAAGCTAGTCCCTCTGGGTTGGGTTTCTAGTCCTCGGCCATTTATCTCAACAGTTTTAAAAAAGGCCCTGAAATTCTGACTTCTTCAAGTTTTTAAAATTTTATCTATTTCGTAAAATGTTTTCAAAAATTGATTTAAACCCCCCCTGGCCTAGAAAATCAGGTTCGGGGACTAACTTTCCTCGGTCCCCCTTTTCCTTGTGCCGGATCAATGAGATCCAAAAACTCCCTGCGATCCTAGCTCCACTTTTTCTGTAAGTAGAGCTTTTACCCCCCAAAAAATCATATATTTTTGCACCTTGTGCACACACATCCTAAATCCTAATCCACTGGCACCATTGGTGTCGGAAATTAATGCTCCCCTCCTCCCCAAGAAATTCACAAATTGATGACTTCTTAAGAAGCAAGGAAGGAGGGGGAGGGTTGTGTAATTAGCACATTTTGATGTTGTTCAAAACCACCCTGGCGATACACTGATTCATTTACTTGTAGGGGGAAGGAAGGGAGGGTACCCTTTTTTTGGTGGTAGTGCCAGCTGGGTTGTTGTTGGGTGGGGGTGGGGGAGTGGTTATGAAGTGTATGCGCACAATGCGCACAACATTTTTGGAAGGAGAAGGAGGAGTACATTCATTTTATCCGAGCCCCCCCCCCCCTTTTCTAGCGATTTTATTATTATGGAACCGCAACCGCAACCGCCACTTGCCGCCGCCAATTCGCTGGATTCTATACAGGTTGGATTAAGAATGTGTGGGGGGTTTGATCCTATTACGGATTTATTTTCGGAAGGGAATTTTTGAATTGTAGATATTCCGCTTTGGGTTACAAGTTCAGATTTTAAAATCTAAAAATCCTACTTTTCCAAAATTTCGTGATAATAAAAATATTAACAATTTACTATCATTTAATTCAGAATTTTATGAGCTTTCCAATAAAATCTAGCTTGTTGAAAAATTCCGACTCTGAGCCGAGTTGTGCTCATTTTTCTAATTATGTTTTGCCGCTTTCAGAAAACGTAGTTTGTAATTTTTCCAATAATTGGTGATTATTGGAATATTAACAATTACTATCATTGAATTCAGAATTTTATTAGCTTTCCAATGAAATGTAGCTAGTTTGAAAATTCCGACTTGGAGCCGAGTTGTGCTCATTTTTCTCATTTTTTAAACCGATTTCAGATAACTTGTAATTTGTAATTTTTCCTAAATTTCTTGATGATTGAAATATTAACCATTTACTATAATTGAATTCAGAATTTTATCTGCTTTCCAATGAAATCAAGATTGTTGAAAAATTCCCGACCCTGAGCCGAGTTGTGCTCACAATCCTGATTTTTGCTCGGCAGTATTTTTTATTTATTTTGAAACCTCCAGATTTCAGATAATTCTTAATACTTCTTGCTGAAAATTGGTACCCATATTTGCTGAAAACAATCCTACATTTTAATACCAATTTCTTTGAAAAATGTTAGTCTTTAGTTGGTTTGTGGGACCGTTTGAACTCCCACCTAAATTTTTCCAGAAAACGGAAGTCTGTCTTCTAGAAGTTCCAAAATTTCAGTTAATTCTCAATATTTTTGGCTGAAAACTGATATTCATACTCTATGAAATTTTTCCTACATTTTGATACCAATTTCTCTAAAAAATTTCGACTTTTAGCTGGTTTTGTGGCCTCTTTAACTTCCACCTAATTTATCCCAGACAACTGAAGTCTGCTTTCTAGAAGTTCCACGATTTTTGTTAGTTCTCAATATTTTTGGCTGAAAATTGGTATTCGCATTTTCTGAACGTTTATCTACATTTTAATATCAGTTTTTCTTAAAAATTTCCATCTTTAGCCAGGTTTATAGCCTCTTGAACCTCTCTAGCTTCTCTCATAGCGTCTCGAAAATTGGCATTTTTATCCTTTATTCACATTTTGATTTCTATTTCTTTGAATAATATTAATTTCAACTCAAGCTCTTCGAGCATTTAAAATCCCGAATTTCGTTTTAATGGATGGTCTCCGTTTGAAAACCCTATGTGTATTAAATTTTAAAGAATTTTCAAATCTCATAACTTGTTTTTGAAACCGACATTTTTTTTTGCTTCTTTAATATTTTCCCTACTTTTTTTTGTAATTTTAAAAATGCCACTTTTTTTTGAGTTTCAAAAATACATGAAAATTTTATGTCCTTTTAGACAAAAAAAGGGACACTTTGAAGGACGTTATTTTTTATTTTCTAGCACCTGCTACTTCAACTAACTCAGTACCAGGAGGTTTCTGATAGGAACGGTAGAAAAAAAAACAAATGTTCCAAGTGATGGAAAATACCATCTGGAACAGGTGATGAAAAATATACGATAATGGAGTGTGCATTTTCTCCCTGATTTTTTAGTAAGGGCTTGGTTCTTTGCTATTGAAAAATGGTAAATAGATTCTTTGAATTTTTCTCTACATTTTGGTACCAAAATCACTAGAAGATTTTAATTTTAAAACAGGTTATTTGAGCTTTGAAATGTCGCTTGGAACATCTTTTTAAAATCTGAAAATTTCAGGTAATTCTCAATATTTCTAGCTGAAAATTTGCAATCTCATTTTCTTAGTTCTTCTCTTTTATTTTATACTAGATTTTATAAAAAATTCCGTTTTTAGCTGGGTTTATCACGGCTGGAACTCCAACCTATTTTTTTCCCAGAAATTAAAGTATGCGTTCTAGAAATTCCAAAATTTTACTCACTTTTCAATATTTTTGGCTGAAAATTGATATTCTTATTTTCTGAAAAGTTTTCTGCATTTTTATACTAATTTCACTGAGAAATTCCCGATTTTTGCCAAGTTTATGATGTCTTGAACTCCCACCTAATTTCTCCCAGAAAACTGAAGTCTGTTTTTCTAGAATTCCCAAAATTTCAGTATTTTTACAATATTTTTGGCTGAAAATTAGTAGATAGTTTCTCTTACTTTTTCTCTATATTTTAATACCAATTTCTGTACCAACGTTTCATTTTTAACCGTGTTTATGGTGCCTTGAACTTCTGCCTAATTTTTTTCCCAGAAACTGAAGTATGTCTTCTAGAAATTCCAAAATTTCATTTAATGCTCAATATTTTTAACCGAAAATTGGTGGATCGCTTTTCTCATTTTTTTCTATATTTTGTTGTCAATTTCTCTCAGAAATTCCCAACTTTAGCCAAGTTAATGGTGTCTTGAACTCCCACCTATTTTTTCCCAGAAAACTGAAGTCTGTCTTCTAGAATTCACAAAATTTCAGTAATTTTGCAATATTTTTGGCTCAAAATTGGCATTTATATTCTTTGAAAAATTTCCTACATTTTAATACCAATTTCTTTAAAAAATTTCATGTTTAGCTGGTTTTTAGAGCCTCTTGAACTTCCACCCATTTTTTCCTAGAAAACTGAAGCCTGTCTTCTAGAAGTTCCAAAATTTCAGTAAATTCTCAATATTTTTGGCTGAAAATTGGTAGATAGTTTCTCTGACATTTTCTCTATATTTTAATACCAGTTTCTGTAGAAAATTTTTCATTTTTAGCCAGGTTTATGACGTCTTGAACTCCTACATTATTTTTTTCCCAGAAACTGGAGTCGTCGTCTAAAAATTCTAAGATTTCAGTTGATTCTTATTTTTTTTTTTTGGCTGAAAATTGGCATTTGCATTCTCTAAATTTTTATCTACATTTTGCATAAAAACCAAGTTCTAGAATCCCCTTAAACTAATTGCCAATTACATGCTCTTTCGGTGAAAATCCCTCCCCCCTATTTCCATAGTATAATTACACGTCGTCCCCCAAAATATTCCACTTCCAAGCGAGAAAATGAAAATGAATTCATCGCCAAAGAGTTCGTTCGGAGCTTATCTTTTTCAATTACCCTCCTCCTTCCCTCCCTGACTTGCACACACCCACCACCATTTCGTAATTGCCAAGGGAATACACCTTGGAACGCCGGACACACGACGAACACCACTCTTTTTCATGATCTTCTTTATTTTCTTCTTTTTATTTTCTATTTTAGGACCCTTTTACTTCTAGAAATGAAGAGTGGTTTACTAGGGCTACCTTTTTTTTGGAGGGTTGTAAGTCGAAGAAATTATTTTTAAAGCAAATTTTTTAGCAATTTTTTGATGCTCAACATTTTGAGCACACAAAAGTGAGCTTAACATTTAGTTTGCTCAAAAATTAATAAAAAATGTTTAAAAGTAATTTTCCCCCAAAAATTTTATAAATTTCACGATTTGAATAAATTGGGATTTTTGTGTGCAGAATTATTGGAATTTTTTGAAACATTATAATTTTCAAATTCTGTGAATTATCGAATTTTTAGAAAATTTCATCATTTTTTTGGTGAATTTTTCTGAAAATCAATTTTTTCGAAGATTTTCAGTTTATTATCAAACTAATTCATATTTCTAAAAATGGCGCATAAATTCTGAAACTCAAGATGAATTTCAGATTTTTTTCAACGAATCATAACTTCTCTCAAAATTGTCGAAATTTTATGATTTTAGTAGCGAAATGTCGGAAACTGTCTGAATTTTCTGAAAATTTGAGAAATTTCGAGAATTTTGAAATAAATTTCATAAAAATTGGAAGTTTTTTGAGAAAGTTATAAACTTTTGAAAATTGGATGAAATTTTGGTTTAAAAAAAATCATAACTTCTCTCAAAATTGTTGAAATTTCATGATTTTAGAACCGAAATGTCGGAAACTGTCTGAATTTTCTGAAAATTTAAGAAATTTCGAGCATTTTGAAATGAATTTTATAAAAATCGGGTGTTTTTTGAGAAAGTTATACATTTTTGAAAATTAAATAAAATTCAAATTTTTTCAACAAATCATAACTGGTCTCAAAATTGTCGAAATTTCATGATTTTAGAACCGAAATGTCGGAAACTGTCTGAATTTTCTGAAAATTTAAGAAATTTCGAGCATTTTGAAATGAATTTTATAAAAATCGGGTGTTTTTTGAGAAAGTTATAAACTTTTGAAAATTGGATGAAATTTTGATTTTTCAAAAAATCACGACTGGTGTCAAAATTATCGAAATTTTATGATTTCAGTTACGAAATGTTGAAAAATGGGTTTTTTCTGGGTTTTTCAATGGAAAATATTTAAAATTAGTAACTTCGGCTATGTTACTAAACATACGAATCAGTAACAAAAAAATTAAAAAAAATTTTTTTAAATTTTTTTGAAACTGTAAAAAAATGATCTCGAAAATTTTTACGGTTTCGAAAAAAGTCAATGAAATTTCAATCAATAATTCGGGTGTCAATGTTCTAACAAAATCTCAATTTCGAAAATTCCGAATTTTCACTCAATCACTCTTCACAACAACTCATTTTGCATATTATGCGCTTTTCTAATTGACCTTCAACTCGTTCTCAGTCGTCCTATCCCCTATCCCTTCTTATCGAGACGAGATTAAATAGTATGTGCTGTTTCAACGAGCCCGCCAAAAATATGCCATTCAAAATTTTGTTGACTTCTAATTATTTATTCATTATTTTTTAAAAATTATCTTCAAAAATTGTATTTTTCTGATTAAATTAATTTTTTCCTGCATTAGAAATTAAAAAATTTACCGTTTCAAAATAATTTTGTAAAATTTAGATGTTTTGCATTTTGTTTGTGAAGACTGAAAAAGCCGAAAAAAAAGTTTAATTTTTTACTGTATTTTTTTAAATTTTTTACTGTTTCAAAATTCTTAAAAAGTTGCTGAAACTTCATTTTTTCAATAACATTAACGCAAAAATAAAGTTTTCAAAAATTGGAAAACGGCATTCGGATCGGATCAAAAATGTAGAGAATGCCCAAAAAAGTTCCAGAAAATTTACTGTTTCGGAAAATGTTGAAAGTTGTTTATTTTTTTGAAATATATGACAGAGTGATTTTAATATTTTCAATTTTCGGAATCTGAAGAATTTAAAAAATTAGTTTCATTTTTCTTTCAAAAATATTTTTAGCACTAAATTGGTTTTAAACAAAATGGAAGGCTACGAACGCGAAATTTAAATTTTCGAAATTTAAATTTGCTGTGGAGCAAATTATAGTCAAAAATCTTAAAATTGTCAAATTCTGAACTTTGAAGAGCTATAACGTTGCTCATGCTCAATATATCTGGATGAAAACTTCAGGGATATAAATTAATGTCAGTCTTAACTAATGCACCAAATTAGAGCTAATTTCGCTGAAATTTTTATAAGAAAATTTTTCATGGAAAAAGTGTTTTTAAAAAATCTAAACCAAATTAGTCCAAATTTGGCAAATTGGTTTAGAATGGAACCAATATATCGTTCTAAAATTTTCATTGAAAAATATTGAGTTTGAGCCGAGTTACATCTCGTCAAAGTTCAGAATTTTGCCAACATTTTCAGATTTTCAGACGCTTTAACTCGCTCTCTTATGTATATTAACAGCTAAAATTTGCAGTTTTTAAGCTTCCAGGCATTATTAAAGTATATTTTGTATTTTTAAACTATGCGATTTTTTTATGAAAACTGAAAAATTCTAGAAAATGTTTACTGTTTCAAAAATTACAAAATTTCTTTGTTAAGTACAGCTCTAATTTTTCGGTTATCAACGGTCGAATCAGAAATAAGAATTATTTTTAGAAAACTCTTTAAAAATCCTATTTCATTTGAAATTCGAAATTTCCCCCGATTTCGGATGGGATTTAAAAATAGAAAAAATTTCGAAAATTCACTGTTTCGAAAAATTTTGAAAAGTTCTTTTCAGCTCGAATTTTTCAATGAAATTACCTTTTACTATAAAATGAAAAAAATAATTACAAATGCAATTTTTCAGAAAAAAATGAAGTTTTTAAAAAGCAGATAAAAAATACTCGAGAAATTTATTCGACATGAAATTTTTTATTTTTCAGAAAATTTCTGATTCATATTTTATTAGCACTTTTTCGAAATTAATACATTCTCAAAGAAAAATGGCAAAAAATCGAATTGAAAAAATTTAAAACACTATATTCTCGTTTTAATAACTCAATTAATAATTCTTGATTTTGGTAAATTTTTAAAAATTTCAATATTTCTGAAAAAATTTGGGCTTTTCTATAGGTGTGGTTTTTTTTGTTGAAAATATACGTTTCACGGAAATGATAAGGGATTTTAAAAAATGTTTAGATTGTTGTTTCCTTGACACAGTCTGATTGATTCCATTTCAAAATGCTTATTTTTCACTGAAAATCTCAAATTTTAGGCTAAAATCAAAAAAAGAAATACAAAAATGAGCTTTCTTCTAAAATCCCCCACCATCCCCCTAAAAAAAGGTGTTACATTACACAAATTCATGAGTACCCAGGGAAGGGGGTGTTGTATTTATATTTGTTAGTACATATATGTACATTCTAAGCATCATCAACATATTGTTTGTGCATATGTTCATGAGCATCAGATTTCGCGTCGTTTTCATCATTTTTCCAAGCGTCTCCTCCTCCTTCTATTTTTCGAAAAACGGTTCTCATTTATTTTCTCCCAAAAAATCACAGCTGGATAGTTTTTGTGTTTCTTTTTTCTCTCTGTTTTTAGCGCACATGCATCAATTATAATGTTACCATTTGACAAGTACCATTGTAATCTAGTGTTGGGGGGTAGGCACAATATACTTGTACATATGTCTATTATTTTAGTGACACCTTCTCTTTAAAATCAATCTTTTTACGAAATATTAAGGGGGTCCAGCATTGAATAATCGAAATATGTTAATATAAAGCTTCTGGAATTTTTTGGAAGCTTCTGGAATTTTTTGGAATTTTTTGGAATTTTTTTGGAAGCTTCTGGAAGCTTCTGGAATTTTTTAGAAGCTTCTAGAATTTTTTGGAAGCTTCTGGAATTTTTTTGAAGCTTCTGGATTTTTTTTGAAGCTTCTGGAATTTTTTTGAAGCTTCTGGAATTTTTTGGAAGCTTCTGGAATTTTTTTGGAAGCTTCAGGAATTTTCTGGAAGCTTCTGGAATTTTTTGGAAGCTTCTGGAATTTTTTGGAAGCTTCTGGAATTTTTTGGAAGCTTCTGGAATTTTTTGGAAGCTTCTGGAATTTTTTGGAAGCTTCTGGAATTTTTTGGAGGCTTCCGGAATTTTTTGGAAGCTTCTGGAATTTTTTTGAAGCTTCTAGAATTTTTTGGAAGCTTCTGGAATTTTTTTGAAGCTTCTGGGATTTTTATGAAGCTTCTGGAATTTTTTGGAAGCTTCTGGAATTTGTTGGAAGCTTCTGGAATTTTTTGGAAGCTTCTGGAATTTTTTTGGAAGCTTCAGGAATTTTCTGGAAGCTTCTGGAATTTTTTGGAAGCTTCTGGAATTTTTTGGAAGCTTCTGGAATTTTTTGGAAGCTTCTGGAATTTTTTGGAAGCTTCTGGAATTTTTTGGAGGCTTCCGGAATTTTTTGGAAGCTTCTGGAATTTTTTTGAAGCTTCTAGAATTTTTTGGAAGCTTCTGGAATTTTTTTGAAGCTTCTGGGATTTTTATGAAGCTTCTGGAATTTTTTGGAAGCTTCTGGAATTTGTTGGAAGCTTCTGGAATTTTTTGGAAGCTTCTGGAATTTTTTTGGAAGCTTCAGGAATTTTCTGGAAGCTTCTGGAATTTTTTGGAAGCTTCTGGAATTTTTTGGAAGCTTCTGGAATTTTCTGGAAGCTTCTGGAATTTTTTGGAAGCTTCTGGAATTTTTTGGAAGCTTCTGGAATTTTTTTGGAAGCTTCTGGAAGCTTCTGGAATTTTTTAGAAGCTTCTAGAATTTTTTGGAAGCTTCTAGAATTTTTTGGAAGCTTCTGGAATTTTTTTGAAGCTTCTGGATTTTTTTTGAAGCTTCTGGAATTTTTTTGAAGCTTCTGGAATTTTTTGGAAGCTTCTGGAATTTTTTTGGAAGCTTCAGGAATTTTCTGGAAGCTTCTGGAATTTTTTGGAAGCTTCTGGAATTTTTTGGAAGCTTCTGGAATTTTCTGGAAGCTTCTGGAATTTTTTGGAAGCTTCTGGAATTTTTTGGAAGCTTCTGGAATTTTTTGGAGGCTTCCGGAATTTTTTGGAAGCTTCTGGAATTTTTTGGAAGCTTCAGGAATTTTCTGGAAGCTTCTGGAATTTTTTGGAAGCTTCTGGAATTTTTTGGAAGCTTCTGGAATTTTCTGGAAGCTTCTGGAATTTTTTGGAAGCTTCTGGAATTTTTTGGAAGCTTCTGGATTTTTTTGGAGGCTTCCGGAATTTTTTGGAAGCTTCTGGAATTTTTTTGAAGCTTCTAGAATTTTTTGGAAGCTTCTGGAATTTTTTTGAAGCTTCTGGGATTTTTATGAAGCTTCTGGAATTTTTTGGAAGCTTCTGGAATTTGTTGGAAGCTTCTGGAATTTTTTGGAAGCTTCTGGAATTTTTTGGAAGCTTCAAGAATTATTTGGAAGCTTCTGGGATTTTTATGAAGCTTCTGGAATTTTCTGGAAGCTTCTGGAATTTTTTGGAAGCTTCAGGAATTTTTTAAGAAGCTTCTGGAATTTTTTTGAAAGCTTCTAGAATGCGAACACACGCACGGACTTAACATTGTAATCTAGTGTTGGGGGGGGGGGGGGTAGGCACAATATACTTGTACATATGTCTATTATTTTAGTGACACCTTCTCTTTAAAATCAATCTTTTTACGAAATATTAAGGGGGGTCCAGCATTGAATAATCGAAATATGTTAATATAAAGCTTCTGGAATTTTTTGGAAGCTTCTGGAATTTTTTTGAAAGCTTCTAGAATGCGAACACATGCACGGACTTAACGTTTTATTATATAATTAGCGCTTTATTATATAGTATATGATATGATGATTTTCAGATCTACACGGATTGGGCAAACCGACACCTTTCAAAAGTGGCGACAACATCGAGTTTCAAACAAATTCGTGACATTTCGAACGATTTTAGGGATTATCGATTGGTTTCGCAGTTGATTAATGTTATAGGTTGGTGCACTTTTTTTCTAGAATTTATCACATCAATTTAAAGGCTTGTGAAACAGTGAATTTTTGATTTTTGGAAATTTTTGAGATTAAAAACGTTCCCACAAAAAATAGGTTTATTAATAAATTTCAGAAAATGTGAATATAATTTGAGTTACCCAATTTTAGCTATATTCACATTTTTTGAAATTTTCTATCTTGTGGATTGACATCACAGGAAACTATCTCAGGAACTTAATAAATTGTCCCCTGAAACAGTAAATTTTTTCGAATTAGAAACAAATTCGGACCATCTTTTTTGTTGAGACAGAGGACTCCAAAATCGTCACCATTTTTTCGGTGTTATTATGGAATTTAGAAAATTTAAAATTTTTGCTTCAAAATGAAACCAAACACAATATTTTTTCGAGAATAGTGGAGCAAGTTAAGGCGCAATGAAATTATTGAAATGCTATTTTCACCAAGATTTTTTATTTTTTTCTGAAACAGTAAAATAATTTTTTTAAAATTGTGATTTTTGTTTGAAATATATTGATTTTTAGAATTTATTCTGAAATTATCAATAATTAATAAAATATCGTAATTTTTTAGGTTCGGGATTTTGAAAAGATCTTTTAAAGAAAATTTTGAAGTGTAAATCTATCATTCTATCAAAAATTCAATTTTGGAAATTTTTTCGTTAAGTACAATTATTTTTTTTTTAAATCAAAATATGCTTAAAATAATTCAAAATTATCGATATACTTGAAAAAAAAATTGCAATTTGTCACACAAATTAGAAAAAAATCTATACATGTTAAAATTATAGGATTGATATTTATTGATTGGAATTATTGGGATTATTCGTTGTCACCAAAATATATTTTTCAGAAACAGTAAAAAAATTTTATTTTGATTTTTAAAAAATTCTGAAATTTTCTATTTTTTGATTTCTACTTACAATATTTATTTTGTTATCAAATTATCAAGTCAGGCTTAAAATAATTCAAAAATTGTCGATTTTTTTGAAAAAAATTGAAATTTGTGTACAGAAATTTTAAAAAAAAACCAATACATGTTAAAATTAACGGATTGCTAGTTGTTGATTGGAATTATTGGGATTATTCGTTGTCATTATTTTTCAGAAACAGTAAAAAAAAATTCTGAAATTATCGACAAGAAAAATTACAGAAAAACATTGCAATTTTTAAAAATTCAATTTTTTATAAGTACATCTATTTATTTTGTTATCAAATTATCAAGGTAGTCTTAAAATAATTCAAAATTGTCGATTTTTTTGACTTTTTCTAAAATTTATTCTGAAAAATGCCTTTTTTTCAATGAGATATAGCTCATGTGAAAGACGATTTTGCGCTGATAAATGAGCTGCTTTTCAAAAACTGTTAAGCGAATATTTGAACGTTTTTTTCGAGCTCAAAATCTGAAAATTTGCAAAAAATCGAACTTTGAAGAGCTCTAACTTGGCTCAATCTCAATATTTGTGAAAAAATTGTGAGGTTATCAACGGGCATTCTTCGTCGCAAAAAATACGAATTATTTCAAAATTTTATAATATAAATTAACAAAATGTCTTTTCTAAATATTAAATTTCATTATTTTCTGAAATATTTTAATTTCCAATTTTTCAAATTTTCAAATTTTTCCAATTTTCAAAATTTTTTGAAACCCTTAGATTTTCAGAAAGCGTTTTTTTTTTAAGAATTTTTCCCTTCATTTAACGACTTTTTTTTGGACGTCTAGAAAATAACTTAACTTTTGCCGACTTTTCTGAAAAAATCACTGTTTCAAATTTAAAAAAAAAATATTTTCCATTTTATATATCATCATCATCATCATACTACAGTGCTCCACATAAAGATAGGTTCACCTGTGAAAACTTCGAAAAATCGCCAAATTTCAAATTTCGAAAAAATGTCCGATAATAAAAAGTAAGCATTTAGGAAGACTTTAAATGTAATGAAAAGTGTTTTTGGAAAAGATTGAAATCCAAGAAAAAATTTGGATTTTTCTCATTTTTGACTCTTCGCCAATCCACAAAAAGATAGGTTCACTACCAAAAAACATTAAAAAACATTTTTTTTTCTTAACACAATTGATTAATTTGGAAAATTAATAATCAATTTGGATACCATCTTGACGAGCGAGCTGAAAAATTAGGGAATCCATTGCTTGGTGGAGTGCATCAAGCAGGGTTTGGTCATTGGTGAGACATTCTTCGATAATGGCCTTCTTGAGCTCCTTAACATCTCGATAAACTTTTCCACCGGCATACATCTTCTCAACAATAACTCCCCAAACATTTTCGATGATGTTCAAATCAGGAGAACAGGCAGGCCACTCCAAAACTTGAGCTCCACGACGTTCCAGATATGCTCCACGACGTTCCAGATACGATATTGTCTTTTTTGACACGATGGATCGGTGCTCCATCTTGCATAAAAATGTGGTTCTTGCCGCGGATTGGACGGAGGAAGGGCATTAGACCTCGTCTGTGAAGAAAACGGGAGTCTGTACCGCTCAAAACGACTTTAATTTACCGCTGGAGACCAAAAGATGAATTTGAAACAAGTGAGGATATTTCATGGATCTTAAATGAGTGACAACTTATCAGAATATTTCTATTTTTGTTTCCGAAGGTCATTTCATTAACAATGGTAACCATCGGGCCCAGCGCAGTTGATCTTCTACTCATTTAAGATCCATGAAATATCCTCACTTGTTTCCAATCCATTTTGTGGTCTCCAGCGGTAAATTAAAGTAGTTTTGAGCGGTACAGACTCCCGTTTTCTTCACAGACGAGGTCTAATGCCCTTCCTCCGTCGAATCCGCGGCAAGAACCACATTTTTATGCAAGATGGAGCACCGATCCATCGTGTCAAAAAGACAATATCGTATCTGGAACGTCGTGGAGCTCAAGTTTTGGAGTGGCCTGCCTGTTCTCCTGATTTGAACATCATCGAAAATGTTTGGGGAGTTATTGTTGAGAAGATGTATGCCGGTGGAAAAGTTTATCGAGATGTTAAGGAGCTCAAGAAGGCCATTATCGAAGAATGTCTCACCAATGACCAAACCCTGCTTGATGCACTCCACCAAGCAATGGATTCCCTAATTTTTCAGCTCGCTCGTCAAGATGGTATCCAAATTGATTATTAATTTTCCAAATTAATCAATTGTGTTAAGAAAAAAAATGTTTTTTAATGTTTTTTTGGTAGTGAACCTATCTTTTTGTGGATTGGCGAAGAGTCAAAAATGAGAAAAATCCAAATTTTTTCTTGGATTTCAATCTTTTCCAAAAACACTTTTCATTACATTTAAAGTCTTCCTAAATGCTTACTTTTTATTATCGGACATTTTTTCGAAATTTGAAATTTGGCGATTTTTCGAAGTTTTCACAGGTGAACCTATCTTTATGTGGAGTACTGTATATAATAAAGCGCTAAGGCCGTGCGTGTTTTCACATGCTAGAATGCATTTCTCATGAATAACTTTTTGACCCCTCGACCGATCTGTCCCATACTTGGGGTATCGTCATGCCTCTCGGAGCGCTTCACAAAAATACTGTTTGGATCTCGGATTACTGTAGGATTACTGTAGCTACAGTACACCAATTTTTTTCACATTTTTTTAGAATGGTCGGATCGAGACCAAACTTTCATGGTGACATCTTTGGAATAATGTAAGGTCACTGTGAAAATTTGGTGCGGATTACGGTAGTATTACGGTAGTATTACGGTAGTTACCGTAACCTAATTAACGTTAGCGTTTTTCTATGTGTCTCTTCATTTTACACACTATTTCTCTCATTTTTCGTTCAGTAATCATCAACATACTTATAATAAAACGTTGGGCGTG
This sequence comes from Caenorhabditis virilis, assembly GCA_964036255.1. NCBI lineage: Eukaryota > Metazoa > Nematoda > Chromadorea > Rhabditida > Rhabditidae > Caenorhabditis > Caenorhabditis virilis. The sequence goes on from OZ038416.1 coordinate 17,073,559, forward strand.
CGTGTGTCCGCAATCTAGAACATTCTAGAAAAGTCTAAAAGATTCAAAAAAATTCCAAAATGGTCTAGAACATTCCAGAAAATTTTTAAAAAATTCCAGAAACTTCCAAAAAATTTCAAAAGAATTCTAGAAGCTTCAAAAAAATTCTAGAAGCTTCCAGAAATTCCAGAAGCTTTCGAAAAACTCCAGAAGGTTCTAGAAGCTTCCAGAAAATTCTAGAAAATTCCAGAAGCTTCCAGAAACTTCCAGAATGTTCTAGAAAATTATAGAAGTTTCCAGAAGCTTCCAGAATGTTCCAGAAAGTTCCAGAAAATTCCAGAAAATTCCAGAAAGTTCCAGCGTGTTGTAGAAAATTCTAGAAGCTTCCAGAAAGTTCCAGAACCTTCCAGAAAATTCCAGAAATTTCTAGAAAAATGTGTTCAAAGGGGTCAAATGGGTCCAGGGCACATGAGACTTTAACGGCGGCAAACGGCTAGTTTATTTATAATTCAATAGTTGCGTTAGATTGAGATTTTTATTTTTTATTTTAAAATGTATATTAAATCGATTTTTCAAAAAAATACTTCAAACTTAGATGTTGCAAATGCGCTCTAATGCAAATCGAGCTTTTCTGAAGGGTTTATTCATTTTAAAGACTAGTAAAATTATTTTTCTTCATGAAAATGCGATTTGCCACATTTTGAGATACCAAACGATTGAATGTAAATCTTATTTTCGTAGTCTAGAACATTTTTCAAAAACGTACCCGAAAATACTGATTATTCAATTTAATGCCATCATTTTCCGCGGTTCCGTTTGTTTCGGCGGGGTTGAAAATGAGAATGCTACCAAAAGAACAATTGTTGCCTTCTTGTTCCTCCCCCCCCCCCCCCCCCCCCCTTCCCTTCCAAATTGCTGTTTTGTTTTATTTGATGTTTATTTGATGCGAAACGCCCCGATTATTTTATTTAAACCTTTTTATCCTCGTTTACTCTGATGTCCCCCCCCCCCTCCCAGCTTTTCCTCTCTACGGATTTTCTGGTGCCAAAGAAAAATGTGCGAGAGATGAAAAGAGGTCATAAATTTCGAGAAAATGTAATAATTGGTCAGCCGTGTTCATTTCATTCATTCTCTCAACTGTTCTCGAAAATATTTTGAGAAGATGAAGCTTCCCTTTTTTTTTGGGAGGTTAAACATGGCGGTCAAGTTTTTTTTTTTTTGGAAAAATTATTTTAAATTTTATGCAAGTTTTGATAATTAACAATTAATTTTGATAATTAGTTCTGATAATTTTATTTAGAAAAAAAACAGAATTTTCAAATTACGTTATTTTTTTCAAAAAATTTTCCGGAATTAAATTTTTTTTTGAAATTTTCAAATTTTGCCGCTTTTTAATGTCTTTTTTTAATTTTAAGTTTTAAATAGATTTTAACAATGTTTATATATATTTTTAAAACATTAAAATCACTTTTAAAATTCATTTTTAATTCAAATTTTCAAAAAAAAAATTTTTTTTTGAAATTTTTTTTGCCGTTTCAAAAAAATTGTTTTTTTAGAATTTATTTATATCGACCTATTCCTTCTACTATTTTTGTAAAAATCTGAAAATTTTAAAAATATTATTGTCAACTCAATTATTAATCATTATTGCGTTCGGAAGGCTGCTCAACATCACAGCCGCTCCGCACGCACGCGACGCGGCTGCCGACACTCAACACACCGGAAAATTTGAAAAATCCATTTTCCCGCCAATATTTCAGTGTGTTGAGTGGGAGGTCACCGCGTCGCGTGCGTGCGGAGCGGCTGTGAGGTTGAGCAGCTTTCCGAACACGATGATCAAGAATAATTGAGTTGACAATATTACAGAATGATATTTTGGAAAAAAATATATCTTCAAAATTTTTTTCAAGACAAAATTTGAAATCTCACCTTATTAAAAAAAACAAACAAACATTTTGGAATGCTAGGATTTATAAAAATTTTAAGAATTTATATTTTTAAGAGAGATTTTGATTTAATTTATTAAAAAAGTGTTCAATATTTTTTAGTTTTTTCGAAATTTTCCTCACGGATTTGATTTTCAGGCTCAAAGTCTATTTTAAAGGCAACTTGACAAGTTAACACGATCTAATTTCAAGGCAAATATCCAAAGAACAATATTGTCAAGTTAAACATTTTGGATCATCCATTTTCTACTAAAAGACCGCAGCGCAACCGCTCGCGGGTAAAAATAGCATGACTTTGTGAGACTTAGCTTTTCTGGGTAGATCAAAACCAACTTGCATGATCAAGAATATTTGATTTGACAATACCAATGTGTAGTCACATTCAAATTTCAAATTAACTTAACAACTGTCTTTAATAACATAGATATGCAAAATTTATTTTAAATTTTAAATTTTATGCAAGTTTGTTAATTGTCAAACCATTTTTGAATTTTTAAATCAAAATTTTCCTGATTTAAAATTTTTATGAAAGCCTCAAATTTTGCCAATTTTTAAAAATGTCCATTGTTATCTAAATTTTAAATTTACTTATTCAATGATATTAAATTGTTAATATTCTATTTATTTTTTAAAAAAATCGAATTATCAAGTTAGGCAATATTTCAATTATCAATATTTCAAATTATGTAAAAATTATTGAATTGAAATGATTTTAAAAAACAATGTTTTTTTCTGAAACTGTAAAAACATTTTTTGAAAATTCATCCTGAAAAATGGTTTTTCAATGAGACATAGCTCATTTTAAGGACGTTTTTGCACTGATAAAGGAACTGCTTTTCAAAAACTGTTAAGCGAATACTTGAAAATGCATTTTCGAGCTCAAAATCTGAAAATTTGCAAAGTATCGAACTTTGAAGAGCTCTAACTTGGCTCAATCTCAATATTTGTGAAAAACATTGTGAGGTTATCATAATCGGGGCATTCTTAGTCGCAAAAATGCTTATATGGTTTCAAAATTTTATAATATAAATTAACAAAATGTTTTCTAAAAATTAAATTTCATTGTTTTCTTTATTTTTCAATTTTCAAAATATTATAATGTATTTCTGAAAGTTGTTCTTTCGTTTTCAGAATTTTTTTTGAAACCCTTAGATTTTCAGAAATGTTTTATTAAAGCGCTTTTTGCTAATTTTAATTTTTCGGGAATTTTATTTCATTTTTTTCCCATTTTTCCTATTTGAATCTTCAATTATCGATTTTTTGAGAATTTTAAAATTTTTTTTGGAGGTTTAGAAAATAACTCACTTTTTTCAAATTTTCAAAAAAAATCGGTGTTTCAAATTAAAAAAAACATATTTTTCATTTTAGGATTTTATTTCGTATGGAATTGTTTAAATATATTATTTTTTTATTTTTAAAAAATTTAAAAAATTAATTTAAAAAAATATAATTTTCAAAAATTTTTTTTTACTATTTCAAATAATTTTGAAAATTCTTCAAATTGGTAAATTTGACAATGGACCATGGATACAATTTTTTTTTCAAAAAACCAATTTTTACACTAAATTCTTCAAGAATGTTGCTTCGAGACATCGAATCCCATATGTTTTGAGAATATTTTCATTTCTCCCTCATTTTTCCTCAAACGAATTTTTTTAAAAACAAAAAAATAAATCAATTTATGCAAATTCGAGTCTCAAAACGCGACCCCGCCAAAAAACCCCCATAAATCTTCTTAAAGGAAGGGTGCCACAAAATTTTTTTTTGCGGAATTTTTTTTTGAAGACAAAAAAATGAATTGGGGAGGATGGGTAGGTAGTACCAACACATTGACGGCTAATTGCTGATTTATTACTTTTGAAATGGAAAAGAAGGGGAGGAGATGAAGATGGGCGCACAATTTTCACCACTCTCAGTGACTAATTTGCTTTTTTTTCTGTCTCTTTGTTTTGTTTTCCTGCGTACCTATGGTTTTACCGCAAAATTTTATTTTATTTAGAAGGGATATATTAAAGTTATAAATCATTAAATCAGCGTTTCCAAATTGTTTGCAAAAAAAAAGTAAAGCTTCTTAATTTGTCTGAAAATGTGTTTCAGAATTTGAAAAGATTTTTTGATTTTATTCTCATTTTTAAATTTAAACTTTTTCCTTCAAAATGGTATATTTGGTAAGGGAAAATATGCATTTTCAGCGGAGTAATGACCATTTTCGCGTGTCACTATTTTCCCTTCAAAACGTGGGGTACCCTCACTTTAAACCTTTAAAACTATTTTTCATAATCTTTAATTTTTTGAAAATTTTATACCATTTGAAAGTAAATTTTTTTTTCTATAAAATGATATTGTTTGTAGAAAAAAATGTTGACTTTTAGCCGAGTTATAGAAGTTTCAAATAACGTTGCTTAAAGTCCTGCAATTTTTGGTGGTACCCCCATTTGAATCTCCAAAAATGGTTTTCATTAGCTGAAATTTGTTCCGGATTTTATATCACTTGAAAGTTTTGATTTTTCTCTATAAAATAATATTATTTTAAGAAAAAAATGCAGATTTTGAGCCAATTTATATGCGTTTGAAGATGCATTACTTGAAAATCTGAAATTTTTGGTGGTACCCATTTTGAACCTACAAAACTGGTTTTCATAAACTGAAATTTGTACCAAATTTTATATTATTCGAAAGCTTAAATGTTTCTCTATAAAACGCTAATATTTGCTGGAAAACATCTTGATTGTAAGTCAAGTTATGGGCGTTTGAAATGACATTACTTGAAATTCTGAAATTTTTGGTGGTACCCCTTTGAACCTCCAAAACTGGTTCTGATATCCTGAACTTTTTTCTGAGTTTTATATCACTCGAAAGCTTACATTTTTCTCTATAAAATGATAATAAATTCAGGAAAAATTTTGATTTTCAGCCAAGTTATGGGCGTTTGAAGTTGTATTACTTAAAATTCTGAAATCTTTGGTGGTACCCCCTTTGAACCTCTAAAACTGGTCTTCATAAATTGAAATTTTGTCCGAATTTTATATCATTCGAAAGCTTTATTTTTTCTCTAAAAACTGATAATATTTTTCATTAAGAATTGTTGATTTTGAGCCAAGTTATGAGCGTTTGAAATAACATTACTTGAAATTGAAAAAATTTTCATTTTTTTCAAAGATTCTGAAAACGCCAACAATATCCTTTAATCCCTCTCAACAACTCAAATGACCATGTTCCGGACATTTTCAACCGGGTGGTGTCCCACCCCGAAAATATTGAAATCCAATACGCTTACTCTCATTTTCTCACATCTTGTAACACGATACATGTATTTTCCCGAAAGGTTTCAGGCGATAGAAAAGTTCCGGTGGTCTGCCCTCTGGTTTAAAGTCTCGAATATTATCCCTTGATTTAGTATAATTTGAGATTCAAAATTCTAAAAATTAAAAAAATGTTTTTTTACTGTTTCAGAAAAAAGTTTAAAATTATTCATGTTAAAATTATTCAATTAGCGTTTATTGCTATGGTCCCGCATTGATAACCTAAAATGTCAGGTGCTAGAACTGAAAACTGGAATTTTTGAAGCTGTATTTTTTTTTAATTTATAAATTGCCGTTCCCTCTTTTTTTACTGAATTTTCAGTGGTAATAGAAAATTTGTACATTGAAGAACTAATTTTATCTATTGAATTTCAGAAAAGCCTCGATATTTTTTTGGTGCTTAAAACTTTGAGCATTTTCTAATAATTTGAAAATAACATAATTTAAAAGACTATCGAAAATTGTTCTCATTTAAACCGCAACTACATAATTGAAACAGCAATAATTAAAAAAAAGTTACAGCCTAAGAGGAGAAGAGCATTAAATTTTAGGTCCTAAAACTTCAGTGCCTAAAATTTAGGGGCCTAAAACTTGAGTGCCTAAAGTTTGAGGTCCTGAAACCTAAGTGCCTAAAACTTCAGTGCCTAAAAAGTAGGGGCTAAAATTTAGGAGCCTAATAGTTTGAGGACTTTTGAAAAAGCAATAAAATTTATGTTTTAAAATTTATAAAGCCTCAAAAATTGAAAATCCAGTTCAAATTCACTTCAGGAATTGAAATTTTGAGGGTCTAAAATTTTAGGGACCTTATATTTTGAGGCCCTAAAATGTTGAGGGCCTCAAAATGTGAGACCATAAAATGTTGAGGGCCTCAAAATGTGAGACCCTAAAATGTTGAGGGCCTAAAATTTTGAGGCCCAAAAATTAGGTTCTGAAATTCGAGCGCCTAAAATTTTGAGGACCTAAAATTTTGAGACCCTAAAATGTTGAGGGCCTAAAATTTTGAGGCCCAAAAATTAGGTTCTGAAATTCGAGCGCCTAAAATTTTGAGGACCTAAAATTTTGAGACCCTAAAATGTTGAGGGCCTAATATTTTGAGTGCCTAAAATTTGAGAAACTAAGATTTAGGTTCCTAAGTTTTAGGGCCTAAAATTTTGGGGAATTTAAATTTTGAGAGTCTAATACTTGACGGCCTAAAATACTGAATGCCTAAAAATTAGGTTCTGAAATTTGAGGGCCTAAGATTTTGAGGGCCTAAAATTTTGAGAGCCTAAATTTTGATGGCCTAAAATATTGAGGACCTAAAACGTCGAGGACCGAAAACGTCGAGGACCTAAACTACTGAGTGCCTAAAAATTAGGTTCTGAAATTTGAGGGCCTAAAATTTTGAGAGGGCCTAATATTTGACGGCCTAAAATTTTGAGGGCGTAAATATTGAGGACCTAAAAGATTCTGAAATTAAAAAAAATAAAATTTTGAAGGCCTAAAACTTGAGGGCCTAAAACTTCGGGGACCTTAAATATTGAAAGCCTAATATTTTTAGCTCTCAAATTTTTGGCCCTCCAGACTAATGGCTCCAAAAAACGTTCCAAGTTCAAATAAAAAACTCCCCCAATACTTAGATCGTTAAACAATTCCCCGTGAAACATCATAAATCAAAGGTGCTCGGGGTCCACTCCTCGAGCATCATTAAAATAAGAGATGTTTCGATCATTTTCTCTCTCGAAAATTATCTTCTTCATCTTCTTGTTTCTCGAATCTGATAGTAGTTAGTTTGTAGAGTGAGCTGTCGTTCTGAACAGTTGTTCTCCCCTGGAGGAGGTTCCTAGTCACTTCCTCACTTGCCTAGGGTGGTCCCCCCACCCATTTTTTTCTGGTTGTTTACAACATAAACTCATTTATTTGATTTTTTTATTAACAGAAGAAAAAAATTGGAGGTTAAGAAAAATAAAAAAAAAAGAATGAGGAAGGTCCGATAATAATCTGTCAAATTGTTGAGTGAACAGAAGTGGGGTGGGGGGGGGGGGGGGGGGGGGGAATGAGAAACGGCAGTGGTCATTTATTTCAAGATTTATGGGACTTTTTGGATATATATTTGTATATTTTTCAGTTGTACTTTTTTTTGAGTGTAGTTAAATTAAAATTAGCTTCAAAATTATATGAAAATTAGAATTTTTAATTCTAAAAAATTTTAAAAACGTTTTTCTTTGCAGTTCCCATCAACGATCATACTACACACTTTAATAAGACATTGGCTCGAACAACATCGAATGTGAGTTTTTCTTCTTTTTTTTTCTGAAATTTTTAGAATAATCTGAAAATGTTTTATTTATTAAAAAATATACAAAAATGAAAAGTTCGTTTTTTTTTTGCAAAAATTTCGGGTTCGAAAATTTCTGGAATTAAATCTGTAGAATTATGTTTGATATTTCCGTGTTTTCAACAAGCCTTAAATTCACTTTTTAAAAGGGGACTTTGTGGAAAAAGATTATTTCAAGGAATGGAAATTTTGAAATAATATTTTCGGAGATGCAGAAAAACATACTGTTTTAAATTTGGATTTTTTGGTTTTTTTTTTACTTTTTTCAAAATTTTAAAGGAGGACTTTACGGAGATAATAAATGTCGACTTCAAGTTGACTTCATTCTCATTCCAAATCTGTTTTTAAAATTTTCTAAAACCACCTAGAAGCCGAGAAAATGAGCTTCAAAACAGTGGCCTAGAAAAAGCGTGACCTAACTTTTTCCTATTGGTTTTTTTCGTATTTAGTCAATAATTACTTATGCAGAATGCTTATATTATTCCTTTTTAATTTATGTTCTTTTTTTTTTGGACTTTTCATGCCTGCGGACTAGTTTTCGCCGGTGGAGCACTTTTTCTAGGCCATTGTTTTAAAAGCTCATTTTCTCGGGTTCTAGGTGGTTTTAGAAAATTTTAAAAACAGATTTGGAATGAGAATGAAGTCTATTTTCATTTAACATACATTTATTATCTCCATAAAGTCCTCCTCTAACGTTTTTGGAAAAAATCGTTAAAAAACCCTGAAATCCAAATTTAAAAAAGTATTTTTTTGCATTTCCAAAAATATTATTTAAAAATTTTTATTGTTTGAAATTATCTTTTTTAATTTCAATTTTTTTTAATTCGCTGAAAAATGGAGAAATTTTGTGAAATAAAAAAAATCGATATCTCTTGGATTTTGCAACTTTTTTAAATTCATTAATTTTGTTCCAATGTATTAATCATTAACGTATCAATCTTAAAACCGACACAATTTTGAAATGAAAAATTTGAAACAGTAAATTTTCGAGAAAATAATTTCATATTAATTTTCAAACAACAATTTTAATTCGGATTTTCATGGTCGAGTGAAATCACTAAAATCGCGTGACTAATCGACCATAAATGATCCTATCAAAAAGTTTGACGGGAATTGGGGAATAAACAGTGAAAATGTGTGGGGGGGAAATGATGATGAATTATGCTAATTTTATATGTTAAACGAGAGACAAATTGTGTTTTATTTGTTGTATTGAAAAAAAACATTGTTCATGATTATATTGTCAACTTAAAATTTTTGGATCATCCTTTTTACTAAAAGACCGCAGCGCAACCGCTCGCAGATAGAAATAGCATAACATTGTGAGAGACTTAGATTTTCTGGGTAGTTTCAAATTTTAAATTTCTTCATTTTTTCGGATTGAAAATCGTTAGTTTGTTCAATTCACATTTTTTAGAAGTCTAAAACAAAATGCTGAAATATATTTTTTGATTTTCTAAAATCGATTTTAAAATTCGAAAATTTCCAGAAATCCAGAATTTTCAGTAGATTTTCAAAATTTCATTGATGAGAAGCGCTAAATGATTTTTTATCCTAAAATCATAATTTTTTTGAAACAGAGAATTTTCAATTTTTTATGAAAAAAAATTGTTTTCGAATTTTTTGGTTTTTTAATAAACATTTTCTGTAAAAGCATTATTCGGCAAATATTTGAAAAAATAAATAAAAAATTTAGAATAAAATTTATTCGTTAAAAACTTTTTCCAAAAACAAACGGAATTGTATTTTACTTAACTGAAACTGTAAAATTAGAGAATTCCGCGAAACAGTAAATTTTTAAATTTAAAATTTTTAAAACAGTAAATTTTAAAAGTTCAGCTAAATGTCTCAAAATTTATTTTTAATTAGAAGATTATATTCAGAATTATATATATAAGCTTGTTCCATTGATCATAGAAAATTTGAGAATTTTTTGAAACGGAGATTTTTTATAATTAATTTTTTGCCGTGTCATGTTGGCAATAATAGTATGTGATCTTTACGAATTACCGCTTGAATTGTTTTTGAAACCGCGTTTTTTTTTAATTTCGAAAAAAAATCTTCAAGATTCTTACAGAGCTGAAAGCTGAAAAAAAATATAGGCGGGAAAATTCATTTTTCAAATTTTCCAGTGTGTTGAGTGTCGGCAGCCGCGTCGCGAGCGTGCGGAGCGGCTGTGAGGTTGAGCAGCCTTCCGAACGCAATGATATATGAGTTGACAATAATTCCTGAAATTCCGATTTTAAGAATAGAATATTGTCCATGATATATATTATCATTTTTTTCAAAATTATCAGAAACAGTAAATGTCAAATTTTTATTTCTTTTAATTGGATTTTCACGGTCAATAAAAGAAGAAATTAATAAAAATCAAAAATCTTTATTAAATTCTTTTGAAAATTGACTAATCGACCGTAAATTATCCTATCAAAAAGTTTGACGGAAAATGAATAAAACATGTTAAATTTGCTTGAAAATGATGAGAGATTCTGCTAATTATATAACGAAAATATTGGTTTTAATTTATTGTTTTTAATTTGCAAAAAAAATTTGTCTATGGTATATTTATTGATTTTTCCAAATTTAGAAACAATTTTTTATAAGATATGAAATTTGAAAAAATTCAAATTTTTCAATTTTTCAATTTCATTTACGATAAAATTTACTATTTTAACCAAGTAAGACCTCAAATTTTGACATTTTTCTGAAGCAGCAAATTTTTGTGATTATTTTTCTCGAAACATTTCAGAACTCTAAAAATATCTATCAGGTTTCAAAAATAATTTGAAAATAATTTCGCTGTTCAGAAAACAAATAATAGTTGTATCTAAAAAAATAAAGTACGCAAATTCTAGGCATTAAAAATTGCGGGTGATGCAATTTGTTTTTTACAAAAAAAAATAAGTTTTTCTGTTTCAAAAAAAAATCTAATTTTTTTTATATTGTGGGGGAAAATGGTACAAATGCTTGTTTTGAATCTTATTTTTAATGAATCTTATATTCGGAAGTATTGCCACGAACTAGGGTTCAAAAATATTTTGGGATCTTTTGAAAAGGGAATTTAAATAAAAAATAAAACATAACGACTTTTTTCGAGATTTCAAAGTTCTAAAAATAATTTTTTTTCAAAAAATTCAGGTCGATTTTTGGAAAAAAATAAACGAAAAATCATTTTTTCTGAGATCCTGAAATTAAAAAAAAGTTTTTTTTCAAAAGTATGTACTACAATTCAAATTGTTTTCAAGGGTTATAGTTTAACAACATATTTTTTAGTTTTCTAAATTTTCAGAACAATTGCTGGGAATTTTTTCGGAAAATTTTTAAAAAACCCCGGTTTCAAAAATAACTGTTCTATTTTAAAATTAGTAAATGACGATCAATTTTGGCAAAGACGTTAAAAATTAAAAATAACGACTTTTTTTGAGATCCTGAAATTTTGAACAATTATTTTTTTTTTCAAATGATAAAAGTTTTAAAAAAATGTTCTAAAGTTTCAGAACGATCTTGAAGCATTTTTTTTTTGGAAAACAATAAAAACCCGCTAAAATTAGGTATCCAACTTCTTCACATTTGAAATTTCAGTGCTGAATTTTTTTTTAAACAAAAAATTTCTGTTTCAAAAAAAATCTAGAATTTTCTATTGCTTGTAAAAATGATCTGCATTCTCTTTTTGCCTTTTATGGTTAAGAAAAAGTGTTTAAAAATATTTTTTTGAAGCGGAATTGTTTTAAAATAAAATTTCGAAATTACGAATTTTTCTAGATTCGAGTAAGAGATTTCATAGAAACAACAGATTTCAGCTCTTAAAAAAATTATTGGAAAAAAATTAAACCATCAGAAAATTCATTTTAAAACATTTAAAAAAAAAATCCGGTTTCAAAAATATTTTGAAATTTTCACAGTAAAAAATTGCTCTACTTAGAATAAATTACACATATTCTTAAAATCAAAAATTATGTGATGAAATTTTTTAAAACAAAAAAAATTCTGTTTCAAAAAATCTTGAATTATTTTATAACTTTCAGAACTTCTAATTAATCCTGAGTCATTAAAAATATTACAGGGGTATTAGCTTTTAGGATTAAAATAATTTCTTAAAGACAGCTGTTCAGCTAATTTGACCCTAGCTGATCTTAGTTTCAAAAATTAGAGCGTTCTCTAATTAGTACAATGCAATTTATGCGAAATCACACCGATAAATACACGCGTCATAGCAGCCGTCCAAAGTTGCAAAATTAAAAATTTGAATGCGCGCGTGTCCGTGCGACGCGGTCGTTGTCCGTGCAACGCGGTCGGAATTGGCGCGAAACACAATTATTTGAATTTGGCAACATATTGTTATTGTTATCTCGACCGCCTGGTCCCCCATTCGAATTTTTAGTTTTTGCCTTAAATTTGGGTCGTGTTAACTGACAAGCTGCCTTTAAAGAATTTTTTTTGAAACGAGCATTTTTTAAAAATAACATTTAAAAAAAATAACATAAAAATAAATTTTTTGATATTTTTAAAAAATTTCAACAAAAAAAAAATTTCAGCTCGGAAAAAAATTTAAAAAAATTTAAAATTTTTCATTTTTAACATTTCAAAAAATTCCGATTTCAAAAATAATTTGAAATTTTCACTGTGCAAATAATTGGTCTACTTGTAATAAAATACAAATATTCTTAAAATCATAAATTATAGAGCATGAAATTTTTTTGAACAAAAAAATTCGGCTTCAAAAAAATCTTAAATTTTGGAACAATAGTAGTTTACAATGGATTACTTAGTTCGTCCTGAACTTCTAATTAACATTGAATAATCGAGGCGAACGCTAATGCTAGAATTTAAAAAGTATTTTCTGAAACGGGAATTTTTAGAAAAAATTAAAATTACTACATTTTTTTGAAATTTCAAAGTTCTAAAAATTTTCAAAAAAAAATTTTTTTTTCTGAATTTTTGAAAAATTATATTTTTTTTGTGATTTTTGGAAAAATTAAGTTTTTTCCTAATAAATTCCTAATTCCCTCAATTTCCAGCTTGATGGCCTCGAATCCTGCCTGGACTACCTTCGAACCATTGGCCTAGACTGTACAAAGCTCACAAAAACTGGTACGTTTCTTTTTTTCTTCAAATCCTTGAATTTCGAAAATCCCATAAATATCCCATCCATTTTTCATCTCACAGCCAAAAATATGTGTTGTTGTTGCCTCTTTTTGCTTCCTCGTCAAAACAACACCACCAATACCCCCCACCACCATGAAAATTCCCCATTGGGGACCACCCGGTCAAGAAAAAAATGAGGATGAGGGGATAAAGTTTTCGAATAGGAGGGGGGATAAGCACACATATTTTGTGTCGATTTGTGTCTCAATTTTATATGTATATGTATATGTATATGTTACATCCTTTTTTTGTTGTTAGTCAGTTTTTGGTTCTATCCTCCTCAATTTTTTTTATCACCGGTTTTATGCTGACATGGTTTTTATTTGGTTTTTATGGTCTTGGAAAGGGGGATGGGGATTTGTAGGTCGACGATGTTTGACAAAGTTTTTGCAACATTTTCTATTTTTTTTGTGGACGGGGATACAAAAACGCCAATATCTTTCGAATTTCAAAATTTTGAAATCGAAAATTTTCTGTTTCAAAATTTTTAAACAGTTTTTTGTACCGATGCCATATCTTGTTTCTAGCGATCGTGTGTGAACATTTTCAATTTTTTAAAAATCTTCAAATCGTTTAACTGTGTGCCGCACTTTCCGGTAAGCCCCGCCCCTTTTCCTATGAGCTTTTTTAAAATTAATTATTGAGCTTAAAATAGGTAATACTGATAATTTTTTAAGCTCAGAAAATTAAGGCTCAATTTTTTTTGAAAATTAAGAGCTGTGGCATACATTTTGAACCAAAAAATTATCCCCCACATCATATTGTCAACTCAATTATTCCTGATCATTGCGTTCGGAAGGCTGCTCAACCTCACAGCCGCTCCGCACCCGCGCGATGCGGCTACCGACACTCAAACACACTGGAAAATTTGAAAAATTCATTTTCCCGCCAATATTTCAGTGTGTTGAGTGGGAGGTCACCGCGTCGCGTGCGTGCGGAGCGGCTGTGAGGTTGAGCAGCCTTCCGAACGCAATGATCAAGAATAATTGAGTTGACAACAATTGTTTTCTAATCTGAAACATTGAGATTTTTTGAAATTTTTTATTTTTTTCAGATACCAACAAAAATTATAAGATTTTTTTCCATTTATTTTAAATCAAAGATGCTTAAAAATTCGCATTAATAAAATTGTGGGCGGAGCTTAGACGGAGCTTAAGCGGAGCTTACGGAGAAAAACGCAGTCCGCGACACCTATTGTGTTATGTTTGAAAAAAATTATTAAAAATTCCATTTTCAAGGAGAAGCAGTGAATTTCGCTAAATTTAATTTGAAGAATAATGGAAAAAATGCACTGTTTCAAAAAGTTATCAATGTTTTTCTATGAAAACTCGTTGGCTATTTTATAAAATGTATACGTTTCGAATTTTAAAACATCCGAAATAAAAAAAAACATTTTAAAACAATTTTTAGACTTTCCTCAGAATTTCAGAACATCCTTTTTTCAATATTATTTCAAAAATCTTCAAAATTCCAGATTTTTCAGATAGGCTTTTGTCCTGAAAAATTTGTTTATATATTTATTGATTTTTATGAAAAAAAATCCGGTTTCAAAAAAATTGTTTTTTGAATTTGAAATAAGTTTGATAATTAACAGTGGATGCTACTTTTAAGAAAATATGCACAAAAGCTTTCAAAAATTTAAATCCGAAAAAATTGGAATTTCAATATTTTGTTTCTTCTGGTTTTTATCAAAATTCCAAAATTCTACAATTTTTTATGATTTCAGATTTTTAATTAAAAAAAAGAAGCTTTGCTGCTTGTATTCAACTTTTTTTCTGGAAAAAATGTACTGTTTTAGATTATTTTTTTGTACGGAGACACCTCCTTGTTTAATTTGACGAAAAAATTACTGTTTCATACAATTATCAATATTTTTCTCGTTTTCTTTGAGATTATTTGATCAGAACGAATGTAGAATTTTTTTGGTTTTATTTTTAAAACACTTTTACATTAAATTAGGATTATTTCATAAAAATGCATATTTTGAAAATTTGAAAAAAAAGTCAAATCCAAATTTTTTACGATTTATCGAAAAAATTTCGATTTTTTGTCGAAATTTTCAATATGTACTTTAATTTACTTACGTTTTAAAATTCCAGAACAAACCAATTTCAGAATCTTACATTAAATTTCAACAATATTCAAAAATTGTTTTTGTTGATTGTTGACTGTTGACTGTTTGACTGTTAAATTTTAAGAAACAATTTTCTGGTTTGAAAAAAATATTAGTAATTTTATTCTATTATTTCGTTTTATTATTCGTTATTCGAATTCTGAACTATTTTGAAATATTGTTAATAGTCTGTCATCTTAAAATAAATATTCAAAAAAATGTCTCAAAAATTTCCCAAAAAAATTGAAACCGGAAATTTTTTCTAAAAAATGTTAGAAATTTCTGGGGTATGTTATTTGTCAAAATTCCAAAGGATTACACATTTTTTTAATGATTTTTATTTTTAAAATTCTGACCAAATTCTGACCAGTTTTGTTGTTTCTATTTATTTGATGACTTATTGCTGTAATCGATCTTTAAATTACATTTTATTTAAACTGCAATTGGTGAAGAACTGAGAAACTGCAATTGGAGCTTAAAAACACTAATTTGAAACCGGAAGTTTTTTGGAATTTCAAAAAAAAATTGTTTTTTTGAGTTTTAAAGGGACTCTCAACTGAATTTGGGTTTCAATTCCGTTTTCATCTTCTTCATAGTATTTGAAAACCTGTAGAAGCACAAAACAATTATCGAAATTCCCTTTTCCAGTACACGAAAAAAGCACATTTACAGGGTAAGGCGGCGAATGGCCTAACCGCTCGGCCGCGAGCGAGAGAGCATGCGAATGTGAGAGTGTTTGCAATTGTTAGGTCATTCGCCGCCTTATTTTGGAAATGGGTGTGTTTGAGTATTAGAAAAGGAAAATTCGCAAAAATATTTTTCTTGTATAGGTTTTCAAATATCGAGAAGACGATGAAAATGGAATAGAAACCCAAAAACAGTAAAGAATCCCTTTAATATCAAAATTCCTAATTAAAAAAAAATAAACGGCTTATCATTTCGATGTAATCGCGTACCTTACAGTCTTAGCAGCCAAGCCCTTTCCCTCACTTACTCCCCCCCCCCAAACCAGCCACTTGTCGGCAAACATGAACACTTCTTGTTTATTTTATATTGGTATTCCGGCGTTCCATGTTCCAGATATTTTTTTCTCCTCCCCTCCCCTCAACTCATTCATGTCCTTCCCTCCGATTGTCGTCTTTTACCATATAAGAGTGCAATGTTTGTCCACAGACACTCTGTGGCTAGCTTCCCATTTTTTTTCCCTAGGATCTTTCATCACATTTTCCCCTGTTTTTTTTTGTTTGGGTGACTCATCTTAGCATTTTTTCACTTGTTTGGAATGGAAAATAGTTAATTATTTTTGAAATTTCGAAAAAAAACCACTGGGAAAATTTCGAAACCAATTTTTTTCGGATTATCCCCCCGGATTAAGTTTGTTTGAATCCCCCCTCTCTCTTCTTTTCGTTTTGAAGCGTTTTTTTTGAGTTTCTTGTACCATATGACCCCTTTTTTCAAGGGTACCAAAAAGGGTATTGCTTCTTTTTTTTTGTAACAGGTGTCATATAGGACCAGGAACGTCTTAAATATAGCATATGGGCTATAAATTTGGGAGTTCTGTTACTTTTTTTGAAATTAAAAAAAAATCGAATTCAAAATTAAAAAAAAAATGGAAAATTGGCCATTTTCAAAATTTGCTATTTTCAAAATTTAAAAAAAACGGATTTTTCAAGAATTTTCAAAAGAAACAATTTTTTAGCGGTTTCAAAAATTGGATTTGTAAAATTAATTTAATTCGAAAATTCGGTGACTTTGTTTGGCAATGTATCATTTTGCAATTTTTGTTTCAATTGAAAATTTTATAATTTTTAGGAAAAACAATTTTGTGCTTTAAAAAATTAAGATTGCACAAATTTTAAGATTTCCACATTTGCTGAAATTGGTTTTCAGAATATCAAGATTTTTTCCAATTTTTTCAAAATAGTGTATAAAAAATTTCTGTTTCAAATTTTATTTTTGAAAATTTCGTTAACTCGATAAGACGATAAGTAAGCTTTTCAAATAATTTTTAAAAACCTCCTTTTGTTTAAAAATTTCCGTTTCAAAATATATTTTTGAAAATCTTGAAAAAATTTTATACATTTTATGAAAGCCCTATGAAAATTTTTTAATTTTTAAAAATCGAATATGGCCGAAGAATGTAATTTGGGTTTCTAGGCCATATAAGGAAAAATACCGAAAGATGGTCTAGAAGCTCTATATAATTTATTTCGGCGATTAAAAATTATTAAACTCGTATATTCTCATTTTAAAATGTTTACTAAAAAGTAATAACAAATTTTCCGTTTCACAAAAAAATATTTTGAAAGATATGTAATTTGAAAAACGATAACCACCAGTAATGTTTTAAATAATCTGGCTTTCTCTGAAATGTTTTAGAATATTACATGCACCTGGGATGAAAATAGACCTGATTCTCATTCCAAATCTGTTTTTCAAATTTTCTAAAACCACCTAGAAGCCGAGAAAATGAGCTTCAAAACAATGGCCTAGAAAATTCTTGGAAAACTAGTCCGCTTGAGTTAAAAATTCAAAAACAAATAAACAAAATAAATCAGGGGACTAATATAAGCATTCTGCATAAGTATTTATTAACGAAACACTAAAAAAGCTCATAGGAAAAAGTTAGGCCACACTTTTTCTAGGCCATTGTTTTGAAGCCCTGTTTTCTCGGCTTCTAGGTGCTTTTAGAAAATTTTAAAAACAGATTTGGAATGAGAATGAAGTCTAGTTTTTTTTAGGATACATTTATTATGTCTTCCTTTAAATATGCAAAATTCAATATATTTCAAAAAAAGTCAATTATTGCGGGAGCTTTCAAAAACAACCCCCCCCCCCCCCCCAAATAAGAATATTTATTGAGTCACCCGTCTCTACCGCAACACACACACGGAATTCATTTTTGCGAGAGATGATTATCTCAGAAACAAAAAATTGTATCACGATTTCTATCAACGAAAAACCTTGACCGTTTTGCTAAAGCGAAACACCATTTCATACTGTTTCGAAATTAATTTGAAGCGCATTTTCGAGAAAATTTGTTTTTTTAATTTCTAAATTCTGTATTTAAATTATGGTTACAGCCTTAACCTTGAATATTAATACATAGACTATGTCAGGATGATCCAATCCACTACCAATTTTAAGGGAAACTCCCCACCACTTGTATTTTATCAAGAAAAACCATCTCTCTATCCGTTTTTATTGATGACTTCATTATTATTACTATGTTATTACTATTATCATTATTAATATTACTAGAATAGTAAATTTAGGTTTTGTAAATACTTTTTAAAGTTTTATGCGGTTTAAAATTAGAAATTTTCAGTAAATCTTACATTTTTCAGAAAATCTGGGATTTTTAACTTTTTTGCCCCTTTTCCTCAACTAACTTCCAATTTCATAATTCCCAAGGAATCTAAATTTTAAAATTATTTGTGTTTTATTGATTTTCGCGTATTTTTAATCAAAAAAATGTTCTGTTTCAAACATTTTTGAAAAATTACAAGTATTTTTGAAACAACGCTCTAAGAATATATTGGTGATTTGCTAAATATTGTGGATATCGTTGGTATCTCGCTCCAAGATTTAAACAATTTTTAACCTGAAATTTAAAAGTCTTAAAATTATTTTTTTTTTCAAAATTCTATGACTTTCCGTTTCAATAATGGTTCTTGTAGAATAAACTAGACATGAATTCGAGATTTTTTTTTAGATTTTTTGGCATTTTCACTAATTTTCGATTATTTTCTATAAATAAGATTTTCAGCTTAAAATTTGTTTCCAAACGAAAAATTGAGAATTTCCAACGCTGTTTTAATTGATCGGCAAAGTTTATTGAAAAAGCGCGACATCAAAAAACGGTTTAAAATTTTTTAAATTAAAATTTCTGTTTCAAAAATTAACTTCGATGTCACGGTTGTACAACGCAGCAATCTTTCGATTTTTTTTTAATTTGAAAATTTTCTGTTTCAAAAATTTTTAAAAAAGCTTTACTAGAAACCGGATATTCTCTTCATCGTGTTCAGGCAAATTTAGGATCTTTCAAAAAATAATTAGAAAACTCGCGATTTTTATACATTTTTGTGTCAAATTTAGACATTTTCGACTTTTTTCACATTAATTAAATATTTTCAATATTTCAAGTAATTTTTGAATTATTGATTTTCACATTTTTTGAAAACAAAACGTTCTTTTTTTAAATTTTCTCAAAATTAAAATATTCTGTCGAAACTGAGAATCGGGTATTCATTTAATTAAATATTATTAATATTTCAAATAATTTTTTGAAGTATCGATTTTCTGGGGAAACAATTCTGATTGTTTTCCTCAGAAAATTATTTTATTTTTTAAAAAAAAATTAAATTTGCAGTTTCAAGTTTTTTTTTGCTTTGAAAAATGTCGGAAATCTTGATTTTTCAGCTTTTTAAAATTTCAACAGGAATTTTGTAAATTCACAATTTTTATTTTCTGTGTGAAATTTGGAAATATTCAAATTTATTCACATTAATCAAATATTTCAATAAATTTAAAAAATTATTGGAAATTTCTCATTTTTTCACAAAAAATTCTGATTTTTTTGAAATTTCTCAAAATTAAAATTTTCGGTTTCAAAATTTTTTCTTCACTTACAATAGTTAGAATCAGGTATTCATTTAATTTGTTTATTCTTAATATTTCAAACCATTTTTTGAATTATCGATTTTTGGGGAAATTTTTTTCACTCCGAAAATTATTTTAACTAAAATTTTCCGTTTCAATTTTTTTTGAAAAAATGTCTTCACTGGAAATAGGGGATGGAGAAATTTGGTATTACGTTGTGATTCATGAAAATTTTAATTTTTCAGACAATACTGTTATATTTCACATTTCAAAAGGAATTTTTGTAAAATGGTGATTTTTTAAATTTTCTGTGTGAAATGTGGAAATTTCCAAATTTTTTGCACGTTAAAGACAGCTGTTCAGTTAATTTGACCCTATCTGTTCTTAGTTTCAAAAATTAGAGCGTTCTCTCATTAGTACAATGCAATTTATGCGAAATCACACCGATAAATACACGCTTCATAGCAGCCGTCCAAAGTTGAAAAAATAAAAATTTGAATGCGCGCGTGTCCGTGCGACGCGGTCTGTGTCCGTGCAACGCGGTTGGAATTGGCGCGAAACACAATTATTTGAATGTGGCTACATATTCGTGTTGTTCTTTGGACCACCTGGGCTCTCATTCGAATTTTGATCTTTTGCCTTGAATTTGGATCGTGTTAACTGATCAGCTGCCTTTAATTTAATATTTTGAACATTTCAAATAAATTTTTAAATTATTGGAAATTTCCTCATTTTTTAAAGTAAAATTTTGATTTTTCTGAAATTTCTAAAAATTAAAATTTTCGGTTTCAAAATTAAAAAAAAAACATAATTTCACTGGAAATGGGTAATAGTCTCTATTCTACGTGAACTAGTCAGTATGAAATTCCCGAAAACCTTGATTTTTCAGTTATAAAATTCGAAATTATTTAGAAGAAAACATTTTTATGAAATATCATCTTCCTTCTCATAAAATTCCCGTTTCAAAATTTTTTTTTTAATTTGTGTAAATTTTCAATTTTTTTCGCATGATGAAAGAAAATTCGAAAACATCTTAAAATTTTAATGTTATTTTTTCAACCATGCTTTTCATCATTCAAAAATTTTTGCATACACAAAAAAAAATGAAGAACGAACATTTTATGGGTCATTAGAGGAACATTAGGTTTTTTTTTTGGGGGGAACTTGGAACTCCCTCTGAATGATAATTTTTATGTGAATTTCTGTATGTGTGTGTTTTTTTCAAAATTCAAGTACATACATCTGGATGTATGTGCACATATACATAAATATAAAAAGATTTTGTCAATATCTATGAAGTGAGCAAAATTTTAAACAATTTTTGTGAAACTCGAATTTTTTCAGAATTTTTGATTTTATGCCTGGTATTGCTATTTTATAGGTATTTTTTAATTAATGAAAACTCTTCAAGGAAGTCCTGGAAGTCCTGGAAGTCCTGAAAAGTC
Organism: Caenorhabditis virilis; assembly: GCA_964036255.1. NCBI lineage: Eukaryota > Metazoa > Nematoda > Chromadorea > Rhabditida > Rhabditidae > Caenorhabditis > Caenorhabditis virilis. The sequence continues at coordinate 17,094,408 of OZ038416.1, forward strand.
CTCCTCAACCCTATTTTTATGTTTTTGAGAAAAGACCTTTTTGAAAAACATAATATGACTCATTCCTATATGAACATTAACCCCCCCCCCCCCCCCCCCCTCCCACTCTTTTTCCCTGGTTGTAATAATTTTATGATACGGTTATTAAATGTTGTTTTCTTTTTTTCAAAAATACTATGAATTACCAGTTGGGCCACGTCATGTTTCAAACAAAAATGTGTGCTCATTTTTTAAATTATTTTTTTATGCATGAAAAATGTCTTCAAGTGGAAAAAGAGCTCGGTTTTGTAATTTTTTTAAATGATTTTCTAGTTGAGAATTTTAACTTATTATGAAACTTTTTTGGAGAATGATGCACCGAAAGATGCACCATGGGAGCTTGCATTCAATGAAAACGAAATTTAAAATATGTTTTCCGAAAAAACTCTGAAACTGTAAATATTTATACAAAAATGTTAGCTAAAATGTGTTTAGTATTTACTAATCAAAACAAATTTGAAAAATTTGTATATGAAACGGTGAATTTTTTGAAAGAAATAATATTGAAAGTTAAAAATAAAATAAAAAACAGAATACCTTGAAATCCGCATGTTTTCAGTTTCTTTATAACATTAAGACCAACATGATTCTAAAAATCTTAAATTTCAGAATTTCTGCTACAAAATGGTCTAAAATTTGAAGGTTTCGAAACATTTTGCACAAAGTTATGGTCCTTTGAAAATTGTGTACAAAAATTCGACAAAATTTCAATTGATCATAACTTTTGTTAAAATTCTCGGATATTTATGAAATTGACACCAAAATAATGCTGAAAACCTGAAAATTCAGAATTTCTGCTACAAAATGCTATAAAATTTGAAAATTTCGAAGAATTTTGCACAAAGTTATGGACCTTTGAAAATTGGATTAAAAAATCCGACAAAATTTCAATTGATCATAACTTTTGTTAAAATTCTCGGTTATTTATGAAATTGACATCAAAAATATTTTAAAAATGAAAATTCTGAATTTCTGGTTCATAACGGTTTAAAATTCCAAAACTTTCGAAGAATTTTGCACAAAGTTATGGACCTTTGAAAATTATGTACAAAATCTCGACAAAATTTCAATTGTTCATAACTTTTGTTAGAATTCTCAGATATTTATGAAATTGACACCAAAATGATTCTAATAATCTGAAAATTCCGAATTTTCTCTTCAAAATGGTCTAAAAATCGAAAACTCCAAAGAATCTTGCACGAAGTTATGAGCTTTTGAAAATTTGATACAAAAAAATAAAAAACCAAAATTCACACATTTTGAATCTATAAAACGTATGATATTCAATTTAAAATTAAAGGGATTATTGACCTTATTTTTTTATTTTTTTTAAAAACTTATATTCATCTCCTTCCCCATATTCTTAACCCTATAGAAGACAAAAAATACGAAATTTCCCCTTGCAGTACTTCGAGTACTGCAAAAAGAAAAATTTGATGAATGAAAATAACTAAAAATTGCCGCAAAATTCGGTTTATTTAATTTATTTAATAAAACTCCAATTGTAAAGAATAATCCCCTTTAAAGGGATTCTTTACAAGTATAATTTGAAACGTATCAAAAATCGGATTTAAGACATTACCAATGAATTTTGTAATCCTATTCAAAAACCCATAAAAATTTTGAAACAGACAATTTTTGTTTAAAAAATGTAGCTTTTTTTTCTGAAATTCATTACCATGTCAATTATCGACAAAAAATGGTTCTAAAAATTGAATTTCATCCCCCCCAAAACAGCGTCCCCAATTTCAATTTTTATTTTTACTTTTCCAGTGCACATGCATCGTATATATACCAATTTTTTCTTTCACATCGTATGTGCTTGTGTGTGTGTGTCTTCTTCTTCTCATCCAATCGAAATTTATCACCTTTTTTATAGTAGAGTCGTTTTTCAATTTTTTTTCTCATTTTTTTTTGGAAATAAATTTCGTGTGGCTCTTTTAGGTTTCTTTTGGATGAAAAATGACCAGTTTTTGTTATTTTATTACCGATTTTTTAAGCTTTCAGAAAAATTGAAGAAATTTAATAGGCTTGAGAAAAACTGAAGTTTTTAATGGAATAAAAAAGAAGATACTTCAAAAAAAGTTGAAGTAGCTGGTTGGGTGGTCTTTGGTAGCGGCTCCAAAAAACTCGAAAACATTTTTTTCTTTTTGTTTTCAGAAAAAAACAATTGAAAAAAGATGAAACATTTTATGATAAGTTGAAAATGTGTATTTTGTGGCCAATTTTCAAAAGCTCATAACTTTGTGCAAAATTCTTTGAAATTTTCGAATTGTAGACCATTTTGAAGCAGAAATTCTGAATTTGCAGATTTTTAGAATCATTTTGGTATCAATTTCATAAATATCCGAGAATTTTAACAAAAGTTATGATCAATTGAAATGTTGTCGAATTTTTGTACTCAATTTTCAAAAGCTCATAACATTGTGCAACATTCTTCGAAATTTTCGAATTTTAGACCATTTTCTAGCAGAAATTCTGAATATTCTGATCTTTAGAATCTATTTGGTGTCAATTTCATAAATATCCGAGAATTCTAACAAAAGTTATGATCAATTGAAATTTTTTCGAATTTTTGTACCAAATTTTCAAAAGCTCATAACTTTGTGCAACATTCTTCGAAATTTTCGAATTTTAGACCATTTTGTAGCAGAAAATCTGAATTTTCAAATTTTTAGAATCATTTTGGTGTCAATTTCATAAATATCCAAGAATTCTAACAAAAGTTATGGCCAAGTGAAATTTTGTCGAATTTTTTTGTAACCAATTTTCAAAGTACCCAATTTTCAAAATCTCATAACTTTGGGCAAAATTCTTCTACATTTTCGAATTTTAGACCATTTTCTAGCAGAAATTCTGAATTTTCAGATTTTGAAAACAATTTTGGTGTCAAATTTTATAAATAATTTGAAAAAAGGTGGATTTTAAGAATTTTTCAATTTTCAATTTTTTGTTTCTTTAAAAAATTCGCAGTTTCATATATTTTTCATATTTATTTTTTGCTCATTTATTTTCACTATTACTATAAAAATTTTCTAGAAAAATTTTCAGTTTTTAAAAAATTACAAAAAATTCTGTAATTTCTTAGCAGAATATCAAAAATATTCAGTTTCAGATTATAAATTTAAATTTTTCCGTATTTCATTTCGATATTCCTTCCTCTTTATCTGTGAGTAATTCATAGAAAACGATAATTCTAAAAATCATTAAAAATCGGGAATTTTCTGAAAAACATGATTTATTTCTGTAATTTCGAAAATATCACTTTATTTTTAAAAAAAAATTAAATTTTCAGATATTTTTGAATATTTTTTCACTGTCGCAAACAGGAAATTAGGGATTTTTGAATTTTCTAAACACTACGAAAATATTTCATTTTTTCAAAAACAAAAATTACAGTTTCAGGCTTTTTTAAATTTATTTTTTCATTGTTCGTTCCCGTTACTGTTGCTTATCTCAAATTCTGAAAAAATATGCAAAATTTCCTGGAATTTCCGAATTTCAACGCTATTTGAATAGTCGTGAGGAATTTTCATATCCTCTGAAATTTGTTGCGATTTTTATTTTTTCATGTTTTTTTTTGAATTTTGCTTCTACCTGATTTTTAAATTATAATGTTCTGAAAATATTTAGAATTATCTGGAAAAATATCCAGAATTTCGCCATTTTCAGAAAATTATGAAATAAAACGTGAAAACCTTTTGAAAAATATCCAGAATTTAACCGTTTTCAGATTTTTTTTGGAAAATTTCAGTTTCATATAATTTTCAATTTTTTTTCATTTGCTGATTTCATTTTTGCTCTATTTCGTGAATTTTAAAATTTTTTAAAATTTTCCGTTTACGATTTTCTTGATTTTTCTGAATTCTGAAGATTTTCGCATCCTCTGAAATTTGGAAAAAATATTTACAGTTTCAGAGTATTTTCCTTTTTAGCATGTATTGGTATTGATTCTGACTGTGTGCTGAGGTCATAAAATTCTTAAAATATCCTGAATATTTCAGAAAAATTTGAAATTTTCGTATTTTTTTGGAAAATGTTTTTTGATACTTTTCAAAAATATCAATTAAAGACAGTGTGTCAGTTAATTTGACCCTAGATGATTTCAGTTTCAAAAATTAGAGCTTTTTCTCTCATTAGTATTTCGAATTTTTATCTTACGCCTAGGATTTGGATCGTATTAACTGACACGTTGTCTTTAACATGATTTATTTAAAAATATCTGAAAAACTTCAGAAATATCTGAAAAATATCAAGAATTTTAGACATTTTCAGAAATTTAAAAAAAATGGTTTTATCTGTAAATCTTTTCGGAAATATCGAATTTTTTAAAAATAAATTTTCAGTTTCAGATAATTTTTAAATATTTCTTTTAATTTTTATTATTATTATTGCTGTCTTTTTTGCATTTTACAATTTTCAAAAAAAATTGTCGTTTCAGATTTTTTTGATTTTTCATATTTTTATTTTGAGTATTGCTCCGCAGATAGGGCCAAACTAACTGACACACTGCCTTTAACACTTATTAAATAATTTCTGACAAACCTTCTGAGAAATATCCAGAATTTTAGCCATTTTCAGAAATTTTTAAAAAATTGTTTTACATTTTAAATCTTTTCGAAAATATCGCATTTTTTCAAATAAATTTTCAGTTTCAGATAATTTTAAAATTTTTTTCAGTTTTTGTTATTATTACTGGAATCTTCCTGTATCTAATGATTTTCAAAAAAAATTTCCGTTTCAGATTTTTTTTTTCATATTTCTATTTTGAGTATTGTTCCGAGGATAGGGAAAAATTAACTAACACACTGTCTTTAACGCCTATTTTAAAAAATCTCTAAAACCTTCAGAAATATCCGGAAATATCCAGCATTTTAGCCATTTTCAGACATTTTTTTTTAATTTAAATTTTTGAATTCAATCTTACAGACCTTTTAGAACCTATCATCTTTTTTTCAAAATAAATTTTCAGATAATTTTTAAATATTTTTTTTTTCAGTTTTCCTTTTTTTATGCGTTTTTAAACAATTTTCAAAAAAATAGAAATTTTTTTGAAAAAAATTTTCCGTTTCAGATTTTCTTGATTTTTTCACATTTTTCTGGTGAATGCTCTACGGAACACTTTTTTATTAAAAATATCTAAAAAATGTTTCCAGCTTTTCCCCAAAAGCTTCTAAAACTTTTTTACCATCTTAATACTATTATAACATTCTTGTATATACATATTTACCACTATCGTCAAAATGTACATACATACTATTATAGATTTCAATTTCGTTCCCATACCATAAAAAAGCCCGAACTTGGTTATATTATTATACAAAACTTGGTTTTCGTTATACATATACTTCATTCATGGAAAAAAACACACCACACCAAACTGTAGTGAAAGGAAAAACCATTTCTTTTTTTCTTTCCTTTTCAAAAGTCGTATAACACTATTCGTTTTTTACACAAAAAATTCCAGACATCGATAGCGGAAACTTGGGAGCAGTTCTACAACTTCTCTACCTTCTTTCAACGTTTAAGCAAAAGTTGAGGCAGTTGAAAAAGGATCAGAAATATCAGCAACAGCAGCAGTATTCGCAAATAATGCCGCCGAATTTAACAAAGTGGGTGCTTTTTTAGAACTTTTTGGGTGATCTTCTTCTTTTAAAAATATTTCAAGATTGAAAAGCAGGATTTTAATGATTTTGGTATTATTCGATTCGTATTGAAATGTAGATATTTGTAGCATTTTAAATTTTGAAATTTCCTTAATTTTAAAAATTTTGAGGCTAATTTAAAAATTCAGTTGAAAATACCGTAAACCATGTCTGAAATGGGGGTAAGATTATCATATCTCAAGATTGACACATAGGATTTTGATGATTTTGGTATCATTCGATTCGTATTGAAATGTAGATATTTGTAGCATTTTAAATTTTGAAATTTGCTTAATTTTTAAAATTTTAAGGCCAATTTTAGTTGAATATATCGTAAACCATTATCAAAAAAAAGAAAGGTGGTAAAATTATCATATCTCAAGATTGACACATAGAATTTTGATGCTTTTGGTATCATTAGATTCGTATTAAAATGTAGATATTCTTAACGTTTTAAATTTTGAAATTTCCTTAATTTTAAACATTTGAAGGCCAATTTTATGTGAAAATATCGTAAATCATTTTCAAAAAATAGAAAGGAGTAGAATTATCATATCTCAAGATTGAAACACATAGGATTTTGATGATTTTAGTATCATTCGATAGAAAATTCAACGTAGATTCGAAAAACACTTGAAATTTTGATTTTATGCTAATTTTTAAAGTTTTTAGGTTTCAATTTCGAACTTCAACTTTTTTTCTGAAAAAATGTTCTGTTTCAAATTTTCTTAAAGATAGAGTCCTATTACAAGATCAACAGTGGAGAAGGGTTTGAAGAATTTAAAGAAATCACTCTGAAATTGATTTCAAGATTAAAAATCTGAAAATTTTTTGAAATTATGAAAATTTTCTTAAATTCGCTGCAAAAAAATCCGAATTTACGAAAAAACATTATTTTTAAAGACAATGTACCACTTTAGGATTCATGTCTGAAACTCGGAATTTCACGAAATCTGATATTGAATTTTAAAAAACTTGACAAATTTTTTAAATCTCTGAAACTCGGTTTCAGAATTAAACAACTAATATTAATTCTTAAAGACAGTGTGCCATTTCCAGTCCCAATCCCCCCAACACAATAGATGAAATTATGGTACTTTGTATTAAAAATTTGGAAATTTTCAGATTTTCCAACTTTCGAGAAAAAATTAAGAACAACACATCAGAAAAACCATCATTTTGTGTATTGTTTCAAATTTTTAATTCCACATTTTCCGAAAAATTACAGTTTCACATAAATTTCGGAAATTCTGGATTCTTTTCATTTTGATTTTTAGACTACAGTTTCCTTCAAAATTTTGAATAACAAATCTGAAAGTATAGAATTTAATTTCAGAAAAAAATTAAGAATGCAATAAAACAGTAATTTTTAAAGACAGGGTACCACTTAAAATTCAAGGCTGAAAATTTGGGATTTTCAGATAAATTTCCAACTTTAAATTTGAAATTATAGAATTTTGTATTAAAAAATTGTGAGTTTTCCAAAATTTTTGAGAAAAAATTAAGAACAACATATCAGAAAACCACAACTTTTTATTTTTCCAAAAACTCTTTAAAAATTTTCAGAAAAATTTCAGTTTCACATAAATTTCGAAAAGTCTGGATTATTTTTATTTTCGTTATAGCTTGGATCTGAAATTGGATTTTAGATTTCAAAAGATTGAAAATGGTCATCATTTTTTACGATAAAAACTTAGGAATCTCCAAATTTTACAAAAAATTTACAGTTTCACATAAATTTCAAATAGTCCGGTCTTACTTATTCCATACTGCTTTTTTCGAACACAGTTATCCAAAAAAAATCTTCAGGATTTAGATTTCTCCGAATAACTTTCTAGATTTTGAACTGGATCAAATTTTATATGTCTTCTTAAAGACTCAGTGTCAGTTAATAGGTTCCAGTTGTTAAATGTCAGTTGAACCTACAAAAATTTAGAAATCTGGATTCTCAGTCAGCAAAAAGTATTGACTTTTAAATGAATTTAAAAAAAAAATCTAGTTTACACCCACATGAGGCCAAAAAAAATGCGAACACTTTCTCTTTTCCTTTTTTGAGTATGTACGCAAAAAATAAATATTTGGTATACTATAACAAGAAAAAAATAGTGACTCAGTCAGTCGATTTTGTTTATTTTTTCGCCGTTTGTTACTCAAAATCAAAATTTATTTCATTTATTACAAAAATGTACATTTATCATAATTCCAGACTACCATCACCGCAACAACGCTTGACGTCTGGTCAGAATTCGAATTTTCTGAACGGACAACATCAAACAATGTCAAGCACTGGGTCAAGATTGCAGCCACCGTCGAGAATTGCGAAACCAGGTGGGTAGCGGAAATGGCGGTGATGAAATGAGATTTTTAAGATTTTTGAGAAATTTTGTTAAATTTTTGAAACCGAAAATGTTTAATTTTTGGTTTTCAAATTTATTAATTCGGGAAAATCAGAAATTTTGAACAGAAATTTCAGCAATTCCAATTTCAATACCAAATTTTAGAATTCTGGACTTTTTGAAGAAGGCCAAAATGAAAAAATAATATTTTATATTGAAAAAAAGGGGGGGGGGGGGGCACCGAATTTGGCTAATTTTTTTCAGAATTAAAAAAAAATTTTAAATTTCAGTGTGATTCAAAATAAAGAAAATGAGGTCTAAATTCCAGAAGTTTTTAAAAATTACTGTTTTTGAACATTTTGAAGTCGTTAAAGATAGAGTGCCAACAAAGATCCAAAATTTTGCAGCTGAAAATTTCAAAATTCAGAATATTTTTTCTGAAAATCTGAAATTCGAAAAATCAGAATTTCATAGAAAATTTCAGAAAAAAATCTAAAATTTGTATTTTTCTTGTCAATTTCAAAAAAAAATGATAATTTTTTAAAATTTCCGAAATTTTTTAGAAAAATACAGAAATTGAGATTTTAAAGGAATTTCAGATCTTCGGGGAAAAATGTTTGTTTGTGATTAAATAAAGGTTTTTTTGTAAAATTTTTAAAGAGAATTTTTTTTCTGAAAAAAAAAGATAGAAAATTCAAATGCTCCAGAATTCGGACGAAATTTTAAACTTTCGAAATTTTTAGATTTTTTAAAATACAAAATCGTTATTTACGCGTTAAAGTGTTACTGATTTTCAATTTTTGTTGTAATCTATTCAGAATCACATATTATTAATTAATGTCAAAAAAAATTTATCGGGCGCCCCCGAAAACAGGTGAAGGCAGTGCAGAACGGGTGGTGCCACCACGAATTTTCAAGGAATTTTCAAGGACCGTTTTTTGGCGAAATAAAGCTTTCAAACTGATTTTTTTTTGCTGTTTCCATTAATTATAGGTGATTCTGAGTCGATTAATACCAAAATTGAAAATGAGTAAACAGACACGTTAATACCAGCATATAAGTTTATATCCCAATTTGTTTTCAAAATTTTTGAAACAGAATAATTTTTTTTCAAAAATATCCAGTTCTAAATTACTCAAATTTCGTAATTGACCCATTTTTTCGGCTTTTTAACTACGGAATGGCCCAAAAATAATCAACAACGTTTTTTTTTGTGGAATTTTCAGAATTTTATTCAAAATTCTATGATGAGCAAAAAATGAGATACTAAGAAATATTCATTTTTGTGAAAATTTTGAAAGTGGTATTTTTTTTTCAAAAAAAAAATTTCAAAAATTTCAATTTTTGGCAATATTGGTATTTTTAAAGATTCAAAAATGCGAAAAATCTCAATTTTCATACTTAAAAATTTTTTTCCTAAAAAAACCCCCAACAGAAATTCAATTCCTTTGATAACTACTCTCTAAATTGTTTACTCAAATAAACCCATTCCTTTTTTCTTTAAAATTCTGTTTATAAACCCATTTTTTTTTGAAAATTCATATAAAAAAGATCAATTTTCAAAGCTATCATTTAAAATTAGTACCCCCCCCCCCCTTTCCTCTTCCACTTTTCCAATTAAAAACTCGCTTCAATTCCAATTTTACGAACTAAAAGCTAATTAATTCCAAAACGAGCATCTGATGCTCACTTCGACTTCGATTTAACCTCAATGGGTGGTCGTCGTCGTCGTCGTCGTTTTCAACTTTATTTTATTTATTTTCATTCTCACTTTCATTTTTGCTCAAAAGAATAGAAAACCTCCCCCTTAATTAATTTGGTGACCGGGGTTTTTATGGGCTCTCCATCCAACATGTGTGCATCCATTTTGGTGCGTTTTTTTCTCTGTCGAGAAATGGGATGTTTCCGGGGAGAATTTTCGATTTTTTTGCAATTTTTTGGATTTTGTTGGACCAAAAAACGGATTTCTAGACCTGATTTTTGTTACTTAAAAAAAGATTTTTTAAAAATTGCGGTTTGAAAAATTGAAATTTTTAAATAATATTTTTTTCGGAGCTTTTTTGCCATTAAAAATGAATTTGTAAAATTTTGACGTCAATATATTATAAATTATTTTTAGAGTTTCAAAATCTTTTTTTTTTAATTTAAAATCTTTTTTTCATTAAAGGAGGGCTTTACGGAAATAGTAAATGTACCTTAAATGAAAATAGACGTCATTCTCATTCCAAATCTGTTTTTAAAATTTTCTAAAACCACCTAGAAGCCGAGAAAATGAGCTTCAAAACAATGACCTAGAAAAAGTGTCCCACCTGGTCGACCTTTTCCAATGAGCTTTTTTAGTGTTTCGCTAATAAATAATTATTCAGAATGCTTATATTAGTCCTTTTTTATTTTATTTGTTCATTTTTTTTTGGATTTTTCGTGCCTGCGGACTAGTTTTCGCCGGTGGTCCCTTTTTCTAGGCCATTGTTTTGAAGCTCATTTTCTCGGCTTCTAGGTGGTTTTAGAAAATTTTAAAAACAGACTTGGAATGAGAATGAAGTCTATTTTCATCCCAGATGCATTCCGTAAAGCCCTCCTTTAAAAAAAACTATTTTTAAAAATTTTGTAATTTGGAAATTAATTTATTTTTTATAAAATTTTCGATTTCAAAAAAGAAAATTTTTCGGTTTCGAATAAAATTGAAAAACTAATAACATTGTCATTTTGAGTTTAAACCAACTACGGTGATATTTTCAAAAAAATTCCGTTTTTAAACTTTTCTATAACATAAAAATGTATCTTTTTTTATAGAAAAATTTTGAAAACAAGTTTTTAACCATTTTTAGAAAAGATCTGACACAGTTTTTTAAAATAGAAAATTATAATTATAATTTTTCAAAAAAATAGGAAAATCAACTCACTGTCTCTGTATATGTGCTCGTCATTTTCCGTAGCATGCTAGGGAATTTTCTCGCACCGCGACCGCAACGCTTTGGAAGGAGCTGATGTGTATAATTGCACTTCACGAGGAGTACTTGCATTTTAATTTGATGTTGTTTTTAGAAAAAAAAAAGAATTTTCAAATTTCAAAATTTTAAATAAATGAAAAAACAATTTTTTCACTAAAAAAATATTTTCCAGAAAAAAAAAGATTTTGGAATTTTAAAAATCATTTCTAATATACATTTTTTTATTTACATTCATATACAATATTATTTTTTCAAATATCATTAATTTTACCTTAAAATTTTGAAACAGTAATTTTTCATTGATTTTGACGTAAAAATCATGAAAAACTATTAAGAAAAACGATAAAAAACAGCGATTTCTGAAGAATTGAAAACTAAAATGCTAGTACTCCTCGAGAAGTACAATTATCCCCCTCAGCTCCTTCCAACGCGTTGCGGTCGCCGTGCGAGGGAATTCCCTACGATGCTACGATGCTACGGAAAAATTGTCATGTTGACAACATATTTTATTCATTCAAAAAAGACAAAATAGTGTTTTTTTTTATTAAAAAAAAAGTTCGGTTTCAAAATTTGGACTTCGAGCCAAAATAAGCATCTACAGTGGGATCAACCTCCACCATGTTATTTTATGCAAAAATTATGAAACCGCGTTATTTTTTTTCAAATTTTTAAACATTTCTTCCTCAAAAACCTTCAATTTCAAAGAATACAAATTAATTAATCATTCTTTTCACAAAATGTTCAATAATAATTCAACCTAATTCAAAATTCCCTTCCCCATTTTTAATGTACATATTCACCAACTATATACATATTACTCATTCATTCATAAAACAGAAAAAAAGAGAACTTTTTTCTTTATAGCATTAAAAATGGGAAGGGGGGAAAAGCTGACCATTTATGGTCAAGAAATACGAAAATAGGTTTAGTTTTATACGAATCCTTTTTTTTTCTTCATCGCTGATTGAGTTTTTTGTTTTGTTTTGCCTATTTTTTGAAGCTTGTTTTCATGTTTTTTCATCGAGAAAAAATATGAAAAGGAGCTTAAGGTAGACAATTTTAGAGACTATATAGAATTTTTTAATTTTTTTTTGTCTTTTGATTCCAAATTTCCATGAAATTCCTAAATTTTTTGAAAAAAAATATTCCGGTTTCAAAATTTTTGAAAAAGAATTTGAATTTTATATTCTGGTGCTCGTAATGGAATCGTAAATGCCGATTTTGTGAAAAATTAGAAAAATCTTTTTTTTTTCAGAAAAAAGTAAAAAATTTCTCGATTCTATGAAAATTCTAAAATGTATAGAATTCCAATGAAATTCTGATTGTTTTTTGAATTTCTGATTTTCAGAAAAGCTGAAATTTTCAGCCAAAAAATTTTGGATTTTTGTTAGCACTCTATCTTTAAAGACTTCAAAAATTTCAAAAATAAGTAATTTTTAAATTTAACTTCCGAAATTTAGTTATTAGATTTAGATGTTACGTTTTCAAAGGAATTGAATTTCGGTTGGAAATTTTTTTTTTCAAAAGTTTCAAAATCTTGAAAATTGAGATTTTTCTTAATTTTTGAATTAAAAAAAATAGTCCCAAAAAATTGAAATTTTTTTTTGAAAAAAAATATTCTGTTTCAAAGTTGTCGAAAACAAATTGTGATATATATAAATATATTCGGGCGTCCTAGAACCGTAAATTCAAAAAAAAAATCGGAAAATTTAAAATGTAAATTTTTAAAACCTATCTGAAAATTTAAAACCTATATTGACAAGACTTTGAACACTTCCTGTTTGCTCCCTTCCACCCTTTTTCCCCCGTTTCATCCGAAAGAAACAATAAACTTTTATTTCATCTAAACTTCTTGAACGATTCAAGCATACTACCGTCCGTGGATAGGCCAAGATAACATGGAGCAAAAAAAAATCCCGTTAAAATATTTCTCGATTCTATGACAATTCTAAACATTTATAGAATTCCAGTGAAATTTTCTTAAAGACTTCAAAATTTTAGAAAAAAAATTTAAAAAACAGTAACTTTAAAAAAATTTTGAAATTTTGATCACATTTTTTTGACTGACATGAGATTTCTAAAATGTTTCAAATTCTGAAAACAATTCTGAAAAATTATTGGAAAAAAATTTCGGTTTCAAAATTTTCTTGTAAAAATTGGTCTAAATATTATATATTTGATGAATCCAGTAATTTCCGTATTTTTCCTGAAAATCTGATATTTCAAAAAACATTTTGCGATTTTTTGAAATTTAAAATTTAAAATCTGTAAATTTAAAGATTTTTTAAAAACATTTATGTACAGGAAAAATATAGACATTATCAGTATTTTTAAATAATTCCCTAAAATTCACTCATCTTATGTACTGGAGAAAATTTAGAATTTTTCCTGAAATCCTGATGTTTTTTGTCGAATTCCAATTTTATGTTGAAAATTCCAGAAAATTTCAAAAATCTGTTTCCCATGTCAATTTTTTTAAAGCCCTAACTCATTTTCAGAGTTTCCGTTTCAAATCTCTAAAGTTCTTGATAAATACCTATTTTTTTGACTTGAACTGGTACTCTGTCTTTAAGAATTTAAATAAATTACTCAATTTGTTCTTCTGATTATTATATCCCCATTTTTTTCCAGAAAGCTCCAAATTGTCTTAAATTTTTGAAATTTATCTTCTAATTCAAAGTTTTTGCGAACCTTTGTATAAAAAGTTCTAAAAAATGTATATTCTGAATAATTGAATTTTTTTCAAAAAATATTTTTCAGTTTCATATTATCTTAAAAATATAAGTTTTTAAAAACCTTTTGTTGCCATGACTGTAATTCCTTGTCAAATTTCTGCTGATTTTTCTGAACTTTCAAAGTTCTGAATATTATAAAAATTTGGTTTTTTAAGCCCTAACTCAATTTCAGAGTTTCCGTTTCAAGTCTCTGAAATCCTGGGTAAATTTGAATTTTACTGCTGAATTGAAGTGATACTCTGTCTTTAAGAATTTCAGTTACAAGGTAATCATCCAGTTTTGTTAAATTTCGAGAAATAAAAAATAAAAATACATTTTTTTTTCAAAAAAAAAAAATTCGGTTTCAAAATTTTTAGGTCAAAAAAAATTACTTTTCGATAATACTCATTAAAATGAACGCCTCTTAAAACCAATATGTTTTCCAGCTTCTTCAACAACCGACGTCTCAAAAGCGAGCACCAATTCGCTAATCTCAAAACCAAAAAACTCGTCGTTAATTCGTGCGCCAGGAAACAGCAGCAGCAGCAGCGCAACCAGTAACATCCGGCCATTGAGTAGAAGTAGCGGGAATAATAATGTCAAAACATCTTTAGGTACATTTTTTGTCATTGCCCTTTTTTTCTCAATAATATATGTAATTCGCAGACTCCTCATCATCCTGTAGCTCAATTCCACCGGCTCCTTCTTCTTCTTCGAGACCCGGAATTCCGAAGCCTAAAACTGCGAAACTTTCAAAAATCGCGCCACCTACTACACACCGTAACCCTACAGTAACCCCAACGGCTGCCAAAACCGCGGCGGTTAAACAGATCGGCGGGATTTCGAGCACTTCTTCGAGAAAAGAAGAAGAAAAGGGGTCGATGCTGAAATTGAATTTATTTAAGGATAAATCGAAAGCTAATAGTTTAGCTACACCGAAAATTATGAAAAAAGTTGAGAGCAGTAAGATTGGGACCACTGGGACGATTCAGACGACACCTAGAAGTGGGCTAAAGCCGCCTACTGGGCCGTCGAGGATTGGACAAGCAACTTCTATGAGTAAATTGAACACGGTAGGGATTCTTTATTTAATTAAATTTAAAAAAAAACATTTCTTTTCATTATTTCTAGGGACCCCTTCATATTAAAAAATTAAACTTAATTTCCTGTAACGGTGAATTTTTTGTAAGACATTTATTTTCAGAGTAATTCTTCTGAAATTATGATTTTTTTTTTAAAATTTAGTCATAAAATCAAAATTAAAGTTCCAGAAATGTTGCTGTTTCAAAAAAAATTTATGAATTTCTGAAAACTTAAAAAATTTATTATTGACAAATTAAATTAAGTAAAACACCGTTTCAGATTCTTCAGTTATTTCGGGCAGTTAACGTCCAGTTAATAGAGTATAACATGTGTTCTAAATAGGAGAAATTTAAAAAGTATTTTTTTAAACGGTGATTTTCTAGGAAATGATTGAAATTACGCTTTTTTTCAGCATAATGCATCTGAAATTATGAATTCTTATGAAAAGTAGGAATTTTTAAAGATAAATTTAGGTTTAATTATAAAAAAAATCAGAAATTTACTGTTTCAAAATTAAAAGTCATAAATTTCTTCAAAAATCTATTGTTCGTTCTAATTTCCTCAAAGTGCTAACTTCCAGAACATCTCCATTTCCAAAAATTCGAGAAATTTGAAAAAAGTTGGTTTTTTTTTGGAATTATTGAAAATGAAATTTATTTTTAGAATATTTTGTCTGAAATTATGTGAAGTATTCAAATTAGATGGGAATTCGGTGAGATGTTTCCGGATCCTCTATTTTATGGAAGCTAAAAGGAAGAAAGTTATTTTCAGAGTAATTATTCAGTAATTATGATTTCTAATTTATTTATAAAATCAAAAATAAATTTCCAGAAATTTGCTTTTTCAAAAAATTTTTGGATTTCCAAAAAACTCCAAAAATCGATAACTTACGAATGTTTACCGTTTCAGAAAATTATTTTCAGATTCTAGTAAATGCCCGGTAAAATAATAATAAAATGAGTGGGTGTGATATCAAATATTTCATGAAAATTATTAAAAAACGTTGTCAAAATTCATTTTTTCACCGAAAATTCTAGAAGAACTGTCCAAGTTAGATCGATTTGCATTAGAGCGCACTTGCAACATACGCAATTTTAAAAAATTTTGCTGTTTTAAAAAAAACTACTTCCAAAATTTAAAATTTGGGAATTTTCCAAAAAAAAGAAAAACCGTTTCAGAAAATGAGTTTCATGAAGAAAAAATGTGTTCAATTATTGGTGAAATAATCTTCATTATTCGAAAATTTGGGAAAAAAGAACACTGAAAACTGTTTTCAGTGTTCTTTTAAAATAAATTCAACGTTTAAAAAAATTCGAAAAAATTTGAACACAATTTAGATTTTTTAATGTTTTAATGAAATTTCTGAACAATTAAACATTTTCAGTTTTTTTAAATTTGAATTGAAAAAAATCCAAGAAAATTACCGTTTCAAAAAACTTGTGAAAATCTTAGTTGTGGATTCTTTTTAGAAAATTTGTCATACAGTAGCGGTAAAAAGTGAGGGTACTTTTGGTTTTTTGATCAGAACTTTATTCAAAATGGTCCGATTGGGCTGAAACTTGGATATGTTATGCAGTAAAAAGTTTCCTATTTTTGAAACCAAAAACGTGCAAGTGCGCTCTAAGGAACAAAAAAATTCTCGAATATTCTCGAACTTTCGAGTTTAAATTTTTTCTTACTTTTTAATTTTTTTCAAATATTTTTTTTCTATTTTTTAAAGTTAATTTTTTTTGTTGTTTTATCATTTTCGAAGTCGATTGTGATATTTTGCAGCTATGTCACTCAATTTTAGTCGTCGCTACTTGTCGGAATCCGAGCTCAAAGCTGTAGTATCCGGGTATATGATGAATGTGCCACAAAAGGCTCTCGCTGAGCAGTTTGGATTGAGTTTGAGCGGCATCAAAAAAATCGTAAGACGCTACAAGGATGGTGGAGAAAATGCACTAGCAAAAAAACGATCAGGAAGAAAGAAAGTGACGAATCACGTCGAAGATCGTCGCATTGTCGCTATGAGTCGAGATGATCCGAGGAAGTCTGCAGTTGATATCCGTCTGGAACTGATCCAAGCCGGGTCTCCGCCAATTTCCGTAGAGACTGTTAGATCAAGGCTGCGTGATGCTGGACTTTTTGCTCGGAGACCAGTCAAGAAACCATTTATTTCAGCCAAGAATCGAAGAATGCGCTTGAAGTTTGCTCGGGAGCACATTGACTGGACGGTTGATCAGTGGAAGCAGGTGATTTGGAGTGATGAGAGCAAATTCATGCTATTCGGAAGTGACGGTATATCATATGTGAGACGTCCTGTTGGATCTAGATACAATATTAAGTATCAAACGCCGACTGTGAAACATGGCGGAGGGAATGTCATGGTGTGGGGTGCCTTCTCTGGGAAAGGCGTTGGCCCCATCATCCGAGTTGAAGGTACTATGGATCGATTCATGTACCTAGGGATACTAGAGAACACCATGCTTCCTTACGCACGTGCGAAACATGGTCGTCGGTATGTTTTCCAACAGGACAATGATTCGAAACACTCCAGTCACCTTGTTCGAGATTGGTTCCGAAGGAAACGAGTGCCTGTATTGGACTGGCCAAGTCGAAGTCCGGACTTAAATCCGATTGAGCATTTATGGGAACATTGTGAGCGTCAGTTAAAGAACAAAAAAGCCAGAAATGTCCAAGAGAAGTTCGAGCAAATCAAGGATGTTTGGGAAAATATTCCATTTTCGGTACTCAACAAGTTGATCGAGTCGATGCCACGTAGATGCCGAGCAGTTCTGGATGCAAAAGGATTTTCCACAAAATACTAGATAATTTCTTTATTATAAAGTTTGTTTCTTAGAGTTTTGGGTATTTTACATGTTTTAAAGGTCGTTTTTAGTTTTGATAGATTTTCATTTTTTCAATAAAATTTGAAAAAAACTCACATTTTTCAAAATTTTCTAGAATAACTGGATTGAAACCACAAAATAATATTTAAAATACTGTTTTACACAACATATCCAAGTTTCAGCCCAATCGGACCAGCTTGGGTAAATTTATGATCAAAAAACCAAAAGTACCCTCACTTTTTACCGCTACTGTACATTTAGATTTCAGAAATTCTCAAAATTTTGAAAATTTCGGTACGGTAGCGTTTTTAAAGAAATCCGAAATTAGATCATTATTTTTTGAAACTGTAAAATTTTATTTTAATTAATTTTTAATTTTTTTAAAAACCTAATAAATTCATAAAATTCTCGATAAAAATTTCTAAAAATAGCGCAAATATACCTTTTTTCTGAAACTGTGATTTTAAGTATTTTTTTTTGAATTTCCAGAATTTTTTGAAATTTTTTAATTTGTAATAGAAATTTCTGAAAAATTGAACTTTCAAATTGGGACCTAGGATCATGATTTTTTTCCAGTAAAAAAAATTTAACTCAAAAAAAAAAATTCCAAAAAATTACCGTTTCAAAAACTTATGAAAAACTTACTTGTTGATTTTTTGAAATTTGTCACATTTCATAAATTTAAAGATTTTCATAAAATATTTAGTCTATTTATGCCTGCTATCGTTTTTTAAAGAAATCCGAAAATAGATCATTATTTTTTGAAACGTAACGTTTTTCGTATATTTTAATTTGAATAAATTTATGACAATTTTTACAAAAACTCTAAAATTTTGAAAACTGAAAATTATTTTCCGAAACTGTAAAATTTTTCTTTAATTCATTTTTTAAAAATATTTTTGAAACCGTTTTCTTAAAATTTTTAGGAAATTTTTTTATAAAGTAAAAAAATTGTTTAGAACAAAAAATTTCTGAAAATAGCAAAAGAAAACATTTTTTCTGAAACTGTGATTTTAAGTTTTTTGTTGGTTTTCAGAATTTTTTGAAATTTTTTAATTTGTAATAGAAATTTCCAAAAAATTGAACTTTCAAATAGGGACCAAGGATCATGATTTTTTCTGAAACTGTGATTTTAAGTTTTTTTTTTTGAGTTTCCAGAATTTTTCGAAAATTTTAATTTGTAGTAGAAATTAATGAAAAATTGAGCTTTAAAGTTTGGACCTAGGATCATGATTTTTTCAGTTTTTTTTTTAAATTTGAATTGAAAAAAAAATCCCAGAAAATTACCGTTTCAAAAATCTTATAAAAATCTTACTTGTGGATTCTGTTTAGAAAATTCGTTTTCTTAAAATTTCTAAGAAATTTTTATAAAGTAAAAAAAATAGCTTAAAACAAAAAATTTCTAAAAATAGCGCAAATATACCTTTTTTCTGAAACTGTGATTTTTTTTGAGTTTCCAGACATTTTTGAAATTTTCAATTTTTTAGAACGATTTCAAATAATAATGATGTCCTTGGACATCCATCCCCGGGCCCTATCTAACATTACGCGAAACAAAACTAAGGTTCCAAAAATAACGACACCTTTGGGAATTCGTCCAAAAAGGCTTGAGCTTGAGCAAAGAGTTTTGTAGATAATCGCGTCTTGTTTTTACTTTTCTTCGTTTTTTAACATTTTTTTTTTTGGAAAATTCTAAAAATACACGCTTTTCACTCCCCCCCCCCCCCCTCCTTCTCATTTACACATCTGGTAATGCTTTTTTGTTTTGAAAGAAGCGTAAATAAATATATCCAATATATAAATTCCCTCCCCCCCCCTTTCCAAAGTGTTTCCGTTTTTCGCGGAAACGACACAAAAAATGTGTTTAAATGAGACATTGGGGGGGAGGAAAAAAAATGGTGAAAAGTTGGGAAGGAAATTGCAAAACAAAAATTTGCGAGGATGTGCACATCTAATAGCTTTTTTGTTGATGTTTTTTAAAATATAGGGGCATTAATTTTTAGAAAATCGATAATTTCTGTATTTTTTCAGCCACGAGTCAACTATAGGACACCAACGGCAAATCAATCGATAACGGACGCAAAAGATCCGAAGAGATGCTCGAAAAGCAGTGAAGAGGAGTCAGGATACGCTGGTTTTAGTAGCACGTCGCCAGCGTCGACGTCATCGACTGAAGGGAGTTTAAGCATGCATTCGGCGTCGTCAAAGGTGAGGGATTTGGTTTAAAGACTGGATTTTTGGGCAATTTTATTGAGAGACTGAAAAAGGGAAGAACAAACAATTTTTTTAGAATATTAATGTGATTTTGTTAGTATTTATTATTCCAAAAAAATTTAAAATTAAAAAAAAAATGTTTGAAACCGAACATTTTAGCAATTTTTGTATTTATTTTAAAGACAGGGTGTCAGTTGTGAAATTTTAAGCTAAAATGATACAAGGTGAGGAATTAATTAGGTTTAAAATCAGAATTTTTTTTAGAAAAACAAAAATTATTGTTTGCATATCGATTTATTATTCCAAAAAAAACTTTAAAACATTTGTTTGAAACAGAAAAATAATAATTTCAATCAAAAGAACACTAAAAGTATTATTAACGGAAGAAATTTAAATTTTTTTTGAAATAGAAAATTTTAGCAATTTTTTACAATAAAAAAAAAACAATTTTTATATTTATTTTAAAGATAGGGTGTCAGTTAAAAATTTCGCTTAAATTTTAAGCTACTGTAGAAGCACACCGATTCCAAACCTCTATTTTTTGACGTGTTCCGGTGCACGTTCAAAAACTTTTTTTTTTCATAATTGGTCCAATGGATACCAAAAATGCATTTATGACTAAAAAATAATATTTTCAATGAGTACGGACACTGAAAATGCCACACAAACTTGCGAAAACAGTCATACGCGCTTGGAATCGAATTGAACGGACAAATTATGCAATTTTAAAGTGCCTATTTTCTGAACGTGCACTTTTTCACACAAAGAAAAACAATTTTTCGCAAAAATTCGAAAAAAGTGAAAATAACTGATATTCTGTCTTTAAAGACATTTTCAAAACACAAATTTGAAATTTTGAAAATTGTTTTGAATTTTTTAAAAAACAATTTTGTTATTTATGATTTCTAGAATTTCTCAAACTGAGGCATTTTGTTGGAAAAATTGTTTCAAAAATACTTGAATTTTTAAATTTTCAGATAAGCCTAAATCATTCCGACTAGCTGAGCTATAATTATTCCGAAAAATAATTGACGTTCGAAACATGTTTTTTTTGAAAGTTTTTATTTGTTGAAGCGATTTTTTTTGCTAAAAATAACGAAAATATTTTTTTAAGTTAAAATTATCAACAATAACCATTTTTTGTAGTTTTTCGAAATTTCCCCCAGATAGTAAGATTAACCATCTAAAAAAGAACTTCAAAATCTAAAAACGAATTTCTAAAACGGTGATTTTTTCGGCAAAATTTGAAATTTTGAAAATCTATCTTAATTTATTTTTTTTTTAATAATTTTGTTAACAAGTTCTAAAATTCTAGAAATAATAAACTTTCTAGAACTTCAAAAAAAATGTCTTTCAATGTTCACTTACCGAAATAAGGACCGCCGAATTGTTCATCTTGTAATACAAACTTTTTAAAAATTATTATTGAAACAGAAATGTTTTTTCTAAATGAAAAAATTATTTTATTTGAAACAAAAATTACACTACATCAATTTTCAAATATATAAACGCTCTTCTCTCATCATTTTCCAATTAATAATGGAATTTTCGACTTCCCTGCTGTTTCAAACGGTTGCCAATATAAATTTTAAAATAGTAAAAAAATTTTGAAACGGGGAATTTTTCAAAATTTTTTAAAATCAAAATATGCTGGAATTAGAAACATGGCATTCTGAAACTGTAATTTTTAAAAAAGTCGATGTTTTAAAGTTTTTCCAAAGAGATCTCAAGAATTTTTGAAAAAAAATTCTCAGTTTCAATTTTTTTTTAATTCTTCAATTTAGATTTCTTAACGTTGGTGCATATTTTAATATTGCGACATTTCAAACACAAATTTGAGACGACTTTTTTTTGAAAACTTTTTTTATTTTTTGACAAAATTCGAAGCAATTTATGAAAGTCTTGAAAAAAACAAAACTTTAGGTGTTTTTTTCAGAATTTGTTGAGAAAATTTTAAAGGAGGACTTTACGGAGCTAATGAATGCGGCTGGGATGAAAATAGACTTCATTCTCATTCCAAAGCTGGTTTTAAAATTTTCTAAAACCACCTAGAAGCCGAGAAAATGAGCTTCAAACAATGACCTAGAAAACGTTGCGAAAACTAGTCCGCAGGCATGAAAAATCCAAAAACATTGTTAAAACACATATAAAAAGGACTAACATAAGCATCCTGCATAACTATTTATTAACGAAACACGAAAAAAGCTCATTGTAAAAAGTTAGGCCACGCATTTTCTAGGCCATTGTTTTGAAGCGCCATTTTCTCGGCTTCTGGGTGGTTTTAGAAAATTTTGAAAACAGATTTGGAATGAGAATGAAGTCTATTTTCATTTAAGCTACATATATTACCGTAAAGCCCTCCTCGAACCACTCAGTAATCGTTTTTAAAAAATTTTGAAAACTGAACATAATTTTCTGAAACAGTAGAAAATTTCGATGTTTGTGGTTGTTGGTATTTTCGCCCTAGTTTTCAAATTTTGAGTAGAATTTCTGAAAATAATAAAAACTCTGTTTCAAATTCGTTATTCTTAAAATTTCCACATTCTTTGAATCGATATATGACAAAACTTCTTTTGTTTCAAATATCTATTGAATATTTTCTCAAAAAAAAGGTGGAAAAGATACACCTGCCCCCATAATATAACATACTTTCTATTATCCTATTTTAACAATAGACACAACAAAAAAAAATGCCCTTTTCAGAGTTCTGATAATGAGAATTCGCCATCGTCGGACGATGTGACACTCAATTCGTCAATTGTTACAACCATCAGGCAACCGGTCAAAGTTTCATCGGAGGTACTGTATTTGTATATATATTTATGCGATTTTTTAAAAAGCTATTTAGTACCTCATTTTTTGTAGGAAAAACCAATTCTGGCTGTGAAAGGTGTTGCAAAAGAGGACTGTGTAAAGAACACGGCTGTCGTTAGTCCGATGTTGACGCATAGGAAACTCGTGGAAGGTATGTTTGGAGTTTTTTTCAGAAAAATGCTTTATATCAAATTTTTGAGAATTTTTTGAGAGAATTGTAATTTTCTCACCTGAAATTTTGAAACAGGAATTTTTTTGGGATTTTGAAAAAAAATTTAAAAATTGTGAAAAAGTTGATTTTTTTCAAAAATTTCAACATAAATTCGAGATTTTTTGTAATTTGCTAAAAAAATAATTGTTTTCAAATTTCATATTCATTAAAAATTCCATTAAAAATTCAAAATTTCATTAAAAATTCAAAAATTGTTCTAAAATTTTATTAAATAAAAACCTATTATTAAAATATATTTGTTCAGCGTATTCCAATAATTATTTTCAAAAAAATTTCGGTTTCAAATTATTTTCAAAAAATTGTTTACATTAATAGATTTCGCTTATACCCTTTTTAATACACTTTAATTTCAGAATTTATTGATTTTTGAAAAAATTAAAGGATCAGTTTTCTCACGAGAAAAGTCTTGAATTCTTCCTTCAAATTTTAAGCCCGAAATTGGCAGTTTTTTCAAAATTTTGCTAAAGATCGCATTTTTGTTGAATTGGATTTTAAAAAAAATCCAATAATAAATAAGTAAATTGTTGATTTTTTAAAATAATAAACAATATTTAATCTTTTAACATTTTTTTATAAAAATCCAAAAAAAAGCCGTGATAATTAATGCAAAAATGTTCACAATAATAAAAAAAAACACAGTTTCAATAATACAGTTAGTTTTTTGTTTAAAAATTCTCTAAAATCCCGGTTTCAAAATTTTATTAAATAAAAACTTATTATTTCAAATATGTTTGTACCGCGTATTCAATAAAATTATTTTCAAAAATTTTCAGAAAAAAATTCGGTTTCAAACTATTTTCAAAAATTATTTACAATAATACTAATAGGTTGTACTTATATTTTTTAACCCTTTTTAAAACACTTTAATTTCAGAATTTATTGATTTCTGAAAAAATTAAAGGATCAGTTTTCTCACGAGAAAAGTCTTGAATTCTTCCTTCAAATTTTAAGCCGGAAATTAACAGTTTTTTCAAAATTTTGCTAAAAATCACATTTTGGCTGATTTTTCCAGATTTTCAGAATTTTTAAAATCCAATAATAAATAAGAACTTGTTTTCTTTTTTTGAAAAATAATTTAAAATTGTTATAAAAAATTTAAAAAGAGAGATAATTAAGCTAAAATGTTCAAAATGTTTAAAAAAAACACACAGTTTCAAAAATACAGTTAATTTTTTGTTTCAAAATTCAAAAATTTCCAAAAATCCCGGTTTCAAAATTTTATTAAATAAAAACGTAATATTTCAAATATTCCAATGTTCCGGCGTATTCCAATACAATTATTTTCAAAAATTTTCAGAAAAATATTCGGTTTCAAACTATTTTCAAAAATTATTTACAATAATACTAATAGGTTGTCCTTATATTTTTTAACCCTTTTTAAAACACTTTAATTTCAGAATTTATTGATTTTTGAAAAAATTAAAGGTTAAATTTTCTCATGAGAAAATTCTGGAATTCTTCTTTGAAATTTTAATCCCGAAATTAGCAGTTTTCTCAACATTTTGCTAAAAATCACATTTTGGTTGATTTTTCCAGAATTTTTAGAATCCATTAAAAAATTAAAAAATTGTTTTCCTTTTTTTGAAAAATAATAAACAATATTTTATATTTTTAAATTTTTAATTAAAAATCCAAAAAAACCGTAATCATTAATTCTAAAACGTTCAAAATTAAACAGATACAGATTCAAAAATTTTCTATAATTCCGGTTTCAAAATTTCGTTAAATAAAAACAGATCATTTGAAATATACTGTAGCGAACGCCAAATATTTCTTATATGGCCTAGAAACCCAAGTTGCATTTAGGCCATATTCGATTTAAAAAAAAAACGCCAAAAAGAAATCAATCATCTTGGTTTTTTTCCAGAAAAACCCACGATGGAAAAGGTGGCACCAGCATCGCAAAAACCGCCAGCATCCGCATCTAATCCATCATCTGGCTCCTTGTCGACGCCTTCATCGTCGTCACCCAATTCGCCAGATTCATCAGTTCC
Source organism: Caenorhabditis virilis (assembly GCA_964036255.1). NCBI lineage: Eukaryota > Metazoa > Nematoda > Chromadorea > Rhabditida > Rhabditidae > Caenorhabditis > Caenorhabditis virilis. The sequence goes on from OZ038416.1 coordinate 17,119,261, forward strand.
GCCAAAAATGGCACCGATTCGACATCCGCCCACATATGAGCAATTGCTAAAACAGGGACGAATTACGTCGCCGGTGGAGGAGGAGAAGGAGAAGGAGAAGGAAGGTATGTGATTTATTTAGCCAGCGTTTTTTTTTTGTTGGTTTCACAAATAGCTAATTTAAGCTGGATTCATTTCGTCGAAAAATTCTGAAGAGTCGTTGAATACTGTAAGAATGGCACCACCGATGGGAAAAGCGAGAGCATCTGGATCGGTCATCGAGACGCCGAGTCATTCGTTGGAGAGGAGAGGGGTAATGGCCAAGTCGAAGAATTCAGGTATGTTTGGATTTTTAGTGAAAGGAAGGGTGTCACATTTCACATTAAAAAATCTCAAATGTTTTGGTGTATTTCAAACTTTAATTGATTTTTTATTAAAGGCAGTGTTCTTAAAGACAGCTGTTCAGTTAATTTGACCCTACCTGATCTTAGTTTCAAAAATTAGAGCGTACTCTAATTAGTACAATGCAATTTTTGTGAAATCACACCGATAAATACACGCGTCACAGTAGCGGTTCAAAGTTGAAAAAATAAAATTTTGAATTGCCGCGTGTCCGTGCGACGCGGTCGGTGTCCGTGCAACGCGGTCGGCATTGGCGCGAAACTCAATTATTTGAATTTGGCTACATATTGGCATTGTTATTTGGACCACCTGGGCTCCCATTCGAATTTTGAATTTTTGCCTAGATTTTTGATCGTGTTAACTGACAAGCTGCCTTTAAAGGCAGGACGACACCAGTAAAATTTAATGCGCAAAATCTCAAAATAATGTAATAAACTAGTAAAATTTTAAAAATAACTTTTAAATTAAAGATTTTGCGAAACAGTAATTTAAAATTTATTTTTCCGAATTTGCCCATTTTTAATGAAAATATTCACCGAGTTTTATAATCTAGTATTTATTTGTGAGAAGTAATGTATGCTTCATAGAGTTTCACCTAATTTTTAAAGCTGAAAATTTCAAACTTTCAGCTTTTTTAAGCCTATAAATTATTATTTTTAGATTCGGATTTGCCTCTTTAAAGTCCTTTTTTAAATTTTAATTATTCATAAGTTTTAAAAATTTCATTTTTTAAAATTAGCCATAAAATTTTAGAAAAATACTGTTTCATAAAAAAACAAAAACAGTTTAAAAATTGATATGTTTAGTGTAATAGTGAATAATTTAAAAATCTGAAATTTTGAATTTCATAATTTCAATGAAACAGTAAAAATTTGGGAAAAATTGAAAAGTTTGAATAATGTTTGCAAAACTATTCTAAAAATTAAAATTCTTCATTGCTCGCAATAAAAACATTAAAAGTTGTAAGAATAACAATTTAGAAGAGTTTTTGAAACAGTGTTTTTTTTAATTTCTGCCTGAAATTCCATCATTTTCAGAATAAGCCTGTACTTATTTTAAATTTCAATTAGAAGTGGAACATTTTCTATAAAATTTCAATGAAAATTAGGATTTATAAAAATGTTTTCCTAAATTTTGAATTAATTTAGGAATATTAAAAATTCGTGAAAAAAAGGTTGATGTTAATAATTTTTACTGAATCTGAATTTTAAGAAATTTTGCATTTTTTTAGCTTCATCTAAATTTTTCGAAATAAGTTGATTATAATTTTAAATTTCAATTAGATGGAAAATTTTTAAAAATTTCAATTTTTTTTTGTATTTTGAGAAAAAATGTTGAAATTCTCTAAAAATTACTTTTTTTCCGAAACTTTAAGAATAATTTCAGAATATTAAAAATTCATGAAAAAGCTTAGAATCTGTAATTTTAAGAGAGAATTGTAGTTTTTGTGAATCTGAAAATTTGAAACATTTTGAAAAATCAATTTTTCAGCATTTGTTTTTTGAAACCCCCAGTTTCTCATAGGCTTAAATCATCTGAAATTAAATTTAAAATTATTATCTAATTTTTGAGAATTAAAAAAAATTGTAATATTTTTTTTTTGGATTTTGAGAAAAAATGTTGAAATTCTCTAAAAATTAATTTTTTCCGAAACTTTAAGAATAATTTCAGAATATTAAAAATTTATGAAAAAGCTTAGAATCTGTAATTTTCAGAGTGTGTGGGCAGTTTTTGTAAATGTGAAATTTTGAAAATTTTGAAAAATTGATTGAGCTTTTTTTTAAAAGTTGTTCATAGGCTTTTGCATCTGAAATCATCTGAAATTATTTTGAATGTTGTCAAATTTTTGAGAATTAAAAATTTTTTAAATATTTTTTGATGTTGAGAAAAAATTCTGAAATTCTCTAAATTTTTGGAATAATTTCAGAATTTTAAAAATTCACGAAAAAGCTTAAACTCTGTAATTTTCAGAGAGAATTTGTAGATACTGTGAAAAAATCGATTTTTCAGCATTTCTTTTTGAAAATCCAGTTTCTCATAGGCTTTTGCATCTGAAACCATCTAAAATCAAAAAAATTCGAAATAAGCTGGTTATAATTTTAAATTTCAGTTCATTTTGAAATTTTTGAGAATTTAAAAAAATGTGTAATATTTTTTTTTGATGTTGAGAAAAAATTCTAAAATTCTCTAAAATTTTAGATTGATTTCAGAATATTAAAAATTTATGAAAAAGCTTAGAATCAATAGTTTTCAGAGAGTATTTGTAGTTTTTTTGAATCTTAAACTGTTTAAAAAAGGCTTTTGCATCTGAAATCATCTGAAATCAAATAATTTTCGAAATATGCTGACTATAATTATAATTTCAATTAATTTTAAAACTTTCTCAAATTTTGGAGAATTTAAAAAATTTGTAATATTTTTTTTTGATGTTGAGAAAAAATTCTGAAATTCTCTAAAAAAATAGTTTTTCAAGAAATCTTAGAATCTGTAATTTTCAGAGAATACGCAGTGAATATGATATTTTAAAATTGTTAAAAATCGATTTTTCAGAATTTTTTTTTTGAAAATCCAGTTTTTTTTACTTTTTCATGGGCCTTTGCACCTGAAATCCTCACTTTTCCAAGTATTAATGCTGAAAAATTCAATTTTTTGGCTATTTCTCAAGCTTTTCGGCAAATTTTTGACAATTTTCCGTCCAACTCAAAAAAATCCAAAATTCCCCATTCCAAATTTCCATTCCAGAATCCAGCGGCTACACATCAGAAGGCGGCTACGCGGCGGTCACAAAGATGCGCGAAAAAATGCGAGAATATCACGAATGTGCACGAGAAATGGATGAACGTCAGGACAAGTGAGTTTGGAAATTTGAGACAATATAAGAACGGGAGGGGGGGGGGGGGGGGGGGGGGAACGCCAATTAATCCTGGATTAATGAGGGATGGTCCCAAAAGTCCTCCCTCCCCCAGTAGGGAAGGGGAGGAAGATAGTCATCTTTTAGTCGAGTAAAATTTCTTTCTCGGATGGCTGACTTATGAATGTGGGAAAAATATTCTCTGGATCCTTTGGAGCCCGAAATTTGCATTTTATTCGAGCTTCTTCTTCTTCTTCTTCTTCTTCTAACTCACTCATTTTCCTTTTTGAAATGATGATTGGTTAGTCATGCGATGAAGGAGGAGTACACACTTTTTATGGGCTTTTTTTTGGGAAAAGCTTCAACTAATTTTCAAGTACTTTTTACGTAACTTCATTTCATTTTAAGGCTTTGGCGTCATTTTTGAGAGCCCTCTGAAAACTCACTACTCGCAAAAAATTTCAGATTCTTGTAGAATTTGCCTGAAAAGTTAGTTTATTTGAAATTTGAAGCTTTTTTTGCAAATCTGGCACCTTAGCTAATATTTTGGCTTAAAATAAGTGAACCCTTACAATTTTTGAATCTGGTTATTATCTCAAAATAGAGGGGTGCTCCCTTTTTTCCGGATAGTCCCGCAAATTCATTTTTTCTTGACATTTAAGATTATGAAACTCCAATTTCGAAATATTTATGTACATCTATTTTCTTTTGCATGATCCATAACATGTTGCTCTTTTTTTCATCTTTGCTAAGGAACAACAAAAAATTGCGAAATTTTATTTTGGAAAAATAAAAAATTTACTGTTTCATAATTTTCTAAGAATAGTGAAATTCATTTTTTCGAAATTACATCGCCTTTTTTTTCTAATAAAAAATTTACGGTTTCAGAAATTTTTGAAATTTTTAATATTTTGATGACAAAACATTCAATGTGTGCTACTATTTTCTCAAAAATTAAAAGGAGGACAAAAATCGCAAAAAAAAACCAGTAGAAATAAAAGGGCACTCGGAATCGAACTTTGGTGTCAGAAACGTGACATATTTCTATCAAAGTGGCAGCCAAGTTCGATTCCCGGTGCCTTTTTCTACTTTTTTAGCATTTTTTTTTCACTAGGTTTATAAAATTGAATGTCAGATCGATTAAGGTACTTAACATTTATTTATAATACCTGTGTATAGTCCTCCTTTAAAAAAAAGTAGAAAAATCGGGCTTTGAAATTAAATTGACTGAAAAAAATTTTCTGTTACATAGAATATTTAAATGTTTTCAGAGGATTATAGAATACAATTGAATGCAGTTCTTGATTTTAAAAATAATTTCTAAAAAAATTAAAAATGCACGGTTTCAGAAAATGTATTTATTTTTTCATTGAAGCTCAAGGATTTTGGTTAACCCATTTCTACTAGACTATAAAATTGAAATATATTAAAAATAGGTTTTAAAAAAATATGTTTTGAAGCGAAAATTTTGAATTTGAACAATTTGAAAATTTTTTTTCACAGTTTCAAGATTTACATTTCTAAAAAAAATGACAACATTGATTAATTGATGGAGTCTAACACTATAGGCATCACGTTACTAAAATTCAATTGGTTTTTTATTTTTTGAAAATTTTGTTTATTTTATTCGAAATCTTTTAAAGGAGGACTTTATCGAGCTAATTAATGCGTCTGGGATGAAAATAGACATCATTCTCATTCCAAATCTGTTTTTAAAATTTTCTAAAACCACCTAGAAGCCGAGAAAATGAGCTTCAAAACAATGGCCTAGAAAAAGGGGGCAACCTGCGAAAACTAGTCCGCGGGCATTATTACATGAAAATTCCAAAAAAAAATTTTTTTTAATTAAAAAGGACTAATATAAGCATTCTGCATGAGTATTTATTAACGAAACACAAAAAAATCTCATAGGAAAAAGTTCGGCCACGCTTTTTCTAGGCTATTGTTTTGAAGCGCCATTTTCTCGACTTCTAGGTGGTCTTAGAAAATTTTAAAAACAGATTTGGAATGAGAATGAAGTCTATTTTCATTTAAGGTACATTTATCATCTCCGTAGACCCTCCTTTAAGATCCAAAATTTTTGTTAAAATTTGGATTTTTTTTTAATTCAAAAAAATGCTGTTTCAAATTTTTTTCAAAATTAATTCCTTTCATATTTCGAACAATTTTTGCTGCTTTAATTACAGCATCCTTAAAAGTGTCTGAAATGTCTGAAAATTCGAGTTTTCTTAGAAAATAAGATAAATTTTTCGAAATTTCAAAAAAGTTTTCACAAATTTTTAAAGAAACCAGGTAAATTTTCAATTTTCTCATAAATTATGACGTCATCAAAAAAATTATAATTCCCAGAGCTGTCAAAAAAAGCCTCACAAACATGAACCCCAATTAAATTATCCTCCCACCCCCAACCATCAAAAAAGCCAACATCCGCCAATTATACACATGTCCCAAATTTCCTGCTCTTATTCTTCACTTCCTTTAATCCCTTTTCTCCCGCTTTTCTCCCGCCTTATACATCTTTTACCGTCCTCACTCATAAAATCAATTTGTCGAGTAGCCTACCCCCCTCTTAAAGACCACCCACATTGAAAATGTACATAAATACTACAAATGTTCGCACCGCTTTGTGTTGTGCACTTTACTCCCCCCCCCCCTTCCTCCAATTTACATAATCTTTTTCAAAAAGGTCCGGTCCGGCAAAATAGAATTTTTCGACAAACTCTCTCTCTCTCTCTCTCTCTATTGTGTACTACGAAAGACAACTTTTTATAAATTCTTTTGAGCTAAAAATTTTTTTTTGAAAAATGTTGAAAAGGAAGGGCATAGAATTTCAAAAAGAGGTGGTTTTGTTGTGCTACTGGGAAAATAATTATTAGTCTCTTTCTGGAGGCACTAGGAAGTATTTTTAGAAGCCCGGAATTTTAGTACCCAAATATTTTTAAGCGGGAGAAAATGTCGTTTTTGTCTAGAATTATTGCAAGGTTGGTTTCGTTTTTTTTTAAATACCTTTGTTTGACATTTTTTAAGCGCTTATTAAGCGCTTTTTAAGCTTTAAGCGCCTAAACGTGGATTTATAGGGGAATTTACGCTTAATTCGCGCTTGATAATTAATCCGGACAATTGCAGTTGTTTTTTAAAAAAATTTTTGTAGAGATATGAAATTTCAAAAATTTTTTCAAAATCTAAAAATTTTTCAAAATAATTAAAAAATTTAGATTTATTCAGTTTTTTTAAAAAATTTTGCGTTTATTGAAAATTATTGAAAATTTCGCAGTGTTGATATAAAATTTTTAGGATTTCAGAATTTTCAAACTTTCAACGTTTCTTCAATAATTCTGGATTTTCTGAAAATCATTCGAAAAATCAATTTTTGTCGAAAAATTACCGTTTCGAAAATTTTTTTTTAAAAGGAGCGTTATTTTTCAAAATACTAATCGGCAGGTTATTTGTTTTCCAAAATTTTTTAAATTTGCTCCATTTCGGTGCTCAATTCCAGTCGTCTTATGTTTAGCATTTTTTTCCTTTTTTCGCGCCGGTGATGAATTGTGTTGTTTAAATCTGTAAAATTTACATTGGTTTCAAAAAGTAATAAAATCGGGTCCACACAAATTTAATAGACACCCTGTCTTTAAGGATTTATTTTTAAAAAATTTTCTTCGAAAATTTGCCTGTAATTTTTATAATTACTGTTTCAAAAATGTTTAATAACCCTTTTTTTCTAAATATTTGATACTTTAAGTTGTCCTGTCGGTTATCTAAAAAATTTGAAATGTTTAAAGTTCGCTTTAAAAAATCGATATATATAAGCATTTTTTTTTGGGTCTTTTAAGGCCTAAATTCAATATTTTCGTTTTTTTTTTCAAAATTTTACCATTTCAAAAATTTTCTAAAAATGAGCATTATTTTTCAAAATAGCGAATATCCGACCATTTGGGAAAAAAATGTGAAAAAATTGGAGTACTGTACCTACAGTAATCCTACAGTAACCCGAGATCCGAAATTTGTATGTAATTTTTATAATTACTGTTTCAAACATTTTTAATAACCCGTTTTTTTTAAATTTTTGATACTTACCATGTGTTATCTGAAAAATTAACATTTTTGAAATTCGCTTTAAAAAATCGATATTAATTTTTAGAAAATTTCTGGATTTTTTAAAGCCTAAGGTAATTTTTTTTCGTTTTTTTAAGAACCTCTATTTTCAAAATGTTAATTGAATCATGCGCTTGCCGGAAAAATTAAAATTTTGAAATTTTCTCATTGATATATTATTTTTGGCGAATTTTTCTAGAAAATTATACCGGTTCCAATTTTTTTCATATTTTTGAAAAAATTTTACTGTTTCACAAATTTTTAAAAAATATTTCAACTTTCCAAATATTTCGTTATACCATCCTTTCAACTTTGGGGTATTTTTTGGAATTTTCTGGAATTTTCTAGAATTAATACAATTTTAGTAGAATTTTCTCAAACTTCTTATCAAATTCCAAATTTCTACTCTAAAATCCAAAATCTAATTACTTTTAACCCCCCAATTTTCTTCTCCGCCAATAATCCAACCCAACCTAACCCATTCTAATAATATCCAAATAATTACCTATTCAATTACCTGGCCTATTGAGCTAGTGGGGGGTGCGGCTTTGCTCCCTCCCCCTCTCTGCAAAAATTATCCTCATAAATTAAACTGCATATTTAATGAAGTGTAATAATAATAATAAGTTGTGAGCCTTTCTTTGTTCGGGCTCAAAATGTCCTTCCCCAACTAAAATCAAAATTTCTTAAGCTTTTCCCTCTCATCTAATTATGCGCGAAAACAAAGCAAAACGACACGCAATCCATTTCTTTTTCTTGTCGTTTTTCATGACTTCCCCACTCATTTCGAAATAAATTGAAGTTCATCTCGGGGTTTTTCGTCGTTTTTCGCCGCTTTAAGACCATCTGCTCTAATTCATTTGGCCTTCTTCTGCTTTCTTTTTCGGTGGTTATAAGCGAGGTGAACATTGAACATAAAGCGATTATAATTTTCGAGACGCCAAGACAGATGAGATGAATTTTGTACCAGTCATGCATTTGGTGCTTTGTTTCATTTCTTGATGTAACCTGCTTTTTCACAAAATTTCTCATTTTCGCTTGTACTATGCCTTTCGCGCTTAAGTCACGCTTAACTGACGCTTAACTGACGCTTAATATAAAAATGAGCAAACGCCCGATTTTTTGGTTTTAATTTCTCAGTCTTTTATTTTAAAAAAATATATAAAATTTTTTGTTTATTAGCTAATTTTGAGCGCAATTTGAAAAATTTCATAAATTTGATATAACACCATTTTTCAAATGATTGTGACTTTTTTAAAACTCAACTTATTTTTATGAGTTTTAGTGGAATATAAAGTTGAAAATCTGAAAAATCAAATTTTTAGCATTAAAATGAGCCGAAATTCATGGAAATCTGAAAATTTTCAGAAAAGTTATGACCATTCAAAATTTTTTAGAAAATTGTCATATTTTCAGAGGATCATAACTTTTTCAAATTTATCGGATTTCAATGATTTTTAATGGAATATAAAGCTTAAAATCTAAAATTTCAAAATTTCAGCATTAAAATGAGCCAAAATTTATAAAAATCTGAAAATTTTCAGAAAAGTTAGGAAAAATCCAATATTTCAAGAAAAATGCCATATTTTCAAAGGATCATAACTTTTTTCAAATTTATCGAATTTCAATTGTTTTTAGTGAAATATAAAGCTGAAAATTTGAGATTTCAAAATTTTAGCATTAAAATGAGTCAGAATTCATGAAATACTGAAATTTTTCAGAAAAGTTAGGAAAATTACATAATTTCAAGAAAAATGCCATTTTTCAAATGATCATAACTTTTTTCAAATTAATCGAATTTCAATTGTTTTTAGTGAAATATAAAGCTGAAAATCTGAAAATTTCAATTTTCAGCATTAAAATGTGACAAATTTCATAAAAATCTGAAAATTTTTAGAAATGTTAGGAAAAATCCAATATTACGAAAAAACAATTCCATATTTTCAAATTATCATAACTTTTTTCAAATTTATCGAATTTCAATTGTTTTTAGTGAAATATAAAGCTGAAAATTTGAGATTTCAAAATTTTAGCATTAAAATGAGTCAGAATTCATGAAATACTGAAATTTTTCAGAAAAGTTAGGAAAATTACATAATTTCAAGAAAAATGCCATTTTTCAAATGATCATAACTTTTTTCAAATTAATCGAATTTCAATTGTTTTTAGTGAAATATAAAGCTGAAAATCTGAAAATTTCAATTTTCAGCATTAAAATGTGACAAATTTCATAAAAATCTGAAAATTTTTAGAAATGTTAGGAAAAATCCAATATTACGAAAAAACAATTCCATATTTTCAAATGATCATAACTTTTTTCAATTTCATCGGATTTCGATGATTTTTAGTGAAATATAAAGCTGAAAATCTAAAATTTCATAATTTCTGCATTAAAATGAGCAAAAATTTATGAAAATCGGAAAATTTTCAGAAAAATTAGAGAAATTTGAAAATTGAAAATTATATTAATTTTTTTTGAATTTTTCTAAATTCATTGATATTTAGGACAATATGTAGAAGCCAAGATTCTAGACCTAACTTTCCGCCAACTTGATTTTCCAAAAAAACTACAAAAAAATCTTATGATCTGAAAATAAATAGCACGTTTTTTGCAGCTTCGAAGACAGCTCCTCCCTCTCGTCCGGCATCTCAGACAACATCGAATTCGACGACATTTCTACGTCGGACCTTTCAGGAGTGTAAGTTGTTCCTTGTTTATTTATATATTGGGAGAGAGAGAGACTATTCCTGGAAACTCCAAACAAGACATAAAAGTATTCAATTGCAAAACATTGTTGGCAGCTGTCCCTTCGACCCCCTTTCTTGAGTAATTGACCACCAAAATGAATGTTTATTATAAATAAATGTCCTGCAGTTGACCACTTCTTCTTCTCTTTTTTGGACCCATCCATTTTTGTCCCCCCTCCTTACCCGAATAATTTGTCATTTCCGTAGTATCAAGATACTAGGAGCTTTTTGATTTATTAGGTTTGTGAACGAGCAAAGGGGTGGACGGACTCGGGGGTTTCTTGGTTTTTGGAAAAGGCTCCCAAGATATATTTTTTTGTTAGGAATTAGGCTGAATTTCAGTTTTTTAAAAATTAACTGGAAAATGTGAAAAAATTAACCGGAAAATGTGAAAAAAGTTTAAAATTTGAAATTTTCAAAAAATTTTCAAGTTACAACTTTTTTAAAACATTATTCAATTTTCATGACTTTTACATTATTTTAAAGCTGAAAATCTGAAAATTCAAATGTTTGCCTTTAAAATAAGCCAACAGTTAAAAAATTTCATCAAGAATGCGAAAAGTTATACGCTGTTGAAAATTTTGAATTCTGAGCGAAATTCCAAATTGTCAAGGGCTCATATTTTTTCCAAATTTTCTAAACTTTTAAGGTTTTCACATTATTCGAAAGCTGTAAATGAAAATATAAAATGTCAGCTTTAAAATGAACCATAAATTGTAAAATTCCGTAAATATTTAGAAAAGTTATACCCGCCTGAAGTTTCCGAAATCATATGAAATGTCGGCATTTTCAAGTTCATATAGCTTTTCTCCATCAATTTTTTTCACAGTTTTTGAAATTTTCATGGATTTGACGCTAATCATCTGAAAGTATAAAATTTTATCTTTAAAATAAGCCATGATTTGTAAAATTCCGTTAAGATTTCGAAAAGTTATTCCCCGTTGAAAATCTTGAATTTTGATTGATATTCGAAATTGTCAAGGCGTCATTGTTTCCAAAATCTCTAAACTTTAAAGGTTTTCACAAAATTTGAAAACGATAAATCTGAAAATTTAATATTTCAGCTTTAAAATAAGCCATAATTTGTAAAATTCCGTTAAGATTTCGAAAAGTTATACCTCATTGAATTCCAAACATTATTTTAGAAAATGAAAATGTTCTTTTTTTTATAAGTTTCCTCTAAGTTTCAAATTCTTATAGTTTTTAGACAATTTTAAAGCTAAAAATCTGAAAATACCAAATTTCAGCTTAAAAATAAGCCATAATTTATAAAATTCCGAAAAGTTGTACCACCTTGAAAATGCAGAAATCCAATATCGAAAATTTTGAGTTCTTAAAACTCTCTTTGAAATATTTAAATTATCATGGAATACATGGCTTTAATGCTGAAAATCTGGAAATATAGGTTTTTAGCTTCAAAATAAGCTGCAATTTGCAATATTCGGTTGAGATTTCGAAAAGTTATACCCGTTTGAAAAACCAGTTTTTCAAAAAATTGTCTTTTTTTTTCAAATTTTCAAAAAATCTCAAAAAATTCCAGTGACATGACAACAGTGGCCAAACACTCGGACTACTCACACTTCGTCAGACCGTCCACAAAATCACGGTCCGTTTCGTCACACCGTCCGTCACAGAACATCGAGTCACGGTCGAGAACAATGATGGAACAGGAGAATGTTCACAAATTGCTGTCACAGTGTCGGACAAGTCAGAGAGGTCTTGGAGCGGCGACGACACAGCCTCAATATTCGCTGAAATCACCCGGATACGCTACATTCCAGCAACAGCATTTGACAGTTTCAGCGGATAAGGACACGATGTCGATGCATTCGCAGACGGCGAGACGGCCGTCGAGTTCCGCGTCGCATAAACCTGTTTATGGTGGTGAGATTTTGAATTTTGAACATTATTCTGGAAATATAATTTTTCAGCTTTAAAATGAGCCAAAAATTAACAAAATCTTTGGAATATTTTTAGAGTTATAGCGTTTTTAAAACTCTTTAGAGAAATCGCTGAAAAATTTTATGAATCTTGGTTTTTCTCAATTTTCATTGCTTTTTGTAATTTAATGAGCTTGTTAATACACACCATCTGAAAAATCAGAAATTTAGCTTTAAAATAAGATAAAAATTATAGAAATCCATACTAATCTTGAAAAGTTATAGCATTTTGAAAATGCTGAAATTTCCTGAAAATGTTATCTATTTTCAAATTCTTACAACTTTCCTCAAATTTTGCCTATTTTTATGATTTTAACCTCATTTTGAAGCTAAACATATGAAAATTCGAGATTTCTGCTTCAAAATGAACTAAAAGCTGTTGAAATCTATAATAATCTCGAAAAGTTACAGGTTTTTGAAAACTCTGAAAATCCACAAAAATTTCGACAAATTTTTGAAATGCTTATAACTTTTCTCAATATTTTCCAATTTTCATGGTTTTCACCTTATTTTGAAGCTGAAAATCTGAAAATTCAGAATATTAGCTTTAAAATATGCTAAATGACATTAAAATCTGAAAATTTTGAGTTGAGTTGTGACCATTTGAAATTATTTTCAAAAAATAATTTTTTCACATAAATTTTCAAATAGTCACAACTTAATTCAACATTTTTCAATTTTTGTGATATTTAGTGTTCTGGAAAGCTGGAAATCTGAATTTTCAGAATTTCAGCTTTAAAATGAGCCAAAAATTGTAGAAATCGATACTAATCCTGCTAAATGACAGCCTTTACAATTTTTGTGGAGTGGAAAAAAGATTTTTTTTAGAATGATTATAACTTTTCTCAGTATTCTCAGAATTTCAAGTTCTTGACATCATTTCAAAGCTAAAGGCCTGCTCTATCAGAAAACAGGTCTAAAACATTTACTTTCAGGCTCTGGATTCCACTCACTTGATCGAAAATGTCACCTTCAAGAATTCTCAACAGATCATAGAATGGCGGCACTTCTATCACCTAGAAGGGTACCAAATCCACCAGGTAGATTTTAGGATTTAAGAAAAATCAATAATTCACTTCTCTAATCGCTTCCTATCCCTATGTTCAATAACTTTCGCAAAAGTCTACAGCTTCCCTTATTTCACAGCTAACCAACAAAAATCTATATCGCTTTCTAATCCTACAGCTTGTCCAAGTTCACTTTCATCATCGGGAATGTCAAGATCAATGATTCTATTGGAATCATTGTCACCTCGATCATCTCCACGTCGGGCTCATCACACCGCACAACACCAGATGGAACAGCCCAATGGTACCAGAAGGTCACATTCACCGAGAGCACCTTCATCTGCTAGATATCCACTATCTCTTGCAGCGTCACCGGCACATAAGGGTATTTTTAGAACGCTTTTTTTTCTTTGCTTTTTTGGGTTTTTTTTCGCGGGAAATTTGTGCACTTTACTAATAAAAAAATCTGGAAAAATTTTTTTGTTTGTACGACACTACGCAATTACACAATAGCCTACGGTTTAGTGTTGTTGCGGTATATTTTCAAATTATCATAACTTTTTTCAATCTCAACCGATTTTGATGATTTTTAGTGGAATAAAAAGCTGAAATGCTATATTTTAAGGTAATATATAAAGAAGCTAAATTTAGAAAATTCTGGAAACTTTCGAGGTTTCTGAAAACTGACTTTTTTGGCTAAATTTTCTAATAATCATAACTTTATTGAATTTAGCTGATTTCATTGATTTTTTGGAAATAAGTTCCAAATTAACCTTTATTTCAAAAATTCTCATTTTCGCGTCTTTTGCGGGTATCTCGCTTAAGTCACGCTTAACTCACGCCTATCATGAAACTGCGCAAAAACGGCAGATTTTTTGAGAAAATGACATTTTTCAAATGATCGTAACTTTTTTCAAATTCGCCGGATTTCAGTGATTTTTAGTGGAATATAAAGCTGAAAATGTGAAATTTCAAGATTTTTAACATTCAAAAAGGAAACATTTATGGAAATATGGAAAAAATTTCAGAAAAGTTATGACTATTTGAAATTTCTAGAAAAATGCCATTTTTCAAACTGGCGTATCTTTTTTCAAACTCAACCGATTTTTATGATTTTTAGTGAAATAGAAAGCTGAAAATCTGCTTTTTCACGTTTTCGGCATTAAAATGAGACAAGGCTTATGAAAATCTCAAAATTTTCAGAAAAATTAGAGACATTTTGAAAATTCTAAAATTTTTTAAATTATTATAACTCTCCCTAAAATCGATTAATTTTTATGAAATTTAAAGCATTCGAAAGCTTTAAGAAATAAAATCGCAATTTCATAACTTACTAAATACGGAACTCCAAAAATACCCAAATTTCCAGTTCGAACGACAGGCTATGGTGATGCCTTCCAACTCTATCGGCTATCAGATGACCCGATTTCATCGCAAAAAGCAAGATCTGAAATGGGCTCACAATTGTCATTGGCAAGTACAACGGCGTACGCATCGGTAAGTGAAAAAGTGTCACCTTGCCTTTAACTTATTCTGACAAAAAAAAACAATTTTCAGCTAAGCGAAAAATATGAAAGCGCAATTCGGGGAATGACGAGAGAATTAGAAGGACAACGAAGTACGGTGGACAATTTGAAGCGAAAACAGGAGAATTATGGGATGTTGCACGAGATGTTCGAGCAAAAGCTGAGAAAATTGACACAACATATTGAGCGGTCGAATTTGAAGGCGGAAGAGGCGATGAAATTCAAACAGGACATTGCTCATTTGAGAGAGATTTCGGCACATATGGCCGCCAATTCGCCGCATATTAAGGTGAGGGGTTTTATTTTAATTCAATTTAAATTAAAAATTTTGTTTTTACTCGACTTTAATAATAAATTCAATGTTGAATGTCTGCATCTTTCATTTTTTCAAAAAATTTTAGAAACTGTAAAATTTTTGAGAAAAAAATTAAAAAAAATTTTTTTTTTCGAATTTTCATCTTTCGTTACCATTTCTGAAAATTTTCCGATAATCGTGATCTCTAGCTTATTTCGATCCTTAAATCTAGCATTTTCAGATTTTCAGCTTTAAAATACTGAAAATCTTATAAAAAACTGTATATTTTGAAAAAAGTGATGCCAATTTAAAATTTTTCAAAAAAAACATTTTTTGCATTTTCAAACGGTCGTATCTTTTCTAAAAATTATCAGATTTTTGTAAATTTTAACATTTTAAAAAGTTGAAAACTTGAGTTTTCAAATTTATAGCATTTTGGCACTAGAATTTCATCTTACAAACCCGAAATTTAAAAAAAAGTAAAGTATTTTGAAATTTTTCGAAAAATTACCGATTTTCAAATGGTCGTATCTTTTCCGAAAATTATCAGATTTTTGTAATTCTTAGCATATTTAAAAGCTGAAAATTGGACTTTCAAATTTATAGTGATTTGGAACTAGCATTTCATCTTACAAACCCGAAATGTTAAAAAAGTTAGAGGTTTTTGAAATTTTTCGAAAAATTACCAATTTTCAAATAGTCGTAACTTTTCTATAAATTATCAGATTTTTATAAATTTTGGCTTTTTTTGGAAGCTCAAATTTTTAGTTTGTAGGATTTGTAATAAATAGTATTAAAATTTTATAAACCTCGGCGGAATTTTTAAAAATTAATAGACTCCTGTAAATTAGGTGCAACAATTGACCAATTTTCAAATGGTCATAACTTATTCCCAAATTTTCAGACTTTCGTGAAATTCAGCTCATTTGAAAGTTGAAACTTTATATTTTTAGGATTTCTGCTAATAGTTACTTGAAATTTTAAAAAAAATGCTGCTATTTGAATTAAGGGATGCCTTCCTGAAAATTAGGGGAAAAATAAATATCAATTTTAAAATTTTCATAACTTTTCTAAAAATTATCGGATTTTCACAAGTTCTGGCTTATTTTGAAGCCCATAATTTGAATTTTTAAAATTTCAGCTTATCGATCTCAGAAATTCTTAAAAAATCAGGCGATTTTGAGAAAAAGGTACACCAACCTGAATAATAGGGCAACACTTGATTAATTTTAAAATGATCATAATCAGAGCAATTATTTTCATATTTTAATGTTTTTTGGTTTTTTGAAAAGCTGAAATTTAATTGTTTTATATTTTTGCTTAATCTTACCAAAAAGGCACTTGAAACCTTGTCAAAATAACAAAAAACTAATGACCACTTTTAAAAATAAGTCCGAAATTGATTCATTTTCAAATGACCCTCACTTTTCGAAAAATTCTCCAATTCTCATAATTTTTGTCTCATTTGAAAGCTGATTTAAAATTCTAAATTAATTCCAGGACGGAGCAGGTGAACTCCTCCGACAACCATCCCTCGAATCAGTGGCCTCACATCGTTCCTCAATGTCATCCTCGTCAAAGAGTAGCAAGCAAGAGAAAATGAGTTTGAACTCGTTCGGAAAACCCAAAAAGAGCTGGGTGAGTGCCTTTTTTTTTAATTAAAAATAATAATAAAAGAAAAATATATTTCTAGGCTTTATCAGTTGATTCACAGGTTTGTTTTGTAATTGTAGTACTTGTGATAGTGGTCTTAAAGACAGGGTGTCACTGTGTAAAGATAATATTTCTCTTTCAGATCCGTTCAAGTTTGTCAAAATTCACGAAAAAGAAGGGAGCAAAGTCAGAAATCCTGGAAAATGCTCCAACAGCTGTTGATGACGTCCTGGAACTTCGACAAGAGTTGAGACAGAGGGATACGGTATTGACGGAAGTGAGACTGGATGCGCTGGATCGAGCAAGAGAAGTGGATGTGCTTAAAGAGGCAGTGCATAAATTAAAGCATGAAAATAAGCAGTTGAAGAAGAAGGTTGATCAATTGACAAATATTGGACCATCAAGGGCTTCAAGTCAAGCTTCATTACCATTTGCAACCAATATTTATGATGAGGAGCCGGTTTATGATGCGGCGTGCACTAGTTCGAACAGCTCTGGAAGTAAACGTAAGTTCGTTTAGACCCTTTTTGCTCCCAGGACCCCAAATAATCAATAATTTCTAGGCTCATCCGGCTGCAATTCCATTAAAGTGACGGTGAATGTAGACCTGACTGGAGAAATCTCATCGATTGTCAATCCTGACAACGAGATAATTGTTGGATACTTGGCAATGCCGACCAATCAATCGACTTGGACCGAAATTGATACAACGATTTTGAGTCTTTTTGAGGTATTTTACTAAGTATTAGTGATTTTGAAAATCAAATTTTGTCTTTTAAAAATTTTTCGAAATCGTAAAATTTTAAAAATTATCGTTAAATAATCGAGTTTTCCAAAATTATTCTAACTTTTTTCAAAATCGACCAATTTTTCTGAAACTTTCAGTTTTTTAAAGCTGAAAATCTGAAGATTCTATATGTAAGGATCAAAACAAATTAAGAAGCAGAAATATCTAAAAATATTCAGTAAAAAACACTAGAAATTTATGTTTTTGAAAATTTTTATTAATTTTAATTTTTAAGAGCTCAGAACTTTTTTCAAAATAGACCGATTTTTGTGAAATTTACAGTATTTTAAAGCTGAAAATCGGAAAATTCAAGATTTTAGAATAAGAGTAAGCGAGGAATCACGATTATATGAAAATGTTCAGAAATGGTAAAAAAGTGAAAATTCGACAAAATTCATTTTTGACAAATTTCAAATTGGCATAACTTTGCTCAAAACAGACCGATTTTTATAAAAATTTTAGTATTTTGAAGCTGAAAATTTGAAAATTCGAGATTTTAGGATTACAATAAACTGGAAATCACGATTATATGAAAAATTTCAGAAATGGTAATGAAAGTTGAAAATTCGATAAAATTCATTTTGACAAATTTTAAATCGCCATAACTTTTTTCAAAATGCACCAATTTTTATGAAATTTTCAGTATTTTAAAGGTGAAAATCTGAAAATTCTAGATTTTAGGATCACAAAAAGCTAGAGATCACGATTACCTGAAAATTTTCATAAAAAGCTATTATTTTTTGAAGATATCAATTTTTGAATTAATGTTTTAAGAGATCATATCTTTTCTCAACCTTTACCGATTTTCATGAAACTTTTAGCATTTTGAAGCTGAAAATCTGAAAATTCAAAATTTTAAAATCATAATACGCTCGAGGTCACAATTATATGAAAATTTTCCGAAGTAGTAACGATAGTTGAAAATTCGAAAAAATTCATTTTTGACACATTTTAAATTGGTATAACTTTTTTCAAAATATACCGATTTTTCTGAAATTGTTTGCATTTTAAAGCTGAAAATCTAAAAATTCAAGATTTGAAGTTCACAAAAGGATAAAAAAAATAAAAATCTAGGAATTGTTCATAAAAACCCGCCAAATTTTCAAAAGGATCCATCCATTTTGAACCCTTTTAAAAGGATCCATCCACAAGCCCCCACATTTTCCAGAACTATCTCCATCGCATCGACATCGAAAACCAAATCGACATCAATCCATCGGACGCAATTCTCGGTTATCAAATCGGCGATGTCCGCAGATTCTTAAACGAAAAAATCCACCCCCTAAAACCGCCATTCGACGTAATCCAGCCAACAACAACCATCCGAATGTTCATGAACGGAGCGGTTCAAAATCGAGTGGATTCCCTCGTCCTCGACACCCTATTACCACGTCAGATGATCCTTCAATTGGTGAAATATGTGACCACCCAGCGGAGATTGGTGCTCGCCGGCGCTGCTGGAATCGGAAAATCGAAATTGGCCAAATCGTTGGCGGTCTACGTTTCGATGAAGAATCAATTAAGTTCGGATGATATTATAGATGTTAAAATACCTGATGAAGGAACTGAGGAGCTTTTAAAAGTGGAACGACATCTTGAGAAAATCCTCCAATCCAAAAAATCGTGCATTATACTTTTGGACAATATTCCAAAGAATCGTGTAGCATTTGTTGGATCACTGTTTGGGAATCTATCTTTGAAAAATGATGGTAAGCCTTCCTTGTATACCTTTTATGTAATCCATAATCCATTATTGTTTCAGAAGGCCCATTTGTCATCTGCACTGTCAATCGCTACAAAATCCCGGAAATGAATTTCAATCAAAATTTCAAGATGTTCCTTTTGACGAATCGAATGGAAGGTGTCAATGGATTTATGCTCCGATTCTTGAGGCGACGAATCATTGAAGCCGAGTATCGGCAGTTGAGGCAGACGCCGTCTGAAATGGTGCAGATTATTCAGTTTTTGCCCATTGTTTTGCAGGTTGGTGACCGTTTTTTTTAAATCAAAAAACTGAAAAAATTGAAATTTCCAACGACACTACGCAATTACGAGAGAGCCTATAGTTTAACATTATTATATATTTTCAAATGATCGTAACTTTTTTCATACTCAACGAATTTCGATGATTTTTAGTGAGATAGGAAGCTGAAATTCTAGTATTCCAGATTGTATCTTTTTTTTTCAAAAACCGCTATTTTCTACGACACTCCGCAATTACGTTTTAGCCTAGGGTTTAGCAGCATTACTACATTTTCAAATTAATATAACTTTACTGGAAATCGCGTGGATTCCCTCGTCCTCGACACCCTATTACCACGTCAAATGATCTTACAATTGGTGAAATATGTGACCACCCAGCGGAGATTGGTGCTCGCCGGCGCTGCTGGAATCGGAAAATCGAAATTGGCCAATTTTCATATTTTTGGGCTCATTTGAACTAGGAGATATTGATTTTTTGGAATTTTAGCATTTCAAGCATCTATTTTTTGAAATTCCATGTGAAAATTGAAGAAATTAACAGTCATTTTCGGAAAAAAAAATGTTTTTTGCCCATTTTCAAATTATCATAATTTCTCTGAAAATGTTCAGATATTCATCGTTTTTAGCACATTTAAGCTAGAAAGTCTTGAATTTTCTGAATATAACCATATTAAGCATCGAATTTCTGAAATTCCACATGAAAATCGAAGAAATTAACAGTCATTTTCAAAAATTTTCAAAAAAATACACTTTTTCAAATGATCATAAGTTTTTCGAAAATTTTCAGAATCTCATGATTTTTAGTTCATTTGAACCAGAAAAGCTTTATTTTTTCGAATTTTGGCACGCTTGGCACCTATATTCTGATATTCTATATGAAAATCGAAAAAATTAATAGTAACCATCGAAAATGTTTTTAAAAATTGCAAATTTAAAAATTCTCATAATTTCTCTGGAAATTTTTAGATTTCAATTTATTAAAGCTCATTTGAACAAGAAATTCTTGAATGTTTGGAATTTTAGCAGGATTAACCACTTAAGTTTTAAAATTCCACATGAAAATCAAAGAAATTAACAGTCACTTTCCAAATTTTTCAAAAATTGCACATTTTCAAACGAGCATAATTTTTTAGAACATTTTCAGATTTTCATATTTTCTAGCTCGTTGGAACCAGAAAATCGTAATTTTGATGAATTTCTGCATGACAAATATGTATTTTTTGA
Source organism: Caenorhabditis virilis (assembly GCA_964036255.1). Lineage (NCBI taxonomy): Eukaryota > Metazoa > Nematoda > Chromadorea > Rhabditida > Rhabditidae > Caenorhabditis > Caenorhabditis virilis. Next base: position 17,139,748 of record OZ038416.1, read on the forward strand.
AATTTCGGGTGAAAATCAAAGAAATTAACAGTTACTTTCGAAATTTTTCAAAACATTGCCCATTTTCAAATGAATATAATGTCTTTGAAAATTTTCAGATTTTCATATTTTTGTGCTCATTTGAACCAAAAAGTCTTGAATTTTCTGAATTTCAGCACGTCTAACATTTATTTTCTGAAATTCCATGCGAAAATCGACGAATTAAACTACCACGTTCAAAATTTTCAAAAAATTACACATTTTCAAAAGATCATAATTTTTTCAAAAATTGTCAGAATCTCATGATTTTTAGCTCATTGGAAACAGAATACATACCTTGATTTCTCGAAAAGTTGTAATTTCAATTTTCAGTCGGTCAATCAATTCCTCGAAAAAACCAATTCAGTCGAAGTCTCAATAGGCCCCCGAGTTTTCCTCCAATGCCCATTTTCCATCGAAGAATCCCGGAAATGGTTTGTACACCTTTGGAACATTAATCTGATACCTTATATGGAAAAAGCAGCAAGAGAAGGTTTTGTCGGAAATTCACGAGTTCTCTCAAAAAATCCGTTATTTAATTTTCAGGAAAGAAAATGTTCGGAAGATGCACAACTTTCGATGATCCAACCGATCAAATCTGCGAGAAATGGCCATGGATGGACGGCGCAAATCCAGAGGATATTCTAAAGAAACTTTCGCTTCAAGACCTTGCTCCAACGCCGTCGAAATTGCAGTTCAATCCGTTGGAATCATTGATCCAATTGCATTGCACAAAGAGTTCGGCAATTGATAATATTTGAGACGTTTTTTCCTAAAAAAAATCAATTTTCTCTCTCGAGATAAAAGTAGTGAAAAGAAGACTTGAATCTTCTGAACCGGTAAATAATAAAATGTACCTAGTCCATGTCCCAATCCCCCCCCCCCCCCGTAATTTTAATTGTTTTGTCTTGCCCGGGTTTTTAAAAATGAAAAAAAAACACATAGAAAAAGTTCTTTCCGAATTTATTACAGATTTTTATTTTCAGGCTTTGGTTTGTTTTTATGTAAAAATTATTATTTAAATAAATATTTGAAAATTTTTCTTCTTCTTTTTTTTTAATTTTAGGATTTCTTAAAATCTGAAAATTGGTCATAACTTTTTTCAAAATTTTCAGATTTTTATGATTGTTAGTGTTTTGAAAAGCTGAAAATCTGAAAATTCAGAAATACAGCTTCTAAAAATGCTAAAAACAATCGAAATCTGAAAATATTGAGGTAAGTTGTGAAAGTTTTAAATTTCAATAAAATCGACTTTTTCAAGTGATCATAAATTTTCTGATCATTTTCAGATTTTTATGATTTTTAGTGTTTTAAAAATCTGAAAACGTAGAATTTCAGCTTCCAAATGTGCTAAAAATTATCAAAATCTGAAAATGTTGAGGTGAGTTGTGAAAGTTTTAAATTTCAATAAAATCGATTGTTATGAGATTTTCAACTGCTCATAACTTTTTTCAATATTTTCAGATTATTATGATTTTTAGTGTTTTGAAAAGCTGGAAATCAGAAAATTTAGAATTTCAGCTTCAAAATTTGCTAAAAATCATCAAAATCTGAAAATTTTGAGGTCAGTTGTGAAAGTTTTAAGTTGCAATTAAAACACGATTTTTATGAAATTTTCAACTGGTCATAACTTTTTTCAAAATTTTCAGATTTTTATGATTTAAACTGTTCTGGAAAGCTGAAAACAGGAAAATATAGACGATGACGGTATTATTAGCCAAAAAACGTGAAAATCTCAAAAAATTTCGATTAAAAAACTTTTAATTGAAAATTTAATTTTTAAAATTTTCATATTTTTCTACTCAAGATTTTCAGATTTTTATGGAAATTAGTGTTTAAAAAGCTGAACATCTGAAAATATAGAAAATCAGCTTCCAACTGTGCAAAAAACCATCAAAATCTAAAAATTTTGACGTAAATTGTGAAAATTTTAATTTTCAATTAAAACCCGGTTTTTATGACATTTTCAACTGGTCATAACTTTTCTCAAAGTTTTCAGATTTTTATGATTTTTAGTGTTTTAAAATGCTGAAAATCTAGAAATTCAGAATATTAAAGTAAATTTTAGCGGAGGTCGGCGAAAATCTGAAATTTTTTGGAAAACAATGGAGTTTGTTTCAAAATTTCAAAATTTTTCACATGTTTTCATTTTTTTTTAATTTTTTTTTGTGTTCAAAAATTTAAACATTTCTGGAAAAAACCTAGGCTTCGAATTTAATTTAAAAATTTTTTTAAATCGACGTTTTCAAAAAAACACTTTCAGATTTTTAAAGACAGTATCCCATTAAATTTGTATTCTAATATTACGCAATGATTTTTGCGGTTCATACTAATTATATTTATGCAATTTTTTTGGAAATTACTTTTTTGCAAGTATTTCCGCGGTGAATAAGTCAATCAATCAAAAATTTGTACCAATTACACCATTTTTTCCCATTTCCAGTGGTGTTACCTATTGTTATCCTTTCTGACATTCCCAGAGGAATACTTCTACACATTTCCCCGTCGTGCAGGAACGCTTGAAGGCGTGGTTAGTACTGCGCGCGAAAATCTTTGAAGAAAAAAATAGTGTGCAAATTAGAGAGGTGAAAGGAAATGACAGTTTTCATGGCTCATCCAAATCATTCTACAAGTTAGTCTACTTCGTTTACACCGCATATTCTTTCCCTTTTATTTATTTATTTGTTTTTCAATAATTCCATTATTTCCATTAATTCTCAGATCTCTAATCATCATGTCAGCGCTCAGCTACTCCAGATCTGATGACGAAAAATGCTACACCGACAATAAAGGGTATTTTTTTTTGTTAATTTTGTCCCTAGAAATATCCTATTTTTTTTATTTTAAACTACTAAGCTCTTTGTCATTGATTTCCTACCGATTTCCAGCATTCTAGAATAATGAAAATCTGAAATATTTGGAAAAACGCTGTATTTTGTGATAAGCTTAAATTTCATTTTTTATCAGAGCAAATAAGTACTCAAAATTTTTCAGAATTTTATTAGTTTTCGCAAATTTGGAAGCTGATATTCTGAATTTTCAGAATTTTAGCTTTTCAAGACACTAAAAAACATGAAAATCTGAATATGTTGAACAAAGTTGTGACTATTTGAAAATTTTATAAAAATTAGCGAGTTTTCAAAAAATTTTAATTGATCTGAACTCAACTCAAAATTTTATGATTTTTATGATTTTCAGCACATTCTGAAGATTAAATTCTGAATTCTCAGGCTTTTAGCTTTTCAGAACACCGAAACTCAAAAAAAAGCTAAAAAATTTGAATAAACTTGTGACTATTTAGAAACGAGCATTTTGTTTAAATTTCAATTGGTCACAACTTACCTCAAAATTATCAGCTTTTCATGAGTTTTGGCACATTCTGAAGCTGAAATTCTGAATTTTCAGGTTTTTAGCTTTAAGATGATGGGAAATTCATGAAAATTGTGAATTTTTAAATAAAGTTGTAGGTATTTAAAAATGTTATAAATTGAGTGTTATTTTAAATTTCAATAGGTCACAATTTAACGCAAAATTATCAGATTTCTATGAATTTCAGTACATTCTGAAGCTGAAATTCTGAATTTTCAGATGTTTAGCTTTCCAGAACGCTAAAAATCAAGAACATCTGAAAAATTTGAACAAAGTTGTGACTATTTGAAAATGTTATAAAAAAGTGTTTTTTTTTAAATTTCAATTCGTCACAACTTACCTCAAAATTTTCAGATTTTTATTTAGCACAATCTGAAGCTGAAATTCTGAATTTTCAGCTTTTCAAAACACCAAACTCAAAAAAATCTGAAAATTTAGAAAAAAAGTTATGATTACTTGAAGTTTCACAAAAAAAACGTTTCAGTGATATTTTTTGGTTTTCAGCTTAAATGTTCAAGTTTTTAAAAATTGTGGGATTCCGGAAATAACCTTAAATTTCAGTATTCCTAACATTTTCAAAATTAAACCAAAATTCCAGAATGAAATCCGAATGCTGTCAGACTCCAGCAACAACCCCATCGGAAAAGGATAGAACAATTGAAAGTAAGTTAAAACATTTTAAAGTTTCTATCAAAAACCTGTCGTTCTCAGAATTGATCGAAGAACGAAATGAGTTCAAGGAAGCTTTAACCAATCAGCTAAAAATGGTAAAAGAGCTCAAGGAAAAACTAGTCTTGAGTGAAAAATTGAACAAGGAAAAGGACGCAAATATCAAGGAGTTGAACAAAATTCAAGGAAAAGCTGGATGTCTGGATTTTCTCGGAGAAATGGTGGTGTGCTCAGGATGCTCATTTTTGGATAATGAGAAAAGGTAAATATTTTTGACCGAGTTTAAAACCAGTCCCTTTACCCTTTACTGGACAAAAATGGTGATTTCACTCATACAAAATGTTGTATTTCAGATTCTCAGTTTGTCAAACATGCACCAAAGAGCACACAAACCTCGACGTCTCAAATTGCGAAGCTCTTTCGGAAAAAAATCTCAAACTCTTCGCAGTTTGTGATAAATGCACACTTGAGCATCATTTTGGACATGAACTTGTGGATTATTATCCAGTTTTGGTAATTACAACATTTGTTTAAAATTCCAAAAATGCTCCATTTTTGCAGGCATCCATTAACCATCGGGCTCAAGTCGTGGATACAAGTATCACGCTTTCAAAATTGGACAAAGTGTCGGAGAAAATTCAAGAGAACATGGATGATTTAAAGGATATGATCGAACAAGATGCTAAACAGGTGGCGAATGAAATGACGGAAGAATTGAAAGAGGCAACATCGAGTAATGCGCAAAAAGAGACGAGTCATAGGATTAAAGAATGTTATGATACGGTAGGTCTAAAGTTGGGGAGTATTCAAAAAGAAAATTTCATTACAGATCCTAGAAAAATGCGAAATTTTTGCTGAAAAAATCGATGAACTTTTCTACGACATTGACGCAATGTTGATCGAGTTGAAAAATGGCCCAGAAACGGAAGATTCGGATTTTGAACTTGTTCCGGATATGTCGAAGGCTATTGAATGTGATATTGGGGTCGAATGGGATGTTGATGGAGATGAAGAGGATTCTGATGAAGAGGATTCTGAGACCGGGGATGAAGGATCGGATTCTGAAGACGACGATTCTGAAGACGAAGATGAAGAAGACGACGATAAAGAAGATAAAGAAGAAGAAGAGACCAGTTCATTGTTTGAACAGATTCGTAACTTTTTTTAAACTGTAACATTTTTTTCATTTTCTAATAAATTCCCTTTTTTTCATTAGATTTCAAGCAAACGTTTTCAGAAATTCAGTATTTTGAAAAACTAAAAAATCGTTTCAAAAAGTTAAAAACCTCAATTTCCAATTTTATGAAAATTCGAGCAGTTTGTTTTGAGTCTGGCTCAAGATGAATCCCTTCAAAATACGACACACTGATTCACCCTGTTACTCTGTCTTTAAGAATTTTTGCAAGAACTCGTTCTACGAAAATCAATTTCACGATTTTCTACAATCGTGTAAAAATGTGGTACAAGGTAATGTTTTTTGAGACTTTACTTGGGAAGTACCTGAAGCGTTACTTGCTTTTTTACGACACTCCGCAATTAGATGCAGTCTAGAGTTTAGCAGCATAGTAATGGTGACCTTTTTTTTAGCAAAAAACTAAAAAAAATTGAAATTCCCAACGACACTACGAAATTACGCAAGAGCCTATAGTTTAACAGTGTTATTATATATTTTCAAATGATCCTAACTTTTTTCATACTCAACGAATTTGGATGATTTTTAGTGAGATAGGAAGCTGAAATTCTAATATTCCAGAATAATGGATCATTTTTTTTTAACTCAAAAATTGCATTTTTCTACGACACTCCGCAATTACGTTTTAGCCTAGTGTTTAGCAGAATTACTATATTTTCAAATTAATGCAACTTTACTGGAAATTGTCAGATTTTCATATTTTTGGGCTCATTTGAACAAGGAAATCTCGAATTTTCCGAATTTCAGCATTTCAATTATCTAGTTTTTGAAATTCCACGTGAAAATCGAAGAAATTAACAGTCATTTTCGAAAAAAAAATTTTTTTGCCCATTTTCACATTATCAGAATTTCTCTGAACATGTTCAGATATTTATCATTCTCAGCACATTGAAGCCAGAAAATCTTGTATTTTTTTCTGAATTTCAGCACACCAACTATTTAGTTTCTGAAATTACAGATGAAATTCGAAGAAATGAACAGTCATTCGCAAAACTTTTCAAAAAATTACACTTTTTCAAATGATCATAATTTTTTTGAACATTTTCAGAATCTCATGATTTTTAGCTCATTTGAAAGAGAATATTTTATTCCTGAGCAACAGTTTGACCACGATTTTCAAGCTCAAAGTCTGAATATTTAAAAAAAAACCGAACTTTGGAGAGCTGTAATTACAGATACGTAACTTGGCTCAATATTGATCGATTTTGCTCAAATTTGGGAGATAAACTAAGAATTCTCGAAATATGGTCAATTCAAATTTTTATCGGGAAACCTTGAGATTGAGCCAAGTTACAACTCTTTAAAGTTTGATTTTTGAATATTTCCAGATTTTGAGCTCAAAAAACTATGCTGAAACCCTTCCTCTTTGAAAACATATATTTTATCAGTGTCAGGTACTTCCCTTGTTAGTTTAAAAATAATCAATAATAATTTCAGAATGTAATATTATTAGAAGTGGCTACGACATTCAATTTTTAATTTCGGATTGTGAGGACTATCTAATTAACGCTTACAAATCAGGGTTTCCCTATTGTATTATGCTTGCTGATATGTTTGAATTATCATGGTTAAAGGTAAAAATATGATTATTTATTAAAGACAATGTCCCATTTAAAGGAGGAAATAGTGAAACAAATGTCAACTAGAGAAATTGAACTTCTTTTGGAGGATCCGAAATTTAGGATGCAACGAAGAATAGAATTTGAAGCGTACTCCAAGATCATAGATGCCGAAAACCCAGAATATATTGATGATGTTTTTAATGAATTCTGTGAGACGATTGAACTATCAAGATGTTTTGTTGTTTAATCAGTGTTTTTTTTCAAAGCCTTTTCAGGGTGTCAATTAAAAAAGGAAGACCTTATCTAAATGGTGAAAATCTTAAGATTCTGTTTTTTAAATAAACCTTTTTTTAAAAGATATTTTGGGGAGTAGCATTTAGCAACAAATATAGATGGAAAAGGAAATATTAATAATTTTTTGAAGATTCCCTCAAATTTTTCCGGAAAATTGATCTAATTACCTTCAACCACCAATTGAATCCCTTTGCTGTGACGTAAGTTTGTAACAAATCAAGCTTCTTAACATTCACAAACTTCTTCAATTCATCTTAATATCTCCCACTTCATAATGATCCACTACTACTCCAAATTTCACATTTGCATCCCTCAGGCGTCCCATTTCAGCACTCACCAATGTCAAAGAATCAATCGAAATTGTTGTTCCCAATATTCTCAACATTCGTCTTCTTTGGCTTGAATTTACTCTCAATTCTTTCCTTATCAAATCCGTTTACAAAATATGAAACAGCCTTCCATTCCTCAACCGCAAAACCATACTCATGTTTCGTGCCATCGTCGATTTTGTAAATTATTGAGAAATCGTTTCTGGAATATATATATATTTTTTAGAAAAATTGATTTTTCAAACATTTTTACCTGGATAATTCAATCATTTTAGCTCTTCCAGGAGGTGCTTCGAACCAATTGATTATCTGACCGTGAGCACATGGATAATCTTGCCCTAAAATTATCCCATATTTTTTAGAAAAATCGATAGTTATTGTACCTTGAAACGATATCCATTTCGACAACAACAGTTTGTTTCATTTCTAATGGTAGACGATTCCAATTCATTTTCATTTCAGTCATTTTTGAATTAATTTAAAATCTGTAAAAAAATAAATAAATCGGCATCAATAAACTAAAGCAATGCACAAGAACAAAATCACCAAACACTGTCAATCAAAAAATAAAACAAATGAGTAGAGCGGGATCATTGGAACAGTGAGAGAGCGAGAGAGAGTCTACCCGAAGAGACGCCGTACATGTACAGCATCTCATAATGCTGACGTTCGCTTTGGCCCATTGCCAAATCATAGCCTTGTCATTTTTTTAAAAACATTTTTCATAATTCGGCTCAAAATTTTCAGAGTTTATGTAAAAAATAGTTTTTTAAAATCCTATCTTAGAATTTTAACTTTTTTCAATGCACTTAATAGTCGATGTCTGAGATTTTAATCTTTAAAGTTCAGAAAAATCAAATTTTCGGCATGATGTCGACTTGGTGTCAACATGAAAAATACTCAAAAATGTGCGTGGAATCCAATCCCGAAGAGATTTTGACTTTATCTTTAAAACTAAAAATTTCGATTTTGGGACAACCCGGATTTTTTTGCACTAGGTCAAAGGGGGCGTGGCCAAATAAACTATGTATTTTTTTTCTAAGAGGGAGGTGGTACCCTCCATGCAAAATATCAAGATCCTAGCTTCACGTTGGTACAACTGTGCCATAGCCAAAAGGCCTGATGTCGAAAATCTGAGACGTGCTTTGAAAAAGTGAAAATCCTATGATAGGATTTTTAAAAAACTATTTTTTACATAAACTCTGAAAATTTTGAGCCGAATTATGAAAAAAGTTTTTTTTTAAATGACAAGGTATGATTTGGCAATCGGCCAAAGCGAACGCCAGAATTATTGGTTTGGCAAACACGCTGCTATTTATGACATGTACGGCGTCTCTTCGGGTAGGCACTCTCTCGCTCTCTCTCACTGTTCCAATGATCCCGCTCTACTCATTTGTTTTTTTTTTGATTGACAGTGTTTGGTGATTTTGTTCTTGTGCATTGCTTCTTGTTTATTGATGACGACTTATTTATTTTCTTTACAGGTTTTAAATAAATTTCAAAAATGACTGAAATCAAAATGAATTGGAATGGTCTACCATTAGAAATGAAACAAACTATTGTTGTCGAAATGGATATCATTTCAAGGTAAATAACTATAGATTTTTCCAAAAAAATTTGGGATAATTTTAGGGCAAGATTATCCATGTGCTCATGGTCAGATAATCAATTGGTTCGAAGCACTCCTGGAAGAGCTAAAAAGATTGAATTATCCAGGTAAAAAATTTTTAAAAAATCAATATTTCTAAAAATATTTATATTCCAGACGTGATTTCTCAATAATTTACAAAATCGACGATGACACGAAAGATGAGTATGGTTTTGCGGTTGAGGAAGGGAAGAATCGTAGTTCGGTGGTTTCGTATTTTTGTAAATCTAAAAACGGATTTGATAAGGAAACAATTGAGAAGGTTTCGAGTCAATTCGAGCCAAAGAAGACGATGCTGAAAATGTTGAGAATCCTGGGACCAACAATTTCGATTGATTCTTTGGGATTGGTGAGTGTTGAAGTGGGGACGCCTAACGGACCCCCGAGGGCTCCTAAAAACATTGTCAAAGTTATGACAAACTGTTTAGAATAAAATTATTCTTCGAATTTAATAAAATTCTGATAAATTCCAAAAGAAAAAATTAAAATTCCATAAAAAATATTTTTAAAAATCGAAATTTTAGTAAAAAAATTGTTTTTTTTTGTTTAATTTTTCTTAAAGGAGGCCTAAGGGGAAGAAGCATGTTAAGTCATTCAGACTTATAATTATTTGTATCTACCGTAACCCTATGTTGTAATTTAAATGATTTGATCTACGCGCTGAAAGTTGTATTTCTATTTGTATTATCGTCTACCCGCATTCCCTTTCGCCCTGTTTTTATTCTTCGTTTTTATCTATAGTTTGTGCCTGTAATAAAGCAGTGATAATTAAGCCTTTGTTGCACGACACAACAAATTGGCGATCAGGATTGTTTTTTTCGAACAAAAACCGTGGTTTTTCGACAAAATTTTTGGTTCTTTTTCTTCCTTTTCTCTACTTTTTGTTTCTTGTTTCGTTTTTGTCTGCTTCCGTTTGATTTTGTCAAGCTGGAACATTGTGTTTTTAAAAACACCTGACTGGAACGGCAAGTAAACATTCTTCAAAGTTTTTTTGCACTGTTCATCTCGTGCTGCCCGTTCAACGTGGTTTTGCTGGGAGAACGGTCAAATTAACTTCTCTCTCCAAAGTTTTTTTGCACTGTTAATTTCTCGCTGCCAGATTTTTGGATTTGCGAGGAGAACGGTCAAATTAACTTCTCTCTCCAACGTTTTTTTGCACTGTTAGTTTCTCGCTGCCAGATTTTTGGTTTTGCGGGGAGAACGGTCAAATTAACTCGTCACTCGTCATTGGAAGATGGACTCCACAATGCAAACCTTTCTGGCTCAACAGATCAAGCAACAACAGGACTTCTTCAAGGTCCAACAGGAGCAGTTCATTGCAGCAATGAAATCGGCTCTAGAAGCCAAAGAGACCGGCTCCACTGCCGTGATCAACTCGTTGAGCAATCGCATCCCGTCATTCCATTATGCACCCGACGAAGGTGAAACTTTTGATCGTTGGTTTTGTCGCTTTGAAGACATTCTGAAAATCGATGGAAAAAATTTGGATGATGCCACCAGAACCCGCATAGTTTTGTCGAAACTGGAAGATCGTGAAGCAGAGCAGTATCGCAGCCACATCTTACCAGAAAAACCAGCAGATGTTAAATTTGATGATACGATCAAAAAGCTGAAAGATCTTTTCAGCGAGACGAAGTCACTCGCAAGACTTCGATATGAGCTCTTCAGTGTCAAGTTTGATGGAGGTGATCGCAAAGACTACACCGGTCTTGTCAAGCGTCGTTTCAACGCAGCCAAATGGAACGAAATGACAAGCGATCAAGCAGAATGCCTTCTATGGATTATCGGTCTTCAATCCGCTGAACACTTTGAAATTCGAGTCCGAGCTCTCAAGGAACTCGAAGCAAAACCTGATATCAAATTGACCGAGCTTACTCAGATGCTGGATGAAGTCATGGCACTTCGTAATGATGCAAACTTCATCGGCGGAACTGTCGATATTCATGCCGTCAAAAGTCGACACAATCATCGTAAACCGTCAAGTTATCCCGCGAAGAATCATCATCTGCAAACACCCCCGAAATCCTCACAAACCTCAGCACCACCTTCTCCATGTCCAAAATGTGGTGGTATGCATTGGCGCCGAGACTGCAAGCTCTCCGAAAGCACAGTCTGCCGCAATTGCAATAAATCTGGGCATTTGGCCAAAGTCTGTCGTCAGAATTCGAGTCAAAGAAAGTCAAACAATGCCATATTTATTGCTCAATCTTCAGTCAGAACTGGTAACCGGATCTACAAACACATCAAGATCAACGGAAAAACGGTTCGAATGCAACTTGATACTGGTGCCGAAACCACCGTCCTCAATGTCAAAGATTGGATCGCTCTCAATCGCCCAGTATTGTCGAAACCGAACAACAATCTGTATTCAGTCAACAATACAGAAATTCCCGTCAAAGGAGTATTCACGTGCAATTTCGTTCTGAATGGACATAATGGATCTGGAAATTGTTACGTTACAAACACTACAACATTGCTTGGTATGGATTGGATCAAGCAAGATCCAAATTTGTATAATCTACTGACAAATAGTTCCATCAATGCCATAACATCAAGCAAGCCATATCTCGAGAAACAACGCATGATTATTCAAAATCATCTTCAGACGTCCTTCCCAAACGTCTCCGCTGATGGACTTGGTCGCTGCACCAAAGCCAAAGCTTCTCTACAGCTTAAACCATCAGCTAAACCAACATTTTGCAAGGCCAGACCAGTCCCATTTGCAGTTTTGCCACGAGTAACCGAAGAATTGAATCGTTTGGTTAAACAAGGTGTCATCACACCAACCGATTATTCTGATTTTGCAACTCCTATTGTTGTCGTCGAAAAGAAGAATGGTTCAATTCGGATGTGTGCAGATTATTCAACTGGACTTAACGATTCATTAGAATCGCACCAACATCCGCTCCCAACTGCTGAAGATATATTCACAACCCTGAATGGTGGAAAATACTTCACTCAAATGGACTTGGCTGAAGCATATTTGCAAATTGAAGTTGAAGAGCAGTTCAAGAAAATGCTCACCATCAACACCCATCAAGGATTATATTTCTATAATCGTCTTCCTTTCGGAGTCAAGACAGCACCCGCAATTTTTCAACAAATTGTCGATACAATGATTAGTGGTCTTCCCGGTGTTGCTGCATATATGGATGATATTATTATCAGTGGATCAACCATCGAAGAGCACAACCAACGGCTCAAAGAAGTTTTTCAACGTATCAATGATTATGGTTTTCGCATAAAGCCCGAAAAATGCGCCTTTCTTATGACCGAAATAAAATTTCTTGGATTCATCATCAATGAACTCGGACGTCGTCCCGATCCAATGAAAGTCGCTGCCATCAGCCAAATGCCAGCGCCAACCGATATTTCGAGACTTCGCTCTTTTCTCGGAATGGTACAATTCTACGGTACATTCGTCAAAGATCTTCACAATTTCCGAGCACCTCTGGATGCATTGACGAAAAAGGATACAAAATTCGTTTGGTCCAAAACGTGTCAAACGGCATTCGAAAAGATCAAATCAATCCTTCAGTCTGATTTGCTTCTTACCCATTTCGATCCATCACTTCCTATCGTTGTTGCCGCCGACGCATCAAACTACGGTATCGGAGCCGTTATCACACACCGATTCCCAGATGGATCTGAAAAAGCGATCTTCCATGCAAGTCGCTCCCTCAACGATGCTCAAAAAGGATACAGTCAAATTGAGAAAGAAGGCCTCGGATTAATTTTCGCTGTTGAGAAGTTTCATCGCTACATACACGGTCGAAAATTCCTTCTTCGAACTGATCACAAACCACTCGTTTCGATTTTTGGTTCAAAGAAAGGAATACCCGTCTATAGCGCGAATCGTCTCCAACGTTGGGCTACCATTCTTCTCAACTACGATTTCAAAATCGAATATGTCAATACTTCATCATTTGGACAAGCTGATGCGCTGTCACGCCTCATTGCTACAAATATGAAAAATCTGGAAATTGAAGATCGTGTTATTGCTAGAATTGAATCTGAAGTCGATGCTTCACACTCTGGAATTATTGGAAATCTTCCAATCACAGCAACAGCAATTCGAAATTCCACACTGGCCGATACCACCACATCAGCCGTACTGAAACATGTCAAATCTGGAAATTGGCCCAAATTAGATAAATCTTCACCAATTTGGAACTTCTACAACCGCCGTGAAAGTCTTTCCATCGTCAAAGACACACTGATGTTTAGTCATCGCATTGTCATCCCGTTGCCGCTCCGTCGCAGAGTTTTGAATACACTACACAAAGCTCATCCCGGTACTGAACGGATGAAGAAAATTGCTAGAAGTTATGTTTATTGGCCGTCAATTGACAAAGACATCGAATCTTTGGTCAGGAACTGCAAAAATTGTCAAGCTGCAGCAAAGAATCCTGTCAAAACATGTCTTGAACCATGGCCTACTACATCTGAACCATTTGAACGGATTCACATCGACTACGCCGGTCCAAGCAACGGAATGTATTTCCTCGTCGTTGTCGATTCGTATTCAAAATGGCCCGAAATTCTTCCAACGAGAACTATTTCGTCAACTGCTACTATTGAATTGCTTACTCCGATCTTCGCAAGATTCGGAAATCCGACACTTCTTGTTTCGGATAATGGAACTCAATTCACGTCTTCCCAATTTGCTCAATTCTGCACCTCGAGAGGTATCAAGCATCTCCGTTCGCCACCATTCCATCCACAGAGTAATGGCCAAGCCGAACGTTTCGTTGATACTTTCAAACGTGCTTTGATCAAAATGAGAGGGGAGGAGACAACACAAGAAGCACTTCAAACATTTCTGCAAAGTTATCGTTCAACACCTTGTCAAAGTTCACCAAACCAAAAGTCCCCTGCTGAAAACTTCATTGGTCGAAAATTGAAAACAGTTTTGGATCTGATGCTACCAACCAATTCATCTGAAGATCACAGCCAAGATCAGAAGATGAAGTATCAGTTTGACCGTCACCATGGAGCAAAACATCGAGAGTTCAACAATGGTGAGGCTGTTTTTGTGAAAGATTACCGATCAAAAGCAACGTGGATTCCTGGTACAATCATTCGTCGAAATGGCAAGGTCACCTACATCGTTGAATGTCAAGGAAAGCGCTGGAACCGTCATGCAAATCAGCTGCGTCGCCGTGATCATCCAACTCATGCTTCCCAACTCCTCGACATCTTCGATCTCCCAGCAAAGTTAGTTGCCAACCCGGCGACTAGACCTGCTACAATTTCAGCACCTCTGAGCAGTCCAACAACTGTTCAGAATTCTCAAATTCCAACGCAATTACCTGCAACATTGCCAATGACACAACCACCGACAGCAGTACAAGTTCCCGCAGGAACTTCATCAGTGGCACTTCAACCACCACCAGCTGCGCAAGTCCAAAGACGATCAAGCCGTACGATCAAGCCCGTCGACCGTCTCCAGATGGATCCGAACAAGAAATCATACACCTAATAAGTTCAACGCTTATTCAGGGAGGTGTTAAGTCATTCAGACTTATAATTATTTGTATCTACCGTAACCCTATGTTGTAATTTAAATGATTTGATCTACGCGCTGAAAGTTGTATTTCTATTTGTCAAAGACACACTGATGTTTAGTCATCGCATTGTCATCCCGTTGCCGCTCCGTCGCAGAGTTTTGAATACACTACACAAAGCTCATCCCGGTACTGAACGGATGAAGAAAATTGCTAGAAGTTATGTTTATTGGCCGTCAATTGACAAAGACATCGAATCTTTGGTCAGGAACTGCAAAAATTGTCAAGCTGCAGCAAAGAATCCTGTCAAAACATGTCTTGAACCATGGCCTACTACATCTGAACCATTTGAACGGATTCACATCGACTACGCGGCTGCGTTGAAACGACGCTTGACAAGACCGGTGTAGTCTTTGCGATCACCTCCATCAAACTTGACACTGAAGAGCTCATATCGAAGTCTTGCGAGTGACTTCGTCTCGCTGAAAAGATCTTTCAGCTTTTTGATCGTATCATCAAATTTAACATCTGCTGGTTTTTCTGGTAAGATGTGGCTGCGATACTGCTCTGCTTCACGATCTTCCAGTTGAAACTTGCCCATCTTGGACAAATTTCACTTATATTTGCATATATATCGATATATAAATCCACAAAGTATCTAGAACTTTTTAGTTATTATTATTATAATGATCTTCTTATTTCTCACAACTTTTCTTTTTGTAAAATCCTACCAGCAGGCGTTCACTTTTCCATTTCAATATTCGAATGGTCTGCAAGTTCCGCAACAAGCTTCTGGGGGTTTTTCCAGACTTTTTGGGCAATTTTTTATACCTAAAATTTTAGGAATATATACCCAAAGATTCCCTGAAAATTTTGGAATATCTCAACAACAAAAAAGTTACGAAAATGCTCCTAGACGGTTGCAATTCAATCCAATGGCTCGGATACAGGTACAACCTCCTATGACGTATCATCAAGGTGATTTTTTAGGGGAAATTTAAATTTTAGACGATTTTAAGGCTGAAATCTTAATTTTTCAGATTTTTACAATCATTTTGATAGAAAGTCCACCAAAATTGAAGAATTTTGAGAAAAGTTATGATCATTTGAAAAATCAGGTTTTTCAAGAGCTCACAACTTTTTTCCCTGCTTCGTCAACCATACACTTTGGAAGATGTTACGAACGGACTTGAAGATTTTATTGAAATGTAAGCATTATTTTTATTTTCATTGAAAACATATCCTTTTTTATTTAATTTCATTCATTCAGAAATGAACGATTTCAAGAAGAGTATCAAAATCGTTGGAGAGTCGTGTTCCGAAAAAATGAGACGCAGATCGGTACCGTCGAGTTTTGGTATGATGAGCTCATTTTTCAGACGAAGAATTTGGAAGCTTCAAAGAATTTGGAAGTTTAGAATCGTTGGAATTTTGTTAAATGATGTGAATTTCCCAGTTTAAATTAATTTTCCCCGTTTTTTTGTACATTTTTTGTGAATCACGATTAATTTTTGTTATGAGTACAGTTGTATGAGTACGTTTTTACCGGTAAATTCAGAGAAATGAATTTCAACTAAGAAATGAAATAAAGAATGAGTTTTCAACATTTATTGACATTTTCATTGGATTCAGAAAACTCAAATGAAAAATCTGAAAGCCCCAAAACAAATATGATCAGATTTGCCTAAACTCACAAAATTTTCCGATGTGGTTTCGAATGCTGAAAATTTGAAAAGTCGTACAAAAATCTGACAATTTTGAATAGAGAAGACTAATTGAAAGTTCACAAATATTGGTTTTTATTGAAATTTAACATTTCACCTCAAGATTTTCAGATTTTGAGGATATCTAGCCCGCTTGAAAATTAAAATGTCATATTTTCAGCATCTCAATTCCCGGTGAATTTTAGTGTTATGAAAAGCTAAAATTCAGAATTTTTAGTAAAAAATCTGAAAATTCAGAATTTTAGCTTCTAAATGTTCGAAAAATCATAAAAATCTTAAAATTTTGAGTTGAGTTGTGATCGATTTAAATTCGCGAATTGTTATAACATTTTCAAATAGTCACAACTTTGTTCAAGATTTTCAGATTGTTATGATTTTTAGTGTCCTGAAAAGCTGGAAATCTCAAAATTGAAAATTTCTGCTTTCAGATGTGTTGTGAATCATAAAAATCTGAAAATTTTGAGACGAGTTCCGACCAATTGAAATTTTAAAACACATTTTTTAAAATTTTCAAATAGTCACAACTTTGTTCAACATTTTCAGATTTTTGGGATTTTTAGTGTCCTGAAAAGCTGGAAATCTCTAAATTCAGAATTTTTGCTTCCAAATGTGCTAAAAATCATAAAAATCTGAAAATTTTGAGTGGAATTGTGACCACTTGAAGTTTCAAAAAAATTTATAAAATTTTCAAAGAAGTCACAACTTTGTTCAACATTTTCAGATTTTTATGATTTTTAGTGTCATTAAATGCAAAAATCTGAAAATTCAAAATTTCAACTTTTAAATGTGCTGAAAGCCAGAAAAATCTGAAAATCTTGAGTTGAGTTGTGACCAATTGAAATTTAAAAACACATTTTTATGACGTTTTCAAATAGTCACAACTTTGTTCAACATTTTCAGACTTTTGGGATTTTTAGTGTCCTGAAAAGCTGGAAATCTCAAAATTCAGAATTTCAGCTTTTAGATGTACTGTGAATCATGAAAATCTGAAAATATTGAGTTGAATTATGACCACTTGAAGTTTCAAAAAAAAAAAATTTTTTTTTTCAAAGTAGTCACAACTTTATTCAAAATTTTTATAATTTTGCCATTTTTAGTGCCCTGAAAAGCTAAAATTCTAAAAATTCAGAATATCAGCTTCCAAATATGCAAAAACTCATAAAAATCTGAACATTTTGAGCTTAGTTGTGATCACTTTCTATTAAAAAAAAGCGATACTATATTTCAAACATCGTCACCAATAACAGGAAATCCGAGACAATTCGAAAAACAAACATTGTTACGCAATCCGACGAAAAAAAATGGCTGTGACAGAAAAAAAGGGGGAATCCTTGAAAAAACCTGTAAGAACAGAACAATAGAGAGATGTATATCTTTTTTGCCAACTTGAAACTTGCCCATCTTGGACAAATTTCACTTATATTTGCATATATATCGATATATAAATCCACAAAGTATCTAGAACTTTTTAGTTATTATTATTATAATGATCTTCTTATTTCTCACAACTTTTCTTTTTGTAAAATCCTACCAGCAGGCGTTCACTTTTCCATTTCAATATTCGAATGGTCTGCAAGTTCCGCAACAAGCTTCTGGGGGTTTTTCCAGACTTTTTGGGCAATTTTTTATACCTAAAATTTTAGGAATATATACCCAAAGATTCCCTGAAAATTTTGGAATATCTCAACAACAAAAAAGTTACGAAAATGCTCCTAGACGGTTGCAATTCAATCCAATGGCTCGGATACAGGTACAACCTCCTATGACGTATCATCAAGGTGATTTTTTAGGGGAAATTTAAATTTTAGACGATTTTAAGGCTGAAATCTTAATTTTTCAGATTTTTACAATCATTTTGATAGAAAGTCCACCAAAATTGAAGAATTTTGAGAAAAGTTATGATCATTTGAAAAATCAGGTTTTTCAAGAGCTCACAACTTTTTTCGTATTTTTCCTAAATTTTCAAAATAAACATCATTTTGAAGATAAAATTATAAATTTTCAGATTTTGGCAATCATTTTGATAGAAAATTCACTGAAATTGAAGAATTTTGAGAAAAATTACGATCATTTGAAAAATTTTGAAAGCCCAATTTTCAAGAATCATTTGAAAAATCGGGTTTTTCAAGATCTCATAACTTTTTTCAAAATTCTCGTAAAATCTTAAACTATTCATAATTTTAAAGCTGAAATTATACATTTCCAGATTTTTGCAATCATTTTGATAGAAAAATGACTTAAATTGAAGAAATTTAAGAAAAGTTATGATAATTTGAAAAATCTGGTCTTGAGAACCACGATTTTCAAGAGCTCATCACTTTCTTCAAAATTCTCGTAAAATTTTAAGCTCGCCATCATTTTAAAGCTAAAATTATACATTTTCAGATTTTTCCAATCATTTTGATAGTAAAATCTTTGAAATCGACGAATTTTGAGAAAAACTATGTTAATTTGAAAAATCATGTCTTGAGACCCCCATTTTCAAGACCTCATAACTTTCTTCAAAATTCCCCTAGAATTCTGGATCCTAGACGATTTTGAAGCTAAAATTCGACACTTCAGAATCTCAACAACCTTCAAGACGTCCAATATATCCAAGTTTCACAAATTCCGAGCCATCAGAATACCAAGTCGATGAAAAGATCCCCAAAAAAATCGATGAAGCTCAAGGTCAAGGTCCAACTCGAATTATTCCACCATTTTTGAAAACTGCTTCTCAAACTGACCAGGATAAGGTAAATACGCTTTACTGCAATTTAAAGGGACACAATTTTAAAATTTTAAATACCAATATGTTCCTTTAAGTAATGACTACGGAAATAAGTAATGACTAAACAAGCTCTTTACAGTTCTACGAAATCGTGCAACATCCCTATTGGGGTCCTGCCGAGAAAAACCGAAGAATCGAGGAATTGATGAAAGAAATGTCTGAAGAACGACAAGAAGAGTATACAGATTATCGACGAAACATTGGGCAGGAAATGGAGAAAAAGAGAAAAAGGGTTGATGAAGCGGTTGGGACGATGAGTCAACAGGCTTTGGAGAAGTTTCAAGAGGTCAAGAAATTTTCCGAAAATTTCGGGTTGTATATCATTTTGAAGCTGAAAATCTGAATTTTCAGATTTTTGGCATCATTTTGATGTAAAATTTGTGAAAAACGAAAAATTTTGAGAAATGTAACGATCATTTGAAATCTTGATGTTCCAGTTTTCAAAAGGTCATAACTTTTCCAAAATTTTCTTAAAATCTTCAATCCTATATCATTTTGAAGCTAAAAATCTGAATTTTGAGTTTCTTCTGGTCATTTTGATAGTAAACTCATAATATTTGGAAATTTTAACGAAAAGTGATGACCATCTGAAATTTCGGAATTTTCAAAATCCGAGAAATTTAAATTTCACATTTATTTAAAGCGAGTCTTCCAGGTCGTCCAAATAATGCGCTCTCAAACCATCCCCGAGAATCAAAAGCTCCCGAAAATCGAGGAAATTTACTCTAAACTCCCTGAATCCATTCGCAACGAATTCGAGCAAAAGCTCAAGGGATTTTAAAAAAACATTACGATTAAATTATTGTTAATTACAATTAAATTATTTCTAATAAAAGCGTTCTACTTTTATTATTAAATTTTAAAATTTTTCGAAAACTTTTTTTAGGGTGCAGTAGCGTTAGAGACGCAGGCACCGAGTGTGGTGTGAATAGCATGTGGCGTTGAGATGCACAGACATCTTAAAGGCGCATGTGCCTGAAATATTGGTCGTATCTTGAAGCGCTACAAAATTTCTAAGGAAATTGCCGCCAATTAAATTGTTTCTAAGAAAATTGTCATTTAAAGACTCGTCATACGTGTGAAGGCCAACATCAAAAGTATCGTCGAGTGCAAAAATGCCACGCCCTAAAAACGCCCGCTATTCTGCGTTCAATTTTTAATTGTCGTACTGAATTTAGCCGGTTCACTTTAGCCCACCGTGTTATTAAGCTTAAATTTTAACCAGCTTTATTGATTTTTTATATGAGCTTTTCGAAACTACATATTTCTTAGTCTTTAATTATTTCTAAATACTGTTATATAAATACACAAAAATGGTCGGGTCTTGTCACATTTGCCGCTTCGAGTCCTTTGGATCCTTCAACAATATCAAAAAGCACCTTCTCATTAACAGCCAAACTTCTCAAACATCTATTCGGATTATTGTTCGAAATGGCGGTTTGGTGAACGAAAAAATCGTCATTAGTGCCGGTTCGATTGATAACTCCATAACCATTCTTCACGTTGAGCCATTTAACGGTTCCAGCCATTTTCGGTGCCTTCAATGGCTTCTCGGTGACTTCAGCTGGAGCAGCAGCGGTAGCTTCCTGTAAAAACTAATCTGAGACATTATTTTCAAATATGGATGATTCATCCGGTTTCAAAAAACATTATTCCCCAAAAAGCATACATTATTGAAATCGATTTCTCCATTAGGATTGCCCAATCGAATCGTTTTCGCCATCTCGCAGAATTCATTGAAAACATCTTCAATATACTCTGGGTTTTCGACGTTCATTTTCTTGGAATACGCTTCTAATTCTATTCTTCGTTTCATCCTATATTTCGGATCCACCAAAAGAAATAATATTTCAGTAGACGAGATTTGCTTCACTATATCCTCCTGTAAATGGGACCTTGTCTTTAATAAAAAATCAAATTTTGTTTTACCTGTAACCTTGATAATTCAAACATATAAGCAAGCAGAATAAAATATGGAAACCCTGATTTGAAAGCGTTAATTAGATAGTCCTCACAATCCGAAATTAAAAATTGAATGTCATATATTATAGCCATTTCTAATATAAACTTTATATTACATTCTGAAATAATTATTGATTACTTTTTACAAAGAATGAAAAATTACCAAGTACTCCATTTTTCCGATGCAATAATAATAGAAAATCGTGAAATTGATTTTCATCGAAAAGACCAAAGTCGAGCTCAAATTCATCATTGTTTTCTTCGATCATTTTTCTTAATACGCTCGAGGAAAACATTAATATCTATAAACAAACATTTGGAAACGTTTTTCAGAATTTCAGACAAATTTACATATTTATCTACGAAGAATCGATGCTCTCTAACGCGCAAACAAATCTCAGAATCGGTATTTGTCGAAAATTTGAAATTTCGCAAATCGAAGAAGCTTGAGAATCCAGTTGTATATTTGACACGAAGAGTTACTTGAATAACAAGTTTGGCGAATTTAACAAACCGCCCATTTTTATGAATTTTATAGCGGTCAAATGGAAATTTTCTGTCTCGGATTGTCACCATCGTGAAGCCTTTTTTAAAACGAAACTTGATTGTTTTCACAATTTCTGTTCCTTCGTCATCATTTACTTTCAACTCTATTTCAGAATAAATGCTCCATAAGTTTGTTGATTCATATTTATAAAAGAATTCAATTTCCGCACTCACTTCAAGGATATGGGTGCTGGTCGGTGTAGGACGAAGCGGTGACGGACGGAGTGGTGTAGGACGGATACAAGGTCGTACCTTCCTGAAATATATATTTTTTAATTTATTTGATGATTTGAAACGTACCATTCCATGTCAACATCTTTGTGTTCCCAATTTCTATCTCCGCAAGACGTGAGAGCCCCCAATTTGTCTTCTTTATATATAAAAATGAATTGTTTCATGCCAGAAAGTGTTAGAATTGAATATATAAGAATATTAAATAATATCGATTGGACTATAAACAACTCCTTACCAACGCCACCGCTTGTAAAGCCGGTGAGCACACTGGTTGCGTAATCTGTCAGATATGCAGCAGAGCAGAGTTTTCTCTATCTTCCTTGCTTGCGGAAACACCCGTCCTTCAACGCGTCCTGCTGTTTAATTGTCGTTGACACCGAAAAAATTTATGAGTTTTTAAATTCTGAGAACACCACAATTATTAAGCGTTAGACAAAATGATAAATTTCTCGGAAACATCTTTGGAAATGGAGCATAATTTAATTTTTAGGAAAAAACTCGTTATTACATGTTTTGCTCTGTTTTGTTTTTTCTTCAAAAATTCAAAGAAATGTTCAGACAAACGATCATAACTTTTTGTTGTTGTTTGCAGAAATTTTTGAGAAAATCTATTGACAACTTAAATATTCTTGATCATTTCGTTTTGGGGGCTTCTCAACTTCACTGACTCTCCGCACGCCGGCACGCCGGCACACGGCTGCCGACACTCAACACACTGCAAAAATATGAACATTCATTTTCGCGCAAATTTTCCAATGTGTTAAGTGTCGGCAGCTGCGTGCGTGCGTGCGTGCGGAACATATGTAAGGTTGAGCAGCCCTCAAACGCAATAATCAAGAATATTTGTGTTGACAATATGATATTTGAGATCGAGATAATGGTTTTAATATAAAAATCGCAATGTTTGAAAAATTTTGTGATCATTCGAAAATTGTGTTTTCTGAGACAAAATTTCGGAAAGCGTATTTATATATTGTGAAAGATTATCTGAAAATCTTAAATTCTATATCATTTTAAAGCTAAGGGTCAGAATTTTGAGTTCCTTCTGGTCATATTGATAGTAAACTCATAATATGGAAACGTTTACGAAAAGTTACGGCCATCTGAAATTTAGGAATTAAACATTTCAAAATCCGACACTTTTCACAAAATCTTCTAATAACTCGTCAATTTTTTGATGTCAATTTAAACGCTAAACAAGTACCTGTTATCTCAAATTCTATGAAGGTGTGCTAGCAATCAGCCAAGTTACGGAGCACGCTAGGTATAGAAATGGCGTAACAGTATTATTGTCTCACAAAATCGGCTTCATAAACGTGAACTTCCCTATTTTGCGAAATAGTGTATGGTGATGGATAATAAGACAGCGCAACGCATCCCTTTGATAACATAATAATAATATGCACTAGGTCAAAGGGGGCGTGGCCAAATAAACTATGTATTTTTTTTCTAAGAGGGAGGTGGTACCCTCCATGCAAAATATCAAGATCCTAGCTTCACGTTGGTACAACTGTGCCATAGCCAAAAGGCCTGATGTCGAAAATCTGAGACGTGCTTTGAAAAAGTGAAAATCCTATGATAGGATTTTTAAAAAACTATTTTTTACATAAACTCTGAAAATTTTGAGCCGAATTATGAAAAAAGTTTTTTTTTAAATGACAAGGTATGATTTGGCAATCGGCCAAAGCGAACGCCAGAATTATTGGTTTGGCAAACACGCTGCTATTTATGACATGTACGGCGTCTCTTCGGGTAGGCACTCTCTCGCTCTCTCTCACTGTTCCAATGATCCCGCTCTACTCATTTGTTTTTTTTTTGATTGACAGTGTTTGGTGATTTTGTTCTTGTGCATTGCTTCTTGTTTATTGATGACGACTTATTTATTTTCTTTACAGGTTTTAAATAAATTTCAAAAATGACTGAAATCAAAATGAATTGGAATGGTCTACCATTAGAAATGAAACAAACTATTGTTGTCGAAATGGATATCATTTCAAGGTAAATAACTATAGATTTTTCCAAAAAAATTTGGGATAATTTTAGGGCAAGATTATCCATGTGCTCATGGTCAGATAATCAATTGGTTCGAAGCACTCCTGGAAGAGCTAAAAAGATTGAATTATCCAGGTAAAAAATTTTTAAAAAATCAATATTTCTAAAAATATTTATATTCCAGACGTGATTTCTCAATAATTTACAAAATCGACGATGACACGAAAGATGAGTATGGTTTTGCGGTTGAGGAAGGGAAGAATCGTAGTTCGGTGGTTTCGTATTTTTGTAAATCTAAAAACGGATTTGATAAGGAAACAATTGAGAAGGTTTCGAGTCAATTCGAGCCAAAGAAGACGATGCTGAAAATGTTGAGAATCCTGGGACCAACAATTTCGATTGATTCTTTGGGATTGGTGAGTGTTGAAGTGGGGACGCCTAACGGACCCCCGAGGGCTCCTAAAAACATTGTCAAAGTTATGACAAACTGTTTAGAATAAAATTATTCTTCGAATTTAATAAAATTCTGATAAATTCCAAAAGAAAAAATTAAAATTCCATAAAAAATATTTTTAAAAATCGAAATTTTAGTAAAAAAATTGTTTTTTTTTGTTTAATTTTTCTTAAAGGAGGCCTAAGGGGAAGAAGCATATTTTTTTAAATTGATAAAATTATGATTTTTTTTAAAATAAATGAAAAAAATTTCAAAAAATCTTGAAAATGGCGAAAAAATCACATAAAATCGTAGATGTCCTTAATGGCCGAAGAAACGCTTTTTGGTTTTCTAGGCCGTCTGATTTTTTCTTGTTTTTTTTTTCATTTCAGTTTTTTTTCTGAGAAATTATGCATAAAAGAGTATTAAAAAATAATTTTTCTAAAAAAAAATCAAACGGCCTAGAAAACCAAAAAGCGTTTCTTCGGCCAATGAATTTATCAGTTTTTTGGATTTTTTGGCCATTTTCGAGCTTTTTTTTTGGATTTAAAAAAATTTATTTGTACACAATCATCATTTTTAAACCATTTTCGTCCCACACGGGCCTCCTTTAAGTACTTTTTTTTGAAGAAACCTAGCATTCTTAGGAGAGTAAGAAACTACTTTTCATAGGCTTCTGAACATGAATTTTTTGGAGCTCAAAATCTGAAAATTTTTTCGAACTTTGAAGAGCTATTTCTTAACGCAAAATTTATGGAAATGGATGAAAACTTTGAAGAAGTTCTAATAAGAGCATTGATAATTGATGAGATCAAAATTTGAGCAAAATTTGTTTCTATCGTTCACTTCATAAATTTCATGGAATTGAGACTTTCAAATTTATTGAAAAAAAAAACAGAAACGAAAGGCAGAACGATCTCCAAACCATATTTTTAAAGGTTTTAAGCTTTTCGGTGTTCAAGCGAGTGTTAAGCGAGTGTTAAGCGAGTGTTAAGCGCGTCAATCCACCCAAGGCGATGATTAAGCGCGGAGGCACCGAACTTTCAAACTGATCAATTTTCGAAAATTATGAATTGACGTACACAATTTTCAGATTCCTAACTCACTCGCATTTTCAAACGACTTTGCCTGGTTTCGTGAGAAGGTGAATTTGAAACCTCTCAAAGTTTCGCTATTCCTTTATTACTATTATGATCCGTCATTCGACGCGTTTATTGATTGGCCAGCAAATGTGAAATTTGGAATAGATGTGAATCATCACACATATCCGATTATGAATCGCTTTAACGTGAGTGTGTTGTTTTGCAATTTGAATTAATATAAAGTATTTTTTGCAGAAATATGAAAATATTGTCAAGTTCTCTTTGGACAATGGAGAGGGAGATATTGAGATGAATGATGAGGATTTGAAGAAGTTTGTGAATGTTAAGAATCTTGAGCTGTTACAAACTTACGTCACAGCAAAGGGATTCAATTGGTGGTTGAAGGTAAGTAGATCAATTTTCCGGGATGTTTCACAAAGAAGGCGCAAAATTTTCTAAAAATTTATACTCAAAATTTGCTCAAATTTGAGTAAAATAAAAATCGATTTAATTGTTCCAGAAATGGCTGGCCCGTGATGACAACAATGAATATCATTATTGTTTCCTTCAATTGAGATTCCTGCTTCGTCAACCATACACTTTGGAAGATGTTACGAACGGACTTGAAGATTTTATTGAAATGTAAGCATTATTTTTATTTTCATTGAAAACATATCCTTTTTTATTTAATTTCATTCATTCAGAAATGAACGATTTCAAGAAGAGTATCAAAATCGTTGGAGAGTCGTGTTCCGAAAAAATGAGACGCAGATCGGTACCGTCGAGTTTTGGTATGATGAGCTCATTTTTCAGACGAAGAATTTGGAAGCTTCAAAGAATTTGGAAGTTTAGAATCGTTGGAATTTTGTTAAATGATGTGAATTTCCCAGTTTAAATTAATTTTCCCCGTTTTTTTGTACATTTTTTGTGAATCACGATTAATTTTTGTTATGAGTACAGTTGTATGAGTACGTTTTTACCGGTAAATTCAGAGAAATGAATTTCAACTAAGAAATGAAATAAAGAATGAGTTTTCAACATTTATTGACATTTTCATTGGATTCAGAAAACTCAAATGAAAAATCTGAAAGCCCCAAAACAAATATGATCAGATTTGCCTAAACTCACAAAATTTTCCGATGTGGTTTCGAATGCTGAAAATTTGAAAAGTCGTACAAAAATCTGACAATTTTGAATAGAGAAGACTAATTGAAAGTTCACAAATATTGGTTTTTATTGAAATTTAACATTTCACCTCAAGATTTTCAGATTTTGAGGATATCTAGCCCGCTTGAAAATTAAAATGTCATATTTTCAGCATCTCAATTCCCGGTGAATTTTAGTGTTATGAAAAGCTAAAATTCAGAATTTTTAGTAAAAAATCTGAAAATTCAGAATTTTAGCTTCTAAATGTTCGAAAAATCATAAAAATCTTAAAATTTTGAGTTGAGTTGTGATCGATTTAAATTCGCGAATTGTTATAACATTTTCAAATAGTCACAACTTTGTTCAAGATTTTCAGATTGTTATGATTTTTAGTGTCCTGAAAAGCTGGAAATCTCAAAATTGAAAATTTCTGCTTTCAGATGTGTTGTGAATCATAAAAATCTGAAAATTTTGAGACGAGTTCCGACCAATTGAAATTTTAAAACACATTTTTTAAAATTTTCAAATAGTCACAACTTTGTTCAACATTTTCAGATTTTTGGGATTTTTAGTGTCCTGAAAAGCTGGAAATCTCTAAATTCAGAATTTTTGCTTCCAAATGTGCTAAAAATCATAAAAATCTGAAAATTTTGAGTGGAATTGTGACCACTTGAAGTTTCAAAAAAATTTATAAAATTTTCAAAGAAGTCACAACTTTGTTCAACATTTTCAGATTTTTATGATTTTTAGTGTCATTAAATGCAAAAATCTGAAAATTCAAAATTTCAACTTTTAAATGTGCTGAAAGCCAGAAAAATCTGAAAATCTTGAGTTGAGTTGTGACCAATTGAAATTTAAAAACACATTTTTATGACGTTTTCAAATAGTCACAACTTTGTTCAACATTTTCAGACTTTTGGGATTTTTAGTGTCCTGAAAAGCTGGAAATCTCAAAATTCAGAATTTCAGCTTTTAGATGTACTGTGAATCATGAAAATCTGAAAATATTGAGTTGAATTATGACCACTTGAAGTTTCAAAAAAAAAAAATTTTTTTTTTCAAAGTAGTCACAACTTTATTCAAAATTTTTATAATTTTGCCATTTTTAGTGCCCTGAAAAGCTAAAATTCTAAAAATTCAGAATATCAGCTTCCAAATATGCAAAAACTCATAAAAATCTGAACATTTTGAGCTTAGTTGTGATCACTTTCTATTAAAAAAAAGCGATACTATATTTCAAACATCGTCACCAATAACAGGAAATCCGAGACAATTCGAAAAACAAACATTGTTACGCAATCCGACGAAAAAAAATGGCTGTGACAGAAAAAAAGGGGGAATCCTTGAAAAAACCTGTAAGAACAGAACAATAGAGAGATGTATATCTTTTTTGCCAACTTGAAACTTGCCCATCTTGGACAAATTTCACTTATATTTGCATATATATCGATATATAAATCCACAAAGTATCTAGAACTTTTTAGTTATTATTATTATAATGATCTTCTTATTTCTCACAACTTTTCTTTTTGTAAAATCCTACCAGCAGGCGTTCACTTTTCCATTTCAATATTCGAATGGTCTGCAAGTTCCGCAACAAGCTTCTGGGGGTTTTTCCAGACTTTTTGGGCAATTTTTTATACCTAAAATTTTAGGAATATATACCCAAAGATTCCCTGAAAATTTTGGAATATCTCAACAACAAAAAAGTTACGAAAATGCTCCTAGACGGTTGCAATTCAATCCAATGGCTCGGATACAGGTACAACCTCCTATGACGTATCATCAAGGTGATTTTTTAGGGGAAATTTAAATTTTAGACGATTTTAAGGCTGAAATCTTAATTTTTCAGATTTTTACAATCATTTTGATAGAAAGTCCACCAAAATTGAAGAATTTTGAGAAAAGTTATGATCATTTGAAAAATCAGGTTTTTCAAGAGCTCACAACTTTTTTCGTATTTTTCCTAAATTTTCAAAATAAACATCATTTTGAAGATAAAATTATAAATTTTCAGATTTTGGCAATCATTTTGATAGAAAATTCACTGAAATTGAAGAATTTTGAGAAAAATTACGATCATTTGAAAAATTTTGAAAGCCCAATTTTCAAGAATCATTTGAAAAATCGGGTTTTTCAAGATCTCATAACTTTTTTCAAAATTCTCGTAAAATCTTAAACTATTCATAATTTTAAAGCTGAAATTATACATTTCCAGATTTTTGCAATCATTTTGATAGAAAAATGACTTAAATTGAAGAAATTTAAGAAAAGTTATGATAATTTGAAAAATCTGGTCTTGAGAACCACGATTTTCAAGAGCTCATCACTTTCTTCAAAATTCTCGTAAAATTTTAAGCTCGCCATCATTTTAAAGCTAAAATTATACATTTTCAGATTTTTCCAATCATTTTGATAGTAAAATCTTTGAAATCGACGAATTTTGAGAAAAACTATGTTAATTTGAAAAATCATGTCTTGAGACCCCCATTTTCAAGACCTCATAACTTTCTTCAAAATTCCCCTAGAATTCTGGATCCTAGACGATTTTGAAGCTAAAATTCGACACTTCAGAATCTCAACAACCTTCAAGACGTCCAATATATCCAAGTTTCACAAATTCCGAGCCATCAGAATACCAAGTCGATGAAAAGATCCCCAAAAAAATCGATGAAGCTCAAGGTCAAGGTCCAACTCGAATTATTCCACCATTTTTGAAAACTGCTTCTCAAACTGACCAGGATAAGGTAAATACGCTTTACTGCAATTTAAAGGGACACAATTTTAAAATTTTAAATACCAATATGTTCCTTTAAGTAATGACTACGGAAATAAGTAATGACTAAACAAGCTCTTTACAGTTCTACGAAATCGTGCAACATCCCTATTGGGGTCCTGCCGAGAAAAACCGAAGAATCGAGGAATTGATGAAAGAAATGTCTGAAGAACGACAAGAAGAGTATACAGATTATCGACGAAACATTGGGCAGGAAATGGAGAAAAAGAGAAAAAGGGTTGATGAAGCGGTTGGGACGATGAGTCAACAGGCTTTGGAGAAGTTTCAAGAGGTCAAGAAATTTTCCGAAAATTTCGGGTTGTATATCATTTTGAAGCTGAAAATCTGAATTTTCAGATTTTTGGCATCATTTTGATGTAAAATTTGTGAAAAACGAAAAATTTTGAGAAATGTAACGATCATTTGAAATCTTGATGTTCCAGTTTTCAAAAGGTCATAACTTTTCCAAAATTTTCTTAAAATCTTCAATCCTATATCATTTTGAAGCTAAAAATCTGAATTTTGAGTTTCTTCTGGTCATTTTGATAGTAAACTCATAATATTTGGAAATTTTAACGAAAAGTGATGACCATCTGAAATTTCGGAATTTTCAAAATCCGAGAAATTTAAATTTCACATTTATTTAAAGCGAGTCTTCCAGGTCGTCCAAATAATGCGCTCTCAAACCATCCCCGAGAATCAAAAGCTCCCGAAAATCGAGGAAATTTACTCTAAACTCCCTGAATCCATTCGCAACGAATTCGAGCAAAAGCTCAAGGGATTTTAAAAAAACATTACGATTAAATTATTGTTAATTACAATTAAATTATTTCTAATAAAAGCGTTCTACTTTTATTATTAAATTTTAAAATTTTTCGAAAACTTTTTTTAGGGTGCAGTAGCGTTAGAGACGCAGGCACCGAGTGTGGTGTGAATAGCATGTGGCGTTGAGATGCACAGACATCTTAAAGGCGCATGTGCCTGAAATATTGGTCGTATCTTGAAGCGCTACAAAATTTCTAAGGAAATTGCCGCCAATTAAATTGTTTCTAAGAAAATTGTCATTTAAAGACTCGTCATACGTGTGAAGGCCAACATCAAAAGTATCGTCGAGTGCAAAAATGCCACGCCCTAAAAACGCCCGCTATTCTGCGTTCAATTTTTAATTGTCGTACTGAATTTAGCCGGTTCACTTTAGCCCACCGTGTTATTAAGCTTAAATTTTAACCAGCTTTATTGATTTTTTATATGAGCTTTTCGAAACTACATATTTCTTAGTCTTTAATTATTTCTAAATACTGTTATATAAATACACAAAAATGGTCGGGTCTTGTCACATTTGCCGCTTCGAGTCCTTTGGATCCTTCAACAATATCAAAAAGCACCTTCTCATTAACAGCCAAACTTCTCAAACATCTATTCGGATTATTGTTCGAAATGGCGGTTTGGTGAACGAAAAAATCGTCATTAGTGCCGGTTCGATTGATAACTCCATAACCATTCTTCACGTTGAGCCATTTAACGGTTCCAGCCATTTTCGGTGCCTTCAATGGCTTCTCGGTGACTTCAGCTGGAGCAGCAGCGGTAGCTTCCTGTAAAAACTAATCTGAGACATTATTTTCAAATATGGATGATTCATCCGGTTTCAAAAAACATTATTCCCCAAAAAGCATACATTATTGAAATCGATTTCTCCATTAGGATTGCCCAATCGAATCGTTTTCGCCATCTCGCAGAATTCATTGAAAACATCTTCAATATACTCTGGGTTTTCGACGTTCATTTTCTTGGAATACGCTTCTAATTCTATTCTTCGTTTCATCCTATATTTCGGATCCACCAAAAGAAATAATATTTCAGTAGACGAGATTTGCTTCACTATATCCTCCTGTAAATGGGACCTTGTCTTTAATAAAAAATCAAATTTTGTTTTACCTGTAACCTTGATAATTCAAACATATAAGCAAGCAGAATAAAATATGGAAACCCTGATTTGAAAGCGTTAATTAGATAGTCCTCACAATCCGAAATTAAAAATTGAATGTCATATATTATAGCCATTTCTAATATAAACTTTATATTACATTCTGAAATAATTATTGATTACTTTTTACAAAGAATGAAAAATTACCAAGTACTCCATTTTTCCGATGCAATAATAATAGAAAATCGTGAAATTGATTTTCATCGAAAAGACCAAAGTCGAGCTCAAATTCATCATTGTTTTCTTCGATCATTTTTCTTAATACGCTCGAGGAAAACATTAATATCTATAAACAAACATTTGGAAACGTTTTTCAGAATTTCAGACAAATTTACATATTTATCTACGAAGAATCGATGCTCTCTAACGCGCAAACAAATCTCAGAATCGGTATTTGTCGAAAATTTGAAATTTCGCAAATCGAAGAAGCTTGAGAATCCAGTTGTATATTTGACACGAAGAGTTACTTGAATAACAAGTTTGGCGAATTTAACAAACCGCCCATTTTTATGAATTTTATAGCGGTCAAATGGAAATTTTCTGTCTCGGATTGTCACCATCGTGAAGCCTTTTTTAAAACGAAACTTGATTGTTTTCACAATTTCTGTTCCTTCGTCATCATTTACTTTCAACTCTATTTCAGAATAAATGCTCCATAAGTTTGTTGATTCATATTTATAAAAGAATTCAATTTCCGCACTCACTTCAAGGATATGGGTGCTGGTCGGTGTAGGACGAAGCGGTGACGGACGGAGTGGTGTAGGACGGATACAAGGTCGTACCTTCCTGAAATATATATTTTTTAATTTATTTGATGATTTGAAACGTACCATTCCATGTCAACATCTTTGTGTTCCCAATTTCTATCTCCGCAAGACGTGAGAGCCCCCAATTTGTCTTCTTTATATATAAAAATGAATTGTTTCATGCCAGAAAGTGTTAGAATTGAATATATAAGAATATTAAATAATATCGATTGGACTATAAACAACTCCTTACCAACGCCACCGCTTGTAAAGCCGGTGAGCACACTGGTTGCGTAATCTGTCAGATATGCAGCAGAGCAGAGTTTTCTCTATCTTCCTTGCTTGCGGAAACACCCGTCCTTCAACGCGTCCTGCTGTTTAATTGTCGTTGACACCGAAAAAATTTATGAGTTTTTAAATTCTGAGAACACCACAATTATTAAGCGTTAGACAAAATGATAAATTTCTCGGAAACATCTTTGGAAATGGAGCATAATTTAATTTTTAGGAAAAAACTCGTTATTACATGTTTTGCTCTGTTTTGTTTTTTCTTCAAAAATTCAAAGAAATGTTCAGACAAACGATCATAACTTTTTGTTGTTGTTTGCAGAAATTTTTGAGAAAATCTATTGACAACTTAAATATTCTTGATCATTTCGTTTTGGGGGCTTCTCAACTTCACTGACTCTCCGCACGCCGGCACGCCGGCACACGGCTGCCGACACTCAACACACTGCAAAAATATGAACATTCATTTTCGCGCAAATTTTCCAATGTGTTAAGTGTCGGCAGCTGCGTGCGTGCGTGCGTGCGGAACATATGTAAGGTTGAGCAGCCCTCAAACGCAATAATCAAGAATATTTGTGTTGACAATATGATATTTGAGATCGAGATAATGGTTTTAATATAAAAATCGCAATGTTTGAAAAATTTTGTGATCATTCGAAAATTGTGTTTTCTGAGACAAAATTTCGGAAAGCGTATTTATATATTGTGAAAGATTATCTGAAAATCTTAAATTCTATATCATTTTAAAGCTAAGGGTCAGAATTTTGAGTTCCTTCTGGTCATATTGATAGTAAACTCATAATATGGAAACGTTTACGAAAAGTTACGGCCATCTGAAATTTAGGAATTAAACATTTCAAAATCCGACACTTTTCACAAAATCTTCTAATAACTCGTCAATTTTTTGATGTCAATTTAAACGCTAAACAAGTACCTGTTATCTCAAATTCTATGAAGGTGTGCTAGCAATCAGCCAAGTTACGGAGCACGCTAGGTATAGAAATGGCGTAACAGTATTATTGTCTCACAAAATCGGCTTCATAAACGTGAACTTCCCTATTTTGCGAAATAGTGTATGGTGATGGATAATAAGACAGCGCAACGCATCCCTTTGATAACATAATAATAATATGCACTAGGTCAAAGGGGGCGTGGCCAAATAAACTATGTATTTTTTTTCTAAGAGGGAGGTGGTACCCTCCATGCAAAATATCAAGATCCTAGCTTCACGTTGGTACAACTGTGCCATAGCCAAAAGGCCTGATGTCGAAAATCTGAGACGTGCTTTGAAAAAGTGAAAATCCTATGATAGGATTTTTAAAAAACTATTTTTTACATAAACTCTGAAAATTTTGAGCCGAATTATGAAAAAAGTTTTTTTTTAAATGACAAGGTATGATTTGGCAATCGGCCAAAGCGAACGCCAGAATTATTGGTTTGGCAAACACGCTGCTATTTATGACATGTACGGCGTCTCTTCGGGTAGGCACTCTCTCGCTCTCTCTCACTGTTCCAATGATCCCGCTCTACTCATTTGTTTTTTTTTTGATTGACAGTGTTTGGTGATTTTGTTCTTGTGCATTGCTTCTTGTTTATTGATGACGACTTATTTATTTTCTTTACAGGTTTTAAATAAATTTCAAAAATGACTGAAATCAAAATGAATTGGAATGGTCTACCATTAGAAATGAAACAAACTATTGTTGTCGAAATGGATATCATTTCAAGGTAAATAACTATAGATTTTTCCAAAAAAATTTGGGATAATTTTAGGGCAAGATTATCCATGTGCTCATGGTCAGATAATCAATTGGTTCGAAGCACTCCTGGAAGAGCTAAAAAGATTGAATTATCCAGGTAAAAAATTTTTAAAAAATCAATATTTCTAAAAATATTTATATTCCAGACGTGATTTCTCAATAATTTACAAAATCGACGATGACACGAAAGATGAGTATGGTTTTGCGGTTGAGGAAGGGAAGAATCGTAGTTCGGTGGTTTCGTATTTTTGTAAATCTAAAAACGGATTTGATAAGGAAACAATTGAGAAGGTTTCGAGTCAATTCGAGCCAAAGAAGACGATGCTGAAAATGTTGAGAATCCTGGGACCAACAATTTCGATTGATTCTTTGGGATTGGTGAGTGTTGAAGTGGGGACGCCTAACGGACCCCCGAGGGCTCCTAAAAACATTGTCAAAGTTATGACAAACTGTTTAGAATAAAATTATTCTTCGAATTTAATAAAATTCTGATAAATTCCAAAAGAAAAAATTAAAATTCCATAAAAAATATTTTTAAAAATCGAAATTTTAGTAAAAAAATTGTTTTTTTTTGTTTAATTTTTCTTAAAGGAGGCCTAAGGGGAAGAAGCATATTTTTTTAAATTGATAAAATTATGATTTTTTTTAAAATAAATGAAAAAAATTTCAAAAAATCTTGAAAATGGCGAAAAAATCACATAAAATCGTAGATGTCCTTAATGGCCGAAGAAACGCTTTTTGGTTTTCTAGGCCGTCTGATTTTTTCTTGTTTTTTTTTTCATTTCAGTTTTTTTTCTGAGAAATTATGCATAAAAGAGTATTAAAAAATAATTTTTCTAAAAAAAAATCAAACGGCCTAGAAAACCAAAAAGCGTTTCTTCGGCCAATGAATTTATCAGTTTTTTGGATTTTTTGGCCATTTTCGAGCTTTTTTTTTGGATTTAAAAAAATTTATTTGTACACAATCATCATTTTTAAACCATTTTCGTCCCACACGGGCCTCCTTTAAGTACTTTTTTTTGAAGAAACCTAGCATTCTTAGGAGAGTAAGAAACTACTTTTCATAGGCTTCTGAACATGAATTTTTTGGAGCTCAAAATCTGAAAATTTTTTCGAACTTTGAAGAGCTATTTCTTAACGCAAAATTTATGGAAATGGATGAAAACTTTGAAGAAGTTCTAATAAGAGCATTGATAATTGATGAGATCAAAATTTGAGCAAAATTTGTTTCTATCGTTCACTTCATAAATTTCATGGAATTGAGACTTTCAAATTTATTGAAAAAAAAAACAGAAACGAAAGGCAGAACGATCTCCAAACCATATTTTTAAAGGTTTTAAGCTTTTCGGTGTTCAAGCGAGTGTTAAGCGAGTGTTAAGCGAGTGTTAAGCGCGTCAATCCACCCAAGGCGATGATTAAGCGCGGAGGCACCGAACTTTCAAACTGATCAATTTTCGAAAATTATGAATTGACGTACACAATTTTCAGATTCCTAACTCACTCGCATTTTCAAACGACTTTGCCTGGTTTCGTGAGAAGGTGAATTTGAAACCTCTCAAAGTTTCGCTATTCCTTTATTACTATTATGATCCGTCATTCGACGCGTTTATTGATTGGCCAGCAAATGTGAAATTTGGAATAGATGTGAATCATCACACATATCCGATTATGAATCGCTTTAACGTGAGTGTGTTGTTTTGCAATTTGAATTAATATAAAGTATTTTTTGCAGAAATATGAAAATATTGTCAAGTTCTCTTTGGACAATGGAGAGGGAGATATTGAGATGAATGATGAGGATTTGAAGAAGTTTGTGAATGTTAAGAATCTTGAGCTGTTACAAACTTACGTCACAGCAAAGGGATTCAATTGGTGGTTGAAGGTAAGTAGATCAATTTTCCGGGATGTTTCACAAAGAAGGCGCAAAATTTTCTAAAAATTTATACTCAAAATTTGCTCAAATTTGAGTAAAATAAAAATCGATTTAATTGTTCCAGAAATGGCTGGCCCGTGATGACAACAATGAATATCATTATTGTTTCCTTCAATTGAGATTCCTGCTTCGTCAACCATACACTTTGGAAGATGTTACGAACGGACTTGAAGATTTTATTGAAATGTAAGCATTATTTTTATTTTCATTGAAAACATATCCTTTTTTATTTAATTTCATTCATTCAGAAATGAACGATTTCAAGAAGAGTATCAAAATCGTTGGAGAGTCGTGTTCCGAAAAAATGAGACGCAGATCGGTACCGTCGAGTTTTGGTATGATGAGCTCATTTTTCAGACGAAGAATTTGGAAGCTTCAAAGAATTTGGAAGTTTAGAATCGTTGGAATTTTGTTAAATGATGTGAATTTCCCAGTTTAAATTAATTTTCCCCGTTTTTTTGTACATTTTTTGTGAATCACGATTAATTTTTGTTATGAGTACAGTTGTATGAGTACGTTTTTACCGGTAAATTCAGAGAAATGAATTTCAACTAAGAAATGAAATAAAGAATGAGTTTTCAACATTTATTGACATTTTCATTGGATTCAGAAAACTCAAATGAAAAATCTGAAAGCCCCAAAACAAATATGATCAGATTTGCCTAAACTCACAAAATTTTCCGATGTGGTTTCGAATGCTGAAAATTTGAAAAGTCGTACAAAAATCTGACAATTTTGAATAGAGAAGACTAATTGAAAGTTCACAAATATTGGTTTTTATTGAAATTTAACATTTCACCTCAAGATTTTCAGATTTTGAGGATATCTAGCCCGCTTGAAAATTAAAATGTCATATTTTCAGCATCTCAATTCCCGGTGAATTTTAGTGTTATGAAAAGCTAAAATTCAGAATTTTTAGTAAAAAATCTGAAAATTCAGAATTTTAGCTTCTAAATGTTCGAAAAATCATAAAAATCTTAAAATTTTGAGTTGAGTTGTGATCGATTTAAATTCGCGAATTGTTATAACATTTTCAAATAGTCACAACTTTGTTCAAGATTTTCAGATTGTTATGATTTTTAGTGTCCTGAAAAGCTGGAAATCTCAAAATTGAACATTTCAGCTTTCAGATGTGTTGTGAATCATAAAAATCTGAAAATTTTGAGACGAGTTCCGACCAATTGAAATTTTAAAACACATTTTTTAAAATTTTCAAATAGTCACAACTTTGTTCAAAATATTCAGATTTTCGTGAATTTTTGTGTCTTAAAAAGCTAAAAAATTGAAAATTCAGAATTGTTGCTTCCAAATGTGCTAAAAATTATAAAAATCTGAAAATTTTGAGTTGGGTTATGACCAATTGAAATTTAAAAATACATTTTTATGAAATTTTCAAATAGTCACAACTTTGTTCAACATTTTCAGATTTTTGGGATATCTTGTGTCCTGAAAAGCTAAAAATCTAAAACATTAGAGTTTCAGCTTCAAAATGTGCTAAAAATCATAAAAATCGGAACATTTTGAGTTGAGTTGAGATCAATTGAAATTTTTTTAACTCGCTAATTTTTATGAAATTTTCAAATAGTCACAACTTTGTTCAACATTTTCAGACTTTTGGGATTTTTAGTGTCCTGAAAAGCTGGAAATCTCAAAATTCAGAATTTCAGCTTTTAGATGTACTGTGAATCATGAAAATCTGAAAATATTGAGTTGAATTATGACCACTTAAAGTTTCAAAAAAAAAAAAATAAAATTTTCAAAGTAGTCACAACTTTATTCAAAATTTTTAGAATTTTGCGATTTTTAGTGCCCTGAAAAGCTAAAATTCTAAAAATTCAGAATGTCATCTTCCAAATATGCAAAAACTCATAAAAATCTGAAAATTTTGAGTTGAGTTGTGATCACTTTCTAATTTAAAAAAAAGCGATGCTACATTTCAAACATCGCTACCAATAACAGGAAATCCGAGACAATTTGAAAAACAAACATTGTTACGCAATCCGACGAAAAAAAATGGCTGTGACAGAAAAAAAGGGAGAATCCTTGAAAAAACCTGTAAGAACAGAACAATAGAGAGATGTATATCTTTTTTGCCAACTTGAAACTTGCCCATCTTGGACAAATTTCACTTATATTTGCATATATATCGATATATAAATCCACAAAGTATCTAGAACTTTTTAGTTATTATTATAATTATGTTCTTCTTATTTCTCACAACTTTTCTTTTTGTAAAATCCTACCAGCAGGCGTTCACTTTTCCATTTCAATATTCGAATGGTCTGCAAGTTCCGCAACAAGCTTCTGGGGGTTTTTCCAGACTTTTTGGACAATTTTTTATAGAGAAAATTTTAGGAATATATACCCAAAGATTCCCTGAAAATTTTGGAATACCTCAACAACAACAAAGTTACGAAAATGCTCCTAGACGGTTGCAATTCAATCCAATGGCTCGGATACAAGTCCAACCTCCGATGACATATCATCAAGGTGATTTTTTAAGGGAAATTTAAATTTCAGACAGTTTTAAGGCTGAAATCTTTATTTTTCAGATTTTTACAAACATTTTGATAGAAAATTCACTGAAATTGAAGAATTTTGAGAAAAGTTATGATCATTTGAAAAATCAGGTTTTTCAAGAGCTCACAACTTTTTTCGTATTTTTCCTAAATTTTCAAAACAAACATCATTTTGAAGATAAAATTATAAATTTTCAGATTTTTATAATTATTTTGATAGAAAGTTCACCGAAATTGAAGAATTTTGAGAAAAGTTACGATCATTTGAAAAATCAGGCCTTTGAAAGCCCAATTTTCAAGAATCATTTGAAAAATCGGGTTTTTCAAGAGCTCATAACTTTTTTCAAAAATCTCTTAAAATCTTGAGCATTCATCATTTTAATGCTGAAATGATACATTTTCAGATTTTTTAATCGTTTTGATAGAAAATTCACCAAAATTGAAGAATTTTGAGAAAAGTTACGATCAGTTGAAAAATCAGGTTTTGAAAGCCCAATTTTCAAGAATCATTTGAAAAATCCGGTTTTTCAAGAACTCATAACTTTTTTCAAAATCTCGTAACATTTTGAACTATTCATCATTTTGAAGATAAAATTATACATTTTCAGATTTTTCCAATTATTTTGATAGAAAATTCACTAAAATTGAAGAATTTTGAGAAAAGTTGCGATCAATTGAAAAATCAGGTCTTGAGAGCCATCATTTTCAAGACCTCATAACTTCTTCAAAATTCCCTTAGAATTCTGGATTCTAGACGATTTTGAAGCTAAAATTCGACACTTCAGAATCTCAACAACCTCCAAGACGTCCAATATATCCAAGTTTCACAAATTCCGAGCCATCAGAATACCAAGTCGATGAAAAGATCCCCAAAAAAATCGATGAACCTCAAGGTCAAGGTCCAACTCGAATCATTCCACCATTTTTGAAAAGTGCTTCTCAAACTGATCAGGATAAGGTAAATACGCTCTACTGTAATTTAAAGGGATACACTTTTATTATTTTAAATACCACTATGTTCCTTTAAATTATGACTACGGTAACAAGCTCTTTACAGTTCTACGAAATCGTGCAACATCCCTATTGGGGTCCTGCCGAGAAAAACCGAAGAATCGAGGAATTGATGAAAGAAATGTCTGAAGAACGACAAGACGAGTATACAGATTATCGACGAAATATTGGGCAGGAAATGGAGAAAAAGAGAAAAAGAGTGGATGAAGCGGTTGGGACGATGAGTCAACAGGCTTTGGAGAAGTTTCAAGAGGTCTAGAAATTTTCTGCAAATTTCGGGTTTTATATCATTTTGAAGCTGAAAATCTGAATTTTCAGATTTTTGGCATCATTTTGATGTAAAATTTGTGAAAAACGAAGTATTTTGAGAAATGCAACGATCATTTGAAATCTTGATGTTCCAGTTTTCAAAAGCTCATAACTTTTCTCAAATTTTCTTAAAATCTTCAAACCTATATCATTTGGAAGCTAAAAATCTGAATTTTGAGTTCCTTCTGGTCATTTTGATAGTAAACTCATAATTTTTGGAAATTTTAACGAAAAGTTATGACCATCTGAAATTTAAGAATTTCAAAATCCGATCCTTTTCACAAAATCTTTATTTACATAAATTTCACATTTATTTAAAGCGAGTTTTCCAGGTCGTCCAAATAATGCGCTCTCAAACTATTCCCGAGAATCAAAAACTCCCGAAAATCGAGGAAATTTACTCCAAACTCCCTGAATCCATT
The DNA here is from genome assembly GCA_964036255.1 of Caenorhabditis virilis. Lineage (NCBI taxonomy): Eukaryota > Metazoa > Nematoda > Chromadorea > Rhabditida > Rhabditidae > Caenorhabditis > Caenorhabditis virilis. The sequence continues at coordinate 17,179,973 of OZ038416.1, forward strand.
CGCAACGAATTCGACCAAAAGCTCAAGGGCTTTTAAAAACCATTACGATTAAATTATTGTTAATTACAATTAAATTATTTCTAATAAAAGCTTTCTACTTTTATTATTACATTTAAAAAGTTTTCGACAAAATTTTTTAGAGCATTAGAGACGCAGACATCGAGTGTGGAGCATGTGACGTTGAGATGCACAGACATCTTTTAAAGGCGCATGCGCCTGAAATGTTGGTCGTGTCTTGAAGCGCTACTAGTGAACCGAAAATTGTCATCACGATCAACGATGTGTGTGTATACACCGTTGTTTACAAACGGCATTTTAACGCGTACAGTGCGTGAAAAAATGAAGTTTTCGCATTAAATACATAAATTATGACTTAATCTAATTGTTTAAAATCCGAATTACAAAATTGCGTCCCTGAATAGCTGAATATAACGCGTTTTGTGTAACCGTGCCGCACGATTGCAGAAATGCCACGCCTTAAAACCCCGCTTTTCTGCGTTCAATTTTTAATTGTCGTACTGAATTTTCTTAGTTATAGTCAGTTCACTTTAGCCCACCGTGTTATTGAGCTTAAATTTTAACCAGCTTTATTGATTTTTTATATGAACCTTTCAAAACGGTATTTCTAAGTCTTTTATTATGCCTAAGTACTGTTACATAATCACACAAACATCGTTTCCTTCGCCTCTCTGTATATTATCCCGTCCATTTCCATTGCCACCTTCTCCTCCACGTTCAGTTCTGTATCCGCCACGTCTTCCCCCGAATCCTCTTATTTCGTCTCTCAACCATCTATCATCCCGATCGGCAGCGTATTTCGAGCCTTGAACTGGTCCACCGTCGGGTCCTGTCACATTTGCCGCTTCGAGTCCTTTCGATCCTTCAACAATATCAAAAAGCACCTCCTCATTATCCGCCAAACTTCTCAAATATTTATACGGATTATTGTTCGAAATGGCGGCTTTGTGAACGAAGATATCGTCGTTGGTGTCGGTTCGATTGATAACTCCATAACCATCCATGATGTTGAACCATTTAACGGTTCCAGCCATTTTCGGTACCTTCAATGGCTTCTCGGTGACTTCTGCGGTAGTTTCCTGAAAATCCTATATATTCAGAACTCGGAGAACGTCCAGGGCTAAATTAAATTGGAATGGAATCACAGAAAATACCCATTCCAAATCTGTTTTAAAATTTTCTAAAACCATGTAGAAAGCCTGAACCCAAATGACGTGGCTAAGCCGAGGCGGACTAGTTTTTGCAACATTTTCTACGCCATTGTTTTCTAGTTCGTTTTCTCGGCTTCTAGGTGGTTTTAAAAAGTCCTAAAAACAGATTCGGAATGAGAATGACGTTTTATCACAGATTCATTGATTGGCTCTGTACCCTCCTTTAACGATGATTCATCCGGTTTCAAAAAACAATATTCCCCAAAAAGCATACATTATTGAAATCAATTTTTCCATTAGGATTGCCCAATCGAATCGTTTTTGCCATCTCGCAGAATTCATTAAAAACATCTTCAACATATTTTGGGTTTTCGGCATTCATTTTCTTGGAGTACGCTTCTAATTCTGTTCTTCGTTGCATCCTAAACTTCGGATCCACCAATAGAAATAATATTTCAGTAGACGACATTTTTTTCACTATTTCCTCCTGTAAATGGGACCTTGTCTTTAATAAAAAAGCATATTTTGCTTTACCTTTAACCATGATAATTCGAACATATAAGCAAGCAGAATAAAATATGGAAACCCTGATTTGTAAGCGTTAATTAGATAGTCCTCACAATCCGAAATTAAAAATTGAATGTCATATTTTGTAGCCATTTCTAATATAAACTTTATATTATATTCTGAAATAATTATTGATTATTTTTCAACTAACAAGGGAATTTTACGCTGATAAAATATATTTGTTTTCAAAAACTGCTCAGGAATGATTTGAGCATTGTTTTTTTTTTGAGCTCAAAACCTGAAAGTATTCAAAAATGAAACTTTAGAGAGCTGTAACTTGGATCAAACTCAATCTTTCTGAATTCAAGTTTTAGGATATAATATTAGGAGCTTTCTTAGTCAATTTATTACCCAAATTTGACTGTTTGACTAAAACTACGTTGAATATCAAAACCTCAAAATTCTATCCAGAAATATTGAGATTGAGCCAAGTTACAACAAAGTTTGATTTTTTAGTATTCAGACTTTGAGCATGAAAAAGTCATGCTCAAACTTTCGCTTAAGATTTTTTCAAAACAGATCCTTTATCAGCGTAAAATTCTCATTCGAATGATTAGAAAAAGGCAAGAAAAAATTAAAGTACTTCCCAAGTAAAGAAACAAAAACCATTACCTAGTACTCCATCTTTCCGATGCAATAATTGTAGAAAATTGTGAAATTGATTTTCGTCGAAAAGACCAAAGTCGAGTTCAAATTCATCATTGTTTTCTTCGATCATTTTTCTTAATACGCTCGAGGAAAACATTAATATCTATAAACAAACATTTGGAAACGTTTTTCAAAATTTCAGACAAATTTACATATTTATCTACGAAGAATCGATGCTCTCCAACGCGTAAACAAATCTCAGAATCAGTATTTGTCGGAAATTTGAAATTTCGCAAATCGAAGAAGCTTGAGAATCCAGTTGTATATTTGACACGAAGAGTTATTTGGACAACAAGTTTGGCGAATTTAACAAACCGCCCATTTTTATGAATTTTATAGCGGTCAAATGGAAATTTCCTATCTCGGATTGTCACCATCGTGAAGTGTTTTTTAAAACGAAACTCCGTTGTTTTCACAATTTCTATTCCTTCTCCATCATTTACTTTCAACTCAATTTCAGAATAAATACTCCATAAGTTTGTTGATGCATATTTATAAAAGAATTCAATTTCCGCACTCACTTCAAGGATATGGGTGCTGGTCGGTGTAGGACGGAGCGGTGTAGGACGGATACAAGGTCGTACCTTCCTGAAATATATATTTTTTTTTTAATTTATTTGATGATTTGAAACGTACCATTCCATGTCAACATCATTGTGTTCCCAATTTCTATCTCCGCAAGACGTGAGAGCCCCCAATTTGTCTTCTTTATATATAAAAATGAATTGTTTCATGCCAGAAAGTGTTCGAATTGAATATATAAGAATATAAAATAATATCTATTGGACTATAAGAAACTCCTTACCAACGCCACCGCTTGTAAAAATGAGCCGGTGAGCACACTGGTTGCGTAATCTGTCAGATATGCAGCAGAGCAGAGTTTTGCTCTATTTTCCTCACTTGCGGGAACACTCGTCAATTATTGAGCGTTAGTTACACCAAATGTTAAATTTTGTCGGAATTGTCTCTGAAAATGCAGCATAATTTAATTTTAAGGAAAAATACGTCATTTCATGTTTTGCTCTGTTTTGTTTTGTTTTTTTGAAAAATTCCAAATATGTTCAGTTTTTCAGAGTACCCGACAAACGAGTAAATCGACATATTATTAAAAAAAAACGTTTATAAATGTACAAAAAATAATAATCTATCCATAATGACTAATCAATACAACTTTATGGGGAGGGATATATGGAATGAGATGGTTCAGAGATAAATGTGTATGTGTGCGGGAAACTATATTAGTGATATTGTAATTTGGAGAGATTTAGAAATTTGTATATACAAGAAAATTACGAAGTTAAATTATATCTCTAGATAGACTTTAATTTACTGAGTGTATTAAAGTACATAAGGAAAGTTAATAAAAACAGTTGATTTGATTTAAATATATTGCTATTTATTGGTTAATTAATATCGTTTATTCTTTAAAGTTGGGCATTATGGAGCTAATGAATGCATCTGGGATGAAAATAGACTTCATTCTCATTCCAAATCTGATTTTAAAATTTTCTAAAATCACCTAGAAGCCGAGAAAATCCGCTTCAAAATAATGGCCTAGAAAAAGCGTGGCCTAACTTTTTACATTGAGCTTTTTTTCGTGTTTCGTTAATAAATAGTTATGCAGAATGCTTACATTAGTCCTTTTTTAATGTTTTTCTTTTTTTTTCAGTTTTTCATGCCTGCGGACTAGTTTTCGCCGGTGGCCCCTTTTTCTAGGCCATTGTTTTGAGGCGCCGTTTTCTCGGCTTCTAGGTGGTTTTTGACAATTTTAAAAACAGATTCGGAATGAGAATGAAGTATATTTTCATTTAAGCTACATTTATTATCTCCGTGAAGGTTTCCTTTAATGTTTGAAAAATTTTACGAAAGTATTGATCATTCGAAAATGAGTTTTCTGAGCCCAAATTTCAAAAGCTCATATCTTTTCTCAATATTCTCTCAAAATCTTAAATCCTATAACATTTTGAAGTTAACGATCCGAATTTTCAGTTCCTTCTGGTCATATTGATAGTAAACTCGTAATGTGTGGAAACTCTTCCGAAAAGGTTCGAATAGGTTCGAATAGTTTCGGCCATCTGAAATTTAGGAATTTCAAATTTCAAAACTAGAAACAACAAAAACAAGCCAAAACTGGCTTCAAACACGAGCTTGACTCTTTCCCAAATCAAAAATAACGAGACGCCCGAACAGGTAGCCTAGAAACACATGTTGCGGAGAGTTAGTCCCTCTGGGTTTTCTAGTCCTCGGTCATATAGCATTTCTCAAAAAAAAAGCAACAACAGAATGAAACAGCGGTGGCATTGAAAGACGGGTGTTCCAGCGTCGTTTTTTAGTAAGTGAGAAAATGTAGGAAAACTTTTGTCTGCTGCATCCTTAGCATTACGCAACCAGTGTGCTCACCGGCTCATTTTTACAAGCGGTGGCGTTGGTAAGGAGTTGTTTATAGTACAATCGATATTATTTAATATTCTTATATATTCAATTCTATTACTTTCTGGCATGAAACAATTCACTTTTATATATGTACAAGACAAATGGGGTTTTATGAAGTCTACAGATTGGGAGCACAAAGATGTTGGCATGAGATGGTAAGTTTCAGATCATTTTCAGATCACCAAACAAATTAAAAAAATATATATATATATTTCAGGAAAGTACGACCTTGTATCCGTCCTACACCGACCATTCCTACACCGACCTGCACCGACATCCTTGAAGTGAGTGCGGAAATTGAATTCTTTTATAAATATGAATCAACAAACTTATGGAGCATTTATTCTGAAATCGAGTTGAAAGTAAATGATAGAGAAGGAACAGAAATTGTGAAAACAATCAAGTTTCGTTTTAAAAAAGGCTTCACGGTGGTGACAATCCGAGATAGAAAATTTCCATTCGACCGCTATGAAATACGTGAAAATGGGCGGCTTGTTAAATTGGCCAAACTTGATATTCAAGTAACTCTTCGTGTCAAATATACAACTGGATTCTCAAGCTTCTTCGATTTGCGAAATTTCAAATTTCCGACAAATACCGATTCTGAGATTTGTTTACGCGTTGGAGAGCACCGATTCTTCGTAGATAAATATGTAAATTTGTCTGAAATTTTGAAAAACGTTTCCAAATGTTTGTTTATAGATATTAATGTTTTCCTCGAGCGTATTAAGAAAAATGATCGAAGAAAACAATGATGAATTTGAACTCGACTTTGGTATTTTCGACGAAAATCAATTTCATGGTTTTCTACAATTATTTCATCGTAAAAATGGAGTACTAGGTAATGATTTTTTTGTAAAAATAATCAATAATTATTTCAGAACGTGATATAAAGTTTATATTAGAAATGGCTATAAAATATGACATTCAATTTTTAATTTCCGATTGTGAGGACTATCTAATTAACGCTTACAAATCAGAATTTCCATATTTTATTCTGATTGCTTATATGTTTGAATTATCAAGGTTAAAGGTAAAACAAAATATGATTATTTATTAAAGACAATGTCCCATTTAAAGGAGGAAATAGTGAAACAAATGTCATCTACAGAAATTGGACTTCTTTTGGAGGATCCGAATTTTAGGATGCAACGAAGAACAGAATTAGAAGCGTACTCCAAGATCATAGATGCCGAAAACCCAGAATATATTGATGATGTTTTTAATGAATTCTGCGAGATGGCTAAAACGATTCGATTGGGCAATCCTAATGGAAAAATCGATTTCAATAATGTATGCTTTTTTGGAATATTGTTTTTTGAAACCGGATGAATCATCCATATTTGAAAATAATGTCTCAGATTAGTTTTTACAGGAAGCTACCGCTGCTGCTCCAGCTGAAGTCACCGAGAAGCCATTGAAGGCATCGCAAGTGGCTGGAACCGTTAAATGGTTCAACGTCAAGAATGGATACGGTTTTATCAATCGCACCGACACCAATGACGATATCTTCGTCCACCAAACTGCCATTTTGAACAATAATCCGAATAAATATTTGAGAAGTTTGGCGGACAATGAGGAGGTGCTTTTTGATATTGTTGAAGGATCAAAAGGACTCGAAGCGGCAAATGTGACAGGACCCGACGGTGGACCAGTTCAAGGCTCGAAATACGCTGCCGATCGGGATGATAGAGCGCCAAGAGGATTGAGAGGCGGAACAAGAGGATTCAGAGGAAGACGTGGCGGACGTGGTGGAAGCCAGCAAAACCAACAATCTGAAGCTTACATTACCAAATCTTTCTAATGTTCATTTTTTTAACCTGACATTTCAATTTTTTTTTGTTGTATTTATTTTTTTCACTATTATCAGATTTTCCCGGTTATACACAATGTACACTGTCGAAGCAATTTGTATGCAGTTTTCAAACAATTCTAGAAACGCAATTAGGTTGAAAATTATAGATTTAAATGTGCTTCATTTATTTCAGCAGATTTTTTGAACTTTTCCATTGTCTGCTGTTCATTTCAATCGTTTGCATACATCGTAAAGCCTAGCATTCAAGAGGCGTTTCTGAATTTTGCCAGAAACGGCGTTTTTGATGTGAAAAAACATCAAAAATTCCAAAAAATCGAGGAAATCTACTCCAAACTCCCTGAATCCATCCGCAACGAATTCGACAAATAGCTAATTACAATTAAAATATTTTGAATAAAAGAGTTGTACTTTTATTATTACATTTGAAAAGTTTTCATCATCAGAAATGTATGTGGGAAAATAAAAGAAAACAAAGAAACGTTTTGTTTTGAGGTGAGACAGAGATTCGAAAAGTTTTTGGGGTGCATGGAAAAAATCAATAAATCAATAAGGATCATCAGATGTACAGTAACATTTTTTCTCTCGAGGCTCAAGAAAAAACAAAACAGAACAAAACATGAAATAACGAGTGGGTTTTTTCCTTTAAAATTAAATTATGCTGCATTTTCAGAGATAATTCCGAGAAATTTAACATTTGGTTTAACGCTTAATAATTGTGGCAATGTTCTCAGAATTTTAAAGCTCATACGTTTTTTTGGTGTCAACGACAATTAAACAGCGGGAGGCGTTGAAGGACGGGTGTTCCCGCAAGTGAGGAAAATAGAGAAAACTCTGCTCTGCTGCATCTCTGACAGATTACGCAACCAGTGTGCTCGCCATCTCATTTTTACAAGCGGTGGCGTTGGTAAGGAGTTGCTTATAGTCCAATCGATATTATTTTATATTCTAATATTCAATTCTAATACTTTCTAGTATGAAACAATACACTTTTACATATCAAGATGACAAACCGGGTTTTCCAAGGCCTTGGGGAGCTAGATATTGGGAACACAAAGATGTTGACATGAGTTGGTACGTTTCAGATCATCAAATTAATTTATTTGTTTATATATATTTCAGGGAAATAGAACTTCTGTTTGGTGCGCATTCCGCTACTAAAACCGTTAGAACAAGCGCGGAAATTAAATTCATTTATACATATGAATCGACAAATTTATGGAGCATTTATTCTGAAATCGAGCTTAAAGTAAATGATGGGGAAGGAACGGAAATTGTGAAAACAACGGAATGTCGCTTTGAAAAAGGCTCTACAAAGTTCAAAATTGAAGATAGAACACTTCCAATTAACCGCTGGGAAATACGTGAAAATGGGCGGTTGTTTAAATTATCCAGTCTTTTTATTCAAGTAACTCTTCGTGTCAAATATACAACTGGATTCTCAAGCTTCTTCGATTTGCGAAATTTCAAATTTCCGACAAATACTGATTCTGAGATTTGTTTACGCGTTGGAGAGCATCGATTCTTCGTAGATAAATATGTAAATTTGTCTGAAATTCTGAAAAACGTTTCCAAATGTTTGTTTATAGATATTAATGTTTTCCTCGAGCGTATTAAGAAAAATGATCGAAGAAAACAATGATGAATTTGAACTCGACTTTGGTATTTTCGATGAAAATCAATTTCACGATTTTCTAAAATTATTGCATCGTAAAAGGGGAATAGAAGTGTTTGGTTTTTGTTTGGAAGGTAATGGTTTTTTGTTACTTTACTTGGGAAGTACTTTAATTTTTTCTTACTTTTTTCTAATAACACATAGCTCATTCGAATGAAAATTTTACGCTGATAAAGGATATATTTTCAAAAACTGCTCAGGAATGGTTTGAGCATCGTTTTTCGAGCTCAAATCTGAAAATTTAAAAAATCAAACTTTGGAGCGTTGTAAGCGTGTGGAGCTCAATCTCAATATTTCTGGATTGAATTTCGAGGTTTCAATATTGAACGTAGTTTTAGTCGAAGAGCCAAATTTGAGCAATAAAGATAGACTAATAGTGCTAAGAATATTATATCCTAAAACTTGAATCCAGAAAAATTGCGTTTGAGCCAAGTTGCAGCTCTTTAAAGTTTGATTTTTGAATACTTTCAGCTTTTGAGTTCAACGAAAACGATGCTCAAATCATTCCTGAGCAGTTTTTGAAAACAGATATTTTATCACGCGTCAGGTACTTCCATTGTTAGTTTAAAAATAATCAATAATTATTTCAGGATGTAATATAAAGTTTATATTAGAAATGGCTATAAAATATGACATTCAATTTTTAATTTCGGATTGCGAGGACTATCTAATTAAAGCTTCCCGATTTGGGTTATCTTATTTTATTCTGCTTGCTTATATGTTTGAATTATCAAGGCTACAGGTAAAAAAAATATGATTATTTATTAAAGACAATGTCCCATTTACAGGAGGAAATAGTGAAACAAATGTCAACTAGAGAAATTGAACTTCTTTTGAAAAATCCGAATTTTAGGATGCAACGAAGAATAGAATTAGAAGCGTATTCCAAGAAAATAGATGCCGAAAACCCAGAATATATTGAAGATGTTTTCAATGAATTCTGCAAGATGGTAAAAATGTCTCGATTGAGCAATGATAATGGAGAAACCGATTTCAATAATGTAAGCTTTTTTGGGAATACTGTTTTTTTTGAAACCGGATGAATCATCCATATTTGAAAATAATGTCTCAGAATATTTTCTTCGCCGTATTTTGTAATCAATATGAAGTTATATTTTTTCGATATGTTCTCCGATTTTGAAAATATTGGGTTTTTGCAGGAAACTACCGCTGCTGCTCCAGCTGAGACCGCCGACAAGCCATTGAAGGCATCGCAAGTGGCTGGAACTGTTAAATGGTTCAACGTCAAGAATGGATACGGTTTTATCAATCGCACCGACACCAACGACGATATCTTCGTCCACCAAACCGCCATTTCGAACAATAATCCGAATAAATATTTGAGAAGTTTGGCGGACAATGAGGAGGTGCTTTTTGACATTGTTGAAGGATCGAAAGGACTCGAAGCGGCAAATGTGACAGGACCTGACGGTGGACCAGTTCAAGGCTCGAAATACGCTGCCAATCAGGATGATAGAGCGTCAAGAGGATTGAGAGGAGGAACAAGAGGGTTCAGAGGAAGAAGGCGTGGCGGATACAGAACTGAAAGTGGCGGAGAAGGTGGCAACGCAAGTGGGGAGGATAATGGGCAGAGAGGCGGAGGACGCGGTGGAAGAGGTGGAAACGGAGGACGTGGTGGACGCGGCGGTGGAAGAGGTGGTAATAGACAAGAGGATGGTGGAAATGGAGGAGAGGTAAATTATTTATTTTTTGAAACTTTGAAATTTTAAAATTTTGAAATGTTTTTGACCTATCAAAAAAATGGGCGCTGAAATTGTGATTTTTTTTTAATTTTGAAAAAGCAATGGTTCCTTTAATTTTTGGATGTAAAAATTCCACATTTCTTTAATTTTTGAAATTTTTTTGTAAAATCTTGAAATTCACATTTAAAATGCTAACATTTTTCAAATAATCAAAAACCAATTTTTAAAAACGTGTTTCGCATATTCAGATTCAATATAAAATTCAAAATTATCTAATATTATAAAAAAAAACAATTTATTAAAAGTTGTATTCTAAAAATCAATACTTTGATTCCAGGGAGAGTTCCGCGGTGGACGTGGTCGTCGCGGCGGTCGTGGACGCGGACGCGGAGGACGTGGCGGAGGACGCGGAAGAGATGGAAATGGATTACGTGGTGGAAGCCAGCAAAAATTATAGATTTAAATGTGCTTCATTTATTTCAGCACATTTTTTAAAACTTTTCCATAGCCGGTTGTTCATTTCAATCGTTTCCCATATACCATTATTCCTAGCATCAGAGAGGCGTTTCTGAGCTCAGCTCAAAGTTGAAAAGGCAAAAATGTTGCCAGAAATAGCTTACTTTTTCACATCAAAAACTCCAAAAAATCGCTGAAATCTACTCCAAACTCCTTGAATCCATCCGCAACGAATTCGACGAAAAGCTCAAGGCTTTTAAAGAAAAAGTTAATTACAATTAAAATATTTTGAATAAAAGAGTTGTACTTTTATTATTACATTTGAAAAGTTTTCATCATCAGAAATGTATGTGGGAAAATAAAAGAAAACAAAGAAACGTTTTGTTTTGAGGTGAGACAGAGATTCGAAAAGTTTTTGGGGTGCATGGAAAAAATCAATAAATCAATAAGGATCATCAGATGTACAGTAACATTTTTTCTCTCGAGGCTCAAGAAAAAACAAAACAGAACAACACATGAAATAACGAGTGGGTTTTTCCTTAAAATTAAATTATGCTGCCTTTTCAGAGATAATTCCGAAAAATTTAACGTTTCGTTTAACGCTTGATAAATGCTCCATAAATTTGTTGATTCATATTTATAAGTGAATTCAATTTCCGCACTCACTTCAAGGATATGGGTGTAGACACACGGACAGATCCATGGTCGTACTTTCCTGATATATATATTTATTAAGTTTATTTGATAATTTGAAACGTACCATTCCATGTCAACGTCATTGTGTTCCCAATTTCTATCTGCGCACGGTGTGATAAAGCCCCTGTTGTCATACCCATATAAAAAAGTGAATTGTTTCATGCCAGAAAGTATTAGAATTGGATATATAAGAATATAAAATAATATCGATTGGTCTATAAACGTCCTTGCCAACGCCACCGCTTGTAAAAATGAGCCGGTGAGCACACTGGTTGCGTAATCTGTCAGATATGCAGCATAGAAGAGTTTTATCTATTTTCCTCTCTTTCGGGAACACCCGTCCTTCAACGCCTCCCGCTGTTTAATTGTCGTTGACACCAAAAAAATGTATGAGTTTTTAAAATTCTGAGAACATTGCCACAATTATGAAGCGTTAAACCAAATGTTAAATTTCTCGGAAATATCTTTGAAAATGGAGCATAGTTTCATTTTTAGGAAAAACAATATTTATTTCCTGTTTTGCTAGATGTTTGTAAAAATAATAGGAAAAAAGCTCAGTAAAAAAAAAGCTAGTAAAAATTCGGAGAGGTGGAGCACATTTTCTAGGCCATTGTTTTGAAGCTCATTTTCTCGGCTTCTAGGTGGTTTTAGAAAATTTCACAAACTGATTTGGAATGAGAATGACGTCTATTTTAATTTAAGGAACATTTTTTTTTTAGCCCCGTAAAGTCCTCATTTAATAATGATTCTCATGTTAAGTTTGGGAATTTTCTAGGCGGTGTGCTGGCAGAGTGCGCCTGGAGTAGAAATGACGTAACAGTAACAACTGGTGTTGAAGGCCTGAGGCCGTATGCATGAACATTTGTCGACAAACGACGTTTGTCCGGCAAACGTTTGCCGCGACAAACGTTTGTCGGTGTGTCGGTTTTTTGTGCGACAAACATTTGTCCGACGAAAGTGGAGCTTTGTCGCTTCGAATTTTTAAGCAGTGTCGTATTTTTTTTGATTTTTTTTCTTATTTCACGGATTTTAGAATTTTTTTTGTTATTTTCTATTTTCTTTAAAAAGAGTACAGTTTAATTAATATTTTATCATTTAATTGTAACTTACACCCCCGTCCGTTCTACCGTTTATTAAGATCATATATTTTAGACGATTTATTTTCAAGTCGGAATAGATTCAAATGAGTGAGAAACGAGCGAAAGTGTCTGAACTCCCTCAGGACGTTCTATGTTCACTTTTTCAGTGGTTGATTGAATCATGGGATGATTATAATTCCTCTTTTAGTAGTGGTTCAAAAAAGCACCATCAAAGTAAGAAGCAAGAATACTGGAAAAAGTGGGCTGAAAGCCTAACCGAACTTGGATATGAACGGACTGGGGACCAGGTACATTCTGTTACTTTTTATTTAAAAATATGGATTTGTATTATTAGATCAAGAAGAAAATTAATGGCGACATTGCATACGTGAAGACTAGACTATCAGAAGAGAAAAGAAGTTTAAACGCCACTGGGGGAGGCAAAAAACCAAAATTTTCGGATCTTTCGATCTCGAGGAAAATGTTGTATGACTTTTTCTATGCATCAGAGTCAGTTAACGGATTCAGTGGCGGCTTGGAAGGTGAGACGATTTTATTTATGTACACGTTTACTTTTTTAAAACTGAGAGCAATAGTATTTATAACTACTAATTTTTTATGAAATTTCTCAGGATAAAAAACATCATCTTTAACTATATTTTTGTAGCCGGCGTAAAGTATGGGCAGGAATACGAAGAATTTGAAGATTCGGAAAGGAGAAGTGGTGGAGCGTTTGCAGGAGACGACCCATCGATGTTATTCCAGGAGGAAGAAGAAATCGATGTGATCGGTTTCGATGAGGAGCCTACTGTGGAGCAGACAAGCGAAACTCCAAAAAAACCATCAAAAAAAAGGTATTTTTTATCGGCGCATGTCTATATTAATAAAGGTTTTTAGAGCTCCACCCAGATCAACTCAACGATTAGAATTGGCCGACGTTGCCACTTTGCGAAAAAAAGTGCTTGTCGAAGAGCTCAAGTTGAACGAGAAAAAGCAATATAATGAAGAACTGTTGAAAGAAAAATTGACGCTGGAAATCGAGTTGTTGTCATTGAAGAAGGAATTATTATACTCTGAACTTAGGAAACGAGACGAGCGTTCAGAAATGTTGGAAGATGATCCAAGAGTGGAATCTTAAAATCTTTTTGTTTTTATTACATTTATTACCCTACTTTCTGTTAATTTGTTGGTTTTTTATTGTTTTTTTTATTGTTATTTATTTGTTTTTTTCTCTATTCCGCATTATTCGAATGAAAATGTGTTTTAATCTTGTTTGTATTCTTTTCATTCAACTATGTTCACAACAAATATTAAAAGAATATAACAATACTTCAAGTTTAAGGCGTGTTTTCTCGGTTTCTCGGTGGTTTTAGAAAATTTTAAATACAGATTTCGAGTGAGTCTGGAGCCTATTTTCATCCCAGGCGCATTCATAATCTCCGTAAAACCCTCCTTTAAGTCGTACCTGATTCGGTTTTCGGGTCTAAAATAGGTTTCAATAGAAATGGTTCAGCTTTGTAGGCTGAATCTCCGATGATTATGCCTTTGTATTCTTTACTGCTCAGTTTTGAATAAGTAACCTGAAAAAAATGTGTTTCGTGGTTGTGCACCCATCTGCGAAGATTAAGTACCCAAAATAGATTTTTCACGAAACATTGCAAAAATCTTCCGTTGGGTACCTTATTTGCATGATGCCACAGAAACATATATAAATAAGTTTAATAATATGACTTACGGATTCTTTGAAGACTCGACTGTCGTGTGAAGAACCAGGATAGCGTGCTGAATACCAAATGAAGCGTAATTGGTCATCGCAGATAAGACCAACATTGATGGAATGGTACCCTTTTCTAGACAAGTAATTTTAAAGCCATATGATTTTTCTACGAATTTCAATTAACCAAAAAAAAACCCTTCAAATAACCCTTCACAAGATAAGATCTACGATCGGATCGGATCGGAACTGGTTGGATCAGATTGAATAGGAATCCAAGCGGATCCGATCCAATACGATCCAATAAGATCCAATACGATCCAATACGATCCAATAAGATCCAATACGATCCAATACGATCCGATACGATCCAATACGATCCAATAAGATCCAATACGATCCAATACGATCCGATCCAGTCTGATCTTATCAGATCCGATTCGATCCGATTGGATCGGATCAGTTTGCATTGGATATGACCGGACCCATTCTGATCCAATCCACCAGGCTTGTGCGGAACCGGCCTCTCGGAACTTTCGGAACCAAATTTTTATTCCGATTTTTTTTTTCGGAAAAAAATGGTTCCGACTATTTTTCCGATATTTTTTTTTCGGAAAAACCGGTTCCGACTTTTTTTCCGACTTTTTTTCTCGGAAAAATCGGACAATTCGGAACCAGGTTAATTTTCAGGTGTCTTTCCCATTTTTTGCTCATTTTTCGATTAAAAACGTTTATTAAGAAGTCCCGTTCTGCTTTTTTTGTCAAATAAACCTCCCATTTTCCCATTTTCTAAAAAAAAACGATGAATTCACAAAATTTTCGTACAAAAATTAGGAAATTCTATGAAAATGATAAAAATTCTAAGAAACCCTGAAAAAACCTATGAAAAAACCAAAAAAGCAAAAAAAGTTTATGGAAATATTGTTTGAAAAAAATTCAAAAAAATTTTTTTTCGATTAAAAAAAATTTTCTGATTGCAATTTTTCGGTATTTCTCGGATTTTTTTAGGTGAAAAAACAAACAAATTAATTTGGTATCGTTTCCCGTACAGTGTTTTCGATGGTATACCCTTTAAAATTATTGTAAGAATACATTTTCACAAATTGGGGATTTTCCGATTTTTCCGATGAATTTCGGAAAAAGTTTCGACGGAAAAATTGTTCCGAAATTTTTTTCGGAAATAGGTTCCGACAGAAAAAGGTTCCGAAAAAAAAATCGGAAAAATTTCCGACAGCTAAAATGTTCCGAAAATCGTCTCGGAATCGGAATTTCGGAATATTCCGATTCCGGTTCCGCACAAGCCTGCAATCCACCACGATCCGATCGGATCGTATTGCATTTTATATTGGATCGGATCAGATTGAATAGGATACGATCCAAATTGATCCAATAAAAAAAACGATCCGATATTTCCTTCAAAAGGCACTGGTTAATTTTAATTATGAAAATATGTAGTAATTAAAAAAAAAAACGTTTTAAAGTTGTTCTTTGCTTCAAATCTAATATAGTTCTAGATAGGTTGAAAGTCCGGCGTGAGAAGATGTTCAGTACTTTGTTTGAGAACCCATCCGATAAAGCAAATGTTGGAATTTTTACAGAAGGCCTAAAAGCTATCAAACACTAAAAATGTAGCTATTACGATTAAAATTTGTATCGCTCAAAAGTTAGCCCATTGCGAAGAAGATGTGAATGAAATTGAATTTGAAAATTAGTTCGTAATCCCTCAATAAAGTTTATACCTATTAACATATAAGTATTCATTCTGTTGAGGTGATGGAATTCTGATGTGAGTTCCATCGACACATCCAATGATATTGGGAACGCCTCCAATATTCATGAACCTTCAAAAAATAACATAGAAAACTTATTAGCTTGCAATTTCTCTTACGATCTGCCGATTCTCATTCTTTCTTCTTCTTCTGGCCATTTCACAAAGTAATGAGACCTTTTAACAATAGCCTCTCCAACTTGTGTCAACGTTCTTGACACCGTACTTTGGTTGCAACCACTTAGAATTGCAATTGTAGCTTGGAATGTATTAGAAGCCCAGCATTCCAAGCTGAGTCCTACTTTTTGATGTGGCAGTAAAGGTGTAGATCTATTACATTGCAGATCCAAATCAATCTCTAATAATGATACAAGTTGAAAAAATGCTCTTCTCGTGAATCTAAATCGACGTCGGAACTCGAAATCTGAGACAGTATCAAAAGGATCACTGCGATCACGAATAATTCTATCTACGCTTAGCCTCTGGTGATGTTCGAAAATATAACGATCAATGTCGTCCATGATTGCTTTAAGAAGTTGGAAATCTGAATTAAAAACAAAAAAAATAATATAAAAACTAAATTAGAAAAATAAGTGATTTAAAAAATAACGTTTGTCGGTTCGTTTGTCGACCTTCCACCCCGACAAAAGATTTCGTTTGTCTCGATCTTCGACAAACCGTTTGTCCGAGCCCTGCATCCCGACAAACAGTTTGTCGCTGAAAATAGTTTGTCGACAAAGCGTTTGTCGCGACAAACACGTTCATGCATACGGCCTCTGGTGCTACTTCAACGTTACGAAATAGTATACAATATGAATAGACAGGAGACACACGCAACAAAACACTATTTTATTTGATAGAACCATTTTTTATGGTCCCATTGATATTATTATTATTATTTATTCAATATTCTTATATCCTATTTCAATTGTAACAATTTATAGAATGAAACAATTCACTTTTTCACGTGGACAAGACAAAAATTGGTTTTTTCAGTCTACCGGTGAGAGAGATTGGGAACACAAAGATGTTGACATGGAATGGTATGTATGTTTCAAATAATTACTTTTTTTTTTTTTAATATTTCAGGAAATTACGAACTTCGCTCCGTCCGTGTGTCTACACCCATATCCTTGAAGTGGGCGCTGAAATTGAATTCTTTTATAAATATGAATCAACAAATTTATGGAGCATTTATTCTGAAATAGAGTTGAAAGTAAATGATGACGAAGGAACAGAAATTGTGAAAACAATCAAGTTTCGTTTTAAAAAAGGCTTCACGGTGGTGACAATCCGAGACAGAAAATTTCCATTTGACCGCTTTATCGTTTATGTGAATGGAAGGCCGAAATTGGCCAAACTTACTATTCAAATAACTCTTCGCGTCAAATATACAACTGGATTCTCAAGCTTCTTCGATTTGCGAAATTTCAAATTTCCGACAAATACTGATTCTGAGATTTGTTTACGCGTTGGAGAGCATCGATTCTTCGTAGATAAATATGTAAATTTGTCTGAAATTCTGAAAAACGTTTACAAATGTTTGTTTATAGATATTAATGTTTTCCTCGAGCGTATTAAGAAAAATGATCGAAGAAAACAATGATGAATTTGAACTCGACTTTGGTCTTTTCAACGAAAATCAATTTCACGATTTTCTACAATTATTGCATCGTAAAAATGGAGTACTAGGTAATGGTTTTTTTGTAAAAATAATCAATGATTATTTCAGAATGTAATATAAAGTTTATATTAGAAATGGCTATAAAATATGACATTCAATTTTTAATTTCGGATTGTGAGGACTATCTAATTAACGCTTACAAATCAGAATTTCCATATTTTATTCTACTTGCTGATATATTTGAATTATCAAGGTTAAAGGTAAAACAAAATACGCTTTTTTATTAAAGACAATGTCCCATTTATAGGAAGAAATAGTGAAACAAATGTCATCTACAGAAATTGAACTTATTTTGGAGGATCCGAATTTTAGGATGCAACGAAGAACAGAATTAGAAGCGTATTCCAAGATCATAAATGCCGAAAACCCAGAGTATATTGATGATGTTTTCAATGAATTCTGCAAGATAGCGAAAACGATTCGATCGAGCAATCCTAATGGAGAAATCAATGTCAATAATGTATGGATTTTCGAGAAAATTGTTTTTTGAAACAAGATGAATCGTCGTTAAAGGAGGGTATTACAAGGCCAATAAATGAATTTGTGATGAAAATGGACGTAATTCTCATTCCGAATCAGTTTTTAGAATTTTTTAAAACCGCCTAGAAGCCGAGAAAACGAACTGCAAAACAATGGCCTAGAAAATGTTGCAAAGGTTTTAGATAAATTTAAAAACAGATTTGGAATGGATATTTTCTCTGTTTCCATTCCAATTACATTCGTAAGATCTGTAAACTCTCGCTTTAAATAAAAATGAAAAATGTTCAACATCCAAATTTTTTCTCGACCATATTCTACACAAAAAAATTTCTTTCGTTGTTAGACCTTCTGAAATTATTGATATTTGCAGGAAAATCCTGCATCTGCTCTAGCTGAAACCACAACTGAAACCGCCGACAAGCCATTGAAGGCATCGCAAGTGGCGGGAACTGTTAAATGGTTCAACGTCAAGAATGGATACGGATTTATCAATCGCACCGACACCAACGACGATATCTTCGTCCACCAAACCGCCATTTCGAACAATAATCCGAATAAATATTTGAGAAGTTTGGCGGACAATGAGGAGGTGCTTTTTGATATTGTTGAAGGATCGAAAGGACTCGAAGCGGCAAATGTGACAGGACCTGACGGTGGACCAGTTCAAGGCTCGAAATACGCTGCCGATCGGGATGATAGAGCGCCAAGAGGATTGAGAGGCGGAACAAGAGGATTCAGAGGAAGACGACGTGGCGGATACAGAACTGAAAGTGGCGGAGAAGGTGGCAACGGAAGTGGGGAGGATAACGGGCAGAGAGGCGGAGGACGCGGTGGAAGAGGTGGAAACGGAGGAAGAGGTGGACGCGGCGGTGGAAGATGTGGTAATAGACAAGAGGATGGTGGAAATGGAGGAGAGGTAAATTATTTATTTTTTGAAACTTTGAAATTTTGAAATGTTTTTGACCTATCAAAAAAAATGGGCGCTGAAATTGTGATTTTTTTAATTTTGAAAAAGCAATGGTTCCTTTAATTTTTGGATGTAAAAATTCCACATTTCTTTAATTTTTGAAATTTTTTTGTAAAATCTTAAAATTCACATTTTCAGCTTTAAAATTATATGAACTTCAAAAAATAAAATGCTAACATTTTTCAAATAATCAAAAAACCATTTTTTAAAATGTTTTTCGTATATTCAGCTTCAATATAAAATTCAAAATTATCTAATATTATAAAAAAAAACCATTTATTAAAAGTTGGATACTAAAAATCAATACTTTGATTCCAGGGAGAGTTCCGCGGTGGACGTGGTTGTCGCGGTCGTGGACGCGGACGCGAAGGACGTGGCGGTGGTGGAGGACGCGGAAGAGGTGGATATGGAGGACGCGGCGGTGGCCGAGGTGGTAATTTCCAAGAGGATGGTGGAAACGGTGGAAAGGTAAATTTCACTTTTTCAGCTTCAATATAAAATTCCAATATTATTTAAAAAATTTTATTGGCTTTTAAAAAGATGTAAAAATCTCAAAATATTCTAAAAATCAATTCCAGAGCGAATTGTGCGGTTGTCGCGGCGGACGTGGCGGAAGCCAGCAAAACCAAAAATCTGGATTAGCATACAGAACTGAAAGTGGCGGAGAAGGTGGCAACGGAAGTGGGGAGGATAATGGGCAGAGAGGCGGAGGACGCGGTGGTGGAAGCAAGTAATACCAACAATTTGAAGCTGAGATGGAAAAATGACCAATTTTGATATGAAAGCGATTCATTATTTTTGTTCTTTGTTTTCTTCAAAATTATTTCATTTTCATCGCCAATAATTACTTCCTAGTCTCTTTTTTCTCTATGACCCCTTCTCGAAACCATTGAAACTCGTTCTTGGATTATTTTTTATTTTGATTATTTCCTGTATATTTTGCAATTGAGATTCCGGTTATCGATTTTAAAAGTTTCGAAGCTTGCTATGCAGTTTTAAAAACAATTCTAGAAACACAATTAGGTTCAAAAATTACTAAACATTTAAACCAGAAATAGCTTACTTTTTCACATCAAATACTCCAAAAAATCGAGGAAATCTACTCCAAACAACCTGAGTCCATCTGCAACGAATTCGACGAAAAGCTCAAGGCTTTTAAAGAAAAAGTTAATTACAATTAAATTATTTTGAATAAAAGAGTTGTACTTTTATTATTACATTTGAAAAGTTTTCATCATCAGAAATGTATGTGGGAAAATAAAAGAAAACAAAGAAACGTTTTTTTTGAGGTGAGACAGAGATTCGAAAAGTTTTTGGGGTGCATGGAAAAAATCAATAAATCAATAAGGATCATCAGATGTACAGTAACATTTTTTCTCTCGAGGCTCAAGAAAAAACAAAACAGAACAAAACATGAAATAACGAGTGGGTTTTTCCTTAAAATTAAATTATGCTGCATTTTCAGAGATAATTCCGAAAAATTTAACATTTGGTTTAATTACTGGTTATTATTAAAATTGTGACTTTTTTCTAGAAGAAATAGGGTTGGGGTTCGAGAGGGGGACAGAGAAAAAAAAAGAAGGGCACTAGAAAGAGAATTTTGATGATGAAAAAAGAACATAAAAATAATTTTGAAGAAAAAAAAGAACATAAAAATAATAAATAGCTTTCCTATGCATGTTGAGGGGGTGATTCTTATTAGGTACACACTACTTATATATTTTTAAAGAAATTTTTTGAAAAAAAAAACAAAGATTATCAAAATTGGTCATTTTTCCATCTAAGCTTCAGATTGTTGGTTTTGCTGGCTTCCACCACGTCCGCCACGTCCTCCGCGTCCGCGTCCACGACCGCCACGACGACCACGTCCACCGCGGAACTCTCCCTGGAATCAAAGTATTGATTTTTAGTATCCAACTTTTAATAAATGGTTTTTTTATAATATTGAATAATTTTGAATTTTATATTGAAGCTGAATATGCGAAAAACATTTAAAAAATGGGTTTTTGATTATTTGAAAAATGTTAGCATTTTATTTTTTGAATTTCATATAATTTTAAAGCTGAAAATGTGAATTTTAAGATTTTACAAAAAAAATTCTAAAATTAAAGAAATGTGGAATTTTTACATCAAAAAATTAAAGGAACCATTGCTTTTTCAAAATTAAAAAAAAGCACAATTTCAGCGCCCATTTTTTTTTGATAGAGTTCAAAAAAATTTCAAAGTTTAAAAAAATAAATAATTTACCTCTCCTCCATTTCCTCCATCCTCTTGCCCATTACCACCTCTTCCACCGCCGCGTCCACCACGTCCTCCGTTTCCACCTCTTCCACCGCGTCCTCCGCCTCTCTGCCCATTATCCTCCCCACTTCCGTTGCCACCTTCTCCACCACTTTCAGTTCTGTATCCGCCACGTCGTCTTCCTCTGAATCCTCTTGTTCCGCCTCTCAATCCTCTTGGCGCTCTATCATCCCGATCGGCAGCGTATTTCGAGCCTTGAACTGGTCCACCGTCAGGTCCTGTGACATTTGCCGCTTCGAGTCCTTTCGATCCTTCAACAATATCAAAAAGCACTTCCTCATTATCCGCCAAACTTCTCAAATATTTATTCGGATTATTGTTCGAAATGGCGGTTTGGTGGACGAAGATATCGTCGTTGGTGTCGGTGCGATTGATGAATCCGTATCCATTCTTGACGTTGAACCATTTAACGGTTCCAGCCACTTGCGATGCCTTCAATGGCTTGTCGGCGGTCTCAGCTGGAGCAGCAGCGGTAGTTTCCTGGAAAAAATCACAAATTTCCAACGCGAACGTTCCAATTTTTCAAAGTTTTTCGATCTTCGCCCTTTATTGTTCATTTTAAAGCCTCAAAACAAGGGAATTAAATCAGAGAACGTAAAACAAGGGTATTTACTGTTTTCCAACAATTGTCGAGTTGGAAAACAGTAAATACACTATGTAAACAAGAGTTTCGGTCAAAACTTTGACCGCAGAAATTCGATACATTGTATGTTCTAAGGAGCTCAGAAAAACGCGTCTCAAAGCTCAAAATTTTGCAAAGAAATGAAAAATTGCTGAAATTTCAAAAAAAAAAAAAGGTCTTTGAAGTTCCTATTCTTATTTCAACCGCTAATAGATCAATAGCTGTTCATGTATCTTTTGAATTCGATTTTTCAAATTTCAAAATTCTCAAAGCTATCCTATTTTTCATCATAAGGATCCAAGAATCCTTTGTTTAAACAGCTATAAAATTTAATAGACAACAAAAGGCCATTTTTACACGACCGAGCTAATAAATATCTCAATAATTAGCTGCGTGCTCAAAATAAATGCGAAATATAATTTTCGGGAAGAAATTGGTCTTAAAATCCATAAAAATTCGAGTTCTAGTTTTTTAATCTCGATTTCTGCTTCATTAAAATTTCGAGTTTCAAAAATTCATAACTATTTTCTAAATTTTCTAAAAATCATGAATTTTACATCATAATAAAGCTGTAACTCGATATTTTGAGTTTTTCGAAATCATTTCGATGTAATAATTCTAAAAATTTGGGAAAAAAAGTTAATTTTCGAATTTTTCTGGAAACTTTCTCAAAATCCCAGACTTCCAGAAGCTTTAAACCAATAAATTCATAAAACTATTCAAATAATCCAACTTCCTTACATTCTTCTCAGCCATTTTCTTGTTGGTGTTCTCGGACGTTGTCAGATGTTACCAGCTCTTAATTTGGTTTGAAAAACGCGTCGTTGGTTGTCACAACGAAAGCGCGCCCGATGTTAAGTTTCCCCTGGAAAAATGGAAACGTGTGCTTAAATTAAAATCTAGCGAAAATTTCTCGAAATAAAGAAGAAAAAAAAGAAGAAGAGGGATGAAGAGTATACGAATGAGCTCTAACTCTCTCTCTCTCACTCTCGACGGGGGTGACTCTGAGCGCGCGTCTTCTTCCCGTTCCGTTCTTCATTGTGTCGAGTGATCATCAGTGTAAAATCATCATCATCTCGGGTAAAAAGGATGGGAGAAAGAGGAACACACACTGCAGAAAGAGTCGAGTGACCTTTTGCTGAGGAAAAATTGGGGGGGGGGGGGGGGGTATTGGATACATCGAAAGGATCTATAGATCGAACCCCGCCGAACTATTCTGTGTAATATTCAATGAACACAATTTTGCCGACGACAGCGCATTGAAACAAAACTTTTTCCACATATATATATATTTACGAGTGACAGGAAATAATAAAATGTTGTTTTGCAGTCATGACAACATTTTATTTTTCACGAAACATTTGAGGGGTGGAAGACGTATTGATTTTAGGTTCTTTGTAATAAGCGAGCACCTACTTCTGCCCAAAAAAAGTTTGGAAAAGCTTAAAATCATATTTTTGGAAATTTAATTGGACTTAATTGACTCAAAAGTCAGTTTTAATCGAACTCATGATATTTTAGTCCAATTTCAAGTATTTTTCTTCAAAATTAACAAAGTAAACGCCCAGAATCGATATATAGCTCCTAGAATCGAAATATTGAGTCAAAGATCATGATTCAGTGCATTTTTTTAGACAGTTATAGTGTTTTGGTCCTTATCGCGATGATGAAAACGCATAAGATCAATTATTTTTATTTTTTCTGGCACTCTGCCAATATTCTATTTTAAAAAACTGATAAGACTGGTTTTTAGTGTCTAAACAAAACATTTTGAAGAGATTTTTTATAGAGAATTGGAATTTGAGATCAACAAACGATCGTTATTTTTGAAATAAAGTTTTCTGGCATGTTTAGAGCCTTTTAAGGTGAATTTTATCGATTTTTTTAGGATTTAACATACGGACAACTTTTAGGATAAAAAAGGGATTCCAAATATAATATTAGAAAATGTTTAAATCAAGGATTCTGTAAAAACGGAAATAATTAAAGAAATCAGCTCGAAAACCTAAATTAGTTTTTTAAAATGCTCCCAAAGAACCAATAGAAATTCAGGAGAAAACAATAATATTCAATCTAATCGCAAAATTGCCTAATAGATAAGAAACACCCCGAATAGAGAAGAGCAGAATATTTATGTATCTATAATATTATTATGAGATGATTAAATAAATAAAAGGAGTGGTTCAACAACAAAATTAAAAAAGAAAAAGCTTCAAAAGACGAGGGCGAGAGATAGAATGGACGTACGTTTTGTGGGAACGAGTGAGTGTATATACGTAGTTTCTTTTTTCTCCTCCGCCATTTTGGTTCTTCTTCAACAACGTAGCAAAGGGGGGTAACACATAGCTCGGCTAGCGCAATCCGCACCCGCTCTATATTTCTCCCTCTCCCTGTGTGTGTGCGTTCTTCTTGTTTTTTCTCCTCTCTCGTCGTTCTCCACTCTTCAGAATGTCCATTTCATTCGCTCGCCTCCGATCAATAGTGTGCTGTTTTGTGTTGTGACGAGGAGGAGAAGGAGGAGGACGGCCTCGTCAGGCGGTGGCGGCCGAGAAGAAGAGAGGATTTCTCTCTCTCTCCCTCTCCCTGTTGTTGCTTTTTTTTTTCTCATCGGGCTAAATAATACTAGACCACTACTATATGCACATCATTCGCTTAAAACCCACACATGGTTGTTATGTTTTTTTTCGGAGAGAAATAGGGACGAAATGAGGACAAAAAATTGTAATATAAAGCGTGTTGGCCGGAAATTGACCGGAAAATTTATTTGCGTGAAAAAATTGGATGAAAATTGGTATTTTCTTCAATTGGCCTAAAAATATATTCAAAAATAGATAAACTAGTTATTTAGAATGCTAAAAATGAAGAGAACAAATTTACAAAGTTCGAAAAACCCAAATTACCGGTTAAAAAACAAAAATTAGGGAAAAATGCAAAAAAACCCCGAGGCGAAACATCCTACCAATCAATAATTGTACTACAGTAACCTGCATTATATCGTGGTGGAACTCAAAAAATTTATTGTTGCGTGTCCCTTTAAATTCTTACCGTAACCTGAATTATATATTTGTTCTTTTTTGAGAAAAAAGTGGTTTTCTGAAGTTTTTTCAAAAATTCAAAGATTAGAAATTTAGAGAAATTTCTTAAATATAAATCTAAATTTTCTTATTGTCAAAAATCGTCAAAAATGAACAAAAATTTCATTTTCAAGTTTATTTGTGTATGTCCCTTTAAATTATTACTGTACTGAGAAAATAGTTTGAGAAAAAAATCGTGAAACTTTAAAATTTCTAAAAAGGAGGTTTTCGTAGTTTTTACCTCTTAAAAAATGAAAAGAAAATAGAAAAATTGTCAAAATGAAATTTTATTATGCACAGCAGAACAGAGTAAAAATGTCCATTAATCAAAATATCCTGGCGAAGTCCTCGGGTTGGGACAATGTGAGCAATCACCTCCAACTCCTGGCTTACCAGCTGGTCCATCATTCCCTCGTGGTCCAGGCCTACCAGGTGGCCCTTTCCCTCCTTTTGCTCCCGGTGTTCCAGCGTTTCCGTGAATTGCTCTACCATCCATTCCTCTCGGACCTGGCGGCCCAATAGGACCTGGTGGCCCGGCCGGCCCACTTGGTCCATCAACATGCCCACCAGACACAAAAGCTCCAGGTTTTCCCGCGTCGCCGGGTCGTCCTGGAAGCCCAGGATCCCCACGATCACCTGGAGGCCCAGTCGAACCTGGTGCTCCTTTACTAGACGATTTTTCACATTTCCCTCCAGTGGGGCCAGGATCACCAGGCGATCCCTTTGGCCCACTAGGTCCTTCAGCACCAGGCTTGGCAGGTGGACAAGTGAAGCAGAAATCCTCAACCCTGGGCATTGTTCGACCAGGTGTGTCAACACCAGGTTGTCCAGGGAGCCCCGGCTCCCCATCGGTCCCATCCATACCATCCATTCCCGGAAAGCCTGGTGGGCCCGGTGGTCCATAGATACAAATAGGCTGTAATTAAGGGATTTTGTGTTTTGTTCCCATCCGGATCGGATTACGGATCAATCCGGACCGATCCGATTCGGATCACAACATTAATTACCCTTTGAAAAGTTTGATGCTGAGCCTGCGGCACAAAGCTATTCACATTGTTACTACAATCGGGCCCCGAATCCGCGCAGGCGATGGGCTGCGGCCCACCACAATTCCCAACATCCTGACAGAAGTCCATAAAGTATTGACGCTTTTTCCGCGGCTTCACATTCTTCAACTGATGGAGCTGAAAATCGAATTGATTCTTGAAAGGACCAAAGTTTTTCAAATTTTCAAAAATTTTGAAACAGTACAAAAAATAATTATCGTTACACGTCGAATTTTAGATCATTTTAAAGCTGAAATCATAAATTTTCAGATTTTTGGGATTAATTTGATATATAATTCATAAAAATCGAAGAATTAAAAAAAAGTTAAGCTCATTTGAAATTTTATAAATTTTTTTGCAATTTTCGAAATGTCGTAACTTTTTTCAGAATAATCGATAAACTTCGAATTTTGGATCATTTTAAAGCTGAAATCATAAATTTTCAAATTTTTTTGGATTAAATTGATATATAATTCATAAAAATCGAAGAATTCAAAAAAATGTTACATATTGTCTGCTTACAATTTCTAAAGACATTCTTTCAGACTTCTCGGGGAGATTAACGGTATTCCTTGAAAAATATACCATTTTGTAGAGAATTTAATTCTCCACATTTTGGTATACAATTCATCGCGAAAAATCTCGAAATTTGGCTGACATTTAATAAAAATCGGCAAACTTCTGACCTTTTCTCAGTGTTTTTGTTTCAGCCAACTTTCTTTTTATCCAATTAGTTTTTTTTCTAAATCTAATAAGTTTATATAGTTTAAAATCGAAAATATCTTTTTAAAAATTCAGATTTTCATCAAAAATCGATAAATTTTCTTAAAGACAGAGTGCCATTAAAAAAAGCCGACCAACCAGTCTTCTAGCTCCCATATCTCAGTTCAAAGTTAACGATATTCTTCAAAAAATATACCATTTTGTAGAGAATTTAATTCTCCACATTTTGGTATACAATTCATAGGGAAAAACTGGAAATTTGGCTGAAATTTTGAAGAAATTAATTAAAAACCAAAAAAATATCAAAAAAAAATCGTTAAAAATCCCCTTAAAGACAGTGTAAACCATACCTCAATCAAATCATCCCACAAATCATGACTCTTCGATACACAAAACCTCAACTCATAGTCCAATTCCGCCTGAAACCATACTTTATCCATTTTTTTTTCTTAAACTCCCTAAATACCTTTATCCTATAAGTCTTCAAAAACACCAAAACCGTCGCAAAACTCGCCAAAATCAGTACCGAGCAAGCTAAAGAGACCGCGAAAATTGTCACAAATTTCAGCGTTTTGATCTCTTTTTCTTGGAAATCCATCATAAATAAACAAACTTTGAAATACTAATACACAAGATCTAGGATCTCCTTATTCAATACAACGAAAAAATTGCATAAGTGTGCTTGTTCAAAAACTGGTTATGGATTTTCTTCTCTTTTCATTTTTTTCTTAACAATAACAAACAAAACTTCAACAACAATAATAATAAAAACAAAATCCATCATATCTACCGTACTTAATTGGAAACATACATTTTACTTAGGTAAGTATGTCCCTTTAAAGATACGGTATTTTGACTTCAAACAATACAACGTCCAACCAAATGACATCTTTGACAATGTGTACAATGTTGATAAGTGGGTTTGACACATTTCGAGCATTCATGACAGTGGTAGTAATTCCCTTGATCCTGGAAATTTTAAAATTTCAGAATTTTTCAAAAAAAAAATTTGAAAATTTCTGAATTTTAAATTTTTTCAAAAAATTGAAAATTTGGGAATTTTTACAATTTTTCAAAAAAGTTGAAAATTTGGGAATTTTTTAAAAAATTGAACATTTCAGAATTTTTCAAAAAAATTGAACATTTCAGAATTTTTCAAAAAAATTGAAATTTTTACAATTTTGCTAAAACTTGAAATGTTTTCTTTAAAAAATAATTTCTCTTTAAAAAATGAAAAATTTCACAAATTTTCAAGAAATTAAAATTTCAGTACGTCACCTGTAATTACCATTTTTGATACCATCCAATTAAAAAAAATTTTTTTTGAAACAGTAAAACTTCGAAAATTTTCAATAATTTGCAAACTTTTTTTGAAAATCTCTGAAAACCGACTTTTAGCATCATATTGATTTTCTTTAAATTCCCATTATTTTTTTTATACTTTATTAAAAAAACATCAAATAATTCCAAATTTTCAAAATTTTTTTGAAACCGTAAAAAAATTTCAAAATCTCGAATCTCAAAATCGATATTTTAAAAACTTGACATCCTTTTCTTAGCACTTCTCATATTCCTTAAAATGTTCTTAAAACTTGAGAATAAAATAATTTTCAGCTGAAATTTCAGAACTTCTCTTTGAAATTTCAAAAATTTCTAAAAATCCGAATTTTTCTAAATTTCACTTTTAAAAAAATCCGATTTTCGATAATAAAGCAAATAATTGAAGATTTTCTGAAAAAGCAAATAATTGAAAATTTTCTGAAAATTCAAGAATCCCCTATTTCTCAAGTGATCAATGATATCTCCTTACTCTCTTTAAAGACATCAGTTCAGTTAATTTTACCCTACATGTTCTTAATTTCAAAAATTAGAGCGTTCTCTCATTAGTACAATGCAATTTATGCGAAATCACACCGATAAATACACGCCTCATAGCAGCCGTCCAAAGTTGCAAAAATACAATTTTGAATTGCCGCGTGTCCGTGCGACGCGGTCGGTGTCCGTGCAACGCGGTCGGCATTGGCGCGAAACACAATTATTTGAATTTGGCTACATATTGGCATTGTTCTTTGGACCACCTGGGCTCCCATTCGAATTTTGATTTTTTGCCTAGAATTTGGATCGTGTTAACTGACAAGCTGTCTTTAAAACATCAGAATTCCTAAAATTGAATTTTTTTTCATGTTTTTTGAATTTTCTGAAAATCTAGTTTTTTAAAATTTAAAATTCTCTTGGTCGTTCAGAAATTTTGAATACATACTTACTTCTAAAAAAAAAATTTCTTGAAACAGTAAAAAATTGAAAATTTTCGAAAAACCCCCCGAAAACCCGTGCCACAATTGCAAAAGTGGGCGGTGCCTAACAAAAATAGTTTTAAAAATGCTCAAAAATTTTCAAACTTCCAATTTTTCTGAAATTTCTTCAAAAAACTTACAATCGATGTGCAATTATTACACAATTTGCAGTGTTCATTCTTCTCCGTTACCCAGCGGTCACAAGCTTCGCAAAATCTTTAAAAAATGCCAATTTTTTGAATTAAAAAAAATTCTCGAACAAAAAACTCACTTATACCCTTCAATCCCCTCCAAATCAATCGCAAAATTCGGTAAATTCGTGAAAAATCTCACAATCGTTTTCATCGGATTCGCATAAATCTTATGATTCTCATAGGTCACCTAAAAATCCAAATCTCAGCCTAGTTTCTACCTCCCGACGTTACCCTATAATCCGACATCCAAAAACCATCATGAAGTACATGTTTTCTCAAAAAGCTTGGAAGAACGATAAGTGAGAAGAACGACGTTGGCACATTTCCAGCATCGGTAAACCTCTGCTTCATTTTCTGAATCGATTGGAGTAGGGGTTCCATGAAGACGCCAAATGGTGGATCAACAACGAGAAGAAGCTTTTTGGAATTCTGCAAAAAATGTATATTTATATGAAAATTTCAAATATTTTTTTCTTCTTTATTTTAAAAATCTCACATTTCTCAAATATTTTACAGTTTCAAAGGAAATTCAAGGAAATGTCGAGAAATAAAGAATATTCTGAAATAAAATTTAAAATCCACAAAACTGAAATTGTCAACACTTGAAAACTTTCTTTTAACACTTCATATTGGTTAAAAATGTCTATTTTTTATTGAAATTTCAAAATTTCCTGAAATTGCCATTTTTTCGAGATTTTTCTTTAAAGGACGGCTTTACGGAGATGAAAAATGTACTTTAAATGAAAATAGACTTCATTCTCATTCCAAATCTATTTTTAACATTTTCTAAAACCACCTAGAAGCCGAGAAAACGCGCCTCAAAACAATGACCTAGAAAAAGGTGAAAGTTCGGCTAGGTGGAACACTTTTTTCTAGGTCATTGTTTTGAAGTTCATTTTCTCAGCTTCTAGGTGGTTTTAGAAAATTTTAAAAACAGTTTTGGAACGAGAATGAAGTCTATTTTCATTTAAGGCGCATTTATTATCTCCGTAAAGCCCTCCTTTAAAGAAAAATCTCGAAAAAAATGGTAATTTCAGAAAATTTTGAAATTTCAATAAAAAATAGACATTTTTAACCAATATGAAGTGTTAAGAGAAAGTTTACAAGTTTACAAAACTCTAGTTTTGTGGATTTTAAATTTTATTTCTGAATAATCTCTATTTCTCGACATTTCCTTGAATTTCCAAGAATTCATAAAAATCTGAAAATTACTTTTTTTCAGTATTTTTTTTTCTGTTTCAAGAAATTTTAATGTTTTAAAAAAATAATTAATATAATTCAAACACGCGAGTTGCGAGAATCAAAATTGAGCTAAAAATCGATTTTCCAAAATTTTTTAAAATTTTACAGTTTAATTTGAAAATTTTTCGATTTTTTACTGTTTCAATTTTTTTTTATAATTCAAAGGTATCAAAAAGCAATAGTTGATTGCATTAGGGGGGATGCTGAAATGTTCTATTTTAAGCGTAAAATCTGAAATTTTAAGTAGCTAGAATTCTAAATTCCGTCATCGTTTTAAAAAAACTTATTACATACCGTAGTAAATTGGAAAAACATTGATTATCTTATTTATTTAATCAAAAAATACTGTTTCGAGAAAGGTTTTTTTGGAAAATCTTAATGCCAACGTTGATAAGCACTGGAAGTAGTAATTTTGAAAAAATAATCAAAATTCCCGTTAAAATCTCGAAATTTTCAAAAATTTCAATAAAAACAATTTTTTCCAAAACTTTGCAATATTTCTACGTTATCAGCTTGAGAGTCACATATTCTTTTAATAAGAGAAAGATTCTTTTAATTTCTGAAAATCCAATTCCTAAAACTAAAAAATCACCTTCATAAATTCCACCAATTTCCCTTCCGCATTTTTATCATAAAAATGATCAACCAGCATACTATATTGTGCATATTGTCGAGATGGGAAGAATTTCGCCTAAAATTCTTTAAAATCTTCCGCTTTTTCTGTTTTTTTGAAAATCTTACAAATCTTCTATCATAATCCAGCATGAACACCTGCTTTTCCGGAAGGTTGGCTCGAACTGTCTCGAAAATCTGAAAAAAATCGATTTTCCAAACTCAAAATGTCATTTTTCAGAAAACAAAAAGAGCTGTATATCCGCCAACTAGATCATTTTCATAAACTTCTGAATATATTCGACATAATTTTGAAACAGAGTTTTTTTTAAAACAATTTTTTGAAACCAAAAACCACAAAAAACCCCCTCACCCTCGGTGCACCAATACACAAAACCCCATCAATCTCCGCCTTCTGAATCATCGACAAAACCACATTTTGAGACTCTTCCGAGAAGAAAAATTGCTGGAAAAAAATTATAAAAATT
Organism: Caenorhabditis virilis; assembly: GCA_964036255.1. Taxonomy (NCBI): domain Eukaryota; kingdom Metazoa; phylum Nematoda; class Chromadorea; order Rhabditida; family Rhabditidae; genus Caenorhabditis; species Caenorhabditis virilis. The sequence goes on from OZ038416.1 coordinate 17,211,421, forward strand.
GGAGAGCCCCCAAAAATCTTACCGATTCGCCATTCTGCTCATCCAACGGTGGGAGCATCCGTGTCGGGAATTTCAGCCCTTCCGGATCAATCGGTGCACAAACACATTGATGCTTATTAATGTACACATTTATACACGTTTCACAGTAGAGAAGGGTGTCGTCTGGCTGGAGGGCGGCGATTCTGGAACGATTTAAGAAATTTTCGCTTAAAGACAGGGTGACACTTGATATATTTATTTTTTTGAAAAGGGACCTCTTACTGGAAAAGGGTCCTGCGGAGAGAAACCAGACAAGTAAAAGAAATTGAAAAAATCTTCATAATTTTCAGAAAAATGCCGAAAAATCTTAAAAATTGAAAATGTCAACAAAAACTTCAAAAAATCACGTCTAAAATTTTGAAATTCTGAAATTTGCAATAAAAAACGCAATATTTACGTCAAAACTGATTCAAGCTTAGTTTTCGATACCAACTAGTGTAGATTAGACGCCAAATTGGAAAAAAGCTACAAAACTCGATTTTTTAAGTTTAAGTAAAACATTTCCAACATTTTTTTACGAGCTTTCTTAATTTTTCGTAACAAAATTCTCAAAAAATTACAGTTTCCAAATTTTCTCAAATAACTTTTTAAAAAATTAAAAATTTAGTTCGTCGTGCTCTGCCAATCTATCTTTAAATTTAAAAAAAACATCTAACACCTTAACTTTAAGCTAAAAACTCCAAAAACTCCAAAAAACCCACGTTTTAGGAATCGAGTTGTACCCAAAAATCGTCTTCTTCTTCTTTTTTGTCTTATTCGCTTGTCCCTCCTCATCTTCTGGCAATTTCTCAACTTCTCCGCTACTTCTATCATATTTCAGCTTGAAATCACACAATTCGTCTTTATTTCTGAGAAAAAAAAACCAATCGATATTATCGATTTATATATGAGCTCACCTGTAGATCGCACAAGCGAAAAATGTCTCCAAGTCTCCGGTTCCCGAATTTTTCTCGAATAGAAGGCAGGGACCTGCAAAACAATAAGTTGAATCATTTTGCAGTTCTAAAAAATAGGTTAGGATGTGGAAATTGTAAATTCTTGAAAAAATAACTACAAAAGTATCCTAAAGTTACGAAATCAAGTATTCCTACCCTTATTATTTGTGAAATGCTTCAAAAATCCTAGAATTTTCCAAAAATTTAGGGTTTCGGGGAGTTTTTTTCGAAAAACAATTGGAAAATATTAAAAAATCCTTTTAAAAACTTTTTTTTAAGCTTCAGAAGTTTTTCTACTATTGATTATTTAAAGGAGGGCATTGTAGAAAATATAAATGACTTTAAAACGCAGAAAAATGACATCCTTATGTAATAAATGGGTTTAAAATTTTTTAAAAGTTCCTAGAAGAAAAAAAAGCGAGCTACCTACAAAAAAGTTTCCTCCGCGGAAGAATTTGGCATTCTAGTCCGCGATTGTTTGGATTCCTAGGCCATCTATTAAATTTGTGCGTTTTTATTCATTTTTTGCATTTAAGATGTAAAATGTAAAGTGTTTATATCGGTTTTTCATTTTAAAAGCAAAAAAATGAATAAAAACGAAAAAATTTAATAGCTGGCCTAGGAACCCAAATTATCGAGGACTAGAAAGCCAAAACTCTTCCACGGTGGAAACGTTTTTGTAGTTAGCACATTTTTTCAGTTGTTTTCTTCTATGAACTTTTAAGACAGTTTTGAAACCCATTTACGCATAAGTATGCCATTTTCATCGATTTAATGTCATTTATATTCTCTATACTGCCCTTCTTTAAATAATTAATAAAATAAGAAGCTCAAAAAACCGTTTTTTCATGGTTTTCTAATTTTTTCCAACTGTTTTTGGAAAAACTCCCCCCGAAACCCTAAATATTTGGAAAATTCCCGGATTTTTGAACCATTTCACAAAAAATTAATGTTTAAAGGGTAAAAATACTTGATTTCGTAATTTTTGGATAATTTTAGATGTTCACTTTTGAAATTTGAATAGATAACTTTGGATTTTGGAGCTATATTTTCAAAATTTACACTTTCCATATCCTAAAATCAATAATCCACGATTTTATTCGTTTTTTGTTCGAAAATCCCCCTCCCCCTCAAATTCAACTAAAACCCAACCATGAGAACACTGCGGAATCGCATCCACATCATCCGTCGGCAAAACTTTGAAAAATCCACGACTTCTCAACGTATTCTGATTATTATTCTCGATTTTTTTCTGATTTCTCCAATCATTTTGTCGATAATCCTTCTGGTGGTAGTTGTTATGGCGTCTCGCCTAAAAATTTAACAAATCCTGCAGGATTCTGCCTAACAATTTGGTTTTTGAGGCCGACAAAACGTTGGGGGACTAGTTTCCGAAGCACGGGGACTAGTTTCCCTAATTTGGATTTCTAGGCCATAATTTTCTCAAATCCCCAAAAAATCACCTTAAACTTGCTATTCTGAATTGCCTGCTTCTGAAACCTCTTCTTCCTTTCAAGAGCCTTTGCCAAATACTCGGCTGATTTTGCCATCTTTTGAAAAAAAATTATTTTTTAATTTTCAGAACCTTTCAGTATTCATAGGAGTTCAGTTCACCTTTATTCAACCAGTTTGTTGAATTTATTCTTTTTTATACATTAGAAATGAAGAACAACAAAAAAAAATAGGTTATTTAAATTTTCACTAGGTCATTTCGAATACTACACAAAAAAAAGAATCGTTTCATTCTGTTTTTAAAAAATTATTTCATTTAAAGGGAGTAGACAAGTTCGAACGCCTTGGTGATTCCAACATCGTTGGTGTTGAAGTGAAGGAGTCCTGAAAAATTCGAAAGTTGGTTGAAATTTCAAAAAAAAATTGTTTTTTCTAATTACCGGCAAGAAGAAGAGCAGTAATGACGTAGACTCCAACATGGGCGGCTTTGGCCAATCCTTCTCCGATGACGTATGGACGAGCGTAATCGTAGACAACTCCGTGGACTCCCCTGGAAACAAAATTTGATTTTTTTTCACAATTTCATATTTTTCGCATTCATTATCCCTTACCAATGAATATGAAGAGTAAGAGCAACAGTAAGAAGAGCGTCCATCACTGGTCCGTGGACGAAATAAGCGGCTGGGAGGATTGGAAGCATTCCAACGGCCCACAATCTTTCGAGCTGCAATACATTGTGGGTTTTATTGGTTTGACAAGCAAATTCACATATTTTTAGAAGTTAAATTGAAAAATCGATAAAAAGTTAGGTGAAGCGTTTTTGGCTGGATTCAATGCGATCTATTTTATTTGAAAGAGGATATTTTGCTGATAAAGGAAAAAATTCCTTTTTTTCTAAGGAATGGAGAATTTAGAAGCTTTAACTTGGCTCAAACTCAATATTTCTGGTCAAAAACTTGAGAACCGAATTTTAACAGCTTTTTGCTTCTCAAAATGTGATTTTTGCAAAAATTCAAATTTTGAGCTCGATAAAAATTATATTCAAAGCATTCCTTTGCAGAAAAGGACAGAAATCCGTTTACCAGCTAAAAAACTCTTCTAAAAAAGATACATCTAACCAAAAACAGTATAAAAATCTTAAATTCTAAGAATTATAGTTTTTAATCTTCAAATTCACAATTTATGGCAATTTTTATGTTTTTTCCAATTTCCACGACTTTTAACACCCACCTTGAAATGAACTGAATGGTCTGGAACCTTGCTAGCTCCGTCATTAAGAGTCGATGACGCTCTAACCATTGTGCTCAATCTTGGTACATTTTTCGCGGCAAGGATAGCTTGTTGGAATTTGGCGACATGACGGAGAGTGAGCGACATCCTGAAAAATATGACTTTTTATCAAAAATTGCGAAAAAAAACACCAAAAACAGCGAAAAACGAGATAAAAAAAATTCCATCGACTGCACCTACGATGCTACGCTCTTACGCGAATCGGTCTGTGTTTAGCGTAAACATTTTCAAAAAATCGCACGTACTCCCAATTTTGCGGGGGAAATTTAAATTTTAGCAGGTTTAAGAATTTAATAAATGCATGAAAATTATTAAAAATTGAAGAAAAATATTTTCAGAATGGAGAGGAAGAGAAGTGCTGAGGAATCGTCAGAAATTGACGCCAAAAAAGCGAAAAAAGGTTTTTGGAAAATCTGAAAAAATCGATATTTTTATTCAAAATTTATATTTTTCCTTTACAGCACTTTTTGCGACTTTATCATCATTTGCTTCTCGCAAAGGAGAACGTGCAGAAATGCAAGACACCCATATAATTATGCCAAAATTGAATTTAAATTTCCAAGAGCTGTAAGAATAATATTTTTTAATCGATTTTTTTGTTGCCAAGAAAATTTTATAGAAATCGCTGCTCATTCTACGCGATTTTCGACGGACATGCCGGGCCGCGAGCATCAGAGTATTGTCAAAATAATATGGTTGAGAGAATTGAGGAGAGATTTGGGAAACGTATGAAAAAATAATAATCGCTGGAAAAATATCAATAATCAATTTTTAGACAAAGAACTGACAACTCTCACAAAAACGCTAAAGTCTACATTTCAAGAAATTTACAAATCAATCGATGAGGGGTTTCTAGCAAAAGCAAAAGCTAATAAACCAATGTGGAAGGATGGAACGACGGCGACAACGATGGTTATTTTTAATAATGTGATTTATGTGGCAAATATTGGTGATAGTAAGGTTATTGTATGCCGGAAAAAGGATGATGGAACATTTTCACCGGTTGTTCTAACAGTTGACCATAATCCTATTGTACATGAGGAAAGGATGAGGGTTCAGAAGGCTGGGGCTGTGGTGAAGTGAGTAAAAAATACGAAATTCGAGTTTTTTCTTAGAAAATCTAACATTTTACGCAAGGTATCAAAAAAATACGAAAGAAAATTTAATTCTCTATCGATTGATACCAAGAAATACATTTTTGGACCAGAAATGAGCGAGGTGCACAAAAAATAGAAAAATAATTTTATTGCCAGAAAAATCTTAAAAAATCGATAATTTTACGGAGTATGTCTTTCTAGGGTTAAAGAAAATGTAATTCTCTATCGATTGGTTCCAAGAAATAATTTTTTTTACCAAAAATGGCTAAGAAACACTAAAAAATTGAAAAATAATTTTTTTGCCCGAAAAATCCTAAAAAATCGATAATTTTAAGGAATATATGTTTCTAGAGTTAAAGAAAATTTAATTCTCTATCGATTGATACCAAGAATTAAATTTTTTGACCAAAACTGAGCGAGATACTCTAAAAAATAGGAACAAATTTTTACCCCCGAAAAAAACTAGTCCTCGCATTTGGTTTTCTAGGCCACACTCGTTTTTCGCTCTTTTTTTTTGAATTTTCAAAATTTAGAAATATTTGTATCCACGGGGTGGACGCTACGACACTCCGCTGTGTTTGTGTGTGACCGGCAAATAGCAGTATAGCATTGTGGCGTGTTTATTTCAATTTTCTCGAGAAATTTCAATAACTTTTTTTTCAAAATTACCAGGATTATAGAGAAAAAAATTCCGCATCTTTTGAGACTACTCTTACTACCAGAATTTGCTTTTGTGCCGAGAAAATTCACTTTTAGACCTTTGAAACCTCATTACTCAAAAATTTTCAATAACTTTTTTTTTAAAGTTAGATATTCTTAATCAGCGTGTAAAATGCTATTGGAAAACATTTATCTCGATTCCAGAAAAACGTTTTCGAAAAAATTTTTGTTTGGTTTTTTGAAAATTTTCTCATTTTTTCTTAAGGAAATTTTCTGAAACTCATAGATTATGTTTGGAAAATCTTTCGCAACAATTATCAAAAAGAATCAGTGGCAAAAATGCTGCTGACATCCGGCAAATTCGATTTTAAACATGTCAATTCAACACTTCACTGAACCACATTACCCCCAGAGGCGTCCAAAATTGGTATTCGGAGGGTTCTAATGTAGTTTTAAATACTTGGACGATGTTCGCCAATATCCAAAGTAGATTATTTTTTGCAAAACGTTTAAAGGGAATCGAACTTTTGATGCGCATCTATGCCATAATTTTCATCTGTTTTATCCACTTTGCTAAAAAAAAATGTGTGGGCGAGAGACGCAGAGAAAGATACAGTTGCACACAGAAAGGGGGAAGGGTACACTTCGCCACGCCGTGTATCGACTTAAAACTCACATGGCCTAGAAAATCAAGTGTGAGGACTAACTTTTTCAGACCAGAACAATTTTTTCGAAATTATTGCTTTTTTTTTTGGAGTTACTCCCTCGTTTTTGGTCGAAGAATGTATTTCTTGGGACCATTCGATAGAGAATAAAATTTTCTTTAATCCTAATAAAGTTTAGATTATTTTTTGCGAACCCCTTCCCCCTTTAACTTTAAAAAATGACTAAATTTCCGAAAATGTCTAAAAAAAAATTTTCAGACCTCATCTTTTGTCATCAAACTTACTTCAAAATTCAAAAACTCAAGGTTTTCAGAAAATTCATAACATATAGTATGGTGGTAACATCGAATCGATAGATAGACTGAAGAATTTTTTTTCCTAAATTTTTGAAACGTATATTTTCCAAGAAAAAAAGCTCAAAAAAGCAGGGTGACACTTATATATTTTTTTTAATTAAAAAAAAGGGCTCTAAATTTTCAGATTTTCAAAAATTTCTGAAAAAGAAAATGTTAAATTTCAAAATTTCAGTTTTTTTGCTAAAAATCGATTTTTTTAGATTTTTAGAAAAATTTCTGAAATTTCCAGATTTTCGAAAATTTCTAAATTTCAGCTTTTTTCTGAAAATCGAAATTTTTTAGATTTTTGAAAAATTTATGAAATTTGCAGATTTTCGAAAATTTCTAAATTTCAGTTTTTTTCTGAAAATTGAAATTTCCAGATTTTTTCAAAAATATCTAAAATTTCCAGATTTTCGAAAATTTCTGAAATTTCCAGATTTTTGAAAATTTCTGAAATTTCCAGTTTTTCAAACATTTCTGAAACGGAAAATTTTGAATTTCAGAATTTTTTCTGAAAATCGAAATTTCCAGATTTTCAAAAAACTACTGTTCAAATTCCAGAGACGGCCGAATCAACGGAGTCATCGAAGTGTCCCGTTCCATCGGGGATGCTCCCTTCAAATCCGCGGGAGTGATTTCGACACCCGATATGAAGAAATTAACAATTACACCGAATGATCAGTAAGTTTCTACAATATTATTTTGTTTTATTAAAAGGAAAGAAATGGTGGGGGAGATAACAAAATGTACAAATAATTAATAATAATTGATTCCCAATGGAAATTCGTCTCTAGATTTTATTGCCCTCAACCTCGGATATCGAGTCCGGGAGGGGTTTGTTCATCGTCTCGGGCAGTGCGATCCAAGACACAATTGCTGCGGTAATTGCGAGGATTGTGAATGGAAGGATCATCACGATTCGTCCATATCTTTCGACCTGAAAATTAGAACTTTAATTTTCCAAAAAATGGGCGGGAAAAAATAAGCTTACCAAGAAAAATGCGATAAATGAGGATAGAATAGCGCCAACCCTGGCAATTGTCGAACAACAGCCGACAGCGGTGTTACGTATAACTGTCGGGAAAAGCTCAGAGGTGTAGGTGTACATGGTGGTGTAGGCGATGGAGATGGCGCATTTGGCGGTGAGGAGAAGGAAGACGGCGATTTCGTTGGGGACTGAAATTTGGGGGATGAGAGATGAATAAGAAAAACATGTTATTAAAGAGAGGGAGGGGGGTGTCTTTGTAGGTTAATTGGATTACATTTTCTGTGCTATTAACTGGGATATTGTCTTTAAGGAGGACTAGGTGGAGCTAATAAATGTACCTTAAATTAAAATAGACTTAATTGTCATTCCAAATCTGTTTTTAAAATGTTCTAAAACCACCTAGAAGCCGAGAAAAAGAGCTTCAAAACAATGGCCTAGAAAAAGTGTCCACCGGCGAAAACTAGTCCGCAGGCGTGAAAAATCAAAAAACATTTAAAAAAATGACTAATATAAGCATTCTGTATAACTATTTATTAACGAAACACGAAGAAATCTCAATGTAAAAAGTTAGACCACGCTTTTTCTAGGCCATTGTTTTTGAAGCTCATTTTCTCGGCTTCTAGGTGGTTTTAGAAAATTTTAAGAACAGATTTGGAATGAGAATAAAGTCTATTTTCATCCCAGCTGCATTTATTATCTCCGTAAAGCCCTCCTTAAAATTATTTTGATTTTTAACACTGATTTTTAGTCAAAAAAATATATCCTAACAAATTTTCAACTAAATAGTATAATGTAGGTGGCTCAGAGAGCTCTAAATTCTTAAATATTTCCATTTTTTAATTATTCTGAGAAACAAAAATGAAATTCGTTAATTTTACGGTTTTTGAAAACGAAATTTTAGAATTTTTCTGTTTCAGAATATTTATTTTAAAATACCTCTCAAAAATTAAAATTTAATATTTTGTGATTTATTCCTTGAGCCTAAAATACCAAAAAAAAACATTATTTACCAGGATTTTCATTTGTCTATTAAGAATTTTAGATTTTTTTTGAATTTACTGTCACCTGTGTTGGCCTAGAGATCGTTTTTCAAAATACGTTTCGTTGAAAATAATTTTTTCTGAAACTGTGCATTTTTTTAAATGAAGTTGGCGCTCCGGAGAGCTCAGAAATGGGCTTCAGATGAATAATAACATGATTATCAACTAATTGATAGTAAAAACAAATTTTTAAGTCGAAAAAATAAGGAAGACCGATAAAAATACAAAAAATCGAATATGGCCGAAGAAATGCAATTTGGGTTTCTAGGCCATATAAGGAAAAATACCGAAGGATGGCCCAGAAACCCAATTTCTAATAAAATGGGTTTCTGGCTCATAAATGCGATTTTTCATAAGGAAATTTTATAAAGAAAATCCTGATTCGGGAAAAAACGCCAAGATGGCCTAGAAACCCAAAGTGCATTTCTTCGGCCATTGGCCAAATTCGATTTGTTTTCAATATTTAAATTTTTATCGGTTTTTCTTATTTTTCCAACCTAAAAAATGTTTTTTGCTATCAATTTGTAGATAATCATATTTTTATTCATCTTAAGGCCATTTCTGAGCTCTCCGGAGCAACCCCTTTAAGAATTTTAGACTTCCAATTATTCTTTTTTCAAAAAGGGGGCGGTGCTTAATGGAGGAAAATTTTAATCTCTAAAAAATTAAATCGGTATTATTTTTTCAAAAAAATGCTTTCTTACATTTTTTTGCCTCAAATTTACTGGCCAATTGTTTCGAAACTTCAAAATTTGTATCAGATTACAAAATTTGAAAGAAAGTGTTATTTTTTAAAAGCATCTGAAAATCCGAGCTAGAAATTTAAAAATTGGATATTTTCACTGTTTCAAAATATTTAAAATCGAGTCCTCGGAATATTGGCAGCATTCCTTTCATGTAATATCGTAATTAAATTTTAAATCCATTCTTTGAAATTTAAACAGAAAAATGTGCCTCAAAATTGCAAATTAAAAAAAAAGTACTGTTTCAAAGTATGAGTATCGATTTGCTAGAAATTATGCATCACTAGTTTCTAATATAAAAAATTGTGTGTGTTTTTTTTAAATTTTTTGCATAATATCATTTAATTTTTGAATTTTTAGAATTATTTTGTGTTTTTCCAATATTTACCTATTTGTTGAACCTTTCTTTGTTGTTTTTTCAATAACACAACCTTAAAATATCCGTACCTTGGTCATGAAGCAACCAGTTAGCTAGCAACAAAATCCCTGAGCTGAAAATTGATCCGGAGAACAGGACCTTCCTTCCAACTCTATCGATTAAAAGGGTGACCACAACAACTGCTGGAATTTCAACCAATGAAGAAGTTATAAAAGTCACAAAGATGTTTCCTCCACCGACGTCACTTTTCATTGTAAGTCCATAATACATCATAGTAGTTACTGGCCTAAAAGGTACCTTTTAAACTTTATAAAGGACCGAAATTTAATATATACATACCACATCAAAAAATTGGCCAGCGTCCGAATCCTCATCTGTGGTGTTCTCACCAAATCATATACTCCGAAACTATCCGACTTCTTTACCAAATCGGTGGTACTTTGAGCTTTTTCAACACAATCTGCCCAATTGTTCGGTATCGTCTTTTTGTTCATATTTGCGGCGGCGTAGAGGACAATATTCGCTTCGGAGTATTTTTGCTTTAAGACGAGCCATCGAGCACTTTCGTAGATTATCCACCAGTAGGAGAGGAAGAGGATGGATGGGATGGCGATGGCGGCGTGGAGGATACGGTAGTCGACGATGAAGTAGGCGAGAATGGCAAGGATTACCTGGAAAATATGGGATTTGGGTTGATCCTGGTTTGGTTAATCATTCGGGTGCCTAGTTTTCCTATCCGGAACGGATTGATCAGGATCGTACTAGATTGCAAACCAACTAGGAACACTTATAGAACATTTTTAAAGAGAACTTCGACTTCCTAACGTTGGAAATTTCTAGACGATCAAGCTACCTGGCACGTTGTCTTTAACAGTAATATCCATAAATATTTGGATTTCGGATAGGATCGAAAGATCGGATCAAAATCCCGATCCATCTAGATTGGACTATCTACATTTGTACTGATCCAGTCCGATCGGAAGATCTCACTGTGCTCTACTTTTCCCAAGTGAATTCGAAATTGAATCAGATTTAGTTAATCCGAATCCGATCCAAGTCTCAAGTTTATTCGTTTCTTTATTTTTCACTGGTAATTAAATTCATGAATTATGACGCAATTAAACATAGCGTATCAAATTTCAAGGCAAATTCAGAAATGTCAATCTCAAATTGAAACTGTAATTTTTTTTTTCGAAAATTTTCTAAATTGCAAAAAAGTTATGTAAAAATTTCATATATTTTAAGTTAAGGCCTAAAATGATAGGTTTTCGAGATCTCAACAGATATTAAGACTTTCAAGGATTTTTAGGAATTTTTCTAAGTTCAGAAAAATCCTAGTGCGTCCGGGAAAGGTTCAAAGATCTTTGAAAATTTGGAAAAAAATCGAGAATCTTTGAAAATTGTTGGATCCTTGGGGTCACTAGGAAAATGCTAGGAAACATGTTTTTAGGACTTTTTTGATCAGAAAATTCTAGAATTCAGTGCTATTTCTAAGAGAGCTTCATAAAATCTCTAGGATCTGACGAGCTTACGAGTCTAGTCCACTAAATCCATACGATATCTTAGAAAATGTTAGGATCTTCAGGAAAGGATAGCTGGCAGGATTTTAGATATGTTCCCAGTGAATTCGAGCTTAACCCTTGTGTACTTAAATTGCACTCGACTTACCGCTCCCAACGCTGAGAAACAATTCGCAATAACCGAAATCAAACTTCTGTACTGTTTTCCAACCAGCTCGATGCCTAGCACAACTGCTACTCCATAAATCCCAGGTTGTGAAAAACCGGTGCCCGACTTCAAAATGGCATAGAGCCACCATGTCGGCGCGAAAACTAGGGAAAATGCACAAGTGACTTGAAGGACCAAACACCAGAAGAACACCTTCTTCCTTCCGATCCTGGAATCTCTTATTTAAATCGGATCATTAGTTAAAAGGTCTCCCTACTTATCCGCCATTATCCCGCAGGCGAACGATCCAACCATCTGACCGATGAAATAAAGCGCTTGAACCGTCGCACGAATCCATGAATTCTCACCGCTCATGTTCCACTGTAAAGGGCGCGAATTTTGAAGGGTGGAGGAAATTTCGAAATTTTTATGTTATGTACCCTGTCCGATGCGGAATAGGACTGTTCTTCGCATGGTTCTGCAAGTGTTGAATTGTCGAATGGATCACAACTGAAAAATTGAAAGCTGTTTTAGAATTTCGTTACTGATCATTGTCTACAGTACGATTATTACACCCCGAGGAGAGAGAGAGAGAGAGGGGGGGGGGGGGGTTCCTCTAACAATAATTGTTGTCTTTTGCAAAACTTCTATCCCTTTTGGTTTTTTTTTAAATTTTTTTATCACTATGATAAACTTTGAACTTTGTTTCGGAGGAAAGAGGGAGAGATGTCATATAAAATTAAGAACGCGAATATCTTAATGATTAACTATGCATGTTTTGTGGGGGGATAAGATTATCAATAAGTAGTACGAGATAACATGACAATTATTATTGATTGGAAATAATAATTATTCGCACCCCCTTATCAGGTGATCTTACTGATAATTTGATCCTTCTTTTTTTATGTGTCAAAACATACCACGTGTTACAGTATCATATATCAGCGTTACTTAGAAATGTGTCACTGATTGTGATAGAAGTGCAATTTTGAGTCGTCATTTTTAAGAACAGACAGGTTTTTTGATGTCGTCGGGAAAATCTAACATTTCTTGGGAAGACCCTACGAAAAAGATCCTAGAATCACTGATAAAATTAGGATCTTCAAAATAAACACTTTTTAGGTATTTCTAAAGATCACTGGAAACATTAGGATCTTAGAAAATAATTTTTTTAGAACATATCAAAAAATCATAAGATCTTTAGGAATTTTTTTCGAGACTTGTAAAATTCTAGGATCACTGGAGAAAGTAGGATCTTCAGAAAGAATTTGAGGAATTTTTCAAAAAATGTAGGATCCTATAGGTTTTATTTAACAAATTTGGATTCTCAGGGGATTTTTCTAAAAGTCCTAACATCCTTCCTGAAGATCCTAGGATTGTTCTATAGATCATAGGATTTTCTAACCACCTTTAAACGCTTTTAAAAGATCCTAAGATTTTTCTTAACATAGTAGGGCGTTGTGGAATCATCCTTAGAATTCCCTAAAGTCCATTGGATTTCCCTGAACACCCTGGAAAATTTTCTTTAAAAATCCTAAGAGTCTTAAAATTATTTTCAGTGATCCTAGGTTTTTCTGAAGTCTGGAACATTTCCTAAAGATCTTAGGATCTTTTTAGATTCTAGGATCTTTCAAGATACTCTTGAAATTTCTGGAAAAAAGTTGAAAGGTTGCAGTAAATAGGAATTCGCAAAATTTCTCGATGCAGTAAAAAAAAATTATCTAAAAAGTGTCCAAGACCCCGTAACGAATGCTAACAAAAACCCCTATAACTGCTTTGTATCGAACTAGATATTTTATGACCTCCCATCTTTCCCTTTGTTTTTGCTTTCTTTCTTTTCCACAAAAAAGAACTAGTTCATCAAGCAAAAATCAAAAAACGTACGTTTTCCTGGCGGCCGCCACAACAAACGTCCAGCTCATCACATGCATGGCAACAAATGCAATCGGCAGACATATCAGGATAAATTGACACTGTTGAAATCGGCCGAAACTTCCGAGTCCCTCGAAAATCGAGTCCATTTTAATTTTTGGCTTCTTCTCCTTCTCCGAGACGTCGTCATTATGATTGTTGGATGGATTGGCCTCCTCAACGTCACATATTTTATTGGTTAGTGAATTAGCCGAGATGGCCATTTGTCTAGTAGGAATATAATTTGGAGAAAAGGGGGGGGGGGGGGGAATTTGAAAAATTCAGAAGGCTTCTAGAAGTTCCTTTTATCTTTTGTCAAGGTGGGAGGATTACTGTAGAAGGGAAGGAAAGTACCGCCCCTTTTGAAAATGGGTGGGAGGATTGTTGTAATATATTGAATTTGTCCCCTTTTGATTTTCGCCTGCCATCCATCATATGATTTGAGATGGTATTTTGATATTTGATTTTGGGGGGGGGGGGGAGGTGAAGGATCCTAGGATTTTTTAAACTGTGACCGGGAGAGATTCATTGGAAAAATTTCTAGGATGGTCAGAAAATTTAGAAAAAGACCAAGGGTTCACTATGACGAGTTCGTCATCAGCCTAATAAAAAAAGGCTTTTGGAAAAACCCTAGGATTTTTAGAACCTTTTCGATGGTGCTCGGAAAAATCCAAGGATCACTTGAAGAATTTAGGACCTTCTGAAAAATACTAGGATTTTTAGAAATTTTTCTAAGGTGTTTAGAAAAATCCAAGGATCACTAGAAGAAGAATTTAGGAACTATTGAAAAATCTTAAGATTTTTAGAAATGTTTCTAAGGTGTTCAGAAGAATCCAAGGATCACTGGAAGAATTTAGGACCTTCTGAAGAGCCCTAAGATTTTCAGGATATTTAGTCGATTTTTCAGAAAAATCCAAAAAATTTTTTGATCCTTAAAAAATCGTTAAAGGATCTTCAGAACGAATGTTAGGACTTTCAGAAAAATCCTAGATCCTCCAGGAAAGGGATCGCTAGAAAGGATTACGAGAAAAATATGAATATTCAATAAAATTATGTTAAATTCTAGAATATTTTAAAGACGTTCACGGGTGTTCGGGAAATCCTTGGGGTCACTAGAAATAATCCTCGGATTTTCAGAAAGTTCTAGAGTTGTTAGTGAAATCCTAGACTTTCGAACTAAGGTCCTCTGTTTACTCCTAGGATCTTCTAGGGTGCTTTGTACGCTAGGGTAAGGTACTCGAAGGTATTAGGGTGCAGACTTTGAAAAGCCCTGTCATATTTTGGAGCATGTTAGGATCTTCAGTAAAATTTCTAGGATCTCAGGTGAATTCGTCACAACCTTAAGAAGTTATAAGAATCTTTAGAAAAAGAGAATTCTGAAAATCGGTTCTAAAATGTATTTAAAAAAAACCCCGGAGCCTTAAAGACAGTGTTCCACTTGTTTCAATTTATAATTTTTATTTTAGGGATTCTAGAATCTGGTCATGTTCCTAAAAAAAGATCGTAGGACATTTATCTCAAATTTTAAATCCCAAAATTTCAATAGGAAACAAAAACACTTTGTTTTTAGGATCCCCCCTCTCCGCAAAATGACGTTTTAAAAAAATCTTTAAAAATTGTTTTGAAGACATCAAAATATAATATAAATTTATTATTATTGCCATCGATACAATAAGGTGTTTTGAGATTTTTGATCATTAACTTCTTTTATTGCTTATTGTTTGAAATTTTAAATTCTCCTGGAATTTTTTAACACCCTGGAAAACTTGAAATTTTGAAAATTCTTAGTGTTGTTGTCAATAAAAAACATCGTAGACTTCCCCAGAAACAATTTTAAAGAAAATGCACGTAAAATCTCAAATGAGCACACAAAGTGCTCCGTGGGGGAACTTTGAACTCTGTATGATGACGGATGTAGTTATTTTGTTAGGCTTCATCCCCCAAAAAAACATCTGATTGTGAAGAAAATGAATTTATTGTTTTTTTTTTGTTGTTTGGCGTGGCGTCATTTGTTTCGTACACATATGACGATATCATCTAAATGTTTATCAATGGGGAGGAGGGGAATAAATTGGGTTCATGATATGTGTTCTAAAGGGAAATTTGATAGGTTTGATGATGTTTGCAAAAAAAAAAGAACTGATGAGTAATGGAATGGTTTTTGAGATTTACGGTACGGTGGAAAACGGGCCTGGGGGGGCTAAGTTTGACAAAAAAATGTTATCAAATGATAGCTTAGCGTTGTTTACGAAATATATAGATTTCATTGAAATTTGGAGTAAAACACTTCGAATCATAGCTTAGCGTTGTTTACTAGATACATACGTTTCATTGAAATTTATTGCAGAAACTAGTCAGAAGGAGTAAAGATTTTTTTGAAAAGTCTGAGAAATCTTAGAAAACATTATGGATTTTTAGGAATTTTGCTTCTGAGTGTACAGAAAAATTCACCCGGGGAGGGGGATCACTAGAAAGGATCACTAGGAAAATAAGAAGTTTCAGTAAAATTTAAGAGAACGGTCAAAGAGGAAGAAAATACTTGAGAACACTAGAAAAGATCCTAGAAAAATGTTGTTTAGGAATATTAGAAAATTTCTGGACTCTATTCCTAGCTATTCCTAAGATCCTCATTCTAGTATACTTCGAAAGGTCCTGAGATATTGTAGGGTACTTCGAAAAGTCGTGAGACATTTTAGAGAATCTTAGGAAAATCGTCAGTGACATTTCTAGGATCAGGGGATTCTAGGAAAACACACATGCATCATCTTAAAGACAGTGTTCCACTTGTTTTTATGTTCTTTTCCAAAATTTAGGCGATTTTTGCGAGAAAGCTTATATTTTTAACCACACTATAAAATTTTCTGCAGTTTTTTCCCGAGTTATTCCAGGATTTCGAACATTTTAGAGAAAAAGCGTCAGGATTTTAAAGTTATCGTTTTTTTCTAAGAATTTCCAGTTTCATCTGGAGTTGAAAAATCGGACCACAAATCAAATCTATTTCAATTGATTTCTCAAAATTTTCTAGTCTTCTAAAGGAAATAAGTTTATATTCAAAAGAAAGCTGGTGATTTTCTCTATCGATCTAGCTAGATTTCATGGATATTAGGAAATTTGTTGGAAAGTTATAGGTATAATAAAGGGGGAGGGCTAGAAATTTTACTCAAATTGAGCAAAAAGGGAGCTAGAAACCACTTGTGAATTAGGATTTTTAACAGATCTTCACGGATTACTGTAGAGAGTTAAAAATTGTTTACCTAGTTTAATTTTGGAATATCCTCATTTTTGGGAAGCAACTATTCAAAAAGTTGTTCAATTTCAATCAAACCTAGTCAGTTCAATAGAGAAAATCCTACGCTTTCGTTTAAACCTACTTTTGTACTGAAAATATTTAAAAATTCCGGTCAAAATTAGGTTCATTCGAAGCGTTGTCATTTTCTCTCTCGATTTAGCTAAATTTCACCGAAATTGGTCAAAATCTTGAAAAGTTACAAAGAGAAACCTGAAAAAGGTTTTTATATCCTACCGTACCCCCCAAATTAAATGGACATGGTAGTTTTTAGAAAACGCGAAGAGCTCTCCTACCGTAACCCAAATGTTATCGGATGCCGTAAAATTTTGAGAGAACCGTAAAATTTACAAACATTAAGATTTTTATTATTTTTAAGGAGGTGCTTATAATTTTGATTAGGATTTTACTACCGTAATCCCTTAAAAAGAAAATTTTGAAAAAAAAAACAACTCACAAGCTCCATGTCAAATCAATAATTCCTCCCTAGACCTCTTATTATCACCGAGACATGAAAATTTCACATATATTTATTACATATATATGTGTATTTTTTAATCATCATCGGAGGCCGGAAAAAAAAATGACGGATGGACATTAAAATTACATAATGTATGTGATATAAATTTCTGCAATGATTTTTGTTTCTCGAACAAATTTCCCCACTTTTATTGATCATCAGAAACATATCAAATTGATCATTGAAAGATGGTCGAACAATGACGGGGGGAGAAAACCTTCTTTAAAGAAACAACCCGCACTTGAAATCGGCTTGTTTCGTTGATCGAAGAATAAAGAGATAGGGGGGGATGGTTTCGTTGAAAAGGTTGTAATTGAAACATACCTCTAATAATGGATCCATTTGTCAAACACAGAAGAAACAAAACAAATTGCCTATTTATTATTGATTAGGAGGAGCCTTTTTTTTTGGGATGCTGAAAAACGCGAAAATAGGACATATATCGAAAGAGAAGGGAGGCAAAAAGTGGTGCTCTTCCGCGTCACTTTGCTGCTCGCAATGAACTCATTTTTTTGGGCTGGGAGGTGAGGGGAAGAGGGGATGAAGGAACAGGACAGAGCTAGGCATGTTGTGGAGGAAAAACACATTACGGGGAGGTGAAGAAGTTCTAATGATACGCTTGGTGACGTTTCGCGACGTAGAACTGAGGTCTCGAATATTTTTGTTATTATCAACTCAAATATTCTTGATATTTGCGATTTGAAGGCTGCTCAACCGCACTGCCGCTCCGCACGCACGTGACGCGGCTGCCGACACTCAACACACTGGAAAATTCGAGTAGCTTGCGGAGCGTCAGAGCGGTTGAGCAGCCTTCAAAACGCAATGATCAAGAATATTTGAGTTGACAAAAACAAAAATTTTCGAAACTTCAGTTCTACATCGCGAAACGTCACCAAGCGCATCCGCTTAATACCCGCTTCCTCAAAACCTCTTAATTTTAAATCCCATTTTATTCCCCAAGTCAAAAATCCGAAAAAATATATAAATCATTAGAACTTCTTCACCTCCCCCGTAATGTTTTTCTTCTTTCTGAAATTCAGATTCCGAAATTCTGAAAGTTTTCGAGTTTGGTAATTTCGACTTCTAGAAAACGGGTCCACCCCGAAAAAGTCGAAATTCCAATCGGAACCTAAAGATCTAGTGTCGAAATTCATTGAAATTCAGAATCTGGAATTAACGGTTGGGGGTCTTCGGTATCTAAAATTCAAATGTATCTTAAATTCTGAATTTTGGATATTTTAATTAAATTTGAAAATTATCGAAATATTAAAATTCGAAGATTTCAAATTAAACCAAACCTTTTTTGTTTGAATCGGAAACTATAGTGGAGTTTGGCAATCCGGACAGTGTGTTTTCTCAAAAATGTTTGCCAATATTCGAAAGAGCTCTAACTTAGCTCCAAAAATATCCCTTGAGAAATTTAGGGCTCTAAAATAATCTGGATAATATTCATCGAGATTTTTCTTAGTTTTTCTGAAATGCTGAGTTTACCTGTGTTTATAAATATTTTCGAATTTCTTCTAGATTTTTGAAGATCTGGATTTTTGAACGTTTCGAATAATGGGATTTCCAATTCGAGAATAATTTGTGTTCTCTGGAAAAATCTGAAATTAAAAAATCTGAAAATTATTTTCTTGTTTCAAAAGTCGTTTTCTTTTTAGAAATTTTTAATTTTCATTGAAAATTTACTGAAATTTACTAAAGTCCATACTCAAAAAATTACAGTTTCAGTAATAGGCTATTTTCTTGAGATTTAAACATCTCTGATCGACATCACTCGGACTTCATGGGGAAAAATCGATAAATCAGCATGCCAGACCTGAGAAGCCGGGAAATTCGAAAACTTGGCTCAAAATACTGATTTCATCGATTTTACTGGGCGTTTTTCAAACATTCAACGATAAAAACTAACGAATAAAACAGGAATAAACGCCGAAATTTTGAGGAATTTCTTATTTGAGATATTCTGAAAATGTAATTTTTTTTTTGAAAATTTGAATTTTCTTGGAAGAATTCCTGGCTGTTTTTCACGAGACCTCCCTCATTTGAAAGAGAATTTTACGCTGATAAAGAAACTGATTTCAAAAACTGACGAGCTGCAGTTTGAGCAAGAGTTTTTCAAGCACAAAGTCTTGAAAATTTGCAAAAATTCGAAATTTGAAGAGCTGTAACTTGGCTCAATCTCAATATTTCTATAAAACATTGTGAGATTATCATAAACGTCCTATTATTAGTTAATGTGCTAAATTTCATCTAATTTTGTTGAAATTTTTTGAAAATGTCACAAAGTAGGGTTAAAATGGCATTTTTTTAAAATTTCAACCAAATTATATGAAATTCAACTAATCGGTTGAGAATGGTGTAAATATGATAATCTCAAAATTTTAAATCGAAATTTTGAGTTTGAGCCAAGTTACAGCTCTTCAAAATTGGATATTTTCAGATTTTGAGCTTTTATTAATAAAAGACAACTTTTTTGAAAAAAAATTTATGGCGAAGCGTTTTTAATTAGATATAGCTTGTTTGAAAGTAAAATTTACGGTGGTAAAGGAACTGCTTTGCATGACTTTTTTAAGCTCAAAATCTGAAATTTTGCAAAAAGAAATCCAACTTTGAAGAGCTCTAACTTGGCTCATACTCAAGATTTCTGGGTAAAATTTTCAGGTTATCATAAGGAAACCATTTTTATGTGATGTGCCAGATTTCATAGTATTTGGTTGAAATTTTTTGTAAGCGTCACTTTTGTGAAATTAGGGTTAACAATGGTTTTTAAAAAATTTCAACCAAATTAGCTGAAACTCAACTAATCGGTCGAGAATGGTGTACATATGATAACCTCAAAATTTGAAATCGAAATTTTGAGTTTGAGAAAAGTTAGAGCTCTTCAAAATGGTATATTTTCAGATTTTCGAGCTCGAAAATATTAAACTAACAGTTTTCTTTAATTTTTAATTTTTTTGTTTTTTCTCTAAAAATTCATAAAACTTTAGGCTTTGGGATCTTTAAATGCCCTGAAATTTCCAATTTCTTCCAGATTCGCCATCATCGCATGTGACGGCCTATGGAAAGCCTTCTCAAACCTTGAAGCCATCACATACGCCCAACAACAATTGGAATCGGTCAAAAATGTGGGTGTTTTTCATCGTATCTAAAATCTTGTTTTTTCTTTCAAAATATTCTTCGCATTGTTTTCTTATCAATGCGTAAAAAAACGTGCCAATGTCAAAATGACGTGGCCGGTCAGTTTTTTTGATGATTCAATGTATCAACCACGTGTGCGCGGCGTCTCGTTATCTAAACTTTAAACTTATTCCTTTTTTTTTGTTTCGTTGATATCAATGAGACCATCTGACAAACGGTTTGGTAGTTTTTTAAAACGTCGTCAGAGAAAAAACACATTTTTTGATCTAATAAGGGGGTCGGATGATTATATCACCAATTTTCTCTTATCATTAATAAAAACAAGAGTGCAATTAAATTCCATGATATAACCAGTTTTTTGTACTTGATTTTTTGCCAAAAAATGGTAGGTCTTCCTTCAAATTTTGTGTTTTTTCAGGCTGATATTGAACTTTTGACTGAGGAGACGAGGGAACAGGCGGAATATCGGCATGTTGCGGAGAATTTGGCGTCGGAGGCGGTGAGAAGGAAATGTGGAGATAATGTGTCGGTTATTGTTGTGAAGTTGGGATTGGTTGATTGATTTTGTTTGAGGATATATATATATAAAGCTGTTTTGGAATTTGTTTTGGAGGGGGGGGGGGGGGGGGGTACATATAATAATAAAATTCCCGCCGAAGTTCCGTATTTTAAGTTGCCCATGTGTTAGAGGGCTCTAAATTATTATTTTTTGATATTATCTCAACTAAATTTTCAATTGAAATTGCACATTTTTGGAATTATATACAGAAAGAGTGTATGCGGCTATTAAAATATTTATTTTGCTAAAAATGTAATTTTTATCAAAACTTTTTGAAACCGAAATTATGATAAACTTTTTTAAAGTTTTAAAATCATTTTTTTGAAGTAGGCTCATTTTATCTAGCAACTTCCAGTTTATTTGGGATAAATAGTAAGTAATACGAAAATCAAAAATAAGTGACACCCTGTCTTTAAAACCTCCTTTAAAGACATCACTTATTTTTTTACGGAGTTCATGAATTTGACTGGAATGAAAATAGACTTCATACTCGTTCCAAATCTGTTTTCAAAATTTTCTAAAACCACCTAGAAGCTGAGAAAACGGGGCTTCAAAATAATGGCCTAGAAAAAGCTTGGAAAACTAGTCCGCGGTCATTATGCGATGAATGATGCAAACAAATATTTTTTAAATGTTAAAATTTGCTAATTAAAACGTTCTCAATAACTATAGCTCATTATAACACGCAAAAAAAGTCATGAAAAAGTTCGGCCAGGTGGAACACTTTTTCTAGGCCATTGTTTTGAGGCGCGTTATCTCGGCTTCTAGGTAGTTTTAGAAAATTTGAAAAACAGATTTGGAATGAGAATGAAGTCTATTTTCATTTAATGTACATTTATTGGATCTTTAAAGTCCTCCGTTAAACCAGAGTGGCCTAGAAAAAACAAGTTCGGGGGACTAACTTTCCAAAAATCACAATTCGGCATTACTCGGCTATTTTTAACCCCTTAATGTTATTTTTGGTACCAATCGATGGGGAATTAAATTTTCTATTCAATACATTTATTAAATCTGGAAAATGTTTGTAAATACTCATGATATTTCTAAAAAATCTTAGATTTTCCAGTAAAGGACTTAAATTTGTATTTTCCTTGGGAAGACATGTTTTGTAGAGTTTTTTCTGTGTTATAATGACGAATATGTATCGAAAATTCATAATATTTTTCATTCTAGCTTAAATATGTTTTAATTTGTTGATTTCCTTAAGTAATAACACCCGCGGACTAGTTTTCTAAGCGTTTTCTAGGCCATTCTTTTGAAGCCCCGTTTTCTCGGCTTCTACCCGGTTTCAGAAAATTTTAAAAACAGATTTGGAATCAGCATGACGTCTATTTTCATCGCGGAAAATGTGTGTTTCAGCAATATTTTCAGAAACTACTGAAATTTCGAGGTAAACTGGGTAAACACGTCATTTTCTCGGCTTTTCAGAAAACTTAAAAAACAGAGAAAATCCAGCTTTTCAAAAAAAAACCAAGCAGTGCGTTAAATTCAGGTTGTCCCTTGGAAAGGTCTGAAAAATATATTGGTCTGACCTTTTTCAATATATGAAAACAATATATAGGCTCTCGCGCTACACAAAGCGCTAATGGGAAAATAATTTCAAAGTGTGCCCCCATTTCAAAAAAAATAGAATAATATTTTTAGCTTTCGAGAGGGGGAGAGATTTTTCACAAAAAAAGGTCATAATAGGACCCGTTGTCATTCATACCATTTCCGTGAAACCCCACAATTTCAGGAAATATCTCATCCCATTGTTTCGAGCCAAAAAAGTGCCCCCTGCAATTTTCAGACTCTCTCTGTGGGCTCTTTTTTTGTCTATTGTCATCATAGGTTTCTTTTTTTGAGACATACATATGTACATATGTATAAAACAAAGAAGATTTATCTAATCCTGATTGTTTAACAAAGCTGAAAAATTGGGCGGGAAATTCGGTTTTCTGAAAAATAAGGAAAAATGAAAGAAGGAACGATTTTTGTTTGAATGACCAGAAATCGGAATGTCTGAAGTTTTCAGTATTAAATATAAATGGCGGGTTTTTCGTTTTTTTTCGAATTCTTGAAAATTTCGACTCGCAATGAACAAAAAAATATGTATATCCATTTAAAAAATAGGTTCTTCAAAACAATATATTTTACGACACTTTTTCCATTAATTAAATTTTGCGCACGTCTAATATTACGGCATTGTTCATTAATTTTGAATTTATAAAAAATTCTAATTTCAATTTTTTTGAATTTGGACGATTTTTAAATGCTCTGCGTACAAAACACCTGAACTTACGACATTTTCTTATAAATCGGTTTTCGACTGAGTTTTAGGAGTTCGTTTATTTTCCAGGTATGGTGTATTGCAGACAAAACACCCTATCTTACGACATGTTTCACATCTTTAAGCTTATAAAGCCTGTTGCGTACAAAACACACGATCTTACGACATTTTTAAAAAAACTACAACTATTGTCAATTCGATTATTCTTGATCATTGCGTTTTGAGGACTGCTCAACCTCACAGCCGCTCCGCACGCACGCGACGCGGTGACCTCCCTCTCAACACACTGAAATATTGGCGGGAAAAGTAATTTTTCAAATTTTCCAGTGTGTTGAGTGTCGGCAGCCGCGTGGCGTGCGTGCGGAGCGGCTGTGAGGTTGAGCAGCCTTCAAAACTCAATAATCAAGAATAATTGAGTTGACTATATTTCCAAACTATTTTTTTGGAGTTCTGACATTTTTAAAGATTTGCGTACAAAACACACTATTTGACGACATTTTGAAAAGATAACATTTTTGTTTTTCAAAAAAAAAAACACTATTTCCAAACTTTTTTTTGGAGTCATGGATTTTTTTTGAATTTGAGTACAAAACACAACATTTGACGACATGTTCATGTTATTTTCAAAAACAAAACACGATTTTCGGACTATTTTTTAGAGGGTTGAATTTTTCAGGATTACAAAACACACTTACGACAATTAAAAAATAAAAACATGTTTTTTGAAACGTCGATTTTTGAACTATTTTTTGAAGTTCTAAATTTTTAAAAAATATTTGCGTACAGAACACACTATCCGACGACATATTCAAAAGAAAAACATGTTTTTAAAAAGCATCGATTTTAGAACTATTTTTTCGAAGTTGTGAATTTTTTGAATTTGCGTACGAAACACCTAATCAGACGACATTTCTTTAAAAAATTAATTTTTACGACATTTTCTTATAAATAATTTTTCCAGATATGGTGTATTGCAGACAAAACACCTTATCTTACGACATTTTCAAAAGAAACATATGTTTTTAAAAATTCAAACTTCAAAAAATGGTTTTTTGTCGAACCATTTTTGGTAGTTTGATTTTTTTAGGAATGCGATCAAAACACACAATCTTACGACATATTCTCTAAATTTCTTTTTCTAGAATATGTTTCGCCAGTTCTTTTTTTTTCGATTAAGTAATTCGTTCTCCATTTATCTTGTAAAAATCCTCGAAATCTTTTCGAATCTTGAGGAAAACGTGCTTTTCTTATCTCGAAAATGTCTCTTGTTTGTTTATTTATTTCTTCAAATAAGACAAGAACAAAACTTAATTTTTGTTTTCGAAATCCTAATAATAATAATAAACATCTCAAATTTCTACAAAAAAAACAAATTTTAAGACGAGCCTGGGAGAAAAGGGGGTGGAATTAATGAAAGGAGCTTAATTTTGCAGTGCTACTTGTTTTTTATAGTAAGCGGCGGTAATTTAATTAATTTAAATTAAATAAGGGATTAGATGGAGCAGAGAACAATGGGATTCATGGAAATTTAAAAAAAAACGATGATGTGAAAAATTTTGAAAATTATTGATTTTTCAGAGATCCCAAGCTATCTTCTAGAACCTTCAAATTGTGATCCAAAAGTCCTAGACAATTTTTTTCTGAAATAAAAATCGGCCTCAACAATTTTTTGTCGTCTTCTTCACACCAATTCCAACCCAACAATGAAAAAAAAATTCCAAAAATTACTTTCTAAATCCACAAAGCTTCCGATTTCTTTCTTTTTCTTGTTGTTCCAGTTGTTCCCCTTGTGAAATCGAGAAGAATTTAATTTTTTTTCTTTTCTGGAGGACGACCACAAAAAAATTCGCCCAAAAATTCCCTTACATCTTATTATGCAAATTGTCATCTTTGCTCAATTTTTCACCCAGGGAAAAAATTCTCGAAATTTGTTTTTTTTTAAAGAAAAATCTGAAAAATTCGGAGCTAATATGCTTTGACAAATTTCTAGGGCAGAGCCGATGGCATTTTTTTATTATAAATGAGAAAATTTACGGTAGAAGAAAAAACGGAAAAAAACGAGCTACATGTAAAAAAGTTTCCACCACGGAAGAGTTTTGGGTTTCTAGTCCCCGGCAGGTTGGGTTCCTAGGCCACCTATTAAAATTTTCCATTTTTATTCATTTTTTGCATTTTACACGCAAAATGTGAAGTGTTCATATCGAAATGTAAAGTGTTTATATCGGTGTTTCATTTTAAATGCAAAAACAAAAAAAATGAATAAAAATTTAATGTGTGGCCTAGAAACCCAAGCTATCGCGGACTAGAAACCAAAACTCTTCCGCGGTGGAAACTTTTTTTCCAGGCAGGCTCCTTTTTTCCGTTTTTTTTCGATTGTATGAACTATTTAAAAAATTTCAAAGCACAAATTTGAATTTGATTTTTTCGAGCTCAAAATCTGAAAATTTTGCAAAAAATCATGGAAATTTGAAGAGCTGTAACTTGGCTCAAATGCGATTTCAAATTTTGAGGTTATGATTATGAAACGATTCTTATTCTACACACTAAGTTTGAGCAAATTTGGTTGAAATTTTTTTTTATTTTCAAAAAATGACACTTTTAAAAATTTTCAACCAAACTCGATGAAATTTAGCAAATATGCTAAGAATGGCTTCTTTATGATAACCTGAAAATTTCACCCTGAAATATTGAGTATGAGCCAAGTTAGAGCTCTTCAAAGTTGGGTATTTTGCAAAATTTCAGATTTTGAGCTTTAAAAAAGTCATCCTAAAAACTGTAGCTCAGCAATTTTTGAGAGCAGTTTCTTTACCAGCATTAAATTTCCTATTTCTCATTAAAAACTTTTCTTCAAAAGTTTTTCAAAAAAGTTGTATTTCATTAATTTTAAAAACTTCCAAATATGCTCCCTTTAAGTGTGTCAGGCACCTCTTTAAGCCCCCATTCTTGCCCCCATTTGTCCAAGTACTGCACATATATATCCATATAAACCCATTTATGGAACATATCCCAAAATAAAACTTCTTCTGTCACTTCTCATTCTCACAACAACGCCTCCAGAATCTCAAAAATCGCGCCCCTCCACAAGAAGTGAGCAGCTAAATTTATTTTTCAACGGGGGCACAAAAAGTAGTGTTGATAATGATTGATACTAATCAAATCAAAAACATCACACCCTCTATATATATATATATAAATTGTGCCTGGAGGCAGTGTCGTACTCTTCAGGAAAACATGATGGAGGCTCTGGAGAAAAATAAGCAAGCAAGCCTGAAACAAAAAATCAGAAGCCGTTTTTTTTCGTCGTCACCTAATTTCGAATGCAAATTGAACGTAATTATTTTTTTCGTGTGTGTGTATGTTAGGGGAGTAAATCAAAAAGGAAACAGATGGGTAATTACATAGATGGGGGAGGGAAGAAATCACGCGTGGGTATCTATTTTGCATACAGTAATCCATCCACAGGAACACACACTCACAAATCCAAATTTGATGCGTTCAAAATCAAATTTCCAAAAAAAAGAACGAGTTGGGTCTTGTTTTTTATTCGAGCACATCATTTTTCACTTGAAAGAATACATTATAGAATTTAATTAGAGAGAGATGTGTTCTTTGCTTTTCAGAATGTTTCATTTTTTCACAAGAAAATATAAAAAATTCAGTGAGAAATGTGTCTGAATGGGAAAAAGTTCACAGCTCATACATACGGAGCCTGTGAATGTAACTGGGATGAAAATACACTTCATTCTCATTTCAGATATGTTTTTAAAATATTCTAAAACCGCCTGGAAGCCGAGAAAATGAGCTTCAAAAGAATGGCCTAGAAAAAGCTTGGAAAACTAGTCCGCGGTCGTTAAGTGGTGAATAATCCAAGAATATTTTTTTTAAATGTAAAAATATGCTGATTACAGCATTTTCGATTACTATAGGTTATTATAACACACAAAAAGAGGCCTGAAAAAAATCGGCCACTTTTTCTAGGCCATTGTTTTGAAGCTCATTTTCTCGGCTTCTAAATGGTTTTAGAAAATTTTGAAAACAGATTTGGAATGAGAACGAATTATATTTTCATCTAAGGTACATTTATAAGATCTTTACAGTCCATCTTTAAAACCAGAGTGGCCTAGAAAACCAAGTTCGGGGGACTAACTTTCCAAAAATCTAAATTTGGCATTACTCGGCTATTTTTGACCCCTTAATGTTTTTCTTGGTACCAATCGATAGAGAATTTAATTTTCTATTTCATACATTTATTGCATCTGGAGAAATTTTGTAAAAGCTTATGAGTTTTCTAAAAAACACTTAGATTTTCCAATAAAGGCCTTAAATTTCTATTTTCCTTAAGAACGCATGTTTTGCAGACTTTTTTTGTGTTATTATGACGAATATTTATGGAGAATTCACCGTTTTAACTTAAATATATATTTTTTTCATTTTGTGTAAAGTGGGGTACCACGTAAACACTTCTCTCGTGTGGCGTTTAAAGTCCCAACTCAATCCTTTTACATTTTTTGCGGTGATTTTCTGAGTTAGCGCCTAAAAATTCGAATTTTGACTAGATATATTTGGGTTTCTAACGAAAAAACTGCCGCGGACTAGTTTTCGAAGCGTTTTCTAGGCCATTGTTTTGAAGCTCATTTTCTCGGCTTCTAGGTGGTTTCAGAAAATTATAAAAATAGATTTGGAATGAGAATGAAGTCTATTTTCATAAACCAGGCGAATTTTGCATTTTCCTCGAGTTTGGAGTTAACTGACACATTGTCTTTAAACATGTATTTTTTGCCAAAGTTGTTAACTGGCACCCTGTCTTTAACCATCTCTTTTTTGCCATATCACTGCAAACCCCTGCAAAAGCTAATCAATAATTTATATAAATTTCCTAGCAGTACATTATTCCCAACTTTTCACCTTTCACGTCATTTTCCGCATCGCCCCGCCCCCTTCTCCAAAAGGCTTCTCCTAAAAGGCGGAGCCTTATTGAGAACTCATCCTTTTCATTTTTTTGTGTCCAGTCGCCGTTAAAAAATTGTTTTCTGATTTTTCTTTATAATATATATATATTTTTATGTGTTTTCAGTGGGTCCCCCAATCCAGCACACGATTAAAAAAACAATGAACTCCAACATTTACTCAATGATTTGCCTCTTCTCCATCCTGGTGCTCTGTATTTCAGCGGCGTTTGTGAGTTCTGAAATTGTCTGGAATTTTCAAAACACTTTTTTTTGCAGAGCCTAGAAGAGGACTCATCAGTCGCCGACACAGTGGACAAACGATCAGCATATAGGTTTGTTTTGAACAAGATTGCTTTAGGAGTCATTTGGGATCAATTAAAAATTCTCAAAAAAAAGAGAAATCCCGGAATAAATTAGCATTTTTCAAAATATATTATTATTCCACTTCTTTTTTTTTTCTCCAGAGCATTTGCATTCGCCAAGCGCTCCGATGAGGAACAACTCGATACATTAGAGAAGAGAGCGAGATATGGATTTGCGAAACGAAACCCCTACCGTAGCTTTGCGTTCGCCAAACGAGCATCACCATACGGATTCGCGTTCGCCAAAAGAGCACCGTTCAGCTCGTTTGCTTAAGTTTTAGATTTTTCTCTTTCGCAATATTTTTAAAGCCCCCTTCCCCCTTTATTCTATCGGAGGAAACAAAAACCGAAGATTTCCCCTTTGTCCACTTCTTTTTTGCTTATATATTTCTTGTGTGAGATGATGTTGTTGCATTGTGTGTACGTTCTATGAAGAATTTTTCTTTTTAGAATATTATTCTGGTTTTTTGTATGGAAAACATCTGGGGGGGATGCTCCTTAAAAGTTCAGGAGGAAAAAACGAAATTGAATTTCAGATTTTTTGAAAAAAAGGTTGACTTTCAAAGAAGGATGATTATTTAACAAAGGGGGGATGCTGAGGAGCTAGAAAAGGATATGAAAAAAATGAAAATATGATTTTTGGGGGATGCTCCCGGGATCTTGGAAATTGAGAAAAACAGTTTTTAAAGGCAGCTTTTCAGTTAAAACGATCAAAATTCAAGGCGAAAAATAAAAATGAGAGAAAACTCTAATTTTTAAATTGAAATCAGGTAGGGTCAAATTAACTGGCATACTGTCTTTAAGAGTCAATGTCTCACGTTAGTAAGGTGAATAATTGGGCTATCCTAGGTCGAATAAATTATCAATAAAAATTAGAGAATGCGAAAAAATGCCTCTTTTTTACGATATAAAATTGACAAAAAACGCCAAAAAAATTTTTTTTTCGAAATTTTTCAAAAAAAATCAGAAAATTTTCAAAAATTTTTTTTTTAATTTTCTGCCAAAAACAGCGCAAAATTAAAGAAAAGGATAAAACCAATAATTTAAGTTCAAATTTGAGACAAAACGCTCAATTTTGAGGTATTTACAGCTCATTCGAATGTTCATTTTCGCCAAAAAGTGGCATTTTTTCGCATGTTTGGCTGTTTTTGGAACTAAGATCCTTTTTCTTTTTTGAAGTTTCTTATATCATTTGATAGGGAAAATTATTTTCTACAAAAATTCGTAAAATTTACTTACATATCAGGGGACTTTCAAATTGAAAATTATGAAAAACTAAATCCAATTTTCTATATTGAACATTTTCACACTCAAAACAATTTTTTTTCGTTTTGTTGTCAACAATAAATTTGTAGAACTTAATGAGAGCTTTCTAATAATATACAAATCTGCTCATAATTCCCAATATGAGCAAAGTTATAACTCGTCTAAGTTGTAAGACAAAACGGGGAGCTCCCCCCTAACGCCGGGACACTTAACAGATTTTGTGGTATGAAATTAATCTTTGACCCCAACCACACTTCCATTCACGTTGAAAGCCCAATTATTCGGCCGAGGACATGATGATTCAACGCGACTCGGACATAGTCTCTTTTAAAAATGATCAAAATATAGGTGGTCTTCGAAAAAATCCAGATAATTCAATTTTTGTTAAATTGCTGAACGCCACAAAAAATCAAAAATTTCTGAAACTGAGACTTTAAAAAATATTTAATTGAAACAGTAATTTTTTTTGAAATTGAAATTTTTTTGGCCATGAAAATTGCTTTAAATGGGGACGTTCTCAAGTCTCATCGCTAAGAACAAAAATCCGCCGGATTAACCTTAAGTCCTCAGGTCCGCAAAATTTCAGAAAAATCCAATTTGACATTTTTCAAAATCAAGGAATTTTTCTGTAAAAATTGAGGAAATAGACCTTTATTGCACAGAAAATGGAAAACAGTTTATAATAATTTATGTATAACTATAATAATAATAATATATAACTGAAACAGTAATTTTTGAAATATGATGGATGTTATAGATTTACACTAAACCATGGTACGTATCCCCGGAGTGTCGTTGTGAGCAACCAACACTTGACCGTTTTCTCGGGGTTTTAAAAAATTTTGAAAACAGATTTGGAATTGGTAAAAGTTCTAGTTTTTATATAAAAACTTTATTACATCTCCCAAAACATTTCTAAAATTTAAAGAAATCCGGGAACCTCTCCAAATTCCTCTCATGAACCTCCAGCCCATCTTCCAACAGTCCGATCAACTTATCCATTGTGATATCTATAGCATATTGTTTCTTTTCTTCTGGAATCCCGAGACTTGTAACAAATGGCATGAGTGCTGGAAGCATTAATGCAACAGTCATCGGGAAATATAAATCAAAAGAATCTTGTAATTGCTGGAATGTGTATGGTGCTGGCCGTCCTTCGAGCTCTTCGACAAATGTGTCGTAGTAGATTTTGATGAGCTCTCCACCTTTTGCTCGACGATCCTGAATTATTTATTATTTTTGTTAGCGGCGTTTTGCTGCTCATTTGAAAGAGCATCTGACAAAGAAACTTGTTTCAAAACCTGCTAAGGCATGGCTTGAAAATGGTCTATTTCGGGCGAGAAAAACTCATAAATTTTGCATGAATTTTAAAGACCTCTAATTTGGCTCAAACTTAAAATTTCTAAATAAAAATTTGAGGGTTTTATATTCTGTATATTCTTAATCAATGCTCCAAATTTCAGTAAATTCCATTCTCGTTTTCGCAAAAAATTTGTTTCTTGAAAACTGCCCTTTATTAACACTAGGGCTTTTTCACAAATGTGGTGTGGTTTTAATTTTCAACCAAATTTGCTAAAATGTGGCTAGTCAACTGAAAATATGTTCTTTTTATTAAATTTAAAATTTCAATCAGAAATATTGAGTTTAAGCCAAGTTACAGCTCTCCAAAGTTCGCTCTTTTTCAGAATTTGAGCTCAAAGTACGGTATACAACACAGGTGTGCATTCGACGCAAACACGTCATCTGACGAACAATTGCACACTTGAGGCGGGAGTTGCTTATTTTAGGAAAGTTTTTGATGAGAAACGCTTAAGGTGTAGTATGTAGATAGTGAGCAAGGGTAAGAAGAACTGACCCCCTGTCTTTAAGCAATGAGAAACATACCTTAGTGTTTAGACACATTAACAAAAGTCTTCCCAGATCTGTAGCCGCTGATGAAAACGAGCAAACTTGGTAATCTATAAGAGCATGGAATTTCACACTTCCATCTTCATTTCTTGAGAATAACATGTTATGAATCCCAATATCTCCATGGGTTAGAACTTTCGGGTAGTCTGAAATTTGGACCTCAACTTTATCATCATAAAATTCTTCTCTCACCCTTATAAAGTTCATCGAACTTCTCAAGAATCTTGCGATTCATATAAAATTCCCCGGAAGCCTTGATAAACTTCTCAACCTTCTCATCATACTTCTTATCCATTGTCGTTCTCATAACATTATTATTATGTGCGATTGATTTCTCCGTCACTATTTGATCGAACATCAATTGGAGTACATTAACCCCTCTGGCGAAAGAAAGTTCATCTTCTGGAAATTTCTCCCCGAGTGCTGAAAATGCGGCGACCGCTTTGACCGCTGGGATCAAGTCGTCGGCTGGAACCGCTTCGTAGACATATACCGGGTTGGTGACGTCAACAAACTCCGAAATTATATAGGCTTTCAATTTGTTGTCATCTGTAAATGGTTCCAAGGCATATGCCTGAAAAATTTTTATTTTAAAATTTCTCAAAATTTCTCTAACCTTGGGATATGGAATCAAATGACTATTAGCTTTCGCCAAAATCTTATAGGCTCCAATCTCCCGATTATGAACTTCTCTTGTCAAATGCGCGAATTGTTCCAATTTCTCCTCGCTCCATGTTTCACCTCCAAAGATCTTCGAAACATGAATGAATGCTAGTTGAGAAGAGAGTTTCGCGACAAATCTTTGGGGAAGGGTCTCATCTTCTGATGCATCAATCCAGTCCGGCTCGATGAGGGCAACTCTTGACATGAAGCCCTGTAAGATGAGTATGTCGAAGGGTTTCTTCACTAAATTTCTTAAATTAGGATTATACGCAGGTTAATCGATCTGAAATTCAATTTTTATACCTAGTGAAAAAATTTGCAAAAAAACTCGAAAATTGCACCCGCACCCGGAATCGAACTTTTAAGTTTTCGTTTTCGAGACCAAAGTTCGATTCCTGGTGCCATTTTCTGCTTTTTTTTTCACTAGGTATTTAAAATTGATTTTAAGAAACAATTATAACCTGCTTATAGTACTTACAATTATCCCAAAAATTAGAATTTGAGGAAATTTTTTGCCAAGTTATGGTACGTCCTTTTTGCGAAGATCAGATATTTGGAAACCGTACCTCGACTCGACTTCCATGGATAAAGTGTTAAAGGAGCATTTTGCTTTTCCCAATAAATGTATTTAAGTGAAAATAGAGCTCGTTCTCATTCCAAATCTGTTTTTAAAGTTTTCTAGAACCACATAGAAGCCGAGAAGACTAGCTACAAAACGATGGCCTAGAAACAGTTGGCCGAACTTTTTAAAATATTTTTATTGCTCTTTTTGTGTGTTATAAAATATTTATGGATCGTTTTTCATCTTTAACTTGAGTATTTTTCTCATTTTTTTTGAACTCCTCACGTAATATCACCCGCGGACTAGTTTTCTAAGCGTTTTCTAGGCCATTGTTTTGAAGCCCCGTTTTCTCGGCTTCTAGGTGGTTTTAGAAAATTTTAAGAACAGGTTTGGAATGAGAATGAAGTCTATTTTCATTTAAGTTTAAATTCATGAACTCCGTAAAATTCTCCTGTAAAGACATGGTGTCACTTATTTTGAATTTTTTAAAACTTTTCTCAAATAAATCGGAACTTGCTGGATTAAATGAGAGTCTACTTCAAACAATTTTTGAGGAAATTCCTATTTATCCAATTTATCGGGAATAACACCCTTACTAGTGGGATTATTTGGATAACACCATGTCTTCAAAAGAATCAAACCCTACCTTCATATCACTAATATTCGTCGCCTTCTTATTCGGCCCAAACCTGGCTTTTGTATTCAAAGCACTTGTCATCGTCTCCTCAACATCTTCCCAAGTAACGTGAGTTTCTAGCAAACCATCAGCTGGGATTGCCAATGACATTATCGATTTTTTAAAAAGTTCTGGAAATTAAAAAAAATTTTGGAATTTTCAGAAAACAATGAAATACTGATAATAAAGTTGAATTTTATACTTTTCACGATTCCTCTGAAATGATAAAAAATTGTGCAATAGTTCAACTGATAAGAAGAAAGTGTAGTTCATAATTCCGGTAATAATGATTTTTTGGATTTTTTTTTTAAAACTGTGTCAAGTACATAAATCACAATAAAAGACAATAAACTCTAAACACATTTAAAAAATTTAAAAAATTGAAAAAAAAGGCGAGAGAGATGTATTTTTCCAAGTTCTTTGACATCTCACTTTCTGCCTACACTCTATTCTGACCAATTGGACAATAGTGTTCCACTATTGCGCAATATTGTGTCATAGATCTTTTTTCAGTTTATCGCAAACTTTGATATAATTTATAAATAGTTTTTTTAGTCTATTTGCTTATCAATTCTGGTTTTTCCAAAAATATTCAGTAATATTAACAATAATGTCACTTGCCACTCCTGCAACGGGTTTGCTAGAAACACACGTAACTTGGGACGATGTTGAGGAGCAGTTGAGATCCTCCTTGAATACCAATGCTAGGTTTGGACCTAATAAGAAGGCTACATATATTAGTGATATGAAGGTATGCTTTTTTTTTGTTAAATAGGATCCAAAAAAATTAGTGTCACCCTCTCTTTAAGGTTTACACTGTCCGATTTGAAATTCGCTTAAATTTTGCACTAAAAATGGGCCCAATAAGAAACTCGAAGTCTTAGGTTGGGGAAATCCTCAAAGTTTTAGTTTAATGGATCTTATCCAAATTATAGACAAAACATTCTAAATAAAATTTTTCTCGAAAATCTGAACTTTGGAGGTCCATAAAATGACTAGAACATCTTAGAATTTGTCGAAATTTGGCAGAAAGGTGGATAATTGTCCAAATAATAAACGCTCAAAATTTTGGATCTAATTAAAAAAGTGGAACCAAGTTATAACTCTTCAACTTAACCCCCATTTTAACATCGGCTAACGGTTTTCATCGGCTTTTTGACGGTGAAATGATGACTTTCAATGCTCAAAATTTAGCTCGTACATTGTAGGGTCCGATCCAGATCAATGGATCATAGCTGTTCGTTTC
Source organism: Caenorhabditis virilis (assembly GCA_964036255.1). NCBI lineage: Eukaryota > Metazoa > Nematoda > Chromadorea > Rhabditida > Rhabditidae > Caenorhabditis > Caenorhabditis virilis. The sequence continues at coordinate 17,246,033 of OZ038416.1, forward strand.
GTCTACTTAGTAATTCCAAAAAGTGGTTACTTCTCCAATGACTCTAAGAAAATTTCAAAAAAGTAATTTTTTAAAAATTTTCTTGATGTTCGCCGAACAGGTCCGATCCGATCCGATCCGGATTTGATCCGAAATCCTATGTAAAAACTTTTGTTGGTGCAATTCTGGGGCTCCATTCTCAGTCGATATGCTAAATTTGAGCATTTTTTGGACCCATATTTTGGGCTCCAAAAATTGAATTTCGAAAATATTCCTAAAATTCTCATATTATACGCATTTATAATTTTAAACTTAGATTTTTAAAAATTGAGGATTTCTTGTTGAGCCTAACCCAAATCCAAAATGATAAGGGAGTAACACCCTACCTTTAAGCCTCTAATCGCCCCAGCTTCCAGGGTTTCATGTCCCGCGTCGCATCCATCGAACCAGATTGGATTGACGCTTCAGATGATGAGAACCTCCCGTCGAAATTCGCTGTAAAAATCCCCACCCAAATGGCACTTGTCGTCATTAGTACATTGATGAATGGGGAACCATGGCCTCCGGAGAAATTGAAGGAGATGGAGGTGATGACCAGAACTTTACATAACCGGGAAGTCGAAGCTTTGCGGATGCTAACAAAGGCTAATAATCCGTTGATTAAATTTCCAAAGGTAGTTGTGGTTGTTTTTGAGACCCCTTTTTCCATAAAATTGAATTTCAGATGAATTAAGCAACAGTTATAACCCCTTCCTCAAATAATCCATTTTTCAGGTCTACTCCTCCCTGCCCTTCACCCCAGAAGCTCCCTTAAAAGCCTACATCATCTCAGAACTAATCGAAAACTGTCAACATGTTCCGAACTACGAGAACATCTCCGCCGACGATTTGATTCCGGTCATCAAAGCGATTGCCGCATTTTCAGCACTTGGTGAAAAAATGACCGACGAAGATGTTGCATTCGCAAAGGGTGTCGATCTATTGAAAGAAGTTACCGAAACTATTATCAACGACAAAACCGCCGACTATAACAAAACCGCTCTTTTGAAAGCATTCCCTGTCGACTACCACCAAAAGGTCGAGAAATGGATCGAAATTTGTCGAAAATCCTACCTAGATCATCGAATTTTCAACAAATATCGCGGTTTATTAAAAGGTTCGTTATTTTTTGGTATATTTGGACATTTCGTTAAAAAAACAAGTTTCAGAACACCATCCAGTTCTAACCCATGGTGATATTGGCTCGCATAACATGCTTCTCACCAAAAACGGCTCCGGAATCGAGTTCCGAGCTGTAATCGACTTCCAGACTTGCTCTTTCTCATCTCCTGCAGCGGACATTACTAAAATTATTTTCTTGAGCCTTTCAGCAAAGGTATGACGAGGGCGGGGGCCTAGAAAAACAAACGGGGGACTAGAAATCCAAGTTCGGCCAAAAATCCAAGTTCGCGGACGAACTCTATTGAATTCGGTAGAATTTATTGATTTTTACCAATAAAATTATTATGAGGCCAAAACTTCACAATTCCTTTTCGGGTGTCCGATGAAAACTAGTCCCCACAGTTGGTTTTCTAGGCCACGTGTGCTTCAAGGGGTCAAAACGCAATTTTTTAAAAATGTTCAATTGAATTAACTAATATTCTTATATCTACGAAACTGTTAGAATTTTAAAAAAAAGAATAGAAAAACCCCACGCGGCCTAGAAACCCAAGTTCGGGGACTAACATTCCTCGGCCACCTTAAAACCCAGTTTCTCGGCCATTTTTGGTCAAAAAACGATTTTCTTAGTACCATTCGATAGAGAATCAAATTCCCTTTCATTCTAGATCCATTCCTCCCTCCTAGGATCCTTCCCTAACATTCCTATTCCAGGATCGCCGCCAACGAGCCCCGGAACTCCTCAAAATCTACTACGACACCTTCGTATCCCAACTTTCTGGATCCCTCCCTCCTTACACCTGGCAGCAGTTACAAAAATCCTACAACCTCTATTTCCCCTTCGTCACCAGTAACCTTCTCGTCACTATGATCTCCTTCTTGAAAACCTATGACATTCCAGAGGTTCAGGAAAAAATCCAGGGTATTTTGGATGATGTTCTAGAGCTTCATGAGAGTAATTTGGAAAATTATCCAGAATTTTATAACTTACAATAAAACATGTGTTTTTTTAGCAATAAAATAAATTTTCAGGTGAAAATTGGCTTGAACTGTTAACAAACAAACAAAAACAAATAAATAAAATAAGAATTAATTAGGGATGTTGTTTAACGCGTTCTGCGATCTCTACGATCCTCCCGTTCAACCGATCTTTCTCTCCTTCTCTCCGTCTCTCTTCTATCCTTTCTTCTATCATCATAATCTCCTTTCTCTCTGCGATCTCCATCATCTCTTCTCTTCTCCTTTTTCTCTCTACTTCGGTCACGGTCTCGACGGTCCTCTCGGCGATCCTCTCTACGATCCTCCTTACGATCCTCTCTGCGATCCTCCCTACGATCCTCTCTCCGATCCTCTTGACGCGCTTTCAGAACCCGATCTTCTCTAAAAATTCAATTTCCTGCTTCTTTTCTCAAAATCTGAATATCTTACCTCTGTCTCTCACTTCTCTCCTCCCTCTTCGGCTCTTTTCTATCATCCTTCGATTTTCCAGACTTTCCAGATTTTCCAGAAGTCTTCTTGCTTTTCTTTTTCTTCTTCTCCGATTCTACCGAAGACACTGACGATTCAGAACTCTCCGAATCACTGCTATCTGAATCCGAGTCACTGTCTGACGAATCCGAATCCGAATCTGACGAAGACGACGACGAGTCCGACTCCAATGCATCCATCATATCCTTCTTCTTCTTCAGCCCCTTTTCCAGCCATTCACGAAGTTCCAAACTAAAATTTTCAGACAATTAAAAAATAAAGCCTTCTTCCCCAAAAACCCACGTCAATCCACCCAATCCAATCATCGTAAAGAAATTAATCGAAAATCTCGTATTCTGCGGATCATCTTTCGGGAACAACCCGACGAAACAATGGCTCAGCGTTCTATAAAACCCAAATTTCCGAATTTTTCCAAAAATTCCCAAAAAACTTACGGATCCATAACCCTTTCATACAACTTCACAAGTCCCATCGCCTCCACAAGCTCCTGGAACACATATTTGATGTAAATTCTTCCAGATGACGTCGTATCACTTTCTGTCATCTTCACATTTGAGAGAATCTGGAAAAAACCAAGTTGGAACCTCCAAAATTTTTCAAAATTAAAAAGCTCTTACAGATTTTCAGAAATTTTTTGGAAATTCTGAAAATTTCAAAATTTTTTGAATTTTCCTTCTTTGAATACGTTTAAAAGTTCTCAAAATACACTTTTGTCCAATTCTACGCAATAATAGTCAGTAGTATTAGGTTAGTAGTAATTTTGAGAAATTTTGGACTTCAAATTTAAAAAAAAACCGAAAAACATCGAAAATTTCCGATTTTTCAATAAAATCCAAAAATTTTACTTAAAAAACGGCATTTTTCACAAAACTTAAAAACATTGAAAATTCGTAGTACCCATTATTTTCGACTTTTCTTAAAAATACCCCCGTTTTAAATTTTTGAAACAAAAAAATTATTAAAAATTAAAAAATCCACAATTTTCAAAAAATTCAAAATCACTCCAAAAACTTTAAAAAACCTTCTAGATTTTCAGAATTCTTCTTAAAAACGTCTGAAATTCTGGAAAAAAGCTTAAAAAATTAAAATAATTCCAGATTTTCCAGATTTTTCAATAAAAATTCGTAATTTTGAAATTTTCTTCTTAGAACATGTTTTAAGCTTCACTTTTTTCCAATTCTACGAAATAATCGCATGTCAGAAATATAAAAAACAATAATACATTTTTTTTTTCAGAAATTTTGGACTTAAAGGAGGGTTTTACGGAGATTATGAATGCGCCTGGGATGAAAATAGGCTTCAGACTCATTCCAAATTTTCTAAAACCACCTAGAAGCCGAGAAAACACGCCTCAAAACAATGGCCTAGAAAAAAGGGCCACCGGCGAAAACTAGTCCGCAGGCATGAAAAGTCCAAAAAAATGAAAAACAAAACATAAATTAAGATGAAGAAACATTAAAAAGGACTACTATAAGCATTCTGCATAACTATTTATTAACGAAACACGAAAAAAGCTCATAGGAAAAAGTTCGGCCAGGTGGCCCTTTTTCTAGGCCATTGTTTTGAGGCGTGTTTTCTCGGCTTCTAGGTGGTTTTAGAAAATTTTAAATACATATTTGGAATGAGAATAAAGCCTATTTTCTTCCCAGACGCATTCATAATCCGTAAAGCCCTCCTTTAAAATATTTTTTTAAAACAGCAATTTTTTTATAGATTTCAAATTTTCAGCCGCAAAAAAATTAAAACAGAATTTTTAGCATGTAAAAACTAGTTTGGAAGTCAGTTGAAAATTTGCTTCAAAAAATCAATTTAAAAAACAATAACCAGACCCTCTTCTGTCCCCCCCCCCCCCCCAAATTCCAAAACCCACAAACCTTCCAATCAATCGCATCCGTATACAACAAATGAGCCACCAATCTCGCCAAATTCCTCATTTTCGTAATATCAAATCGATGAACCGTCGTATAGGCATCCATACAAATCTGCTCAAACTGCTGCTGATACTCCAATCTCAACCGACAGAATCTCTCAATCAACATTCCATAAAATCTCTCATATGTCCGTTGCTGAGCACAACAATCCACCAGCATATTGCACAATTCCGCCTGCAAACAAAATTATTGATTTTTTAAATAGAAAAACTCGAGATTTAAAAACAAAAAACCTCCAACTCCTGCTTAATTCCCATTTTGAGTAATTTGTGCGCAGCTTCTTGGAAATCCAGCGACGATTGAAGCGTCAAATAGACCTCTCTTCTAAACGCAATCAAATTCTGCTCAGTGTTGTCAATAATCTCAGTTGTTGGCTTTTTGACCGCTTCTTCTGGAAAATGATAAAAATTCAATTTTGAATTGTGAAAAAAAATAATTTTTCTCAAATAAAATCCCCGTTTCAGAATCTTTTGACAAAAGGTCTTCTCCAATGTAGCAGGAAAAACATTTTCTCAATTGCCTTCTTTTTGTTTCAAAATAATTTAATCTGAAACTTTTTATGTTTCGAAAAAATTGAAAATAATAACCGATTCTTTAAAAAAATGAAACAAAATCCCCAATTGCGAAAAAAATACCAAAATCGAGCTCAATTTCTAGAAAACAACGCGTTTTCTAAAAAAAAATCGAATTCTTTCTAATTTAAGAAAAAAATGCTGTTTCAAACATTTCTTTATAATAGTTTTAATTTTTAAAAAAGTTTCAGCGTTCATCCTTTTAATGAAAATCTTTCAAAAAACGTGTTTTCTCGAAAAAATTAAGTTTCAGATTTTTTTTCGAGAAAAAATCCGGTTCGAGACATTTTGTTAAAGAATTCACTTAAAAATCTGGAAAATAGGTGCCCAATTCTTTGAAAAATATCGTAATTATTAAAATTTTCCAATTTAATCCAAAAAACGAGAAAAAATACACATTTTCTGGGGAAAATGCATTTTCAAAACCTTTTTCAAATAAAAAATGTTCCGTTTCAAAAATTTTTCAAAAAAAGGCTATTTTTCTAATCTTAAAAATTGCTTTCATCCACTTTTTCACATTATTTTCAATAATTCTGAAAATATGATTTATATTTTTTAAAAATAAATTTTCTTCAACTAAAAAAACTGCTGTTTCAAAATTTTTAGATAAGGGAACACATATTATAACTGGGGATTATCAAATTTGTAGAAACTTTCAAAACCAATAAATTACTGCTTTAAAAATCTCGAAACTTGAAAATTCCCATTGAAAAAATGCTCTACTAACAATCCCCATTCTGAAAACCTCCAAAAAATCATGAATAATTCCAATTCACACCTACCTTCTCCTCCACTTTCATCCTCCTCATCATCACTCTCATCATCCTCCTCATCACTATCAATTTCAGCATCTCCAATAATCTCCCGTCGAATTTCATCATAAGACGCCTCGCTTTTCTCAAACTCCGGATCAAGTTTAAAAACGTCTGGAAAATTTATGAGATGATTTTCAGTTTCAGTTTAAGTAAATGGCAATTAATCCCTTACTCAATCCATTCTCCGGATCAGTCGCCTCTTCCAAATTCAGCGTATGTGTAATCTGATCTTCTTCCGCAATCAAGTCCAAATCTTCAACAACTGCTGGATAGGCCTGCAATGACAAACGTGTATTTTGGATACTTTCGTCTATTTTAAAAATATCACGGGTTATTCAACTAACTTTAAGGCATATGTTTTCTGATTAAACAACTGTTTTCGAAACCGTAATTTTTTCGATAGAATTTTCGGATTTTCCAGTTTTAAAACGACATTTTTTGAATGTTTCTAAATTCGGCTTTTCTAAAAATGTTCCGAAATGCTTAATTTTTAAATCCCGCCAATTTTTCAAGCATTAAACTTTTAATCACTACAAGATCATGAACCCTGCACGAATTTTAAAAAAAACCTAAAACCTTTCAGAAACAGTAAATTTCCCAAAATTTCAGAAGTTTGTGAAAAACAGAAACTCTGAAAAAATTATCGTTCAAAAAATTTAAGGGAGCATTGAAGAGCCAATAAAAAAATTGATCTGGCCTTGAAAACCAAATTTCATTTCTTGCCTATATTTTAAAAAATTGCTGTTTCAAAAAAAAACAAAGCATGAACATTTTCAAAACTACGATAATAATGTAAATAGAATATAGATTTTGTTTGAAATTTTTTAAAAATGATACAAAAACTCAAAAATTTTTATACCATTCGATAGGAAATCGTGAGTAGATGTCAAAAACATTTAAAATTTTGAATTTTCGCTAATTTTTCGTGTAGTTATGCTCAATTTAAATTTAGAGCAGTGCTATTATCTTAAAAAATCCAAAAATACTGGATTTTGATCCAATCTCAAAGATTTTTATACCATTCGATAGGAAATCGTGAGCAGATGTCAAAAACATTTAAAATTTTGAATTTTCGCTAATTTTTCGTGTAGTTATGTTCAATTTAAATTTAGAGCAGTGCTATTATCTTGAAAAATCCAAAAATACTGGATTTTGATCCAATCTCAAAGCTTTTTATACCATTCGATAGGAAATCGTGAGCAGATGTCAAAAACATTTAAAATTTTGAATTTTCGCTAATTTTTCGTGTAGTTATGTTCAATTTAAATTTAGAGCAGTGCTATTATCTTAAAAAATCCAAAAATACTGGATTTTGATCCAATCTCAAAGCTTTTTATACCATTCGATAGGAAATCGTGAGTAAATGTCAAAACAATTTGAAATTTTCGAATTTTAACTCATTTATCGTGTAGTTATGCTCAATTAAAATTTTTCAGTTTCTCTTTTTAATTTAAAATCCTAAATTTCCAAAAATTATTTTTAATTTTAAGTTTGGAAACGTTCCAAGTGATTCATGCTTATAATTGAACAAAATTTAACTTTCAAATGTGTCCTAAGAAGGAAAAAAGACTAGAAATTTACTAAAATCTGACAAAACATAGTCAAATAAATCATCTATCAAAAAAAATAAAAATTTTCGATTAAAAATTCAAGGAACCGAATAAAACACCAAAAATCAAGCTTTTCCTTCAAAACTTCTCAAAAAAGCACCCCCCCCCCCCTCCTAATTTCCTTTGTGTTTTGTTCCTTTCATTCCCACGATTCTAATATATTATAGTTTATCATCACAATACCATCCCATTATTAATCTCTATGTGAAAGCTTGTGAAAGCTAACCCCCTCCCCCCTCTCATTCGGCTAATTTAATCCCCTATCCAATTTTCAATCTTCCCCCTTTAATTATGTAATACCTGTCCTTTTCCCTCCCTCTGTTCCACAACAAACACATTTTCTCATCTACATTTAAATCATGTCCCCCCCCTCTCTTTAAAATGCGTCAATTTAGAATCGCAAAGATCGAGTCGAAACAAGATTTTCCTCAAATTTCTCAAACTCCGCCCCTTTTTCTGGCCGTCCGAGGATCTGTATCCCCTCTAATGTATAAATAACAATTATTGTTATTATTATTATCCATTCGTCCAATCTGTGGCCGGCCGGCGGCGAGCGAAATTTCTCACTTTTAGGACTACAACAACTACACCGAAACGATTCGAAATCTCATTTTCTTTGAAAAATGATGTGCTGTTTGAACAATTTCAATGTTATTTTATTACTTTTCGGTGTATACTTGATTCATTTCACTTATTCTGAGGTAATTTTGACTTTTTGCCCATTTTTACAATTTTTTATTCGTTTTTAAGCCTTGTTGCATTGAAAATTATCTATTTTATGAAAATAACGATTACGTGGTCCCACCCACAGATTATCTAAACACTTTTTTCCTCAAATTTTAATTTGCATACCAAATTTTTTGAAAATTTCAGATCCTTAACATATTCTGTAAATCTTGAATCTTAAAACCTGGGGACTTTGTCAACAAAATCTAAATTTAAGCGAAAAACTGAATTTTAATTGGATTTTTGTAGTTTTACATTGAAAATCCAATTAAAATTCTGTTTTTCGTTTAAATTTAGATTTTGTTGACAAAGTCCCCAGATTCAAAATTTACAAAAAATGTAAAGAATCTGAAATTTTCAGAATAAATTTGGAATCTCAAATTTTCTGGAAAAATTTGAAAAAAATCTGCAAATTTCAGAAAAACTTAAAATTTTCAGTAAAATCGAAATTTTTTAAAAAAACCAATTAATCTGAAATTCCCAGAATAATTTAAAAATCAGCTTTTTTTGGAAATTAGCATAAATTTCTAGGAAAAGCTGAAAAAACCGCAATTTTCTGTGACATTTCAAAAAAAAGTCAGAAAAAGATGAAATTTTTAAATTTTTAGGAATCTGAGGCTTTCAGAATAATTATATAATCTGAAATTTTCAGAACAAGTTAAAAATCTGAAATTTTCCAAAAATTGCAATATTAATTCAATATTCCCAAATCTTCTGGAACTTCTTACAAAATTTCAAAATAATATTCAAAAACCTGAAATTTTCACCAATTTGTTCAGAATAGATAAGGAACTTGAAATTTTCAGATTAATTCTAATATCCCAAGTTTTTCGAAAAACTATTAGAACCTTTCAAAATATTAACTTCTCCGAAAAACATCTGAAATTTTCCCGAATCTGAAATTTTTCTATTCGATCTGAAAATTTCAGACTGGTTGGGAGTCCTATTATTTCTCGAAAAATGGAATTTTCAGAACAGATCTTAAAATTTCCGGAAAACGCCAGAAATTCTCAAACTAAATTTCAGAATTTGAAATTTTAAGAAAAACTACTTCTAGAAGAAGCCAAAAACCTTGAAAGCTAAAAATCTAGAAAAAATCCTTCAGGATCTCGACAACGCCGCATCCGATCGTGCCGATCTAAACAAAATCAACTACTACAACTGGCTTCTTCATCGTCATCGTACAGAAAAAGCAAAAATCGAGTCATTGAACAAGTAAGTCCCTCTTCTGAAGATATACATCTTCTCTCCCTCCCTCCCGGAATGAGCATGTGCATGCATGAATAACCATACTTTCAAGGAACCCTGTAACCCCATGGAAACCTGTCATCAATTTTAGCGAATATCGTCAAGAACGCCTGAAAAAGCTTCAAAATCTCATTGAGACTCCAGTGCCGAGAAATGTGAGTCCATGCGTTTTTTTTCTAAACAAAAAAAAACACTGTTTCAAAAATTTTACAAAATTTCCTAATTTATTTTCAAATTAATCCTCGCATTTCTTTTCAAAGACAGTTTTTTCGAAATTTTTGAACATACAATTGAAAACAGCTCAATTAAACGATAATCCATAATTTTTCAAAGCAATATTATGGAAAAACCTTTCAAAAAACCCGTTTCCAACATTTTCTTTTAAAAAATTAGTTTTTAGAGCAAAAAAAATCACTGTTTCATAAATTTTACAAAATTTCCAAATTTGAATAACATGCTCCATTTTTTCACTTTTTAGTCTTTAAAAAATTGAAAAAAAAACGAATGTTAGTCCGCGAAAATTTTGGGTTTCTAGGCCATATCGAAAAAACATTCAAAAATGGTCTAGAAGCCCTAATTTCAGTGAGCAAAACGTTGTTTTCCTTATTTTTTGTCAAAAATCTTAATTTTTAACCACTTATTCATCTGAAACCCATTCTGAGCTCTCTAGAGCCAACCACCACTCCCCCCCCCCCTTTAAAACCTCCATTCAACAGGTTACCCTAATCGCCACCGAGGAAAACTTCTCCAAAGTCCGCCAACACCTTCACCCCGTAAATCACGGCCCTGTCACTTCTGGACTTGAAGCTCTTCAAATCATGCTCGGCTCACGGAGCAGCGCGCCAAAAGGTGGACAACAAGATGGACAAATCCAATCGGACACTGTTACGACGCCGGTACCGCTCGTCGAGTTTCTACTCTCAGAGACTGAATACAACAAGTACGGAAAATTCTTACGTCATAAGACTATTAAGAAGAACTGATGATTTATTTCTAGAAACACACCGCGCTTTTCTAGATTTTTGCTAATTTAATAAAGGAATTTACTATTTTTTCGCATTTTCAGGAAGAAATATATGAGATTTTCAATAAAAATGGGTTTATTATCGAAAAATATGGAAAAAATCCCATTTCTCAGCTATATTTAGCTATTTTTAGCATTTTTTAAACTATAACCCTATTTTTCTATTTAAAAAACTACCTTAAACTTCTCCTTTCGAATCTGCATCGCCACTTCAATCATATATTTGATTCTTTGATCCAATTGACTTCCCGGCTTTTGAGACTCCATCAAAATCGAACGTAATCTGTCGTAGACACTGTCAAGAGCTGCTGGAGCAACCTAAAATCGATTTTTTTTCGAATTTCCTTTCAAAAACGGGGGTTTTTTCAATACCTCTGTCAATTTCGCACCACATTCCTTCAAAAATGCGATCGACACTTCAACCGAGTCGTCCGTCGGCTCTTCCAACATCAAAATCATAATCTCCAGTGCAAGGACCTCATGAGCGACTTGTTGATTAATCAAATGGGCGATGAATTTGACAACCGTTACGGTTACACCTGGAAAAATGCAAAATAAAAGTAAATCGCGGAATAATTCTCGAAAATTTTTAATAACTTCATTGGAAGCCTAAAAATTCTTATTTTCAGTGTCAAAACCCTTCGAAAAGCCTCTCAGTATTGAAAAATCGATAATTTCCAGAATTATCATAATTTGCAGCTTCAAAAACCATTCCTTATTGAAAAAAATCAATAATTTTCAAAATTCCGCCCATTTTCGTGGCTTAGAACAATTTTTCGGCTATTCTGATTTCTTTAGCTGATTTTTAAAAACTATATTTGGAAAATTCGACTTTTTGAGCTCAGAAACGCGTAAATTAACTATTTCAGTAAATGGAATGCGAAAATTTTAATTTTTGAAGTCATTAACTAAATTATCCTCTCAGTATTAAAAAATCGATATTTCCCGAGAATTAAAAAATAATTCTCATTTTTTTCGGAAAAAAATCGATAATTTTCAGAATATTGCATTTTTCGAAATTTTTGCCACAGAACATCAGAATACTCAAAATTTCACAATTTTTGGTCATTATTTCACGAAAATCTTGTTTTTCATGATAAAAATTCGAAAATCTGACTTTTTTTCGTGGTTTATCTCGATTTTAGGAGCCACTTTTTGACTATTCTTTAATTTTTCGCTGATTTTCAAAAAAGCTAGTTTCAAAGTTTAAGAATTTCAGTTGAAATATAATTTTTTTGTCCAGAACAGCTAACATGAAAAAATATATATTATTTTCCTAGAAAATATGCCGTTTTAATCTCCCAAGCGTTTAAATTTGGTATTTTTCTTAATTTCTGATTTTTGGCTCCACTTTAGAAACTTTTTCCAAAAAAAGCCCCCACTTACCCCGATCATTCCTTCTAAAACTCCTCTTAAACTGCACAATCAATCGTCTGAGCAACAATTCGCCAACTTGCGGGAATTTCGAGTTAATAACAGCCACTAAAGCCGCATAAACGTGCGAAAAACCCGGCGAAAATGCCTGCGCCTGAAGGATGGATCTGGTCAAAAGTCCTCTGAAACAACATATTTTTAGAGGTTAGGCAAAACGTAAGGAACTCTCACTTTCCACGGATCACATTCTCCTGGAGAAGTTCTCTGACAATCTGCACCAAATTCCCAACGTTCACCCTATTTACCAAACCGTGCAATTTCTTCTTAAGACGTTCCCAATTCATTCTTTGGTATTGTTCACCAGCCTGAAATGTACAAAAAATTAGTTGTTTTTAAAAAATCACACCGAATGAATAAAATTCGATTAAAAATCATAATTTTCTTGAATTTTTCGAAAAAATTTAGAAATTTCTAAAATTTAATATTTCAAAATAGCATTTTTTTGAAAATTTTCGATATTATAGATAGTACGATTTACAGCAGATGTCCAAATTGAGAAAAGTTAGATTTTTCGGAATTATTTTTAAAATAACACTGTTTCAAAGGTCTTATTAATGTTTTTAATATAAAATTCGTTTTCTATCCATCATTACCTTATCCGATAATTGTTCTTGCATCAATTTCAGCTTCGCCGGTGGGATATAAGCTCCTCCGGTTCTTGTTCTCAACAGATCCATCGGGTCCTCCTTCTTTCTCTCTGGTTTTTGAACCGGTGATGCTCTTTTTGGACTTGGCGATCTTCTTCTCGGACTTCTCGACCTTCTGGGGCTTCTTGATACTCTTCTCGGGCTCCTCGACCTTCTTGGACTCCTCGACCTTCTCGGGCTTCTGGATCTTCTCGCCCTTCTTGGACTACGAGACCTAGTCCGACTTCTGCTCCTCGATCTTCTTGGACTTCTCGAAAACGACTTTCTTCTCTTTCTCGGCGGACTTCTCGATTCCTCACTTCTTCTAGGAGAATCCGATCTTCTACTATCATCCCCCGATTCGTATTCATCTCTTTCTTCCTCCTCATTTCCATCCCGTTGTTCCTGTGGCTTGTCCGAGACTTCCGCAACCTTTACCATCGATTTTACACGACGTTCCGGTGTTCCAGTCGACTCTGGTGATGCGGACGACATTTTCTGAAACATATATTCATTTTTAAATGTGAAAATAACGATAAAAATAAAAATCAACAAGAAAAACGCGATTTTCGAAAAATAATGTGTTCGCCAAAAATAATTTTCGAAGGGGTGTTCGATGGAGCGCGCTTGCACTCATTAAGCTAAGGGTGGTCGAGAGCACCCGTTTCTAGCTCAAAATAGGCTCAAATGTTCGAATTTTTGTCCCTAAAGACACAAATAAATAAAATTATTGAATAAATGCACATAAAACTCATTAATGGTACCGAAAATCCCCTGAAAAAAGGTAATAAATTTATACTCTAATTTCCACCCTTTTTGACAGTTTCTGCAACGGATTTTTAATTTTAACATTAAAATTACTAAAAAATTACAAATTTTGATCCAAGGGAAATCTAACAACCTTAGAAATACATAATTAAGAAATGAAAATTCTTCGGTTTATTTGTAAAAACTTTTTTTTAATGAATTTTTTTTTGATTTGAAAATTCTGAATTTCATTTCGAAGTTCGAAATTTTTTATCATAAAAAATTAAACCAACTAATTTAAATAAACTACGGTAAGCCTGAACATTTTTTAATTTTCTGAAAATATTTTAGAAAATTGAAAAAAATTTGTTTAAATTGATTTTTTAGAATTCTTAATTCTCAGCGCTGGAAGTTTTGTTAAAGGATTATTTTACGGTGCTAACAAAATCAACTGGGATGTAAATAGACGTCATTCTCATTCCAAATCTGTTTTTAAAATTTTCTAAAACCACCTAGAAGCCGAGAAAACAGGGCTTTGAAACAATGGCCTAGAAAACGCTTAAAAACTAGTCCGCGGGTATTATTACGTAAGGAAATCGATAAAACTAGAAAATATTTTTAGTTAAAATTAATTATAATGGATTCGCCGGGGTTTCTTATATAAGCGGACTAGTTTTCCAATCATTTTCTAGGCCATTGTTTTGAAGCTCATTTTCTCGGCTTCTAGATGGTTTTGGAAAATTTTAAAAACTGATTTGGAATGAGAATGAAGTCTATTTTCATCCCAGAAAATGTGTGTTTCAGAAAAATTTTCAGAAACTGCTGAAAATGATTTTTTTTCGTGGAAAATTTCTAAATTTTCAAAATCTTAACGTTTTGAAGGAAAGTTGAATTTAATCCGAATATGCCGCAATTTTCTGAAATGGAAATTTAACCACGTTTATGTGTGAAATCCAGTTATTTACTCTCCCCGATTTTTTTTGATAATTTCCGACCAAAGTTCAAATTTTTTTCTAAAAATTCTCCATCCCTTGTTTTTTCTTCTAAAATTATCCTCAAATTCCAAATTCCAGCAATAAACCATCATTTTCAGCCTATTCCTTTTTTTTTACAATCAAATAATTGACCCAAAACAAATTTTTACATTGTTTTATTGGTGAATTGGGTCCAAAATAGGCTTCCAAGACTACAAACTACAAATCGATGTGTTTTTAGAACCCCTCTTCTCTATTTCATGGATCTAAATATATAAGTTTCATTCCATAACACGGTGTGTAAAAAAAAACCGAAATCATTCGCCTCGAACAAAATCTGTGCAAACACCGAATGATGTTTGCGGACTGCGGTGTTTGCACACATTTTAGGACGCCGATAATTTTTTTTCTCAATTTTATATAAATTTATCTATTTTACCGAATAAAACTTCGTTTTTCTTCGTTTTTTTTTAATTGCAATGTAAAATATTTTTTCATTGAAATATAAGAAATATGGCATGTTTTTCTTCTTGCTTTTCTGTTTGTTGAACCTGTTAATTGCATGAAAACCTGTTTTTTTTTCAGTGTCCCAGAAGAAATGTGTTGAGGAAACAATATCAAGCACAGACCGTAAGGATAACAAGAGTTTTGAGACGAAATTTTCAGTTTCTATTTTGGGTCAGTTCAATTTTTTATGTATTTTTTCCGAATTAAATTTTATCGTAGATTAATTTTTACTTTTTTGCGATGAAAAGCAGGTCGATTAATTGAAGCACAGTCACGAAACAGTTGCAGCAAGGAACAATTGGAATTCGGTGAAGAGAATGGCATTGATTATAGAAAACTTACATTATTTCTTCGTCAGTTTTTTTCTGTATATATCCGTAAGTTTAAATCGTAGATTAAATTTATTTTTGAGAATTGTCACCAAATCATGATGGAAAGAGAGGAAGATCAATAAGAGGAAATATCAAGGCCTTCACAACTAACAACGGATCTGAAAAATACCGATTATTTTTGGAAAAGTGAATAAATTACGTTAAAAACTTGTTTTTTTTTAATTTAAAAAGGGCAATTACAAAATTGTCTGAATTATTTGCATGTTTTCTGCTAATTATAATCGATTATAAGTTAAGTTTCTTCAATTTTCTACTAATTTTCCCTGTTTTATTAATAAAATCTGTAAATATTATTTTAAAATATCAAAGGAACAGTTAAAATGCATAAGGAGAGTGAAAAGCAACGAATACTTTTATTTCCAAAGAAAAAACAAGAAGAACGGCGAAATATGAAGCATTTGTCATTTTTTTGAGATATGGCACACAAAAATTTTTTGAGATGTGGCATTCAAATTTTTTTTTTACACACCGTGCATAACCCCCCACAAGCATAAACCCTTTAGTAAATTCCCTCCCAAACTTCTCCAAACATAATTTAATTTCACTTTTAACCCATTTAGCCTTGAAAAGCCATCTTACAGGTAGCAGTAGCAGTGGTATTTTTGAAATCGAGAAGAATTCTTAAGATGTTTATCTCGAAATTCATGAAACCAACAGTAGAAGATTCTGAGAAAAAAGGAAGTAGTAAGTGAAAAATGCTGCTTTCACTTTGATCACAAGATACCCTTTTCAGGCTCGCCGAAAACACCAAAAGTTGCCATTTGTTGTTTTTTTTTGGTTTCGGGGGGGGAGGTGTCGATAAGATCTAAGAAATTAAGGCTAGACATGGTTTTCTTCACGGTTCATTTATGATATTGGAGGTGATGGTTGGTGTCGATTCGGACAAATTTACCAAACAAAATTCGAAAGTACAAAAAATTCGAAATAAAACCGGAAAAAAAGTAAAAAATCAATAAATTTTGATTAAAAAAACATGGAATTTTATTTATTTCCGTGGCTTTTCAATTTTTAAACGGTTTTGAACACAAAAACCAACAAAAACGGTTAACAACTAAACTTCAAAACGAATCCCAAACGAACTACAAACCAATGGCCTAGGTTTCGCACTCAACGAGAAGTTAGTCCCCGCTCGTATTTCTCGTCCCTGTTAAAATTTAAGTGTTAAATACAAAAAGTACAATTAAGTGAACAAATATGCGTTTTTTTCTGAAAAAAAAACAAATTTCTCATCCGAAATTTTAATGGAAATACGAAGAATTCTATAATTTAATTCAGGTTAATACCTAATTTTCACATTTTCGTTTAAAAAAAAAGATTTTTTACAAATTATATGTATTTTCAGAACATATTAGCCTATATATTGGTCTATATATATATTCTAAATTTTTCAGCTCAAATCGTGATTTATAAATTTTTTAAAAGTTTATAATGAATAAACGTACATGCTGTATATATTTTAAAAACAACCTAATCGTCTAGTTTTTAAAAAAATTGAAACGGTAAAATTAAAATTTTTTTTTGAATTTCAATCAAAAAAACTATATTTTCAGCATTTATCATTTTTTCAAACTCCTTAAACTTTATTGATTTATTTTTTTAAATTTCAACAATCTTGTACAAAAAATGAGCATTTTCGGAAAATTGAAATTTTTTGAATTTTTCAAATTTTCCGACGAAAAACGGGCATTTTTTCGTCCTTGAATTTGATTTTCAAAAAAATTACAGTTTCAGAATAATTTAACCAAAATTCATGTGAAAAAGTGCGCAGTCAGCTTTAATCGTCACTACTTTAACAAGTTTTTAAACTTAACTGTAGTATATTTTAATAATCCCATCTCTTTAAAGACATACCGTCGGTTAAAAAAAAAGGAAGTTAATTCAAATTGCGATAATAATGTAGAGAGATTTTCTTAACAATTTTTTGTCTGAAAAAATTTTCAAATTTAAAAAAAATTCAGAATTCCAGAAAATTTTAGAAAAATTGCAGAATACTCTGAAGTTTCAGCAAAATTTCAGTAAAATCTCAGAATTAAAAATATTTTTTCTGTAATTTTCAAAAATATCAGCAGAAGTTCAGAGTTTGAAAAATTTTGCAAAATTTCAGAATTTTAAAATTTTTTTAGAAAATTTTCAAAAATTTCAGAATTTCAGAATATTTTGGAAAAATTGCAGAATGCTCTGAAGTTTCAGAAAAATTTCAGAAAATTTTAGAATTTTCTCTAATTCTGAAATTTTGCTGACATTTTTGAAAATTATTTTGAATTCTGAAATTTTCCAAACTTTTGCGATTTTAAAATGTTAGAATCACAAAAGTTTCAAAATTTTCAGCAGAATTTCAGATTTTAAAAGATTTTCTGAAATTCTGAAATTTTCTGTAATTTCAACAAAATTTCAGAAAATTTTAAAATTTTCTAAAATTTTCTGAAATTTTCAAAACTTTTGTGATTTTTAAATTTTAGAATCACAAAAGTGTCAAAAATTCCAGAAGAATTTCAGAATTTGAAAAATTTCAGAAAATTTCAGAATTTGAAAAATTTCAGAAAATTTCAGAATTTGAAAAATTTCAGAAAATTTTAGAAAATTTTAAAAATTTCAAAACTTTCAAAAAATTCAGAAAATTTTAAAAAATTTTAAAAAATCTCAGAATTTTCAAATTTTCCCGAAAATTCCTAAAAATTCTATAATTTCCAGAAATTTTTTTTGAACTTCAAAAAAATCAAATTTCAAGATTCCTACGGACTTCGGAGTTGGCGGGAAACACAAATTTTTGAATTTCATTTCTGGAAAAATTCCATTTACCTTACTTTCCCAAAAAATTCCCGATATTCTTTTCAGGTCTATAAACTTTAAAATTTCCAGAAAATTCTGTTTTTTTTAAATTTCAACTCTACTAATCCCCCCCCCCCTTCTTAATACTTCATTAAAAATCCTCTGCTGAACACATATATACCTCGTTCATTTATATTTTTTTTATTCCATCTGTCTTCTCAATTTGTTGCATGTTTCCTTTTTTTCCTTCATCATTCGTTTCGTTTCGATACAGAAAACTGAAATGCGATAGAATATCTGATATGTCTCTCAGTCATGCCTGCCCAGATCCGCTGGATGGCTTTTCGGCAGTTTTGATCATCATGTGTATTTCAAAATGCAAAAGAGAAATGCAAAAGAGAACACGTATGGCAGGTAAAAAAGGATTTTCACGAAAAAAACGACACAGGCGTTCGAAAAACATATTTTTTTTGGAATCGATGTTTGAAAAGTGGGATTTCGATGTCTGAATTTTCAAAAAAAATGAATCTTAGATCTACTAACCAGAGAAAAAAATTAGGAAAATTAGAAAAATTTTTGAAACAGTGTTTTTTTCTAATTTTTTTTATAAATTTGCAAAATTGTGAACAAACAAGGATTTTTTAAAAAAAATTTCAAGAAGTTTAAAATTTTTCCTTAAAACCACGAAAAGAGCCCAAAAATTGCTAATTTTATGGGTTTTTGCAAAAAACGCTATCCTAAACAAACGTTCTCCTATACCCTTATATTTGAGCACATTTGAGCATGTAAAATTCCTCAATTTAAACATTCACAACTTTGCCAAAAAATGTCAGATTTCTATAATTTTTAGCTCAAAATTCTTCGAAATTTTTCAATTTTAAGAAAATTCAAGTAATTTCCAACGTTTTGAGCTAATTGTCGAAAAAATTGGACAATCTTGGGCAAAGTTGTGAATCATTGAAAATTTTGGTTTCAAAATTTTAAAAAAATTCAAAACTTTTCCCGGATTATTATGACTTTTATCTCGAAATGCTGGGAAAGATCTAAATTTACAGAAAATACAAGACATTTTTAAATATTTTAGCCAAAAATCAAAAAAATAGGACAATTTTGAGCAAAGTTGTGAATTTTTGAAAATGAAGGTTTCAAAATTTTCAAAAATTCACAACTTTGCTCAGAAATGTCCGATTTTTATGAGTTTTAGGTCTAAATGTTGGAAATTTCTTGTATTTTCTTAAAATATAGAATTTTTCCAGCAATTTAATTTAAAAATAATAAAAAGCGGACATTTCTGAGCAAAGTTGCGAATTTTTTGAAAATTTGGGTCCTACAATTTCAAAAATTCATAACTTTTCCCAAAATTGTCGGATTTTTATGATTGATAGCTCAAAATGCTGGGAAAGATCTAAATTTAAAGAAAATATAAGAAATTTCTAACATCTTAGCAAATAATCGACACCATTGGACAATTCTGAGAAGAGTTGTGAATTTTGAAAATGTATGTTTCAAAATTTTCTAAAATTTACAACTTTTCTCAGGAATGTCAGCGTTCTATAATTTTTAGCTCAAAATTCGGCAAAATTTCTCTATTTTAAGATAATTCAAAAAATTTCCAACATTTTGAGCTAATAATCAAAAAAATCGGACAATTTTGAGAAAAGTTGTCAATTTTTGAAAATTTAGGTTTCAAAATTTTCAAAAATTCACAACATTGCTCAAAAATATCAGATTTTGATGATTGTAAGCTTAAAATGTTGGAAATGTTTTATATTTTCTTAAAAATTAAAAATTCCAATGTTCTGCCACAAAGAACGTTGGAATATATAGAAGTCTGAGGAAAATTGCGAATTTTTGAAAATTTCGGTATAAAAATGTTCATTTGGTCATAACGTGTGCAAAAACTGTTGGATTTTAATGCAAACGGCACCAACCTGGAACTAAAAGTCTAAAAATTTTAAAAATCATGCTGAAAATTGCCCAAAAATAGAAAATTGACGATAGAAATTTGGGTACAATAATGGAAAAAAAAGAGACAATTTCAAACTCCAATAACTTTTGTTAAAATTACTGGATTTCAATGAATTTTACATGAAAATGACGCTAAAAATCTGAAAATTCAAAGTGTCAGCTTTAAAACTACATAAAATTCGGTTCTCCTCGAGAACTCTCACCAAAGTTATGACCTTTTGAAATTTCTGAAATTTATTCTGAAAATTCCAAAATTTCAAAATTTCAACCGCAAGAACAGTAATAACCGAAATTTCCTCAAAACCCTTCTTCTTCTCAATAATTTCAACCCCTTCTCAAAATTTTTTCTAATCACTTTCAACACTTAATTATCACAACCACAAAAATGTCCGCCAAGCTTCATCATCATCATCATCTCCAAAAAAAATTTTTTTTCCTTCCGCATCAAATGCGACAAAAAAACAGATATGATCTGTTTCGTTTTTTTATTGTGTGTTTCTTTTTCTTGAAACAAAAAAAAAGAATGAATACCCCCACCACGAAAAAAAAATATCAAATTGGCCAATAAATTGATGCGCGTGTATATGTCTGTGTTGTTGTAGAATTGTTGTAATCTACATACATACCCAATTTTTTTTATGAGAGGTTGATATTTTAAAGTGTCTGTGTAAGGGAGATATATATATAACGGTGGTCTTCTTCATTTTTTATTGTTTAAAAATTTTTTTCAGGGGTACTTTTTTATAGAAACGAATCGATAAGAAGGTGGAAATGTGTTGCAATTATTATGAACATGAGAAAAGATTGGAAAACAATTGAGAAGTTGCATTTTTCAACCTAAAACCTGGCTAATAATTTTTTAAAATAGAATTTAGCGAAAAAGAAAAGTAACGAAAAATTTCGTACTTTGAAATTTAAACAAAAATTTTGAAACACAAATTTTAAAAAATTCACAATTTTGCTTACGAGTGGTTTCATTAGGGTTTTCAGACTAGATTATTGGAAAATTCTTATTTTTTCTTGAAATTCAAGAAATTTCCAGCAATTTAAGCTATCAATCATGAAAATCGGGCAATTTTGAGCAAAGTTATGAATTTTTGAAAATTTTGGTTTCAAAATTTAGAAATTGAAATTTTCAAAAATTCACAACTTTGCTCAAAATTGTCCGATTTTTTTGATTTTTGGCATAAAATATTAGAAATTTCTTGTAATTTCTGAAAATTTAGAAAATTTCCAGCAAATTAAGGCAAAAATGGTGATAATCTGACATTTTTGAGAAAAGTTGTGAAGTTTTGAAAATTTCTTAACCTACAATTTCAAAAATTCATAACTTTACTCAAAATTGTCCGATTTTTTTGATTTTTGGCTTAAAATGTTTACAATTTCTTCGATTTTCTTAAAATTTAGGACATTTCCAGCAATTTAAGCCAAAAAGGATGAAAATCTGACATTTTTGAGCAATGTTGTGATTTTTTGAAAATTTGGAGCCTACAATTTCAAAAATTCACAACTTTTCTAAAAATTGCCCAATTTTTTAGATTTTTGGATTAAAATGTTTGAAATTTCTTGGATTTTCATAAAATTGAGAAATCCCGCAGGATTTGCTTCTAAAAATAATGAAAATTCGACATTTCCGGAAAGGGTGGCACATCCTAATAAAGTTTTTTTTGAATATAAAGTAAAGCAATTTTCTGAAACCGAAAATTTTTAGTTCAAAAATGTCGGATTTTTATGAGTTTTGGTCAAAATTCCAGATAATTACTATATTTTCAGAAAATATAACAATCATTAATATTGTGAATTTTTGAAAATTTTTTTGAAAAACAATTTTGAAACCGTAATTTTCAAATTTTCCAAAATTCTCAACTTTTCTCAAAATTGTCCGATTTATGTGATTTCTAGATCAAAATGTTGGAAATGTCTTGAATTTTCTTAAAATATAGAAATTTTTCAGAATTTTGAGCTAAAAATTATGAAAATTTGACATTTCTGAGCAAAGTTGTGAATTTTTGAAACCTAAATTTTCAAAAATTTCCTACTTTTTTCAAAATTGTCGGATTTTTTTGATTTTAGGCTTAAAATGTTGGAAATATCCTGTTTTTTCTTAAAATTTAGAAATTTTACAACATTTCAAGCTAAAAGTTATAAAAATCGGACATTTCTGAGAAAAGTTGTGAATTTTTTAAAATTTGAAATCGAAATTTTCAAAAATCCCCAACTTTGCTCAAAAGTTTCACAATGTTCAGATTTTTGGCTTAAGATGTGGGAAATTTTTTGGATTTTCTAAAAATCTAGAAATTTTTCAGAATTTTGAGCTACAAATCATAAAAATTTAACAAATCCCTTTCTAACCCCCCTTTCAGACATCAACCCAAAAAAAAACCAGCTTGTCCCATTCCTAATCCCCCTCTCTCCTTACCTCACTAAAGTATAATCAAAACCGAATGCATAATAAGAGATGTATATAATAATTTCAATAAAATGGTCATAATCATAACAATTTAAGCTTCTTCTCCCCCTTATGCTTCTTGCAGGATGGCTAGCCATCCACCTTCGATGATGTTGTTATTCTTTTAACAACAATTATCTCATTTCACAAATTTCGAACATGATCACTTTTAGAGAGAGAGAGAGAGAGAGGTAGATAGTTTTTATCTTTTATTCCACCTCCTCCTCCTCGTTTTTCTTCCAAAACTTGATGACCACAAGGATTAAAACGGTTTTTTCTCTTTTTTGGATATTTGGAGAGGGGCAAAATGTTTTGATAAGAACAACAATTTGATAACAAAGTGTGACAAATAATAGCAGATTTTCTTTTTAGAATCCCGCAATTTTCAAAAATTTCCCAAAAAAACAACACCAACAAAAATCTTGTTCAATTTGTTTCCATATCAAGTAGGGCTGCTGGCTGCTGATAAGCCATCAATTTTCACTTTCTTATTTAGCTAAGGACAAAAATGGTTGTAATAAAAATAAAGAAACAATTTTATTGGCAGGGGGGGGGTCTACCTGAAATAAAATCAAAAAATTCTTAAATTACATTGTTTTTGTGTCATGGTTGGATGAAAAGGTCACTTTATGAGGTATCTTCTTGTCAGGGACTTTTAGGGCGGGTAGCAAAATTTTTTATACAAAGGGGGAGAATTGAAACTAATTTTAAAGGGTGCGGGTGAATTGCGGGAGAACTCAAAATTTCGAAAAATTGATTTTCAGGTGGAAGCAACTAATTTTAATGGTTTGGAGACGATAGAGGACCATTTTTATCATCTTCTCGACACCTGGATCACATCTTTTTATCTTCTGGATCCACTTTTTTGAAAAAACCTTCCAGACAACAAGCCATATCCATTTATCTCCAGGGGGCGAATTGAAAACGTTTTTAAAGAATACGGGAGAATTGCGGGAGAATTATACTTTTTTAAAAATCTAAATTTTCCACTCAACAAAGTTTAAATCTCAACTTTCAGGTCATTATTGTCTTCTTTTAAAACGAAATATGGTAGATATCCCAGTTTTGTCAATTTTTTCGCTTTAGGCCGCAAATTGTAGGCCAAATTTTATATCCAACCTCCGCGATGAAAATCCAAACCCATTTTTCCATAGGGGGAGAATTCAAAACAATTCTAAAGGCCGCGGGTGAATTGCGGGAGAATTAAAAATTTTGAAAATTTCGTTTTCAGGTCTTGAAACTTAGTCAAAGTGCTTTTTTTTTGATTTGGAGAGTACATTTAATATTGATAAAATCTTCAAGCAAAAATTGATTTCTTGAAACTTCATTTGTTAAGTCAAAAAAGGTTTTTTTCAGTTACTAAGCTTAAAATGACCTCCAAAAATATCTCTACCTCAAAAAATCATCTTTTCGAAATAGAAAAGGGGGCGTGCCCAAAATACCTTGTTGTTTTACCTCCCCCCTCCTTCTCTCCCCCCTCAAATCTCCGCCTAGCCAAAAAAAAAAGAATAACAAACCTGCCCCAAGTATAAAAGCGACATAGGTTGGCATCGAAATCTTCACAGTCATGTCGTCTGCCGATAATAACGAGAAGAAGCTGATCTTCGAAGCCGAGTCGCTTCGTCGTATCGCTTTTGTTGGTATTTGCATTAGGTTTGTGATGATTTATGAGTTATTATTGTTATTTTTTGGTTTTTTTAGTACCGTTGCCACTCTTACCGCTATTGTTGCCATTCCTGCATTGTACAATTATATGCAACATGTTCAATCAAGTCTTCAGACTGAGGTGAGTTAGGATCTTTGGTTAGGATCTTTGGAAAAACCATTGTTGGAACCCTGGTCTCCATAAAGTAAATATTTTAGTAAAGGTACGCTGACATTTCATGAATCTCGAGGCTCCTAGGATATTTTCTAGGGAACCCTTCTATAAGGATTGGACGTAGAGAAAATCCTAGCCGTAAAGAAAATAAGTGACCCATAGTTATGGGTACACGGACTTTTCTAGGTTTTCGCTGATCTCTTGGATACTAGGATCATTTCTAGGGAAACCCATCTATAAGGATTTTGTAGGATTACCTCTAGGGCATTGTTGGAACCCTGATCCAGGAAATCCTAAAAATACCTCTAGATAATCCTAAAATTCCGGGTTTGACCCAAAATTTTACTAGTAAGATGAGGGGGCCCATAGATATCGAAACACTGACTTTTCAAGGATTTCAAGGATCCTAGGACTTTAGGATATTTTCTTGATACTGTTTTTATATGAAAAATCCCAAAAACCTGGGAATTTCTGATGCACGAACTTTTCTAGAATTTTTCGAAATCTAGGGATCTACCTCAAAAATCACTTCATGGTTCCGAAAAAAGTACTCTTCTCGAAAAAAAATGATCCAAAACCCAGAAATGACTCATAATTATGGGTATAAACGGAAAAATATAGTAGGATCTAGGATTTTTTAGATTCTCAGTTGTTTGGATCTTTTTTGGATCAGGATCCCTCGAATAAATCGGCCAGAAACATTCCATATATTTTCAGGTTGACTTCTGCAAACACCGTACCAATGGTCTTTTCGATCAATACGAGCGTATGCAACAATTGAAGGGAGTCAGAGGAAAACTCGTTGTCAAACGTCAAGCCGGATACGAAACCCCATCATACGGAAACGACGCCGCTGTCCAAGGATCAACCCAATCATCCGGAGGAGGCTGCTGCTCTTGCAAGACCGGACCATCCGGACCACCAGGACCACCAGGAACTGACGGAAACGACGGAAAGGACGGACAACCAGGACCAGACGGTCAACCAGGACAAGACGCCGATCCAGAGGCCGTTCCATCCGCCGCCGACTTCTGCTTCGACTGCCCAGCTGGACCACCAGGACCAGCAGGAAACGCAGGACCAAAGGGACCAAACGGAAACCCAGGACAAGACGGACAAGCTGGATCACCAGGAAACGCCGGAGCACCAGGAGCGCCAGGAGCACCAGGACCAGCTGGACCAGACGGACAGCCAGGAGCACCAGGACAAGACGGAGCGCCAGGAGTTGTTGAGGAAGTCGCCGTTCCAGCCGGACCAGCCGGACCACCAGGACCACAAGGAGCACCAGGACCAGACGGAACACCAGGAGCACCAGGACAACCAGGACAAGCCGGACCACAAGGACCAGCTGGAGACGCCGGAACCGACGGACAACCAGGACAACCAGGAGCAGCAGGAGAGCAAGGACCAGCTGGAGAGTCTGGAGCCGGAGGTGGTTGCGATCACTGCCCACCACCAAGAACCGCTCCAGGATATTAGATTGTTTGTTGTTATACCTTTTTTGTTTAACTATATGTACTATATTCCTTTTTATTCCTTTTATTCTTCTCATCGACCATGATTCTCAGAATAAACCTTTTATTCGAAAAAATTGAGTTTTTTTGCAAGAGCAGTTCTTTAAAAATTCTAAAAATAAAAAGCGTGAAAGCCTCAACTACATAAGCCATATTTATGTCACTTCTTCCGTCTGTCCGCTTGGTGTTGTGGTTAGCATGTGTGCTCGTCATTCTCAATTCCAGGTGTTCGATTCCCGTTGCTTGCGATAAGTGGTTTTACTTTTTTTTTCTTTTTTTTAGTAATCATAACTTTTATACGAATTATAATCCTAAGAATATAGCTTCAAATGTGACAATCGCATCCGCTTCACTACTCTCATTCATTGTGATCCATTCAGAGTATCAAAAACACCTCAATTGTTGTTCGGAATCAACGGTGTTCCTTTTTTTTATAGTTCATCATAGGATTTTCCAACGTAATAACACAAAAATGATGAATTCGAAATGATGATTGAACCGGTCTCTCGCTGCGTGCCCTGCCTTTGTGGCGTAACTGTTGTTTTGTTGTTTGGGAGGGGAGAAAAAGGCATAAAAATGGGAAAAACCGATTCATTATGACAATTTGGTGCATGATTAATGAGATTTCGAGGTATTTATTTAATGGTGTGCTTTTGTTTCCTGAAGTCTGGTTCTTTTCCGGAAAGTTTTGCTACTGTTGGTGTCACCGCTTGCTAATAAGCGCAAATCTCTTTCATACCGGATGTAGCAAGTTGGCAAACTGGTTAGCTCTTTTGCCTCCTAATCTAGAGGTCGGGGGTTCGATTCTCATGCTCTTAAAACTTTTTTGCTTTTTTTCGAAATTGTCAATTTCACATCGAACAACAAGATTTTTATCTCCCAATATTTTCAGCCTTTTCTATAACTCATAATTTTCAGATTTTATCATTCTCATTCGAAACAAAAAACAATCATATAAACTAATTCAATTCGAAAAATCAAGATTTTATCTATAATTTCTGAAAATTTTCAAGCTGAAATTTTCAGATTTAATCTTTTTTTTTAGGGATCAAAGTGTACGAGGATTCTATTCAGGTGTGAAAACGCCAAATAATTGAACGTGACGCCGAAGGCGTGTAAGGGAGGAAGCCGGATGTACATCTATAAATTTGGAGAACCTTGGCTTCTAAAAAGCGTGAGCGATTAATTCCCGCTGCTAGAGTTTTATTTAGTTGAAGAATTAAAAAAAACAATTTTCGAAATTTTATGGAAAACTTTGCACTTTTTTTCAATCGAGACATTGAACACATTTATTTATTTTTAACTTTTTTAATAGTAGACACTATTTTAATAATCCATAAATTTCCGAATATAAACCACGAAATAGGATCCATTTTTTTCACTACAACGCCATCCCTCTACAACTTTTTATAACCCCTTACGATAACATTAAAATTATTTGCAAAAAAAAATTAAAAAGTAAAATAGCTAAGCAGGCCCATGGTTTGTAGTTTGTAGGCTAAGCAGGCCCATGCTCCATAGCTAAGCAGGCCCATGGTTTGTAGTTTGTAGTCTAAGCAGGCCCATGCTCCATAGCTAAGCAGGCCCATGGTTTGTAGTTTGTAGTCTACGCAGGCCCATATTTTGTATTGGTTTGAAGATTCGGCTTTTATGCGGTTCTAGAAAATTTCAAAAACAGATTCGAATAAAGCGTGACTTCTATTTTTATCACAGGATTTTTTCTTTACACGAATTTAGATGGAGGCTCCAGATATAGCGAATCTTGTGAAAACGACAACCGGCCAGTTAGACCAAAATGCCCGAGAAAATAGGAGTTTGTGATAAGGAGTGAGCCGTTTTGAGTGCTGTAAATGCATATGATTAACATAACTTTGTTCTGAATAAGGAAGGGGGTCCTGCAATGTATATGAAATTCGTATTCGTGGGCATTTCCAGTTTAAAAACATTTCCAGTTCAAAACTTTGGATCTACTAATGTGACGCCTGTCATCCACGCCGACAAACCCGAATTAACGGGATGCAATGAGAATTCGGATTGTTCTCCATATAAAGGAACTGAAACATTTTGCCAAAGGACAGAGCAACTAGTACGTTTTGTGGGGAATAAAGAAACTGTTACAAAGAAGGAGGGATTTTGTGTATTTCAACCGAAAAGCGGAGCACTTTGGTGGTACATATTGGCTGGATCAATCATTAGCGCTGTTATTTGTCTTGGGCTCACAATAACTTTCTACATCCTTCATCGTAAAAATGAGAAGAATGCCAAGACGTATGGCCCGTATGGCATTTATAGCCCCAGTGCACCAACATCGGAGGATCTCAGGGAACAGCATGCAAAGCATCTGGCTGAATGGGAAGAGGAGGAACAACGACGAAAAAAGACGACATCTAAGGAAAAGACGGCATCTAAGGAAAAGACGGCATCTAAGGAAACAACCTTATCAAGCGGACTATAATTTTCTCCTAACAAATAAATGATCGTGAGAAGCACAGTAGTTCTAATTTGATAATCGATTGCAAAAAAAGCTATAGAGCATGGGCCTGCTTAGACTACAAACTACAAACAATGGGCCTGCTTAGCTATAGAGCATGGGCCTGCTTAGACTACAAACTACAAACCATGGGCCTGCTTAGCTATAGAGCATGGGCCTGCTTAGCTATAGAGCATGGGCCTGCTTAGACTACAAACTACAAACCATGGGCCTGCTTAGCTATAAAGCATGGGCCTGCTTAGACTACAAACTACAAACAATGGGCCTGCTTAGCTATAGAGCATGGGCCTGCTTAGACTACAAACTACAAACAATGGGCCTGCTTAGCTATAGAGCATGGGCCTGCTTAGACTACAAACTACAAACCATGGGCCTGCTTAGCTATTTTACTTTTTTTTTTACTTTTTTACTTTTTTTTTTTGCAAAGAATTTTAATGTTATCGTAAGGGGTTATAAAAAGTTGATTGCGTTGTAGTGAATTAAAACAAACTAACCATCGCAAAAAAAACTGGTCAACGGAAGACCATTTTCTATGCAAATTTCTAAAAAACTTCAAAGATCAACTTTTTTATTGAGAAACATTTCCCAAAGGATCAAGAATGAGCAAAAAAGTGCAAAAAACTATATGCATTGTCGTCATGAAAGCTATTGAGATTTAAAGTATACAGCATCCTAATACCCTGGAGCGGTTCTTGGTGGTGGGCAGTGATCGCATGATCCAGTAGCTCCAGACTCTCCATCATCTCCAGCTTCACCATCTTGTCCTGGTGCTCCAGGTTGTCCGTCATTTCCTGGCTGTCCTGGTTGTCCGTCATTTCCTGGTGATCCTGGTTGTCCTGGTCCTCCTGGTGGTCCAGCTGGTCCTGGCTGTCCGAGTGATCCCGGTTGCCCTGCTGGTCCTGGCGCGCCTGGGATTTCTCTCGTCTGTCCTGGTGCACCTGGTTGTCCGGCTTGTCCTGGTTGTCCGTCGTTTCCTGGAGCTCCTGGTGGTCCTGGTGGTCCTGGACGTCCTGGTCCAGCTGGTCCTCCAGATTGTCCTGGTCTTCCGTCATTTCCTGGTCGTCCTGCTTGTCCTGGAGCTCCTGGTGGTCCTGCTGGAGCGTCCTCGCATTCGAAGCAATATTCTCTTTGTTGCAAGTGTTGATGGTTGTCTGATCCATCTTGTCCTGGGATTCCATCTTGTCCAGCGTCTCCGTCGAGTCCGTCGTTTCCTGGACGTCCCTCTGGTCCAGCAACACCTGGAGCACCAGTTCCACATGAGCAGCACTCAGCTTGACGCCTCTTGACGGTCTTTCTTCTAGTGATTCTTCTGGCCGATGATCCTTTGTGCACTTCACGTTTCACTACGAATTTCGAAGCGATTCCTGTGATTTCCTCAAGAACTTCATATTGATTGTGAAGGTTGATGGAACGATGCTTGCAGAAGTCAACCTGAAAATCGAGTGGTTAAAGACAGGGTGCCAGTAAAATTCTAAATCCTGGAAACTTCTGAAAAAAGGATCCTATCATCATTTTACCTCTCCTTCCAATCTCGACTGAACATGCTGAACGTAGCTATAGAATCCCGGGATGGCGACAACGGCGATCAATGCTGCGGCGATGCTGGAAAATTTCGGATATTTTCAGAAAAATTCCAGACATTTTTAAAATAAAATTTACAGTTTCTACTATTTTAGAAATTTGTCTGAAAATAGTTGGAGTTGATCATTTTCTTAAAAATTTCAGCCATTTTCAGAAAATAATCTGTTACTGAAAAAATTTTCCGATTTCAGCGATTCTCGGAAATATTGGAAATTCTGATATATTTTCAGATTTTCAGCAAAAATCTGAAATTCTAAGAAAATTTTCAAAAAATTCAAAATTGCATTTTGAATTTCTGAAAAATGCTGAAAATCCATGCGTTTTTCAGATAAAAAAATACTGTTTCAAAATTTTTTGAAAATAAAAAACTTTAAAATCTGAGATTCGAATTATAGTCGACTTTGTGTTCCTTCGAAAAATATCCCGAAACGACAAATCATCCTTAAGTCATCTTTAAATTTTAAACAAATCTGGAAAATGTGTGATTTCAAGCGATAAATGGAAATGTATCAACACGTATTGTTTTCAGAGAAATTGCAAAAATTTTCAAGAACTCCTTGAAACAGTAAAATTTCAAAAATACGTGATTTTCATTAGATTTGACACATATTTTCCAAGAAGTTCTGAAAACAAAAATCAAATTAATTATTAAATTTCAGCGCCATTTTCAGAAATTCCGAAGTTTTCCGGAATATCTGGAAAAAAATATAATTTCCATCGAAAATCTGGAAATTCTCATATATTTTCAGATTTTCAGCGAAAACCTGAAATTTTGAGAATATCTTACAAAAATTAAAAAGTTGGCTGGATTTTTTGAAATTTTCTGAAAATCGACATGATTTTTAGAAATAATTTCTTTCACTAGAAAATTTTCAAAAAAAAATGCTGTTTCAAAAATTTTTAAAAAACTTTCAAAATCTGAAATTACTCCGTTTACCTTAAAGTTAACCGTTGAATTTAATAAAAATTTCGATTTTAAAAAATTAGCCCTAGTTTCAAAATATATTCAGTAAATTTGGAAAAATTGTAAATTAATGTAAATTCTGAATAAAGCGGCCACGGATAGTTTTTGGAAAAATTGCGAAATTTTCCAAGAACTCTTTGAAACAGTAAAATTTCAATAATACACGAATTTCACAGGTTTGACATTTTCCTAGTAATTCTGAAAACAAAAATCAGATTAATTATTAAATTTCGGCCAATTTCAGAGATTCTGAAGAATTTTTCTGTAATTAAGACTGATTCTGGAACTTCTGTAAAAAATATAATTTATTATTGAAAATCTGGAAATTCTCAAATATTTTCAGATTTTCGGTGAAAATCTGAAATTTTAAGCAAAAGCAAAATTTCAAAAAATTCAAAAGTATATTGCGCATGACGAGCATGAACTGTTTACGAAATTGCGAAAATCTTCAAAAACTCTTTGAAACAGTAAAATTTCAAAAAATAATTCCAATGAAATAATCTGAACAATTCAAAAATTTTGGAAATTCTCAAATATTTTCAGATTTTCAGCGAAAACCTGAAATTCTGAGAAAATTTCAAAAAATTCAAAGTTTGCTAGATTTTCTGAAAATTTTTTGAAAATCATTCACTTTATAAAAAACGGAATTGAAAATTTTCAAAGAAAAAATGCTGTTTCAAAATTTTTGAAAACCAAAAACTGTCAAAATCTGAAATTATTGATACAAGTGGCAAGGTTGAATTTAAAAGTATTGAAAAATTCCTCAAACTTCAAAAAAAATCTGGGAAAGTTATGATTTCTGGCGAAAAATTGGAAAATGTGGTAGTTTTGGACCATTTCAAAAAATTGTTAAAATTTTCAAGTCCTTAGTAAAATTTCAACAACAAAAAAACCCACGTCACTGAAATTCCAACAAAAGCAATCGATCGAAGACCGTCAACCTCGTTCTCGATGATCCGCCGCTTATCTTCCATGTTTTTCGGATGTGTTGTTGGAATGATTTTTCACAATATTTTCAGCGCCCTTTTATACCATTTCCAGCATTCGATTTTCCTGCGTCTCTTCAAACTACGCTCTATGTTCTCTCACGTTGTAAAGGTTACAAAAATCGCTTTTTTTTCTTCTTCGTTTACCTCAGTTCCTGGAAAAAATTGATGAAAGGAAAGGAAAGCTTAAAAAGTTTTCCTTTCTTCTTCTTTTTCTTAGGAAAAAAATGATGATACTTGATGATCAAGAGAGAACACATCATTTTCAGACAATTTGCAGTTTTTTCCGGGTTGATGGAAGTATAGTGGAACTTGGTATTTAAAGTTGGAAAATTATTAGGTTTCTGTTTTCAAATTTAAAAAAAATCGAATTTCACTGAAAGTCAATCAATGGTTATTTAAAGTCTTTTGGAAAGTTTTTGAAATTTTGAAACATGAAATTTTCAAAATTAATTCTTTAAAAAATACATCCACGGTTTTTAAAGATATATTTTGAAAATGTTTTATTAAAAATGCTCACTGTTTCAGAAAAATATTAATTTTTCGATAGATTGAAATATTTAATTTCATTGCTAGTAATTTACCAATTGAAGAACAATCTTCAGGCTTGAAATCAATTGAAGTACTGCAACTGATCTGAAAATTTGAAAAAAATGGTACAAATTCAAAAGCTCGTAACTTTTTACGAAAAAATCGTAGAATTCTAAATTTTTGATAAAAATGAAGCTGAAAAATTGAATTTTCAGAATCTTCCATTAAATTCGAGGAGAAATGATTAAATTTGGAAGGATATTGAAAAAATAAAGCTGAAAATTGTAATTTTAATTTTTTTCTGAAAAAATTTTAATAAATTTTGATAACAACCATAAAATATACTAGTTCTTCTATCGTATTATTTCATTAATCTAGCTAAAAATGTCAGGTTTATTTTTCAAAAAAAAAACAGGATTTTAAAATTTCCAAAAAAAAAAAATACTGTTTCAAAATTTTTAATCGAATCAAAACTAAAAATGTGGATATTACGTAAAAAACCATAGACTTTTGAATTTTAAATAAAATTAAAGCCGAAAATCTTAATTTTCACATTTTCCTGATCATTTTGATGGTAAAATCATTCAATTTGAAGAATTTTGAAAAAAGTAAAGAGCATTTAAAAATTTAGGAAAGAATATTAAATTTCAAAAACATGCAACTTTTTCAAAGAAAAACTAATTAATCAGAATTTTTTAAATGACATTAAAGCTGAAAATCTTAATTTTCAGCTTTTCCTGATCGTTTTGATAGAAAAACCATTAAATTTGAAGAATTTTGAAAAAAGTAACGAACATTTGAAATTTTAGGAAAAATCGTCAATTTCGAAATTTACAACTTTATTTTTAAAAAAAACCAATAAATGTGAATTTTTGAAATAAAATTAAAGCTGAAAAGCTTAATTTTCAGCTTTTCCTGATCTTTTTTATGGTAAAATCATTCAATTTGAAGAATTTTGAAAAAAGTTACGAGCATTTGAAATTTTTGGAAAACATCTCCAAATTTCAAAATTTACACCGGTATTTTACAAAATTTTTAAAGAAATCTTTACCGTTTCAAATTTTAATAAATTGTTTGATAACCACCAGAAATAATGCTTCCAGGCGAAATGCTAATTGTTTTAAAAATAGTGACATTGTTACAAAAATACAGTAGTGTGATACCTTCGAATTTAAAAATTCACAAAGTGTTTCAGAAATGACTCTAAATTTCTGAAACCCCGTTAGAAAAAATATTACAGTTTCAGAATTTTCTAAAAAAAAAACTTTGATTTGATTAGTGTTTGAAGGTGCTGATAAATATCCAAAAATAAATGTCAGGTTTATTTCTCAAATTTATCAGATTGTATTTTTTAAAAAACTGAATTCTAATATTTTCATTTAAAAAACGTAATACTGTTTCAATATTATTACTAGAATCAAAAAAGCAAAAAATATAGATACATTTTCCAAAAATCTCGAATTTTGAGTTTTTCATTAAATTAAAGCTGTAAATTATAATTTTCAGATTTTCCAGATGATTTTGATGACAAAGCCATGAATGAAATTTGAAAGCCTGCAAACTTGTTTTTTTTTTGGAAAAAATCCAATAATTAAAGTTTAAAAATATGTTCCGAAAATTTTTTATTAAAATATTCTTATTGTTCAAAAAAAACGGAATTTGAAAATTTCCAAAAAGAAAATACCGTTTTAAAATTTTAAAAAATCGATTCAAAACTAAAAATATGGATATTGTAGGTCTACCTATTGATATTGGGAGGATATTGAAAAAAAAGCTGAAGAAAAATTTTGCCGTTTCAAATTTTTTTATAAATTTTATAAAATATACTTTTTCTTCTAATGTATTTATGTTATGTAATTTAACTAAAAACTAAAAATTCGTTTTTCGAAATCGCGAGAAAATAATTTTTAAAAACATTTTTCCATTGTGTTGAGTGTCGGCAGCCGCGTGCGTGCGTGCGGAGCGTTAGTGATGTTGAGCAGCCCCCAAAACGCAATGATCAAGAATATTTGAGTAATAAAATAAAATGAAAGCCGATAATCTTAATTTTCAGCTTTTCCTGATCATGTTGATGGTAAAATCTTGAAATCTGAAGAATTTTGAAAAAACAGTTAGAAGCATTTAAAAATTTAGGAAAAATTATTAAATTTCAAAAGTTCGCTATTTTTTTCAGATAAAAAAAATGAATTTTCAATAAAATTAAAGCTAAAAAGTCTGATGTTTAATACTTTCCGAAAAAATTTTAAAATTAAAAAAAACTGTTTCAAAATTTAGATTTTCCTGCTCATTCTGATGATACAATCATTCAATTTGAAAAATTTTCGAAAAAAAGTTAATGCTCAAAATCTTAAGTTTAACATTTTCCGAAAATTTTTCAAAAAAAAACTGTTTCAAAATTATTAATTTACAAAAAAAACCTTAAAATGTGGATAAATTTGTTCGGCTTTCTCTCAAAATAAAAGCCATAGGATTTTAAATTTTTAATATAATTAAAGCTGAAAATCTTAATTTTCAGCTTTTCCTGATCATTTTGATGCTAAAATCATGAAATTTGTAGAATTTTGGAAAAAGTTATGAGCATTTGAAATTTTATGAAAAATCTTCAATTTCAAAAGTTCACAACTATTTTTTCAGAAAAAAATCAATAAACCCGAATTTTTATTAAAATGAAATCTAAAAATCTGAATTTTCAAATTTTCCTGATCATTTTGATGGTAAAATCTCGAAATATGAAAAAAAATTTAAAAAGTTACGAGCATTTTAAATTTTTAGGGAAAATTTCTGAAAATTACCTATTTTCCAAACCTAAGATTCTAGGATTTTTTGCAACATTTCGGATCCTTTCACAAGCAATTACAGTAATAAAATGTGTTAGTGTTAGTGTTATTTTTTACTTTTTTTGACACCTTCAAATAAAAGTGTCACCTTGGCTTCCCTTTCCCGCTCAAAAGTGATTTAGAGTCCCCAATAGTGGGAGGCCCCACACTAATCTAAAGACCGCCCTAAGAATATCAGGTAGCAGTCATTTCATAGTTTTCTCAGTATTTATCCATCTAATTATATTCTTCTATAAATATTTTACAGCTTCTAAAACAATGTCCGCCAACTCTTCATTCTCCGATCCAGCTGGAATTCGATGCGACTACGACACTTGCTCGGAGAGCAGTCTAGTTCTGGAGCAGCCGATTTGCGAGCATTTCACCCAACTTTGCCGCGAGCATCGGAAGCCGTTAGTCCTTGAAACCTATGAGCAAATGGACGGATTTTTTAATAAAAGGGTCGAGTTTTTGAGAAACGAGCTTGACTCAGATGATCTGCTTTTGCCTACTGAGAAGTTTTTCAAGAATGCAACGAGGGATAGAATGTGCAAGGATTTCGCTATTACGTGAGTTATTGATTGAAATTTTAAAAAACTATTTAGAAAGATTACTTAAGCTTTTGTGGAAAATTAGGAATTTCAGCTTTAGTTTCATTAAAAGTCTAGCCTCCAAAATTTTTGTTTTGATTTGATTAAAAAATTTTGAAACGGTATTTATTTTTATAAATTTTAAAATTCTGGTTTTTGCGATATAAACCTGATATTTTTAAAAGTTAAATCACATAACATTTCAGTAAATACCTTAGACAACAGCCACTAGTAGTTCATTTTAGGGTTAACATCCAAATTTATTAAAATTTGAAACATAACATTTTTTCGCAAAAATTAAAAATTTCAATTTTTACGTTCTCATCGAAATGACCACAATATTCTGAATATTCAGTTTTTCAGCTTCATTTTTATCAAAAATGTAAGATTCTATGATTTTTTTTTGTGAAAATTATGAGCATTTGAAATTGAGCCATTTTTTTCGACTTTTCCCAAAATTTTTACTGTTTCAGATGATGATGTGTATTTTTTCAAGAAAATGTTTTGTCATTGATTAAAATTGAAAATTTTTAGAAAATCAGAAATTTTTTAAATTATAAAAATTTGCAGTTATTCCGTTAGTCCTCCTTTAAATATAATTTTTTCTCCAGAATTTTCCAATTTTTTTCATTGATTTTCATAATTTTTGAAAAATTCAGAATTTGAGCTTTAAATTTAAAAAATACCTCCAGCAATGAAACACCCGCGCCAAAAATTCCAATGTTGCAAGTGCGCTCTATTGCAAACACGCACTAAATCGATCGTTTCCGGGGGGTTTTCGCATTTTTATGAATTGCAAAATGTTTTTCTAATCAAATTACGATTTTTTTTCACATTTTGGAATGTCAAACAAAATTCTAGAATCTTGAATTCAGGCCAAAAATATTTTAAAACTAAAAAATTTGAAAATGAGTCCCAAAATGACTGGAATTGCCATAAAGAGCACGATTTTCCGGAAGAATGGGATATTTTAGAGTAAATTTGAGTTTTATAACAATTTTGAACTCATTTTATCGATTTTTTCTAAAAAATTATATTATTATTTAAACAGCGATCTACATAAGCTATCCAAAAAATGTATAATGAATAAAATACAGCTATAATGATGAAAAATATAAAAAATTCAAATGTTCTACATTTCGCGCCAATTTTTGTGTTCGGCGCGAAATTCAAATCTTCATTTTTCACAAAACTGTGTGACCACTGCTATGAATCGGACTTTTTTGAAACAAATTCAAAATTCTGAGAAAAGTTGAAAAGTTTTTACAAAAAATCGATATTTTCGACATGAACGAGTTGGGATAGAAAATTGGCTACTTTAGAAGAAATTATAAATTCAACATTCTCTTTCATAACCCTTTTGAATTTGCATTTCTTGTGAAACAGAAAAATGACAAGTTTTGTCTCAAAATTTGACACCGTGCCACACTTGCAAAAGTGGGCGGAGTCTAATAAAAAAGCGGTGAAATTTTCAGTTAAAAATTTGAAAAAAATTTTTAATTTAATTTTTTGAAAAATAGAGTACCTCTCCCATCTGAATTTACAAAGTTTCAGTTTAATCAAAAATTCAATTTCAAAAACTTCCAGAGAATTCATCTTCACACCAGTCGGACTAACATTCTACGGGGGCAATACTGTCCAACTCGACGTACCTTCCAAAACATGTGGACATTGTAAAGAAATCTTCGAGATCTCTGTGGAAGACTTGGAGGACTTCTTCAAGTCCTCTACCAATATCCTCGACATTGAGGTGAAACCGAATGGCGTTGGAACCTTCCGAA
This sequence comes from Caenorhabditis virilis, assembly GCA_964036255.1. Lineage (NCBI taxonomy): Eukaryota > Metazoa > Nematoda > Chromadorea > Rhabditida > Rhabditidae > Caenorhabditis > Caenorhabditis virilis. The sequence goes on from OZ038416.1 coordinate 17,283,523, forward strand.
AATTCGCCAAAAAAATGCCGCCACAATTTTTTGCAAATATCGAATCGGGCAGTTTCGTCTTCATGGGACAGGTTGCCGCTGAACCGATCCAGCGAATCACCAAGAAGTGTCCAAAGATGACATGTCTTCGAATTTGGCACCAGAGTCATCAGGAAGTGAATGTTTGGAAGTGTATTCAGAAGATGAAGAAGATTGAGCATTTGGAGTTGCATTATCCTGATGGACGACGCAATTATGGATATAAAATGCTCCCTAAATTTTTGGAAACTCTTGCAGCATTGGAGAAGAAGGATGGTAGACCTTTAAGGACTCTTGTATCTTACAATACAAGATATTTGTTCAATTCGAAGGATGTTTTAAAGTGCACATCTGTCTTGGCCCGAAAACTGGCCAATCAGCGGTTGGGAGATTCCCAGAATTTTATGAAGGTTTGTTAATTATTCAATAATTTGAATTTTATTTTCTAATTATCGATTTTTCAGATTGTTAACTCTGGATACCTTCAACACAAAAATCTAATCATTCGCTTCAATGTTCAAGGCTTCCATGAGCAAATGGGTGCAGAATGGGAGAACAAGGTAAAGGAATCGACCAACTTGCACCATTTTCAAAGTGAAAATTCAACTACTTGGTATTCCAGCAATGGTTCTGTATTTTTATTTCAAGAGGAGTAAAATTAATATTTATGTTATTTAATAATAATAAAAATAATAATAAATAATAATAATTATGTATGTAATAAATGTAATAAATAATAACCTTAATAATAAGTACATTCAAACCAGGAGCACATGAATCTTTGACACATCATAACTCGGCTTAAAATTAGAATTATTAACTGATTTTTATATTTTTGGATAGCCCTTAAGCAACTCTACAACTTTGTAGTTTAAACAAAAATTCAAGACACAAGACTTAGAGGCGAAAATTTGAAGAAGATAAATGTGTTTCAGTTTTTCAAAATTTAATAATCATCGAGAATCATATCAAACCGACACATTCCAAATTTCCTGATTTTTGTACCAAAATGTTGAAAATTTTACACATTTTCTGAAAAATAAGTAGATTACCTGTAATTTATGCCAAAATTTATAAAAATCGAAAAATTTTCAGAGGAGTTATGAATTTTTAGGTCTGGAATTTCAAAATTTCATAACTTCTTTAAAAATCATCCAAATTTCATGATTTTTATACCAAAATGTTAGAAATTGTACACATTTTCTGAAAAATAAATAAAAAACGTTTAATATAACCCAAAAATCATAGAAATCGAAAAATTTCCAAAGAAGTTATGAATTTTTGAAATAATAAGTCTGAAATTTCAAAATGTCATAACTTTTTTTAAAATCATTCAAATTTCATGATTATTGTACCAAAATGTTGGAAATTGTACCGATTTTCTGAAAAATAGACAGATTACCTGTAATTTAAGCCAATAATCATAAAAATCGAAGAATTTTCAGTAAAGTTATGAATTTTCGAAATTTTATGTCTGAAATTTCAAAATTTCATAACTGTTTTCGAAATCATTCAAATTTCATGATTTTTGCACCGAAATGTTGAAAATTTTACACATTTTTTGAAAAATAAATGCATAGTAAGAAACAAATGATTTTTTTCAATGTATTTATGAACTCCTTTCAAACCCTAAGATAGACAAAGCAGAAAAGTGCAATAAAAATGAAGGGTACTGAGACTGAACCGTAAACAATCAACAAAATTAAGGTCTCCGACGACTTCTTTCCATTCGAAACGTTTCCCATTTCAACATCTCGATCAGTTTCAACATCCTCATCACTTGTTTCATCACTATCACTATCACTATCGTCCTTCTCGACTTCCCAGTTGGTATCACTTAAAAAACTCAGACATTCATCTTGAAATCTGAGGGTTCCTACGTTGTTTTCATTCTTCTTTTTAATTTTCCAACTTTCAGAACGCCATGGTTTAGAAGGATCTGCACTGAACAAAAAGAGAATTTTTCATCAAATGAATCAAATTTAAAAAAATACTGTTAAAAATAAATGAGAGCATCGCGTGCTCCAAAATTTTAAAACCCCTGACTTTTTATAAGAAAATCCAAATTTTCCATCTTTTCCCGTTCGTTTGCGTTAGCGCTACCACTTCCATCTTCTTTCCCGCATTTTTAAGACCATTTTAAACCAAAAATTTTAAAAAATCTATTCATTCTTCGCTGAAAAAAGCAGCAACAAAACCATAACATCGTGGTGGGCGGGGCTTTAATCAACCGCCCGCCCCCTTTTCCCGATTAGCATTGGAGCGCGCGATGATCACGTTTATTTCAACCGTAGACATACTTTTCAATCACATCGGACATCTTTCGATAGAATTGTTCATCACTGCATTCGTAGTCCTTTTTAAAATATATAGAAAATCTATGTATATAAATATCATCCTTTTCATTGATCCATTTCTGAAAATCAACGCGTTCCTTACTATTGTAATTCAACTTAAACTTGCCTTCAACCACCAGTGAACACCGTCTAATGTTACATCAGTGTTTATTAAATCAACACGTTTGACATTTATCATTTTCTTTAAATCTTCATCTGTCACTGCGCCGCCGTTCTCTTCCATGTTGTCAAACTGGAACGCCACTATTTTTTCATACGTCTGAAGAAGCTGTTTATTTTGAACTTGTCTTTGTCTAAAACTCACATTGAAACGTTCAAAATTTGGCAGATCGAAGCTATAAATACGTAACGTAAAACTGGCGTTTGATGACCAGTCAAATATTGATTCATCAAAATGATCATAGCTAAAGTGATCCAAATAAAATTCGACCCTTTGCGTTTCAATATGGATGTTTCTACGAAGCCAGTTGAAGAATTCTTGAAATGGTTTAAGAGGATGCTGAAAAAAATCTCGAAGCTATTCTGCATTTTTTGAAAAAAAAAACACACTTGATATTGTCAACTCAATTATTCTTGATCATTGTGTTCGGATGGCTGCTCAACCTCACAGCCGCTCCGCACGCACGCGACGCGGTGACCTCCCACTCAACACACTGAAATATTGGCGGGAAAATGAATATTTCAAATTTTCCCGTTGAGTCGGCAGCCGCGTCGCGTGCATGCGGAGCGGCTGTGAGGTTGAACAACCTTCCGAACGCAATGATCAAGAATAATTGAGTTGACAATATTGTCAAGATAAACATTTCTGGTCTCTCGCTTTGCGGAGTGTCGTTGGGAATTTCCTTCTACTAAAAGACCGCAGCGCAGCCGCTCGCAGGCAAAAATGGCACGACAGCGTGAGAGACTTAGATTTTCCGAGTAGATCAAAACCAACTTGCATGATCAAGAATATTTGAGTTGATATTAAATGTAATTAAAGGTGTAAAAAATATGTAAAAATTGTGTCTGAGCCTCTCGATTTGAATGATCTTTACATTATGTATCTCACTCTGCGTCTCGCTTCGTAAAAAAACATGTAAAAAAATTTTAAAGAACATTTTCGAGAGGCTCAGACACAATTTTTATATATTTTTTAACATCTTTAATGTATTGTCGTCAACTCAAATATTCTTGATTTTGTAAGTTGGTTTTGACCTACCAAAAAAATTTTTAAGCTGACAATAACGGAATGTAATATTACATGTAATGATCTGCAGCCGAGTGCCGCATTCCGGCGTACAATCGGCTTGCGCCCCAATTACGCGCCGAAGTGGCGGCACGCGAGACGTTTGATGCCGCTAATCGATATTTTCAAAAGAAAAACTGTGTTTCACTTACTAACACCAAAGCGTCCACTTTAATCGTTGTACCAAGCAAACGCATTATATTCATGATTGTTTCCTTCCAGTCTGTCGTCGAATATGTCTCGATGGCGTCATCTTCCGGCCTTCTTTCGTTAACATAAACTTTACCTCCGCCATCCGCTTGTGGCTTTATTGTTACGCCATAGAACTCATTTTTATCATCATTGTGGTGAAATATGATTTGGAATCCATACCTGAAAGCTTGAACTACACCAACATCTGGTAAATATGAATCTCACCTCCCTAAACACATGATTTCAACTTTCCCGCGTTTTCTACCTCGTATCAATTGATTTTCAAATTTTGAACACATTGATAATTTCACCCTAAATTCGTTTTATTCATTAAGGTTTAAAATTTTTTTACAATTACCTAGTCATAGCATCCAATTCGTCTACAATTACTTGCAACATCTCTACTGGAAGTTGATCCCAATTCGTTTTCATTTTTGCTCAGCCGGAATACTGTTAAAGTTCTTACTTAGAATGCTAGAAATGAAAAAAAAGTTATATCTAACTTGACCTAAGGAAACCAATTTTAAATAATAAAAACGCAAAATGTCCTTGCATCTGTTTTTTTAAAGAGAATTTTGATGCGACGCAGTCAAGCGGAGCGGTTCCTTGAAATTTGAGAATTTTTATTTATCGCACAGTTTTTTCAGAATTACAGAAGTCTGAAAACAAGGTGAATTCTGTTCTTAAAATTAGCGTCTGAAAAAAGAAATGCTAAAAATCTAAAAATTCAGGATTTCAACTTTAAAATAAGCCTAAATTCAAAAAATTTCGTGTATTTTTTGAAAAGTTATACTAATTTAAAAATTGAAAAAATAAAGGTGTTTTTCTGAATTTTTTAAAAGTTATTACCTCATGGAAAATAAATCTGAAATTCGGTTTTCTAGAAAATGCACATTTTCAGCTTCAAAATAAGCCTTAATTTAAAAAAACTGGAGTATTTTTGAAAACTGTTTTGGTTGTTCTAAAATTTAAAACATCAAAACAATCCAATTCAAAGCCTATAATTATGATTAGTAATTAAAATTACCATATTTCTTTCAAAACTTTATTATCTCGAAAATCAAGCAGAAAATAAGAATAAAAGCCAATGGTAGAAATAATGAAAAGAAATGAAGGAAAGTGATAATTCTCGACGACTTCTTTTGCCTCGGAACGTTTCCCATTTCAACATCTCGATCATTAATGTCATCATTGATCATAAGGTTTCCATTTTCAGCCACTTGTTCAATTAGTTCATCATTGATCGGAAGGTTTTCATTTTCAACAACTTGCTCAATTATTTCATTATTGTGGCCGTTTCCATTTTCAAAGACTTGTACATGTGCTTCTCTACTCATCAGGCCATATTCAGCACCTTCATTGAGATCCGTAAAACAGATCAAATAATCATTTTCAGATCCAACAAACTCAGGATCGTCTACGATTTTATGAATTGTGAGGTTTCCTGCAACGTCTTCATTCTTTTCGATATTCCAACATGGATCACCACCATCATCAAAAAATAGTTCTGAACTGAAAAAATCCGAATTTTGTCACAAGAACTGAGAATACAATTAAAAGTAAAAAAAAAAGAAGATTGAATCATACTTTCCAACCAAATCTGACATTTTACTCATGAAGTCTTCCATACTGAATTGATGTTCTTCAAGTTGCATACCAAAAGCATAATTATCATCTTTTTTCTTTAACCATTCCTGAAAATAAACATTTTTTTACTGACTAGGAATCCTATTTTCGCGTCAGACGTTTTTTGGAAAGTACATAATGTATATGCGTAGGTATGTATGTGGATAATAAAATGTGAAAATATTACAACTCACAACTACCGTATACCTGAGATAGCCATGCGCCTTTAAATCCACGTTTTTTCGAGGTCATCCGTTTGGCGGTTTTGTAACTGTTGAATAGCTTTATCAATTTAAACAATATATAGCTCAAATTGAAGATAAAATCATGAATTTTAATAATATCGTAAAAAAATAAATAAAAATTAGTGTTTTATATATCAAAAATAGAGAAAATTAAGAAACTTTTTCGAAAAAATAAAAAGATGTGTATTGAGATATCATTTTTCGGATTCTACGCATTAAAAAACCTTTATATTTAAAAAAGGTCAAAAAAATACGGTGGGAAAAAAAGTTATACGACATTGAAAATTAGGATCGCCTCGCAAGGCTGTGTTTGTGGTGGAGGTGTGCTGCACCAAATGCAAAACTTTTGTTTCGTGTAACTTTTGAACAGATTCACCAAATTAAACAATTTATAGCTTTTCTGAAAGGAAATTTCTTAAAGATGAGTCGACATGTTTAAAAAATTAGATATTTTACTTTTTTTCAATTGCAAATATGCAAATAACCTATTCAAATGTGTTAAAAATTGAATCTTCCAAAGATTTTTTTGTTTTCCAATTGAAAAATAGTAAATTATCTAATTTTTTAAACATGTCGACTCATCTTTAAGAAATTTCCTTTCAGAAAAGCTATAAATTGTTTAATTTGGTGAATCCGTTCAAAAGTTACACGAAATAAAAGTTTTGCATTTGGTGCAGCACACCTCCACCACAAACACAGCCTTGCGCATGGGGAGATCCTAATTTTCAATGTCGTATAACTTTTTTTCCCACCGTATTTTTTTTTACCTTTTTTACATATAAAGGTTTTTTAATGCGTAGAATCCGAAAAATGATAGCTCAATACACAGAAATTCCATCTTTTTATTTTTTCGAAAAAGTTTCTTAATTTTCTCTATTTTTGATATATAAAACACTAATTTTTATTTATTTTTTTACGATATTATTAAAATTCATGATTTTATCTTCAATTTGAGCTATATATTGTTTAAATTGATAAACCATTCAAAAGTTACAAACCGCCAAACGGATGACCTCGAAAAAACGTGGATTTAAAGGCGCATGGCTATCTCAGGTATACGGTAGTTGTGAGTTGTAATATTTTCACATTTTATTATCCACATACATACCTACGCATATACATTATGTACTTTCCAAAAAACGTCTGACGCGAAAATAGGATTCCTAGTGAGTGGCCGATCGCACTTTAACTAAGGAATTATTGACCTAATTCAGATTTTGCGAAACCTGGAGTTTCGATTTGAAAATGTTCCTTAGAAGTATTTACTCGAACGGCGAATAAAACCTAACATTTTTCCAAAATTGTATAACTCTGTGGCCACACAGAGACGCAAGAGAGAGAGAGAGAGAGAGAGAGAGACATTCGAATATGGGGGAAAATATGAAAATAGGTTAATAATCCCCTTAAACTTGCCTTTATCCACCAGTGAAGCCCATCTAATGTGACACCAGTTGGATTTAATTTAACACCTCTTACATTTTTCATTTTCTTGAAATCTTCATCTGTCATTGCGTCACCGTCCTCACTCAAGTCTTCAAACGAGAACGCCTCAATTTTCTCATAGGTCTGAAGAAAAAATTTAGTTTTAACTTGTCTTCTTCTAAAACCCACATTGAAACGTTCAAGATTTGGAAGTTCGTCACTAGAAATATGTAACCTGAATTTGACATTTGATGGCCAATCAAATATTGATTCATCATAACAATCGTCGTAATTCGAATCGATAAAAATTTTGACAATTTCTGGTTCAATATGTATGTTTTTACGAAGCCAGTCGAAGCGTTCTTCAAATAACGTATCAGGTTCCTGAAAAATTATCGATAAGAGTCTGAACTTTAAAAACAAAACACTTATCAATGCCCTAACAATTTTTCAAAAAAAAAACGTATGGTTCTTTGACTGCACAAAATAGACTTACCACTTCTAACAGTTCCATTTTAACCGTTGTCCCTAACACACTCATTATATTCAAGACTGTTTCCTCCCAGTCAGTAGACGAATATTTTTTTTTATTTGGAACAACTTGGTTAACATAAACCTTACATCCATCATCTTCGTTTAGTTTCAATGTTACACAATGGAAAACGCCTTTTTTACTATTTCTGTGAAAGGCGATTTGGAATTCATCTCTGAAAATTTGCTCATTTATTACAATCTTAAAATTTCTAATACATATCTCACCTCCCTAAGCACATGCTTTTAACTTTTCCGCGTTTTGTACTCCTTACCAATTTATTTTCAAATTTCGAACACATTGATAACTTAACCCTAAATTCGTTTTATTCTTTAAGGTTTTAAATTTTTTAAATTCCCTAGTCACAGCATCCAATTCTTCAACAATTGCTTGCTTCATCTCTGCTGGTAGTTGATCCCAGGTAGTTCTCATTTTTCTCGAATAGTGTTAACAAATTTCTAACTCAGAATACTCTAACAATGAGATAAAAACGATCTCCAATTTAACCTAGATAACCCGATTTCACGTGAAGAATTATAAAAATGTTACCTTACCTAGCTCATTAAAAAGAACTTTTCATCATTTTGTTCTTTTTATTATTAAAGGAGACTTCAAAAAATTTAAAAACTGATTGGAAAATGACGTTGATGAGAGTAGTATGGAAATGCCTTTGGTTGGAAATGGGAGGGACCCTTGGAATTTTGCAAAAAATCTCCCATATACTTCATCGTTTATAAAAATTGGAAAAACTGGAAAATTTGACCATTTTTTCAGAAAAATCAATTTTTCGGCATGATGTCGACGAGCTGGAAATTAGGTATCAACATGAAAAAAACTCAAAAATGTGCCGGTAATCCATTTCCGAAGAGATTTTGACTTTATCTTTAAAACTAAAAATTTCGAGTTTGGGACCATCTGGATTTTTTTCACTAGGTCAAAGGGGGCGTGGCAAAAATAAATTTTGTATTTTTTTTCTAAGAAGGACCTAGGTACCCTCCATACAAAATATCAAGACCCTGGCTTCACGTTGGTGCAACTGTGCCACAGTATGTTCGACTATCTGAGACATTGACTCGTAAAGGAGACTTCAAAAAATTTAAGAACTGATTTCACTTTTCTTTTCATTTTCAGCACCTTTCTTAATACTGGATTCAAAATACACAATACCGTGAATGATTTTAACTACGAGGATCGATATAACGTTTTCATTCTTTTCGATATTCCAACATTGAATTTCTCCTTCAAAAAATGGTTCCGATCTGAAAAAAAAATGTGAAAAAATGAATTAGGAATACAATTTAAATTTAAAAAAAGATTGATGGACTAAAGTAACTGCAATTCAATTTATAAATTGCAAAAAAATAGTTTTTTTCCAAATAAATAATTTTAAATAAAAATGTACAGTAATTTTAAAGGGACACCACGATCACTTATTGAAACGTCTAACCACGAACAGCAAAGAACAGCATGTCCCTTTAAGATTACTGTCTTCATTTTAAACCGCGATTTTCTTGAATTTAATTTATTTTCGGCATTTTTTTCGCGTTTGTAAATGTATTTTTTGTTTTTTTTGTTGAAAAATTCCTTTTTATTTTATTTTCAAAAGAAATGGTTAAGTAAACGTCTCTTCCCTTCCAAATGTTTATTTTTTTTGCGTTTTTTAAATTTTCTTATTACTAATTGAGTAAGAGCTTTGTGAATTTCCTTTGTGAATGTTTCTTTTAAAGTTAAAAAGTTAACAGACGTCATTAAATTTGCATAGATTCACGTGATGAAATAATTACGTCACCGGTAGACCATAGTGGTCACCAGGGTTGCCGTTTTTTTTCGGTTTTCGCGATTTTCGGGTGTTTTACGCCGAAAAAGTTTTATTTATTTCGGGTAGCGCGAAGCGCGTAAATTTTTATTTTATTTTTTTCGGTTTTCTATCCTCAATTTTTTTCGGTGTTTCCGTCTTACGAAAAACAGGTTTTTAAATTTGAATATACCATTTTTTTACATCAGTTTCCAACTATTTTACTAATTTTTAACTGAATGAAGGTAGAAAACCTTAAAATCGTTTTTTTCTGATGAAATATGATTCATTAATCACTTGGAACGCCGAAAAAAATTTTTTCGGTATTTTTCCAATAAAACGAAAAAAAAATTATTTTTTTTCGTCATTTTTTCGCGGCTGACGAAAAAATTTATTTTTTTTCGGCATTTTTTACTGGCCGACGAAAAAAAATTTTTTTTTTCGGCCAAAAACTTTTTCGGCGGCACCCCTGGTGGTCACCGAGAAATGAATTTTTTTCGAAATTGGGGAAGAGTAAACCCCATCCAATTTTGAATGTGTACGGCGCGCATTTCTGGGTGCGACCGTACGCAATTGCTCGTCACGGTGCTTACATGTGTACATCTGGTAAATATGTTACATCTGGTAAATATGAATCTCACCTCCCTAAACACATGACTTGAACTTTCCCACGTTTTCTACCTCGTATCAATTGATTTTCAAATTTTGAACACATTGATAATTTCACCCTAAATTCGTTTTATTCATTAAGGTTAAAATTTTTTTACAATTACCTAGTGTTAGTGACGTCCCAGAGAACACTCAAGGTTACATCATGTTACATCATCTCACAAAGCCCCCGCAGTCACATCTATAACATCTATAAGCACACACTATTTCTCTAACACATCATGTGTAGTTCTTTTCATGTGTATATTCGTTCTGGGTGAGAGACAGCCACTAACATCGGTTGTTTCTAGAAGTACAATAAACATCTATGAGTTACTTCTTGTTCTGAAACAATACAACCCACATATAATTAACATCTTGGACTGGCGATCCAAGGTCGTTAAATGGAGGTTCCACCAGTAGGTGGCCAGCTTTCGCCTTTCACCTATAAAAGCTGCTCCACCGAGAATTTTTGAGTGTCAAATTATTCTGCTATTAAATCAATATTTCCTGTATTCCGCTACACCCCAGGAAATCGCCAGATCCTAATATTCGATTGATATTCCATTCTTGTCGTCAGTATATTCATTCAATCATTCTTATGGTGCAATGTGGAAAACAATCTATTCGACAGTTTACCATCAATTTGGCAATACACAATTACAAGGATTACAAGTAAATTTTCTAGTTTCACGGCATTTCGTTTGATTTTATTTTTTGGTTAAAAATTTGAATTTGTTTTACATATAAAAATTCCTCACTATATATTTGACTTCGGTGTAAACACCGTGACGAGCAATTGCGTACGGTCGCACCCAGAAATGCGCACCGTACACATTCAAAATTGGATGGGGTTTACTCTTCCCCAATTTCGAAAAAATTTCATTTCTCGGTGACCACTATGGTCTACCGGTGAAGTAATTATTTCATCACCTGAATTTATGCAAATTTAATTACGTCTGTTAACTTTTTAACTTTAAAAGAAACATTCACAAAGGAAATTCCAAAGCTCTTACTCAATTAGTAATAAGAAAATTTAAAAAAAGCAAAAAAAAAAATAAACATTTTGAAGGGAAGAGACGTTTACTTAACCATTTCTTTTGAAAATAAAATAAAAAGGTATTTTTCAACAAAAAAAACAAAAAATACATTTACAAACGCGAAAAAAATGCCGAAAATAAATTAAATTCAAGAAAATCGCGGTTTAAAATGAAGACAGTAATCTTAAAGGGACATGCTGTTCTTTGCTGTTCGTGGTTAGACGTTTCAATAAGTGATCGTGGTGTCCCTTTAAAATTACTGTACATTTTTATTTAAAATTATTTATTTGGAAAAAAACTATTTTTTTGCAATTTATAAATTGAATTACATTTACTTTAGTCCATTAATATGTAGCCACATTAAAATAATTATGTTTCGCGCCAATTCCGACCACATGAGCTATGTAGGTAACATTTTTATAATTCTTCACGTGAAATCGGCTTCTTTATGTCAAATTGGAGATAGTTTTTTTTCCATTTCTATTATTCTAAGTGAGAAATTTGTTAACACCATTCGAGAAAAATGTCAACTACCTGGGATCATCTTCCAGTTGAGATGATGCAAGCAATCGTTGAAAAATTGGATTCTAAAACGAGGTAATTTTAAAAATTTAAAACCTTGATGAATATAAAGAATTTAGGGTTAAGCTATCAATGTGTTCGAAATTTGAATATCAATTGGTAAGAAGTACAAAACGCGGAGAATTTCTATTCATGGTTTTAGAGAGGTGAGATTTGGATTAAACATTTTAAGATTGTAAATATGAATGAGCTAATTTTCAGAGATAGCTTCAAAATATTATTTCTCAGCAATAGTAAAACAGTATTTCACCATTGTGTAACATTGAAACTAAAAGATGATGGTGGATGTAAAGTTTATGTTAACCAAGAAGAACCAAAAGATGAAGACATTGAGACATATTCGACTAGAGACTGGAAGGAAACAATCTTGTATATAATGAGTGTGTTAGGGACAAAGGTTAAAATTGGTCTTTTCCAAGTGGTAAGTCGATTTTGTGCTTTCAAAGAACCGTACGTTTTTTTTTGAAAACGTGAAAATTCCCAGTAAAAAATCTATTTTTTGAAAACTATTTTGGTTTTTCTAAAATTTAAAACATCAAAACAATCCAATTCAAAGCCTATAATTATGATTAGTAATTAAAATTACCATATTCCTTTCAAAACTTTATTATCTCGAAAATCAAGCAGAAAATAAGAATAAAAGCCAATGGTAGAAAAAACGTAAACAAATGAAGTAAACAAATGATGATGATCTTAAACGACTTCTTTCGTCTCGGAACGTTTCCCATTTCAACATCTCGATCAATTAGTTCATCATTGATCAGAAGGTTTTCATTTTCAGCCACTTGCTCAATTGCTCCATAATTGTTGCTTCCATTTTCAACGACTTGTACACTTGCTTTTTCGCTTTTGTTTTCATTTTCAGCACCTTTCTTGATACTGGATTCAAAATACACAATACCGTGAATGATTTGAACTACGAGGATTGATTTAACGTTTTCATTCTTTTCGATATTCCAACATTGACCTTCTCCTTCAAAAAATGGTTCTGATCTGAAAAAAATGCGAATTTTGTCAAATGAATTTGGAATACAATTAAAATTTAAAAAAAGAAGATTGAATCATACTTTCCAATCACATCTGACATTTTACTTTTGAAATGTTCCATACTTAATTGGTGTTCTTTAAATTCCAGTCCAAAAGCATAATCATCATCTTTTTTCTTAAACCATTCCTGAAAATAAACAGATTTTTTACTAGGAATTATTGACCTAATTCTGATTCTGAAACGTATGAAACATATGGGGAAGAAGAAATAGGTAAAAAATAGATTAATAATCCCCCTAAACTTGCCGTTATCCACCAGTGAAACCCATCTAATGTCACACCAGTTGGATATAATTTAATAGTTCTTGCATTTTTCAATTTCTTTAAATCTTCATCTGTCATTGCGTCACCATTCTCACTCAAATCTTTAAACGAGAACCAGTCAATTTTCTCATAGGTCTGAAGAAGCAATTTACTTTTAGCTTGTCTTGTTCTAAAACCCACATTGAAACGTTCAAGATTTGGAAGTTCGTCGCTAGAAATACTTAAAATATAGCTGACAGTTGATGGCCAGTCAAATATTGATTCATCATAATTACTCGAAAACATATCAATTGAGATATTTTCCGGTTCAATATATATGTTTTTACGAAGCCAGTTGAAGCGTTCTTTAAATAACCTATCAGTTTCCTGAAAAATTATCGATGTGATGCTGAACTTTTAAAAAAACAGTGATCAACACCCTAATACGTTTTCAAAAAAAAACGTACGGTTCTTTGAAAGCACAAAATCGACTTACCACTTCGAAAAGACCAATTTTAACCTTTGTCCCTAACACACTCATTATATACAAGATTGTTTCCTTCCAGTCTCTAGTCGAATATGTCTCAATGTCTTCATCTTTTGGTTCTTCTTGGTTAACATAAACTTTACATCCACCATCATCTTTTAGTTTCAATGTTACACAATGGTGAAATACTGTTTTACTATTGCTGAGAAAGAATATTTTGAAGCTATCTCTGAAAATTAGCTCATTCATATTTACAATCTTAAAATGTTTAATCCAAATCTCACCTCACTAAAACCATGAATAGAAATTCTCCGCGTTTTGTACTCCTTACCAATTGATATTCAAATTTCGAACACATTGATAGCTTAACCCTAAATTCATATATTCATCAAGGTTTTAAATTTTTAAAATTACCTCGTTTTAGAATCCAATTTTTCAACGATTGCTTGCATCATCTCAACTGGAAGATGATCCCAGGTAGTTGACATTTTTCTCGAATGGTGTTAACAAATTTCTCACTTAGAATAATAGAAATGGAAAAAAAAACTATCTCCAATGTGACATAAAGAAGCCGATTTCACGTGAAGAATTATAAAAATGTTACCTACATAGCTCATGTGGTCGGAATTGGCGCGAAACATTATTATTTTAATGTGGCTACATATTAGTGGACTAAAGTAACTGTAATTCAATTTATAAATTGCAAAAAAATAGTTTTTTTCCAAATAAATAATTTTAAATAAAAATGTACAGTAATTTTAAAGGGACACCACGATCACTTATTGAAACGTCTAACCACGAACAGCAAAGAACAGCATGTCCCTTTAAGATTACTGTCTTCATTTTAAACCGCGATTTTCTTGAATTTAATTTATTTTCGGCATTTTTTTCGCGTTTGTAAATGTATTTTTTGTTTTTTTTGTTGAAAAATACCTTTTTTTTTTATTTTCAAAAGAAATGGTTAAGTAAACGTCTCTTCCCTTCAAAATGTTTATTTTTTTTTGCTTTTTTTAAATGTTCTTATTACTAATTGAGTAAGAGCTTTGGAATTTCCTTTGTGAATGTTTCTTTTAAAGTTAAAAAGTTAACAGACGTAATTAAATTTGCATAAATTCAGGTGATGAAATAATTACTTCACCGGTAGACCATAGTGACAAAATTTCATACATTTATAAGGTTTTAGCCAGGAATAACACGAAATTTTCTTAGAAGGCTATATTTCTTTTCTTAAATATTAACAAACAACCCATTTATGGGATTCTGAATTGTTTTTGTGTTTCTTAAATATTCTGCATCGCGTGTTATTTATTGATTTTTTACTTTAATACAAGAAAATCGATCGACTCAGGATAAACTTATTTTCCGAAATTTTTCCTGGACAATCAGCCCTACCTAGACTTCCTTCACAATAAATTCGGAAGTTTCTGTAATTTTTTACTTTTTGAGTCCATTTTCCATGGTTTGAGTTTCTAAAAAAACAATATAAACATATTTTTCATTGCATTTATGAAATATTCCTTTCAAAGATTTATTTTCTGATAAAGCAAACAGAAAATAAAAGGAAAAGTCAACGGTAGAAAGAATGAAAAGAAATGAAGGAAAATTATGATAATCATGGACGACTTCTTTCGCCTCGGAACGTTTCCCATTTCAACATCTCGATCAACATCATTGATCAGAAGGTTTCCATTTTCAGCGGCTTGCGCAATTGCTCCATCATTGTTGTTTCCATTTTCATCCTCTTGTTCATTTTCTTCATAATCATCCTTACCAGATGAAAAAATCAGATATTCATCAAGCAATTTGATGACTCCTTCAACGTTTTCATTATTTTTGATTTTCCAACAATCATAAGGATCTTCAAAATATTGTTCTGCTCTTTTAAAAAATGAGAATTTTGTCAAATAAATTAAGAATACAGAAAAAAGACTGAATCATACTTTTCAATCACATCTGCCAGCTTTCTCTTGAAATGTCTCACACTGAATTCGTGCTCCTCTTTAAATTTTATTTTAAAATAATAATAACCATCTTTTTCATTGAACCATTTCTGAAAAAGTCGGTTTCTTATTAATTTTGAAAAAAATACTGGATAAAAACCTACAGTACTCTGCTAATCGCGGCGAGACATCACTATAAAAATGTATTCCTCTTCAAAGGAGGCCTATGGGGTCGAAATAAATGGTTTAAAATATTTAAAAGTATTTATTTCGTCCCCTTAGGACCCCTTTAACGAATGGCTTCTATAGAAAGTCTCGCCACGATTGCAGATTACGGTCGGAAAAAATCTCCGCAAAAGTGAGATGTGCTTTTTTTTCACTTTTTTATTTTTAAAACATTTCGTTCCATTACTGAGCGACCCATTGCACTTAAACTTGCCTTTATCCACCATTCAAACCCGTCTAATGTTACATTAGTATAATATAATTTAATTTCTCTTAAATTTGTCATTTTCTTTAAATCTTCATCTGTCATTGCGTCACCGTTCTCGCTCACGTCGTCAAACCAGAGCCAGCTTATTTGTTCATAGGCCTGAAGAAGCACTTTATTGCAATTTTGAAATAATATTTTTATCTTGTATAAAACGCACATTGAAATATTCGAGATTCGGAAGTTTGTAGCTCGTAATATCTAAGCCAATTCTGACATTTGATGGCCAGTCTAATATTATTTCATCATAACTATCAGTCGGTTGGAGATTAATTGCGAAATTTTCCGGTTCAATACGGAAATTATTGCGAAACCATTTTAAGTGTTCTTTAAATCCTCTATAGTTATTCTGAAAAATTGTCTGTGTGATTCTGAATTAAACCCCCCCCCCCCCCCTAACAAGTTTTTTTTAAAAACTAGTATGGTAATCGATACTTTCACTTACCACTTGGAATTTTTTCATTTTAGCCTTTGTCCCAACCAAACTCATTATATTCAAGACTATTTCCTTCCAATCAGTTGTAGTCCAATATTTATAGATGCACTTAATTGGATCATTTCCTACATTAGTTCTAACTACACATCCGCCGTCCAGACGTTGTATTAATACACCATAGCAACCGTTTTTTCTACAATTTCTGTAGATTTTCATTTGAATTGTACTTCTGGAATTTTGCTCCATTTTACAATCTTGAAATGTCCTCAAAAGAGAAGGATGAAAAAAAGTCTTCTCTTCGCGCACTACACTTTCGTTAAATAACGCCCCATTGTTTAGAAGTGTAACTGCGGAGTGTCGTTAACACACAAAAAAGAGAGATATTATGCGAAACGAAGACTTTTTGTCATCCTTCTGCCATCCTTTAAATATTATCAAGATGAAAATTCCTGGCCGCTCGTTTTGCGTAGCTTCGTATGGAACTTCCTCGCAACGCGCAAGACCAACTGAGAAATTTGAATTTGACCGCGTTGCGAGGAAGTTCCCAACGATGCCACGCAAAACGAGCGGACAGGAATTTTCATCTTGACAATATAAAACATACTTCGTTAAACGCATGTATTGAATTTTGCCGCGTTTTGTACTCCGTACCAATTGATTTTGAAATTTCGAACACATTGATAGTTTAACCCTAAATTCATTATGTTCAAAATGCTTTAAAGAATTTTTGATTACCTCGTTCTAACATCCAATTCTTCGACAATTGTTTGCATCATCTCTACTGGAAGATGATCCCATTTAGCTGTCATTCTTCTCTACCGGAATAGTGTTTAAAAATTTCTAACTTAGAATACTAGAAATGAAAAAAAAACGATCTTCAAAACGATCTTCTTGACCCAAAGAAACCAATTTCACGTGAAGAATTATAAAAATGTTACCGTTACGAAGAAATTCCCTACGACGCTCGGCAAAACGAGCGGCCAGAAATTTTTATCTTGACAATATAATATTATTTATAAATCGAATAGCTTTTCTATGGAAATTATCCGGCCCCTCCTGGTGATATCCATTGTATTTATGAATTATTCCTTTCAAAGCTTTACTTTCTGATAAATCAAGAAGAAAATAAGAACAGAAGTCAACGGTAGAAAGAATGAAAAGAAATGAAAGCAAATGATGATCCTCGACGACTTCTTTCGCCTCGGAACGTTTCCCATTTCAACATCTCGTTCTATTAATTCATCATTGATCAGAAAGTTTTCATTTTGAGCGGCTTCCTCAATTAGTTGATCGTTGATCCGAAGGTTTCCATTTTCAGCCACTTGTGCAATTGCTCCATCATTGACGTGTCGATTCTCGGCGCCTTCTTCAACTGCTCCATTACAGTTGTTTCCGTTTTTACCTCTTTTTTCAGCCATAGGGGGTATAGATGAAAAATACACCTGGTTGCAGGGCTGGGGGGCGGCCGGCTTCGGCCGCCGCGGCATTTGAAAATCGAGACAAGCCGCGGCCGGCCGCAGTGCAATGCACACCATCACAAAATTGCGGAATGCACACAATTTGACGAGCAAAATTTTTTATTTATCGAGATTTTTGAAACTAGTTTTTAATGAATAAGGTAAAGAAAATAAGGTAAAAACATTGAAAACTATTCAACATTACACAAAATGTCATTTTCAACATTTAAAATTTTTTAATAAATAATTTTTCGAAGATTTCTCATCCCAACTCCCTGAAAAAGGGTTAAATCAGTACAATGTGTGCATTTATTAAAAAATTTTCGTGTTTTACAACTCATTTTCTTAAAAATGCATTCTCCTATCGAAAAAAAGAATAACCACTTTCAAAAATGCGGCTGCCGCGGCTTTGGGCCGCGAAAGCGACGCAACCGCTCCGCAGGCCGCCGGCTGCGGCGGCTTTCAGCCGGATTGGCCGTCGTTTCCCCAGCCCTGCCTGGTTGGCATGTAACTTTAAGATTCCTACAACATTTTCATTCTTATTGATTTTCCAACAACGATATTTCCCATTGATATATGGTTCTGATCTGAAAAAATGAGAATTTGGTAAAATGGATTAAGAATGCTAGTCATATTAAAAAAAACAACTCGAACCATTAAAATTTATGTATCAATGTCTTACAGGAAAATTTTATCCAACGTGACCTCTTCATCAAAAACCCATCATATCAATCTCAAACCTCCTCTAAAAAACTCACCATTTTAACATTCATTTTGCATTGAAAATTTTAATTTTTCCTAATTTATAAAAGGAAAAATAAGAAATTCTGATAAAGAGAACCACGAAAAATTTCCGATGTTTGCAAAATTATGTCTAAAAGTACTATGCATGTTGTTTCCCCTATGTACCGTATTCGTGTTTTGCTGTAAACCAAAACAGAAAGAGAATGGAGCCTTGAAGTCCCGTAAGTTTTCGAAATTTTCAAAAACTATTCTCACTTTTTGCCAGGAACGCTTCCGAAGAACAGGAGCTCCTCCCAATCAGTAATGAAACAACAAGTCGATGAGAAAAAATCGAGACCCATTTTGAATAATCGAAAAGCGTTGGGTGTTCCTCCCGGATCGGTTGTTAAACCCACCGGAAAGTCGGGAAAGTCACAAAAAGCGGCGGCGAAAAATAATGAAGTTCCGAAGGTATTATTGATTTTTTTCTGGTTTTTAAAATATATTCAAACTTTGGTGGTTTAGAAGGATGCTAAACCACCAGCAGAGCCCGAAAAGCATCAAGAAAGTGGTATGGAGAAGTCGAATTTCCAAATTATGAATCCGTCCGATTTCCTGCCGCTGGACAAGACTGTCTATGCGAGCATTTATAACCGTAAGTTGTTTTTGTTTTAGATTTTTTGTGAAATTAATGATCAGCGTTCTAAAAGCTTCAATTTGGTGTTAAGTTTCTGAAATTTGGTCATCTTTGAGCACAGTTGATTTGATTTTTGGTGAGGCCCGACTTGGACTCCTTTGACGGCCTATAACTCTTGGGGTCCATTTCTAAATTATTTAAAATTATGGCAATATATGTAATTTGATTTAAGGAATCAAAAAATGTAAAAACTATCTTGGATGTCTATGTTACGTATCCCTCAAAAATACAAAAAACACAAACTTTTAACGAAAAGCCACTTTTTCATATTAAAGGAGTTGAGATAGCAGGTTGATGTCTGAAGGAAGAATTATCAACTTGGCATTCTCTTTCGAAATATGTTTGAGTTTTTAATTTCCGTCCACTTTGAAAAAAGTTTGTTCTCGTTTTTGACATATCGCCGCAATTGCAAAAGTGGGCGGGGCCAAAAGTGGGAGGAGCCCGAAAGTTAAAAAATAATTCTTTGTTTTCTAGTTTTTTATAGATTTTTATCCAAAATTAGCGCTGCTGAATTGAAAAAAATATTTTTCAAATTTCAGCAACGGTCCACGAACGAGCGTTAAAAGTAGCCGAACAGGGACTCATCGTGGATCCCAAGAAAACGGCGTACGGAGGAAACACCGATAATGCTAATGTAACGTTTGAAATATATGTTCCCAAAATAATCCAATGTGTTTTCCAGGAACGTGAACGAAAGCAGCGGTTTGAGAAATTCGCCGAGGAACTCGCAAAGGGTGATGGATTAACAACTGAAGGTTCGAGTAAATTGAACTCGAAAAAATCGAAAAAACCCCCTGGAAAAGTGACGATCAGGGAGGATAAGTGTATATTGTTCGAAACAAACGAAGTACCGACGGAGGACGATGAGGAGAATACGAATAATAATGAAATAACATAGATGGTGAAATAAATTTATTTTGCATTTTTATTTTTTTTATTTTAAAAAATTAACTTTTGCAACTGACCTCAAGCATATCTACGGTCGTCCACCCACTTACCTGTTGTCGCCGATGGCGCAGTGCGTAGCACTTTTGTCTATCATTCTAAAGGTCGGGGGTTCAATTCCCCAAAAAAACGTTTTGTTTTTTATTTTTTTAAATTTTCACTATATATTTTAGGAGAAGCTTTCTTTTTTTTCGAACACATTTAAAAAATATTTTCTTGAAAATTTAGAACACCTCACCAAAAAAAATTTCAGATTCCTAACTATCTAATCCCAAATGAATTTCCCACCAAAACCCGCTAATTTATTCAAAATTCGCTATTTTCCCGCCAAAAACCCGGTTCTCCCGAACGCCACCCCTCAATTTGTCACTCCTAAATTGCCGAACTGACAATTGACTTCCTGTCACCCCCTCTCTTCGCCCCCAGCCCGAAAAAAGAAACTCATTGTATTTTGCCGCTTCTTATTCGTCTTCTTCTTCTTCCTCGAATTTAAATGAAGACGAGAAGCGTCCTCAACGACAAAATGTCAAATTTTCGTCTTGTTGTTGGCTCATTTCCATATTTGGGTACGAACGTGTGTGTATGTCTAACAACTGGCACATATGCATATTTTTTTTATAAAACTGACTTTTTTCGAATATTTTTCATTAAATTTAACTTTTGCAACTGACCTCAAGCATATCTACTGTCGTTCACCTGGTCAATCTGTGGTCGCCATTGGCGCAGTGTGTAGCACTTTTGTCTCCCATTCTGAATATCAGGGGTTCAATTCCCTTTTTGCTACTTTTTTGCTTTTTTTTCTTTTCATGTAACAATCGCAAATTTATGATAAGATAATTTATGGGGACATAAAATACCAGTTTTTCCAGAAATTTTGAAGTTAAAATATTTTAAAAACAAAATTTTACTTTAAAAATTTTGAAATCACATTTTTAATCGTTCAATTTCATGTGAGTGTTCATAAATATTTCTAGAATTTGAAAAAAAAGCGAAAATGTATTTTTTAACATCTTTTCAGGAAATGTTAAATAAATTCTAAAATTCAAAAAAATATAATTTAATATTTACAGTTTCAAAATTTTGTTCCAAAATTTTTTGCTTTTTGAAGAGTGATGGGAAATCTACTGGAGCTATAGAAAGCCAAAACATTTTTCTATTTTTCCTATATTCTTGCATTTTTTGTTGGTTTTCCTCGACTATTTATACCATTCGAAAGATAATCAAATTTTATTTTACGCTAGGCACAATTTTTTCAGTCCGCGGAGCCTAATCCAAATTTTTCCAAATTTTTAATCCAAATTTTCTGAAAAATTATAAATTCGACACCGAAATTCGAGCACTCATCCACAATAGAGTGCATTTTTTAAAACAGAGACTTAAATTTTTTAACTGTAATTTTTCGAAGAAAAAATTTTGAAATTTAAAAAATTTCCTCAATAATTCATATTTTTTCGTAACATTTTTTGAATATTCTTAAAGCCTGTTTTTTTTAAATTTTAGCTCCAAATAAATATTAAATTCAAAATAATCGATTTAAAAATTTTGTAAAAGCATTCACTGTTTCAAAAAATGACAAAAACTTTGAGAGAATTGAAGTTAAATTAATTCCCAGCTTTTTATTGAATTTCGAGCTCTTTAAAAAACTTTCCTGTTAATAATATTCTGAAATTTCCAGATTTATAAAATTGCGAATTTCAACTTTATTTTGATATAAGATTTAAGGTTATCAGACCATTTTGAAAAAAGTTATGACTTCTTGAAATTGAAGCATTTTTTTCAAATTTTCACTGTTTCAGAAATTCGTTTCAATTCTGGAAATCATAAATCATAACATTTTTTCTGTTATGATTCCGTAAATATAATAAATAAAAATTTTTTCGAAAAACCTCCCGAAAAAGCATCGGAAATTTATTGTCCACAATTTAATGTTTGCCCCGCCGCCATTTACCGCATGTTTATCCGAAAGAAACCGTATCCGAGTCATATAATATATATATATAAACGTATATACGGATTTTTATTATTGAGAAGACATTTTTATGTTTACCTAAACGATCTTCTTTTGAATTTTTTGTGTTATGTACATTTTTTTTGTACAGGAGACTTTTTAAGGTATTATATTAATTTTGAAACCCGAGGTCTTAAAACCTAAGTTTTATGCAATATTTTAACTGCATTTTTCAATAAAAATACTAAAAAAATTATTTTTAAATGTTTAATTCCGGCAAAGAAAGCATTTACAAATTTTTGAGAATTCGAAAAACTAAACATGAAACAGCAAATTTTAAAAAATACACTAAAATTGAAGTTTTTGGAATTTAACACCTTCAACCGTACCAGAACCTCTTTTAAATTAAAATAATAAATAATTTTGAAACAGGGATTTTTTTCCAATTTAATAGTTTTTCAAAATTTAGCCCTTGAAATTTTTCTCAAATTTTTTAGAGCTAAATTCCGCAAATTTTAGATAATCTGAAATTTTCAGAATCTTAAATTTTCAGAAAAAAAAACGAAAGTCTGCAAATTTCAGAATAGACAATTTGAATTATTAATAATTCCAGCAATAAATACTGTAATTATTTTGAAGCGGTATTTTTAATTTTTGAATATTTTTATTTGATGCTTAAAATGAACTTTTTTAAAATTATTAATAAATAGGAACAAGAAAATAGTAAATTGTTGAATTTTTTTCGAAATATTTTAAAAATAACTTTGAAACAGTATTCTTTCCAATTTCAAATTTAGGTTTTAAAAAGTATCATATTTTTATAACAATTTTGATATTGTCAGATTCTTAAGTTATTCTTAACATTCTAGATTCTTATCTTGTTCTGAAATTTTCAGATTTTAAATTTATTATTCTGATTTCATCTAAAACCGCACGAATCGCACGAATACAATTTTTTACAATTTTAAAAAATAGATTTCACGATCAACAACTTTTAAAACTTAAAATTAAAATTAAATCATTTTGAAACAGTGTTTTTTTTTCAATTTTCTAATAATTTATCAAATTTTAGCCCAAATATTCGGAAATTTCAGATTCTAAATTTATTCTCAGAAATTCTGATCTTTCTTCTTACTAAACGAATAGTTCTGTGTGTACAAACATTTCTCATGAATAACTTTTTGACCCCTCGACCGATCTGTCCCATACTTGGGATATTGTCATGCATCTCCGAGCGCTTCACAAAAATACAGTTAAGATCTCGGGTTACTGTAGGATTACTGTATATACAGTAATCCAGACCTTTTTCACATTTTTTTCAGAATGGTCTGATCGAGACCAGACTTTCATGGTAACATCTTTGGAGTTTTATAAGGTCACTGTGAAAATTTGGTACGGATTGCTATAGTATTACGGTACTTATCTTAACCTAAAGTTAGCACATTTTTTCTCTGTGTCTCTTAATTTTACACACTGTTTCTCAGATTTTTCGTTTCCGCCGCGTAGCGGCGTTAAACGTCTGGTTGTAACTAAAACCGCACGAATCGCACGAACCCAATTTTTACAACTTTTAAATCCAACAAACATAGTTGAACAACTTCTAAAATTAAAAATTAAAATTAAATCATTTTGAAACGGTGATTTTTTTTTAATTTTATCAAATTTTAGCCCTTTAAATTTTTCTTTAATTTTTCTGAAGATTCCAGATTTTAAGCTTATTCTGAAAATTTCAGATTTTTAACTTATCCTGAAGATTTCAGCTTCGTAACTTATTCCGAAAATTCCAGATTCTTAACCTATTCTGAAATTTTCAGCTTTTTAAAACAATTCTTCAAATTCCCGCCTTTTTCTGATTATTTCCAATTTCCTATTCATCATTGTTGTTTTGGTGAACGCGGCGCGAAAAATGTTGCAAAAACTCATACTTATGACCTGATATCTAAAAAAAAACAATATGCCACATTTACCGTTTACGACAACCCTCAACCTTCCCCGCCTTTTTTCTTGGTCATTCTTTTTGCGTCAGTATTCGTTATTTTTTTTGGATTTACAATTGGTGAGTCGTTTTTGTGCTATTCCTATTTTTTTAAAATATAGTTTTTATAGATTTTCTTTTCATTTTTATCGAAACTTTCTCGATTTTCCAAAAAAGCGTGAATTAAGCGCAATATCTATACCCCTTCACTTTTAAACTTGTATTCCATATTCCGTATATACATAAATGTCAATATTCCTCTCCCATTTTTATCATTTTTCAAAATCTTGGAACTTTTACGTTTGTTTTCTCTAGAAAATTCGGGTTTTTACCCCCCTCCCCCAATTCATACGTCAAAAAGAGTTAAGTGAGATTAAAAGAGCCCCCCCCCCCCCTCCTCCTCTCCTCCACATGGTCATCATCATGGACAATATGTCACAAACTATAAAAATAAAAGGAAAGATTGAGATATTTGATAAGTCTCGAAAATTTCGCAGTAGCAGGAGAACAAAAAAAGTGATTTTCCACATTTTTATGGGACTTTTTAAGGGGAGGCGTATTGTTTTATGGGATGTGCCAAAAGTGTCATTTTGGGAATTTTTGGGGAGGAGGAGGAGGAAGAATCGAGGAAAAGATTCTATTTTGGAGTATTCGTGAATTTTTCGGGAATCTATTATTTGTTTAATTTTGGAATTTATTTGGAGTTTTTGCAATTTTTTTTGAAACGGTAAAAAATTGAAATTTTGATTTTAAAAAATGTTTTCCAAATTTTTTAAAACTGAAGTTTTCAACAAAAAACTTTAAATTTAGGTTTTTTGCAACATTTTTCAAAATTCCTCAATTTTTGAAAATTTTACTGTATGATTACTGTAGATACAGTACTCCAGCACTTTGAATGAAACCTAAAGTTGAGTTTTTTCTCCGTGTCTCTTCATTTTACACACTATTTCTCTTATTTTTTGTTATCGAGCGAAGCGGCGTTAAACGGCTGCTAAAATATGTACATCAATCGATTTCAGTTTTCTTCATTTTTTTGCAAAATTTTTGAAACAGCAAATTTTCGAAAAATGAAATTCTGAAAATTCCCGACATTTTTCAGCAATTTAATTTTTTTTTCGGGAATTTCAAAAAATTTGAAACGGATTTTTAAAAAATTCTAATTAAATTTTTCCAATTTCTCAATTATTCAGTTAGAAATTTCAAAATATCTATAAAAATTTTAACATTTCAAAGATTTCAACGAAGAAAAAAGCCATGTTAAAAATATAATTTTCAGAAAAAAGCTGAAATCCAAAGATTGTATTGTCAACTCAATTATTCTTGATCATTGCGTTCGGAAGGCTGCTCAACCTCACAGCCGCTCCGCACGCGACGCGGTGACCTCCCACTCAATACACTGAAATATTGGCGGGAAAATGAATTTTTCAAATTTTCCAGTGTGCTGAGTGTCGGCAGCCGCGTCGCGTGCGTGCGGAGCGGCTGTGAGGTTGAGCAGCCTTCCGAACGCGATGATCAAGAATAATTGAGTTGATAATAGAAAATATTTGTTTGCTAAAAGTTCAATTAGATCCAAAATTGTGAAAATGCTCAAGTTTTTGTTACTGTTTCAAAAAAGTGGATACAATTTTTTATAATTCACTCTAAAAGTTTCATCCTACCGCTAAAACTAACGAAGTATTGTGTCTAATTAAGTTTAAATTTTCATTCCGACATTTATCGATTTTTTGAAACTGTAATAATATATGTATAAATAACATACATTTTGACAGTTTTCCTAAATTTGATACATTTTTTGAAACAGTGTTTTTTGAAACAATTTTTCTGATTTTTTTTGGTATAGAAATGTTTTTTTTTGAAAAATTTCAGAAAATTACAAATTCTGGGGGTTAGAGGGGACATTGAAACCATGAGAAATATATGATGAATAATATGAATAGTATTTTTAAAATAAAAATTTGAAATTTTTTTTTGCAAAACGTATTTTTTTCAACATTTTCTTCAATATTTCTTCGAAACTGAAAAAATCTGAAAATAAATAGATTATAGGTTTAATCTTAGAAACAAACGGTTCGACTTAGTTTAATTTTTCCGAAATATTTGAAACTGTAAGTTTTTGAACATTTTAGAGAAATGTGAAAATAGTAGTAAAACCATTATTTTTTAAATAAAACTTGCAAAATTTTGAAAAATTTCTGAAACAGACATTTTTTCTTCAGAATTTTGTATGTTTTTTGATTCTCCAAAAAATTAAACTTTTGAAAATTGAATGGTTTTGAAAGGCTTTGAAATTTGAAATATATTTTTTCCAATTAGTACTGTTTGAATTTTGCAATATCTCAGCTTTCCAAAAATTCTTGAAACTGTAATTTTTAATTGAAAAACTGCTAGTTTTTTTTTGTTAAATATTGCTTTTTTTTAAAGAAAATTTTTGAATTCTTTGTTTAGAAATTGATTATTCATTGTAATAATATATTGCTAATTATCTTCTTAATTTTCGTTTTATGGGACTAATTTTCAAAATTTTCAAAACAGTAAAATAATGGAAAAAAACTGAAAAAGAGCCTAAAATTTTTGCTTTTTTTTTGAAGACCGTAAATCTGCAATCGTGGCGAGACCCTCTGTTTTCACAGAGTACGTGTTCCTAAGTCATTTGTTAAAGGGACATGTAGCATTTTAATTTTTTTTTAAATGCCTCGCCGCGCTTTGTGGAGTACTGTAGGAGTTTTCTTATTTTTCTTTCTTTATTTTTAAAATCGCTATTATTCATTGTTGATCAAAAATAAAGGTAATCAGAGAAATATTTTTTAAAAATTTGAAACCGTAGTTTTTTGAAATTTTTTGTCCTGAAAATTCCAAAAGAATTATAATTTTCAAACCATTAATTTATAGCCGCCTATAAATTCCTTATAAAATCCTAACCCCCTCTAATCTGTCACCATTTGTCAGTTTCCTCAAAAATGAATACTCTTAGCCCATCTATCATCAATCACAGTTGGAACACACATACACATTGTTGTATATATCTATAGGCTTCTTAAAGATTTCAATGAGAGTACCACCGCGACGACACAAAAGTGTTAGAGGGCGGCGGCGGTCACATAAAAGAGTTTATTGAATGGGACAAGCTGTTCATTCGTCATAAATCCGTCCCTCCCCCAATCCCGATCTATTTTTTTACGAGTGAAAAATGGCAGGCGGTCAATTCTCGTGTGGTTTTTAATGATATTTTTGATATCGTCTAAAATTCCGAAAATTTATTTGAAAAAAAACAATGTTTCAAAAATTTTATTTATTTTTAAAGAAATTTTCCATAATTTCAGTTCTCCTTCTTGTTTTCACAGTGAAAATTTACAAATTCGTTAAAATTTCGGAAGGATATTAAAATTTGATGTTTTTCTTCTATTTTCTAAAAAAACCAATGAATTTCAGGAGAAATCTGAAAATTACTGTTTCAAAAACTTGAGGATTTCAGAATCTGAAAATCCCATTTGAAATTTGTATCAAGAGTTTTGAGAAAATCCAATTTTTCAATTTAAAAATTACTGTTTCGGCGTTTTTGCTTTGGATTTTCTGAAAAATTATTAAAAAACCACTTGTCAGTTTCCTAGGTTATTCTGAGAATTTCAGATTTTTCCCAGAAAATTTCGGATTTTTAAAATTTATTATGAAATTTTGTCAAAATTCTTCTAGATTGGCCAACATGACATTTTTTTAAAGGTTTCCAAAAAATTCAGATTTTTCAACAAAAAAAACGTTCTAAAATTACTGTTTCAATGTTTTGTTTTTGTGAAGTAGAAGTAATTTTTAAATTAGTTCGTTTTTTTTAAATAGCATTTTTTGTCTCGAATCTTCTTCAAAAATTAAATCGTCTGAAATTTTCTTTCACATTCCTTTGCAAACAATTTTCTGAATTTCGAAAGAAAAAAATTGAAAATTTCGGTTTTTTCACGAAAAAATGAAAATTCCAAAAAAAAAAAATACAGTTTCAACCATAATTTTATTTGAAAAATTTGTCCAATATTGCCAATAGTTTTCGAATTTGGACTAATTGCCAAAGAATTCGTAAAATGTTGGTTTTTTAAAAATAATTTTCAAAAAATTTTAAAAATAACAAAAAAAAATTTCTGTTTCAAAATTATTTCACTTTAAAAAAATTCTTTAAATTTATTATAATCTACACCTAGAATTTATTCCTAAAATTTTAGACTTTTTATTCTGAAAATCCGATTAGGAATTTCTGAAATATTTCAAAGAAAAGTTTATAAATTTCATTTTTTTTAAATGACAGCAACAAAATTTACGGTTTCAAAATTTTAAGTTTCTAAAGATTTCGTTCCTTGCAAATTTTTAAAATTATTGCATTCTTTACAGATTTTTGTCTGAATTTTTAAAATTATTTTTTAGATTCTAAAATTGCTATTGTCAACTCAATTATTCTTGATCATTGCGTTCGGAAGGCTGCTCAAACCTCACAGCCGCTCCGCACGCACGCGACGCGGCTGCCGACACTCAACACACTGGAAAATTCGAAAAGTTCGTTTTCCCGCCAATATTTCAGTGTGTTGAGTGGGAGGTCACCGCGTCGCGTGAGTGCGGAGCGGCTGTGAGGTTGAGCAGCCTTCCGAACGCAATGATCAAGAATAATTGAGTTGACAATAGCAATTTCTCCAAAAATCAATAATATTGAATTATTTGAAAAAAAATAACATTTTTTTCAAAATCTTTACAATTATGATGTTTCAACGTGCTCTTCTTTCCTAAAAAAATTTTTTTCAAAAATAAAAACACTGTTTCATCATTTTTTTATTTTCAAGAGTTATTCTAAAAATTATTTGTTTGCGAGTCCATTCTTAACTTATTCTGAAAATTTCAGATTCTTAACTTATTCAGAAAACTCCAGATTTTTAACTTTTTCTGAAAATTTCAGATTTTTAACATATTCTCAAAATTTCAGATTTTTAGCATATTCTGAAAATTCCAGATTCCTGAATTATTCTAAAAATCCCCCCATATGTTCGTTTTTTGACATTTGAACTTTTATTCACCGCCCCATGTCCACTTTTCTATTCTCTTCTTTTTTCGGAATTGTCCCCCTCCCCCCTCCTTCCATAATAATTTTCGCCGTGGGGGGTCGATCTTCAATAGCCGGCGCTTTGTATGCATTTACGGGACAAGATTTTAGGGACCCATTGATTTTGGAATTTTATGTTTATTTTTCCCTGTTTTTCTTCGAGAATAAAATTAATTCGAAAATTACTTGTTGAGTGGGGGGAAAAACATAGAGAGAGAGACAGCTGGATGTCATAAATTTTATATAGCTTTTTTTTTAGTTTTTTTTTTAGAGATTTTTATTGTTTTTTTGTACATTTTAGATGGCTGATAATATAATTATGAAAACTTTAAAATTTTCAAAAATTTAAATTTTGAAACAGTGAAATTTTGTACAAAAATCACTAATTTCGAGCATTTTTAGGATTTTTTTGAAACGTTTTTTTTTTGATTTTTTAAAATGTCAGAAAATATGATTTATGAAACAGATTTTTTCATAGAAAATATTGGAATATACAGTTTGAACAAAAAAAAAAAATTAAAAATCGAATAATTGAAGAACTTAATTTTTTTTTGAAAACTCGTCTACTTAAAGGAGGGTTTTACGGAGATTATGAATGCGCCTGAGATGAAAATAGGCTTCAGACTCATTCCAAATCTGTTTTTAAAATTTTCTAAAACCACCTAGAAGCCGAGAAAACATGCCTCAAAACAATGGCCTAGAAAAAAGGGCCACCGGCGAAAACTAGTCCGCAGGCATGAAAAGTCCAAAAAAATGAAAAACAAAACATAAATTAAGATGAAAAAACATTAAACAGGACTATTATAAGATTATGCATAACTATTAACGAAACACGAAAAAAGCTCATAGGAAAAAGTTCGGCCAGGTGGCCCTTTTTTCTAGGCCATTGTTTTGAGGCGTGTTTTCTCGGCTTTTAGGTGGTTTTAGAAAATTTTAAAAACAGATTTGGAATGAGTCTGAAGCCTATTTTCTTCCCAGACGCATTCATAATCTCCGTGAAGCCCTCCTTTAATTTATTAACCACGCTAGATTATTTCAAATAACAAAAAATTTTGGGAAAAAATTTCTGAAACTGTTTTATTGGAAAAAATTCTGAAATTCAGTCTATTTCAAAGAAAATCAAATTTTTCTGAAATTTCCAGAAATGCCGAAAATACACATTGTTATTCTTTTTTGTGACCAAATGTTAAAGTAGGGTTCTACGGAGATAAATTCATCCCAGAATGCATCTGGAATGAAAATAGACTTGATTCTCATTCCAAATCTGTTTTTAAAATTTTCTAAAACCACCTAGGAGCCGAGAAAATGAGCTTCAAAACAATGACCTAGAAAAGTGTCCACCGGCGAAAAATAGTCCGCAGGAATGAAAAATCCAAAAAAAAAAACATAAAAAAGGACTAATATAAGCATTATGCATAACTATTTACTAACGAAACACGAAAAAATCTCATAGGAAAAAGTTCGGCCACGCTCTTTCTAGGTCATTGTTTTGAAGCTCATTTTCTCTTTTTTGAAGCTCACTTTCTCGGCTTCTAGGTGGTTTTAGAAAATTTTAAAAACAGATTTGGAATGAGAATGAAGTCTATTTTCATCCCAGATGCATTCATTATCTCCGTAAGAAGCTCCTTAGAAGTTTCATTTAGTATAAAACTTACATTTCGAATATTAAAATTTCAAAAAAAAGGAATAAGGATAAACGATAAATTTCATTTTGGAAAAATGTATAACAAACTTTGAAACGGTAAATATTTTTTTTGCAAAAAATTAATTACCCTTTTATGCATGAGAAACCATCCACCTTTTTAACCTCCATCAATCATTCCCACCACCAAATTAATCAATTTTAATCACCCCTTCCCCCCCCCCCCTTTTTTACTTCTATTTCCTGATCTGATTCCAACTTGACCCAGAAAATTGTGATTTTTTTTGTTCTTTTCTCAGCTTTTTCTTTCGAATTTTGGTTTTTTTAAATTAATTACTACAATACCGACTAAGAATACCAATTATGACACATAAAGAGCATTTTCTAACAAAAGTTTCTATTGTTTTTTTGTTAAATATTTTTTTCTAAACGTATTATTTATTTGCATAAAAAATATGCAAGCTCGGTACAGGTTTTTATGTGTACAAGCATTAAAAAAACCTCTTTTTTATTCATAGCAGTGCGATAAAAAGAGAATTTTTTGAAAGCTATGAAAAAATTCGAAAAAAAGGTGTTAAAAAAGTTTTTGGAAAAATTTTTACCGCTTCAAATTTAAATAAAATAAATCCAGAATAATGAAAAAAAATTGCAAAGATAAATAAAAGTTTTTTTAAAAGCTGAAATTCTCGAAAAAGTTGCCGAAAAAATTGAATAATGTAGGAAACTGAAACTTTTCAAAAAAATTCCCGTTTCAAATTTTTGTAACAATATTGAAAAATTTTTAAAGGAGGGTTTTACGGAGATTATGAATGCGCCTGGGATGAAAGTAGGCTTCAGACTCATTCCAAACCTGTATTTGAAATTTTCTAAAACCGCCTAGAAGCCGAGAAAACACGCCTCAAAACAATGGCCTAGAAAAAAGGGCCACCGGCGAAAACTAGTCCGCAGGCATGAAAAGTCCAAAAAAACATAAAATTAAATTAAAATTAAGATGAAAAAACATTAAAAAGGACTACTATAAGCATTCTGCATAACTATTTATTAACGAAACACGAAAAAAGCTCATAGGAAAAAGTTCGGCCAGGTGGCCCTTTTTTCTAGGCCATTGTTTTGAGGGGTGTTTTCTCGGCTTCTAGGTGGTTTTAGAAAATTTTAAGTACAGATTTGGAATGAGTCTTAAGCCTATTTTCTTCCCAGACGCATTCATAATCTCCGTAAAGGGGCCGCCCTCCTTTAGGGGGCCTCCTTTAAATGATCGTTTGGCAAAACGGAAAAATTCAACTTGTTCTGAAATTTTGGAAATTTCTTAAAAACTATTTCAGAAAATTCCAGATTCTAATATTTATTTGAGAATCTCAAAAATAATTTCAGATTTTTTTGGAACTTGATTAAAAACGCAGAAGACCATCAAGATTTGAACGTAATTTTCCAAAAAAAACATTCTGAAACCGGATTTTTTAAATATATTTTTGAAAATTACATGCAAATCTTGATGCCCTCTAAGGTCATCTAAGCAAGCTCAAAAAATAAAGAATCTGAAATAATGTTGAGATTCTTCTGAAATTTCTAAAAAAAAAATGCAAAATCTGGAATTTTTAGAAAAAGTTGTTTAAAAATTCCAGAATAACTTAAGAATCTGAATTTTTCAGATGATAGAATTTTGACCTTTTTTTCAATATATTTTAACAATTTTTTTCGATTTGAATAATTTTTGCAACTTGCAAAAAATTACTGTTTCGACAAAAAATATATATTATTTTAAAATATTGATTTTTTTCATTGGATGCATCTGACCTGGAAGCAAATTTCTACTGTTTCAAAATATTTATAGACCTACATACGTTTGAAATTTTAGTTCCTATTGGTATTACATGTAGGATTTTCGATTCCTAATTTATTCTGGGAATTTAAGATTCTTAACTTATTCTGAAAATTCCAGATTTTTAACATATCCTGAAATTTTCAGATTCTTAACTTATTCTGAAATTTTCAGATTTTTAACTTATTCTAAAAATTCCAGATTCTTAACCTTATTCTGAAAATTCCAGATTCTTAGCTTATTCTGAAAATTCCAGATTCTTAACATATTCTGAAAATTCCAGATTCTTAACTTATTCTGAAATATCCAGTTTTTTCACTTATTCTTAAAGGAGGGCTTTACGGAGATTATGAATGCGTCTGGGATGAAAATATGCTTCAGACTCATTCCAAATCTGTACTTAAAATTTTCTAAAACCACCTAGAAGCCGAGAAAATGAGCTTCAAAACAATGGCCTAGAAAAAAGGGCCACCGGCGAAAACTAGTCCGCAGGCATGAAAAGTCCAAAAAAATGAAAAACAAAACATAAATTAAGATTTAAAAAAACATTAAAAAGGACTACTATAACCATTCTGCATAACTATTTATTAACGAAACACGAAAAAAGCTCATAGGAAAAAGTTCGGCCAGGTGGCCCTTTTTTCTAGGCCATTGTTTTTAGGCGTGTTTTCTCGGTTTCTAGGTGGTTTTAGAAAATTTTAAATACAGATTTGGAATGAGTCTGAAGCCTATTTTCTTTCCAGACGCATTCATAATCTCCGTAAAGCCCTCCTTTAATTTTCTGAACATTTAAAAATGCTCCCAATTTCCTGTTCACCATTGTTTTCTGATGAACGCGGCGCGAAAAATGTTGCAAAAACTCATACTTATGACCTGATATCTAAAAAAAAACAATATGACACATTTACCGTTTACGACCCCCCTCCCCCGCCTTTTTTCTTGGGCATCATTCTTTTTGTTTTGGCGTCAGTATTCGTTTTTATTTTTGGATTTACAATTAGTGAGTCGTTTTTGTGCTATTCTTTTTTATTATATAGTTTTTCTTTTCTTTTTATTTTACTATTTGAAAATTTCTCGATTTCCAAAAAAAGCGTGGATTAAGCGCATCTATACCTATACCCCCTTAATTTTTAAACTTGTATTCCATATTCCGTATAATGTTCAAAATATTTAGCATTTTAGATTCCTAATTTATTCTGAAAATTCCAGATTCTTAACGTATTCTGAAAATTTCAGATTCTTAACTTATTCTCGAATTTCCATTTTTTTTAAACGTATTCTTTAAATTAACTGTTTTTAAATTTCCTGACGTGTTTAAAATTCCCAGAACGCCAATCATATTTTGTCACCATGTCAAAACATCCACTCCGCCACCCCCAAAATGATTTATGACCCTGTTGTGCAGATGTTTTTTTCTTCTTCTTCTTTCTATTCATGCGGTGTGCATAATGTGTCCCCCTCTCGTTTTTTTCATTCTTAATTGATTGTCCATAACATAACCACTTATAATTTGGGATGATTGTTAGAACAATTAGCTCTGCGTTTTGTTTTAGCTTCTTCACATTATTCATTTAGCTTTAGAAATTGTTGCTAATCTTCTTTTTTTCTCTATTTTTTATTCATGATTATTGGTGGTCAAGTGGGTGTGAAATTGTAAAATTAAACAACTTTCTTAGCATTTATTGATTTTTTTTCGACTTTCCAAAAATTTACTGTTTCTTAATATTTTTTAAAAACGTTGTTTTTCATTTTAACTCGCTAATCCTAGTGCCGATAAAAAATTTAAAAATAAAAATTTACTGTTTCCGAAATTTTTAAAAAGAAATTTGAGCCTCTTTGTTTCTATCTTTCTGAGATGCCCGTTTAAAAATGTTATTTTCAAAGTTTTTGACATTTTTTATTGCACAAACTTCCAAACAAGTGTTTTTAATTGAAATTTCAAAAAAATTATTTTATTTCCACTTGTTTTTTAAAATTCTTCCGTTATTTTGAAGTTTTCACAAAAGTTCGATAAAAATACTGTTTCAAGAAGCTTCCACAATTTTTTGGATAATTTTGTCCAAGTTATCAAACCTACCAACCCTACCAAAAATATTCCGTCATTTTTTGCTTTTCAAAAATTTAAGATTTTTCCGTAATATCAGCAAAATTTTGTGATGCAAATATTGTTTTTGGAGATTGTGAAAAAATTTCAAAATTTTAGAAAATTACGGTTTCATCTTTTTGAAAAATTCAATTTCTATATTTTTGTAATTAATATTGACAATTTTTTTATAAGTAAGAATTTCGAAAATTTTTTGTGTAAACTGTGTTCGTTTTCATATATTTTTTTTGATCGAAAACCTTAAAGAGCTTTACGGAGATTATGAATGCGTCTGGGATGAAAATAGGCTTCAGACTCACGGGGTTTTTTTTTACTACCGCTAGCACTGAAAAAATAGACCGTCATCAATAGAGCGCGCTTACAGATTGCGGCCTAACTATTGTGCAAATATTCTTCCATATTGTCTTCTGCCATTTATTTTTGCACTGGGACGAACGTTTTGAGCATTTTTCTTTACTTATACAAATTTTCATGTTTTTTCAAAACCAAATTCTTATTTTTGTGATGCCTGGGCCTGTTCTAAAGAAAGAATTAGTGCGATCTAAGCTGTATCTAAAAAGCCTTAGCAGTTTAAAATTTTAACACTAAATTTGCTAATTTTTGAGAGTTTTTCAAACTTTAAAAAACCAAAACGGAAATTTAGAAAAAGTTAAATCCAAAAAGGCGAAGGTTAGATGTCTACACGCGTTTTGAAAGTAATTTCGGAAGTTTCGGTGTTTGTATAAAAATTCCTTACTATTAGGGGAATTAATAGTTACCATTTTGCATTTTTTGAGTTTTTTCGCATTTTATCGCAATTTTTCCAATAATCCTATTCCTTTTCAGTAAATTTGCTTTTTTCACACATTTTCATACTCCACATTATCTCAGAAAAGAAAAAGCAAAATGTATATTTCAATTTATTTATTCAGGGGGAACCGATCCAGCGGCTTTCCTACCGCGAACGCACAACGAGACCACTAGACTGTTGCGTTTTCTTCAGAGAGAGTGTGTGTGCGCGCAAAGTGCGCTCTATCTCACTCCGGTCCACTCTCCGTAGTAAAAAAAAACCCCGTGAGACTTATTCCAAATCTGTTTTTAAAATGTTCTAAAACCACCTAGAAGCCGAGAAAATGAGCTTCAAAACAATGGCCTAGAAAAAAGGGCCACCTGGCCGAACTTTTTCCTATGAGCTTTTTTCGTGTTTCGTCAATAAATATTTATGCAGACTGCGTAGTACTTTTTAATGTTTTTTCATCTTAATTTATGTTTTGTTTTTCATTTTTTTGGACTTTTCATGTCTGCGGACTAGTTTTCGCCGGTGGCCCTTTTTTCTAGGCCATTGTTTTGAGGCGTGTTTTCTCGGCTTCTAGGTGGTCTTAGAAACTTTTAAAAACAGATTTGGAATGAGTCTGAAGCCTATTTTCATCCCAGGCGCATTCATAATCTGCGTAAAGCCCTCCTTTAAAACATTAGACGTTAGAATTCCCGAATGTTGTGAAAATCACAATTTTCTGAAAAATTTTCAGTTTCAATATTTTTAGAAATTTATTGTTATGTTTCTTAATTTTTAATATATCAGATCTTCAAAATAATTGAAGTGCTTTCTCGTTATCTGAAAAATCTCAGATTTTTAAATTATACTGAAAATTTTAGAGTTTTTGAGCATTTCACCGAATTATGAAAAATGTATTTAATTTTTAAAAACGATATGCAAAAATTTTTTAAAAATTGCTGTTTCAAAATTTTGAAACGGTTATTTTGAGAATAAAGCGCACTTGCTTCTTTGACAACGAAGAACCGGAGAAATTAGAGTGACGTAGACATATAGTGAAGCAAGTGCGCTCTAATAAAACTTAAGGAAATTGTATTATTGTCTCACAAATTCGGCTTCATAAACGTGAACTTCCCTATTTTGCGAAATAGTGTATGGTGAGGGATAATAAGACAACGCAACGCAACCCTTCCCATTGCCCTCACGCGTGGCGTGTCGATTTTTTTGACACAGGTTTTTCATGTTTATATAACAGATTTTGTAAACAACTAATAATTGAATTACATTTTCATCAAATTGTTTTGAGAAACTGGCTTATATTCAAAATTATAGTTTCAAAATTTCAAAATTTTTTTAAAAATTGCTGTTTCAAAATTTTCAATTAATTTTCACAAATTGGCCCTATAAATTGTTTTAGAACAGTTTTAAAGGTTAAAAATGAAAACTAAGCGATTTTAAAACTTGAAATTTTAATTTTAATAATCACCGTTTCTGAAATTTTATGAAATTTTGATTATTTCAATTAAATTAATGTATTCTTGCCTAACTTCAAAAAATATGAATTCCTAATTAAATTTCAGATTTTTCTTTTGATATTCTGAAAAAGGAAAAAAATGAGCTTTTTATCTAAGAACCAATTTTTAAAAAATGTTTTAGAAAGATATTCAGATCCCCTAATTTCACGACCTCCATGCTTTTTTTTCCATTTTTTCTATTCTTTTAAAAAATTCCTTAAAAATGTTCATATAACTCAAAAATGTTTGTACTTTCTCATCTTCCTTTTTTTTTTCAAAAATGTTCATCCTTCCGAATACATATTTTACCCCTCCCTACTTACTTTGGCACCCCCCACCCTTCCTTTTTTGTTCACGAAAAATCCTAGGATTTTTCAGTGAGGACAACAATAGGTTTTTTGTTATGTTGTTTTACTTTTGGGGTTTTTACTTTGAAATTTTAAAGTTTCTGAGTTTTCTTTCTTTTTTTGATGTTTTTTAAAATTTTGAGCGATAATTTGAATGGGAAAAGAAAACAATGCAATTTTTTTCATTTAGTTTTGAAACGCCAATTTTTTTAGATACAAAAGAAGGAATTTTCAAATTTTGAAAAATTAATTGAAGCGATTTTTTTAGAAAACTTTTGAAATTTCAAAATAATTTGATTTTTGAGAATTTATTTTTAAAAAAAAATTCCGGTTTCAAATTTTAGAAATTAAGAAATGTGTCGAGCTCTGAATAATGAATCCTCTATTTTTTTTTCAAAAATTTATTATATTGGTATTTCGACGAAATGTCATTTTTAAGCTTTTCATTCTGTAAAAGTTGAAAATTTTGAAGAAACGTTTTTTTTTCAGAAAAATAATTTCCAAAACTTTCAAAAAAATAAGTTTATGGACCTATTCAGTTTTGCAAAGAAATACAAAAAATGCAGAGAAATGCCGAGAAATACCGAGAAATTGTAATTTCTCTGCATTTTTTGAAGTAGATTTCTTCAAGACCCAAACGATTTAATCTGTGTCCCTTTAAATAATTTAATGGAAACATGCTTGTTTTTGTGTTTATCATTGTGGAAATTTTAAAAAAATTTCAGTAGAGAGTCCAAATGGCCCCTAGAGCCCCAAAATATCTGATTTAGACCCAAAAAGACTGTCTGGGTCGAAAAAAAGGACATGCCGAGAAATGCAGAGAAATTTCTATTTCTCTGCAATTCTCTGCAATTTCATTGAATTTTTCGACATTTTTTTGTATTTTTTTCCAAACAATCTGAATAGGTCTATTAAATTTACTACTTTTCACTACCATGGAATGTGAAAAACGAACCATGAAGTATTTTTTGTATTTTTTGTAACGGCATTTTTTTTGAAAAAAAAGAATAATTCGAATGTTGTCATTCCGATGTTGTCCAAAAAATTAATTACCGTTTCAAAAAATCACTGTTTCGAAAACTCAATTGAAATGTTTTAAAATAATTTTTAATCTTAATTTTCAAATCTGTATTTGCCAACATTTATGTTTTTATTGCAATTTTTTTGAGAATATAAAAAAAAGTAGAAAACAAGGTATTTATGCAGACCAAATACTTAGATTTTCAGATTTTATGCTGAAACAATTAAAAATGAAAAATTTCCAGTTTTTTTTGAATCCAAATAATATAATGTAATTTTCTAAAAATTATTAAAATTTCAAAAATCATAGTTTTTGTTGCAAAAAAAATGTTTTCAAATTATTATTTTAGATTTTTAAGCCTCTGAAAGCAAAATATTAAGATTTTCATATAAATTTCAAAAAAAAAACTACCGTTTCAAAAATTTTCCGACTTTCAAGTTCTGTTTTTTTCTCTGATTTCTCTTCAAATAGTCTTCTTTTATATTGTCAACTCAAATATTCTTGATCATGCATGTTGGTTTTGACCTACCCTTCTTGATCTACTATTTTCAAATGCGAGCGGGTTGCGCTGCGGTCTTTTAGTAGAAAATGGACGATCAAAAATTTTTAACTTGTCAATATTTTCGCGAAAAAATGTACATTTTATATTGAGTAAATAATTTTGAGTAAATTTTAGGTGTTTTCAAAAAATAGTGATTTTAACGAAAATTTGAATAAATTTTTTAGTTTTTGGAAAAATTTCCCCTTTCAAAAATATTTCAAAATTCGACGTTTTTTGAGAAAAATTGGTCACGCAATTATTTATGTTTCTAAAACCAAAAAAACAGAAAACTGGAATTTAAACAAATTTCGAAAAAAAGCATTTTTGCTGTTTCAAAATTTGTTCTTGTTGGAAAACTTTACGTTCCTGGAATTTTTTTTGTACTCCTCAAACCCCCCTCCCCAATATACAAAACCGTGAAAAACCTTTAAAAAAAAAGATCCACACATAATTGTCTTTAAGTAAATACATACAAGGAGGAGGGGAGAGTAGGAAAACGCATGTGTATCAAGTTTCCTTCCTTGATTTTCCGTTTATCAATTATTCAACATTGTACTCTCTACTTAATTATTCGCACAACCAACAGCTTTTTACGCGCTTCTCTTTAGTAGGAGGAATGTGGAAAAATTGTTGGATTGGATTTTTTTTTGCAATTTTTTTAAATTCTGAAAATTTTTTCACATTCTCACATGAATTTTTATTTTTTAGAAAAAAAAATCTGTTTCAATTTTTTTTCATTAATTTTTTATATTTAATTCTTCAATGGAATCATTTTTGCAAGTTTTCAGAAAAAACATTTAAAGACAGATATTCAGTTAATTTGACCCTACTTGTTCTTAGTTTCAAAAATTAGAGCGTTCTCTCATTAGTACAATGCAATTTATACGAAATCACACCGATAAATACACGCGTCATAGCAGCGGTACAAAGTTTAAAAAATCAAATTTTGAATGCGCGCGTGTCCGTGCGACGAGGTCAGTGTCCGTGTAACGCGGTCGGAATTGGCGCGAAACACAATTATTTGAATTTAGCTACATAGTGGTATTGTTGTTTGGACCACCTGGGCTTCCATTCGAATTTTTATTTTTTGCCTTGAATTTGGATCGCATTAAGCTGCCTTTAAAAACACATTTTTTTTGAAAAAAGTCCCCCGTTTCAAATATTTTTGAATATTTTTTAAAACTTTGCCGTTCCGATTCTTTTAGTTGATTATTTGCAAAAATATTCCCTTTGTGTTTTTCAGCGTTTTTTATTTCAGAAACTCTATTTTTTTAAATTTTAATCAAATTTTTTTGATTTTTTTTTTCGATTTCTTTGGAAAAATGCTTTAAAAAGCTTCCAAAAATATTCTCTTATAATTAGAAATATTGTGTTTTTCTCTATTTTTTAAAAATTTTAATTTTTCCAGAGCCTTCGGTCAATCACCGCCCAGATAGATGACCATTTTCAAGCTGGATTGATTTTCAATTAAGGATTTTTCTGGAACGCGGTATTTTTTAAAAATTATGAATTCTCTCTCATTTCTGTAATTATCTCATTCCTATTTGAAGAATTTTTGTTTTTTTTAATCTTGAAAATTTGAAACTGAAAAAACCACATTTTTGAAAAAACCGGATTTTTTTAGTTTCAAAAATTACTGTTTCATTAAAAAAATGTTTTTTGAAAAAAAAAAAATTAAGATGCAATTTTCACAGTTCGTTTTTCACAGCAAATTTCAAGTTTTATAACTGTTTCAAAAATTTTCGCAAAAAAATTTCTGTTTCAAATTTGTTTTGAACAAAAATACGCTTATGTGGTGAATAATCTGGTGCTCTACACTCCAAAAAATTAGAGATTCAACAATAAAATACGTACTTCTGAAATTCAACAAAAAAACAGTTTTCAAGAGAATTTTCTATTTTTTTCGATTTTTTTTAAATCTGAATCCCAAAAAAACTTTTTTTTTTAATTGGAAAACCTAATTTTTTTCATGTTGAACACTGTTTCAAAAACTATATATTTCGCTTTCATGATAAAATTAGATTAATGTACGAAACCACAAAAGCACCTAAAAATTTTTGAAAATTCCAGTTTAAACCACGGAATATTGGAAGAAATTTGTAAATTCAATAAAACTATTTTGTTTTTTTTTTCTGAATTCTCATTCTCATATCTATTTAAAGAATCTTAGTTTTTTTATTAATTCGTCATTTTTCCTTAAATCTTTTTCCTAAATTTCGAAAAATTACTGTTTCAGAAAAAAAGGTTTTTTTGAAATCTTAATTCAAATTTTGATTGAATTTTGGATGACAATTAAAGACAGCTGTTCAGTTAATTCGACCCTACCTGTTCTTAGTTTCAAAAATTAGAGCGTTCTCTCATTAGTACAATGCAATTTATGCGAAATCACACCGATAAATACACGAGTCATAGTAGCGGTTCAAAGTTGAAAAAATCAAAATTTGAATTCCCGAGTGTCCGTGCGACGCGGTCGGAATTGGCGCGAAACACAATTATTTGAATGTGGCCACATATCGGTATTGTTCTTTGGACCACCTGGGCTCCCATTCGAATTTTGATTTTTTGCCTTGAATTTGGATCGTGTTAACTGACAAGCTGCCTTTAAGTGAAATTGTCAAAAATTTTAAATTTGCGAACAATATGTGAAAATCGCCTTTTTTTAAATGGTTCCGAGAAACTCGATTTTTTAAATCGATTTTCACATATTGTTCGCAAATTTAAAAATTTTGACAATTTCGAAAAATTTCCGTTTCAAATTTCTTTTGCATAAAAGTGCGCTCATGAGGTGAATAATATGAAGGAGGAACGATCTTCACAAACAAATGAGAAATCGGATTTTTGAAGTTGATGAAAAATTGGTTTAAAAACCGTTTAAAAAACCAATTTTTCTTCGGCAACCTTTGCAGAATTTTATTTTTGAAATTAAAAAAAATTATGGTTTCGAAAATGTTAAACACAAAAATGTGGTTGATTTTTTGCAGGAATTTATTTTTTGAAAATCAACCACATTTTTGAATTTAACATTTTTCGAAACCATAGTTTTAAAAATTTCAACAATTTGTTTTTCACAAATTTCAAATTTTTAACTTTTTCACAAATTTTCGCAAAAATTTATGTTTTTTTTTGAGATACATGTGAATCACAAAAAATTGCTTTTTTTTTTTGAAAAAAATTGGAAACCTTAAATTATTATTGGTTTTTTTTTTGTAAAGATTCATAAACACTGTTTCAAAAATGTATATCTAATTCGTTTTCATTTTGAAATTAGATCAAATTGGGACCCACGAATTCTAGAATATTTTCACTTAAAAATTTTTGAAAATTCCAGTTAAAGACAGCTGTTCAGCTAATTTGACCCTACCTGATCTTAGTTTCAAAAATTAGAGCGTTCTCTAATTAGTACAATGCAATTTATGCGAAATCACACCGATAAATACACGCTTCATAGCAGCCGTCCAAAGTTGCAATATTAAAAATTTGAATGCGCGCGTGTCCGTGCGACGCGGTCGGTGTCCGTGCAACGCGGTCGGAATTGGCGCGAAACACAATTATTTGAATTTGGCAGACATATTGTTATTGTTATCTCGACCGTCTGGTCCCCCATTCAAATTTTTAGTTTTCGCCCTAAATTTGGGTCGTGTTAACTGACAAGCTGCCTTTAAAACCACGGAAAATTGGAAGAAATTTAGTAAATTTAATTTTAAAACATTATTTTGAAACGATTTTGTTTTTTTTTCTGAATTCTCATTCTCACGAATTTTTGTTTTTAAAAAATCCTCTTTTCCTTAAATTCCTATACAATCTTAAAATTTCAAAAAAATTACTGTTTCAAAAAATTGTTTTTTTGAAAAACGACGGCGATTTTCACACATAAAATTTCAAATTTTCAGTAAAAAAAAGAAAAAGAAAAAAATTGAGTTTTCCGAAATTTCGAAAAAATTTCCGTTTCAAATTTTGTTTGAATAAAAATGCGTTTATGAGGTGAATAATAGGCAATAAATAGACTTTGCGAAAGAATGTGAAATCGGATTTTTGAAGGCAATGAAAAATTGGTTTAAAAAAGAACAATTTTTCTCCGAATTTTGTCTGAAAATCAAAAAAAAAATCTAATTTTTCAGAATGTTTCTAAATTTATCTTAGGATTTAAAAAAAGCCTTTAATTTTACTAATTGTTATCGGAAACAGCTATAGACTGAAAAGGCAAAATTTGCAAATAGAAACTTAAAAATTTTTTTTTTTAAATTACGGTTTCGAAAATGTCATACTTTTTTGCATTTTTTTGCATTTTTAATATTTTCTCAATTTTTTTTTCGAAAATTAACCCCATTTGTGTTGTTAATATTTTTGAAACCGTAATTTTTTTAAAAGTTTCAAAAATAATTTTCTGCAATTTTTTTTTCCATTCAGTTTTTGAGTGTTATGTTTCTTCGACTTATTATTCAAAAAATGTGGGGTTTTTTGTAGAAAATTCTCAAGACTGACTCCTCAGAATTTCTTTCAATTAAAAAAAATACAGTTTCAAGTGTTTCCCTTCAACATTTTTAAATATTGATTATTTCAATTGGGCATAGCGCAGCGGTTAGTGGTTCCGCTTGCTGTGCGCAAGGTCACGAGTTCGATCCCTCTTCAAGTAGACCCAGCTTTGAATGACTAGTGGTTATCCACGAAGGTAATAGACCCTTCCCTGGCCCGGAAGAAGTCGAAATTTGTGCCAAAAGCCTAGCAATAACCACTCGGCTAATAACCGTGCAGCTTGCCCGCAGCGTGTGGTACGCTTGATCCAAACGGACTTACCTTTACCTTTATGTAGCTGATCCAAAATTTGATACTTTTTAATCCGAAGCATTTTTTAAAAACGTTGTTAAAGGGACTCTTTACTGAATTTGGGTTTCAATTCCATTTTCATCTTCTTCACAGTATTTGAAAATCAATAGAAGCAAAAAAATTTATCGATATTTCCTTTTGTAATACACGAGAAAACTAATTTACAGAGTAAGGCAGCTAAATGGCCTAACCGCTCGGCCGCGCGCGAGAGAGCATGCGAATGTGAGAGTGTTTGCAATTGTTAGGCTATTCGCCGCCTTACCCTGTAAATGTGTTTTTTCGCGTACTAGAAAAGGAAATTTCGCAAAAATATGTTTCTTGCATAGGTTTTCAAATATCAAGAAGAATATGAAAATGGAATAGAAACCCAAAAACAGTAAAGAATCCCTTTAAAAACCATTTTCTGTTATCTAATTTCTACTGTTTCAAAAATGTTCTAAACCTATATTTTTGAAGTTTTTGCTCCAATTATTTTGAACTCTCGTTTAGAAGATTTTCAGATTTTTAACCGTATTCTTAAAATTTCCAGATTTGTGAGCTTTAAATTTCTAGAACGTTTTTTTAAAGTGCTTTTTTTAAAATTTTCTATTTTCTTTTAAATGTTGAAAAATACGCGTACAGTATTTTTTAATACAGTCCTCCTGACACTTTTGAGTTTTTGTGAAACCGGATTTTTTTTTTGGAAAAATTTTTTTCCGAACACACTTTTGTACTTAACACCGTAATTTTTCAAATTTAAAATTCTTAATGTTTTTCCCCAGAAACAAACATAACATCTGGTACTTTTGTATATTTATCAGAAGTCCTTCTTACTCTCCTTTCCAACCAGACCACCCCCCCCCCCCCTACTTCTAAAAAATTTTTGTTTATTTATATTAAAAAAACGACGTCCGTCCTTTTTTCCACTATGTATGTAAACTATGATTATCTGTACCCAAGCAAAAAAAATCGTGGGGGGAGGGAG
This sequence comes from Caenorhabditis virilis, assembly GCA_964036255.1. NCBI lineage: Eukaryota > Metazoa > Nematoda > Chromadorea > Rhabditida > Rhabditidae > Caenorhabditis > Caenorhabditis virilis. The sequence continues at coordinate 17,328,194 of OZ038416.1, forward strand.
GAAGTAGTAGTCAACATGTCTTCTATTTTGCCACGTCATTAATTTTGTTGCGTCTCATTGAGTTTGATTGATTTTTTTTTTGATTTTGAAATTCTGTTAAACTGTAAATTTACATAATTTAGAAGGTCTTTTGGGATTTAATTAAAATGGTGAAATTTTACGGTTTCAAGATTTTGTTTACAATTTTAAACTTTTTAAAAGAAATCTTAATTATTAGACTTTCAAAAATAGGTTGGAACCATTTGAAATCCAATGAAAAATGAGAAAAATAATTTTTTGAAACGGTAAAATTTCAATTTTTTAAAACTTTAATTTTTTTTGCAGATTTTTGAAAAAGATCTGTAATTTTGGAAAAATTTTTAAAGCAGCTGAAATGAAGTTATCGAGGAAAATTTTGAGACGAAAATTTCAAAAAAACAATTTTTTTCTCTGTTTCAGAAAATATGTTTTAATAGTTTAAGAAAATATAAAATTTACTTTTTTCGTGTCACAGATTTTCTGAAAATGCTTGGAAGTTTTCGAAAGCGAATAAAATTCTATAAAACATAGAAAATTTAATATTTATTATTTTTAAACTTATTTTTAAAAATGTTCTAGTAACACTTAAAGGAGGACTCATTTTGTATTGTTAGAGCGATTTAAAATTCAATTTTGATTACCAAAACAATAGGGAAAATTTTTGCAAAAAACTAACAAAATTGGCACCCGGAATCGAACTTCTGAGCGTCAGCGAGTGGTTTTTGAGACCAAAGTTCGATTCCGGGTGCCTTTTTCTAGGTTTTTGCAACTTTTCTCACTATTGTTTTGGTATGTTTAAATCAATTGAACAACATTTACAAAATGAGTACAGTCCTACTTTAAGCGTTGCTAGAAAACATATTTTTTTTGAAAATATTTTTTTACTGTTTCTGAAAAAATTTTCAAAATTAAAAAAAAATTCCCGATAATGCTCTTTCCATTAATTTCTAAAATTTTCGCTTTTTTCAAGTATCTGAGAAAAATAATTGAAGTTTTCAAAACAATTTTTCACTATTTCAAAGCTGCGAAAAAATCGAGCCTGAAAATCGGGTAGTTTTTCAGGAGGTGAATCAAGGGTGAATCAAATAATCAATTCTAAATGAAATTAAACAATTTTTCTTCTGAAACAGTGAAAAAAAGTTTTTTTTAATTTTCGGGGCAAGAAAAAGATTTTTTTTTAATTTTAAACTATTTTCCAAAATTTTTTTTGAAAACTGTAAAAATTCCACACGTTCTTACATTTAATAGCATCAGAATATATTTTTCAAGAAAAAAAATTTTGACTGTAACAGTGAAAAATCTGAAAAAACTCACCGAAATTTAGAAGTGTAGCTTTTTATCGAAAAAAAAATAGAAAACCGAGAGTTTTCATTTATTTAAACTGGTTTTTTGATAAAAATTTCTGAATAAAATGCAAAATTCAAAATATTTCAAATTTTGCGAAAATTTCAGAACTGAAAAAATTTGAAAAACAATTTTTAAAAAAATATTTTCACTGTTTCAGAACATAATTTAAAAACTTAAAAACTTCCTATTTTAGTCACTTGGAAATAGAATTTTAATCTGAAACCTTTATTTTCTATCTAAGCGCTTCTAATAACTGACACGTCGAAGGAAGCGTCAGTTAAGCGCTAAGACATCTTTCGAGATCAAAATTAAAGGAGGAGGAAAAACATAAAACGACAATTTTCATCATAGGCACAAAAGTTTTAAAAAATATTTTCATTTCACTGAAAAATAAGCTAAAAATAGTTGATTTCACAATTTTTAAAGGAGGGCTTTACGGAGATAAAATATAAATGTATCTTAAATGAAATAGACTTCATTTTCATTCCAAATCTGTTTTTTAAATCTTCTAAAACCACCTAGAAGCCGAGAAAATGAGCTTCAAAACAATGGCCTAGAAAAAGCGTGGCCGAACTTTTTCCTATGAGCTTTTTTTCGTGTTTAGTTGATAAATATTTATGCAGAATACTTATATTAGTCCTTTTTAAATGGTTTTAAATTTGAATTTATGTTTTTTTTTAATTTTTTTGGATTTTTCATGCCTGCGGACTAGTTTTCGCAACTTTTTCTAGGCCATTGTTTTGAAGCTCATTTTCTCGGCTTCTAGGTGGTTTTAGAAAATTTTAAAAACATATTTGGAATGAGTATGACGTCTATTTTCATCCCAGACGCATTCATTAGCTTTCAGCACTGAACATTTTCTGAAAATTGTGTTGGGAAATTAAAAAAATGTTTTTTTAAAAACTTTTTTCACTGTTTCAAAAAAAAATTTTAACTTTTCCAAGTCCTATTTAATAATTGGGTAGCGGTTTTTAAATAATTGTAGAATTTCCCAAAATTTTGCAACATTTTCCCCTCCAAAAAACGCTCCAATTTTTCAAAAACAACTCAAAAACAACACATCCTCTAGGGGGAGGAAACAAAACCGAGTACTCATCTCCTCCTACTTTTTCTCACGATTTTCCATTTTTGACCTTTTCCCCATCATCCCAGCAAAATGTGCAGACGAGAAAAAAAAAGTTGTTGCTTCTTCTGTGCACGCATCCTCTTTCATTTTTTGCCTCTCCCCCCCCCTCCCTTGAATCTCAAAGAAAATCAAATTTTGGCTACTTTCCAAAAAAATGAAGAAAATATCGGACTCTCTTCATATGTGTACATTTTATGGGGCCGCCTACTTTATTTATTATGATCTCTTAGTTCTCCTTGAAATTTTGAAGCAAAGAATGTTGTTGTGTTGTTTGTGGTGGATTTCACAATGGTTGGTGTTCTTAAATTTTGGTGGTGGCTTCCCCTTTTTTTATCCCTTTTCTATCTCCATTTTTTTCTCATCTCCATTTTCGAGGGTTGTTGCCTTTTTGTTGTTGAAGTTGTGCACATTTTTACTACAATTTTGAATAAAAAACATATTTTTTGATGTAGTACGCTTAATTCGCGCTTAATTTAGATCTCGAGAGATGTTCCACGCTTAATTCGCGCTTAATTCAAAGTGTAGGGTTTTTAGAAGCGCTTAAATGAAATGAAGGTTATGCAGCTTTATATTCTTATATTTTTAACAAATTTTATAAAAAATATTTCAATTTTTCAATATTTTTCAATTAAATTCGCATTTTTAACCAATTTTCTATGGTAATTTTATAATTTTAAATTTCTTAAATTTCAGTATTATTAGATTCGAAATTTTTGACACAAAAAATTAATTTAAAATAAAAAAAGCTAAATTTTTACTGTTTCATTAAACATTTTCCAATTTTATATTTTCGATTTTTATTCATTGTTGTAGCTTATGAGCGAATTTATTTTCAAACCTAAATTTTCAAAAAATATCCTTTAAACGCGGATTTTAAGATTTGAAATTTAAATAGTCAGAATTTCTAATTAAAAAAACTTGTTATTTTTTCGAAAATATTTAATTTTCAGTAGATTGTAGAAAACCAATTGAGAATTTTCCGGAATTGATTTTTTTTGAATTTTTTCTGATAAAAAGCGAAAAAAAAATTGATTTCACTGAAACCCAAAAAATTTTACTGTTTCATAAAAACCCTTTTTCCAAATTTCATGATTTTCACAACTTGTATTTGAATTTGCGATATTGTCTTCCAATAAAATTTCTGATTCAGATTTCAAAATTATTTTAGCAAAATATTTATGAATTTCATTCTGAAAATTATTAAAAATAAACTTGAATTGCCGCTTTAAAAAAACAATTTTTTTTTGAAAAATTGCCGTTTCATCGAAAATTCCATACCGAAAAATAATATTTTTGAAATTCTTGAGCTCGATTATTCTTATGGTTTCAAAAAAAAAATTCAAGCTTCTTTTTAGAATATTTTGAATTTGTCCAGTTAAAAAAATATCGTTTCATGAAATTAATTTTAGAGATCGTGAATTCCAAAATTAACATCGAAATAAAATTGAAAATCTGGAATTTTTAGAAGCGTCTGCAATTTTTCGTACAAATTTCAGATTTTTAATTTTATGCACTGAAATTGCTTACATACTTTTTCAAAATAGATTAAAAAGTGATTTTTAAAAAAAAAATCTGGATATTTTCAACTTTTCAAAGAACGATTTATCAAATTCAAGTAATTTTTATGACCTACCCAGAAACTAAAAACTCTGACAAAAATTGCAAAATTAGCGAATAAAATTGAAAACGAAAAGACATGGCCTAGAAAACCAAAATTAAATTTCTTCGGCCAATGGCAATATTTGATTTTTTTTTCAAATTTCAACTTCTCTTTTATATTTTCGACTTAGCAAATATTTGTTGTGTTGCTATCATCTGAAACCCAATTTCTGAGCTCCCATTTAAATTTTAGTCTACTTTTTTTGAATATTGTCGAATTTTAGTTTTTAAAGTTTTTTTAAAGGAAACTACTGTTTCTAAAAAATAATGAAAAAACATTTCAAATTCAATTTCAGTAGTCAAAAGAATCTTTTCATCTGAGTTGACCAGTTTGTTTTTTAAATATAAAGCTCATGTCTGATTATTTTTCTAAAGCCTTTAAAAATTTACTCAAAAAAATTTTGAAACAGTAATTTTTTGTTTCTAAAAATCGAAAATACATTGATATTGATTATTTTAGGATTCGGAAATGTTTAAATTTAAATTTTGAAACAGTCATTTTTTTTTTTGAAAGCTTAGGTTTTTAAAGGCAGCTTGTCAGTTAACACGATCCAAAATCTAGGCAAAAAATCAAAATTCAAATAGGAGCCCAGGTGGTCCAAAGAACAATGCCAATGTAGTCACGTTCAAATAATTGTGTTTCGCGCCGACACCGACCGCGTCGCACGGACACGCGCGGATTCAAATTTTGATTTTTTCAACTTTGAACCGCTACTATGATGCGTGTATTTATCGGTGTGATTTCGCATAAATTTCATTTTACTAATTAGAGTACGCTCTAATTTTTGAAACTAAGGCCAGGTAGGGTCAAATTAACTGAACAGCTGTCTTTAAGAATTTTAAAATATTGTTAAAATTAAAAAAAAATATTTTGCAGAACCTTAAAATCCTTTAAAATCTTTTGAAAAATGTTTTGAAATGGAATTGTTTTCATATTCAATTTTTTCAAATATTTCTGAGACCCTTTTTTTGAGCACTCCATCCTTCTTAAAATCTGAAATTTCCAGAAAACGTATCTAAAAACCCCTCATTTTCTTAATTAAAACCTTTTTCACGAATTTTTTCCAACGACTAAAAAACATTATTCAAAACCAAAAAAAAATACGATAGTGCTCTACATTTTTCAACACCTCAATCCTCCTCCTCCTCCCATTTTATCCATTTTTTTCCTTAGAAAAAAAGAAATGTTCGTTTTTTTTTGCGGTCCGTTCCAGAATAATACACTTCGTGGCGCCCATCTTTTCTTGCCATCAAACAGCCGTCATTATTCAAAAACCTTTCCTCTTTTTTTTTTCTTTCCGTGACGAGGTGCTGGTTTTTTGGTGGTGCCCTATTATCATCGTTCATTTTCGCGTGTGTGTGTGTATACATCTTTTCCACTTTTTTTTGTTGGTTTCTTCTTTTTTTTTTTAGAAAAATGTACTATTTTTTGGAAATTTTGAAAGAAAAACACCCATTTTTAAAAAACAAATTTGGGATAAAAATACTGTTTCAAACATTTTTTAAAATAAATTAATAAGAATAAGCTCTCAATTAAGTAATTTAAAGAAGGGCTTTACGGAGGTTATGCATCTGGGATGAAAATAGACTTCATTCTCATTCCAAATCTGTTTTTAAAATTTTCTGAAACAGCCTGGAAGCCGAGAAAATGAGCTTCAAAACAATGGCCTAGAAAAAGCGTGGCCTAACTTTTTAAAATGAGATTTTTTCGTGTTTCGTTAATAAATAGTTATGAAGAATGCTTATAGTAGTCCTTTCTTATGTTTTGTTTTTCATTTTTTTTTGGACTTTTCATGCCTGCGGACTAGTTTTCGCCGGTGGGAACTTTTTCTAGGCCATTGTTTCAAGGCGTGTTTTCTCGGCTTCTAGGTGGTTTTAGAAAATTTTAAAAACTGATTTGGAATGAGAATGAAGTCTATTTTCATCCCAGTCGCATTCATAATCTCCGTAAAGCCCTCCTTTAAAAAATAGTTTTATAAAATTTTTGTTTAAAATTAAAATCTTTCAAAATTTTATAAATAATTTTTCAAAAAAAAGTGCAATTCCCGTATCCTCGTACGCAAATAATGTCTAAAAATCTCATTATTAACGATTTCTTTAAAAAATTTATTCAAAAAATAACCTTCAGTACAAACTAAACGAAATTTCTTTAAAAATTTGAAGTTTCAGAAAATTGGAAAAAATTCTATTAAAAGAAATCCAATAACTATGGACCAGGATTTCGACATAAAGATTGTTGAAGAAATTTTCAGCATGATCTTAAAATTTTTATCTAAAAAGTCCCTGTTTCATGGAATTTTTTTCAGAAATTAATTTAATTGAAATTAATGCGTTATATTCCTGTATTTCTCACAGTTTGCTTCCGGCCAAAAAAATTGAAAAAATATTTCTAAATACAGAAATTTAAAAAAATGGGCATTTTTTCGGAAAAATTCCAGATTAAAAAATTATTCTCTAAATTTCAGCTTTCATACTTTTTTTTCCCAAAATTTCATATTTATTCTGGAAATGTCAGTCTTCTGATTATTCTGAAAATTTCAGATTTTTGAGTTTTTCGAAAATTAAGCTTCACAAAAATCCAAGTATTGTAAACTTTTTGAATTTCAGAACAAGACTGGGAGCAGATGAACTTTAATAATATTTTTTTCTCAAATGAAAATTTTAAGAATGGTTTGGAACCGAAATTTTTTGATAAAAAGTTTTTTTCAAATACTCTAGCAAATTAAAAATCGGTTACTAATTTTAAAAAAAAGTTTGAAGTATTAAAAAAACATATTTTTTGAAATATTTTTAGAAATTTGCAGTTTCAAAAAAACCTTAAAATTTTCATCCAAAAAGTTCCCCCCCGTTTCACAGTTTGTATCCGGCCAAAAAAAAATATTGAAAAATTATTTCTAAATACAGAAAGTTTTTTATTTTTTTTTGTAAATTTCAGAATTTTTAATTTTTTCCGTAAAATTTCAAATTTTTTGGTTATTCTGAAATTGTCAGATTTCTAGATTAATCTGAAAGTTTCAGCTTTTTCGAATGTATTCTGAAAATTTCAGATTTTTTTTTTATTATTTCATTTGAAAATTTCTAAAATTTCAAAACTTTTTAGTTATTCTGAAATTTCCAGGGTTTCAAAATGAATTCTGTAAATTGTCAGATTTCTAGATTATTCTGAAATTTTCAGATTTTTAAAAATTTGTTCTGAAAATTTTAGATTTTTTTCTCTGAAAATTTCAATATTTTAAAATTTATTCTGATAATTTCCAGTTTTTATAAAATTATTCTATAAATTTCAGATTTTTTAGTTGCTCTGAAAATTTCAGAATTTTTATTTATTCTGGAAATGCCAGGTTTCGAGAATATCCTCAGAATTTAAGGTTTTTTAAATTTATGCTGAAAATTACAGTTTTCAGTTTAAGCTTTCGGCTTCTTCCAACCCTACCCCCTCATAAATGTGTTCTGTTCCAATAAACTATCCAAACCATACCATTATCCGTTCCCCCTCTCCCCCCCCCCCCCCCCCATTTCTGTGGTTATTTAATGATTTCCGAATGATTTCGTTTCTTCCAAAATGTTTGTTTGTATAATTTCCCCCCTTCCATTCCATTCATTTCACGAATCGTGTTCTTGATTTCGTTCCTCTTTTTGATATACAATCTTTCTTTTTTTTTTTTTGAGAAGTGTTACGCCCTTTTTATACATACGAAATTTCGGAATAGGTTTATTTTTGGGTAATCTGAAAATTTTGTTGTTGAGAAAAAAATTACAGTTTCAAAGTTTTTAAAAAAATTTTTTGAAATTTTGATTTTTTGATAAAGCTTTCAGAGTTTTTTTGAACACATTTATAATTTCAGAATTTTTTAAAATTTAAATTAAAATTTTAAAAAAATTTTCCGTTTCAAATTTTTTTAAAGTTTTGAAAATCATTTCTTTCTTTTCGAATTTATTGAAAATACTATAAATTTGGTAATTTTTAATTCAAAAAAAATATTTCTTTCTGAAGCTTTTTGGTCAGCATTTTTAGTAGATAATACCTGTCAAATCTCAATAAATTCCGTCAATTTCGTATCAATTTTATGACCCCTTTTCCAAATCTTTAAAAACTCCAAAAAGAGCCTAATTTGCTCTTTGTTCAAAATTGACCAGAAATTCTCATTTTCTTGATTTAAAAAATTACCGTTTCAGAATTTTTAAATTACATTTTCAAAGTGTTCAATTTCCAGTGTGTTAATCGTGGAGTCTGTAATTTTACTGATAAGGGAGGTACCTGAAGTTTTTATTAAGACATTCTTAGCACATTTGAAAGACAATTTAAAGGAACTACTTTTAAATAAATCAATTACAAAGAAACGGTATTCAAAAATGTCTGGAAATTTCAGAATTTCGTGAATTTTGGAGATTTTTAAAAATTTAATAATCAAAAATTCCACAACAACACAAATTATCAATTTTAATTTACATAAAAGTATAGTTTTTAACTGAAAATTTTCAAATCAAAATTTCGAAACCGTAAATTTTTTGAAATAAAAATCATAGTTGAATTTATTTAGACAATTTTACAAGGTACCAGGACTGAAAAATATTTGACACTATTTGTAATCAAAAATTTCTGAAACATGAATTTTAATATAATTTTTTTCTATCTTCAAATCGAGAAAATGGGGGCAGTTTTTGTACAGAGCAAAAACCTTTAGTATTTTTTTTAATTTTTTGAAACCAGTAATTTCTTTTAGAATCCCTTCATGGTTAAACTATTTTCCGGAACACGAACCCTTCGAAAAATATTTAAAATTTTTAAATTAAAAAAAATTAATTTTCGGTTTCAAAATTTTAGTAAAAATCTCAATTTTCTGAAAATTTCAGTATGTTTTGAAATAACATGCAGGATTTTTGTTTCCGTCTAACATTTTTCATCAACTACTTAGAATTTTGAACTACTCAGAATTTTCATTCTGACATTTTTTCTTTATAAAGCTTAAATTCACGAAAGACGGAAGTCAGTTTTTTTTGTTGTGGAATTTTGAATTTTTAAAATCTCAGATAATTCATGAATCTTTGAAATTTGCAGACATTTTTTGAACAGCGTTTTTTTAGAATTGTTGACAAATAAAAAAAATTACAGTTTCAAACATTTTTCGAGACAAATTTTAAATTCAAAAAATTTAATTTCTTGTTAAATTGTTCTTCAAAAAATAAAATTCCAGTTTCAAAAATTTGGTGAAAAATTTGAAAATTTCAAACAATTTTTTGTAAATTTATAATTTTTTTGAAAACAACAATTTCTGTTTCAAAATTGTTTTAATACCGTTTTCAATGCTCAGTAATCGATTTTTTAAATTAAAATCTTTTGAAAAATATTCAAAAATTCCGAATTTTTGTAAAAATCTCAAAATTTTGGTAAAAATCACAATTTTGTCTGAAAATTGTGGTTTTCACCAAAATTCAGTAAATGCTGTCAATTTCAAGTTAAGTTTTTGTTTCTGAAATTTTCTGTTGACCTATATGGATACATATTATTCCGCCGTTTTTATATAATTCATAAAAATTCATAAATTTTTCCTTGTTGTTGAATTTTGATTTAAAATCTCAGAAATTCATGAATCTCCGACATTTCCAGACATTTTTTGAGCAGCTTGGTTTTTTTTTAGAATTTGTTGTTTCTTTTTCAGTTTGTGTGGTAATTTTTGTTTAGCAAAAAATAATTTTCTTAATAAAAATTTTTTTTGGAAAATTTTTTGGAAATCAGTAATTTCTTTTTTTTCGAAACATTCCAAAAAATTTAAAAAAAACTTCGAAAAATATTAAAAATTCTGAAATTAAAAAAAAAATTCAAAATTTTGGCAAAAATCCAAAATTTTCCGAAAATTTCAGTACTCCGGACCTTAGAACTAAACATTTTTAGTCAAAATTTCTAGTGGATCACTCCTGTCAAACCTCTATCAAATTATTCCTTTCATTTCGTACCCATTTTATGACCCAAAAATTTCAAATTCCAAAAAAAAACCGTTAGGGTCCATTTTCTCCTCCGTCTCCAAAAATGACCATAAAACGAGGAACCTAGTAGGATATAATTTGGCCATCGGCCAAAATTATATTGTTCGAGCTTTTTCGACACTATTTTATTTTATGGATATGTAGAAATTTCCTCTTTCTTCTCCTTTTTTCCAGGGGACGGGGAACTGATGTGAATAACTGAATTTTTTCTGGTGCCTTCCTCTTTTTTTTTCTTTTTTTTTCTCAAGTGTTCTCTTAAGAGGGAGGGTAGGAGGAAAAGTTAGAATTCCTTGTTTCATATACTTTTTCTTCGGAATTTTATTTTTTCAAAAATCATTGGTATAGTAAGGAAAGTGAGCTCCAAATGTGGTGCTCCAAATTTTATACACAATGGGATTTTTACCAGCGAAAAATTATCTTTTTCAAACGAGATACATACATATATCTCATTAAAAACTGAGAGAAACGCTTCAGGTACGTCCCTTGTGAAGTAAAATTACTTAAATTTCAAATTTTCGTGAAATATTGCAGATTTTTTGAAAATAAGTTTCAGATTTTAGATGAAAATTGCGATTTTAAAACTTGTTTTTTGTAATTCTGGTTCTAAAATTCAAATTTTTTGATCCAAAACATTGATTTTATGTGGAAATTTTACTTCCAGAAGGAAATGAAATTCTAAAACAAATTTCCAATTTTCCAAATATTTTTGACCAGGAAAAAAATGTTCATATTATTCCAGCTAATCATTCATTTTGCTACAAATTTTATTTTCTCTGTTTCACATATTTTTTTAAAGAATTTTCGAAATATCTTTTTTCATTATTCTTACGGTTTCTCACATAAAATACATTTTTTTGTTTTTTAAAAATCCTTTTTCAAAATATCTCATTTTTTATCTCAAAATCATCTTCATTTTCTTGCCCGTTTCAATTTTTTCGATCATTTTTTAATATATATTTTTTTCCAGATAAATGCCAATTATTCACTAACCCTCTACTAATTAATTTATAATCAATCTAGCTGGTGGACTTCTAGAAAGGGTCGACATCAAAGGAATAAAAGGTATTTTTTGAACTTTAATTTTATTTTGTGATTTTTTTTGGAGTTTTAGCGCTTACTTTCACCTGTTGTCTGAAAATTAACTTTAGTCTGAAAAATTGATTTTTTTTTGTTGGAAATTTTAATATTGGTTTTTAATGCGTTTTTTTTTTTGGAAAAAAGCTGAAAAAAAGGTAAAATTCCAAATGTTATGAAATTTTTATGAGATGAAAAAAGAGGAGGGTCGCGCTTTTCATTTTGTTACCTTTTTATTGTTTGTTCGATTCGTTTTCTAGCTTATTTTTTGAAAAAAATGGAAATTTTATGAAAATTACTGAAATTTTATTAAAATTACTGTTTCAAATTTATTTTTTAAAAATTCAATACTTGTTTCAAATATTTATATGCGCATGGTTTGTCTAGCTTGAAAATTCGAATTTTTAAGAATTTCTAAAAAAAAATTCCGTTTTTCATGGAAACAAATGTATTTTTAAAAATTTTCTAAAAAATATTATGCAGCACTTAAATGTTATTACGGCGACATTACACATGTACGTCACGCAATTTCTAAAGTTTCTTCAAAAATCTTTTAAAAAATTTGATTTCTAAAAAAAACCAAAAATTCACTGTTTTAAAAATTTCCTAAAAAACCGGGTTTTAAACCAAAACCATTCCGAGCCTGATAGTTTTAGAAAATGTTTCAAATTTCTGACTCATTTTCTGAAATTTTGATGAAAATTATAAAGAAATAAATAAATAAAGAAACCTTTTAAAAAATGTAGGAGGTGTTTTTTGAAGCCCTAAATGTTTTTTTTCTGTTTATTTTTAAACATATTTCCGGGACGTTTGAAGTTATCTGTTAGTAATCTAAAATTTTCTAGAATTAGAAAGCTGGAATGTTTCATTTCAAATTATCTGAAAGTTTCGGAATATATTACAAATTTCAGATTTCTAATTAATTCTGGAAAATGTCAGATTCTTACCTTCTTCTGAAAATTTTCTGGAAATTTTCAAATTTCTGATTTACATACTTCATTTCAAATTATCTGAAAGTTTCGGAATATATTACAAATTTCAGATTTTCAGATTAATTTAAAAATCTCCAGAAATTTCTGAAATTTTTTGAAATTTTATTTCTCAAATTTTAAGCACAAAATCTGAAAATATCAGAATAAATTAGAAATCTGAAATTTTCTGGAAAGTATCTGAATTTGTTAAAAATTGAATATTTTCAGAATATATGTAAATCAGAAATTTGAAAATTTCCAGAAAAATTCTGGAATTTTCAGAAGTAATTAGAATTTTCTTTTTTTTTCTAATTAAACTTCAGAATCTGAAAATTTGAGAATAAATCAGAAATCTGAAATTTTCCGGAAAACTTGTGAAATCTTCAGAATAAGCTAAGAATCTGAAATTTTCCATAATTAATTAGAAATCTGAAAATTTCAAAAAAAATTAGGATTCTTAAATTTTTCAGAAAAAAATCTGATCATTTCAGAACAAGCTACGAATCTGAAATTTTCCAAAAAAATCAGAAAATGTCGGAATAAGCTAAAATTCTGAATTTTTCCCGGAGAAATCCGAAATATGAAGTTTTTCGAAAAATATCTGAAAGTGAGGATTCTGAAAATTTCCAGAAAAATTAGGATTCTGAAATTTTTTCAGAAAAATTTTGAACAATTTGGATTCTGAAATTTTCCGGGTAAATCTGAACTCTGCCATTTTCCAGAAAATTTTGAAATTTTAGGTGCAAATTAGAAATATCAAAAAAATTTCCAAAAAAAATTCTTAAATTTTTTTCACCCCCAAATTTTCCGAATAATTTAAGAATCAGAAAACTCCCATTTTTTCGGGAACATGATGTAAAAACACACAAATTTTTGCATCGAAAATTAAAAATAAATTGTCGTCGTCATTTTCATGTCAAAAAGTCAGTCGGTCGGGCAATTAATCAAAAACTGATGTGGAGTGAGGAAGCTCCAGGTGGTAGTGGTGGTGCACCACCACCGCCACCACTTTTGGAATTGGTTAGAAGACTTTTGAAAAACGAAAGGGGGGGAGGACAAGGCGACGTGTAAACGTTAGGAAACGAGAAAAATGTGTAGAAGAAGGAGAAGAAGACTGATTGGTGTCTCATTCATCAAAAAATTGGAGAAAAGCTCCTTGCACTCCCCCCCCCCCCCCCCCCTTCTCTTCCGTACATGTTAACAAATTTTCGTGCCCCTCATTTTCACCGTCCCTTTTTCTCGAAATTGGATACTACATATATATTTTAATTCGAAAATATGTGCTTTTTCATTTAATTTTCGTCAATTTATGATGTGAAACTATAGAGTTTTTGAAAATTTCCAGAATTTTAAGACTTGCGCTTTAATTTCTGCCGGTTTTCAGATATTTTCCCCGTTAATTTTGAAAATTAAATAAAATCCCGTAAAAACTACCGTTTCAGTGAAAGTTTTGAATATTTTTTTGAAATTTTCAAACAATTAATTACAATTAATCACTCTTTTAGTGAAAAAATTACAGTTTCAAAAATTTTAGAAACATTTAGAAACATTTGATGATGGTATCTTCATTTTTTTATAGAAAATTGTGTAATTTCACAATTTTTCGAAATAGTCTAAAAAAAAATTACAGTTTCAACTATAAGATTTCGGTGGTGTATTCCAAGATTGGGTATTCTATCCTTTGTGATCCGAATATTTTCAAAAATATGATTTTTGAAACTGTAAAATGTTTAATAAACGTAAGTTGTAAAATTTCAGATTTCTAAAAAAAATAGAAACTGTAAACTTTTCTAGAAAATATATAAAGATTTTAAGAAACAGAAACGTTTAAAAAATCTGAAAATAATTGCAGTTTCAGAAAATTTCCAATCAATTAAACTTATTATTTTAAGAATTCAGCTTATCATCGAAGAAGAACGCACTTAAAGGCAGCTTGTCAGTTAACACGATCCAAAATCTAGGCAAAAATTCAAAATTCGAATGGGAGCCCAGGTGGTCCAAAGAACAATACCAATATGTAGCCAAATTCAAATAATTGTGCTTCGCGCCTATTCCGACCGCGTTGCACGGACACGCGCGCATTCAAATTTTGATTTTTTCAACTTTGGACCACTGCTATGACGCGTGTATTTATCGGTGTGATTTCGCATAAATTGCATTGTACTAATGAGAGAACGCTCTAATTTTTGAAACTAAGACCAGGTAGGGTCAAATTAACTGAACAGCTGTCTTTAAAATGAATAGTGTTTTTTTTTTCGAAAATTCTGAAAAAAATACTGTTTCATCAAAAACAAAAAATAAATAAAAATCTAATTTTCAGGAAAAATTACATATTTTTAAATTTTTAATCAATTGAACATGTTCTGAATTTTTTTTAGAATTTCCAAAGACTTTCTCAAAGAAGTTTAAATTTCTGAAAGTGTTTTTAGAGATCTTTCTTCTTACTAAGCGAATAGTTCTGTGTGTGTGTACCAGCATTTCACATGAATAACTTTTTGACCCCTCGACCGATCTGTCCCATACTTGGCATATCGTCATGCATCTCCGAGCGCTTCACAAAAATACTGTTTGGATCTCGGGTTACTGTAGGATTACTGTAGCTACAGTACTACAATTTTTTTCACGTTTTTTTCAAAATGGTCGGATCGAGACCAAACTTTCATGGTAACATCTTTGGAGTATTGTAAGGTCACTGTGAAAATTTGGTGCGGATTACTGTAGCATTACGGTAGTTACCGTAACCTAAAGTTAGCGTTTGTCTCTGTTTCTCTTCATTTTACACACTATCTCTCTCATTACCGCCGCGTAGCGGCGTTAAAAGGCTGGTATTTCCTATTAATTTTGAAAATTAAATAAAATCCATAAAAACTACCGTTTCAGAGAAAGTTTTAAACATTTTTTTTTGAAAATTTGTAACAATTTACGGCATTTCAGTTCAAATAACACTTTTTTTGCAGAAAAAAATACAGTTTCAGAATTTTTTTTTTTAGAAAAAAAAGGAATTTCTTGAATTTTAACCACTGATCGCAAATTGTGTCATTTCACAATTTTTCGACATATTCCCCAAAAAATACAGTTTCAACATGTTTTTTATAATGTTGCGGAAAATTTGTGAAATTATTCTAGAAAATTTATTTCACTCATATTTCCAAATATTTCAAATTTCAAAATGAAACATAACTACTGTTTCAGTGTTTTTTTTTAATTTTCAGATTTTAGTTTTTCTCACTCTTCTCGTTGACATAATTTAACTTTTCTTGTGATTGTCGACTTACTCTGAAAACTTCAGATTCTTAACTTTTGAACTTCAATTGTGATTTGATACCAATTTTTAAATATCAAGGATTTTTGTTTTCAAAAAAATCCGGATTCTCAAAAATTTGTAATTTTTGCTAATAAAAAAGCTCACTTATTTTTTAATTTTTTTCAAAAAGTTACAGTTTCAAAGATCACATTCTGGGCTCAAAAAAAAAACATTTGTATCTCTCGATTTTAATTTGTGCAACGTAACAAATGGGAAAATCTGGAAATATTTATATGTTTTTTTTCGAAAAATCACTGTTTCGAAATTTTTATTTAGAAAGAACGAATTTTTTTTAATATTAGCCTTTCTTTTCATGCCTATAAGAAATTTCAATTTACGAAACGGTAGTAAATTTTAAAAAAAATTAAATTTCCGGGAGATGTAAAAAATTTTTTTGTATTTTTCACAGTAATAATTGTTACTTTATCAAATTTAATATTCGGAACTTCTTAGTAAGCCTTTCTGAAAACTGAATATTTTCAAAAATGTGATTTTTTTGAAACTGTAAAATTTTGAGTATTGTCAAGATACAAAATGTCTGGCCGCTCGTTTTGCGGAGTGTCGTTGGGAATTTACTCGCAACGCGACCGCTACGCGCAAGGCCAACTGAGAAATTAGAATTGGAGCGCGTTGTGGTCGCGCTGCGAGTAAATTCCCAACGACACTCCGCAAAACGAGCGGCCAGAAATTTTTATCTTGACAAAATAACACAACAAAATCAAGTATTCGAAAAATATTCAGATTTCTAAAAAAACAAAATAGAAACTGTAAATTTTTCTGGAAAATAGTGTATATAGCGATTTTGAAAAAATTAAAAAAAAAATTGTAAAAAAATGTTTTTTTTCTAAGCAAAAACTTTCTAAAAATCAAAAAAAAAGCAGTTTCAAAAAATTTCCATAACAAAAAAATCTCATTTTGCGTTATCAAAAACTACTTATTATTATCCAATCAATTATTCTTGATCATTGCGTTCGGAAGGCTGCTCAACCTCAGCCGCTCCGCACGCACGCGACGCGGCTGCCGACACTCAACACACTGGAAAATTTGAAAAATTCATTTTCCCGCCAATATTTCAGTGTGTTGAGTGGGAGGTCACCGCGTCGCGTTCGTGCGCTGCTGTCTTTCAGTAGAAAAAATTAATGACCCAATTTTTTTCATTTTTTTTTCAAAAATTCTGTCAAAAAATGTCTGTTTCGAAAATTAATTTTCAGGAAATATTCATATTTTTAAATTGTTTGGCAATTGTTTCAACTCTAATCAAAATTTTAATCAGTTGTTAAAAAATGTCTTTTTTCATCACAGAAACTTTTAAAAAATTCAAAAAAACCTGCAATTTCAGAAAATTTCATTAGAAAATAAGGAATTATTATTGTTGTATTTTTGATGTTAAATTCAGTCGATCATCTAAAAAAAACGTACCTAAAATTAGTGCTCCTAGTTTGTTTTTTTAATTCTGTCAAAAAATGTCTGTTTCTAAAATTAATTTTCAGGAAATATTCATATTTTTAAATTTATTGGTAGCTTACAGTTTTGCCTTATGTTATGGTGTTAATTATTCAGTTGATAATCTAAAAAAAAAACGTATTGTCAACTCAAATATTCTTGATCATGCAAGTTGGTTTTGACCTACCCAGAAAATCAAAGCCTCTCACAAAGTCATGCTATTTTTATCTGCGAGCGGTTGCGCTGCGGTCTTTTAGTAGAAAATGGATGATCCAAACATTTTTAAGTTGACAATACCTAAAATTTTGCAAAAATTACTGTTTCGAAAATTAATTTTCAAGAAATATTAATTGTTTTAAATTTTTTGACTGATATTTCAGGGTTTTTAGAAAACATTAAGATATCAGAAATTTCAGATACCTATTTTTTCTGAAAAATTGCAGATTCTAAAACAAATTCAGTAAATTTCAATTTATAACATATTCTGAAAATTCCAGATTCTTAGCTTATTCTGAAAATTCCAGATTCTTAAATTTTTCTGAAAATGTCAGATGTTTTTCTGAAAATTCCAGATTCTTTACATATTCTGAAAATTTCAGATTCCTATTTTTTCCCAAAAAAATTTCAAATTTTTATTTACAAAAAAAATGCCACCCATAAATGTGAAAACATTTAATATGTTATTCATAACCTGAAAAAAAGAAGAAAAAACTCGGAAAAAATGCTATAAAACTTACATATTTTATTGTCCTTTTAGGAGTTCTCTCTGCTTTTTTTCTTTTTTCTTTTTTTTTCGAAAAGAGTTCGCAGAAACACATAAAATGGAGTGTTCGCCATACTTTTTCTGTTGTTTTTTTTGTTTTACAAATAATTTTTGATAAAACATGATTTTGAGGGATTTGTACCCAATTTTCATGGGGAGAAATCTGCATTTTCGCGTCAGAAATGATGTTTTTCTTTTTTCTTAAAGGTGGTGGTCATTTTTCGCACTTTTTTCGTCTTGGGGGGGTATCGAAACAATTGTGTGTTTTTTTTTTGAAAAATTGGTCACCAGAGGGTCAGGAAATTGGATTTTTGGAAAAAGAAAGCTCATTTTTCACTTTTTCTGGTTTTTTCATCGCTTTTCCATTGCTGTTACACGTCTATTAATCATTTTGTGACCCCCTTCCTCCTCCTCCCTCAATTTTTTGAAAATTTCGAGAAAATTTACAGTTTCAACGTTTTTTTGAAATTTTTTTAGAAGTTTTTGAAACATTGCTTGTATACATGTTGTTTGTTTCAAATTTGTTTATAATTATAAGTTTTGTAAAAATAATTTTCAAAAAATGCACTTTATTTGACGACAAAATGCAGAAAAAATTTCAAAATAACATATTTTTGGAAAAAATTTAAGACATCAAATTTGACGACAAATTGCAGAAACTTTCAAATTTTTTGTTTATACTAATTAGTTCCGGAATTTTGGCTTTAAAACCCGTAATTTCAGCAAAATTTTGAAACATTTTAAATTTTAAAAATTTGCGGTTTCAATTTTTTTTTTGAAATTTTTTAATTTTAAATTTAGGTGCTGCTTATTTCAAAGGCGTCTAAACTGAAAATAGTCATTAAACTGAAATTTTTTTAAAAATTTTCTAATACAAAATTTTTATTAAGAAAATGATGAATTTTCTAAAAGTACAAAAAAATCCAGTAAATCACGGTAAAAATCACATTTTCCTTAAATTTTTCAAAAAAAAATCCACTGTTTCACAAATTTCAAAAATTTTTAAAGATGAAGTTTACGAAATTCTTTCTCTATTGACAGCGACAATAAATAAAAACGAAGATGAGCATATTTTTTGGAAATGACGAAAAATTTCTAAAAAAGATTTCAAAAAATAATTGGTACACTAATTTTTGTATTGTCAACTCAATCATTCTTGATAATTGCGTTCGGAAGGCTGCTCAACCTCACAGCCGCTCCGCACGCACGCGACGCGGCTGCAGACACTCAACACTCTGGAACATTTGAAAAATTCATTTTACCGCCAATATTTCAGTGTATTGAGTGTCGGTAGCCGCGTCGCGTGCTTGCGGAGCGGCTGTGAGGTTGAGCAGCCGTCCGAACGCAATGATCAAGAGTAATTGAGTTGACAATGCGATATAATATGCACAACAAATGTTAAAAATTTGTAATTTTGTGAAATTTTGCAAGATAATCACTTTTAAAGGTTATTTCTGAAATTTATGAGAAACAAATCATACTTACAAAACATTTTTTTACAGCTCATAAAAATTTCGTTGCTTGTTTTTATTAAATGTTTTAAAATTTGAAAAAATTCTGAAAAAGTAATTTTTTAAACAATTTTTATTGAAAAAAACCTAAAATTTTTGAAATTTTAATTGATCAATAATTACAGTTTCAAAAAAAACGTGCTTTTTAAATTTTGTAAATCATTCTAAAGATTTTTGGAAATTTTCCAAAATTTAAATTTATGTTTTTGAAAAAAAAAACGCTGTTTCAGAAATTTGTGAAATTTCTCAGTTCGTCTGTTGTCAGTTGCTATAGGAAGAATTGTCACTTCTTGTTCAAATATTTGAAAAGTTTCTGAAAAGTTAATTTTTTAAACAAAATTTTTTACATCGTAAAAAATTTTCAAAACCCATTATTGATTTTTTGGAAATTTTTTTGAATTTTTTAAATTTTTAAAAAATTACAGTTTCAGAGAAACGTGTTTGCTGTTTTTTCTCACTTTAGACATTTTTGAAAACATCGAATTTCGTTTAAATTTCCATCTACAACTTCATTTCTCATAAATTTAACGCTGTTACAAAAATGTTCAGTATTTTACAATTGTCTCCATATTTAGAGAGTTTAAAAATCACTGTTTCAACACATTTGTTATTTTTTGTTTAATTATTTGCTAATTTTCCAAAACAATTTTTTTTCGATTTTCAAAAAAAAATTTCTTTGAATTTTTGAAATTTCGAAAAAACTCACAGTTTCAAAAAAAACCAAAAACTCAAACCTTTTCAATTCAATTTTTCCTCAATTTTTATCGTTTTTCTTCTTTCTCACCTAAAGAAATGGAATAAGGCGAGAAAAAAAAGTGCACTGGTGTTTGGGGGTGGTTTTGAGGCTCGTAACTTTTTATTTGCTCTTTCATATAATATTTTTTTCTTTCATTTTTGGCATCGATTTGTTTTTCTCCTTATTTTCGCTCTGAAATTTCAGAAAATGTAGAAAATTCAGGAAGTTACACATTTCCGTTTTTTTTGGAACTTTTAAAGTAGAACACTTATTGGAGGTGATTTTTGAAATCTCTACCTGTTTTCCAAACGTTTTTTTTTTGGATTTCTCATTGATTTTTTCAAATATTTTCGTAAAAAATCACTGTTTCAGAAATTAAAAAAAAATACCTGTTTATTCTATTTTTGCTGATTGTACTACGTTTATCTGAGATTATATGAAGAAATTCAAATTTTAACATAATTTTTAAATTTTTTTTCTGTTTCAAAATTTTCTTAAATTTTGAAATTCATATAATTTGAGATAGATAAGAAGAAAGAGTGATTCCGCGTTTTTAAAAATAATTATGACAATTATTAATGATTTCTTTTGATTTTTTACACATTTCTTCGTTTTTCCCAGTTTTTTTCGAGTTTTTGAAAAAAATTGCGGTTTCAACACTTTTTGCAGTTTGTCTGTTTTAAATTGTGGAGGTTTTACTATATCTTCTAAAAAAAAATCATTTTTTTTCTTAAAATGATCCTGTTCGTTCAAAAATTGTTTTCTTTTTCAATCCCCGTTTTGTTCTTCATAATATAGAAAAAATTCCGTTAAAATTTCAACACATTCACTGTTTCAGAAATATTTCCTGTGAATTTGTACTGAAACGTTGTATTTATATACCAACTCACTGAAATTTAGTGTAAATTTTGAACTGGAAATTTTTGTTGTCAACAACTCCTTGAATTTTGTAAATTCCAAGATTTTCACATGAAAATTGCGGCTGGGTTTTAAATTTAAGAACATTTCAAGTTTTAATTTAAAAATTTCGATTTCAATCCAATGTTTGCTCAAAAATTCAAAATGTTAGAATGGTGAAAATTATGAATTTTGACAAGGGAAGTACATGAAGCGTTTCTCTTAGTTTTTAATGAGATATAGCTCATTTGAAAGATAATGTTAGGCTGATAAAGGAACTGCTTTCAACAACTGCTAAACAATAGTTTGAGTATGATTTTTTTAAGCACAAAGTCTTGAAAATTTGCAAAAATTCGAACTTTGAAGGGCTCTAACTTAGCTCAATATCAATATCGAATATTCAAACTTTCAGGTTTTCATAACAAAACCATTTTCAGTTGCCTCTCCGAATTTCAGCGAGTTTTGTTGAAATTTTTTAAAAGTCATTTTTTAACATGTTTCGTTAACCTGTGGCGTTTTTTTTTAAATTTTCAACGAAATTCGCTGAAAATTGGCATTTCAACAGAAAACAACTTCCTTATGATAACCTACAAATTTTACTGAACGAGATTGAGCTTAAGTCAAGTTACAGCTCTTCAAAGTGCCGTGATTGTGATTTTTTGCAAATTTTCAGACTTTCAGCTAGAATAAACCATGCTCAAACCGTGGCTTAGTTGTTTTTAAAAATATATTCTTCATCAGCATAAAATTCTCTTTCAAATGAGATATGTTTCATTAAAAACTAAGAGAAAAGCTTCTGGCACGTCCCTTGTGAAGTAAAATTCAAATTTTCGTGAAATATTGGAGATTTTTTGAAAATATTTCAGGTTTTTAAATGAAAATTGCGAATTTTTTCTGGTTTCTTAAATTCCCATTCTTAATTTTCAATTTTCAAGCGATAGCTCCCACCAAAAAATGCCAAATTTCAGAGAAATTTCAAAATTATTGATTTCATTTTGTAAAATGTCCGAAAAAATCGCGATTTCAAAAATTTTTGACAATTTTCTGTTCTTCTTTTTGACAATCTTTGTCCTGAGATTTTTCTAAAAAAAAACCGAAATTTCAGAATTTTTTAAGAATAAAAAAATCGCAGTTTCAAAAAAAAATTTTTTTTTTATGTGCTCATTGTTTTTCTAATATGTACTGTTAGAACTTTTTTTAAACCCCCAAAAAAGGACAAAAATTTTTTTCCTCTTTTTTTTCAAAAAAAAATGCTCTTCCAAAAATAAATATAAAGAAGACCACTTAAAACTTCACCAACGCCCCGCCGCCGCCGCCACCACTCATCAACACCATCAACATCTGCATAATTTTTCGCTTATAATAATATTCTTATATTTTTATGTGTGTATGTGCTCCGGATTTTAGTGCACATTCATCTCTTTTCCTCCCTTCTTCCTTCCTTCACGGAAAATTATGCAGATTTTTGAAGATTTCATCATTTTCCATGGTCATTTATGTATTTATGACCTTAAATTTTGGATCCTTACAAATTTTGAAATTCCTCGAAAGCCTCTCTTTTTGCTTCATACTCTTAACTTTTTCTGAAATTTTCTGAAATCGTAAAAGAATTGTTGAATTGGAAATTAAGAAAATATCATACATATTATCAGGGCAGTAATTTTTGAAACAGAAATTTTTAAAATTCTGTTTGGGTTATATCGTCTCAACGTAAATTTTAATAAATTTTGAAACAGTGGTATTTTTTTTCTTAAAAAAATAAATTCTTGAAAAAAATACTTATTATGATGAAAATAAAAATTATCAAATAATTTGGATTTTGAAGAAGCTTGGCCAAGGGGAGTCTCTAACAGGGTCTAACTACTTAACGACATCTCCAGAATTGTTGAAAATTATGAAAAAGTAGCCTTTTTTGATTTTTTAGAAATTTTTCGAAATTTCCATTTTCAGATTTAGAAAATTTTGATAAACGAAAATTTTCAAAATCTTTCGGTTGAAAGGTTGAACGGATTACTGGCACCTTATTTTTTCCGCATTAAAACAAAATTGCTGAAACAGTGAAAATTTTGGGATTTTTTTCAACAAAAAGTTTAAAGGTACAATTTTAGATATAAATTTAAGTTGGTTGAACTTAAATTTAAATTTAAATGATAACGAATCTAGAAAATATAGGTTTTTAGCTACAAATTGAGCTAAAAATTATGAAAATCGATCGATATTGAAAGAATTTTTGACAATTTCAAAATTGTCTATATTTCTCGCGGTCACTACGAGAAAATTTGTAGAAGTTCTCGCAGTGTACACGAGAAATTTTGATAATATTCAAGCTTTCATAACTTTGTTCAAAATTAATCGCTTTTGATGGTTTTTGGTGCATTTTGTAGAAAAATTGATGATGAATCTAGAAAATATACGTTTCTAGCTACAAATTAAGCTAAAAATTATGAAAATCGATGGATTTTGAAACAATTTATGACAATATCTAAATTTTTCAAACAATCTTCAAACTTTCATAACTTTGTTCAAAATTAATCGATTTTGATGATTTTTGGTGCGTTTTGTAGGAAAATTGATGATGAATCCAGAAATATACGTTTCTAGCTACAAATTGAGCTAAAAATTATGAAAATCGACGCATTTTGAAAAAATTTATGACAATTTCCAAATTTTACAAATTTCTTGCAGTCATCACGAGAAAACTTGTTGTTTTGCAGAAGTTCTCGCAGAGAAATGTGCCAATTTTAATTATTTTTTTTAATTTACAGTTTCAAAACTCGAGTTTCTATAAATTTTTTTAAATTCCCATAATACTGTGCGAGTTAAAACGTCTGCAGTTAAGTTATTGAGTTTTCAAGGTTTCAGAATTTCTTTTCAGTAAACTAATTTCGGTTAAAGCTTAGCGTTATTTGAAAATATTATTTTTTTAAAAGACTCAAACTTTTCAGAAAAATAAAAGATACCGTTTCAAAAATTTAAGGAAATTTTTTTTTGTGAATAAATTCGGTGTTGCTTCCAAAGATAACCAAGAAACCAACACTTTCAAAAAAAATAATAAAAATTTTGAAACTGCATTTTTTTTTTTTGGAAAATCATTCAAATTAATATTTCATAGGCAATTTTTTAAATTCTTGAAATTATTTAAAAAAAACGGATTTAAAATTAGAGAATGCCGGTGGAAGAAAAATTTAATTCAATAAATGTGAATAATGTCAATCAAAAATGAGTAACTGCGATTTATATTTTTCGAAAATTAAAAAAATTGTTAAACCAGTATTTTTAAAAATATTTCCCCTACTTTTTCCGAAAATCGGGGAGAAAACCCACTTTTTCCGAAAATCGGGGAGAAAATTCGATTTGGGGGGGGGGGCAAAATTGGCCGCGAAATATGCTCTAAATGAGCATATCTCATTTTCGAAACACGACAATTTTCCGTAGTTTTTCTTCTTTTGGCAAAATTTTGGGTTGAGCTCTTAGATTTTTTTGTCCGCTCTTTTTTTTAAAGAAAACAAATATCTGCGTTTTGTCGTAATATTTGATGCATTCTCAAGGTTTTCTGTTTCATCAAACTTGGCGACAAAAGCAAACCAAGAGTGATTCTCGATATTTTTTGAAAATTTTTGAAAATTGAAACGTTTTTGTGCATTTTTGTGCATTTTTTCGTCAATTATGGTGTTTGCGGAGTGCACACTACATTTGACGACATTTATGAGTTTTTTGTTTTGAAAAATTTTTGAAACTGAAACTTTTTTTAAAAAATCACAAAAATCCTTCTTTCCAGCTCTGTAACACCAACATTTTCCTTGTTTTTCTTCTTCTTTTTGTTCATATTTCATCAAAAAAAACATTTAATGAATAAAATATGAACAGAGATACAACACCTCACTTCACTTGTTGTGTCCCATTTCTCATTTTCCACCCCTTTCCCGAGCTTTCATTCTTGTTTCGTACGTAACATTTCTTCTTTGGAAAATTTTTCGTAGAATCAGGTTAATACTGAAAGCAACGTTTTTTAAAACGTTTTCGTGCATTTTTTCGTCAATGGTGTTATGGTGTTTGCGGAGTGCATACTACATTTGACGACATTTATGCGTTTTTTGTTTTGAAAAAGACAATTTTGAATTTTTTTTTTGAGTTTATGTTTTTGACGCTCACGATTCTTTTTTCTTTTGCTGGTGTTCACGTACTTCACATCAGAATTGACGACAATTTCGAAAAATAGCCATTTTTTGTTCAACAATTTTTTTCGCTTTCTTATTTTTAAAATTTCGACAAAATCGTTATTTTCTAATGAACATAAGTTATTTAAAATAGTTTTTGCGTACAAAACACCTGATTTTACGACATTTTCCAAAAGTTCAAATTCTCAAAGAATTTGCGTCGATTTTCTAAAAATTCCAAAACAATTTTAATTCATGGATAATTCTGAGATTCATTTTGCGAAATTCATTTTTCGGAAACCGGGTTTTGCAGACAAAACACCTGATTTTACGACATTTATCCGACTTTTGTTTACTTTTTCAATTTTTTTCTCTAAAAAACAAAATTTATATATATTTTTATATAGGATACCTAGTGGATTATCTCAGAATTCAGTTAAAGGGTACCTTGCGTACAATACATCAGAATTGACGACATTTTTTATTTTATTTTATCTCTAGAAGCTTGGTTTTTTTTTAAATCGGTCATGAATACTTCAAAGTTATCTGAAAATTTTTGACATTTTCGTAGTGCTCCCGAAATTTTACCCAAAATTATGAAAACCGCGTACAAAACACCTAATTTTACGACAATTTTAGAAAATTCTAATTTATGACGATATTTAGGAGATTTTTAAAAAAAAGTTCTTTAATGAAATAGCTTCGAAAATAGTTTAAATCAATTTTGCGGACAATACACCTAATTTTACGACATTTTAACAAAAATGAAATTCCAGGGGAGTTTAATTAAATTTTATTTAAATTAATTAAATTAAACACCCCGGGATCTTTTTTTCAGAAAAAACCGCGATTTTTAGTGAAATATACAAAAAATACCAAAGAATTGCGTACAAAACGCGATATCTGACGAAAATATTCAAAATTTCCCCGCAAAACACAAATTTTCCACTTACATCAGGCATAAAAATGTATAATTTGTCACGATTATTTATTTTGCCACCCCAACATACTTTTTTTCTGACAAAATCGGATTATCCAATCATCGAAGTTGGCTAACAGGGGGGAAGCAAATTATAGATTATGGTTATTATTATTATTACATATATTTTTTAGGTTTTATAGCAAATTTTTCTTTTTTCAAAACAAAAAAAAACTAAATGTTGCATTTTTGTTTCAAATGATCACCAATCATTCATTGTGAAGGGGGGAAAAAGGTCCCCCAAGAGAATTCGAAGATTTCGGATTTTTTTGCAATATTTTGGTTTTCCCCAGTTTTCTACCGGGATTTTAGAAAAAGTTTTTCAATAAAAAAATGGAATAAAAGTGTACTTTTTATATTACAAGAGAAAAATGTTGTTTTTTCGTGCTAGAAAAGTCAAATACACACTTTTTCCAACACAACCCCCACACACACACCCCCTACACTCATCTTCTAAAACGTAGGAAAAAAAACTAATTTTATTGCACTTTTTTTTCTTTTTTTTTCTTCAGAGCATTCCCTTTTTTATTCTACTTCTTGATATTTATTCCAGAGGCGTGCAAAAAACAAATTCACGTCATTTTAGTAGATAATTTCCGGATGTGGTGTTTTGGAATGAAATCTTTAAATATTGCAAACTTTTTATTGCTAAATTAATGATGGATCTAGAAAATATAAGTTTTGGGCTACAAATTGAGATAAAAATCATAAAAATTAGTGGATTTTGAAAGAATTTATGAGGATTTCAAAATCGACTATATTTCTCGCGGTCACTACGAGAAAACTTGTAGCGGTTCTCGCAGCGAACACGAGAAATTTTGACATTTTTCAAACTTTCATAACTTTGTTCAAAATTAATCGATTTTGATAATTTTTGGTGCATTTTGTAGAAAAATTGATAAGGAATCTAGAAAATATACGTTTCTAGCTTCAAATTGAGATGAAAATAATGAAAATCGATGGATTTTGAAAGAATTTATGAAAATTTCAAAAATTTTCAAACTTTCATAACTCTGTTCAATATTTACCGATTTTGATAATTTTTAGTAGCTTTTGATGCAAAATTGATAAAGATTCTAGAAAATATACGTTTCTAGCTACAAATTGAGATAAAAATAATGAAAATCGTTGGATTTTGAAACAATTTATGAAAATTTCAAAAATTTTCAAACTTTCATAACTCTGTTCAATATTTATCGATTTTGATAATTTTTAGTACCCTTTGTAGAAAAATTGATGATGAATCTAGAAAATATACGTTTCCAGCTACAAATTGAGCTAAAAATTATGAAAATCGATCGATTTTGAAAGAATTTATGAAAATTTAAAAATTTTTCAAACTGTCTTCAAACTTTCATAACTCTGTTCAGTTTTAATCGATTTTGATGCCTTTTGGTGCGTTTTGTAGGAAAAATGATGATAAATCCAGAAAATATACGTTTCCAGCCGCAAATTGAGATAAAAATTATGAAAATCGATCGATTTTGAAACTATTTATGACAATTTCAAAATTTTAAAAATTTCTGTCCCAGTGAATACGGTTAATTTGGAAAATTACCTAGAAATTCCAAGTGCCCTTTTTAAATTTCAAAATTCAAAAAAGTTCGTTATTTGAAAATATTAATTATGAAAATCGATAGATATTTTTTAAAAACCCAAAAATTTACAAAAAACTACAGTTTCAAAAATCTTTTTAGCGAAGAAAATTGATTTTTGAGGTAATTTGAATATGGCGAAATTTCCGTTTCAAAAGTTTTAGGAAAAATGTTTAAAGTTTGAAAATTTCACAGTTCAAAAAAATTGAAAATAGAAAATCAAAAAAATACATACAAATTAGGCAAAACTCAGCGAATAATTATGATTCAATCAAATTGAATTAGGCTTCAATAAAAATAAGCCCCGCCCATTTTCTAAGTTTCAAAAATTAGTGTATTTTGAAATTTTCCGCATTTTGTCGTCAGATTTGATGTTTCGACACAATTTTGAAATTTTAAAAGAGTCGATATTTCTTTCAGAAATTCAAATTTTCAATTTAGGCTCTAGAATTTATGAATTTTTTTAGAAATTCAAGAATTTTGTAAAAATTCCGCAATTTGTCGTAAAATTGCGTGTTTTTACTTGAATTCGTTTTTATTTTTGGAAAAAGTCGATATTTTGTCAACAGATTTATATGCTTCGAAAAAATTAATTAAAATTTGTATTTTATCATTTTTCTGCAAGAAGTAATATGCCCGTAAATTGTCGTCAATTAAGGTGTTTCCGGGACAAAATTTATTGTTGAAAAAGTCTGTAAATTGGCGTCAAACCTTGACAGATTTTGAAAGGTTAAAAAAAATTAGGAAGCAAAAATTAGAAAGAAATTGTGCATTTTCTCGTCACATTCAATGTTTTTTAACGCTCTAATTTTGAAATTTGATACAACAATTCCTTGTTCATTGAATTCCATTTTTTTTTTAATTTTTTTCGATTCTAGTGAAACCGAGAATTTTCCAAACAATTTTCGGCTTTTCAATTTTAAAGCAAGAAAAAAAAATCATTTTTCCATTGTGTTCACTGGTCACATACATACAACCCACCAAAAAAAAAATCCCCTCTAAATGTTTGCATGTGCACCACCTTTTTATTATTTCATTCATCTAAAAAGGACCCCATTCCCCATTTTGTTTCTTCTCCTTCTTACTTTTTTTTGTGTCCAACTTTGTTACTTTTTATATTTCTTTTTTTTTGGCTTTGTTCGACGAACATTTTTCCATTTTTTCACGTCATAAATTTTTGTTAAAGGGCTTTACAATTAGTATAAAAGGTCAACTTTTAAAAAAATTTAAATTTGTGCATTTTGTCGTAAAATTTGGTGCAAAATTTCAGAATTTCAAAAATTTCTGCATATTTCCGTCAAATGTGATGTATAAGAAAAAATCTAGTAGCTTTTTTCTAAAATCAAAATTCGAAAATTCTAAATCAACTCAAAATTTCTGCATTTAGTCGTCAATTTTGATGCATTTTTAATTTTTCAAACTTCCTGTAATTTCGAAAATTCAAACTGGAAATTAAAACGGAAATTCTGCATTTTGTCGTCAAATATGATGTTTTCAGAAATTCTGCAATTTTTCGTCAAATACGATGTTTTTCGAAATTCTGAAATTTCTCGTCAATTTTGATGCATTTTGAATTTTTCGAAATAGCTGAAATTTCAAAAATTCAAACTGTAAATTTATGTTTTCAGAAATTCTGCATTTTGCCGTCATATATAATGTTTTATAGTTTTTTATTTTTATTTTAAGCATTATAATCCTTCTAATTCATAAAATCTGTAATTTGTCGTCAAATGTGAAGTTTTTTTTTTCAATTTCACGACAAATTGCAGACATTTGACCATTTTTTCTGCAATTTTTTCGTAAATCCACTTTTTTGTCTTAAATTTGCATTTTTCAGACCCCTCCAAATATCCCCGCATTAAAGACAAGGTGAAAGTAAATCCAGCGCTAGAAGAATTTTAAAAAATACTCCAAAAAAAATCACAAATGAAAATTTTGTTTTTTTGAGAAATCACCAAAAAAATTCAGAAAAATGCCAATAGCACGCAGTCAGATGCGGCACATTGCAAAATTTCGCCAAAAATCAATAATTCTCATCGTTCAATTATTAATTATCGCCGGATTAGGTGACGGACTGGAAGACGGTAAGGAAGAGGAGGGTCTCGGGTATGATTATGCGGATGAAAATGAGGGTTTTGGTAGGAATTCGGAAAATTCTCAAGATTTTACCGAGAACGGTATTCCGCTGGTTCGAAAACAAGAGTTTGCAGAGAATCAGCTTTATGCTGAATCTTATCAGAGTTATATTCAAACGCTGGCGTGTAAGTTTTGGATTTCTAGGCCATCTAATTTTGGATTTCTAGGCCATTTAATGTTGGATTTCTAGGCCATATAGTTTTGTATTTCTAGGCCATCTAATTTTGGATTTCTAGGCCGTCTAATTTTGGATTTCTAGGCCATATAGTTTTGTATTTCTAGGTCATCTAATTTTGGATTTCTAGGTCATTTAATTTTGGATTTCTAGGTCATCTAATTTTGGATTTCTAGGTCATTTAATTTTGAATTTCTAGGCCATCTAGTTTTGGATTTCTAGGTCATCTAATTTTGGATTTCTAGGCCGTCTAATTTTGGATTTCTAAGCCATTTAATGTTGGATTTCTAGGCCATATAGTTTTATATTTCTAGGCCATCTAATTTTGGATTTCTAGGCCATATAGTTTTGTATTTCTAGGTCATCTAATTTTGAATTTCTAGGCCATCTAGTTTTGGATTTCTAGGCCATTTCTAAGCCCCTTTAGGCCAAGAAAGTGTGGGGACTAACCTTCCAGAAAATTAGGATTTCTACGCCATCCTGTATTTTCTTACATTTATTTAGATTTTTGATAAATCTATAATTTTTGATGTTTTAAATTATTTTTCCGGTTTCAAAAAATTCTTAAATTCGAAAACAAATTAATAAAAATTATTATCAAACAGAGAAATGGTGGGTTACCTTTTTTTTGTTCTTCAGGCCACAAAATCTTGAAAAAAAGCCCAATTTTTCAGACCCGGCCCGTCTGGTAGTCCGACCGGATTCATCATCAGTGGCCGACGAATCAAAGGTCTCGTTTTTCTGCCGCGCCGATGGAAACCCGTTGCCAAGTGTGGTTTGGAGGATTAATGGGAAATCGATAACGGATCATACGAGGTAAGTAGGTTTTAGGGAATTGATCGAATATTTGAGGAATGTTCTGGATAATTTCCAGCGACTTTAGGCTTTTGGGTCGAAAGTTACGGGCTTTTGAAGGTGATCTTTTTGAAGCACCTAGAAAATTTTGTTTATCCTATAGAAAATGACCTAAAATATTGAAAACTTGGAAAAAATCTTTATTTTCTGATAATATTAATTATAAATATTCTGAGAACAATATTACAAAAAAAATCAGACAATTTGGACAAGGGGTACATAAAATATGACCCTTCGAAAATTAATTAGTAGCTGGAAAATTGTGTTGCTAAAAAGTTTCTGAAAATGTGAAAAAAATTTAGAAAAGTACATTTTTTGCTAATAATATGAATTAAAAATATTTTAAGAATATTTCAGCAAAATTTCAGACATTTTGGATCATTGGGTCCAAAGATATGGGGTCCTGAAAATGTAGTAAAATTAAAATGTTCCAAAAAAAGCCTTTTTTCGCAGAATCTCCATCAAATCACTAAGTTCCGGCCTATCAACCCTGCGATTCGAAAAAGTGACAATTGATGACAATTCGACAGTAATCTCATGTTCTGCGGACAACGGGGTGGCGAACCCGGTGGTGGCGGAAGCAGTACTGACCGTTATTCCGAGAGGTTTGCTTTTTTAGAAAAAATATCAGAATCCTAATTTTTTCAGACAAATTACCAGCCGGATTCCCACAAATTGAGCTTCATCCATCGTTGAAATCTGTGGAGCAAGGAAAAACGGCGTACGTGTCGTGTAGGGTGAGTTGTAGACATTTTGAATACGAATTTTTGGTAAAGAAAAAAAATCTGTTTCAAAAATAATCATCATAATTTTTGAATATTGATTTTATCAATAATCATAGTGTTATTATCGGTGATATATATGTTGTGAAAATTGAATGCAAAAAAACATTTCCGCATTTTTTCGTGCACAAAATTTTGAGTAGGGTTTTCAAAAATTTTGAAAAATATTACTGTTTCAAGAGTCAATTAAATTTTCATGATTTTTTTTTGGTTTTCGTTAAATCAGTTTTTTTTTCTAAAGCAAAAATAAAAAGCCGGCATGTTTTGTCCATTTCTGTGCATTTTGAATTTTTCGAAATACCTGTAATTTCAAAAATTAAAATTGCAAATTAAAATGTCACGAAATTCTGCATTTTGTCGTAAAATATGATGTTTTCGGAAATTCTGCATTTTGTCGTCAAATATGATGTTTTTCGAAATTCTGCAATTTTTCCTCAGTTTTAATGTATTTTGAATTTTTTTCGAATACCTGGAATTTCAAAAAATTTAAGCTGCAAATTAAAATTTCATGAAATTCCGCATTTTGTCGTCAAATATGATGTTTTCGGAAATTCTGCATTTTGTCGTCAAATATGATGTTTTTCGAAATTATGCAATTTTTCGTCAGTTTAAATTCATTTTTGATTTTTTTCGGAATACCTGTAATTTCAAAAAATTCAAACTACAAATTAAAATTTCATGAACTTCTGCATTTTGTCGTCAAATATGATGTTTTATACATTTTTCAGCTTTTTTAATGCCATCCGCTTCTTAAACTCTTTAATGTATCGTCAAGATGTTTATGAACTATACTGACGGTAACCATAATGGCGGAAAATGTTGGCATTTTAAAAATTTCATAAAATAGTATGAAGTAAATATATAATTTTGAAAACTGCTAAAAACCGCATAAATCTACATTGCGGAATTGCGGAGCATCGTACTAAATTTGAAAAGAAGGCTCTGAAATTCGATTTTTTTTTTATTATTTGAAATTTTTTTGTGAGAACCGAATTAAATTAAAAAATGTTTGAATTAAAAAATTTTTAGAAATGTTGAAACCGAAAGAAATTTCTCATCTTATTTTTTCTCAAAATTTTATAAAATCCAGAAATTATTTTTTTTACCGTTTCAAAAATTGTTTCAATTCCATATATACAGTATGCTCCAATAGAATTCCGGACTCCCGTTTCCTAATTCTCAATTTCAGGTCCGCGGTAATCCACGTGCAAAAGTTCTCTGGCTACGAGACCTCATCCCATTGGACATCCGATCCGATGGACGGTATTCCGTTTCAACCATCGGGAATCCAGGAGCCCTGATGATCCAACATGCAAGGGAAGAGGATCAGGGAAAGTATGAGTGTATTGCTAGGAATTCACTTGGTGTTGCGCACTCGAAATCCGCCGCTTTGTATGTTAAAGGTGGGTGGAATTTTTTAGAATTTTTAAAGAAATTTTTTTGAAACCGTAATAATTATGATCTCCTTGTTGTCTTGCTTTTCCTTTAATTTTGAATCTTTGATTTTTTTTTGCATTTTTATTTTCATATTTTCCTAACTCTGATATTAGCAGAAACTCAATCCAATCAATTTTAGAACTTTTCGCAATTTTCACATTAAATATTTTTGAAACTGTAAATTTTTCAACTTTCATTAAAAAAACACGCATTTTTTAAATTTTTTGTTTTGATTGTTTTTTTTTTGAAAATCCTGAAACTATAATTTTTCTGAAAATTTTAGAACTCCATTAAACTTCAAAAAATGCTCTAGAGAGTTTAGCATTGTAGAAATCGAGACCGGTTTCTAGAAAATAAAATTTTGAAACTGTTAATTTTTGGATTTTGAAATTTGAAAAAAAGGACATTTTATTTTGAAATTTTTTGAATTATTGATTTACAATAAAAATTCGAGTTTTTCTTCTCCAATTTCATCTAAAAATTTTGAAACGGTAAATTTTTTAGAATTTAAAAAAAAAACATTTTTTCATACTTATTTTCGAATTTTTAGAATCTCAAAATTTGAAAAATGTTTTTTTTTTCTAAATTTCTAAAATATTTAGTACAACATTCTGAAATTCTTGAAAATTCAAAGCCGAGAACTTTTTTTGGAAATTTTGAATTTTGTAAAAATTGCGGCATTTTTCATTATTGCAACAAATTTCGAAACTATTTGCATTTTTTTTGGGAAATTCAGAACAATCAAAATTTCAGATTTTTATTTATTTAATTTTTTCACTATCATCTGTAATTTAACAGTGGATCTGATTATTTTAAGCAAAATTCCAGAACCGGTTTTTTTTTTAATTTTTCGAAATTGTCAAAAAAATCCACCGTTTCATATAAATTTTTTGTTTTCAACTGGATATTTTTAACTCATTTCCTGATTTGGTAAAAATATACAATTATTGTAAAATTCTGAAATTTTAAGTATACATTAAAAAATTTTAAAGCACTTCGCTGTATCAAAATCTCGGCACTTCGCTGTATCAAAATCACGGCACTTCGCTGTATTTCTGTTGCTTTTCGAAAATTTTCAATGGGGGAGGTTCCGACTTCCGAAGAGCTCAGAAATGGGTGCCGGAGGATAACAAAATAAAAAAAATAAGAAAACACGGTTAAATAATTTAAAAATTCTAATATAGACATGGATAGAAGAAATGCAATTTGGTTTTCAAGGCTTTAGTTCAATTTTGAGATTTTAAAATTTTTTCCGGTTTCAACAAATTTTGATGTATTTTTTAATACACTTCTAAAAATATTAAGCCACAGAATGATTTTTTCATACTTATTTTCGAATTTTAAGAATCTCAAAATTTGAAAAATGTTTTTTTTTACTAAATTTCTAAAATATTTAATACATTATTCTGAAATATATAAGATTCCAAGCCGATAATTTGTTTTTGGAAATATTGAATTTTGTAAAAAATTGCGGCATTTTTCATTATTGCAACAAATTTTGAAAATGCTCTTTTTTAAGGAAATTCAGAACTATCAAAATTTCAGATTTTTATTTATTTTTTGCACACCATCTGTAGATTAAACGGTGGATCTGATTATTTTAGGCAAAATCCCAGAACGCTTTTTTTTTTTTGAATTTTTTGAAATTGTCAAAAAAATCCACCGTTTCAGATAAATTTTATATGGTCAACTTTGTATTTTTAGCTCATTTCCTGATATGGTGAAAATACACAATTATTGTAAAATTTTGAAATTTTAAGTATACATAAACATTTTTTAAGGGGCTTTCAAAATCACGGCACTTCAGAAAATCAAACGCCTCCGAAGAGCTCAGAAATGGCCTTCTTCAGAGGTAAGAAAAATAAATTCAAAAGTCGAGAAAATATGAAAACGCGGTTAAATAATTTAAAAATTCGAATATAGACATTGACAGAAGAAATGCAATTTGGTCTTCTAGGCTACAGGCTCAATCAATTTTGAGTTTTTAAAATTTTTTCCGGTTTCAACAAATTTTGATGTATTTTTTAATACACTTCTAAAAATATTAAGCCACAGAATGATGCACTTTGGAATAAAAAAAAACAATATGAAGCTAAAAATCGATTTTCAGAAAAATTTCGATTTTTTACTGTTTCAAATTTTTTAAAACAAGAATTCAAAGGTTTTAAAAAACAATATGTAGCATCTTTTCAAGTTTTCAACTAAAAACCGATAACATCGAATATAGGCCTAAGAAATGCAATTTGGGTTTCTATCCCAGGGTTTTCCTTATATGGCCTAGAAACCCAAATTACATTTTTTCGGCCATTGTCGATATTTCAGCTCAAATTTCTCAAAACACGGTGTTTTCTTCATCATTTATGGAGACCCAACTTATTTGATATTCATTGACTATTCCCCGACCCAATTGACCTTCCCCCCAAATTCCAAAACACTTTTTTCGCCACTTAAAAGTAGCCCCCTAGTATGCACTTATTTTATTTTTGGCGGCTAGATAGATAACCCGCAAAAATTTGCATTTTTTGTTGGTATTTTTGAGAAAGAAACGGTGAAGAGAAGAATGGGTCATTTGTCGAGAATTTTAACCACCCGCGGAACGTGTGCTGGGAGGGGGGGGGGGGGGGGTGAAAAACGAATTGAAAAAGGAGGGATATCATCTATCTTTTGGATTTTATTTATCATCTTTTAATTTACCTTGCTCCTCTTGATTATTTTGATGATGATACACACATGCTTGATTAAATGTACACTTTTTCGTATATTTTGGCATTATTTTTGACATTTTTTGGAATTTTTCAACAAAAAAAATTTCTGTTTCAAGTTTTTCGCATACATTTTTCTTCCAAATAATCCATATTTGTAGTCCTGAATTGTCTGAAATTTCGGTAATTTATAGAAACTGGAAAATAATTTCCTAACTGTTTTTTTGTTGGAAAAAAATTGTTGCCCCGATTTTCTAAGAAATAAAAAAAACATGAAAATTAGAAGAACTTTGGAACTAACATTTAAAATGTGAATTAATTTTTTTTTTCAAAAAAATATTTTGAAACAATTAAAAAAATGTCAGTTTCGGAACAAATCCAATCCTATCTCCAAAGAGAT
The DNA here is from genome assembly GCA_964036255.1 of Caenorhabditis virilis. Classification (NCBI taxonomy): domain Eukaryota; kingdom Metazoa; phylum Nematoda; class Chromadorea; order Rhabditida; family Rhabditidae; genus Caenorhabditis; species Caenorhabditis virilis. Next base: position 17,364,246 of record OZ038416.1, read on the forward strand.
TTTCGGGAGCTCCCGCGGGTTATTTCGATGTTTTTTGATTCTCTCAAATGCTCTGAAATTGTAGGCACTTTTTCTTAAATGGCGTTAAGCTCTTCTCAATTTTTTTTTAATTAAGAAAATTCCATTATTTGAAAATGTTAAAAACTGCAACAAATCTGGAAATTGGGCCACAAAAAAAAACTAAACTTCAACATTCTACGATTTTCTTTAAAAATATTTTGAAACAGTGAAAAAATATGAAAATTCGCTCGAAAATCAGCAATTTCAATATAACTGAAACTACTGATAATGATTAACTTTTTCTGAAGCTCAAAAAAGTAAACAATCCCATTGTCGAAGAATTAAATTTAGAACTTCCATGGATTTCTTTTAAAAAATTGTGAAACTGTAGATATTTAATTTTTTTTAAACATTTTTTGTAAATTTCTGAAAACTCAATTTTAGGCTCCGTTTGTCTTAAAGGTCTTAAAACTGTTTTTTTAAAATTTATTTAAAAATTAGCAAAAATGTGTGGATTTTTAGAAGAAAAATTAGAAAGCTTAAAGATAGGGAATCACCTGAAAATTAGCATTTTAAATAATATTCTTTAAAAATTCTTTTTATGAAACAATAATAACAAGTTTGTTATCATCATGTTTAATTTTTTAACTCTTAAAGAGCCCCGCCCCCTTAAAGAATTAAAAAAATCTGTAAATCACATGTTTTTTTGTCAAATATACCCTTGCGAACTGAAAGTTTGAATGTCGATGAATTTCTTTGAAAAATGGTTGAAACCGTAAATTTTTACTACTTTTTTTCAATTTTTTGGTTTTATTGTTTTTGGAAATTCATGCTCCGCTTACTTTAGATGGATTTCATTTCTGGACCAGTTTTTTTCCGAATCCTTTCGAAATTTGAAATAAAAAATGGTTTAAAACCCTAAAATTCAATGATCAATGTAGATTAGGATTTCTTTTGAACATTTAAAAATGTTTTTTTTTAATTTCTGAAGCTTTGGACACTCGATTTTAGAATTCGGTATCTTTAAGGTATCAAAACAATTTATAAAGATTTGGATTTTCAGAAAAAAAAACTAATTTTGAAGCTTAAAGATAAGGTGTCGCTTACTTTAGATGGCTTACATTTATGAACCAGTTTTTTATGCGAAGCCTTCCAAAACTTGAAATAACAAAATGGTTGGTTAAAAAACGGAAATTTCAATAAATCTGAAATTTCCATTTTTTAACGAAATTCGAAAAAGTTACCCAAAAGTTACCCATCCTCAAAAAATGAGAAGTAATTAGGATTTCAATGAATTGTTGTTTTTTTTTTTTTGAAAAATTCGTGAAACCGTGATTTTTTGAACATTTTTAAAAAATTTCCGAGGCTTTAGCTACTCGCTTCTAGAATCCATTCTATTTCTTTAAGGTATCAAAACAATTTATGAATATTTGGATTTTCAGAAAAAAACAAACTTAGAAGCTTAAAGACAGGGTGTCACTTACTTTAAATGGCGGAACCACCGCTATTTTTTTCTCCTTCAAATTCTTCCAAAAAACTTAAAATACAAATAATTCAAATACTCATTTTCTAATAGTTTAATATACCAGACCACATTGAACAAATATTCCTCTCAACTCAACAATAAAATCATAATAGGTGCAATAAAATTTCGCGCTCCCCCCGGAAACCCGGGTCCGAACATGTCATAAAATGATTTCGGCATATCATCTGGAATTTCTTGCGGACCATTTTAATTCGAATTTGACGTCCGACGCCATTTAGAATTTTTCGTTTCGCCAAAGAACAAATAATTTCACCCCCTCCCCTCCCCCCTCCTAAGAGGAATAGAAAAAGTGAGGACATGTGTGCTTTATGAGTTTTTTCGTCTTCATCGGTGTTGTAGTTAAAGGGGGGGAGGAGGTCCAGGAAGTCGAGGGTCATTTCTTGGGGCGATTTTATGACATTTCTTCTTGCCGCAGAATCGCCCCGACTCCAAATGTCCGACGAATCATTTGTCGTCATCTTATTATTTTCCGGTCATGTTTTATTTTTTATTTTATTTTATTTGAGTTATTAGAAATGTGCAATAATATTTTCATGGTTAGAAAAAACTTTAAAAAATTGAAATTCCGATCCAAATTAGAAAAATGGTACCTTGTCTTTAAGCTTCTGAATTTTTGTCAACAGACAAAAAGTTGATTTTGGGCTAGAATTTTCAGAAATGTTCCCCGATATAACGGTTTTAAATGAGAAATTGCAAAAATTTACGGTTTCAACAAATTTTTAATAGAAAATGTTTGTATTTTTCACTTTAATATCTACTATTGTCAAGATAAAAATTTCTGGCCGCTCATTTTGCGGAGTGTCGTTGGGAATTTCCTCGCAACGCGACCGCGACGCGCTAGACCAACTGAGAAATTTGAATTTGAGCTCGTTGCGGTCGCGCTGCGAGGAAATTCCCAACGACACTCCGCAAAACGAGCGGCCTGAAATTATTATCTTGACAATAACTTAAGTTTGAAATATTTCAAAATTGGATTTTAAAATTTTTGAGAAACAAAAAAAACTTTAAAAAAATACATTTTTACATTCCTCTGAAATTTCAACGAATTTTTGCATTTCCAGAGTATTTTCAACATTTAAACAAAATGTACTGTTGCATGAAAAAATCGAAAAAAAGTTTACGATTTCAACAAATTTTAAATAGAAAAAATTTTTGAAGTTTTCACTACAATTTGTCTTAAAGCAGGACTTTACGGAGTTAATAAATGTACCTTAAATGAAACTAGACTTCATTCTCATTCCAAATCTGTTTTTAAAATTTTCTAAAACCACCTAGAAGCCGAGAAAATGAGCTTCAAAACAATGGCCTAGAAAAAGTGTGGTCTAACTTTTTCCTATCAGCTTTTTTCGTGTTTCGTTAATAAATAGTTATTCAGAATGCTTATATTAGTCCTTTCTTATGTTTTTTAAAATTAAAATTTATGCTTTTTAATTTTTTTTTTAGAATTTTCGAGCCTGCGGACTAGTTTTCGCCGGTGGCCCCTTTTTCTAGGTCATTGTTTTGAAGCTTGTTTTCTCGGCTTCTAGGTGGTTTTAGAAATTTTTAAAACAGATTTGGAATGAGTATGAAGTCTATTTTCCTCCCAGACGCATTCATTAGCTCCTTAAAGCCGTCCTTAAATAGAAATTGAAAAATTTACGGTTTCAACACATTTTTAATAGAATATTTTTAAAGTTTTCACTTTAATTTCTATTAACTCAATCAAGTTTGGAATATTTCAAAACTGGTTTTTGAAATTTTTTATAATCATACTATAAACTATAATCATAAATTCCACAGGGGCCCTTTGCAATTTCAACGAATTTTTGAATTCAACATTTTTCAACGAATTTTTAAAAAAAATTACTGTTTTATGAACTATTTTTTTATTTTTTGATAACGTCGTAGACGTTATGCTCCTTCCGTGGGATTAATAACTTTTTTAATCGCTGAAAATATAATAGCAACTTTGGAATCAGTTGTATCCATGAAATGTTGATGGTCCAGAAATTTTTGGAAATTTTTCTTGAAATTTTAGACATTTTCCTTACAAAAAATTGAATTTTCTGTATTTTTTCTTTGGAAATTCTCAATTTCTGAAATTTTAACTTTGCAGAATTTCGAGATTTTCAGTCTAGACCCGTTTTCTTTGAAAACTAGTCCGTAGAATGAAATTTTTAAAGGTACCATACTAGATCGTATGAATGAAGTTTTTTTAAAAAATTGAATTTTAAAGATTTTTGAACCCGTCATTTTTTTTTTGAAAAAAAACTGCGTTCTTAACGTTTTAGAAGCCTATAATCTAATTTGTCTTCAATGATGCGTGCTGAAATTTTGTAAAAATGTTTGTGAGAAAGGTTGGAAGATTATATTGTCAAAAATTCATCGTTATCTGAAATTTTTCAGACAAGTTTTATGATTTACTAATCACTTTTTCCATATATTGCTCTTTTAGTGAAAAAATCGATTTTTAAGATCTAATCTGAAGCAGTAAATTTTTTTAGATTAAAAAACCCATAAAATATTACATTTTCAGCCAGAAATAGCTGAAAACATCTACAAATTTTATATTGAAACTTTTAGTCTGGAGAATGACGTTTTTGTGAATAAAAATCTGACATAAAAATGTTGTGTTTCACAAATCTTGAATCTTCTTTTTTGAAAAATTGAAATTCGGAGCTTAAAATTTCTTTTTTCAAACAATTTTTTTTGGCTATGTACCTAATTTTTACAGTAAGAAAAAACATTTTCAATTGGAATAATTTTCAAAAAAATCGAAAACTTTCAAAAAATCCCGGTTTCAAAATTTCAAAATTTCAAATTTTTTTATTTTCGAAAACGATTGATTTCTACAAATAAGAAAATTTTAAAATTAATTTTAAAATTATTAAAATTTTTGGATCATCCATTTTCTACTAAAAGAGCGCAACCACTCACAGCTAAAAATAGCATGACTATGTGAGCGACATCGATTTTTTGGGTAGGTCAAAACTAAATTGAATGATCAAGAATATTTGAGTTGGAAATACAAAAAAAGCAACTTTGAATTATTGATTTTTCACCGGGGGTTACAGTAGGTTCTAAAATTTGAAATATATGGCAATCGATAGCCACTGATCAAACCTATAATATGAGCCATCAACCATATTCGTACCTAGTTCTATTCAACAGTTATATGCAAAAAACCTTCAAAAATTTTAATTAAGGGAGCTCCCGCAACTGTTTGGACTTTCAAAACAAACTAAATCGGCAATTCCCATATTATTTAACTATACCGTTAATTAAAAAAAAATTTTTACTGTTTCAAAATATATTAATTAATAAAATTCGGGATATATGTAAGTACTGAGATGTTTTTCTTCGATAAAATGTTAAAAATGCGTAATTCCGTAGCATCGTTCGAAATTTAGAAAAATTCCGAAGTTTAGCGTTTTTTCAATTTTTTTAATCATTTCTAGATTTTTGTTTATTTTCTGAAAACTTCTGAAAATTCTTCAAATTTCTAAATGTCGTTAAAAAATGTTTCAAACTAGAGGCGACTTTAAAATTTCTAATTATTTAATTTTTCCTATTTTTATTCCATAAACTTGTGGAAATTTTCAAAAAAATTTCGATTTCAAAATTTTGATATTTTTATACTACGTCAGAAAACAATTCAATGCGGCGCTAATCCATTTTAAGAACCTATTTTATGAAATATTTCAGATTTTAAGCTGAAAATTTCGAAAATTTCACTAAAACGTTCCAAAAAATCCCAACAGCTTTTCCCCATCATCCTAAATGATTTCAACACATTTCCTCCCGTCGATTTCACTCTATCTCTCCTAAAAACAACAATAAAATGTTTATTTATTTATGCAAACTAGCTGGAGGATATCTGTTAATTATGCTGAATGCGCGAAAGAATACACTTTTTGGTTATGACATTCCATTTCGTTGCCCCCCTCCCCTCTCTTTCTAATGGGAAGAATTTGTGATTTTATTTGGTTTTGCTATTAAAATTAATTTGAAATCTGTTTTTAAACAATTTAAAGAACGCGTAATTTCGTATCATCGTACTAAATTTGAAAAAAAAATTGTCGCTAAATGATTTCTCCAGTAGACTCAAAGCAGTTTTGAAAATTCTGAAACAGAAAATTTTTAAAATTTCAACTTTTGAAATTCTGAAAATATCAATTTTCAAAAACCATATTTTACCGTTAATTTTTAAACATTTTCACTGTTTCAAAATATATTCATTAATAAAAATTTGAGAAATGAGTACTACCATGAAATCAGTACTGCCATAATTGATTTTAAGACGTTAAAAATGCGTAATTCCGTAGCATCGTTTGAAATTTAGAAAAATTCTGAAATTTAAAGTTTTTTTAATGTTTTGTGTCATAGTACAGGAGAACTGGAATCAAGCTTGAAACAGTGAATTTTGTTTTTGAAAATTTCAGATATTCTTAACTTATTCAGAAAATTTGAGATACTTTAGTGAAAATTTAAGAACCGTGACTAATTTTGAAATTCTTAGATTCTTAACTAATTTAGAAAATTCCAGATATTTTACTTATTCTGAAAATTTCAGATTTTGAACTAATTCTGAAAATTTCATATTCTTAACATATTCTGAAAATTCCAGATTCTTAACGTATTCTGAGAAATTCAGATTCTTGGATTATTCTGAAAATTATCATATTCTTAACGTATTCTGAAAAATTCAGATTTTAAGCTTATTCTGAAAAATTCAGATTCTTACCTTATTCTGAAAATTCCAGATTTTTACCTTATTCTGAAAATTTCAGATTCTTAACATATTCTGATATTATCAGATTCCTTACTTATTCTGAAAATTTCAGATTCTTAACTTATTCTGAAAATTTCAGATTCTTACCTTATTCTGAAAATTCCAGATTTTTACCTCATTCTGAAAATTTCAGATTCTTAACATATTCTGATATTATCAGATTCCTTACTTATTCTGAAAATTTCAGATTCTTAACGTATTCTGAAAATGTTCAATTTTTTCAAACTAAATCTGCAAGAAATTTGTCCAATAATATTTTTACCATTTCAAAAATTGTTTTTCAAAAAAGTATTTCAATTTTTCAACAATCATCCATTATATTTCATTATTCAAAAAAATTCAAAAATTTAAAGTAATCCCTTTTCTGTCATCCCTTTTTTTTAAATTTTACATTTGTCAGACTTTATTTCAGTTTTCGGAAAATCTATAAACTTTCGGAATAATTTTTAAAAATTACAGTTTCAAAATTTGTATTTTCTAAAAAAAATTTTAAATTTTTTAATTATCTCGAGTTGAAATTATTGAATTATTATTTCAGATGGAGACTTAACTTATTCTGAAATTTTAATTTTTTTTCAAAAACTAAATCTGCGAAATATTCGTCTAATAATTTCCCATTTCTTTACCGTTTCAAAAAATTTTCAATTTTTCAACAATCCGTCAACAAAACACACACATTTCAAGGAATCTATACATTTTTGGAATAATTTTTTAAAAAATCCCAGTTTCAAAATTTATATTTTTGAAAAAATTTATAAAATTTTAAAATAATCTACTTCTTCATTGTTCAAAAAAAAATGCAATTCAATTTGGAACAGTTCGAAAATAGTTAAACTCAAATCTATAAACTTTCGGAATAATTTTTAAAAAATTTCAGTTTCAAAATGTATATTTTCTGAAAAATTTTAAATTTTTGAATTATCTAAGAGAAGCTAATATTGCATTTTATAGAAAAATTGCAGATTTTTAGCTTATTCTGAAAATTTTCATAATTTTTTTAAAAAATACAATTCAAATTATAAACTTTCGAAAATAGTTTTATACAATTTTTCAGAAAACTTATAAATATTTAAAATTACGTTTTTATTAATATTCTCGAAAAATTTGTGACACTTTTACAATTATGTATTATTGTCTCACAAAATCGGCTTCATAAACGTGAACTTCCCTTTTTTGCGAAATAGTGTTTGGTGAGGGATAATAAGACAATGCAACGCATTCCTTCCCATTGCCCTCACGCGTGGCGTGTCGATTTTTTGACAGAGGATTTTCACGTTTATATAACAGATTTTGTAAACAACTAATAACGACAAACCGAAACGCTAGATATATATTTTATTTTTAAAACACTGTATCAAAATTTTCTGATTATTTTATATACTCGATTTCCCCAATGTATATAAATTTTAAATAAATTTATTCTGAAAATTTTCAGATTCGATACTTATTTTAACCACAATCTCTTTTTATTACACCATTTCCTATTTCTCTATTTAATTCACTAACCAACTCTCATAAATCAATGGGTAAAACTTTGTGTCCCCCCCCCCCCAGCAATGTGAATGGGACGACGTTAGGATCTACATAGGTGATTGAAATTAATGACTGTGTTGATTAGATGAATGAATGAGGGAGCTAGAGGGAGCAGTTCCGGTGAGACGAGAAAAATGTGTTTATTGTGAAAAGAGAGGTTCTTTTTTCAACTAATAGTTTTTCTTTGTAAGTATTCCGGAAAAATACGTCCATTAGGTGTAAATTTTGAATTTTGCCAATTTTTTTCATAAAATCAAGAAGCACTTGGAAAAAATCGGAATTTCTTCCAGAATTCTGAAAAATTGCCGAAAGTAGAGAGAGAGCGAATTTATTTCTTGGAAAAACACAATATCGAAACTTTGAAACCGGAATGTTTTTTTTGGAATATTTGAAATTTCGCATTGTTTTCGAGATATTTTTAATAATGCTTAATTACGAAACCTGTAAGATTGTATGAAATATAATAATTTTGAAACCGAAATGTTTTTTTTTTTGAATATTTTAAAATTTGAATTTTTTTTTCAAAATAGTTTTGCAAAAAATAATTTAATTTTAATATTCCAAATCACAAAACTTGGAAGATTTTCATATAAATACAATTATATTACTGTAATTTTTCTTATCAAAAATTTGAAACCGGAAATTTTTGGAATATTTTTAATTTTTCAATTTTTTTCAAATATATGCTGTTACCCTTCAATTGAAGCAAAAATTGACAATGAAAAAACCTGTAAGATTTTCTGAAAAATCCTAATCTTGAAATTGTATTTTTTTTTTTTTGAAAAACTCAATATTTTTTGATCAAATTTTTTTGGGAAACATTTAAAAAATGTTTGAAATCGTAATTTTTTGAATTTTTCTAAAATCAATACTGATATTTTGAAGAAAAAAATTTCGGTTTCAAAATTTCGATATTTGCATTTTCCTAAAAAAAAATAGAATTCCGTCTGAATTTTTTCTTCAAAATATTTTTGTAAAAAATAATTTAATTTTAATATTTCAAATCACAAGACTTGAAAGGTTTTCATATCGTACAATTCGATTTATCGTAATTTTTTCCTTGGAAAAATAAAATATCAAAACTTTGAAACCGAAAATTTTTGAATTTTTTTCAAATATACCCTTTAAAATTGAATCCAATTTGGTAAGCTTGAAGATTACAAAACCTGTAATATTTCCCCAAAAATCGTAATGTTGATACTGTATTTTTTTTTTGAAAAACTCGATATTTTTTGTTCAAATTATCTGGAGTCAATATTTTTTGTTTTTTTTTCGGAAACATTTAAAGAAACTTTTGAAATCGCAATTTTTTCTGAATTTTTCTGAAATCAATACTGATATTTTAAAGCAGAAACCTCACTTTTTCAAATTTTTTGAGAATGAGTAATCGTATGCAGGGATGGGGAAACGGCGGCCAATCCGGCTGAAAGCCGCCGCAGCCGGCGGCCTGCGGAGCGGTTGCGTTGCGTTCGCGGCCCAAAGCCGCGGCAGCCGCATTTTTGAAAGTGGTTATTCTTTTTTTCGATAGGAGAATGTATTTTTAAGAAAATGCGTTGTAAAACACGAAATTTTTTTAATAAATGCACACATTGTACTGATTTAACCCTTTTTTCAGGGAGTTGGGATGAGAAATCTTCGAAAAATGATTTATTAAAAAAAAATTTTGAACGTTGAAAATGATATTTTGCGTAATGTTGAATAGTCTTCAATGTTTTTACTTTATTTTCTTTACCTTATTCATTAAAAACTAGTTTTCGAAAATCTCGATAAATAAAAAATTTTGCTCGTCAAATTGTGTGCATTCCGCAATTTTGTGATGGTGTGCATTGCACTGCGGCCGGCCTTTTGGGTTTTTTGGGAAACATTTAAAAAATGTTTGAAATTGTAATTTTTTTTTGAATTTTTCTAAAATCAATACTGTTATTTTCTTACGTACATTTTTTTTGCTGAGCAATATCTTCCATTTCAGAAATTCATTTGAAAATTTAAAATTTTACGAAAAAAAAAATTTCGGTTTTAAAATTTCGATATTTCCAATCTCCTAAAAAAAGACGTTCAATACGGAATTTCATGAATTGGATATACTAACCATTGTCTGACAGTGGTTGCCATGCAGACTAGGCACCCAATTACAGAATTTTTAAAAAATCCGGTTTTTTTCTCTAAAATTAACCTCTTTGTGCACCAAAATTGCCCCCCAAGCTAATTAATCCCGGTTTCTAGGCAATTTTTCAAAAACTCTGTTGTTTTTTTCCAAGAAGAACATCAATTCATTTCTTTTTTTTGGAGAGGAGGAGCAAAAAAACCAGAAAAAAATGTATATATAAAATGAAACATTTTAGTGCCCAAAACATATGTGCTCTTTTTTTTTCTTATATACTTGCGTCCATCAAAGAAAAATGATTGATTTTGTGGTCCTAGAAAAAATCTGTGTGTTTTTCTTTCCAAGTGTGCTGCTTCCCTCTTTTTTTTTTATTTTGATGATGATGAACAACACACCAATTTATTATTGTTATTTATAAAAAGTTTGATTTATTTTTTTTTCGAGAGAAGTTTTCGAAAAAGTGATGAATTGGGGCCTAATAATTTGAATGGGAAAAATAAGTTTACGGTAGATTTTTTAAAGGTTACGGTATATTGTTTTTAAGATTACGGTAGTTTTTAAAGATTACTGTAGTTTTGTTTAGATTGTTTTTAGGTTATGGTAGCCTTTTAAAGATTACGGTAGTTGTTTTTTTTAGATTACTGTAGTTTTTAAAAAGATTACTCTAGAATTTTAAAGATTACTGTAGTTTTTTAAAAGTTACTGTAGTTTTTTTTAGAATTAGTGAAGTTTTTTTTAGAATACGGTAGTTTTTTAAAAGATTACTCTAGGTTTTTAAAGATTACTGTAGTTTTTTAAAAGATTACGGTTGTTTTTTTAAAGTTACGGTAGTTTTTTAGAATACGGTAGTTTTTTAAAAGAGAACGATACTTTTTTTTAAAGATTACGGTAGATTGTTTTAAGATTAACGTAGTTTTTAGTATTACTGTAGTTTTTTTAAAGATTACGGTAGCTTTGTTCAGATTATTGTAGTTTTTAAAAGATTACGGTAGTTTTAGGATTACTGTAGTTTTTAAAAGATTACGGTAGTTTTTTAGGATTACTGTAGTTTTGTTAGAATACGGTAGTTTTTTAAAAGGTTACTCTAGATTTTTAAAGATTACTGTAGTTTTTTTAAAAGATTACGGTTGTTTTTTTAAAGATTACGGTAGCTTTGTTCAGATTACTGTAGTTTTTTAAAGATTACTGTAGGTTACGGTAATTTTTTAAAATGATTACGGTAGGTTTTTTAAGATTACGGTAGTTTGTTTTTAAGATTACGGTAGTTTTTTTCAAGATTACGATAGATTGTTTTTAGGTTTCGGCTGTTTTTTAAAGAATACGGTAATGTTGACTAATTCTAAAAATTAAGCTCCGATCTTCTATCAAATTCTAATTTAATAGTACTCCAAAATCCAAATTCTTCCATTTTTTTTCTGGATATTTTTTTGTTATCTCATGACATCTGGGTGGTCTTCCGGAAAAGGGATACTTGTCCACTTGGCTAAGTATCATCAATGATGTTGGGGAGTGGGGGGTAAAAGAAGAGATGGTTATCTGTAGAATCCATTACAAAATGATCCTCAAAAGCTCATTCGACCATTAAGAAATTAGGGGGTTTTTGTTTTGGCAGTGGTTTTTTGTCCAAGTTTTTTACTAGGATTCTGGATTTTTTTTCGTGATGTTTGAAATCTTTTTCGTAAATAGTGGTGCCGTAACAATTTGATGACCTTTAAAAATATTATTGATAAATTTTGAAACTGGGAATTTTTCAAAAAAATTTCTTTTGAAAACAACAATTCGGTAACTGAAATATTCAAAATTAAGTTTCTTGGATTTTTTTTTTAATTTTTTGATTTTATTGAAATTTAATATATTGCGGAGCGGCTATTTGTCAACTCAAATAGCCGCTCCGCACGCACGCGACGCGGCTGCCGACACTCAACACACTGGAAAATTTGAAAAATTCATTTTCCCGCTGAATTTTCCAGTGTGTTGAGTGGGAGGTGACCGCGTCGCGTGCGTGCGGAGCGGCTGTGAGGTTGAGCAGCCTTCCGAACGCAATGATCAAGAATAATTTTGAGTTGACAATATTCTCCTTAATAAATACTTTTTTTTAATGTTTCGAAAATATGTTGGAACAGTAGGTCTTTCAATCATTGTCGTAAAATGTCTAAATTTTTGGAAAAACAAAATTTTGAAACAGCATTTTTTTCTAATTTTGAAAAATTCCGATTCAAAAAATTTTCGGCTTTTCGTACAATAAAAGAATTGATCGAAAATATTATATATATAGTTTATTTTTGAAATAATAAAAAAACGAACTTATTTACTTTTTCTAGAATTTAGGATTCTTAAAGTGTTTGTTTACTGATTTTCAATTTTTGTTTTAATCTATTCAGAAGCACCAAAATTAATGAATTTAATCAAAAAAAAAATTTTTCTTGGGCGCCCGCGGGTCCGAAACAACTCCCGAAAATGTGCCGAAAACAGGCGGTGGCAGTGCAAAACGGGAGGTGCCACCACCCGTTTTTGGGGTTTTCGAGGACAGTTTTTGGTGAAATGAAGCATTTAAACTGATTTTTTTGCTGATTCCGTTGATTATAGGTGATTCTGAGTATATTAATACCAAAATTGAAAATGAGTAAACAGACACTTTAATGTAGGCAGTTCGAAGAACTCTGAAAACTGTAAAAAATTAAAAAAAATTTTTTTTTGAAACCGTAAAATTTTTTTGAAAAAATTTCTGTTTAATATTTTTATAAATCAAAAAACTAATACAAAATACATTAGATAAATATGAAAACTTGAATTTACAAAATTTTCGTATCGGCGAATTTTTTAAGATAATAATTTTTTAATTGATTTATATCAAATAAAATCAATGTCACTGAATTTTAAAATATTTTTTTGAAACAGTACAAAAATGTGATTTAAAAAATTAATTTTTCCCATTTTTCCCCAAAATATTTATCCTTCATTTCTTATCTTCTTTTCTTATGGTCCTTTCTTTCTGTTCTGTTCCAACTTCTTCTGCCTTGCCTACTGACAAGAAACAAACCACTAATAATAAATGATCATCGGTTGTCCCGAAAAATGACACATTTTTTTGTGGATTTTTCTCTGGGACGTAACAGAGGGTCAGGGGTAGAGGAGGGATTTTTCACCAAAAGATGATACGGATATAAATGTACTCTATTATTTTTTTTTTGTCACGGGATATGATTGGGTCCGATTGATTTCTGTGGCCGGATTTTCGGAATTTTTTGAAAATGTTTACTGTTTCAGAAATATATGTATAATGTTTTAGAAAATGTATTCGTTTGATGGTATAGTAATGAAATGAGAATATCTTACTTTTTTTCAAATTTTCCAAAAATTTTCAATATTTCGTTTTTTGAAAAATTTGCTGTTTCAAAATTTTAGGAAATAATTTAGAATTTCAAAATTGGAAGAAAAAACCCAACTGCAATTAGTAACACTTTTTTCCTTGCAAAATTGTTGAAACAGTATTTTTTTCGGATTTTTTTTAGTAATTCCAGAGAAGTTTTCTTAAATTTTTTCTGTAACAAAAAACAAGAAAGTTTTTCAAAAATTAAATTCAAGAAATCAAATGTTTTAAGGTACTAATTAAACAACAAAATTTGAGAATTTCAACGTTTAAAAAAGCCTCAAATCTTAGAGAATTTCAGTTGATTTTTTTTCAGATTCTAAGAAAAAAATGTTTTTTTTTCAAAAGTAATCAGTTATAATTCTACTTTTTTTTATTTGTAAAAATAAAATCTCTTACTGTTTCAGAAAATTTTTGGAAAAATTTCAGCTCCATTCTTAAGAATTTTCGAGATTTTTTTAACGAGAGTCAATGCACGAGTATTCAGATTTTCAAGATTTTCCAAAAAAATTTAAGCCGAAAAAATAACTGTCCATAAATGCTGTAGAATTTTGGAAAAAGATCTTCAAAAACAACGAAATTGGGTTTATTGTGTTTTTTTCCATAATTTCATTTATTAATCATATTTTGTTTCATTTACAGAATTTGTTTGCTTTGGAATTTTATAAATTATACATTTTCTTTAAAAGGTGCGTAGACAATTTTATTTTTATCAAAATTGATGTACCGGACTTGTTTCTAACATTAGATTGAAACAGTAAATTTTGGAAAAAAAAACACATTTTTTGAGGTAGGTTTTCATAAATATTCTGCAAAATTGCAAAAACAAAAAAGTTTTTAGAGATGTGATTCTCAAATTTTTAAAAAAAAAATTTCTATTTCATAAAAACTTAATGAAATTCCAACGAAAAAATTGGGGTTTGGTTTAAAATCCGAAAATTTAAAATTAATTATTTGAAACGGCAATTTTTTTCAAAATTTTTCAATAATGTCGCGGCTTTGGAATATGTAAAATATAAATTTTCTTTAAAAATTGAAACAATATTTAATACAACAATATTCTAGACATATCTTAAATTATGATGCTCAGAACTTGTTTTCTTCTAAAAATTGATTGAAACAGTAAATTTTGGAAAAAAGCCCATTTTTGGGGTATTTAGGTTTTTCATAAATTTTCTGCGAAATTTTAAAAGAATAAAACAAAAATGTTTTGTGTGATTCTCAAAAATTTCATAAAAGTTGTCATTTTCATTTTTTTTAATTATTTATGTTTTATTTACTGTTTCTCGGAATTTTTTTCAAAACTTAATGAAATTACATCAATTTATTGTAGTTGGTTAACAATCCGAAAATTTAAAATGAATTATTTGAAACGGCAAATTTTTCAAAAAACTTTTTTTTAAAACTTTTTTTTGAAACCTTGAAAAATCTGATTTCCAATTTTTGAAATACGGAAAATTCTAATCCTAAAAATCCAAATGAGGCAAAAAATTGAAAATTATATTGTCAACTCAAATATTCTTGATTATGCAAGTTGGTTTTGACCTACCAATAAAATCTAAGTCTCTCACAAAGTCATGCTATTTTTACCTGCGAGCGGTTGCTCTGCGGTCTTTTAGTAGACAATGGATGATCCAGAATATTTAACTTGACAATACAAACATTCATTTTTTTAAATTATTATTGTTTACTGTTTCTTGGAATTGTTTTCAAAACTTAATGAAATTCCAACAAAATAATTGGAGTTGGTTAATCAGAAAATTTTTAATGCATTTCTTTAAAGGAGGGCTTTACGGAGATTATGAATGCGTCTGGGAAGAAAATAGGCTTCAGACTCATTCCAAATCTCTATTTAAAATTTTCTAAAACCTCGTAGAAGCTGTGAAAACGCGCCTCAAAACAATGGCCTAGAAAAAGGAGAAAGTTCGGCCAGGTGGAATTCTTTTTCAAGGCCATTGTTTTGAGGCGTGTTTTCTCGACTTCTAGGTGGTTTTAGAAAATTTTAAAAACAGATTTGGAATGAGACTATTTTCATCACAGGCGCCTTCATAATCTCCGTAAAACCCTCCTTTTTCAAAAAAAATTATAAAAATGTTTACCGTTTCATTAGTTTTTCAGAAATTGAACCATTTCTAAAAAATTGTTCTGCCATCTTTACTTGTCTGTTGTCAGATCATTTCCTCTAAATTTTATTTTAAAAAATAAAGCGGGGGGTCTCCCGCAATTCTTCAAATCCACTTTCAAATCCCAAAAATTTGTTAGAAAATTAAACAAAAGTGGAAATATCAACCCCCCCCCCTTTCACCACCTCCTCCACTTCACTTTTCCTTCAAGGGTGTTCGATTACTAATCTAATTTTGGTGGTTCTTCCTTCTTGTTCTTCCTTTTTTTCCTTTTTTCCTTATTTTTACCAAAAAATTGTGTTTCCTTTGCAAAAATGTCTCGAATTTTTCAATTCTAGGCATGATCATCTGAACCAAAAAATTCAAAATTCAATAATGAAAAAAATACTGCTATTTTTAACCATTTGGCTCCAAGCGGTTCGGCCATTTTTGGACAATACACTTCCATTGTATTTGTTTAAAAATTTGAATGAAGGCCGTGAAACGGCCACCATGAAAATTGGCACGACAGGTTTGGTTTGGTTATGGTTATTACGGTTTCAAGAAAACATGGGTGTGGGAAATATTTTTGAAAAAAAAAATATACTGTTTCAGAAAATTGATATTTTTCAAAAAGTGTGCTTATAGTGCTGCCTTGGAGTTCCGCTTGAGAATAAAAAACTAGAAAAGGGCACCCGGAATCGAACTTTGGTCTCAAAAACGTTTAAATTTCCGTTAAAAAAGTGGCAGCCAAGTTCGATTTTGCTATTTTTTCACTAATATTTTGAAATTCGGATACGATTGAATTATATTAACAATTTTCGTATCAATTAAAGGGGGACGGTTTACGGTGGTCTGGGATGAAAATAGACTTCATACTCATTCCAAATCTGTTTTTAAAATTTTCTAAGACCACCTGGAAGCCGAGAAAATGAGCTTCAAAACAATGGCCTAGAAAAAGTGTTCCACCGGCGAAAACTAGTCCGCGGCCTCTAGAGGAATCTAATAATTTGTTAAAAATGGACTAATTTAAATGATCCCCATAAATGTTTCTAAAAAACATACGCAAAAACCTCATGGGAAAAAGTTCGGCCAGATGGGACACTTTTTCTAGGCCATTGTTTTGAAGCTCATTTTCTCGGCTTCTAGGTGGTTTTAGAAAATTTTAAAGACAGATTTGGAATGAGAATGAAGTCTATTTTCATTCCACTTTTTTTTCATTCATTAGCTCCTTAAAGTAGACCTCAAATGGCTTGTACAAAAATTGTACAAAAATAGTAAAGGCTTTGGAAAATAACATTGTGAAACAGAAAAAAATTAAAGATTTTATTTTTTTTTTTAAATGGCTGTTTCAGAAATTTACATTCGAAAACCCAAGTCAAATAGTATTCAAACGGAATTTAACATCTAAAAAAGATTACAAAAAAATTCTGAAAGAGTATACAATTTTTCAAAAAAAAAGCACCCTTTTCTCTAATTCTTTATCATTTTTCAGTTCGACGTGTACCCCCATACTTCTCCTACAAACTCGAAAAACAGTATACGGTTGGAATCGGAGGGGATATTAATTTGACATGTGTCGCTGTTGGCTATCCGATGCCGAGGGTTTTTTGGAAAAAGACTGATCAACGTGGGTTATATTTAATTTTTTTAGAAAATATTCAAAATTTGTAAACAATATGCGGTCAGTGGAAATAGTGGATTCAAGTTTTCTCAAAATAAATAATTTTTAAAAAAATGAACGCACTAAGTTTATGATCGTTAACTGAAATATAAAATTGTCAAGGAATATTTCAGAATTTTTTGAAACCCCAATTTTTTCTCAATATTCAAAAAAAACGTATTATGAGAAAATTTTGAAATTTTTGATTTTCTCTCAAAAAATGAAAGTTGCAAGTTTAGCGTTTCCTTACAAATATGAAATACAGAGTAATTGTGGAAACTACAAAATAAAAATTATTTTAAAATCTTGAATCCGTAATTTTTTTCTCGAAAATAGTATAAATTAGAAAACTTTTGAATTCCACACTTTTAAAATGAACATTATAGAATTTATTTTTTAAGGGGGACGAAATAAATGGTTTCAAATTGATAAAAATAGACTTTTTTATCAAAAAATGAAAAAAAATCGAAAATGGCGAAAAAAATTCAAATATTTAAAAAAGCGATAAAATCTTAGATGTCCCTAATGGCCGAAGAACCGCGTTTGGTTTTCTAGGCCATTTTTTAAACCTCTTTTTCAATAATGTTTCATGTTTATATTCACTTTTCAATTTTTTCCGAGGAAGTTATGAGTCTGTTGCATCCATTCGAAATCGAAAAATGGGAAAGAAATACGGAAAGTTCCAAAAATTAGGAAGAAACACGAAGGCTTTGGGTTTAAAAAATGTGTCCTTTATTTTGACATCTTTGTGAAACTATTTTTTGCAAAAAAAATATTGAAAAAGAGGTAAAAAGTGCAAAAAAAAGTGTTTTCAAGAAATACATCATCAATTATCGGTTTTTCTTGCTTTTTGCATTTTTTTCGCCATTTCCGATTTTTTCTCATTTTTTTCATTAAGCAATCATACTTTTACAATTCTAAACCAATTTTTTTCGTCCCCTCAGATCTCCTTTAAAGGGATGGAATGTTTCTCAAAATAAATAAATAATATTGTCAACTCAATGATTCTTGATCATTGCGTTCGGAAGGCTTCTCAACCTCACAGCCGCTCCGCACGCACGCGACGCGGTGACCTCCCGCTCAACACACTGAACTATTGGCGGGAAAATGAATTTTTCAAATGTTCCAGTGTGTTGAGTGTCGGCAGCCGCGTCGCGTGCGTGCGGAGCGGCTGTGAGGTTGAGCAGCCTTCCGAACGCAATGATCGAGAATAATTGAGTTGACAATAAGCAATGAAATTATGATTTCAATTTTTTTTTCTGAAATTTATTTGAGAACGATTAAGTCGAAATAAATGTGTGATTTAAAAAAAAACAATTTTAAAAACAGTTGTGAAACGAGAAAAATTTTTTTCTGAAATTTTTGATTTTTTTTTAATTAATAGTTAGAATCGAAATTTTAAATATTTCCAGCGTTTTCTAGATGAAGTAAAAACGCGTTTTTTAATTGCTTTACAAAATTGAAATCTTTTTGATTTTCTGGAGCTTATTTTCTGGAGCTTTTAGAAGAAAAATACGAAAAAATTATAAGCATAAAACTAATTTTAAAGAACCTTTTTTTAATACATTTTTTTTTGAAACCGCAAATTACTTCTTAAAATATATTCTAAAATTGGACGATTTCCTACTAGGATTAAGAGATGGAAAATTTAAGTGTCAAATTTGGTTTTTTTAAATAGTGCGAAAAATTTCAAACACTGAAATTTTGTCTCTAAATTTTGGAAATATCATAAACATCATGTTTTGTGGATTGTTTTAATCGATAAATTCGGTTAAAAAGAAATTCTGACATTTTCCTGAAACCGCAATTTTTTTCAGAATTAGAAAACGTTGAAAAAGTCGAATTTGCCACAATTTTTGAAAAATTGAAAATAACTCCTGAAAAATCGATCCTCAAAGATTTCGCGAAAATTTTTGAAATAGCAAATTTAAAAATAAATTCGATTCTAAATCCGAAATTCGATTCTAAATCAAAGACATTTCCAATGCAAAAAATTGAAAATTTGCTGAAACCGTAAAATGTTTTTTTTTAAGAATCAACAAAATGGTCAGCATAATTTTCCTAGTTTTAACAAGAATAACAAAGTAGCAAAAAAATCAAAAATATTAATAAAATTTTCTGAAACAGTGCGAAAAAGCAGAAATTTTGAGTTTTTTCTGAAATTTTGAAAAATAAATTATTCAAATTTGAAATTTTGAATTTCCCCCCAAAATTTTTTGATGTATTTTTGAAACCGTAAATTTTTCAAAAACAAACAATCATGGGCGATTTTGGAAATTCGGTTCAATAAAGAAAAACTTTTTAAAAAATTGAAAACATTTTCTGAAACCGTAAAATGTTTTTTTAAACTTTTTTTCTGAAATTTAGGAAAACTAAAAACTTTTAAAAATCTGAAGAAAATGCGAGGGAAAATGAAATTTTGAAAAAGAAATAAATTATTCAAAATGGAAATTTTGAAACCGAATTTTTTCTAATTTTCTTAGCTTTCATACAATTGAAAAAAGCACGTTTACAAATGTCAAAAAACTTATTTTTAGAAATTTTCAAGAAATTTTATAAAATTTGGTATAATTTCTGGAATATAGTGTTTAAGAACCTCACATTAATCGCAAAACCGATTGCATTAAAAACTTGAAAGCATTTTCTGAAACTGCAATTTTTCGGAGAATTTCGCAAGTCGAAATAAATTCAAGGTGTTTTTTTGATGAAAATGTTTTTAAAGGAGAACTTTAAGGAGATAATAAATGCACCTTAAATGAAAATAGACTTTATTGGCATTCCAAATATGTTTTCAAAATTTTCTAAAACCACCTAGAAGCCGAGAAAATGAGCTTCAAAACAATGGCCTAGAAAAAGTGTGGCCTAACTTTTTCCTATTTGCTTTTTTAGTGTTTCGTTAATAAATAAGTATGCAGAATGCTTATATTAGTCCTTTTTTGTTTTTTTTTATTTTTTTGGATTTTTCATACCTGCGGACTAGTATTCGCCGGTGGCCCTTTTTTCTAGGCCATTGTTTTGAAGGCCCGTTTTCTCGGCTTCTATGTGGTTTTAGAATATTTTAAAACCAGATTTGGAATGAGTATGACGTCTATTTTCATCCCAGACGCATTCATTGTCTCCGTCAAGCCCTCATTTAGAAACGTGTTTCCAAAATGAAATAGTTAAGAAGCAAGTGCAAAAACAACTTATAAAAATTTTGAAACCGTAAATTTTTTTTTCGAAAAAATCAATATAATGAAAAATTATTTTACTAAAACTGTTTTTTATTTTTACAGAAGCCCTCGACGACCCGTCAACCGCCCCAATTGGTAAAAACGTGCTAACCCTAACATCCATCGAATCCACCGAAAATTTCACATGTGTCGCTGTTAGTGCTTTAGGAAACATTGAAGCAACAACTACCGTACTCGCCAAAGGTATATATATTTTTAAAAATTTTCTACCGTAATCCGTTTTTTAAATATTTATTTTCTACCGTAATCCGTTTTTTTAAAATATTTATTTTCTACCGTAATCCTAATCTACCGTAACCCTTTTTTTTCCAGAACTTCCACCACCACCTTCTAGTATCTCCGCGTCTTCCGTCACTTCTGAATCAGTCCTTTTGTCATGGAAACCTCCGAAGAGTTATAACGAGCCGATCAATAAATATGTTGTGAAATACAAATTAAAGTGAGTAGATTAATAATTTCAAATTTTTTGACATGTGATTTTTACTTTGCTGTGGAATTTTTTTAAAAGCATGGTTTGGACCAATTTTCAGATCGACTCGACAAAATATTGGAGATGGTGATGATGGAGATGAAGAAAGGTAATTTATAGCATGTTTGGTGTGGTTTTAAAGCAGTTTTTATTTAAATTTAAAAAAATTAGGCTCAAAATGGAGCGGCTCAAATTGTTTAAAAATTCAGTGAGATCTGAAAAATGAAAACTAAAAATAGAGTGCATTAAAAAAGTAAGATGTAGAATGATAAAGAAATATTCGAAATTTTTTGAAACTGTAAAATTTTATTTTTTTTTTTAAAGTAATTTTGAAACTAAAAAAAATTAATTGTGAGCAATTTTTGAAACCGCAAAATTTTCTAAAAAAAAAATAAAATAGATTTTTTCCCCGAAATTTAGAATTGGAGATTTTTAGGATTTTAGGAGTATTAGAAGTGCATTCAAAATGAATTTTTTTTAATTTTTAAAAAATTTGAAAAATTTTGAAACCGCATTTTTTTCATAGATAAACTGCTAGTAAATTTTGTTTTGCTCCAGAATTTGTTTTCTTTTGAATTTTTTTTTAATCCTGGAAAATTATTACATTGTACGGATGACCCAGTGTTGTTTGACATCAATAATTAAGCAATATATATATATTGAAACCGTAAATTTTTTCAAAAAACTTAACTTTAAAGTTCAAAAATGCGAAAATGTTCAAAATTTCTTTGGTTTTATTTATTTTTGAAGAACAGCCACCAAAAAAAATGCTCCAATTCAAGAATGGAGCAAAAAAATTTATTATTCTACATGTTTTTGTCAATTGTAAATAATATGTAGTTCATAATCTCTTTTAAAACTTTTGAAACTGTAATTTTTTATCTTCTTGAGCTCATTTTTAAATGAAACTGTCTCTAGAATATCGAATTCAACATCGGTTTTTTAACGTCATTTTTTGAAACCGTTTTTTTTTAAAGAAAAAAATTAGAAACGAAATTTTTAATCGGTTGTACACTTTAAAAACACTTTAAAAACTTGGAAAAAATAATATTTTTCCTTAAATTTTGTTTTGAAAATTATAACAAGAATAATAGATTGAAATTTGGATTTTTCCAGCGAAACCTTCTTTAATTTAATTTTACAACCAAAAAATGCTCCAATTTTCTTGAAGCAAAAATTATTATTCTAAATATTGTTGAATATGTAAATTGTAAATAATATGTAGTTCATAAACTTTTTAAAAAATTGTGAAACTTAAATTTTTATCTTCTTGAGTTCATTTTTAAATGAAAATGTCTATAGAATATCGAATTCAAGACATTTTTTGAAACCGCTTTTTTTTCAAGAAAAAAATTAGAAACGAAATTTTTAATCGATTTATAGTTTGTCGTACACCTCTTTAAAAACTTGGAAAAATAATATTTTTTCTTAAATTTTGTTTTGAAAATTATAACAAGAATAATAGATTGAAATTTGGAATTTTTAATGGTCCCTTAAAAATTGGGTACAAAATTAGGCACTCTTAACATTTTTATTATTTTTTGATTTTTGCATAAAAGCATGAAATTCGCTTCAAATTTATCTGAATTTCTAAAAAATTTTGTTGTTCTAAAAAACAAATCAGAAATTCAGCTACAAAATTTGAACATTTTTGAAGAAAATTATGAGATTTTGAAATTATTGGTTACAAAAATGAGACAACTTACTGCTAAGTATTTTACTACAGTTCCCTCAATTCTATTCCAAACGCGCTCCATAAACTGGCATTTTGCCAGCACACCTTCTAAAAAACAAAATGCAAACGATTCCTCACGTGAATAACGTGAAGCGTTTGCGTTTTGTTTTTTTAGAAGGTGTGCTGGCAAAATGCCAGTTTATGGAGCGCGTATGGAATAGAAATGAGGCAACAGTAAAAACTTTTGAAACTGTAATTTTTATAATTTTATTTGCTTTGAGGTTTTTCTTATGGAAATGTCTACAGAATATCGAATTCAACATCTGTTTTTTCACGTCAATTTTTTGAAACCGCTTTTTTTTCAAGAAAAAAAATTAGAAACTATGGTTTTTTTTTGTTTTTAAGCGATTTATAGCGCGTTTAAGCCTCTTTAAAGGCAGCTGGTCAGTTAATACGATCCAAATTCAAGGCAAAAAATCAAAATTTGAATGGGAGCCCAGGTGGTCCAAAGAACAATGCCAATATGTAGCTAAATTCAAATAATTGTGTTTCGCGCCAATTCCGACCGCGTTGCACGGACACCGACCGCGTTGCACGGACACGCGCGAATTCAAATTTTGATTTTTTCAACTTTGGACGGCTGCTATGACGCGTGTATTTATCGGTGTGATTTCGCATAAATTGCATTGTATTAATGAGAGAACGCTCTAATTTTTGAAACTAAGTACAGGTAGGGTCAAATTAACTGAACAGCTGTCTTTAAAAACTTGGAAAATGATATGGTTTTCTTAAATTTTGTTTTGAAAATTATAAAAATTGAAATTTTTTGGTTTTTTCAGTGAAATCTGAAATTTTTCCGATTTTTAAAAATTGGGTACAACATTAGACATTCTTTCAAAATTTTAAGATTTTTTTTGAATTTTTGCATAAAAGTGTTTCTAAAAATCATGAAAATCAATATTTCAGCTTCAAATTCATCTAAATTTCTAAAATTTTGAATAATTTTGTACAAAGTTATGGTTCTGTGAAAATTGGGTACACAAATTAGAGATTCTTTCAAAATGTAGTGTTTTTTGAATTTTTGCATGAATTGGAAAAATGTTTCTAAAAATCATGAAATTCAATATTTCAGCTTCAAATTCATCTAAATTTCTAAAATTTTGAGTAATTTTTAACAAAGTTATGGTTATGGTTCTTTAAAAATTGAGTACAAAAATTAGAGATTCTTTCAAAATTTTAGAATTTTTTTTTGAATTTTTGCATAAATTAGAAAAATGTTTCTAAAAATCATGAAATTCAACATTTCAGCTTCAAATTCATCTAATTTTCTAAATTTTTGAGTTATTTTTAACAAAGTTATGGTTATGGTTCTTTAAAAATTGAGTACAAAAATTAGAGATTCTTTCAAAATTTTAGATTTTTTTTTTGAATTTTTGCATAAATTAGAACAATGTTTCTAAAAATCATGAAATTCAATATTTCAGCTTCAAATTCATCTAATTTTCTAAATTTTTGAGTTATTTTTAACAAAGTTATGGTTATGGTTCTTTAAAAATTGAGTACAAAAATTAGAGATTCTTTCAAAATTTTAGATTTTTTTTTTTGAATTTTTGCATAAATTAGAACAATGTTTCTAAAAATCATGAAATTCAATATTTCAGCTTCAAATTCATCTATATTTCTAAAATTTTGGTGAATTTTGAACAAAGTTATGACCCTTTCGAAAAAAACATAATAAAATTTCAAATGGTCATAGTTTTTGTTAAAATACTTGAAATTTTACAATTTTTACATGAAATTGTTCTAAAAATCATGAAATATCAGAAATTCGGCTACAAAATGGTCCAAAATTCGGAAATTTTGAAAATTTTTGAAGAAGAAAGTTATGAGGTGTTGAAAATTGGTTACAAAAATTAGACAACTGCTAACTATTTTATTTTTTGTTGTTCAATTCTAACGAAATGACAAAAACAACAAAAAGTTATTATTTTTCTGAAACCCATTTTTTTTGTTGCTAAAAACTCAAATTTTCAGATACGCTGAAACACGATCAAATCGAGGAAAAACGCTTGAAACCATTGACACAAATATTCTAATCGAAGATCTGATAGCATTCCAAACCTATGAATTCACGGTCCGAACTATTGGTCCAGTTGGCGCGGGCCTCGAAAGCCTACCAATTGAAGCGCAAACGAAGACAAGCAAGCCGACATCACCGCCAGTTCACCCGCAAGCGAGGAGTTTGAGTCGAGACGCGATTTTGGTAAAATGGGGACCTTCTGAAAATCCGAACGGAATTATTGTGGGATACAAGATTTATTATACAAATGACCAGGCGAGCACACCACTGACACAATGGAAAATCGAGGAGACAAAGGCGGATGAGTTGATGAAAACGATTTATGAGCTCGAGCCGGATACGCGGTATTTTGTGAGGATTGTGGCGGTGAACTCGGAGGGTGATGGACCGCTATCCGGTGTGGTTACGGTGTCGACAAGGCAGGGAAGTGAGTTATGAAATTTGAGAAGATAACAGAAAAAAAGTGTGATTAGCGAAACAATCAAAAACTAGGGTTTTTTTAAAACATTTTGAAACCTTAAATTTTTTACGAAGATACAATTTGGCGATTTCGATTTTCTAGGATTAAATTAAAATCCTAATCTAAATTTCAATAAAGTAAAATAATGTTTAAAGATTTTTGCTAGTTTTTTTAAAAAATTCGGTTTTCAAATATGAAGAAAAAGATGAAAATGGAATAGAGAATCCCTTTAAAAAGAATCCCTTTAAAGACAGGGGGCCAGTTACTTTAACCCCCCCCCCCCCCAGATGGATCTGATTGTGTAAAATTCGTCTTTTTATCGACATTCTATAGAATTTATCTACAACTCTGAGAAAAACTTTTTATCGACATTCCTGCGAAATAATAATTTAGTTGTGAAACGTACATCGATTCTGTCTGCTTTTCAAAAAAATTTCACTTTTGGACGAAAATTAGAAAAATCAACGTCTTTCCCGTATTTTATGAAGGATATCGTGTTTAGTTCCTTTAAGAAAAATTAATTTGACACTTATTGAAAATAATTAATGATGCTTTAGCAAAAAAAACGCTGAAAATCGGACAAAAACGAAAGTGTTTTTTAAAAAAGCTGACAAAACATAAAAAAATTCAAATTTCCGCGCACACACCTTGACTGTTGTTCAGTGGAGCGCACATGGAAATCCATAAAACGCGGTAATTTGAAATCTTGTCGATGAAGCGGCGAAATTTTTAACTGACTGACACCATGTCTTTAAAATCTGACCCATTGTTTTTTTTGTTTTACTGACATAACAAATAATTAAAACTGTAAATTGGTCACGAAATTCTGTATTTTATCTGAAACCACAAATGTCTTTTAAATTTTTTATTGTCAACTCCAATATTCTCCAGCATCGTGTTTTGAGGGCTGCTCAACCTCAGAGACGCTTCTCACGCACGCGACGCGGTGGCCGACACTCAACACACTAGAAAATTTGCTAATTAGTTTTTCCGGCCAATTTTCCAGTGTGACCACCGTGTCGCGTGCGTG
Organism: Caenorhabditis virilis; assembly: GCA_964036255.1. Lineage (NCBI taxonomy): Eukaryota > Metazoa > Nematoda > Chromadorea > Rhabditida > Rhabditidae > Caenorhabditis > Caenorhabditis virilis. The sequence goes on from OZ038416.1 coordinate 17,390,282, forward strand.
CGGAGCGTCTGTAAGGTTGAGCAACTATCAAAACGCGCTGATCAAAAGAATATTTGAGTTGCCAATATAAATTTCAAAAATTTCATACAATAGAAAACGACATTTTTTTAAATTATGCACAGAACTGGCCAAATTTACAGATTTTCCCTTTATTATTTTTTGGTTTATATATAGTACAGAACATTGACCTAGAAAATTTTCGAAAAAAAAAATTCAAATACATAAAAGGAGGGTATTAAAGAGCTTATGATTGACGTTATTCTAAATTTTTTTGAAACCGCATTTTTTTCCCGAATACATTCTAATTTTCAGATTTTTTTGCAAAATTATTCAAATTTTCAAATTTTTTAGAAACTTTCAAAATTTTGTACTATTTTGAAAATCGGCATATTTTTTAAATTCCACAGAAAAGGATAGTTTAAAAGATTTAAAAAATATATTTTTTTTAATACGTGAACCAGTACGATTTTGTAAATTACTCATTTCATGAAACTAAGTAGTTTGAAAATTGTATGTTATTTCAAAAAGCCTCTTACTTTTTCATTTCAGTCCCCGGTCAACCAACCCTCCTGACAACCAAACCACTAGACAGCCGACGGATTCAACTCTCATGGGACCGTCCGTTATTCTCGTCGCCTGTCGTTGGATACACGATACGGTATAATACCAGCGATGGGGAAAAGGAGTTGACTTTGACTTCACCACATGAGAAGCACGTGGTTACTGGATTACAACCGGATAAGTATTATTATTTTCGGTGAGTTGGGGGGGGGGGCTTAAAGACAGTGTATCAGTTAATTTTACCCTGCCTTTTTGATTTTTTGCCTTGAATTTGGACTGGCACGCTACCTTTTTAAGGAAAAATCTGGGGGTTTGGAAATAGGGCTTCAAATTCGTTTTCCATCCCAGAGCCTTCAGGGACATCGCCCGGTCATAATAATGGATCAGTGGTTCTAACCGGACCGCATCGGTTCGGATCTGGTTCAAAAAATGACTCCTTACACTTCTTTTACAAAAATTTACCTGATATTCGCTCAACCGAAGCGATGCGATCCGGAACATTGTCATATGTCCCGTTCTGATCCGATGTCGGTCATTTTGCCTGATCCAGACCATAGAACCATCTGAAGGGTCGTTTTGCCTGATCCAGATCATAAAAGCAAGGCGTCACCTGGTGTCCCTATCCTAGGATCCGTCGGACAAAATTCTGTCTTGATCCTCTAATCAGATTCAATCTCAATATTCTGAAGATTGCCTCAGATGGATCAATTTTGGAACACTTTAGCTCCTGATCCTCTCGAACCAGATTCGGTATGAATCTGGCGACCTTTTATGGACTCCTAAAGCCTAAGGCTAAATTTGGGCTTTCCCCTAATCTCCCATATTCCAGAATCGCCGCCTATTCCGAACGTGGTCAGGGTGAATTCAGCGAGCCGATCATCGCCAAAACCATTGCTTCAAGTAAGTAGTAACCCTTATCTAGCATGTTTTTTGTCGTGTCGTAAATCTATCGTGTTTCTAGTCCCATTATCAGCACCCCAAATTGTGTCAATAAATCCAACATCCTCAAAATCGATTGAAATCCGATGGAAAGGTCCTGACACGAAAAAATTGAATGGTGGAACGTTGACAGCGTATAGGGTCAGTTGGAGGAAGATTGAGAAGGTTTTGGGAGATGCTGAATCTGAAGAGGATTATGAAGAGGAATCGGAAGAGAGCGTAAATGTTGTGAATTGGTATACTGTAGTAGTGCCTTCGGATACCGTAACCTATCTGATTGATGAGAATATTCTACCGTACTCCAGCTATGAGGTTACGGTATCAGCTTCGACAGTCGATGGGTATGGACCGGAAAGTGAACGTCGTGTTGTGAAGACTTTAGAAGATGGTTAGTATTTTAAGAATTTTTGAAATTTTCAGCAGGAAGTGAAGAGGATACCGCAGCTCCTGGTGAGTGTTTTCTTTAAAAACGGGGGTTTCAGATGTGCTAAGTACCAGATCCACCAAAAACCACATCTGAAAATTTATATTTTGGGAAACTACAGAATTCAATGATCTCATTAGATACTTAGGTGTCCTCCAATAAAAATTGACACTGTAATTTTTTTTTTAGATTTTTTTTACAATTATATTATCAGTTAATATCACTTGACTATCGAAATTTAATTTTTTTCTGAAACTGTAAAAAAATTTTTTGAAAACAGCACATGTATTACCAATGTTTTTTTAAACATTATTTTCAAAAAAGTTAGTTTTTTCGAAACAGTAATTTTTTTTCGAAATTTTTCCAATATCAGCAAAATCTGGAATTTCCAGCTTTACACAGAAAAATGTGGATTTTCGGAATTGTTTACAGCCCTTTGAAAATTCCTTAAACTTTTTGGATGTAAATTTTTTGGGTGTAAATTTTCAAAAGGGCGAAATTCAATGTTTTCACGTGAAAAACACGTGAAATTGTTGATTTTTCACGTGAGAATTTAAATTTGGCAAATTTTTGATATGCCATCCACGTGAAAACGTGAAAACGTGAAATTTATTGTTTTTTTCATGAACACTTCAAAAAATGTTGAAAATTTCGCTTACACTTTTTAAAAATGTTACAAATTTAGAAGTTGTGGAAATTTTTCACTTTTCCACGTGAAAATTTGGAAATTTTAAAATAAATTGATTTGAACGTATCTTTTTTATATAATTTTTATTATTTGCCTCATTAGGATTATTAGGATCAGAATTTTCCTTATTTCAAAAATTCGAAATCAGTTTTTTTTGTTGAAAAATGTGCCGTTTCAAGTATTGTCAAGATGAAAATTCTTTCAGCTTCTAAATTCGTTTGTATAATCTTTCTTTAAAATTTCATGCATAAAAAACTGAAAAATTCTGTTTTATATTATTGTCAACTCAAATATTCTTGATCATTGCGTTATGAGGACTGCCCAACCTCACAGACGCTCCGCACGCACGCGACGCGGCTGCCGCCACTCAGCACATTGCAAAATTTGAAAAATTTATTTTCCCACTGATTTTCTAGTGTGTTGAGTGTCGGCAGCCGCGTCGCGTGCGTGCGGAGCGTCTGTGAGGTTGAGCAGCCCACAAAACGCAATGATCAAGAATATTTGAGTTGAAAAGAACAAATTTATTTCATGTCAAGTTCAAAAGTTTTGGAATTTTTTGAAATATATGTTTTAGCTTGAAAATGTCAATTTTCTAAAAATGTTCTGTTTCAAATTTTTTAAAAATATTATCTTATTTTTTCTTGCGAACATTAATCAATATCGTGTTATCTCATATCGATTTTTATTTCTGAAAATATCAGCAAGTTACCATTTTTTTCATAACTTTTTTGCATATTTTTCGAATTCGATACAAATCAATTTTTATGTTCTTAGATTCCTCAACCCTATTCTCCAATCTATTCATCATTTCTCACCCCAATTTTTTTTCGCATGGGTCATTTTCCAAGTGGTTCTCAATTCTCTTCCTAATCTAGTACACACATATATAAATAGGTGGACGTCATTTATCAAAAAATGAACTGGACACCCGATTACTCGCAAAGTGGTGCTCTTTTCGACGCCTTGGAGCCAAAAGAGCTTGGAGCCAATGGAGCAGCAGCTGTTTTTCGAATTAAGGGAGGAGCGTGGGTCCTCCAGGTGTTTTTTACCCCAAATTTTATGTAATAGTGCTTTTATACATTTCACTTGTTTTCCCCCCAAAAACATCATAAAAGTGGATGGACACCACAATATGAAATAAAATGTCACCTCGAATCAGAATATAAGTTTTTGATTTGATGATATCGGATATCGCCTGCCCCGGAGAATGAAGGTGTTTTGGGTTAAAAATGTATATAGAATTGTATTTCTCGTTTTTTTTTTCGTTCGGGGTGAGATAATTATGGGGTTTTCTATTTGATGGAGTGATTCTTCCCCCTGATTCTCTAGGTGATTTTTAATTTTTATTGGGTTTTCTGTAGTATTTTTATGTGGAAAAAACCTCCATGTCATCATTTTTAAGGCCGAAGTTCGATTCCGGGTGCTCGTGTTTTTCAAAAAATCTGTTTTTTCTAAAAATCCTTGAAATTTCATGTGAAAAATCAATAAATGTTTAAAATTTGAAATTTTTTACAAAAATCGATAATAAAGTAAGAAAAATCCCTATTTTTTATCTAAGAAAATATTGCAGTTTATAATTCGTAAGATTACAGCAATTTTCAGCGTTTTTTCGCTGAAAAACCTGAAAAAATTGAATTTTACTAAAAAATCAATTTTTTCTAAGAATTTTGCTTCGAAAATCATATTTTATTGCTCTTTGCAATATTTTTTATATTTTTTTATCGCTTTACACTGCGGTTTTTGGTTGAAAATGGTGAAATAATAAGAAAAAGCCCAAAAAATAAATAAAAATCAATTTTTGACGACAATTCTGCAATGACGCAAAAATGCACACTTTCAAAATGGCGGGAATTCAAATTAAAAAAAAGGAAACCCATTTATTTCTAATTTCCCTTCTAATTTATCACAAAGAGCTTAATTTTAAATGTTTCCTAATCCACTCATCGTTCCTTTTTCATCGTTTCTCGTCGCACAACGAAATGTATTTGGTATTTGGACATCTGTGACAGATGGTTCTTTTCATATTCTCACCACCGAGCCGCAGGACATCTTATCCACCCTCCGACTGCTGCTGTTACTGCTGCTCATTTTCTGATTTTTTCCTCATTATTCATAAGAAGATGTTATCCTAAAAGAGAGGAGTACATTCATTTATAATTTGATCGCTTATCTATTAAGAATCCCTTCCGAAATTGAGATTTTCCACCATTTTTCGGTCACTTTTTCCAGGTGTTCCGAGCTCTTGAGGCACTCTTGAGCAAAAAACACATGTCTCTTTTCCACTTGAAAAATGGGGCGAAAAAAGATAGTGTTCTTGAATCGAATATTGTTGTGCATATTTCATTTACCATATGTATAAGGGGTGATGATGGCTCTTCTTTTCCCCTCTTTTTCTGTTATTTATATCTCTCCAAGGGTCCCACACAATATTAGGTTACATTTTCCCCCTTTTGGTCTCCATCTTTTTACTTTATTTTGAACGAAATTCGAGTATTTTGTTCGAAAAATAATTTTTTAGAAAAAAAGTAATTTTTTAAAATAAATTTTTGGGCTACTGTAATTTCCGAAACTGTGCATTTTCCCGTCACCGTGTTTGCAGACGCCAAACGGCGGGAACGGAAATTATTTGAAATTATATTTTATTTTTTGCATTTTCTTCACATTTTCTCTCTTTTTGTCGGGTTTTGTTATATTTACACCCATCATTTATCAAATAAATTACGTCTCGAGAGCGGGGAGGCCGTTTTTCGCTTTTTTCTGCGCACATTAACACCAGTTATATATTATTTTTCGCGCGTTTTCGTCTGTTTGTGCTTTCTTGGCTATTTTATGATAATTCTTGACCTCTTTTCGCTTATTCTTATTTCTTTTACGCTTCTTTAACTTTGTTTTTCATAAAAATTTCGTAAAAATTTTAAAAATATGATTTTTTTTATTTTTTAAAGAATTTTATTTGAAAAAACAACAGTTTTCAAATTTTCAAATTAAAAGGAGTTTTTAAAAAATTCCTAAAATAAAATAAGCTACATGAACAATGATTTTTAAATATTTTAAAACTAGAATACTTTTTAAAAAAGGAACAAAAAATTCTGAAAATATTTTTTTTGACTCGAAAAAAATTGGAAATTGGTAAATTGTTTCAAAAATTACTAGACAAGTTAATTTTCTCTGAAAACTTTAATAATCCTAGTAATTTTAAATTTTTGGAGCAGAAATTTGTTATTCAAAAAATTTGAAAATTAAAATACACCAAATGTGATGTCACTGAGGTCTAGGATACAAAATTACTGTACTTCAGAATATAGGATTACAGTACATAAGTTAGAATTAAAGAACATTGCAGTTTAAATGAAATCCAGGGTTACTGAAGGCCTGATTTCAGGATTTCTGTGCTACAAAATGCAGAATTGCTGTACTTCTGAATCCAAGATCTTTGTTACCTAACATCTAGGAGTACTGTAGTCTAGGATCCACTATAGGCACAATTCCAGAATTACAGTACTCCAAAATCTAAGATAATTGTATTGTTGCCTCAATTCTATTCCAAACGCGCTCCATAAACTGGCGCTTCGCCAACACACCTTCCAAAAAACAAAATGCAAACGATTTCTCACGTGAATAACGTGGAGCGTTTGAATTTTGCTTTTTTTTAAGGTGTGTTGGCGAAGTGCCAGTTTATGGAGCGCGTTTGGAATAGAAATGAGGCAACAGATGGATCCAAAATTACTGTACTTCAGAATACGATACCATTGTAGTCTAGGATGCAAGATTACTGTAGCTCTAGATCTAAAAGCACAAAACGACAGAAACCTTCCCAAAAAACGTTGATTTTTCAACATTTTCTCATGTATTTTGTTCGTCCGATTCTTATAAAACCGGGCATCAGAAATGAAATAAGCATATATTTTCCAATTTCGTTCGAAATGCCATCCTCTCCCTCTTTAATTTCTATTCCCCCTCTCCCATCACACCAAAACGAAAAGAAATCAACGCGACGACGAAACCATTCATCTTCTCCTCACCTTTCCTCGTCGTTTTTTCCATCTTCCTCCCCTTCAACAAAGGTGATTGAGGTAATATATGACGCAACGCATTCGAAAGGGGGGGGGGGGCGACCTTTTAGTTTTTTGCTGTTTTATCGATTGATTTGGTGCGTTTTCTCTAAATAGTTACTCTCCCCGCCACTAGTGAGTGAGTCTGTGGGTGCTTACACAATCATGGTGGGTGGGGGGGGGGACACCATTGTTAGTCATGTCAGTATTCTCCGCGTCTCTCAAAGAATGGCGCGCTATTTTTCCATGTACGGTTTTTTGTGTGTGTGTGAGATGCACCGCCATCACCACAGCGTCCTTTTTTTGTGTTGCTGTTATTTTTGACAATAAGTGCTGGGAAAAACGATGTTTTCCCCTGCATTTATGGTTGTTTTTTGACATTTTGCTTCTTCTCGAATTTTCTGCGTTTTTGGCGGAGGTCTTCTTGTGTTTATACGCATCATTTGAGTCTTGGAATTGCTTTGGTTTTGAATTCGGATTCGACATATATTTTTTTATCATAGATTCTCGAAGAAATGGGCCATTTTTGGAGGGTTTTCTAAAAAAATGTAATTTTTGACCAGTTCAATGATGACCTTTGAAAAATGAAAAATTGGTGTTTGAGGTGTTTTCGAAATTTGGCGCCGAAACGGTGGTTTTTTGTTCAAAGTTCAGTTCTTAGAATCTGGTCATGTTCCATACGTCCTCTAGATTTTGAGAAGAGCGGTAGAAATTTACCCGATTCTGAATTTTTCGAATTTTCTGGAAAAAACTAGAAATTAGCCAGAATAAAAGGGTTTTCGTGAATTTTTTCAAAAAATCTGAAAATTTCTAGAATTTTGAACTTAATTAGGATTCTGCGGTTATAGGAGTGCTACGGAAAAATTTTAGATTCTGGAAAATCTGGAATTTTCGTCAGATTTTCAAAATTTTCTGGAAAAATTGCGAAAATTCATGATTTTTCAGAAAATTTCTAGAAAAATATGTTTTTTTTTTAATTTTTATGGTTTTTGAACGTTTCAGTATGGTGTCCAGAAAGAATTAACTATAAATTAATCGGAATAGAAGGGTTTTCACGAATTTCTGCCTCAAAATTTCAGAAAATTTGAAATTTTCACGAATTTTCGCCAGATTTTCGGAAAATTTCAACATTTTCTGGAAAAAAGGCGAAAATGCATTATTTTTCAAAAAAATCTAGAATTCAGAAGTATACGCTGGAATCTAGAGTTGTTAAATAGCGGAAAATCGGAGAAATTCTGGAAAATTTCAGATTTTCGAGAAAAAAGGACGATTTTAACTAATTTTCTTATATATTTTCGGAAATTTATATTTTTACGACAATTTTCGATTGTTTTTATCTTCAGAAAAACACCTAGAAAAATCGTGTTTTAATGTAAATGCTGGAAATTTTCATTTTTTAGAAAAAAGGACGATTTTCGATGGTTTTTTATATGAAAATTTTGAAAATTTCGAAAAAAATTGTTTATTTTTTGAAATTTTCATATTTTTCAGAAAAATGCCTTGAAATCGTGTTTTAAAGTAAATTCTGGAAAACTTGGGTATTCTAGAAAATGTCTAGAAATCCCCCTTCTGAAGCTTGCCACAAAATTCTTTAAAAATTTGCGGTTTTTGGGATTTTTTTTCGAAAATTTGGTTTTTTTTCGATAAAATCTTATTTTCATGCTTCTAAAATAGCTCCTTAAAATAGCTCCTTATTCCTCTGAAATTTTTTTTTTTGAAAAACCCTTGGAATGCTGCCAAGAATTCTCATCGGCACACTTTTCTCACACGAACCCCGCCGCCGCCGATTTCTCAAGTGTTTTTCTTTTTTATGCTCATTTGTCACAAATATAATATATACACATTTTACGCCAACTCTCTTTTTTCACTCTCTTTCTAATAAGAGCCAATTGAAACGAGACAATTTTTGAATTTTGAAAAGATGCCAATAGGATTTCTCACAAGCGAAATTTGTCACATTCTTCTAGGTAGTGTCCACATCTAAAGAATATAAGAAGTATTTCTCTCTCTCAAGCCAATTTTTTTCAAAAGAATTTAAAAGGTTTTGCGTCGTCGCGCCCAGGGTGGTCGAAACTAAACGATTATGAATAAAACTCTCTCCTTTCGAACTTTTAGTTATGAATAGAAAAGGGTTTTTGAATAGTTTCTCGGACGAATTTGGGTTTCTAGAGACAATTTTAACCAATTTGGGACAATTTATAGCCGCTGGTAGCTTGTTTTCAGAAATTTAAAGGGTTTTTTGATAAAATGAAGAGATTTTTAGTCGAAATTATTGTAATTTTGTTTTTTTGAAATTCACTTTTTTTGTTGAAATTTATACAAGTTTTGGTGTATTTTTTTGCAGATTATTTTCAAATTTTAGAAACGCAAATTTTCAAGCATTAAAATACAACAAAAACCAGCAAAAATAATGGATTTTGAAGGAATTTATGGGACTTTGAAAATGTTGACAGAAATGTCTCGTACACAATTTTTTAAATAGTCATAACTTTGTTCAAAATTCATCGATTTTGATGGTTTTTAGTGTATATTTTGGCGAATTTTCTGGAAAATTACAAAAATTGAGATTTTAAGCTTTCAAATGCGACCAAAATTGCAAAAATTGATGGATTTTGAATTGATGGACGTTATATACCCGTTGTTAGTTAATTTTATGATTTGTCGGCCTTCGAAATTGGTCTACGAGCTATTAGAATCCTATTGATACCAAAAAAAAACAATTTTTAGGGTGAAAAAATACGAAAATTCGCCACTAGCGGAAGATTTTCCACCGAAAATTGGGTTTTTAGGTCTTATATTCAAATTTTTTCGTTAAATGGCCTAGAAACCCAAATTCTTGTGGACTAGCTTTTTTTCGGATTTGATTTTGTCAACCTAAAATCTGTTTTTCTAGTATCAATGTGATTTTATATCCTATTTTTTTAATTTAGATTTTCTAGCATTTTTTTCCAGAAATTTGGGTTTCTAGGCCATTTTAGTGGTTTTTTTCGTTAGCTTTTAAACCCATTTCTTCTCTTAATACATTCCTGAGTTCTCATTTTCATCACAATTTATTAAAAAACTAGGAAAACCCCGATTTTTCTTAGTTTGGCCGAGAAAACCAAATTTTGGGATTCTAGGCCATCTAAGGAAACGAGGGAAAGTTTCAAATCGATTAACATTTGTAGATTTTCTATCGTAAATTTCAAGAAATTGCTATTTTTGCAAAAAAAAAATCTAAATTCCAATTTTTCCCCTAAAATTCGGGATAGTTTCTCCAAGTTTTGATCCCATTACCCTCATAAGTCCTCATAGTAATTATTTAAATTAGTGACCCGGACCTTTTCACCCTCTCCCTCCCTTCCCGCCTAATCGGATAAAAAGGGTCGGGTGTTGGTGCTCACCCCAACAAGGAGAAGAAGAAGAAGTTATCTGCCGACCTCCTTAAATTAATTATCCTCAAGAGGGGGGAACTAATTTGTGAAACCCCGGAAAATAACGAAAGTGTAGTCTCTAGTTGAGGATTTGTGTCATTAGGTGAAGTAGAAGGACCACCCGGGGAGTTATCTAGAAAGGACCACCCAAAAAAGATGCGCGCGCATATGCAAACCACTATAAATGTTTAGTTGAACTCATTCCATTAGATATAGGAGCATGTACACATCAAATTGAGCAAAAAGGGAGGGGGGGGGGGGGGGGCATGTCATTTTTATATGTTGCATATGTCAGCTTTTGTTAGATGGAATATTCATCTATGTCTAGTTTTGCTCCGAGTTTCTTCGGGAAGCCGGGAGAAGGGCATTTTAGTTCGTTCGAGACATGCAAAAAAAGTTGTTCTTGAATTTTTCATTGAAAATTTGACATTTTTGTCCTCGTAATATTCTTTGAGTGTCCAGAATGCTGAAAATTTGAATTTTTGAGGATTTATTCATCAAAAATTGATTTTTTAAATTTTTTTCTGGCCTTGAAAATGGATTTTCTCGCATTTTTTAATAAAAAATGTGTTTTTTGAGCTCAGTTTTGTGGAAAATGCTTCGAATTTCGGTATTTTCTATCAGAAATAGCTCCAAAAAGCAATTTTTGATGAAAAGTGCGAAATTTTCAAAAATAAGCACTTAAAATTGAGAATTTGCGTTTTCTGGACGCCTTGGTTCGATTCAGGGTGCTGATCTTCGATTTTTTTGTTAATTTTTTAGATAAACACGATTTTTAGGCATTTAACTATTCATTTTTCTTAATTTCAGATTATTAACGAGGAAAATACGCTCTATTGAAAATACCGTATACGTTAAAGGGACATGACGATTCTCAAACCGTATTTAATTATTGCAGCGATTTTGAATTCTTTGAAAAAAGCAAAAAATACATTTTTGCTGCAGAAAAAAATGGACAACGTTATGTACCTTTAAAAATACCATTTCTTTTTAAATTTGAATTTCAAAGAATTTCAAAATATTCTAGTAAATTTGGTTTTTCTTTAAAAAAAAGACTAACCCCGTTTTTGTCCACTGACAAAATCAGGACCTTTTTTCTGGGAAATAAATTTATTTACAACACCCTCAAATCAATCAAAAAATCATAAAAAGCTAGTCGTATGGTCATATAATCTATTTAGTGAACCAGGGAGACGAAAAACGCTGACCGCTACCTCCCAAACCATAAAAATTAGCATTCTGGTGTTCGATTTACGATCCGTTTTGTTTTTTATTCATTTTTTTCCATTAGAAAATTATATAAATTTATATATATATAATACACTTATTAGGTGGTGATAACTGATAACCTCACATGGGAACCGAGAAGAGAGGGGTTTTGATAAGGTGAGAAACGAGAGAGAGAAGCAGAAAGGCAAATAATAATAATAGTGAGGGCTCTTTTCGATTTATCATTTTTAATATTATTCTTGTTGTGAATTTCTATTTATTTATTTTGAATCACTTTTTTGTGGTGAATAAGAGGAGCTCCGAGAGCCCAATCGGTTTTTTCTCTCAGAATTTTGGACACTAGTAGTAGTAGTAGGTAATTTATCATTTGGACACCAGTTTGATAGATGGAAATTGGAGGGGAGGGGGAGAGAGGCTAGGAGAGTATCTTCTTATATTTACCACTAGCATCCCTCCCCCAGCACCCCTGGTTTGGATAATTTATGGTGTTGACACTTTTATTGTTTGAATTGTTTTGTGAAAATGGAATTTTGTTTGAAGGGGAAGGGGGTTTCTTCAGATTTTTTGATAGATATAATTGAACTGCGACACGTGAGCGTTATTTTGATAACAAGCGGACCTTAGGATATGGGGTAGAAAAGGGCGATTTATTTCTTTTTTGAGAAGAAATACACAAAAATGGCTGAAAATGCGATTTTTCTCGCATTTTTTGCTCAAAATTGAAATGACTTGCTTTTTCGCGCCCTCTTTGTTGATTGGCGGTCACACGTCGCGGTCTAAATTAAAAATTGGAGAAAATTTGAGAAATTCGATGATTTTTTGTTGAAATTTGGAATTTTTAGCCCAAGATTCTGAAATTTTCGAAAATTCGAAGATATCGTGATTCCTATGAAATGTAATAATGTGAAAATTTTATTATTTTATCAATTTTTAAAAAAAATTACTGAGAATTGTCTGAAATTTTCGAAAATTTATGTAAAATCTAGAATTCTCATCAAAATTTGAGTTTTTTCTAAATTTAGCGAAATTTTTTGAAAAACAGGTTATTTTTGAGAATTTCCGAAGATTTATGATACAATCTGAAATTTTGACGAATTTCTAAGTACGAAAATAATTTAAAAATTTGAAAAAATTGATTTAATTTTTTTCAAGAAACGTTATGTCCCTTTAAAGAATCACTACGGTATATGGGAAACTTTTTTTCGAAACAGTTGTGTCCCTTTAAATAATGACTACGGTAGTTGGGAAAAATTTTTATCAAAAAAATTGTTTTCGACCTTTTTTCTCAATTTGAAAATGTACTATTTTATAAATTTTTAAAAATGTATGAAAAATCTAGAATTCTCATAAAAATTTGAGTTTTTTCCAACATTTGGGGATTTTTTTTTTTGAAAAAAGTTTACTTTTGAAAACTTCAAAAAAACATCTGATATTTGGAGAAATTCTACGAATTAATATTTATAGAAAAATTGTCTGTAATTCATATGAAAGCTGAAATTTTTTCAGAAATTTTCAAAAATACTTTTTAACCAGAATTTTCTGAAAATTCTTCTTAAAAATTGTAAAAATTTAAAATTAAGTAACTTTTTCTGAAAATTGTCTGAAAAAGGCCTAATGGAGTCTGTTTATCTACGTCATTTTGTAATTTTAGGTCATTTATACCTCCCCCCTCCTCGAAATGTCCAATTTGAGAGGAGCAGGTGCACATTTTTTTCGGTTATATAGCTCAATTTAAATTCATGTCAGTTTTTTTATTCATTTTTCTTTTTCTTCTCCATTTCGGAAGGATTAGCCGGCAGCGCGGGAGGCAGTTTAGGCTCGAATGGGTGTTGCTCCTCAAATAAAAGGGGTAGGGGGTAGAAACAACAAATTTGGTGTCCAGTGTTCACTTTTTTTTCTCGATTTTTCCCAAGAGGTTGTTGCTTTTTTAGGTTTTCTAACGAATTCTGGGTTTTAACAGAAAATGCACAGTTTTTGCATGAATTTCGATGTAATCCGCGCCCGTTGGTGTCCACTCCAACGGATGATCGTAGTTTTAATGGGTCTGGGTCAGAAATGACATGGGGATGCATCATCAGTAGAAATGACGGGGAAAAAAATCCAAGTTTTATGATTTTATGATCGGAAAATTGGGTGATTTGTGAATTAAAAGAGGATTATTAGTTTTGGAACGAACGGAACAGTTGTGTTCAGCTACGAGCTATTAGATAGGTATAACATTAAAGATTCTAGTATTTTTAAACGTCAATTAGGTAGTTATGGTCCTGAGAGAGATTCTAGGATCCTTTTTATGTCTAACTTTTTAGGAAAAATTCATATTTTGATGTTTTTCACTTGGTTTTTTAAAATTTTCCAAAATTTTTAGAAATTTCTGCATTTTTCTGAAATTTTTGAGGTTTTTTCAAGCTTCTATATTTTTCCCTGAGTTTTTTGGATTTTTTGGAAATTTCAGGATTTCTCTGGAATTTTTCGATTAACGGAAAAAATTAGAATTTCGAATTTTCCCCGCAGTTTTTCGAAAATGTCCAATTTTTGAAAATGTCGTCTAAAAATTGGAGATTTTCTGAAAAATCATTGGTTTTTCGACGAATTCGCATTTTTTAACGGCATTTTTTGAAATTCTTATTTTAGATGAATAATTGAGAATTTAAAACTAGAATTAGATTTTTGAAATTTCAGAGATTTTCAAAAAATTGTAATATTTGCAAAATATTTCACTTTTTTTCGCAATTTTCTAGAATTTTCAGATTTTCTTTGACTTTTCCGAATAATTGAGTATTTATATCAATTTTTTTCTGAAATTAAAAATTGTTTAGATTTTTTTAAATGAAAATTTCAGACATTTTTTGAAAATGTTCACTTTTTCCTGAATTTTTAGGAAATTTCGGCGTTTTTTGGATTTTCTGAAAAATCTCATTTTTTTCCTAAATTCTTGGGAATTTTGCCATTTTTTTGGATTGTCTGAAAATTTCAGACTTTTTCTGAAAATTCTCACTTTTTTCTTGAATTTTTTGGAATTTTCGGCATTTTTTTTGGATTTTCTGAAAAATCTCATTTTTTTCCTGAATTCTTGGGAATTTTGGCGTTTTTTTTTGAATTTGCTGAAAATTTCAGAATTTTTCCGAAAACTCATTTTTTCTTGCATTTTTTTAAATTTTGACGTTTTTTTTGGATTTTCTGATAATTTCATGCTTTTTTTCTCAAAATTCACATTGTTCCTGAATTCTTCAGAATTTTGGCGCTTTTTTTGGATTTACTGAAAAAATTGAAATTTTTTGCACTATCCACCAAAAAAGCAACGTTTCTAGAATCCTTTCCCATTTTCCAACCACAAAGTATTCCTAATGTTCAGCCCCTCAATTTCGAAAAAAACGAGGAGAAAAAGAGGAGGAGGAGGAGGAGTGTTTTGGTATTCACGAAATAAATAAATGGAGCTCCTCTCCTCTCGTCCGAAAGAAAAACCAGAAAATAAAACTTTTTTTTTCTAGGATAATCGGTTTTTTTTTCGGTCTCTCATTCTCTAGTTTTTGGTCCAGAAAAATTTTCGGTTTTCGGCCGACACTACTCGTTTTTTCGTCCTTTTTTATGATGATGATGATGAAGGTATAATATTTATATGTGTATCTATTTATCTATCTATTAGAGTGTATTTTTTAGTTTTTGAAAGTTTTATTGTCATCTCAAATATTCTTGACTATTGCGTTTTCAAGGCTGCTCAACCTCAGTGACGCTCCGCACGCACGCGACGCGGCTGCCGACACTCAACACACTGGAAAATTTGAAAATTCATTTTCCCGCGAATTTTCCAGTGTGTTGAGTGTCGGCAGCCGCGTGCGTGCGTGCGGAGCGGCAGAGAGGTTGAGCAGCCCTCAAAACGCAATGATCAAGAATAATTGAGTTGACAATAATTATATTAACATGAATATTTATGAAAAAAGAAGGGGAAAATTGATGAGGTTAGAAATTAGAGATTATAGGGGGAAATGTCTTTTTTGGAAAATTTCGAGGTAATTTCGAAATTTAGGCGTTGCGAAATTTTTGGTGAATTTTGGAGCAAGCTTCTAGTTTTAAGGTTTTCTGAGGATTTTAAGTTTTTGAGAATTTTCAAAAAAAATGCCAATTTTGTTTTTTTTTTCGAAATTCTACTTTTTTTGGATTTTTTGAAAATATTCCAAGTCCAGAAAATTTGAAATTTATATTTAAGAATGTAGCATTTCTTTGAATCTAAAAATTCGACAAAAATCTCGAACTTTATTGAGAATGACTGGAATTTTTGGAAATTCTGAAAAATTGCTATTTTTAGCAAGATTTTCATAGTTTTTGTTGTCCAAATTTTTCAAAAGTCTGAAAATGTGTATTTTAAAAAGTTTTCAACTTGTCAAATGATGCTGTAATTCTGAAAAAATAGGATTTTTTAGTGAATTTTCAGACTTGTTCGTTTTAACTCCTAAATTTCAGCGAAATTTCGGTTTTTTAAAACAATTTTTTGAATTTTCAGACTTTTCTGAAAATAAAATGAGTATTCACATTTTTCTGAAATGAACATTTCAGTTTTTTAAAAGTTTTTTTCTGAAAATTCTGGTTTTTTCGAGGTTTTCGCTTTTTTTCTGAATTTTCTTGGAAAAATTCTGAATTTCTAAAATTCCAGATCAAAATAAGATTTTTAAAAATTGTGAAACTGTAAATTCTTGCAAAAATAATCTGCTAAAAATTGAAAAAAAAATTAATAAAATTTTTCAAAAATAGCTATGTCCCTTTAAAAATGACTACGGTAGTTGGGAAACATTTTTCGAAACCGTTGTGTCCCTTTAAATAATGAGTACGGTAGTTGGGAAAAAATGTTATTAAAAAATTTAAAAAACACATTTTTCCTCAGAATTCTCTAAAAGTACACCTCATCAAACCTAGTATTGACCAGAAAAAGGAAGGGGGGAAGAATTGTAAATTATCTTTTTTCCTTTCTTCTTTTTTTTCACACTTCTTTTTCGCTTTTCAATGCTTTTCATTTCTCCTCCTCCATCTCCTTGTTGTGTCCCTCCCCTGTGCAAAAATGGAGAAAAGGAGGAGTAAAAGTAGTGGACACATATATATATATCTATCTATTCGAAAAAGAATTCCTCCTTTTTTTCTCCAATTTTTCACTATTTTTTTCGTCTTTTTTTGTCCTTCTCGGAAGAATTGTTATGCCTTCTTGATGTAAGAGGAGAGGAAGAGGGGTTCAGTCATGCGAGTTCCATTTTTTTCCTTCTTTTTATTTGGTGTCCGTGGATTTTTTGCATTTTTTTGGACTAGAAAGGCAGTAAGGTAGTTTTGGAGAGCATTTTTGGAATGTTTTTTTCTAATTTTTGAGAGGAAAAGTGCTTTTTGCCATTATTAAACCCGTTTCTTTTGAATTTTCAAGAATTTTTAACTTTTAAAAATTGTTGAAAATTTCAACTTGAATTTGACAGTTTTTTGGCGGGAAAATTGGAATTTTAAATTTTTGAAAGGCTAGAAAAACACTGAAACATCGAAAATTCCAATTTTTTACAAAAAAATAGGTATTTTTTTGAAAAAGAGCAAAATTACTGAAATTTCCAGACTTTTCAGCGTTTTGAAATTTCGAAAAAATGTAATATGGGCTAAATGGGCTTTTTCAATAATTTTTTCAAATTTATTGATTTACAAAGATTTACGGATACCCTGGAATTTCAAAAAAAGAGCAATTTACTGAAATTTTCAGACTTTTCAGCGTTTTGAACATTTCAAAAAAAATTTTTAAATACTTTTTTCAAGTACTTTTTGAATTTTTCGTACTTTTTTTTGAAATTTGATACCGCATTTTTTAGGATTTTGTGAGATTCTGAAAAATTCGGATTTTTACTAATTTTTTTTTTAATTTTTCAAAATTTTCTGAAATTTTCAGGTTTTTTGAAAAAGACGCCCAGAAATTACTTTGTTCATTTTTTAAAAACATTTTTAGGTTTTGTGAGATTTTGAAAAAGTTGGATTTTTAATAAATATTTTGAAAATTTAAAAAATTTGAGAAATTTGATTTTTTTTTAATTTTTAAATTTTTTTTTGAAATTTTCAGGTTTTTTGAAAAAAACGTCGAAGAAACATTTAATTTCTAATTTTTTAAACAACTTTTTCTGAAAATGTTGTAAAATCATTTTAAAAATCGTAAAAAGTTAGATTTCCACGATTTTTTACGTTTTTAAGATTTTTTTAAAAAATTTTTCTTAAAAATAATTTAGATCTCTTATGTATTATTGATTATATATATATCTTGAAAATGTACTGAAATTTTTAAGGTTTGTTGAGTATTTTCAAGCCATTAAGTTACTGTTTCAAGAAGGAGTTATTAGGAGATCAATTAACAACTGTCTCTGGTACCGAATTGGTGAATTTCAAAAATTTTAATCTAGATTTTTGTCTTTTTAACATTTTTAGAATTTTTTTTTACAACGTTTTATGGGATTTTTGTATTTGTATTTGTATTTTTTGAAATTCTGAAACCGCACTTTTTTTAAAAAAGATTTGTCAAAAATTCTTGAAAAAGTTTATGAAACGGTGATTTTTGAAAAATTGTTCAAAATTCTTTTTTCCTCATTTTTGGGCTCAGATTTATTGAATTTCTTTGAGAAATTGAGAAAAATTGATCCAAGGTTCGGATTTTTTGAAAAACAAGCTTCTAGAAAATTATTTTTCCATTGGAAACAATTCGATTTCAATTTTTTTCTCTTCATCCGCCGAAAACCAAATAGAATTCAGAATCCACGCATGGCTTCGTTATTTTCTCCCCCTTCTCCCGTTTTGTTTTATAAAAAATTCATTAGACCACCTTTTTGGTGTCTCTTCTTTCGTCTTCTCCTTCTCTTTTCCCTTCTTTTTTCTATACGACGCTCTTTTTTTTGCATTTTTTGTGAAAAACAAGGAAAATTTGACTTTTTCCTTAATTTTTGACGAAAAAGAAGACAAATTTGATTATTTTGGACGCGATCTCACTCTTTAAATGAATTTTTCGTTTTTTTCTTTGAAAACTTTTGTTTTTTGTCTCATTTTTTGACATTTTCTAGGCGTGCCACCAACGAAAAATAAACTATATAAATTGGTGACAAATGGAAGAGGAATAATATAGATTGGGGATAGTAGAGGATATTACTTTTTTTGTTTTGAGAGGAAAAAAAAATCGATTTGTGTTAAAATCTGTAAAAAATGCGACGGTTTTTGTTATTAATGGTTATGATGATGGTTTTTGGTGGAGGTGATGCACAGCAGAGAGGTATTTTTAAAAATTTATTTATTTTTTAATTTAATTTTGAAATTTGAAGGATTTTTTGAAAAAATGTTATTTTTTTGAATCAAAACAGTGAAGCTCTTTCAGCGAATCTGGAAATTTTTAAAAAATGTTGAAACTGGAATTTTCGAAAAATTTCAGGTTACATTTGTGTTTTACTTTTTAAATAAAGTGAAATTTGAATTTTCAGAAAATGAATTTTTTTTTTAAATTATGGCATGCGTAAAATTGAAACGATTTTTTAATTCTGAAATTTATAAAAATTTTGAAACTGGAATTTTTTTTTCGAAATTTTCCAAAATTTTTGCAGATAAAATGCATGTTTTTAAAAAAAATATGTGAAACTAGAGTTTTTTGGAAGCTTTTGGAAGCTTCTAGAACATTCTGGAATTTTTTGGAATTTTTTAGAAGCTTCTAGAATATTATGGAAGCTTCTGGAAGCTTCTGGAATTTTCTGGAAGCTTTTGGAATTTTCTGGAAGATTCTGGAAATTTTTAGAAGCTTCTGGAAGTGTTTGGAAGCTTCTTGAAGCTTCTGGAATTTCTTTTAAAGATTTGTGGAATTTTCTGGAAGATTCTGGAAATTTTTAGAAGCTTCTAGAATATTATGGAATTTTCTGGAAGCTTCTGGAAGTTTTTGGAAGCTTCTGGGATTTTCTGGAAGTTTTTGGAAGCTTCTGGAAGTGTTTGGAAGCTTCTGGAATTTTCTGAAAGCTTCTGGAATTTTTTGGAAAATTTGTGGAATTTTCTGGAAGCTTCTGGAAGTTTTTGGAAGCTTCTGGAAGTTTTTAGAAGCTTCTGGAAATTTTTGGAAACTTCTAGAATTTTCTGAAGCTTCTAGAATTTGCCAGGAAGCTTCTATAATTTTTCAGACGCGGATAGAATGATTTCATCATCTTGTTAAATACGGATTTCTTAAATTTATTAAAGTTTTGAAACTGGAATTTTTGAAAAAAAAAATTTCTAAAATGTTTGCAGCGAAAATTTAAATATTTCGTAATATGTAAAATTTGAAAATTTTCTAAAATAGATGCTAACAATTTTGCAGAAAAAATTGCTTTAACAGAAAAGTGGATAATAAAAACGGAGCTTCTATTCTGATATTTATGAAAATTTTGAAAGTGGAATTTTTTTAATATTCAAGTTTTGTCTGAATATCAAAAAGAAACTCGAAAAATAATAATATTACTGATTTTCAGCACTATTTTCTCTAGAATTGCTCTGAAAAAACAATATAATTATGGAGAGCTGAAATAAATACTGAAATTGTTATGTTATGACCACAATTTTGTGAGAAAATATAAATTCTGAAGATTTTTGCATTTTTTCTCGAAAAAATTGAATATTTTGAACATTTTGAGCAACTAAAATTGGAAAGATGTGTCATAAATGACGATACCGCCGTTTTTTTCTATTGAAAACATTCGGTTCTTTTTTTTTTGACATTTAATAGGGTTTTTTCTAAACATATGTATAACGTGTTTTGAATAGAATGAGTTGGACTCATTCTTTTTCTATAAATGTATATTTATATTTGTACACAAAGAAAATGTTTAGAGAAAACAAGGAATTTTCGCATTTTTATTGAATAGGAGGGGAATATTTAGGGATTTCTGGGTTTGTACAAATTTCGGAACTAGAATTGAGAATTCAAAGAAAATTTAGGCGTTACTTTTGAGAAATTTTGAAACCGGAATGAAATATTTGGAAAAAGGGGCGTTTTCAATAATTTTATTGATTTACAAAGATTAAAGGTTATCTGGAAACTCGTAAAGTGTGAATAGAGGGTAGGCCTTGTGTTTGGAGGCACAAATGTTCGTTTTTGTAGCGTTTCAAGACCCGAACGATATTTAAGGCGCATGCGCCTTGAAATGTCGGCGTCTCTCAACGTCACGTGATAAGGGCGGTTGGTTGCCGGCCCTGATCGTTGTTTGCATGTGCAAAAATGTATATTCCGTGCCTAGGTGGGCGCCGCCGGTTCAATTTCCCAAGTTTGAGGTTAACCTGAGGTAGACTTAAAACTTGGGTAAGTTAACATTTGCGCACGGAATATACATTTTTGCACATGCAGACAACGATCAGGGCCGGCAACCAACTGCCCTTATCATGTGACGTTGAGAGGCGCAGACATTTCAAGGCGCATGCGCCTTAAATATCTTTCGGGTCTTGAAACGCTACAAAAACGAACACTTGTGCCTCCAAACACTTGAGCCTCCAAACACAAGGCCTACCCTCTGTAAATATATAGAAACTGTAGATATATTTTTAAAATTTTACGAAAAAAAAATCGCGGTTTCGGAATTTTTTTTGGAAATTTTATGGTTTCTGGGAAATTTTGATTTTAAAGTTAATTTTACGAATAATATTATAATTCAATAATGTTTAGAAATTTGAGAGTTATTTAAATTTTGGAAAATTTTAGGAAAAAAATTACAGTTTCAGAATTTTTAGAATTTTTCGCGATTCTTAAAAATGGGGATGTCTTTTTGTTTCGCGGAGTTTTTTAATGTTTCAAAAAATTCACAGTTTCAACGTTTTTTTAAAATACATTTTTGAGAAATTTATGGAATTCATATTTTTTAATGGACCTCTCCAGAAACTAAAATTGTTGCAGAAAATTGCAAAACCTTGTCAAGAAATTGCAATTTTTGCAGCAGGGAAATCGACGGTAATCGTTGCGAGACCATCAATGAAAAACGGCTCTTGACCGTATTTTTGGACGCAATCACCTGTGAAATTTGCGAGGGTCCCGCAGCAAAGAGAAGAGTAAGAACCTTTGATGGTCTCGCAACGACTACCGTCGATTTCCCTTAAATCGGCAGCAAAAATTGCAATTTCTTGCAAGTTTCTGCATTGAATTTTTTGTATTTGTTTGTAATTTTTTGAATTTTACGAAAAACAAAACATGAATTCAGGATTTATTCTAATTTTTAAAACAATTTTTAAAAAATTAAAAATTACGGTTTCTGAAAATTGTTGATTAAACAATTTAATAATGTTCAACAATTTGAGAGTTATTTGTGGTTTTCGTTCTAGAAAATTTTATTTAAAAAAAATTACAGTTTCAGAATTTGATAAAATTTTTGTTTCTTAAAAATATAGATGATTCCATTGTTAAAACTTGTGTTTTTGGGTTTTTTTTTCAAAAATTCACAGTTTCAACGATTTTGATTAATTTTTGAGAAATGTCTCCATGTTTGGTGAATCGCATCGGAGCAAAAGTATAAAAGAAAAAAGAAATGAGAAATTGGAGTTTAAAAATTTCGAAAATTTAACAGTTTCAAGAATTTTTAGGTTTTTTTTCAAAAATGTTCATAGATATGTTTTTTTCAAAAATTATTGAACATATTATGTTGTTCAACATATTGTCAACTCAATAATTCTTGATCATTGCGTTCGGAAGGCTGCTCAACCTCACAGCCGCTCCGCACGCACGCGACGCAGTGACCTACCACTCAACACACTGAAATATTGGCGAGAAAATGAATTTTTCAAATTTTCCAGTGTGTTGAGTGTCGGCAGCCGCGTCGCGTGCGTGCGGAGCGGCTGTGAGGTTGTTGAGCAGCCTTCCGAAATAACTAAAAATTAATTTTTTGAAAAATTTGAATATTTTTAAAATTTAAAAATTTTTTAATTGATTTTTTCCAGTCCCATCAGCTCCAAGGAATTTCAACGTTGAACTGACAAGTGCCACTGCTGTAAAACTAACATGGGACGCGCCGTCAGCCGCGAATGGAGCACTATTAGGATATTATGTGTATTTGGACAAGATGATGAATGGAGAGCCGGTTGTGGAGAAGAATAATAAGAAGAGGATTGTGATGATTAAGGATTCATCGGTATTTTTTAGAAAAAATTCAAAAAATCCCATTTTTTTGCAGAAAAGATACTATGAAATGGAGAATTTGGACCCGAATACGGAATATTCGTTTCGGTTGAACGCGTTTAATCGAAATGGTGATGGCGAGTTTTCGGAGAGGAGGAATGTGGTGACACAGGGGATAGGTGAGTGCTCTTCTTTGAAATTTTTGAAAAAAAGAGAAAAAATAATAATTTTCTGTTTCAAAAAACCTAAATTTTTCCAAAAGTTCAACTTTTTGTAATATTGTGCCTATTCAAATAAAAACAACAATATTCCTAAGAAAATCTGGAAAAATTATATTTTTAAAAGATAAAAATGTCTGTTTCAAAGATTTTAAAGAAATAATAATGCTGGAAAGTTAATTGCTCAATCAGAAAAAAATTCGGTTTCAAAATTTTTATCAAGGGATTTTAAACCAGTATTCGGTTATTATGTCGATGTATTGTATGCAACCAGCTTTAAATTAAAATTTAAAAAGTTGAATTTGAATTTTAGAAAATGAATGGAAATTTTTAGTTTTTATTAAAATATGGCAGGTTTTTTTAGAAGTTTGATTTTAATTCATAAGATTATTGATTTTTCAAATAAAGTGAGTTGATGAGTGATTTCTTGTGCCAAGACGAGTTCATCAATTTGTCCAATTATTGATTTTTTTTAAAATCGACCTATTCAGGTTGAAATATTCGAAAAATTCCGAGAAATTGGAATTTTGCGGAATTTTTTGAATTTCTGTTTTCTTCAAGACCCAAACAATTCAATATATGCCCCTTTAAATAGTTTCACGGAAAAATGAGCACCACGTGAACCCAGAAGGCCCGAAAAGCCTGAAATATCATAGGAAAAACCGATTTATATAGCGAAAAAATGAACAATAATTTGCAAATTATTAATTTTTCCGCCCCAGAGGTCTATTTGACCCTAAAATTGTGTTACCAAGCTAATTTTTAATTTAATTTTTATTTTGGAAAATTAAAATGAGGAAAATTTATAGAAAATTTTCCCCCGTTTCAGAATTTATTCGATTTGTTCTGAAAATGCATAAAATGTTAAGCTGCGGTTCCAGTTATAGAACATTTTCCCTGTTTCAGAATTTTATCAATTTGTTTTGAAAATACTGGTTGAATACTACCTTCGATAATTGCGTTTTATGTGTAAAAATACATTTTTGAAACAGAACAAATTTCGAAACGATAAAATTTAGTTTTTGGGATGTAAAGCGAAAATAAAGCGAAAAAAACGATTCTGAAAAATTGAGACTTTTTTAAATTTAAAAAAAAATTTCTGTTTCAAAGATTTTCCAAATGGTTGTTTGGAGATTCTTATATTGAAAATGTAGGTGATCACAAGAAATCCAGAAAATATTATTTTTAAAGAAAATTTTAAACAGAAATTCGAGTTTTAGAAAATTTTCCCCGTTTCAGAATTTTATTAATTTGCTTTGATAATGCTTGTTAAATACTAATTCCAAAATTAGGTAACGGAATAAAATTCAGTTTCCGAAAATCTTTTTTTTTTAATTTTTAGGTGTTTTTTCGGCTGAAAATTAAAAAAATTTGAAAAATTTACTTTTTTTTCGAATTTTTGCAAAAAATGGCTTTAACGGGGCTTCAGAAAAGTTGTAAAATAATTGTCAATCAAAATTTATTGGCTCTGTACACCCATCCTTTGAAAAAACGTGAAACAGTGAATTTTTAGATGGAAAATCTCAAATTTTTCGAAAAAAAAAAAGTTTTTTTAAAGATTTTTACAAAAATCTACTATTTTTCAGCTCCCGAAGCGCCGGAAATCGTGTCAGTTTCACTAGATCGCGACGATGCTCCAGTAATTGTGCGCGTTGAATGGAAAACGCCGAGAATGAGGCCGAATGAGACGCCAATTGAAAAGTATAATTTATGGCTGAAACCTCAAGGATATCCGGATTCGTATATTAAAATGAGGAGTGTCGGCGGAACGGAGAAATCGACGACTTTGTCGGGATTGTGTATGTGTTTTTAGTTTTTTTGAATTTTTTTTGGTGGCATCATGTCTTTAAGGAATTGTTTTTCATGAGAATTTTGTTCAGGGATGGGAGTGGTTTACGATGTGATGCTTGGCGCTGAAAATCGCGAAGGACAATCGAAAAATGCGTCGGAGACGATTGCGACGCCGGTTGGAAGTCCGGACGGCGAGCCGATTAGTGTGCAGTATGAGATATTGAAGGGAAAGGTTGGTGGTTTTTAAGAATTTTGGAAAAGTTTGAAATTTTTTACTTTTTCTTGAAAAATTGTTTTAAAAATTGATTGAAACTGCATTTTTTCCATATAAAAATCAGAATTATTAAAATAATCAATTGAATTTTTGAAATATTACTGTTTCCCATTGTTTGTTTTAATGGCAGCCCATTCTAATTGGAAAAATAAGCGAAAGTTGAAAAATTTGACAAATTTTGAAACTGTATTTTTTTTTTTTGAAGGTTTTTCAATTTTTGGTGTTTTTACAAAAATTATCCGATTTTCAGATTTAATATTTTTTAAAACCGCGATTTTTTCACAATTAAAAGACGAAAAATAACTTTATTTGAATTTTCTTGGCCGCACACACATTTTCGGCTGCTCCACTGCTTTCGGGTGCTCCACAGCTTTCGGGTGCTCCGCAGGGTGCTCCACACTGATGACATCGAAGGCGTCGCGAATCGCAACGCGCGTGAGACTCACTGAGAAATTTTAATTTGAGCGTGTTACGGTTGCGTCGCGTCGCCTTCAACGTCAGCCGAAAATGAGCGGCCAAGAAAATTTGGCTGACAAAAAATTAAATTTTGAAAATTAAAAATTAACTACGAAGAAAATTCGATAATTTCAGAAGCCTAAACATTAAATTTTGAAAATCAGGACATTTTTCTATTAAAATGCTTTTTTAATTAAAAAATTAATAAAATATGAGAAGTTTTAGTGGTAGTGAGTAGTTTACCCGATTTTACATTTGAACGTTTGTTTTCCGAGATAAAACAAATTGTGATCTAAAGAGTTTTCTGACAAAATATTGAAAATCAGACGATTTTGAAATTTTTGTCAATTTTTAAACGAAATTGTAGAAAAATTGGATTTTTTTCAAATTTTTCAAATTTTTATTTTAGTATTTTCAAAAAAAAAAATTAAATGCTAGAAATACGTTGAAAAAAATAGATTTTTTAAATGTTATTTAATTTTCGTTCGATAATAAAAATGTATGAAAATTCAAAAATCATAAAAATTTTGAAACCGTATTATTTTTTTTTAGAAATTAGAAAATTAGGACATTTTTCTATTGAATTTTTTTTTTAATTTAAAAATTTCTGTTTCAGAAAATTTATTTTGAAATTGGAAGTAGGAAAATTGGATTTAAAAAAAAATTTTATTTTTAGTTTAGTTTTTTTCAAAAAAATTATTAAAAACTGGAAATAGGTTGAAAAAAATTAATTTCTCTATCGTCAACTCAAATATTCTTGATCATTGCGTTCGGAAGGCTGCTCAACCTCACAGCCGCTCCGCACGCACGCGACGCGGCGACCTCCCACTCAAAACATTGAAATATTAGCGGGAAAATGCATTTTTCAAATTTTCCAGTGTGTTGAGTGGGAGGTCACCGCGTTGCGTGAGTGCGGCTGTGAGGTTGAGCAGCCTTCCGAACGCAATGATCAATAATAAATGAGTTGACAATAATTCTGTGGTATTTTAATTTAATTCGAAATTAGAAAAATGTGCGTAAATTTGAAAATCATGAAAATTTTGAAACCGTATTTAGTTTTTTAGAAATTATTTTTTTTCTGTTTCAGAAAATTTATTTAAAATAAAATTAATTTCGTTAATTGATGATAAAACATGGGAAAATATAGAAAATCAAATTTTTTTTTTCGGAAACTGTGATTTTTTTCGAATAAATAATGTAGAATTGGAAGAAATTGTAGAAAAATGGGATTTTTTCAATTTTTTCAATTCAACTGAAATTAAAATTGGAAAATATCGGTTATTTCAATCAAAGTAGACGAATTACACAAGATTTTTCAAAAAGTTGTTTTGATTCTTTGTTTGCGAACATTTTTCCATGATTTCAAATGCACCACATGTACTAGAAGTAATAAATTTACGATTCATGCTTTTTTTCGAAATCTCAATTCAAAAATGATCATAAAATCGTTTCAAATATATCCCTTCCCCCTTTTTTTGTTGAAAAATATATATCGGACATGTTTCATAGAATCAAATGTGTTCGAAATATATATATATGAAACGGAAGGAAGGAGAGAAGGTGTTGAAAAAGGATCCTAGGATATTCTAGCACCACCAATTTTTTATTGAATTTCTGTTCGAAAAGATACGTTTTCCGTGTTTTTTTCATCATTGAGACGTTTTTTTTTGATATTTCTAGTGGTCGAGAATTTTATGTGCAGATGTGTGTGTGTATGTGGATTATAAGCTGTTTCTGCACTTTTATCCTCAGACTAGGTTTTTGGGCTAGTATATAGATTCTATACATATTTTCCGGGTTTTTCCTTTCTTGAAGATTCTGGAATTTATTTGTGAAAATATTTCAGATTCTCTGAAATTGCCTTTTTCTCTGCGAAATTTTAATGGAAATGGCTGAAAAGGTTTGTATTGATTTTTTTGGTTAAAATTACTGTTTCGAACGCATTTTTAAAAAATTTTTCTTATTTTTGGAATTTTTTGAAAATTCAGAGAAGAGTCTGAAAATTTCAGAAAATGTTATTTATTTATAAAATAAAATAAATAAAAAAATACGGTTTCAAAATTAAAAAAAAAAAGTTTTCTTCAATTTTATATTGAGAACAGGGTGAATTCAAGGAAAATTTGAACATTTCAGAAAATGTACCAAAAATCTGAAAATTCTAAGGTTTCAAGAATTTTTCTGCACATTTTCTATATATTATGCAATGGTAAATATTCAGAAAATGGAAGAAAATCTGAAAATTTCAGAAAAAGCGCTGTTTTTCAAAAAAAAAATTGCGGTTTCAAATTTTTTGAATTTTTTCTTTCAATTTTTATAAAAATATTGTATTCACCGTTCACCGACTTTAATTTGATATTGAGCACAATCTGAATTCTGAGAAAATTTAGCAAAAATCTGAAAATTCTACTGTTTCAAAAATTTTCAGTATTACACATATATTACACATTCATTGTTAGATATTCTGAAAATGGAATAAAATCTGAAAATTTCAGAAAATGCGCTGTTTTTCAAGGCAAAAATTGCGGTTTCAAAATATTTCAAAATTTTTTAATTTTTTTCTGATTTATCTCAATACCCCAGCAAATAAAGAAATTGGTTTTTTTCAGCATATTTCCAGTTTTTAATATTTTTCTTTGAAAAAACTAAAATAAAGACGAAAAATTTCAAAAAATCCGCTTTTTTCTACAATTTCTTCCAAAAATTGAAAAAAAAATATTTTGTAATTTTAAAACCGTCTCATTATCAATTGAACATGCTTTTTTTCAGATATTTTTCAGTATTTTTGTGTTTCGGAAAAAAACAACGTTCAAAATGTAAAATCCGGTAGCGCTCAATAGACTACTCATATTTTATTGAATTTTCAAAATAAAAATTTTCTGAAACAGAAATTTTTTAATTTAAAAAAAATTCAATAGAAAAATGCCCTTCCATATAACATGATTTTTTCAGGTTTGTATTGAATTTTTGTTAAAATTACTGTTTCGAACACATTTTTTCTAAAAACTCTCTTATTTACTGAATTGAATTCAGAGAAGAACTTTCAACTATTATTTTATCCATGAAATATAAAAACACACATTTTTCTTCAATTTTATATTGAGCACAAGACGAATTCAGAGAGAAAATCTGAAAATTGCCCAAAAAATCTAAAAATTCTACTGTTTCAAAAATGTTCTGCGCATCTTCTATTTATTACACATTAAAGGAGGGGTTTACGGAGATTATGAATGCGCCTGGGATGAAAATAGGCTTCAGACTCATTCCAAATCTGTATTCAAAATGTTCTAAAACCGCCTTGAAGCCGAGAAAACACGCCTCAAAACAATGGCCTAGAAAAAAGGGCCACCGGCGAAAACTAGTCCGCAGGCATGAAAAGTCCAAAAAAAATGAAAAACAAAACATAAGAAAGGACTACTATAAGCATTCTGCATAACTATTTATTAACGAAACACGGAAAAAGCTCATAGGAAAAAGTTCGGCCAGGTGGCCCTTTTTTCTAGGCCATTGTTTTGAGGCGTGTTTTCTCGGCTTCTAGGTGGTTTTAGAACATTTTAAAAACATATTTGGAATGAGAATGAAGCCTATTTTCTTCCCAATTACATTCATAATCTCCGTAAAGCCCTCCTTTAATCTGAAAATGGAACAAAGTCTAAAAATTTTAGAAAATTGCGGTTTCAAAATTTTTTAATTTTTTCAGTGTATCTGGTTGAAATGTTATATAATCAGATTTAAGAGAACATTTGAAAATTTCAGTTCTATTCTTTTTTTTTCAAAATAACGTTACAGTTTCAAAAAATGTGAAAATTCCACACTTTCATAACATTTTCTAATGTTTATTCGATTCTCCCCCAAAATAAACACATTTTTCCAGAACCAGACATAGCTAAAGGTTCTGGAAAAATTTGTGTTTTTTTTTTGAAAAAAATTACGGTTTCAAATTTTTTCAAAATTTTCCTTGAGTGTTTTTAGAAATATTGGCATTTTACATTTTTCCATATATTGAGCAAAAGCTGAATTCAAAAAAAACTGAAAATTTCATAAAATTTCCCCAAAAAAATGCAATTTCACAATTATTAACCTAATTAATGAACGATTTATCTTCAGATTGTTGTCTCATGGCGTCCACCGCCAGAAGAACAACGAAATGGAAACATCACGACGTATAAAGCAGTGTTGTCACCAATGGATGGAAGTAGCGAAAGATTTGAGAAAACGGTTGGTGGTTTTTTTGGAATTTTTTGCTGAAAATCAGGCCTTGAAATGTTAAAATTTGAAATCTACGTGAAATTTTGACAATTTTCAAATGTTGGCCTTTCCCGCCAAATTTTCGAATGTAGAATTACATGCACTTTTATATATTTGATATATTTCTCACGATTCTTGTTTATTTATTCGTGAAAAAATGGGGAAAATAATGATTTTTTCAAAAAAAACGGAAAATTGGCTTCATTTTTCGTAAGATTTTCCATTTTTCCCTCCGCAAGACATTTTTCTAGCTCTAATTATTAGGTTTACTTTAGCTTTTTCTATTTTTTGTAAAATATGTACGTTTTTGTTGAAAGTTGCCTTAAAAGTACACACATTTTTAGAATATTTTAGTTTTCTCTCCTTTTTTTGTCGTTTTTGTCTTAAACAAGCACGTTTTCTGAAAAATGGCGATTTTTTTGAAAGCTAATTGTCCCCGCCCGGATGTTGTTCGGAAAACATTCGGAAAACAGACAAATTTATGTGCTTTTATTTAGTTTTTTTCTCTCTGAGAAATTTTATTTTATTTTATTGGGGGAGGAAAAATGGAGGGGAGGGGGATATACAAAGAATAAGAAATTTTTATGTTTTCTTCCTGAATTTTGGTTTTTTTCCCTCCCCGTTTTTTTCTTCTTTCTGTGAGGCTTATTATTAGTATTTTATTATTATTCGCTAGAACTGGATACTGGACACACACAGTGTGTTTTGGAGCGGCGGTGGTGGTTTTTTTTGGAATTTTGTGGTTTTTTATATAAACGGTTTATAGAGAGATTTAAAAATTGTATTTTTTTGCTGAAACGGGAAATTTTTTTAGAAAAAATATGTAGCGCCTTTTTTCTCGACAATTTTGGGGTTTTTTCCGAATTTTTTGAAAGCTAAATTTTCCCGCTTTTTTAATAATATTAAATTTGACTATAAATTGTTGCTGAAAACTTTGAAACAAGAAGTAACCATTAATTTACCAACGAGATGATTTTATTGCTTTTTTTGGTTTGAAACTGTGATTTTTTGAGGTTTCCAGAAGCTTCCAGAATGTTCTAGAAAATTCCAGAATGTTCCAGAAGCTTCCAGAAAATTCCAGAAGCTTCCAGAATGTTCTAGAAGATTCCAGAAGCTTCCGGAATGTTCTAGAAGATTTCAGAAGCTTCCAGGATGTTCTAGAAAATTTCAGAAGCTTCCAGAATGTTCTAGAAGATTTCAGAAGCTTCCAGGATGTTCTAGAAAATTTCAGAAGCTTCCAGAAAATTCCAGAAGCTTCCAGAATGTTCTAGAACGTTCCAGAAGCTTCCAGAATGTTCTAGAAGCTTCCAGAAGCTTCCAGAAAATTCCAGAAAATTCCAGAAGCTTTCAGAAAAATCCATAATATTCTAGAAGCTTCTAAAAAATTCCAGAATGTTCTAGAAGCTTCCAGAAGCATCCAATAAATTCCATAATGTTCTAGAAAATTCTAGTTGCATTATAATATTCGTCTTGAAATATCATTTTTTGTTTTGTTTGAAACTGGCATTTTTTATAGAAACTTTATGTAAAATTTCTATGCATTTTTTTAAACCTCTAAAATGGTTTTTTATACAGTAATTAACTATGAATTGTTGCTGAAAAATTTTGAAATGCGAAACCATTAAATTTCCCAACGAGAAGATTTTATTATTAATTTGGTATGAAACTGTGATTTTTTTAGGTTTTTTTTTTTTGGAAAAATTTAAAAATTCACGCCTGATAAGTATGATAATGAACAACAGAATCACTTAACATCAATAAAACCATTTTATAATTGAAAGTGCTTTTTTTTTTGTTTCTGAAACAGTAATTTTTTGAAAATTAGATTTATTTTTATGCTTTTTTTTTCAAAGGTTTAACCACTAGAAATCATAATAATCATACTCTATGATAAAGCGTTAAAGGCGTTCGTGTGTTCGCATTCTAGAATATTTCCAGAATGTTCTCTAGAATGTTCTGGAAAATTATAGAAACTTCCAAAAGATTCCAGAAGGTTCTTGAAATTTCTAGAAGCTTCCAGAAAATTCCAGAAAATTCCAGAAGCTTTCTAAAAAGTCCAGAAGCTTTCAGAAAATTCTAGAAAATTCCAGGAGATTCTAAAAAATTTCAGAAGCTTGCAAATATTCCAGAATGTTCTAGAAAATTCAAGTAGCATTATAATACGAAATTTCTTAACTCTAAAGTATACAGTGTTTAAAAATTTAGATTTTTGATGAAACGGAAATTTTTAAAAAAACGTATATCAAAAATTTGGGGTTAAAACCAAGTAGTTTTTAAATATAAGAGTTGTTTTTTATAAAATTAAATGTATCACTGAATTGCTGGTTGAAAATTTTGGAACGAGGAATAATCATGAAACTAATTTTCTCAACGTGAAGATTTTATTATTAATTTCGTTCTGAAACTGTGATTTTTAAAGATTTTTTCTTTGAAAAATTTTAAAATTTACCCCCTGATAATTATGACAATGACTAGCAATAAGACCAATTTGCAATGGAAAGTGTTTTTTTTTGTTTCTGAAACAGTAATTTTTAGGGTTTTTTTTCAAAGTTCTAACCACTAAAAATCATACTCTATAATAGAATGTTAAAGTTGTTCGTGTGTTCGCATTCTAGAAGATTCCAGAAAATTCTAAAAGCTTCCAAAAAATTCCAAAATATTCCAGAATTCCAGAAGCTTCCAAAAATTTAGATTTTTGACGAGATGGAATTTTTTTAAATATATAAAACATTTGGGATTAAAACCAAGTATTTAATAGTTTTTAAATACAATTGAGAAAAGAAAATTAAATTAAATAAACGTGGAAAAGGATGTTAAATTTTTTTAGAAACCCTAGGCGCAATCGTTTTTACTCTACAAGAGGTATTTTTTATAAAATTAAATGTATCACTGAATTGTTGCTGAAAATCTAATGCCATATTTGTGTAAATTAAACAGAATTGTTTTAAAATTTAGATTTTTTAAAGAAACATCAAATTTGACGCGAAATTACACAGATTTCAAGAAAAACATTGCATCCGACGAAAAAATTCAAATTTTCTGGAATAAAAGGTTTTTTTTTCGAAATTTTTCTGAAACCGAAATCTTGTTTCTCCATGAAACTTAAATTTCGTGCAAATTTTCTAGAACAAACCGGGTATTCCAATATTTGAGACAAAACTCTAGTATTTTCTATTTTTTTCTGAAACCGGAAATTTTGAGTAAATTCTAATTAATTGGTTCTGAATGTGGGAAGAATAAAGAAAAAAACAAAATCGTTTTGAAAATGTTATTTTGAGCAAAATGGACCTTAAAAAAAGCGAAAAACAGGTGTTGGATTACATCACCCGTTCCTTTTTTCACTGCCACCACCTGTTTTCCGCACTTTTGGGCGGTAGCCGTTTTGGGTCGATGGGCGTCCGAAAAACCCAAGTTTTCCATTTTAAAATATTTTCTGAGGTTTGAATTCACTTTGTAAGACCTCACCTTTAAGTAAATTTTTGATAGTTTTATAAAATTTTAGATTTTTTGAAAAATTTTAAAATTACCGATTTAATTAGTTTTTGAACAAAAAAAAATTACTGTTTCAGCAAAAAACATTAAAGTTTCGGGGGAAATTGAAAAGACGATCCTGCGGGCTTGTATTGCATAGATTAAAATTTCTGGCCGCACGTTTTGCGTAGCATCGTTTGGGAATTTCCTCGCAACGCTAACGCTACGCGTTGAAAGGAGCTAGCACAACAGAAGTACAACATCCTCAGTTCCTTCCAGCGCGTAGCGGTCGCGATGCAACGCAAATCGAGCGGCCATGAATTTCTCATCTTGACAATAAGTAATTTCCCCAAAAATAGAAAAAAATGAAATCATTTCTTCCAGAAAGAAAGAAAAAAAATGTT
This sequence comes from Caenorhabditis virilis, assembly GCA_964036255.1. Taxonomy (NCBI): domain Eukaryota; kingdom Metazoa; phylum Nematoda; class Chromadorea; order Rhabditida; family Rhabditidae; genus Caenorhabditis; species Caenorhabditis virilis. Next base: position 17,423,552 of record OZ038416.1, read on the forward strand.
CTTCCCCTCAAAAAATCGCGTACATAATCCAATTACACACCAAACAGATTTTTTTTTATTTATTCAACCAAAAAACATCTTCCTCCTCCTCCTCGTCCTCGTCCTCTTCCCCACTTTTCACCAGGCCCATTTTTTTTAGCATTTTCATGGTCTTTTTCTTTCTTTGTTTCGGTTCTAATTTCAGCTTTTCTTCATGCTTTTTTGAACATCGGGTGGTGTGCTCCTCACACTAATGAAAATTTGTAGCATTTTCTGTTTTTTTTTTGGCCAATTTTTTTTGTGTACGCACAAAAAATGTTCTTGGTAGTGTTTTTTGAAAGAGGGGGAAGGGGTGTATTGATTTTTTAAAGGAAAAATGTATAATTTTAATTTGTAACTCAATGTTTTATTGAATTTTAGGGGATGATAGCAAGAATTAGAATGATTTGAATACTATGAATTTTTTTCTTAAACTGTATTTTTTTTCTTGAATTTTAAAATTTTTTTATTTTTTTAAATCACTATTCAAAGAGTGAAGTCAATTTATCGCATTTTTCGCAAAAATTTCTTTAAAAAATTTCAGTTTCACGATTTTTTTAAAAGAAAATTGATTTTTGGGTTACAGTTCAATTACGTCGATCGGTCAATCCCGAATTTTGTTCAAAATGTTGAAAATTTTCACTGTTTCGTCGCAAAATTTTGAAATCGTGAGCTAAATTAAAGTTAGTGGTAGCAGACTGTTGAATACAATGAAACTTGAAATACAACACAAAACCCCTTTTTTAAATGTTTCACGATTTTGTTTAAAACTTCTTTAAAAAGTCAAGATGTTCTTAATGTTGAGATGACATGAAAAAATGTATAATTTAATTTTTTTTTTCGATTTTAAGAAAGTTTATGCTTTTTTTTTTACTTTTTATTGTCAACTCAATGATTCTTGATCATTGCGTTCGGAAGGCTGCTCAACCTCACATCCGCTCCGCACGCCCCGCGACGCAGTGACCTCCCACTCAACACACTGAAATATTGGCGGGAAAATGAATTTTTTCAAATTTTCCAGTGTGTTGAGTGTCGGCAGCCGCGTCGCGTGCGTGCGGAGCTAGCTGTGAGGTTGAGAAGCCTTCCGAACGCAATGATCAAGAATTATTGAGTTGACAATACGACAAATAAGTAGAAACATGAACGTTTTTGAAAAAAAAAGAAGTTCAATTGAAAATAGCTTTTCTACACCAATTTTAGGGAAAAATTTACAATTTATATCAAATTTCAAAGTTTCAGCGAAATTTGTGAAATTTTTCAGTTTTTAAAGATTTTTGTTTTTTCAAAATTTCGATTTCAAAAAATGGGAATTTGTTTAAAATTTAAATTTTTCAGATATAAAAAAAAGAGAGGAGTCTTAAATTCATAATGTATGCAAAATGCCATTAAAATTTGATGTTTTTATTTTCAAAAATTTTCATTCTAGAAATTAAATTATTTTTGGATTTATCATATTCTCAGCGAAAAAAATAAAATTAATAGAAATTTGAAACAGTGAAAATATTTTAATTAAAATTAAATATTCCCACAATACTGGAAATTTGTGCAAAAATAAAAATATAGAAATTAAAGAGTTTTGAAATCGAAAAATCAAATTTTTCAATTTTTTTCCACATTTTTTCTGAAAATCACAAATTTCATACATATATTTTACTCAGAATTCAATAAAACACTGTCTTTTTTAATGTTGAACGAATTCTCGGCCAAATAAAACGATTTTTACAAAATTTTGAAACCGGGATTTTTTGACGAATTTCCCAAATTAAAAATGTGTTTTTTTGAAATTTGCATGTCTTTTTGAATTCGGAAAAAATATGTAATATTCGAACCCTAACAAAGAACTGAAAAAAAGATATGTCCTATATTTTCAGCACGTTTTCATTTTCTAACTTTCACACGATTTTATTTTATTCTCCAATTTTCATCTCTTTCTGAAATTTGCTCATTATTTTCAGATCACCGCGCCTGCAACGTCAGCGACATTTGAAGTGAACGTACGCCGAGCCTACCTGTTCAAAGTAGCCGCTGCGACGATGAAAGGAGTTGGACCATTCTCACCGGTGCTCACAATTAATCCCGATCCGACAGGTTAGTTAATTTTTCAAAGCCGTTTTTTATTTTGCTCGTTTTTCTCCAGCAAATGCTCCATTTGGGGGCACAATTTAGAGCCAAAACATGGTTTGCGTGGTCATAAATAACTAGGGGGGAAAACCCCCCGAAATTGCATCAAATTTACAGCCGCCGAAAGAAGGTGGTGCGGGGGGAAAAAATTAGTATATTTATTATACCTAGAAAAGCACCTGGAGTGTAATTGCATTTATTTTTTCGCGGGGCGAAAAAGGTAGATACGAAAGGTAGATTAGGTACCTTTTGGCGGAAAAATAAATGTCACTATGTGGGGCACCAAAGTCCGGAAATTAAAGGCAGCCGTGTTGCTGTTGCTGCTATTATTAAATACAGGAAATTAGGCAGAGGTTTTTGATTTGTTTCGCACCTTTTGAAGTTTGTGTGTTTTTTTCTTTTTTTTATGTTTTATATGGTTGAATAAGCAGCGAAAAGTTATTCACCGACTTTTACATGGGGCTTTACCTTTATTTTATATATTTATTGGATATATATGGAAGGCTTTTTGAAGTTTTGTTAGGTCTTTTTTTTGCCGTTTTTTTTTCCAGCTGACGCTTCAGGGGGTTTTATTCGGTTGGTTGGAAAAAGCAGGTTATTTTATTGATTTTTAAATGGGCAGAAGTTTTTTTTTTGGTTGTCTTTTGGCCTTTTTTTTATTTGGGAGGGTTATATATGCACTTTATAGGACATTTACTTCCTTTCCTTTGGCTTGTGTTTAGGGTTTTTTCTAGGTTTTCTAGGTTTTACAATTGATTTTTGGGATTATTTCTAGAAAGGTCTTTAAAGTGGTATTTTTGGATTCAAAGTTATAGTATTTTGATTGCAAAAATCGCCGTTTTTGGATAAATTTAAAGGATTTTTTGAAATTTTAGATGAAATTTGAAAAATTCGAAAGTTGTGCATTTTTGCGTAAATTTCAGTGTTTTAACATTTAAAAATTGCACTTTCTAAACTTCAATGAAAAATTAGGATTTTTGTGCATTTTTGCGACAATTTTAATGTTTTTTTCAATCTAGAAAAAAATTAGGTTTGAGAAAAATTTAGAAAACAATGTTTTCCTTAAAATTTTCAATTTTATCAATTGTTGTTCAGGAAAATTGATTTTTTTCGTCAGATCCGATTTAAAAAAAAATCTATTGAACTTTTAGTGAAAAATTCGAAAGTTGTGAATTTTTGCGTAAATTACAGTGTTTTAAAATTTGAAAAACAAAACCTTCAAAATTTTCGAAGTTTTCCGAATTGTGTGCATTTTTGCGTCAAATTTAATGTTTGTTTTTTTAACTAGAAAATTTTTCGGTTTCAGACAAATTTAGAAAACAATGTTCCTTAAAATTTTTAATTTTATCAAGTGTTGTTCAGGAAATTTGGTTTTTTTCATCAGATCCGATTTTTAAATGAACTTTTTGTGAGAAATTCGAAAGTTGTGCATTTTTTCGTAAATTTCAGTTTTTAAAAATTTTAAAAACAAAATTTATTTAATTTCTTCGAAGTTTTCCGATTTTTGTGCATTTTTGCGTCAATTCTAATGTTTTTTTGTTTTCTATCTCGATACCTCGTAATTTAATTAGTATTTACTTTAAAATTTTCGGTTTCAGAAAAGTTTAGAAAATAATGTTTTATTTAAATTTTTCAATTTAATTTACCCAATCAATAGTTGTACCAGCAAATTTTAATTTTTTCGTCGGGGATCCCATGTGTTTATTGAAATTGGTGTAATTTTGCGTCAAATTTGATGTTTTCTAAAAAAAATCGAAATTTCAATTTAAGAAAAGAGATACAAATTTCAGATATACAAATACACTTTCTTAAATTTTTCAATTTTGTAGGCTAAAATTTCAAAAAAATAGCATAAACGAAAAATTTGTGAAACTTTTTTCTCAAAACTAGAAAACAATTACTGTTTCAAAAATTTTTTGAAAACATTTTAAAAGTAATTTTTAGCAGTAAATACAAACAAATATAATTAGAAACTGTCTAAAAATAGAATTTGAATGTTTTTTTTTGAAAATTTAGAATATATGCTAAAAATTTAAAGATTTATTGTTTCAGAGGCAAACAGTGCTGGTATGAGTTATTTACTTGGAAAAAAAGTTAATATTTAAAAAAAGTAAACTTTTTTTCCAATTTTTACACCCAATAGACACCCAACAGACACATTTAGAATTAATATAACCCCTTTAGCGCCACCCGGTTACACACACACACACGTCTAACTTCTTCTTTTTTTCATGACTTTTTTCTATTTCTCCACATTTTTTTTTTGCTCTCCCCCCAACCGTTTTATTTTATTTTTCTACATTTAGCCGCTCTGTCCGTGTGTGCCCTGTCGTGACGACTAATCCATTTTGACAAGTTTCGAGTCAAGCAACAAACCCGAGAACAAAAATTATTTTTTCATTTTATTTTATTTTCCAGTTAGGCATTTTTTTTGCTTAGTTTGGAAATTGCATTTCTTTGCCAACAAAGTGTGCATTTTTGCGTCGGTTTTGATGCTTTGGGAAAATTTTTCGAAATTTTTGAGAAAAATTGCTATTTCAAAAAATTTGAATTTTTTGGAAATTGGGTTCCTTCGAAATTAGAAATTTGGATTTTTCTCCAATTTTTTTTTGCAAAACTAAAACAAAATAAGGACTTTTGATGGCATTTCATATTGCACACACCGCCACCGGGGGTTGTCATCATTTCCTACACATTTCCTATACCTCATTATAATATAACCCCCCCCCCCCCCCCCACCCCCATTTCCATTATTCTTCTTTTTTCATAGTTATGTTATCCTATATGTTATAAACATATAATATAACAAAAAGAAGAAGCCATACAGCAGCACATCCATTGGATGTCATCCATCAACAGAATTAAAAACAAATAAATGTGGATTATTTTACGCCCGCATTATTTTTCTTTCAGTTTTACTATGTCGTTTTTAAATAGTATGGAGGAGTTTCTAATGTTCACTTTACGAGAAATCGCACAGAAGTTGTAGTATTCATTATTAAAAAATTGAATTCAGCATAGAATAACAATTTTTTGAAACGGAAATTTTAAATATTAAAAAAAAATAGGAAATTTCTAGAAATATTCAACAAAAAATCAGGATTTCATATCAAAATTTTGGAAAATGTTTTAAAACTGCAAATTTCAGAGTTTTTCAGAATTTATTGGTACGGAACCATTTTTCTCCGTTTTTTGAAATTATTAAAAATAATTTTTGAAACTGTAAATTTTTCTAGAATTTTAAAAAATTTTAAAAAAACTGGAATTTTCAGATTTTTCCCAAAATTTTTTAGAATTCCAGATTTTTAGAATATATTTCAGCTAATTTTGAAATGTCTGGAAATGTCTCCAGATTTTTTTTCCGTCGACACTTTAAAAAACTTTTTTTCTGTTTTTAGAAATTATCTAAACGAGTTTTTGAAACTGTAATTTTTTTCTAGAATTGGAAAAATATTGGAATTTCAAAAAATCATTTTAAAAAATCGGGAAATTAAATTTACGGGGCAATTTTTAGATTTTTCAAAATTTTAAAAAAATTCCAGGTTTTCGTAAATTTTCAGTTGGTTAGTGAATATCTGGTGGATTTCTAATTCGTTCATTTAATCAACTTTTTTCTGTTTTTAGAAATTATTAAAAATTAATTTTTGAAACTGTAAATTTTTCTAGAATTGAAAATTTTTGAAAATTTCAAAAATTTCAATTGGAATTTTCAGAAAAGTGGTTTTCTTTGTGAAATTTTAATTTTTAATAAATTTGAGATGAGCGAAACATTTTTTAATTTTTAAATAATTAAAATAAATTTTTTTTTGAAACTGAAAATTTTTAATTTTTTCGCTGAAAATCTCTAAATTCGACCTCATTTTTATAATTTTTGTAAGGATTCAATGTTTCTTCTTTTTTTAGCCTCCAAATTATAATGCAAAATATGAAGGTAATGATTTCAGTTTTTGCAGATTTTAAGAAGAAGAAGCCGTATTTTGAAAAAAATATGCTTTTTTCAGCTAATTATAATATTGCTAGACGTTACGGCATTGTCTGAAACACATGCACAAATATGCAAAAATTGCAGATTTTTTTTTGTTCCGACAATCATTTTTTTTTTGTCATTTTTCGCTAAAAGTTATGTCTATTTTTAATGTGAACCAATTTTGCCGCCCGTTTTTTTTCTCTTTTCTATAAATGACGTGACTCAACAACAAAAAAAGAGAAAGTGTAGTTTTTGGTTTTTATTGGTAGCCAATTTGGTGAAGGAAAAGCTCAAAATGACGGTCGGTGAGGGGGAGAAGCGATTATTTTCTTAAAGAGGGGGGGGGGGGGTTAATATTCACTTCCTGAATTGTATTTTGTAAAGAGAACTCATTGTCACAAAGTATTTTTTTCTTTCTTTTCCAGCCAACAAAGGAAAAACATATATAATTTGGAATTTATAGAATTTTTGAGGTGATGTGAACTTGTTTCCTACAGAAAATGATGAGCTATGAATTTTTTAGATAAGAAAGCTCTTTTTTTGGATATGTTAGGTTTTTTTTTAAATAAATGTCGACTACATATAGCTTGCTTTCAAAATTGTCATTTCCTGTTTTTGTTATTTGTCACGGGAGGTGGCTTTAGGTGTGTTTTTTTTATTTCGAAAAAAAAACACAGAAATTCATAACAAAACACACTTTTTTTTTAAAATTCTGAAATGCCAGAAGTTGGGATAGAAATTAGAAAAGGAAATGGATTTTTAGATTTTTTTCAAAAAATAAGCAAAAAATATCACTTTTTCCTTCTTTCTTTAAATTTTCTATAAATAGAGTCACCCAAAAATCTCGATTTTATTTCTATTTTTTTTTGGAACAGTAAATTTTTATAGATTTTAATTGAAAATCAAGAATTTCAATTTTTAGAATATTTTTGCAAATATTCGAACATTTCAATTTTTCCAAATTTTTTTTTACCGTTTCAAAGAAATTATGAAATTCCATATTTCAGATTTTTAAACTATTTGGAAATTCAAATTCTCTGAAAATTCAAATTCTTGATTTTAAAATTTTTAAAAACTCACAGTTTCAAAGAAATTATGAAATTCTTGAGATAGCTAGATTATCTGCACGAATTTTATACAGAGGAGTAATTTAAAAATTGAACATTTGGATTTTTATAATTTTTTTGAAGCAGGACATTTTTATAGATTTGAATTTAAAATCAAGAATTTGAATTTTTAGAATATTTTTGCAAATATTCGAACTTTTAAATTTTTCCTGTTTTTTTTACTTTTTCAAAGAAACTATGCTTCTTCGGAGTACAAGTAATTTAACAATCGAAAATTTGGATTTTCATAATTTTTTTGAAACAGGGAAATTTTTAAATTTTTAAAAAGTTGTGATTTTTTGGGAAATTTCGAAAGGCTGAAAATTCAAGTAAAATGGAAATATAGAACCACTTTCAAAAATGTGAAATTTGAAATTTTATAATTTTTGAAACAGTGAAAATTTCCGAAAAACGCCTAGAAATTGATTTTCTGGGATTTTCAGAAAGTTGCGAAAAGTGTTAATAAGGATATGAACGTAGAAAATCGGAAAATTCGAATTTTATAATTTTTTGAAACAGTTTTTTTTAAAAATTGAATTTCAAATTTTTAATTTTAAAAATCCATTTTTCAGATATTTTTTTGAAAATTTTGAAAATTTACGGTTTCAGTAAATTTATTGATTTTTGAAAAATGTTTTGAATTTAATAAATTTTTTTAATTTTGGAAAAAATGTGCATTTTTCTCTGAAAAATTCCCAGAAAGTTCAAAATCCATATTTCTCTAATTCTAATAGGGGAATTAATCAAATCCCGCTGATATATAGGATATTTTCGGCTTAAAAGGGGGAGGGGGAGATTAGGGATTAGATACTATGTGTGGATGAAGAGACCGCCCGTTTTTTCTTTAGTTTTGAGGTTTTTAATCAATTTTTTTGATTAAAAATATGTAAAAATTGTTTTTTCTGATATTTCCGCATTTTCCTGACCTGCTAAGTTCTTTTTCAATTCTAGCAAAGCTAGAACGCCCCCTTTTGTTTATTTGTAAAGCCACAACAATTATAATTCTGAAGAAGGGGGGTTTTTAAAAGATTTTTTGGCCAAATATGTTCATTTTTTAAAAGAAAAAAAAGAGGATAATTACCTTTGAAAATTTTGTGGAGGTGGAAGGAAATTTTGAAAAAAAAAAAAGAGAAATCCCCATTTTTTATATATTTTTCATGTCACAATAGGTAGGTACCCCACCCATCGAAAAAAAATAAGAAAAAATGGGGTTGTTTTGGTGTTTTTGAGCTTAGAATAATATAGTGAAAGTTTTTTCTCGTTGGTTGGTGAGTCACTGTCTTTAAAGGAGGATTTTCATTTTTTGAAAAGTTTATCTAGGTTTAGCTGTAAGAGTTTAACCGGATTTTGTACTTGGTTGGTACGTACTATGTAATGTGTCAGAAATTTTTGGTTTTTTTATTTGTTTTTTTCTTCGGAAATTTTTTTATTTAGAAATTTTTAAATCTATAATTTAGCAACCTAAAGATTGATTTTAATTTAAAAAATAAGAAAATTTGAAATTTATTCGATAAATTTGATAAAAATTGGGGTTTTAAATGATAATTTGAATTCTGGGCGTTTTTTCGGAAAATTGAAAAAAAGTGAATTTTCAGAATTTTTTTTTAGTTAAGAGCTTCTGCAATTCTAGGTTTCGTTAAGATTTCAGGAAATTGCAATTTTTTCCGAAATTTGTCTGAAAATTTCAGAATTTCGATATTTTTCGGAAATTTGGAAAATTCTTAATTTTTATTTTTATTTTTACGATCCAGAATCTGAAAATTGGTACGAACATCTGAAAATAATTTAACAACATAAAGATAATTTAAAAATTAAGAAAATTTGAAATTTAATCGAAAAATTTAAGAAAAATTGAGGGGTTTTAAATGATAATTTGAATTTTGGACGTTTTTTTTCGGAAAATTGAAAAAAAGTGAATTTTCAGAATTTTTCAAATTTCAGTAAGAACCCAATGAGATTATAGGTTTCATTAAAATTTCAGAGAATTGCCATTTTTTCTGAAATTTTCAGAAAATGCCGTTTTTCTGAAATTTTACTGAGAATACCCGTAATTCATCTAGAAATTTGAATAATTTCATTTTCTTTGTTGTGGACAATTTTTCTAGAATCCAGAATCTGAAAATTGGTAAGAAAAACTGAAAATTCTAGAAAATTTGGTTTTTTTTTTCGAAAAATTCTAATTTTGAGAAAATTTCGAAATTTCTAGAAAATGGGCTGAAATTTTTATTTTCCGGCAAAACAAAAATTCGAATATTTTTAGAATTTTCGGAAAAATTGCTTTTAAAATTGTTCTGAACTTAACTTTTCTTTGTTGAATAGAATAGCTCTCTGTAAACAGGAATTTTTCGCATTCTGAATTTCAATTTTTTTAAAACAATTTTTCTCTATTGTTTATGCACTTCCTTTCTCGATTTCTCATTCATTTCCAAAAAAAAAAAACAATACCCCACCACCATCCGTTGCTCCTTTGCTCTTCCCTATTGTCCTACTTTTCCTGTCATTTGGAATCAAATATCCTCGTTTTTTCTCTTTTTTTTGCTTCGGGTCTCCTCCACTTTGCTCTCGTTTTTGGATTTTTGGCGTGTCTTCTTTAAAAACTAAAAAAAAGTCCCATTTTTTCCGGATTTCTAATAAACTACTACTAATATGAACGAAAATGAGGAGGAATGGATGAATCCGAATGAATATGAAGACGAGACTGCAGCAAGAGAAGCGGCAACGACGACGACGACGACGGCTGAACCGAGTACGGTCGATCCGTTTGGTGCGCAAATCTCGCCGATATCGTGTAAAGACGGGATTATTAACTCGATGGAGGATTTGCTGAATTTTCTGGCGTCTGGATGGAAATATCATGTTTCGAATACGGATGATGTGAAGAAGGCGTGGTTTAAATTGGATAATGCGACGACGAGGATTTGTAATATTATAACTGGTAATAATGGATTTTTTGTTGAATATTTGGGGGAAAAGTGGATTTTTTGCGCATTTTTTTCACATTGGAAACGTTGTGTCGGACTAAAGGTGTCGAGTGATACCTTGTCTTTAAGAAAAACATGAGGAAGACCTTGTATTTAAGAAGAATCTTATGAAGTGACACCTTGTCTTTAAGAACATATTTTCAAGTGAAATCTTGTCTTTAAGAATAATATTTTCAATTGAGAAATTGTCTTTAAGAACGTGCTTCCTGGTGACACCTTGTCTTTAAGAGGAATATTTTCAATTGACACCTTGTCTTTAAGACGAGTCTTCAATAATATCCTGTCTTTAATACAAATATTCAGTAATACCTTGTCTTTAAGAAGAAATACCCTGTCTTTAAGAAGAAGTGAAAAAACTTGTATTTTACAAAAATATTTCGTTGTTTACGAATTATTTTCCAACTGTCATCTTGTCTTTAAGAGGAATGTTTCAAGTGACACCTTGTCTTTAAGGCAGTTTTCCCTACTGACACCCTCTCTTTAAGTACATTTTTTTTACAAATTCCAAGTTGTATTGTAAACGAGTAACAAAACAAAAAGATAGAAAGATGATCGATTATAAATTAGCATAAATCAAATAAATTGGACTTTTTTTTTGCTAACCGAACACAATTATCGAATTATACACGTATTTATAGATTATCTTTGTTCAGCCTAAACTAGTCCATCCTGGATCAATCACCCTTTTTGAAAAAATTTCAAGAGGGTGGAGCTTTTATATATCTTTTTGTTTTTCATGTGTTTTTTCCTCATCGCCGAGATCCTTTTGTTTTTGGGATCAACATCATGCCAGTTTGTGATTATTTTCTTTTTTTTTGTCGTAAGCCCTCTCCCCTCGAAAACAGTGGTGTCAAAAAATTTGCTGGCACACTTCATTTTTCAAGAAGAAGATATATATATATCGTTGTTTTTTTTTCTTGTCGGTCCGAAGTCGTCTTGAAGGCTAAAAAGTCACTGGAGCATGACTTTTTTGTCGCCCATTTCTTTTTTAGAAGGGGGGAATAGGAAAGGCGAACTTGAAATTAATCATCGCCACACACATACACACACTCTTGCTCATTTTTTTTCTCTTTTTTCTTGGACCACTTTTTATGGTCCTGTACTCAGTGCGGCAATTTTGTTTTTTTTTTTTTTTTTGAAAAAAAAAATAACGAGCCATTTTCTGGAAGTGTTCGGGATTCGTTGTTTTTTTTTTAGCATTTTTATCTAATTAGGTTCACTTTGTGCACTTTAATCCCCCACACACCCGGCCTCCCTCCCAGCAGCAGCAGAGAATGTCATTGTACCGACATCACCGTCGTCGTGTTAAACGGCACGCCAATCGGCAGGGCAAGATGCGTGAAGTGGTGAAGACGAAGCTGAAGAAACAGATGAAGATTTCGAAACAGGCGCATATGAAGAGGTTGGAGAATGAAGGTATATTGTTGTTTTTGGGCGGTTTTGTCTTTGTTGCGAGATTTTTATTTGGAATTTGAATCCTAGAGGAGTTTTTTGTGCATTGTTTCGTAGGTAAACGATGAATTTTGAAATTTTCCGCATTTTATCGTGACGGTGAACATTAGAAAGTTCATAATTTTGAAAAATGTAATAATTCTCAATTTTTATGGAAATTTCTGCATTTTGTCGTATGGTGAACATTAGATAGTTCAGAAATTTGAAAAAATATAACAATTCTCAATTTTTATGAAATTTCTGCATTTTTACGTATGGTGAACATTAGAAAATTCAAAATTTTGAAAAAAATTTAATAATTCTCCATTTTTATGAAAATTTCTGCATTTTATCGTATGGTGAACATTAGAGAGTTCAGAAATTTGAAAAAATATAACAATTCTCAATTTTTATGAAATTTTCTGCATTTTTACGTATGGTGAACATTAGAAAATTCAAAATTTTGAAAAAATATGGTAATTCTCAATTTTTATGTAATTTTCTGCATTTTATCGTATGGTGAACATTGGAGAGTTCAAAATTTTGAAAAATTTAATAATTCTTCATTTTTATGTAATTTTCTGCATTTTGTCGTGATGGTGAACATTAGAAAGTTCAAAATTTTGAAAAAATTTTGTGCAGTTTTTCGTATGGTGAACATTAGAATAATGATGGGTCCATAAATTTCGATTATTAGATGTTTTTTTTAATCTGAAAATTGTCACTAAAAATCGAAAATTAAAATTTTTGTGCAATTTGTCGTCGCGGTGAACACTAGAATTATTTCAAATTTCCATAATTGCCAATTTTTTTGCAATTTCATATAATTTATTTTTAGCGGAAAACACCTGTTTGTGTATTTTGTCGTATTGTGAACATTTGAGAATAAATTGACAATTTTCTAATGTTCACCACCACGTCAGAATGCAGAAAGTTTGATAAAAATTGAGAATTGTTAAATGTTTCTCAAATTGTTGAACTTTCTAATGTTCATCTTCACGAGAAAATGCAGAAATAGTCACATTTGGAGCTTAAGATCTCGAAATGTGAAACTTGTGATTTTCTAATGTTCATCCTACGGAAAAATGCGCAGAAGCACAGATTTTGCTTCAAGCAATTTAGCATCTGAAAAGATCAAACATGACTCGAAAATCCACTATTTTTCTGTGCAATTATTCAATTTTTTTTTGTTGCTCAACGCCCCCCTTTAACACTTCATTTTTCGACATCATATCTATAGATTTTTATTAGTTTTAAAAAAAAACATGTATAAAGTGGAATTGTCCCCCCTGAAAATTCCCATAATTTTGTGATCTCTCTTGTGAGAAAACATGTGTTCACCTTCTCGAAAAGTTTTTTTTTCAGAGAGAGGGAAGAAAAACGAGAAAATATGTCAACTTGAATATATTCGGTTGGGCGAGGAAAGGGGGGAGCTTCCGGAAAGTATTCGCCAGAAATAGGAAATGGGGAATTTTTGGGATTTTTTTTGACAGAAGGATTTTCCGGAGGGGGGGGAGAAAAATGATGAAGATGGTGCTTTTTTGAGTATATAAATATGGATTTCGTTTTGGTTTTTTAAAGCAAAAAAAGTCGGATTTTTCTGACAAGTTTCTCAAACCAACAAAAAAAAATGAAATAAGATGGATATTTATTTCATGGAAAGAAAGAAAGCTTTTTTCAGTTTTTTTTTTGCAAATCCAAAATCTCCAGGGAGCTCACCCCGCCTCTCTTTAATTCGATTATTCGATGGTGGCTTCTTTTCTCAGTTTTTTTTGTGTTTTTTCGCTCCTTTAAGATTCAATTCCAGAAAACAAATCTCGTTCTCTTTTGTCATTTCATTTCGCTCGTTTAGGATTTTGTCTGGAATTTCAGAGAGGATTGTGGATTACCTTGACACGGAACAGGATAATATGGAGGAGCAGCTGGAAGTTGAAGGGACGCCGCCGAAGAGGATGCAGAAAGTGTCGACGGCGGATGTCTATAGCGCGATTTTGCACCACGCGCCCGGGCCGCTGGCTCACCCGATTTCGGCGAAACTTGCGAAAGCGGCGAAGCCGACCCTGGGGGCTCCTTTGAGCACGACGACGGAAGTGGCGAGTAGTACGACCACCCCGTCGACGATTTTTATACAGAATACCATGCCGTTTATGTCGACTGGTTGGATGTCGGTGGTGAAGTTTGAAAGTTGGTATTTGTAACATTTTTTAATTTGTGAGGCGCTGTTTTAATTACCGTTAATTGATCTTAATTGGAACTTTAGTTTAAGTGCGACTTTTGCACTTGAAAACAATTAATTTCGGTTATTGGCTATTGCGGAACTTAATTGCATCTTAATTACCTCTTAATTACCACCTAAATAATTCCAATTATTTGGAAAAACTTTTCTTCGGGATAAATATTGTCAATTGATTGCAATATTTGTTAATTATGTATATTTCTCCTTAATTGGGGCTGTTAATTACACCACTGATACTTCTGTGTTTTTGTAACTTTAAAAAAAAACTGAAAAGGGACCTCCTGTCTCTTTTGGGGGCTCCTGTCTCTTTAATTGTTCCTTAATTACCCTTATCTGTTAATTTCCTTGATTACTCTGCAATTCAGCTCAAGCTTATCTTAGAGCCGAAATATGTTGATCGCTTGTTTTTTTTCGAATTTTCGAGAACTGCTAAATTGGAGAAATATGGGCTTAATTACGCCTTAATTACTCTTAATTACCTTTGGTCTGTAGTAGTTAGTTGAAGTGTTAATTTCCCATTTTGGAATTCAAAAATAACCGCAAAAAATTTTGTACGTAGCGGAAATGAAACTGTTTTTAATTGCAAGGTTATTACCTTCTAATTACCGTCTAATTATCATTCGATTCTGTTGGAATTCGATTAAAATCTTCAATTCGATTCTTTCCTCCTTTATGTTATCTGTGAATCTCATCTTGACTGCCGGACAATCTGACTTTTTGTAATTACTCCCTTATTACCCCTAATTTATCTAAATTGCTTAAATTGATCTAAAACATTGTTGCTTCAAGTCTTCAAATTTCTAGATCTAGTAAAGGGGAGACCTCCCGAACTATGTAATTTAAGGATAATAACTCTAATTACCCTCAATTATCCTAATTAGCCTGTTCGAAGTTTTAAAGAGCTGATCTGCCGAAAACCACCTCACTAAAAATCCAGAAAAATCACAGGACGTTTTTTTCTTCCAAACCCCAGCCATTTTCATAGAAATGAATCCGAAACATGAATAATTCTTATGAAGGGGAGAAAAAATTGCATGTCAAAACCACTACAGACGTATATGTGTGTGTGTGTGTCTCAAAATACATATATGACAACATGATGGAAATTTGAATGACCAACAGCTTCCAGCCAAGAGCACACATCCGAAAAAGAGCCGCCCGCTCCGGTTTTCAATTGTTTCCATACATTTCTCCATTCAATTTAATGAAGAAGACCACCCAAGACGATGATTTTATTTTGTTCATTAAAAGGAATTGGTGAAAAGGGGTGGGGAATGTATGTACTTCAATGAAACAAGAAAACAGAGCATTTATTTTATAAAATGAATTGGAGTGGGAAAATAGAAAAATAGGTGGAGCATGCAACATTAGGGCTTCTCTATCTCTAACCCTCTCTCTTTAAGGAAGGGGGGTAGTGGATTTTGATACAAATATATTTTATATATATATACATATGTATCGCTCTCTCCGGAATTTGACGATTATTGCTAAAGACCCGCCTATTTTTCTTTAAAGAAAACGGGACCTATTATATTCTTCTCATTTTTTTTTTCGTTTTCTTGAACACTATTTACTTCAAGTGGAATTTTTTATAAATAATTCAAGAAAAAAAAGGGGTCTAGATTTTGCTGAGAGAATCTTATTTACTTATTTTTTTACTCGAAATGAGTCCGTCTGCAACGACACGCGAAAAGGTTCGAAGCCGGCTGCCGACGAAATTTGGACGCGGCTTCTTTGGGATGGAAAGTGATATGAATTTGCTGGAACAGGAAGAAGAAAAGGTGGCGCAGAAGAATGGCAGGAATGCGGAGAAGAAGCTGCCGAAACGGCAGCAGAATATATTTGCGGCGGTTATTGAGACGCTTTTGCATAAGGAGAAGTCAGGTGATTTCATTTTTCGGGTCTTGAAACGATCTGGAAATTTTGGTCAGTGGAATCTAACTTCTGTGAGCAAGTGAGCACAAGTTGGTGGTTTTAGAGACCAAAGTTCGATTCCGGGTGCTCATTTTTTAGTTTTTTGCACATTTTCACTATTTTTTCGGTATATAAAATTAAATTTTGAACCGATTTAATAACATTTACAATTTGCATATTTTAAAGACAATGTCCCAGATAATTGTATTAAAAAAAAGCAACTGTTTATACCTATTTTTGATTAAAAGATTAATCGATAGAGCTTACTAGAGTGAGCAATTGTGGAGTGAGCAATTGGGATTCTAGCTTAATCGATAGAGCTTACTAAAGTGATCAATTGTGCTCATTACGGTGGTCTGAACAAGATTTTTTTAGGTACTTGAAATCTAAGGGAACCTAGTCGTCCTTGGTCCCTAGTCGGCACTAGTGTATACCTAATAGTTTTTGTGTTATGACACCTAATGAGAGATTTTCAGTCACATCTTTTTTTCTGGTTTTGAAAATGGTTTTTCCTAGCTTTTTCTCAGCGGGAGGTCCCCCAATTCTACCAGTTTTCTCTTCTGTTTTTTCTTCTTGAAGAGTTCTGGCTTTTCAGTTAGTTTCTAGGTCTTGGTGGTCCCAAAAATGGTCCAGGAACTTGTGAAAAGATGGGTGTTTTCCCACGGGAGGTTCCCCCAGTTTTTTGAGTTTTTTCATCTTTTTTGGAATTGCAATTTTGAGCATTGAATATTATAGTGAAATTCTAATATTTTTTGGGGTTCTCAAGCATTTTCAGCAGCTTATAAATTGGTGAGAATTTGTATTTTTTGTGACGTATTCGAGAGGTTTTTCCAGTTTTTTAATGCTTCAAATTTCATCTCAAAACTTTTCATTTTATGGGTCTCGAGGCGATTTTTTAAAAAATTTTCCATAAAAACCAAGGTTTCACCAACTACTATACTAAAGAGTATAGTGTTTTTATTTCCGACTGCTTTTTTTTGCGAATACTAGGTGAATAAAAAACTAGAGGTGGCCTCTTTTGTTAATTTCTAAAGTGGAAGACAGATGGCCTGGAGGTAGCGGGGTGGTCTAAATTGTTGTGCCATTGTTGTTGTTGTTGGCACACACTTAGACAACACAAGAAAAAAGTAACAAGGAAAAGGTGGTAATAAAATGGCGTAAATTTGATGCAATTTTCTCAAAAATTGGTCATTTGCTGGAGAAAAGGAGCAGAACATTTGAAGAATGAATTAAATTGCAAAAAAAAATTGACGTTTTTTCTTACAGCACTTGTCGGACCGCCAACGAATGTACGTGTGGAGGCGACGTCGAACTCGTCAGCGGTGGTACAGTGGGATTTTGAAGCGAGTCAGGTGGGTATTTATTTCAGGGGGTTTTGGGGGGTATTTTGAACATTTCGGGAGCTTCCAAAATGGTTAATAAGTTTGAACATATATTAAAAGCTTTCAGAAAGGATTTAGAAGTAAATTTACCATTTCGGGAGCTTCCAGAAAGGTGTTGGGAGAATTTTGAACGTTTTGTGAGCTTCCAGAATTGTTATCAAATTTTTACAAAGAGATTTTAAGTGTTTAAAGGAAAATTGAACATTTCGAGAGTTTTCTGAAGTTTTTAACAAGTTTTAAATGATTTCGGGAGCTTTCAGAATGTTTTGAGCCTTTTAGAGGATCTCATACTGGTTATCCAAACTCCCAGATAATCTCGGGAGCTTCCATAAGGTTTTTCGATGAATTTATTACATTTCGGGAGCTCCCCAGCGTATTTCGTCGGAGATATACAGATTTGGACTCTTTTAAAAAATTTTGGGAGCTCGCAGAAAGTTTTAAAAGCAGTTAAAAGCATTTATAGAGTTTCGGGAGGTCCCGAAAACATTTTTGAAGTTTTTTTAACATTTATGGAGCTCCCACAACGTTTTAAAACCATGAATTTAGTTTCGGAAGGTCCTCAACGCGTTTTTGTTTTTAAAATTCCCCATTTATTTTTCCAGGTCGATTCATTCGTCGTGAAATACATCCACGAACCCGGCACCCGTCTGGACACTGAGAAATGGGTTCAACAACCGGTTTTGGGACACATTCGACATTTTGAAATCAATTCTCTGAACGCCCATAAACCATACGCATTTTGTGTGCTGGCTGTCAAAAATAATGTGAGTTTCTTTGATTTTTTTTTTCGCCGGCGGTTTTACATTTTTTAATGGGAATAACAGAGAGCAAAAACAAGAAGAAATTTGAATCTTTGCCCCCCAAACGAAAAATGAGAGCCCCACCACACACTGCTATATAGTCATCATTAGTGCGTGAGAAATTTGAGATTTTAGGCTTGGCATATATTTTTATGAGAAAAAAATAGTATGAAATGATTTTGCATTGGAAACTACGAAAAATAGGAAGGAAAAAATAAGTTGTTGTTCATTTTTCAGCGGCAAGGACAATGCTCGGATCCGCCGGTTATTTTGGAGAGTGTCACGCCGACGTATATGGTACAGAATTTGAGAGTCCGGTGGAAGACGTCGAATTCGGTTCATTTGACGTAAGTTTTGAGGGGGTTATTTGAAATTGTTGTTTTGGTGGGACAGTGTCTTTAAAGGGGTTTTTGAATATTGGTGGTACTCTGCCTTTAAAACAAATTTTTTGGATTTTTGAATTTTAGTGGTTTCGTGTTTTTAAAGTCCATTTTCCTAATTTTTGAATTTTAGTGATACTCTGCCTTTAAAGCACTTTTTCTAGATTTTCGAATTTAGATTGGACTCTGCCTTTAAAGCACATTTCTAGATTTTTGAAATTTTTCTGGCACCGTGCCTTTAAAACAACAAAAATCAAAATTTGGGAATTTTAAGACCTTTACACAATTTTCAAAATTTTAGGGCTTATGTGCCTTTAAAGTTCGAACATTTTGGATATTTGAAATTTAAGAACTTTGGTAGTATTGCGCCTTTAAAACCCATTTTGTTCATTATTTACAACATTTTAGTATCTTTCGTAAAATACCAACTTTTTAGAATATTGGAATTCAAATGGTTTACATTGCCTTTAAAGATCTAATTTCTGAAATTAACCGCGCAGGGCACAATACAAGTAAAATACAATTTTTTTTTCAATTTCTAAAAGTAAATGTAACAGAAATTTTTTTTTTAATTTTCTGTTAAAATCATAAAAAATTCAAATTAAGATTTTTGTTATTTTGAAATTTTACGGTTTCAAAAAAACTTTGAATAATCTGAATATTTTCAGATGGGAATACAATGGACCACGAAATGTAGGATTTTATGTGAATCACACTGGAAAGAAGGAATATCTGAATCATGAGCTTCAATTGAAAACCATGACAACACCGGGATTCGGACAGGATTTGGATGAGAAGACGCGCGAATACCTATGGACGAATCTAAGGCCACACATGCAGTTCACATTCCACGTGGGCGTTCGAACGCTGCCACCAGGCGCGAGAAAGTATTGGCCGAAGGAGGTGTCAACAAGGACCGATCCAACGGGACCGCCCTACGTCGAAGGACCACAATTGATTGATTCGTCGACGGCAGGGCCTGGACAACAGTTGATTCGGTTGTCGCCGGCGACAGAGGAGTACGGCGAGATTTCGCATTATTGGATTATTGTGGTGCCGGCGAATTATTCGACGGTAAGAGAAAGAGAGAGAGAGAGCGGGTTTTTTGTGTTTAGAATCTGTTGCATCAAGAAAATTAGAAATGGTTAAAATTCCGAAAAATTTGAAAAGGTGCTAAAACAGTATTTTTTAAAAATATTTTCGTAAAACTAGAACGTGTTCAAATCAAAGAATTTAGTGTTTTGAATTTTTACGCGACAATAGAAAAACTACTTTTTTGGATTTTTAAAAATTTCGAAGGAAGAAAATAATGTTTTTTTTATTCTGAGATTTTCTGAAAATTTGACATATTTTTTTCTGGAAAAAAATGCTTTAATTTTAATTAGAAAAGAAACTTTACAGTTTCAAAATTTTTAGGTTTTTTTCAAATAATTTGAATTTTAATTGTATTTCATCAAGCATTTTTTAAAAATTTCAATTTCAGAAGAGATGCCAAAATTTCTGAAATTCGAGGAGTTTCTGAAAATTGGCCCTTTGTTGATTTTTTATCGATTTTTTATGAAAAATGTATTTTTTTGGAAATTTTTGAAACGGGGAAATTTTTTATATTAAGATTTTTAGAGGCTGTTTTCTTGAAAAATGCTTAAATTTTAAATACAAAAAAAAAGAAACTACAGTTTCAAAATTATTTGAAGTTTTTCGAATAATTTGAATTTTAATTGTTTCCTATTAACTGAAAATTCGAGGATTTTCTGAACATCTCCATTTTGGACATGTTACGATGTTTTTTTTTTGAAAAAATGTATTATTTTTAGAAATTTTTTCACTTTATTGATTCTATAATATTTTTAATTTTTTTAAACTAAAAATTTTGAAACCGTCTTTTTTTTCAAAAGTTGTTGTTTTTAATTAGAAATTTTTAAAAATGCAAAATTGACAAAAAAAATTCCCTGTTTCAAAAGTGGTCAAGATTTTGTGAAATTTAGCTTTTAGTTATTCTTTAGCTTCGGAAAGTGTTTTTTCTTTTGAAATCACAAAAATCAATAATTTTTCTTTGCAGGAAGACGTGGTAAATCTGGACAGTATTGAATTGGAAAAAGCGACTGTTGAGAAGCGAGCACAGCTGGCGCGAAGTTTGTCACTATCGCCGGCGAAACGCATGAAACGAATGGCGGCGGGATTTCCGGATGAGGAGGAGCCAGTGGTAAGAGTTGTTGTTTTTTTTTGTACTTCAGATTTTATAGAAATTCGGAATTTTTCAGGCAAAACGTCAGAAACGAGCCGCAATTCAAGGGGCGTATATAACGGCGAGATTAAGCTCGACAAAGGTTCAGCAGAATTATGTGAATAATCAGCCGTTTGCGATTGGAGATTCTCAGGTAACGTCGGGGATAAATATAGCTTTTTTTTTAATGGGGGGGGGTGGTTAAAACGTTGATCTCCCGCAAAACTTTAAAAGGAATCAAATTGAATATAGATTTTTGAAAATCTGAAAATTTCGAAACCGTGAATTTTTAGTTTTTTTTTTGCAGAATTTTAGAATTAAGGGGGTTTATTATGAAAACCTTTTTAGGAAAAATGTATTTTCAGACATTTTAAAAATTAAATTGGAAATCTGGAAATTTCTGGAATAAACCTGAAAATGTCGGAATCTAATTAGAATCTGAAAATTTCGGTATTTAATTTTAATCTGTAAATTTTCTGAAAATTTCTGAATCTAATTAGAATCTGAAAATTTTCATGATCTTTGGAATTTTGAAATTTTTGAAAAAAAAAACAATTCACTGTTTCAAAATTTTTATTTCAAAATATTTCTTAATTTTGAAAAATTCATTGCGCCGTTAGTATTTAGTTGTCTCACAAAACGTATATTTCAGCGTGCGAATTTTTAAAAAAGTGTAATCTTTAAAATCCCCCAATTTCTAAAATTAACAAAAAGAGACATTGAAAATGCATGAAAAACAGACGCACACACACATAAAATCAACATTTCACAGAATAATAAAATTTTATTGGCTTTTTCCAGAAGCTGGAAAATAAAAGGAACAAAAAGAAGAAGTTTGGAGTACTTGCTCAAAATGCTCTCCCTTTTTCTTTTTTCGTTTTGTATACTCAACATTTCGCGTTTTTTTTTGTTCTTGTCGAAAAGGGTCATTTTCTGTTTGTTTTTGACATGTTTTTACGAGAAAATTCAACATTTTTAAACCTCCCCGAAAATACCAATGATATTGTTCGTTTTTGCAGTCGTATGACGGTTTCACCAACTATCCACTTGAACCGAATCAACATTATCGATTGATGATGAGAGCGTTTGCGAAGAATGATCAGAGGAGTAAGGATAGTGTGAGTTTTATTTTAGTTTTTTGATTTAAAAATGGGTTTTTAGGAAAAAGTTGAAAATTTTCTGCTTTTCACCATTTTTTGGTATAGAAATGCCCATAATTTGTTTATTTGCTGAAATTCTATGAATTTTTGCGAATAATTATAATTTTTAAAAGAAATTCTGAAAAATTGAGTCTTTTTTCAAGAATTTTTTAAAAAATTTCGATTAAAAAAATTTTCTGCTTCAAGAAATTTAGATAAAATGATTTTTTAAATGCTTAGCGCTATAGAGTAAGAAACAATTTATTTTAATTTTTATTATGTTAATGAAACAGTAAAAATTATTCGAATTTCAGAAAGAATAATTTTTTGATTGAACATTTTCTGGAATTTTATGAAATTTTGAGATTTGTAAAATTAATTTAATTTTTTTTCATAAATTTCACAATTCTGAAGAGCAGCTGAAAAAACATTTTTTTTAAGCAAAGGGAAATTAATAATTTTTTGAAAGGGAAATTTTCTAAAACGAAAATTTTATAGAAGGTCTCTGAAGCATCTTATTATTGAAAAGAAGTTTATTGACATTATTTCACGTATTATTTCTGAAACAGTGATTTTTTTTTAGAATTTTCATCACAGATTATTTTTTCAAAAAATAGTAGTTTTTATTTTTTGTTTTCATTTTAAAAAGTGGTTCTTTATAAATATTCAGTTTCAAGAAATACACAAATTTTGTGCTTTTTAAATTCCAGATGATTAATGCATTTTTTCTTAAATTTCATGTTTTCCAAATTCATAAATTTTTGATAAAAGATTCGGAAGAATTTAGAAGTTAAATTTAAATTTAAAAAAAAACCCCGAACATTTTTTGAAATCGAAAATTTTACGATTTTTTGTAGTTTTTTAAATTTTTATACATTTTCTAATAATTAAAAAAAAGTGTTATTGGAATTAATTTTTTCTGAAACCGGGGTTTTTTTGGAAATATGATTTTTTGAACTTTTGCTTAATCTACTCCCCGTTTTTTCCAGTTCGAACAACGCGCGCCAATGTCGGAAAAACTCTCGAAACTCTACTCGGACTCGGTGCTCACCGAACCGTTCACAATCAAATCAGCTCTTCGCGGAGCCGCTGCAAAGTCCTCCCCATGGTTTGCCGCATTAGTCGCATTCCTCGTGTTGTTTTCAATTGTTGGAATGCTGATTTGCTGGTGGTTGCGATGTAATAAGAAGTCGGCGGGACGGCATCCGCGGCACGGATCGATAACGAAAGTCGCATTGACCGGGAATATCATGAATGGCGGGAATGGTGGAATACCCGGAGAGACGAGTAAACTGCTGTCGAATTCGAATGATTATGGTGAGAATATCGATTTTTTTCTCATTTACCTAGCTCAGAGCTCCGTGATGTTTTTAAAGCTCACAATTTATCGAAATTCAAACTTTGAAGAGATATAACTTGGCTCACGCTTTATAGAAATGTAAAATAATTTAAGGAAATTATAAGGAGCATATAATTAATCGATATGCAAAATTTGAGCAAATTTGGCTTTTTTGAAAATGCAATTTTTTGTAAAACTGCCCACACCAAACGTGCTCAAATTTTGCACATCGATTAAGAATATTCTCATCATGATTTCCTCAAATTATTATATATTTCTATCAATTGTGAGCCAAGTTATAGCTTTTCGAATTTCGGAGTCTTTTGAGCTATGAACTTTTTGAGCATTTTGAGCTCTATCAAATGAGCTAGGTTTCATCAAAAAATTTGCTTAAAAGTTTTAAAAAAGGTCCCATTCACATTTTTCAGCTGGACGTCAAATTATGAACCCTTATGAACACATGGAGTCGTCGATGGATCTCTACCCGCTTCCAACGTCGCATTCAAGGACGAATGGCTACGCACCAGTACCGGTACCGTTGCCATCATTGCCCAATAATAACGGAACACTGAATAATGGAGCAACAATGGGAACAATGCCGATACATCCGCCAATCCCAATATCCGAACTATCGAATCATATCGAAAGGCTAAGAGCGAATGATAATCAAGGATTCCAAACAGAATTCGAATCGATTGAAACCGGACAACACTTCACATGGGAACAATCGTCGGCGGAAATGAATAAACACAAGAATCGCTATGCGAACGTCGCGGCGTATGACCATTCGAGAGTGAAATTGTCGAGCTATGATGGGATTGAGGGATCGGATTATATTAACGCGAATTATGTTGATGGATATGAAAAGGGAAGAATGTACATTGCGACGCAAGGGCCGCTACCGGAGACGTTTGCCGATTTCTGGAGAATGGTCTGGGAGGAGACGTCGCTGACGATTGTGATGCTGACGAATTTGGAGGAGAGGAGCCGCGTGAAATGTGATCAGTATTGGCCGACGAGAGGATCGGCCACGTATGGCGATGTTCAGGTAATTTTTGAAATTTAGCGGAGAAAAATTATTTTTTTTTAAGTTGTTTCTTTTTTATTCTTTGAATTTATAATTTTCGTAGATTTTGAAGGTGTGAAATTATTGAAACTCGTAGATTTTTAATTTTCTGGGAAACGTTTATATTTTAAGAATTTTTAAGAAATGGCTCGTTTTATAGGTAACCCTCCTCGAAACCATCCAACTGGCTCACTACACGATGAGAACGATGCGTCTTCAATTGATCGGAGAGCCCGAAGTTCGTGAAATCAAGCATCTACAGTACACCGCATGGCCAGATCATGGTGTGCCAGACCATCCGACGCCATTCCTCATCTTCTTGAAACGTGTGAAAACGCTCAATCCGAATGATGCAGGACCGATTATCTCACATTGTAGTGCTGGAATTGGACGTACTGGTGCATTTATAGTTATTGATTGTATGTTGGAAAAGTTGAGATATGAGAATACGGTGGATATTTATGGATGTGTGACGCAGTTGAGAACACAAAGGAGTTATATGGTGCAGGTAATAATTTCATAAATTTATCGTTTTTCAAAAAACAAACTCGAATTACAGACCGAAGAACAATACATTTTCATTCATGACGCAGTACTCGATGCAGTAAACAGCGGTTCAACTGAGGTTCCAGCGAGTAGACTTCATCAACATGTTCAGGCTTTGATGCAACCATCGGTTGATGGAATCAGTGGAATTGAGATGGAATTCAGGCATTTGACCCAATTGAAATGGACCCAAAATCGTTGTCAGATTGCGAATCTACCGGTGAATCGTGGAAAGAATAGGATGTTGAGCTCGGTACCTTATGACAGCAATCGAGTGATCTTGCAAATGATCCCCACCGTTGACGGATCGGATTATATTAACGCGTCGTGGATTGATGGTTATAGGGAACGTGGAGCGTACTTGGCCACACAAGCGCCATTAAACGAAACTGCCACCGATTTCTGGAGAACCATTTGGGAACACAATTGTTCGATGATTGTGATGTTGGTGAACACTTGGGAACGGGGACAGGAACAAACGTCGGAGTATTGGCCGTTAGAGCATGGCGTTTCAGTGGGGGCGCTTGTTGTGGAACCAATTGCGGAATACAATATGGAACATTATATTTTGAGAGAGTTTAGATTGATGGATTATCATGTAATAATAATTAGTTTTTTTTAAATTAAAGTACCCAATCAACTAATTTTCAGACCGAAGAATCTCGAACAGTTCGACACTTCCAATTCGTCGAATGGCCGGAATACGGGCGGCCCGAATCGGCGGCGAACTTCATTGATTTTGTGTCGCAGGTTCAGAAGGCCTACTCACAGTTTGGAGTCAGTGGACCGATTACGGTACATTGTACGTCGGGAGCCGGAAGGACGGCGGTTTTCATCGCTTTGGCTATTATTTTGGATCGGATGAGATTTGAGCATGTTGTCGATGTTTTTACGACGGTTAGTTAACAGTATTTGGGTTTTTTTAATTTAAAAATTCTGAAAATATCATTCCAAAATTTTGAATTATTCTTCGACTATTTTTTGAACTCGGTAAAAAATTAATTGATAATTTTCACATTTTGCTTCATTTTAAAACGTAGCAGGTAATTTTGTATATTATTATTTCACCGAAAATCAATTTTTAATCGCAAAATTTCATATTTTCAACTAATTCTCCCCACCTTTTTCAGGTCAAACTCCTCCGAACCGAGCGTCAGAACATGATCCAGGACAACGATCAATATCAATTTTTATATCAAGCAGCCTACGAATATCTGGCGTCTTATGATAATTTTTCATCTTAACATTCTTTCGTTTTTCTTTGATTTTTGGAATCCCTTTGACACAACTTACAGGTAAAATTCGTATCTGATAATTTTGGTTTCTTTCAAAAAATTCCCCCCAATTGCCTAAGTTTTTATGAAAAGCACATTAATTTTTCCAAAACGGGTGCTCGATCTTTATATTTTAATATTATAATTGATTTTTCTTTTATCTTTTTAGAAATTTTCCGGGTAAAATTTCTGAAACTTTGCAACGTTTCTAATAAATTCATGAATTTCCTATCCACGTTTTCCCATCTTACAGCTCACGTAGGTGTAATGTACGAATGAAAACGGAAAACTACTAATGTCCTTCAGAAAGCGGTGACAACAGCGGAACTAGTTTCGGAGGCAGCGAGGTTTGAATCCTGGGGCAAAACAGACACACACACACACACACATACTACAGTGGGTAACCAATTCGCACCATTGAAGGAAAACAAAAAATCACGTGAGAACCGAAACAACTACCGACGGATTCGGTATGGGAGCCCATCGAAAAAGTATATTTCCAGAGTTGATGAGCTCCCACCGACGACTGATGGAAATAAATAAATAAACAAAGCAATTAAGACTATCTATATCCTTTCAGTTCTTCTCTGTTCGGTTCTATCCTTTCAGTTCTTCTCTGTTCGGTTCTATCCATCTTCGCCCTTCTTATTCAATCCGTAGTCCGATCACTTCTGATTTGACGTTGAGCATCGTTGTAACAAACTGGAATTGTGCATCGCCAAATGCCAGTTCATCGATTTTCCAAATTGAACACTATTGATGGTGGTTTCAGAGTCGATTTCGACATGAGGACCTAAAAATGAATTTTTCAAAACTGTTTAAGCTTAGAAAAAATTGGCGATAGCCTTCGGCCGCCTATTACAAACCATTAGCTGTAAAAATGCGATTTCAATTGAAAATTCTTGGAAAATATTCAAAATTCTATTAATTTTCCAAAAATTCCAATTTTTAAAGAAATAAATCCTCACCTGGATGTATTCTCGATGCGCTTCCATCCCCATCGTCAGCCTGTCGATGTTGAAGGCCTGAAAATATCAAAAATTAACTAAAATACACGATTTTTTAATTATTTAAATTGGAATTTTGGAAATATTGACCGTTTTAAGCTAAGAAAAAATTGGCGATAGCCTTCGGCCGCCTATTACAAACAGTTAGCTGTAAAAATGCGATTTCAATTGAAAATGCTTGGAAAAAGTTCAAAAAATATTCAAAATTCTATTAATTTTCCAAAAATTCCAATTTTTAAAGAAATAAATCCTCACCTGGATGTATTCTCGATGCGCTTCCATCCCCATCGTCAGCTTGTCGATGTTGAAGGCCTGAAAATATCAAAAATTAACTAAAATACACGATTTTTTAATTATTTAAATTGGAATTTTGGAAATATTGACCGTTTTAAGCTAAGAAAAAATTGGCGATAGCCTTCGGCCGCCTATTACAAACAGTTAGCTGTAAAAATGCGATTTCAATTGAAAATGCTTGGAAAAAGTTCAAAAAATATTCAAAATTCTATTAATTTTCCAAAAATTCCAATTTTTAAAGAAATAAATCCTCACCTGGATGTATTCTCGATGCGCTTCCATCCCCATCGTCAGCTTGTCGATGTTGAAGGCCTGAAAATATCAAAAATTAACTAAAATACACGATTTTTTAATTATTTAAATTGGAATTTTGGAAATATTGACCGTTTTAAGCTAAGAAAAAATTGGCGATAGCCTTCGGCCGCCTATTACAAACAGTTAGCTGTAAAAATGCGATTTCAATTGAAAATGCTTGGAAAAAGTTCAAAAAATATTCAAAATTCTATTAATTTTCCAAAAATTCCAATTTTTAAAGAAATAAATCCTCACCTGGATGTATTCTTGATGCGCTTCCATTCCCATCGTCAGCTTGTCGATGTTGAAGGCCTGAAAATATCAGAAATTCACAAAATTGCACGATTTTCAAATTAAAATTAGAATTTTTGAAATATTGACCATGTTTTAAGCTAAGAAAAAATTGGCGATAGCCTTCGGCCGCCTATTACAAACAATTAGCTGTAAAAATGCGATTTCAATTGAAAATGCTTGGAAAAAGTTCAAAAAATATTCAAAATTCTATTATTTTTTCAAAAATTCCAATTTTTAAAGAAATAAATGCTTACCTGGATGTATTCTTGATGCAGTTCCATCCGTATCGTTGAGTTGTCGATGTTGAAGGCCTGAAAATATCAGAAATTCACAAAATTGCACGATTTTCAAATTAAAATTGGAATTTTTGAAATATTGGCCATGTTTTAAGCTAAGAAAAAATTGGCGATAGCCTTCGGCCGCATATTACAAACAATTAGCTGTAAAAATGCGATTTCTATTAAAAATGTTGCGAACAAGTTCAACAACTTTTTGACTACTACTGTATAATTTTGAAGGTTTTTAGATCTCTAGGATTATTATAACACTTAAAAATGCTAAATTTCACACTATACTCTATACAAAAGCGTTAACGTTTGGTGTTCTAAGGTGGTCAAATGGTTACAGGGAACATGGGCTGGTCTTAAAATATTATGCCAAATTTATTCTTTTTGAATTTTTTGGAAACCACTAAATCAATTTTAAAACAAATAAAAAATCTTTCAAAATCATTTCTTATCAATCTTTATTTTTGTGTTCTTTCCCATTTCAAACAAAAAAAACTTACTTCTTATCCATAATCAGCGTTGAAGATTTGTGACCAAATTCCAACGATGTTCGCGCAGTAGTACTTCACAGATTCCAATCAAAAATTTTGAAAAACGAAACCTGAAATAAATCTATTGAGAAAATAGGTATTCAGGAACCGAACTCACATCTAGGCGTCAAGAGTAACTTGTCAACTGGCGAAATTTTCCTTATTGACCTGATCGAGGGGATTCAATTGCTCTTCTCATTCACTGGCTTCATGTTGCTTCACAAGCTTTTTGGAGACGCTTGACATCACCATTGTACGGAGTCGGTGAACTGAAATTAATATCACAATTAACAACTTTATTCTATTTTTTTTCTCAAATTTCAAAAGCTTGCAATGAATTCTACTACACTTTATTCGCAAGAATCAAGTTGTATTTAAAAGCAATAAAAAGACAATAAAAGGCATTCTCCTATATTTTAATTTTTGATGAAAATGTTGGTTTAATGGCCGAGCTTGGACTTCAAGTCCTCGATTTCTTTCTAGACCGTTTTACTTACAAAATTCGTCGATTGATTACTTTTGGTTTTTTCGGATTTTAAATCCATGAAAATGTGGTGAACTACGACTATATATAAACAAAATTTCGATGTGTCCTAGGAATCCAAAATACGATTCGAATTTCGTTGTAAATCGAACATATTTCCGTTTTCGTCTTTTTCCGTTATTTTTTCCGTTTTTATCAAAAACACAGAGCTTTTCTAATATCAAAATCGGATTCCTTCAAATATTTTAAAAATTAAGAAACATACCAATTCATCCTATTCCGATTCCAGCGATTGTTGCCGATTTCTGGTCACAATTCTTGTTGTCCACTTCCCATTGTTGTTGAGGTGAATTAGTTGTTTCCATGGATGACGTCCGAATCGAACTCAACATCCTATTCTTTCCACGATTCACCGGTAGATTCGCTATCGGACAGCGATTTTGGCCCCATGTCATTTGGGTCAAATGCTTGAATTCCAACTCAATTCCACTGATTTCATCAAAGCTTGAACATGTTGATGAAGTCTACTCGCTGGAACTTCAGTCGATCCGCTGTAGTGAGCCAGTTGGACGGTTTCGAGGAGTTTTTTTACCTACAAAACGGCCACTTTCTTAAAAATTCATAAAATATAATTTTCTTAAATAAAAATAAAATACTATTTTCTAAAATTTGAAAATTATAGTTTTTAAAAAAAGATTTCATGCATTTTTTCTTTTTTTTTTACATAGAAAGTAAAACTACGCAAAATATGCATTTTTGAAACAGTAAATTTTAACTTTAGAAAAAATTTAAAAATTCAGAACTTCAGCCGATTTTCAGGAAAATTGATTATTAAAATTGACACCATTCAGCAAATCAGATCACATTCCGAAAAAATTTGCCACCAAAAATATATTAACTGTTTGGGAAACAATAAATTTTAAAAATAAAAAAAAACCTTTCGGCGCATTTTCCAGAAAATGTTGTTCTTAGGGTGAAATCCTTGTTTCCATGGATGACGTCGGTACCGAACTCAGCATCCTAGTCTTTCCACGATTGAAACGCAGCTTTTGGGTCCATTTCAATTGGCTTCAAATGTCTGAATCCCATCTCAATTCCGCTGATTCTATCAATCGCCGGTTTCACCAAATCCTGAGCATGTTGATGAAGTCTAGTCGCTGGAACTTCAGTCGATCCTCGGTTTACCGCATCGAGCCGTCACGAATGAAGTTGTATTGTTCCTCGGTCTGTAATTCTTTTTTTGAAAAAATGCATTCAAATGAAGGATATTATTACGTGAACCATATAACTCGACGTCGGAACCAAACTCAGCATCCTATTCTTTCCATGATTCAACGTTAGATTCGCAATCTGGCAGCAGTTTTGGGTCCATTTCAATTGGCTTCAAATGTCTGAATCCCATCTCAATTCCACTGATTCCATTAATCGCCGGTTTCACCAAATCCTGAGCATGTTGATGAAGTCTAGTCGCTGGAACTTCAGTCGATCCTCGGTTTACCGCATCGAGCCGTCACGAATGAAGTTGTATTGTTCCTCGGTCTGTAATTTTTTTTTTGAAAAAATGCATTCAAATGAAGGATATTACTACGTGAACCATATAACTCGACGTCGGAACCGAACTCAGCATCCTAGTCTTTCCACGATTGAAACGCAGCTTTTGGGTCCATTTCAATTGGCTTCAAATGTCTGAATCCCATCTCAATTCCACTGATTCTATCAATCGCCGGTTGCATCAAATCCTGAGCATGTTGATGAAGTCTAGTCGCTGGAACTTCAGTCGATCCTCGGTTTACTGCATCGAGCCGTCACGAATGAAGTTGTATTGTTTTTCGGTCTGTAACTTGTCCTTTTTGAAAAAATGCATTCAAATGAAGGATATTACTACGTGAACCATATAACTCGACGTCGGACCCGAACTCAGCATCCTAGTCTTTCCACGATTGAAACGCAGCTTTTGGGTCCATTTCAATTGGCTTCAAATGTCTGAATCCCATCTCAATTCCACTGATTCTATCAATCGCCGGTTGCATCAAATCCTGAGCATGTTGATGAAGTCTAGTCGCTGGAACTTCAGTCGATCCTCGGTTTACTGCATCGAGCCGTCACGAATGAAGTTGTATTGTTTTTCGGTCTGTAACTTGTCCTTTTTGAAAAAATGCATTCAAATGAAGGATATTACTACGTGAACCATATAACTCGACGTCGGAACCGAACTCAGCATCCTAGTCTTTCCACGATTGAAACGCAGCTTTTGGGTCCATTTCAATTGGCTTCAAATGTCTGAATCCCATCTCAATTCCACTGATTCCATCAATCGCCGGTTGCACCAAATCCTGAGCATGTTGATGAAGTCTAGTCGCTGGAACTTCAGTCGATCCTCGGTTTACTGCATCGAGCCGTCACGAATGAAGTTGTATTGTTTTTCGGTCTGTAACTTGTCCTTTTTGAAAAAATGCATTCAAATGAAGGATATTACTACGTGAACCATATAACTCGACGTCGGAACCGAACTCAGCATCCTAGTCTTTCCACGATTGAAACGCAGCTTTTGGGTCCATTTCAATTGGCTTCAAATGTCTGAATATCATCTCAATTCCACTGATTCCATCAATCGCCGGTTGCACCAAATCCTGAGCATGTTGATGAACTCTCTGGAACTTCAGTCGATCCTCGGTTTACTGCATCGAGCCGTCACGAATGAAGTTGTATTGTTTTTCGGTCTGTAACTTGTCCTTTTTGAAAAAATGCATTCAAATGAAGGATATTACTACGTGAACCATATAACTCGACGTCGGACCCGAACTCAGCATCCTAGTCTTTCCACGATTGAAACGCAGCTTTTGGGTCCATTTCAATTGGCTTCAAATGTCTGAATCCCATCTCAATTCCACTGATTCCATCAATCGCCGGTTGCACCAAATCCTGAGCATGTTGATGAAGTCTAGTCGCTGGAACTTCAGTCGATCCTCGGTTTACTGCATCGAGCCGTCACGAATGAAGTTGTATTGTTCCTCAGTCTGTAATTTGTTTTTTTTTTTGAAAAAATGCATTCAAATGAACGATATTACTACGTGAACCATATAACTCGACGTCGGACCCGAACTCAGCATCCTAGTCTTTCCACGATTGAAACGCAGCTTTTGGGTCCATTTCAATTGGCTTCAAATGTCTGAATCCCATCTCAATTCCACTGATTCTATCAATCGCCGGTTGCATCAAATCCTGAGCATGTTGATGAAGTCTAGTCGCTGGAACTTCAGTCGATCCTCGGTTTACTGCATCGAGCCGTCACGAATGAAGTTGTATTGTTTTTCGGTCTGTAACTTGTCCTTTTTGAAAAAATGCATTCAAATGAAGGATATTACTACGTGAACCATATAACTCGACGTCGGACCCGAACTCAGCATCCTAGTCTTTCCACGATTGAAACGCAGCTTTTGGGTCCATTTCAATTGGCTTCAAATGTCTGAATCCCATCTCAATTCCACTGATTCTATCAATCGCCGGTTGCATCAAATCCTGAGCATGTTGATGAAGTCTAGTCGCTGGAACTTCAGTCGATCCTCGGTTTACTGCATCGAGCCGTCACGAATGAAGTTGTATTGTTTTTCGGTCTGTAACTTGTCCTTTTTGAAAAAATGCATTCAAATGAAGGATATTACTACGTGAACCATATAACTCGACGTCGGACCCGAACTCAGCATCCTAGTCTTTCCACGATTGAAACGCAGCTTTTGGGTCCATTTCAATTGGCTTCAAATGTCTGAATCCCATCTCAATTCCACTGATTCCATCAATCGCCGGTTGCACCAAATCCTGAGCATGTTGATGAAGTCTAGTCGCTGGAACTTCAGTCGATCCTCGGTTTACTGCATCGAGCCGTCACGAATGAAGTTGTATTGTTCCTCAGTCTGTAATTTGTTTTTTTTTTTGAAAAAATGCATTCAAATGAACGATATTACTACGTGAACCATATAACTCGACGTCGGACCCGAACTCAGCATCCTAGTCTTTCCACGATTGAAACGCAGCTTTTGGGTCCATTTCAATTGGCTTCAAATGTCTGAATCCCATCTCAATTCCACTGATTCTATCAATCGCCGGTTGCATCAAATCCTGAGCATGTTGATGAAGTCTAGTCGCTGGAACTTCAGTCGATCCTCGGTTTACTGCATCGAGCCGTCACGAATGAAGTTGTATTGTTTTTCGGTCTGTAACTTGTCCTTTTTGAAAAAATGCATTCAAATGAAGGATATTACTACGTGAACCATATAACTCGACGTCGGACCCGAACTCAGCATCCTAGTCTTTCCACGATTGAAACGCAGCTTTTGGGTCCATTTCAATTGGCTTCAAATGTCTGAATCCCATCTCAATTCCACTGATTCCATCAATCGCCGGTTGCACCAAATCCTGAGCATGTTGATGAAGTCTAGTCGCTGGAACTTCAGTCGATCCTCGGTTTACTGCATCGAGCCGTCACGAATGAAGTTGTATTGTTTTTCGGTCTGTAACTTGTCCTTTTTGAAAAAATGCATTCAAATGAAGGATATTACTACGTGAACCATATAACTCGACGTCGGAACCGAACTCAGCATCCTAGTCTTTCCACGATTGAAACGCAGCTATTTCAATTGGCTTCAAATGTCTGAATATCATCTCAATTCCACTGATTCCATCAATCGCCGGTTGCACCAAATCCTGAGCATGTTGATGAACTCTCTGGAACTTCAGTCGATCCTCGGTTTACTGCATCGAGCCGTCACGAATGAAGTTGTATTGTTTTTCGGTCTGTAACTTGTCCTTTTTGAAAAAATGCATTCAAATGAAGGATATTACTACGTGAACCATATAACTCGACGTCGGACCCGAACTCAGCATCCTAGTCTTTCCACGATTGAAACGCAGCTTTTGGGTCCATTTCAATTGGCTTCAAATGTCTGAATCCCATCTCAATTCCACTGATTCCATCAATCGCCGGTTGCACCAAATCCTGAGCATGTTGATGAAGTCTAGTCGCTGGAACTTCAGTCGATCCTCGGTTTACTGCATCGAGCCGTCACGAATGAAGTTGTATTGTTCCTCAGTCTGTAATTTGTTTTTTTTTTTGAAAAAATGCATTCAAATGAACGATATTACTACGTGAACCATATAACTCGACGTCGGACCCGAACTCAGCATCCTAGTCTTTCCACGATTGAAACGCAGCTTTTGGGTCCATTTCAATTGGCTTCAAATGTCTGAATCCCATCTCAATTCCACTGATTCTATCAATCGCCGGTTGCATCAAATCCTGAGCATGTTGATGAAGTCTAGTCGCTGGAACTTCAGTCGATCCTCGGTTTACTGCATCGAGCCGTCACGAATGAAGTTGTATTGTTTTTCGGTCTGTAACTTGTCCTTTTTGAAAAAATGCATTCAAATGAAGGATATTACTACGTGAACCATATAACTCGACGTCGGACCCGAACTCAGCATCCTAGTCTTTCCACGATTGAAACGCAGCTTTTGGGTCCATTTCAATTGGCTTCAAATGTCTGAATCCCATCTCAATTCCACTGATTCCATCAATCGCCGGTTGCACCAAATCCTGAGCATGTTGATGAAGTCTAGTCGCTGGAACTTCAGTCGATCCTCGGTTTACTGCATCGAGCCGTCACGAATGAAGTTGTATTGTTCCTCAGTCTGTAATTTGTTTTTTTTTTTGAAAAAATGCATTCAAATGAACGATATTACTACGTGAACCATATAACTCGACGTCGGACCCGAACTCAGCATCCTAGTCTTTCCACGATTGAAACGCAGCTTTTGGGTCCATTTCAATTGGCTTCAAATGTCTGAATCCCATCTCAATTCCACTGATTCTATCAATCGCCGGTTGCATCAAATCCTGAGCATGTTGATGAAGTCTAGTCGCTGGAACTTCAGTCGATCCTCGGTTTACTGCATCGAGCCGTCACGAATGAAGTTGTATTGTTTTTCGGTCTGTAACTTGTCCTTTTTGAAAAAATGCATTCAAATGAAGGATATTACTACGTGAACCATATAACTCGACGTCGGACCCGAACTCAGCATCCTAGTCTTTCCACGATTGAAACGCAGCTTTTGGGTCCATTTCAATTGGCTTCAAATGTCTGAATCCCATCTCAATTCCACTGATTCTATCAATCGCCGGTTGCATCAAATCCTGAGCATGTTGATGAAGTCTAGTCGCTGGAACTTCAGTCGATCCTCGGTTTACTGCATCGAGCCGTCACGAATGAAGTTGTATTGTTTTTCGGTCTGTAACTTGTCCTTTTTGAAAAAATGCATTCAAATGAAGGATATTACTACGTGAACCATATAACTCGACGTCGGACCCGAACTCAGCATCCTAGTCTTTCCACGATTGAAACGCAGCTTTTGGGTCCATTTCAATTGGCTTCAAATGTCTGAATCCCATCTCAATTCCACTGATTCCATCAATCGCCGGTTGCACCAAATCCTGAGCATGTTGATGAAGTCTAGTCGCTGGAACTTCAGTCGATCCTCGGTTTACTGCATCGAGCCGTCACGAATGAAGTTGTATTGTTTTTCGGTCTGTAACTTGTCCTTTTTGAAAAAATGCATTCAAATGAAGGATATTACTACGTGAACCATATAACTCGACGTCGGACCCGAACTCAGCATCCTAGTCTTTCCACGATTGAAACGCAGCTTTTGGGTCCATTTCAATTGGCTTCAAATGTCTGAATCCCATCTCAATTCCACTGATTCTATCAATCGCCGGTTGCATCAAATCCTGAGCATGTTGATGAAGTCTAGTCGCTGGAACTTCAGTCGATCCTCGGTTTACTGCATCGAGCCGTCACGAATGAAGTTGTATTGTTTTTCGGTCTGTAACTTGTCCTTTTTGAAAAAATGCATTCAAATGAAGGATATTACTACGTGAACCATATAACTCGACGTCGGACCCGAACTCAGCATCCTAGTCTTTCCACGATTGAAACGCAGCTTTTGGGTCCATTTCAATTGGCTTCAAATGTCTGAATCCCATCTCAATTCCACTGATTCTATCAATCGCCGGTTGCATCAAATCCTGAGCATGTTGATGAAGTCTAGTCGCTGGAACTTCAGTCGATCCTCGGTTTACTGCATCGAGCCGTCACGAATGAAGTTGTATTGTTTTTCGGTCTGTAACTTGTCCTTTTTGAAAAAATGCATTCAAATGAAGGATATTACTACGTGAACCATATAACTCGACGTCGGACCCGAACTCAGCATCCTAGTCTTTCCACGATTGAAACGCAGCTTTTGGGTCCATTTCAATTGGCTTCAAATGTCTGAATCCCATCTCAATTCCACTGATTCCATCAATCGCCGGTTGCACCAAATCCTGAGCATGTTGATGAAGTCTAGTCGCTGGAACTTCAGTCGATCCTCGGTTTACTGCATCGAGCCGTCACGAATGAAGTTGTATTGTTCCTCAGTCTGTAATTTGTTTTTTTTTTTGAAAAAATGCATTCAAATGAACGATATTACTACGTGAACCATATAACTCGACGTCGGACCCGAACTCAGCATCCTAGTCTTTCC
The DNA here is from genome assembly GCA_964036255.1 of Caenorhabditis virilis. Lineage (NCBI taxonomy): Eukaryota > Metazoa > Nematoda > Chromadorea > Rhabditida > Rhabditidae > Caenorhabditis > Caenorhabditis virilis. The sequence goes on from OZ038416.1 coordinate 17,460,241, forward strand.
ACGATTGAAACGCAGCTTTTGGGTCCATTTCAATTGGCTTCAAATGTCTGAATCCCATCTCAATTCCACTGATTCTATCAATCGCCGGTTGCATCAAATCCTGAGCATGTTGATGAAGTCTAGTCGCTGGAACTTCAGTCGATCCTCGGTTTACTGCATCGAGCCGTCACGAATGAAGTTGTATTGTTTTTCGGTCTGTAACTTGTCCTTTTTGAAAAAATGCATTCAAATGAAGGATATTACTACGTGAACCATATAACTCGACGTCGGACCCGAACTCAGCATCCTAGTCTTTCCACGATTGAAACGCAGCTTTTGGGTCCATTTCAATTGGCTTCAAATGTCTGAATCCCATCTCAATTCCACTGATTCCATCAATCGCCGGTTGCACCAAATCCTGAGCATGTTGATGAAGTCTAGTCGCTGGAACTTCAGTCGATCCTCGGTTTACTGCATCGAGCCGTCACGAATGAAGTTGTATTGTTTTTCGGTCTGTAACTTGTCCTTTTTGAAAAAATGCATTCAAATGAAGGATATTACTACGTGAACCATATAACTCGACGTCGGACCCGAACTCAGCATCCTAGTCTTTCCACGATTGAAACGCAGCTTTTGGGTCCATTTCAATTGGCTTCAAATGTCTGAATCCCATCTCAATTCCACTGATTCTATCAATCGCCGGTTGCATCAAATCCTGAGCATGTTGATGAAGTCTAGTCGCTGGAACTTCAGTCGATCCTCGGTTTACTGCATCGAGCCGTCACGAATGAAGTTGTATTGTTTTTCGGTCTGTAACTTGTCCTTTTTGAAAAAATGCATTCAAATGAAGGATATTACTACGTGAACCATATAACTCGACGTCGGACCCGAACTCAGCATCCTAGTCTTTCCACGATTGAAACGCAGCTTTTGGGTCCATTTCAATTGGCTTCAAATGTCTGAATCCCATCTCAATTCCACTGATTCCATCAATCGCCGGTTGCACCAAATCCTGAGCATGTTGATGAAGTCTAGTCGCTGGAACTTCAGTCGATCCTCGGTTTACTGCATCGAGCCGTCACGAATGAAGTTGTATTGTTTTTCGGTCTGTAACTTGTCCTTTTTGAAAAAATGCATTCAAATGAAGGATATTACTACGTGAACCATATAACTCGACGTCGGAACCGAACTCAGCATCCTAGTCTTTCCACGATTGAAACGCAGCTATTTCAATTGGCTTCAAATGTCTGAATATCATCTCAATTCCACTGATTCCATCAATCGCCGGTTGCACCAAATCCTGAGCATGTTGATGAACTCTCTGGAACTTCAGTCGATCCTCGGTTTACTGCATCGAGCCGTCACGAATGAAGTTGTATTGTTTTTCGGTCTGTAACTTGTCCTTTTTGAAAAAATGCATTCAAATGAAGGATATTACTACGTGAACCATATAACTCGACGTCGGACCCGAACTCAGCATCCTAGTCTTTCCACGATTGAAACGCAGCTTTTGGGTCCATTTCAATTGGCTTCAAATGTCTGAATCCCATCTCAATTCCACTGATTCCATCAATCGCCGGTTGCACCAAATCCTGAGCATGTTGATGAAGTCTAGTCGCTGGAACTTCAGTCGATCCTCGGTTTACTGCATCGAGCCGTCACGAATGAAGTTGTATTGTTCCTCAGTCTGTAATTTGTTTTTTTTTTTGAAAAAATGCATTCAAATGAACGATATTACTACGTGAACCATATAACTCGACGTCGGACCCGAACTCAGCATCCTAGTCTTTCCACGATTGAAACGCAGCTTTTGGGTCCATTTCAATTGGCTTCAAATGTCTGAATCCCATCTCAATTCCACTGATTCTATCAATCGCCGGTTGCATCAAATCCTGAGCATGTTGATGAAGTCTAGTCGCTGGAACTTCAGTCGATCCTCGGTTTACTGCATCGAGCCGTCACGAATGAAGTTGTATTGTTTTTCGGTCTGTAACTTGTCCTTTTTGAAAAAATGCATTCAAATGAAGGATATTACTACGTGAACCATATAACTCGACGTCGGACCCGAACTCAGCATCCTAGTCTTTCCACGATTGAAACGCAGCTTTTGGGTCCATTTCAATTGGCTTCAAATGTCTGAATCCCATCTCAATTCCACTGATTCCATCAATCGCCGGTTGCACCAAATCCTGAGCATGTTGATGAAGTCTAGTCGCTGGAACTTCAGTCGATCCTCGGTTTACTGCATCGAGCCGTCACGAATGAAGTTGTATTGTTTTTCGGTCTGTAACTTGTCCTTTTTGAAAAAATGCATTCAAATGAAGGATATTACTACGTGAACCATATAACTCGACGTCGGACCCGAACTCAGCATCCTAGTCTTTCCACGATTGAAACGCAGCTTTTGGGTCCATTTCAATTGGCTTCAAATGTCTGAATCCCATCTCAATTCCACTGATTCTATCAATCGCCGGTTGCATCAAATCCTGAGCATGTTGATGAAGTCTAGTCGCTGGAACTTCAGTCGATCCTCGGTTTACTGCATCGAGCCGTCACGAATGAAGTTGTATTGTTTTTCGGTCTGTAACTTGTCCTTTTTGAAAAAATGCATTCAAATGAAGGATATTACTACGTGAACCATATAACTCGACGTCGGACCCGAACTCAGCATCCTAGTCTTTCCACGATTGAAACGCAGCTTTTGGGTCCATTTCAATTGGCTTCAAATGTCTGAATCCCATCTCAATTCCACTGATTCTATCAATCGCCGGTTGCATCAAATCCTGAGCATGTTGATGAAGTCTAGTCGCTGGAACTTCAGTCGATCCTCGGTTTACTGCATCGAGCCGTCACGAATGAAGTTGTATTGTTTTTCGGTCTGTAACTTGTCCTTTTTGAAAAAATGCATTCAAATGAAGGATATTACTACGTGAACCATATAACTCGACGTCGGACCCGAACTCAGCATCCTAGTCTTTCCACGATTGAAACGCAGCTTTTGGGTCCATTTCAATTGGCTTCAAATGTCTGAATCCCATCTCAATTCCACTGATTCCATCAATCGCCGGTTGCACCAAATCCTGAGCATGTTGATGAAGTCTAGTCGCTGGAACTTCAGTCGATCCTCGGTTTACTGCATCGAGCCGTCACGAATGAAGTTGTATTGTTCCTCAGTCTGTAATTTGTTTTTTTTTTTGAAAAAATGCATTCAAATGAACGATATTACTACGTGAACCATATAACTCGACGTCGGACCCGAACTCAGCATCCTAGTCTTTCCACGATTGAAACGCAGCTTTTGGGTCCATTTCAATTGGCTTCAAATGTCTGAATCCCATCTCAATTCCACTGATTCTATCAATCGCCGGTTGCATCAAATCCTGAGCATGTTGATGAAGTCTAGTCGCTGGAACTTCAGTCGATCCTCGGTTTACTGCATCGAGCCGTCACGAATGAAGTTGTATTGTTTTTCGGTCTGTAACTTGTCCTTTTTGAAAAAATGCATTCAAATGAAGGATATTACTACGTGAACCATATAACTCGACGTCGGACCCGAACTCAGCATCCTAGTCTTTCCACGATTGAAACGCAGCTTTTGGGTCCATTTCAATTGGCTTCAAATGTCTGAATCCCATCTCAATTCCACTGATTCCATCAATCGCCGGTTGCACCAAATCCTGAGCATGTTGATGAAGTCTAGTCGCTGGAACTTCAGTCGATCCTCGGTTTACTGCATCGAGCCGTCACGAATGAAGTTGTATTGTTTTTCGGTCTGTAACTTGTCCTTTTTGAAAAAATGCATTCAAATGAAGGATATTACTACGTGAACCATATAACTCGACGTCGGACCCGAACTCAGCATCCTAGTCTTTCCACGATTGAAACGCAGCTTTTGGGTCCATTTCAATTGGCTTCAAATGTCTGAATCCCATCTCAATTCCACTGATTCTATCAATCGCCGGTTGCATCAAATCCTGAGCATGTTGATGAAGTCTAGTCGCTGGAACTTCAGTCGATCCTCGGTTTACTGCATCGAGCCGTCACGAATGAAGTTGTATTGTTTTTCGGTCTGTAACTTGTCCTTTTTGAAAAAATGCATTCAAATGAAGGATATTACTACGTGAACCATATAACTCGACGTCGGACCCGAACTCAGCATCCTAGTCTTTCCACGATTGAAACGCAGCTTTTGGGTCCATTTCAATTGGCTTCAAATGTCTGAATCCCATCTCAATTCCACTGATTCCATCAATCGCCGGTTGCACCAAATCCTGAGCATGTTGATGAAGTCTAGTCGCTGGAACTTCAGTCGATCCTCGGTTTACTGCATCGAGCCGTCACGAATGAAGTTGTATTGTTCCTCAGTCTGTAATTTGTTTTTTTTTTTGAAAAAATGCATTCAAATGAACGATATTACTACGTGAACCATATAACTCGACGTCGGACCCGAACTCAGCATCCTAGTCTTTCCACGATTGAAACGCAGCTTTTGGGTCCATTTCAATTGGCTTCAAATGTCTGAATCCCATCTCAATTCCACTGATTCTATCAATCGCCGGTTGCATCAAATCCTGAGCATGTTGATGAAGTCTAGTCGCTGGAACTTCAGTCGATCCTCGGTTTACTGCATCGAGCCGTCACGAATGAAGTTGTATTGTTTTTCGGTCTGTAACTTGTCCTTTTTGAAAAAATGCATTCAAATGAAGGATATTACTACGTGAACCATATAACTCGACGTCGGACCCGAACTCAGCATCCTAGTCTTTCCACGATTGAAACGCAGCTTTTGGGTCCATTTCAATTGGCTTCAAATGTCTGAATCCCATCTCAATTCCACTGATTCCATCAATCGCCGGTTGCACCAAATCCTGAGCATGTTGATGAAGTCTAGTCGCTGGAACTTCAGTCGATCCTCGGTTTACTGCATCGAGCCGTCACGAATGAAGTTGTATTGTTCCTCAGTCTGTAATTTGTTTTTTTTTTTGAAAAAATGCATTCAAATGAACGATATTACTACGTGAACCATATAACTCGACGTCGGACCCGAACTCAGCATCCTAGTCTTTCCACGATTGAAACGCAGCTTTTGGGTCCATTTCAATTGGCTTCAAATGTCTGAATCCCATCTCAATTCCACTGATTCTATCAATCGCCGGTTGCATCAAATCCTGAGCATGTTGATGAAGTCTAGTCGCTGGAACTTCAGTCGATCCTCGGTTTACTGCATCGAGCCGTCACGAATGAAGTTGTATTGTTTTTCGGTCTGTAACTTGTCCTTTTTGAAAAAATGCATTCAAATGAAGGATATTACTACGTGAACCATATAACTCGACGTCGGACCCGAACTCAGCATCCTAGTCTTTCCACGATTGAAACGCAGCTTTTGGGTCCATTTCAATTGGCTTCAAATGTCTGAATCCCATCTCAATTCCACTGATTCCATCAATCGCCGGTTGCACCAAATCCTGAGCATGTTGATGAAGTCTAGTCGCTGGAACTTCAGTCGATCCTCGGTTTACTGCATCGAGCCGTCACGAATGAAGTTGTATTGTTTTTCGGTCTGTAACTTGTCCTTTTTGAAAAAATGCATTCAAATGAAGGATATTACTACGTGAACCATATAACTCGACGTCGGAACCGAACTCAGCATCCTAGTCTTTCCACGATTGAAACGCAGCTTTTGGGTCCATTTCAATTGGCTTCAAATGTCTGAATATCATCTCAATTCCACTGATTCCATCAATCGCCGGTTGCACCAAATCCTGAGCATGTTGATGAACTCTCTGGAACTTCAGTCGATCCTCGGTTTACTGCATCGAGCCGTCACGAATGAAGTTGTATTGTTTTTCGGTCTGTAACTTGTCCTTTTTGAAAAAATGCATTCAAATGAAGGATATTACTACGTGAACCATATAACTCGACGTCGGACCCGAACTCAGCATCCTAGTCTTTCCACGATTGAAACGCAGCTTTTGGGTCCATTTCAATTGGCTTCAAATGTCTGAATCCCATCTCAATTCCACTGATTCCATCAATCGCCGGTTGCACCAAATCCTGAGCATGTTGATGAAGTCTAGTCGCTGGAACTTCAGTCGATCCTCGGTTTACTGCATCGAGCCGTCACGAATGAAGTTGTATTGTTCCTCAGTCTGTAATTTGTTTTTTTTTTTGAAAAAATGCATTCAAATGAACGATATTACTACGTGAACCATATAACTCGACGTCGGACCCGAACTCAGCATCCTAGTCTTTCCACGATTGAAACGCAGCTTTTGGGTCCATTTCAATTGGCTTCAAATGTCTGAATCCCATCTCAATTCCACTGATTCTATCAATCGCCGGTTGCATCAAATCCTGAGCATGTTGATGAAGTCTAGTCGCTGGAACTTCAGTCGATCCTCGGTTTACTGCATCGAGCCGTCACGAATGAAGTTGTATTGTTTTTCGGTCTGTAACTTGTCCTTTTTGAAAAAATGCATTCAAATGAAGGATATTACTACGTGAACCATATAACTCGACGTCGGACCCGAACTCAGCATCCTAGTCTTTCCACGATTGAAACGCAGCTTTTGGGTCCATTTCAATTGGCTTCAAATGTCTGAATCCCATCTCAATTCCACTGATTCTATCAATCGCCGGTTGCATCAAATCCTGAGCATGTTGATGAAGTCTAGTCGCTGGAACTTCAGTCGATCCTCGGTTTACTGCATCGAGCCGTCACGAATGAAGTTGTATTGTTTTTCGGTCTGTAACTTGTCCTTTTTGAAAAAATGCATTCAAATGAAGGATATTACTACGTGAACCATATAACTCGACGTCGGACCCGAACTCAGCATCCTAGTCTTTCCACGATTGAAACGCAGCTTTTGGGTCCATTTCAATTGGCTTCAAATGTCTGAATCCCATCTCAATTCCACTGATTCTATCAATCGCCGGTTGCATCAAATCCTGAGCATGTTGATGAAGTCTAGTCGCTGGAACTTCAGTCGATCCTCGGTTTACTGCATCGAGCCGTCACGAATGAAGTTGTATTGTTTTTCGGTCTGTAACTTGTCCTTTTTGAAAAAATGCATTCAAATGAAGGATATTACTACGTGAACCATATAACTCGACGTCGGACCCGAACTCAGCATCCTAGTCTTTCCACGATTGAAACGCAGCTTTTGGGTCCATTTCAATTGGCTTCAAATGTCTGAATCCCATCTCAATTCCACTGATTCCATCAATCGCCGGTTGCACCAAATCCTGAGCATGTTGATGAAGTCTAGTCGCTGGAACTTCAGTCGATCCTCGGTTTACTGCATCGAGCCGTCACGAATGAAGTTGTATTGTTCCTCAGTCTGTAATTTGTTTTTTTTTTTGAAAAAATGCATTCAAATGAACGATATTACTACGTGAACCATATAACTCGACGTCGGACCCGAACTCAGCATCCTAGTCTTTCCACGATTGAAACGCAGCTTTTGGGTCCATTTCAATTGGCTTCAAATGTCTGAATCCCATCTCAATTCCACTGATTCTATCAATCGCCGGTTGCATCAAATCCTGAGCATGTTGATGAAGTCTAGTCGCTGGAACTTCAGTCGATCCTCGGTTTACTGCATCGAGCCGTCACGAATGAAGTTGTATTGTTTTTCGGTCTGTAACTTGTCCTTTTTGAAAAAATGCATTCAAATGAAGGATATTACTACGTGAACCATATAACTCGACGTCGGACCCGAACTCAGCATCCTAGTCTTTCCACGATTGAAACGCAGCTTTTGGGTCCATTTCAATTGGCTTCAAATGTCTGAATCCCATCTCAATTCCACTGATTCCATCAATCGCCGGTTGCACCAAATCCTGAGCATGTTGATGAAGTCTAGTCGCTGGAACTTCAGTCGATCCTCGGTTTACTGCATCGAGCCGTCACGAATGAAGTTGTATTGTTCCTCAGTCTGTAATTTGTTTTTTTTTTTGAAAAAATGCATTCAAATGAACGATATTACTACGTGAACCATATAACTCGACGTCGGACCCGAACTCAGCATCCTAGTCTTTCCACGATTGAAACGCAGCTTTTGGGTCCATTTCAATTGGCTTCAAATGTCTGAATCCCATCTCAATTCCACTGATTCTATCAATCGCCGGTTGCATCAAATCCTGAGCATGTTGATGAAGTCTAGTCGCTGGAACTTCAGTCGATCCTCGGTTTACTGCATCGAGCCGTCACGAATGAAGTTGTATTGTTTTTCGGTCTGTAACTTGTCCTTTTTGAAAAAATGCATTCAAATGAAGGATATTACTACGTGAACCATATAACTCGACGTCGGACCCGAACTCAGCATCCTAGTCTTTCCACGATTGAAACGCAGCTTTTGGGTCCATTTCAATTGGCTTCAAATGTCTGAATCCCATCTCAATTCCACTGATTCCATCAATCGCCGGTTGCACCAAATCCTGAGCATGTTGATGAAGTCTAGTCGCTGGAACTTCAGTCGATCCTCGGTTTACTGCATCGAGCCGTCACGAATGAAGTTGTATTGTTTTTCGGTCTGTAACTTGTCCTTTTTGAAAAAATGCATTCAAATGAAGGATATTACTACGTGAACCATATAACTCGACGTCGGAACCGAACTCAGCATCCTAGTCTTTCCACGATTGAAACGCAGCTTTTGGGTCCATTTCAATTGGCTTCAAATGTCTGAATATCATCTCAATTCCACTGATTCCATCAATCGCCGGTTGCACCAAATCCTGAGCATGTTGATGAACTCTCTGGAACTTCAGTCGATCCTCGGTTTACTGCATCGAGCCGTCACGAATGAAGTTGTATTGTTTTTCGGTCTGTAACTTGTCCTTTTTGAAAAAATGCATTCAAATGAAGGATATTACTACGTGAACCATATAACTCGACGTCGGACCCGAACTCAGCATCCTAGTCTTTCCACGATTGAAACGCAGCTTTTGGGTCCATTTCAATTGGCTTCAAATGTCTGAATCCCATCTCAATTCCACTGATTCCATCAATCGCCGGTTGCACCAAATCCTGAGCATGTTGATGAAGTCTAGTCGCTGGAACTTCAGTCGATCCTCGGTTTACTGCATCGAGCCGTCACGAATGAAGTTGTATTGTTTTTCGGTCTGTAACTTGTCCTTTTTGAAAAAATGCATTCAAATGAAGGATATTACTACGTGAACCATATAACTCGACGTCGGACCCGAACTCAGCATCCTAGTCTTTCCACGATTGAAACGCAGCTTTTGGGTCCATTTCAATTGGCTTCAAATGTCTGAATCCCATCTCAATTCCACTGATTCTATCAATCGCCGGTTGCATCAAATCCTGAGCATGTTGATGAAGTCTAGTCGCTGGAACTTCAGTCGATCCTCGGTTTACTGCATCGAGCCGTCACGAATGAAGTTGTATTGTTTTTCGGTCTGTAACTTGTCCTTTTTGAAAAAATGCATTCAAATGAAGGATATTACTACGTGAACCATATAACTCGACGTCGGACCCGAACTCAGCATCCTAGTCTTTCCACGATTGAAACGCAGCTTTTGGGTCCATTTCAATTGGCTTCAAATGTCTGAATCCCATCTCAATTCCACTGATTCTATCAATCGCCGGTTGCATCAAATCCTGAGCATGTTGATGAAGTCTAGTCGCTGGAACTTCAGTCGATCCTCGGTTTACTGCATCGAGCCGTCACGAATGAAGTTGTATTGTTTTTCGGTCTGTAACTTGTCCTTTTTGAAAAAATGCATTCAAATGAAGGATATTACTACGTGAACCATATAACTCGACGTCGGACCCGAACTCAGCATCCTAGTCTTTCCACGATTGAAACGCAGCTTTTGGGTCCATTTCAATTGGCTTCAAATGTCTGAATCCCATCTCAATTCCACTGATTCCATCAATCGCCGGTTGCACCAAATCCTGAGCATGTTGATGAAGTCTAGTCGCTGGAACTTCAGTCGATCCTCGGTTTACTGCATCGAGCCGTCACGAATGAAGTTGTATTGTTCCTCAGTCTGTAATTTGTTTTTTTTTTTGAAAAAATGCATTCAAATGAACGATATTACTACGTGAACCATATAACTCGACGTCGGACCCGAACTCAGCATCCTAGTCTTTCCACGATTGAAACGCAGCTTTTGGGTCCATTTCAATTGGCTTCAAATGTCTGAATCCCATCTCAATTCCACTGATTCTATCAATCGCCGGTTGCATCAAATCCTGAGCATGTTGATGAAGTCTAGTCGCTGGAACTTCAGTCGATCCTCGGTTTACTGCATCGAGCCGTCACGAATGAAGTTGTATTGTTTTTCGGTCTGTAACTTGTCCTTTTTGAAAAAATGCATTCAAATGAAGGATATTACTACGTGAACCATATAACTCGACGTCGGACCCGAACTCAGCATCCTAGTCTTTCCACGATTGAAACGCAGCTTTTGGGTCCATTTCAATTGGCTTCAAATGTCTGAATCCCATCTCAATTCCACTGATTCTATCAATCGCCGGTTGCATCAAATCCTGAGCATGTTGATGAAGTCTAGTCGCTGGAACTTCAGTCGATCCTCGGTTTACTGCATCGAGCCGTCACGAATGAAGTTGTATTGTTTTTCGGTCTGTAACTTGTCCTTTTTGAAAAAATGCATTCAAATGAAGGATATTACTACGTGAACCATATAACTCGACGTCGGACCCGAACTCAGCATCCTAGTCTTTCCACGATTGAAACGCAGCTTTTGGGTCCATTTCAATTGGCTTCAAATGTCTGAATCCCATCTCAATTCCACTGATTCTATCAATCGCCGGTTGCATCAAATCCTGAGCATGTTGATGAAGTCTAGTCGCTGGAACTTCAGTCGATCCTCGGTTTACTGCATCGAGCCGTCACGAATGAAGTTGTATTGTTTTTCGGTCTGTAACTTGTCCTTTTTGAAAAAATGCATTCAAACGAAGGATATTACTACGTGAACCATATAACTCGACGTCGGACCCGAACTCAGCATCCTAGTCTTTCCACGATTGAAACGCAGCTTTTGGGTCCATTTCAATTGGCTTCAAATGTCTGAATCCCATCTCAATTCCACTGATTCCATCAATCGCCGGTTGCACCAAATCCTGAGCATGTTGATGAAGTCTAGTCGCTGGAACTTCAGTCGATCCTCGGTTTACTGCATCGAGCCGTCACGAATGAAGTTGTATTGTTCCTCAGTCTGTAATTTGTTTTTTTTTTTGAAAAAATGCATTCAAATGAACGATATTACTACGTGAACCATATAACTCGACGTCGGACCCGAACTCAGCATCCTAGTCTTTCCACGATTGAAACGCAGCTTTTGGGTCCATTTCAATTGGCTTCAAATGTCTGAATCCCATCTCAATTCCACTGATTCTATCAATCGCCGGTTGCATCAAATCCTGAGCATGTTGATGAAGTCTAGTCGCTGGAACTTCAGTCGATCCTCGGTTTACTGCATCGAGCCGTCACGAATGAAGTTGTATTGTTTTTCGGTCTGTAACTTGTCCTTTTTGAAAAAATGCATTCAAATGAAGGATATTACTACGTGAACCATATAACTCGACGTCGGACCCGAACTCAGCATCCTAGTCTTTCCACGATTGAAACGCAGCTTTTGGGTCCATTTCAATTGGCTTCAAATGTCTGAATCCCATCTCAATTCCACTGATTCTATCAATCGCCGGTTGCATCAAATCCTGAGCATGTTGATGAAGTCTAGTCGCTGGAACTTCAGTCGATCCTCGGTTTACTGCATCGAGCCGTCACGAATGAAGTTGTATTGTTTTTCGGTCTGTAACTTGTCCTTTTTGAAAAAATGCATTCAAATGAAGGATATTACTACGTGAACCATATAACTCGACGTCGGACCCGAACTCAGCATCCTAGTCTTTCCACGATTGAAACGCAGCTTTTGGGTCCATTTCAATTGGCTTCAAATGTCTGAATCCCATCTCAATTCCACTGATTCTATCAATCGCCGGTTGCATCAAATCCTGAGCATGTTGATGAAGTCTAGTCGCTGGAACTTCAGTCGATCCTCGGTTTACTGCATCGAGCCGTCACGAATGAAGTTGTATTGTTTTTCGGTCTGTAACTTGTCCTTTTTGAAAAAATGCATTCAAACGAAGGATATTACTACGTGAACCATATAACTCGACGTCGGACCCGAACTCAGCATCCTAGTCTTTCCACGATTGAAACGCAGCTTTTGGGTCCATTTCAATTGGCTTCAAATGTCTGAATCCCATCTCAATTCCACTGATTCCATCAATCGCCGGTTGCACCAAATCCTGCGCATGTTGATGAAGTCTAGTCGCTGGAACTTCAGTCGATCCTCGGTTTACTGCATCGAGCCGTCACGAATGAAGTTGTATTGTTCCTCAGTCTGTAATTTGTTTTTTTTTTTGAAAAAATGCATTCAAATGAACGATATTACTACGTGAACCATATAACTCGACGTCGGACCCGAACTCAGCATCCTAGTCTTTCCACGATTGAAACGCAGCTTTTGGGTCCATTTCAATTGGCTTCAAATGTCTGAATCCCATCTCAATTCCACTGATTCTATCAATCGCCGGTTGCATCAAATCCTGAGCATGTTGATGAAGTCTAGTCGCTGGAACTTCAGTCGATCCTCGGTTTACTGCATCGAGCCGTCACGAATGAAGTTGTATTGTTTTTCGGTCTGTAACTTGTCCTTTTTGAAAAAATGCATTCAAATGAAGGATATTACTACGTGAACCATATAACTCGACGTCGGACCCGAACTCAGCATCCTAGTCTTTCCACGATTGAAACGCAGCTTTTGGGTCCATTTCAATTGGCTTCAAATGTCTGAATCCCATCTCAATTCCACTGATTCCATCAATCGCCGGTTGCACCAAATCCTGAGCATGTTGATGAAGTCTAGTCGCTGGAACTTCAGTCGATCCTCGGTTTACTGCATCGAGCCGTCACGAATGAAGTTGTATTGTTTTTCGGTCTGTAACTTGTCCTTTTTGAAAAAATGCATTCAAATGAAGGATATTACTACGTGAACCATATAACTCGACGTCGGACCCGAACTCAGCATCCTAGTCTTTCCACGATTGAAACGCAGCTTTTGGGTCCATTTCAATTGGCTTCAAATGTCTGAATCCCATCTCAATTCCACTGATTCTATCAATCGCCGGTTGCATCAAATCCTGAGCATGTTGATGAAGTCTAGTCGCTGGAACTTCAGTCGATCCTCGGTTTACTGCATCGAGCCGTCACTAATGAAGTTGTATTGTTCCTCAGTCTGTAATTTGTTTTTTTTTTTGAAAAAATGCATTCAAATGAACGATATTACTACGTGAACCATATAACTCGACGTCGGAACCGAACTCAGCATCCTAGTCTTTCCACGATTGAAACGCAGCTTTTGGGTCCATTTCAATTGGCTTCAAATGTCTGAATCCCATCTCAATTCCACTGATTCTATCAATCGCCGGTTGCATCAAATCCTGAGCATGTTGATGAAGTCTAGTCGCTGGAACTTCAGTCGATCCTCGGTTTACTGCATCGAGCCGTCACGAATGAAGTTGTATTGTTTTTCGGTCTGTAACTTGTCCTTTTTGAAAAAATGCATTCAAATGAAGGATATTACTACGTGAACCATATAACTCGACGTCGGACCCGAACTCAGCATCCTAGTCTTTCCACGATTGAAACGCAGCTTTTGGGTCCATTTCAATTGGCTTCAAATGTCTGAATCCCATCTCAATTCCACTGATTCCATCAATCGCCGGTTGCACCAAATCCTGAGCATGTTGATGAAGTCTAGTCGCTGGAACTTCAGTCGATCCGTGTCAAGCACTGTGTTGTGAATGAAGATGTATTGTTTCTCGATCTGTAACTTGATTTTTTTGAAAAAAAAAGATCAAAAACTTAAAAATCAACTAACTGTTGTAAAAAGGCATACAATTCTTTCCCTTTCTGGCCTTCAATTCCAGCGACTGCAGACTCGACTAAATCTCGAACTCCTTGTCAATTGTACAGGTGCCTCAAAAATCGTCAGAACACTGATTTCTGGCCAAATTGTTGTCCACTTCGCTGCCACTGTTGAATTGTTATCTTCCATGGATGGGGTGGCCGTTTCTCTGCCTGTAAAATACAATTTGCAACTGTTTCCGGACCGAGGATATTGTTTCAAAGCCTACGATCCCTCCATTCATCTTCATTCTATCGAATTGTTGAGTGTTGCTGTTTGTTATTTATTATTGACGAATTGATCCAATTTCTGAAATTACAAAGATTTCTAGACAGTTGTTTATTCAAAAATTGGGAATTCAGTCAGGAATAGCTTTTGGCAATACTCACCTTGATAATATTTTATCCCATCTCAGCGAAATGATCCAATCTTCGCCTCGCTGAACATCTCGGAATCCGGTGTTCTGAAAAATGATCCCATTTAAACTGATTCAGGTTTTACAAAAATCAACCAAACCTCAAGTGTTCATGAAGTAGTCCAAATGAGCAAAATGTGAATCGGGCTGCTCATTATGCCATTCCCGTGGTTGATAGCAGAGCTTTGAAGTGCTTGCAATGCTGGGTGGCGTAACAAATCGACGATACTGGTCAAATGATGAAAAATGAGTTTAAATAGTCCTATAGGTTTATAGGAATATTTTTAATTTAAGATTAATTTTTTTCTAATCTAATCTAAAGTTAATATTAATTATTCGAAAAAATACTGTCACTAAAAAAAACGCAATAAGTAAACGCACTTAAGAAAGCCACCGGAACAAGTGTCAATCTTCGGTGGAGATCCGTCCCAGGGAACCCTGAAGGGGCCACTCCTCTGGATCATCCCTCATTTGCAACTGGACCTAATTACTAAAAAAAACTACTAAAATTTTGCTCTAAACCAGTTGCAAACTCCCAAACTCCCTAAATAACTCCTCCAGAGCACTTCTCCACAATCCAGGCGACCTCTGTGCCACATACTCTGTTGCGTCCCCACCGTGTCAACCCAAAGGGTCTCCCAACCCCGCTCCCCCCGAAGGAGGATACGCGTCACCTAGCTCACGTGGTATTGACTTCGATACTCCTGTTCCTATGAGTATCTTATCGATGACTAACACCGACGGCTCAGCAACAGTACAGACGACTCCGCCATACATGCGAAGGTTACTCTAGCGAATACTGTCTTAGTGTTAATTTAAAAAAAAATGGAATTTTCGAAAAATCAATGCGTGCGCGGGCGAAATTATGATTAAAATGAAACTAAATCGCATGTTTAAGCGTATGTTTTCCGAAAAAAAATTATAATTTCGGACCAGTATCGTATCTTTATTACACTTGCTTCCAAGTTCTGAAAAATTAAATTTATGGATTCATCAAAGGAAAAACTAGAAAGAGATTATAGAGAGAACTTAAAAATCAATAAACAACAAAGATTTCACTGAAATTGCGTAATTTCCGTCCCCCAACCTCTTATTTTTTTAGTTTTGTTTGTTGGTGAGCATAGATCTGATATTGATTTTACCCCCCAAATTGTTTATTTGTACTTATCCAAACTCAAACCCAAGGTAAATTTTGCTATTGGTGGCCTAAACTTCATTATTCCCAAAAAATGTGCCGTTTCCCTTGCTCTCCCGCTCTTTCTTTTTTATCACGAATCCTTCCAAACTTCATCCATTCCTTTAAAGATAGAGTATCACAAAACTTAAAATGTTACAACTTTCAACATGTTTCCAAACATATCCTTGTCTACAAAATGTATGTTATGCCCATTTTAGACTATTTTTGTGAAGTATACTATTCATCACTTTCCACAAAACTTATTACCCAACTTTAATCACCACTCAGAAACTTTACCATAATCATTTTTTGTCGATGCAATCTAAAGTATTCTTCTTACAAAAATCTTTTGGAACAATTTAAATATGGTTATTATTTCAATCAGAATTATCATTTTCTATTTATGTCACATTGCCAAATGCATCAAATTTAATACTCACCAACCCTAATTTTATCTATTTTGTAATTTATCTCCCTATCCTAGGCACCCAAATAAGCACACAAGATTGCCCAATAATATATCCCAATTTTCAAATCATATCAAATAATCCTCACTTACACCAGCCTTACTTTTATCATTTTGTTTCTTTTTCGCTATTTTTTCAACCCTTGTAATTTTTTTTCCTTTTTTTGTTTAAAAATCATTTCATTTTTGAAGTTTGTGTCTTCCTTTGTGATTTGTGTCTTCCTAGTCTTTAAATTGATAAATTACTCTTGCGGGTCACTTTATCTCTATCCATTTGATACATCCCATTCTCTCTTTTTGCTCTGATTTGTCTGTTGTTTATTATATTGCGATGTTTCGAATAAATAAATAAATAAATAAACAAGGAAAAACAAGAAATAGGTAAGCTTGTGATCAAGGTACAAAACAATGAGCGTCCCTCATTCGTTTGGAAGATTCAACTTATTTTTTAAAAATAATTTAACACTTTTCGAAGCCGAATTTGAGGAAGAAGATTGCGAAACTTTAAGCAATTGAAGAAAATTAACTGATTAAAGAGAAATAGTATTTCAATTCGCCATTGTTAAAGAACTAGATTCCTAAAAATCCAATTCTGAAATTAAACTTGATTTGACAAAAAATCGTTCAACAGTTTGCTTCCATCTCATTTAAGCTTTAAAATCTAATTTTTCCAACTGCTGATCACTTCTTGCTCGCTATGTTTCACTTTCACTGCGTTCTCACATACAGAAACAGAAAATAACAAATAAATACATTTTCGTGAATGTTCATCGTTTCAGCATTTTTCAAAATAACACTTAAAATTCGCAGTGCTGAAGTTGTGTAAAAATGGCTTAAAATCAACGAACTTGCAAACGAAAAATGATGTTTTGAAGGCGTCACTCATCGAAAAACCGCTCCGCGACCGCTAGGCACACAAAAAATCAAAGAAACAACTGGACAACGTCAACAACAATGAAGAAAACAAGAACTAGGTCAGTTCGTGATCAAAGTACAAAACAATGAGCGTCCCTCATTCGTTTGGAAGAGTCAACTGCTTTTTTTTTGAATAATGTAATACTTTTCGAAGCCGAATTTGAAGAAAAATATTGCGGAACTATAAAAAATTGAAGAAAATTAACTGATTAAGAGAAAGAAATAGTATTTCAATTCGCCATTCCTTAATAACTAGATTCCTAAAAATCCAATTCTGAAACTAAACTATATTTGACAAAAAAAATCGTCCAATACTTCGCTTCCATCTCATTTAAGTTCTAAATTCTAATTGTTCCAGCTGCTGATCACTTCTTGCACGCCATGTTTTTATTTTACTGCGTTCTCAATCACAGAAACAAAAAATAACCAATAAATCAATACATTTTCGATAATATCCATCGTTGGAGCATTTCACAAAACAAAACTTAAATTTTTATGAATGCGACGTGCTAAAGTTGCGTAAAAAGGGCTTAAAATCAACAAATTTACAAAAGAAAAAATGATTACAATGTTCGGAAGGTGACACTCATCGAAAAACCGCTCCGCGACCGCCATGCACACCAAAAATCAAAGAAACAACTGGACAACGTCAACAACAATGAAAAAAACAAGAACTAGGTCAGCTAGTGAAGAATATTAACTGATTAAAGAGAAATAAATAATATTTCAATTCGCCATTGCTATAAAAAAAATTTTCTGAATGCGCAGTGCTGAATTTGAGTAAAAAAGGCTTAAAATCAACAATTTTACAAAAGAAAAAAAATGATGACAATGTTCGGAAGGTGTCACTCATCAAAAGCCGCTCCGCAACCGCCACGCACATCAAAAATCAAAGAAACAACTGGACAACGTCAACAACAATGAAAAAAACAAGAACTAGGTCAGCTCGTGATCAAAGAACAATACAATGATCATCCCTAATTCGTTTGGAATAGTAAACTGTTTTTTTTGAATAATCTAATACTTTTCGAAGCCGAATTTGAAGAAAAGGTTGCGGAACTATAAAAAAAAATTGAAGAAAATTAACTGATTAAGAGAAAGAAATAGTATTTAAATTCGCCATTGATTAATAACTAGATTCCTAAAACTACAATTCTGAAATTAAACTATATTTGACAAAAAAAAGCGTCCAATACTTCGCTTCCATCTCATTTAAGCTTCATAATCTAATTGTTCCAACTGATGATCACTTCTTGCTCGCTATTTTTCTCTTTTACTGCGTTCTCACATACAGAAACAAAAAATAAATCAATAAATTTTTCGATAATCTTCATCGTTGGAGCATTTCTCAAAACAAAGCTTAAAGGTTTATGAATGCGCAGTGCTGAATTTGAGTAAAAAAAGCTTAAAATCAACGAACTTGCTAACGAAAAATGATGACAATGTTTTGAAGGCGTCACTCATCAAAAACCGCTCCGCGACCGCCACGCACACCAAAAATCAAAGAAACAACTGGACAACGTCAACAACAATGAAAAAAACAAGAACTAGGTCAGCTAGTCATCAAGGTACAAAACAATGAGCGTCCCTCATTCGTTTGGAAGAGGCAACTGCTTTTTTTGAATAATCTAATACTTTTCGAAGCCGAATTTGAAGAAAAGGTTGCGGAACTATAAGAAATTGAAGAAAAATAACTGATTAAACAGAAAGAAATGGTATTTAAATTCGACATTGTTAAATAACTAGATTCCTAAAACTACAATTTTGAAATTAAACTAAATTTGACGAAAAATAGATCAATACCTCGATGTCATCTCATTTAAGCTTCATAATCTAATTGTTCCAACTTCTGATCACTTCTTGCTCGCTATTTTTCTCTTTCACTGCGTTCTCACCCACAGAAACAAAAAATAACCAATAAATCAATACATTTTCGATAATATCCATCGTTGGAGCATTTCACAAAACAAAACTTAAATTTTTATGAATGCGCCGTGCTAAAGTTGCGTAAAAAGAGCTTAAAATCAACAATTTTACAAAAGAAAAAAATGATGACAATGTTCGGAAGGTGTCACTCATCAAAAGCCGCTCCGCAACCGCCACGCACATCAAAAATCAAAGAAACAACTGGACAACGTCAACAACAATGAAAAAAACAAGAACTAGGTCAGCTCGTGATCAAAGCACAAAACAATGAGCGTCCCTCATTCGTTTGGAACAGTCAACTACTTTTTTTTGAATAATCTAATACTTTTCGAAGCCGAATTTGAAGAAAAAGATTGCGGAACTATGAGAAATTGAAGAAAATTAACTGGTTAAACAGAAAGAAATAGTATTTAAATTTTGACGCTAAATAACTTGATTTTTAAAATTCAAATTCAGCAATTAAACTAGACTTGACAAAAAATCGATCAATATCTCGCTGTCATCTCATTTAAGCTTCACAATCTAATTGTTCCAACTGCTGATCTCTTCTTGCACGCCATGTTTTTATGTTACTGCGTTCTCACCCACAGAAATAAAAAAATAACCAATAAATCAATACATTTTCGATAATATCCATCGTTGCAGCATTTCACAAAACAAAACTTAAATTTTTATGAATACGCCGTGCTAAAGTTGCGTAAAAAGGGCTTAAAATCAACTAATTAGCAAAAGAAAAAATAATGACAATGTTCGGAAGGCGTCACTCATCGAAAAACCGCTCCGCGACCGCCATGCACACCAAAAATCAAAAAAACAACTGGACAACGTCAACAACAAGGAAAAAACAAGACCTAGGTCAGTTCGTGATCAAAGACCAAAACAACGATCGTCCCTCATTCGTTTGGAAGCGTCAACTGCTTTTTTTTGAATAATGTAACACTTTTCCAACCCGAATTTGAAGAAAAAGGTTGCGGAGCTATAAGAAATTGACGAAAATTAACTGATTAAAGAGAAAGAAATAGTATTTCAATTCGCCATTGTTAAATAACGAGATTCCTAAAACTACAATTTTGAAATTAAACGAAATTTGACAAAAAATCGACCAATACCTCACTGTCATCTCATTTAAGCTTCACAATCTAATTGTTCCGACTGCTGATCACCTCTTGCTCGATATTTTTCTCTTTTACGGCGTTCTCACACACAGAAACAAAAAACAACAAATAAATCAATACATTTTTCGATAATCTTCATCGTTACAGCATTTCTCAAAACAAAACATAATTTCTCTAAATGCACAGCTCTGAATTTTAGTAAAAAAAGCCTTAAAATCAACGAATGATGACAAAGAAAAAATGATGACAATGTTCCGAAGGCGTCACTCACAGACAAACCGCTTCGCGAACGATACGCGCACAGAACACCAAAAAAACAACTGGCCAACACAGAAAAACAAAAACTTGGTCAGCTCTCGATCAGAGAAGAAAACAGCGACCGTTCTCTCCCTCCTCTTCCCATTAGTTGATCAAATGTGCGGCGACAGGTCAGGAAAACTAAAATTACAAGTCTATGAAGGGAAACAACATTAATTTAACCTCTTTTCGAAAATAAAATAAAAAAATGGACTCGGGGTATTTTTCAACAACAAAAAAACAAAGAATGAATACACAAACGCGAAGAAATGACGAGAAAAAAATAAATTCAAAAGAAGCGCGGTTCAAAACGAAGACAGTAATCTTAAAGGAACATGCTGTTTTTCGCAATTCGTGGTGAAACACAACAACGAAGGCCGGTGTGTCCCTTTAAAGAAAAAAGGACTACTGTACAATTTTATTGAAAAATATTTAATTACATGAAAAAAAACGGATTTTTGGAATTTTAAAAGTTATTTTCAGTAATATGACAATTTGAGGGGGAAAATGACAATTTGAGAGCAATATTTAATTGAAAAAACATTTATTTTCACACGAATAATCAAAAAATGGATTTTTTTAAAAATTATTATTCTTTTTTTGGTTATTGGAACAATGTAGAAGCTAAAAACAACACAAATAATTTTTTTTAAAAATGCAGAAACGTGAAAATAATGCAAACAATAATTTTTTTTGAAATTTTGAAAGGTTTCTGCTGAATTTTTCAGAATGGATTGAGTCGTTTTAGTTTCTTCAAAGACTAATTACGTTTTTTGAGGAAAAAATTCAGAAATGAGTGCGATGCTCAGAACATTTAAGTTTATTTTATATTACGTCAAGTTCGATTCTCTGGGTAAAAATGGATATCACATTTTCTTCATGTCTAGTAATCTAATTGAGAAGTTGGTTAACACTATTCCGGCTGAACAAAATGACGGCTTGATTCTTCTCCACGGTTTTTTTCCTTAGGTCAAAGTTGGTTATAACATTTCAAATTCCAATTGTAGATAGTTTCTTTTTTTTTCATTTCTAGCATACTAAGTGAGCAATTTATTAACATGATTACGGCAGAACAAATTACATTTCCTTGGCACCAACTTCCATTAGATATGAAGCACGCAATTGTTGAAAAATTGGATGCTAGATCGAGGTAGTTTGAACAAAATTTTAAAATGTTTCAATGAAAATAATGAATCTAGGGTTAAATTATCAATGTGTTCGGAGTTTGAAAATCAATTGGTACGGAGGACAAAACGGGGATATGTTCAAACGATTACTTTGGAACAGTAAGATTTACTCGGGTACTGAACATTAGATGCAAAAATACAAAACTCTCCAAATTTCGGTTTTTTAAAATAAAATATTAATTGATTTACGCTTTAATTATTGTTAAAGACAGCTTTTCAGTTAATTTTACCCTACATGTTCTTAATTTCAAAAATTAGAGCGTTCTATCATTAGTACAATGCAATTTATGCGAAATCATACCGATAAATACACGCGTCACCGCAG
Source organism: Caenorhabditis virilis (assembly GCA_964036255.1). Lineage (NCBI taxonomy): Eukaryota > Metazoa > Nematoda > Chromadorea > Rhabditida > Rhabditidae > Caenorhabditis > Caenorhabditis virilis. The sequence goes on from OZ038416.1 coordinate 17,482,005, forward strand.
CGGTCCAAAGTTTAAAAAATCAAAATTTGAATGCGCGCGTGTCCGTGCGACGCGGTCGGTGTCCGTGCAACGCGGTCGACATTGGCGTGAAACACACTTATTTGAATTTAGCTACATATTGGTAATGTTCTTTGGACCACCTGGGCTCCCATTCGAATTTTTATTTTTTGCCTAGAATTTGGATCGTGTTAACTGACAAGCTGCCTTTAACTGACACTTAATTTTGTAAAATTGGATTTCAGACATGGATTCAGAATCGTATTTGACGAGAAAAGGGAACAAACTTTTAGTGTGTTCGTAAGGCCAGAGAAGGATGGTGGAGCGAAAGTTTATGTTAATATAAAAACGCTAAAAGATGAAGACATCGAGACATATTCGACGACTGATTGGAAGGAAACAATCATGAATATAATGAGTGTGTTAGGGACAAAGGTTAAAATGGAAAGATTATATTTAGTAAGTGAAGGAGTTTTAGTTCTGAAAATATCGATTAGCTGTTTTGTGCATCCTCAAAGAACCAAATGTCTTTTGAAAACTTGTTAGTGTTTTGATAAGTATTTTTTGAAAGTTCAGAATCATTTCGATAATTTTTCAGAACCCTACAAACGGATTTCAAGAACGCTTAAACTGGTTTCTTAATAACATCCAAATTGAACCGCTAATTGTCAAAATTAATATCAATCAATGTACCGATGACTGCTACGAAGAATCAATATTTTACTGGCCATCAAATTGCGAAATTTGGTTAGATGTTTATCGCTCCAAACTTCCAAATCTTGAACGTCTCAATGTGAGTTTTAGACCAAGTTCAAGAATTTTACAGCAGAAAACTGCTTCTTCAGATCTATGACGAAATTGCGTTGTTCTGGTTTGAACCCTGTAGTGAGGACATTAACGTAATGACAGATGAAGCATTTAAGAAATTCAGAAATGCAAGATTTATTAGATTAATTATGACAGATGTGACACTAGACGGGGTTCAATGGTTCTTAAAGGCAAGTTGAGGCACGATGAACCGCGTAGTAAACAACCGACTATTTTCAGAAATGGTTGAACGGCCGTCAAAATTTATGTATTTTGTATATCTTATTTAAAGAATGGGACGTGGACAATTACAGTTTGGGCAATGTCACGAGAAAGCTGGCAGATGTGATTAGAAAGTACGGTTCGAGTTGTTTTTAAAATCTGACTCGTATTCTTAAAGACAGCTGTTCAGTTAATTTGACCCTACCTGGTCTTAGTTTCAAAAATTAGAGCGTTCCCTAATTAGTACAATGCAATTTATGCGAAATCACACCGATAAATACACGCGTCATAGCAGCCGTCCAAAGTTGCAAAAATCAAAATTTGAATTCCCGCTTGTCCGTGCGACGCGGTCGTTGTCCGTGCAACGCGGTCGGAATTGGCGTGAAACACAATTATTTGAATTTAGCTACATAGTGGTATTGTTGCTTGGACCACCTGGGCTTCCATTCGAATTTTTATTTTTTGCCTTGAATTTGGATCGCATTAACTGACAATCTGCCTTTAATCCATTTTACCAAGTTCACCATTTTTTCAGATCAGAACCATATATGAATGGGAATTGTCATTGTTGGAAAATCTATAAGAATGAAAATGTTGTAGGAATCTTGTGGTTGACTGACAACTTGTTGTATTTTTCATCTTCACCCCGCTTGGCTGAAAAAATATTAGAGGAGGCTAAAAACGGAAACAGCAATAATGGAGCAGTTGAAGAAGGCGCCGAGAATCGACAAGTCAATAATGGTGCAATTGAAGAAGATGCGGAAAATGGAAACAACAATGACGGAGCAATTGAGGAAGTCGCTGAAAATGGAAACCTTCTGATCAATGATGAACTAATTGAGGAAGCCGCTGAAAATGGAATCCTTCTGATCAATGATTATCTAATAGAACGAAATGTTGAAATGGGAAACGTTCCGAGGCAAAAGAAGTCGTCGAGGATCATCATTTGCTTTCATTTCTTTTCATTCTTTCTACCTTTGACTTTTATTCTTATTTTCTGCTTGCTTTATCAGAAAATAAAGCTTTGAAAGGAATAATCCATAAATAAAATGGATATCACCAGTAGGCATGTTAAATGTTACTCCGTTTTTTAAGGGACCATTAAAAAAACGGAGGTGGAGGCCCGCATCCCAAAAAAAACTAAAGAGGAGCCCCCTGACGGACGGACAGAAAAACAAGAAAACTTTCCCGGGATTCTCTCTTTTCTTAAAAGACTTTATAGAGCTTATAAATGTACCTTGAATGAAAACAGACGTCATTTACCAATCAGTTCTTAAATTTTTTGAAGTCTCCTTTAAGAGTCATTGTCTCACAGATAGTCGAACATACTGTGGCACAGTTGCACCAACGTGAAGCTAGGGTCTTGATATTTTGCATGGAGGGTACCTAGGCCCCCCTTAGAAAAAAAAATACATAATTTATTTGGCCACGCCCCCTTTGACCTAGTGAAAGAAATCCGGGTGGTCCCAAACTCGAAATTTTTTATACAAGGGACACCACTTTACTAAGTTTTAAAGATAAAGTCAAAATCTCTTCGGGAATTGATTATCCGCACATTTTTGAGTTTTTTTCATGTTGATACCTAATTTCCAGCTCGTCGACATCATGCCGAAAAATTGATTTTTCTGAAAAAGTGGTCCAAATTTTCAAGTTTTTCCCATTTTTCGATATGATGAAGTACTTGGACCCGAATGGAAATATGGAAATTATTAATCCTTATGATGTTTTTCATCAAATACCATGTTGATTTAGCGGAATCTCTGTAACCTTTTTGGTGTTTCAGGGCAAAATAGGCGAGATTTTTGCAAAATTCCAAAGGGTCCCTCCCATTTCCAATCCAAGGCATTTCCATACTACTCTCATCAACGTCATTTTCCAATCAGTTCTTAAATTTTTTGAAGTCTCCTTTAATAATAAAAAGAACAAAATGATGAAAAGTTCTTTTTAATGAGCTTGGTAAGGTAACATTTTTATAATTCTTCACGTGAAATCGGGTTATCTAGGTTAAATTGGAGATCGTTTTTATCTCATTGCTAGAGTATTCTGAGTAAGAAATTTGTTAACACTATTCGAGAAAAATGAGAACTACCTGGGATCAACTACCAGCAGAGATGAAGCAAGCAATTGTTGAAGAATTGGATGCTGTGACTAGGGAATTTAAAAATTTTTAAAACCTTAAAGAATAAAACGAATTTAGGGTTAAGTTATCAATGTGTTCGAAATTTGAAAATAAATTGGTAAGGAGTACAAAACGCGGAAAAGTTAAAAGCATGTGCTTAGGGAGGTGAGATTTGTATTAGAAATTTTAAGATTGTAATGAATGAGCAAATTTTCAGAGATGGATTCCAAATCGCCTTTCACAGAAATAGTAAAACAGGCGTTTTCCATTGTGTAACATTGAAACTAAACGAAGATGATGGATGTAAGGTTTATGTTAACCAAGTTGTTCCAAATGAAAAAAAATATTCGTCTACTGACTGGGAGGAAACAGTCTTGAATATAATGAGTGTGTTAGGGACAACGGTTAAAATGGAAATGTTAGAAGTGGTAAGTCGATTTTGTGCAGTCAAATAACCATACGTTTTTTTTTTTGAAAAACTGTTAGGGCATTGATAAGTGTTTTTTTTAAACTTCAGACTCTTATCGATAATTTTTCAGGAACCTGATACGTTATTTGAAGAACGCTTCGACTGGCTTCGTAAAAACATACATATTGAACCGGAAATTGTCAAAATTTTTATCGATTCGAATTACGACGATTGTTATGATGAATCAATATTTGATTGGCCATCAAATGTCAGAATCAGGTTAAATATTTCTAGTGACGAACTTCCAAATCTTGAACTTTTCAATGTGGGTTTTAGAAGAAGACAAGTTAAAAATAAATTTTTTCTTCAGACCTATGAGAAAATTGAGGCGTTCTCGTTTGAAGACTTGAGTGAGAACAGTGACGCAATGACAGATGAAGATTTAAAGAAAATGAAAAATGTAAAAGTTGTTAGATTACATCCAACTGGAGTGACATTCGATGGGTTTCACTGGTGGATAAAGGCAAGTTTAAGGGGATTATTAACCTATTTTCATATTTTCCCCCATATTCGACCTCTCTCTCTCTCTCTCCCTCGTGTCTCTCTCTCTCTCTCTTGCGTCTCTGTGTGGCCAAAGAGTTATACAATTTTGGAAAAATGTTAGGTTTTATTCGCCGTTCGAGTAAATACTGCTAAGGAGCATTTTGAAATCGAAACTCCAGGTTTCGCAAAATCTGAATTAGGTCAATAATTCCTTAGTTAAAGTGCGATCGGCCACTCAGTAAAAAAATGTTTATTTTCAGGAATGGTTAAAGAAAAAAGAAGATAATTATGCTTTTGGTATGCAACTTGAAGAACATCAATTCAGTATGGAAGATTTCATGAGTAAAATGTCAGATTTTGTTGGAAAGTATGATTCAATCTTCTTTTTTTTTAAATTTTAATTGTATTCTCAGTTCTTGTGGCAAAATTCGGATTTTTTCAGATCAGAACCATTTTTTGATGATGGTGATCCATGTTGGAAAATCGAAAAGAATGAAGACGTTGCAGGAAACATCATAATTCATAAAATCGTAGACGAGCCTGAGTTTGTTGGATCTGAAAATGATTATTGGATCTGTTTTATGGATCTCAAGGAAGGTGCTGAATATGGCATGATGAATAGAGAAGCACTTGTACAAATCTTTGAAAATGGAAACGGCCACAATAATGAAATAATTGAGCAAGTTGTTGAAAATGAAAACCTTCCGATCAATGATGAACTAATTGAGCAAGTAGCTGAAAATGGAAACCTTCTGATCAACGATAACATTAACCTTCTGATCAACGATAACATTAATGATCGAGATGTTGAAATGGGAAACGTTCCGAGGCAAAAGAAGTCGTCGAGAATTATCACGTTCCTTCATTTCTTTTCATTATTTCTACCATTGACCTTTATTCTTATTTTCTGCTTGATTTTCGAGAAAAGCTTTAAAAGGATTAATTCATAAATAAAATCAAACAAATATGTTTACTCAAAACACAGAAAGTGATAATGATTAGGTTGTGATTACTTCAAACTGCTTGAACATAGAAAATGGCCTAAAAAAGTTTAAAGTTAATTTCCGGTAGAGAAAAATGACACCTAATTGGGATCAACTTCCTGTTGAGATGATGCAAGCAATTTTTGAAGAACTGGATGTTAGAACAAGTAAATTTCGAAATTTTTGAAAATCTGAATATAAGGAATTTAGGGTGAACTTTTAAATGTGTTCGAAATTTGAAAATCAATTGGTAAGGAGTATAAAACGAGGAAAAGTTTGATACATGTGTTTGAAGGAGTTATTTTTATATTTACACGATGATGCGGTTTTTTTTTAAATTTGGAAAGTGGTCTAAGGTCCCGGGGCGAACCTGAGACCTTGGCGCCTCCCCCTTATGCAATGCCGCTGCCCCTTTTGGCAAACCCTCACTTCTAGGCGCTGGGAGAGTGGAAGTATGTCTCCACTCTCCATATTCCATATTTAACCACATATATCTTTATACCAATAAAGCTTATATACTCAAGACTTGCTATTCGAGACCCTGGTTAGGATGGGATTCAGGTGAGACGTCCCTGAGGAACCAGGACGTAACAACGGTGTAATTACGATCCAAATTTTAGGCGATTGATGTCAGAATTGGAATGGGTGCCTAGGTGGTCCAAGGAACAATACTAATATGTAGCCACATTCAATTAATTGTGTTTCGCGCCAATTGCCGCATGATCCGGCGCTCATTCAAAAAATTTGATTTTTTGTCAACGTTGGATCGCTGCAGTGAGGCGTGTATTTATCGGTGTGATTTCGCATAAATTGCATTGTACTAATGAGAGAACTCTCTAATTTTTGAAACTAAGAACAGGTAGGGTCAAATTAACTGATACCTTGTCGTTATTTATATCCTCTGTAATACCCTTCTATAAATGCTGTTTTTTTAATTAACAGTTTTTAATTCGTTGTAATACAAATTAAAATTAAAAAAATATAATTCAATGGATTTTATCACATTTTTATTAGTCTTTACGTCGAATAGTATATCTTTATTTTTTTCATTTCTAGTATACTACCAAGTGAGAAATTTGCTAACACTATTCGAGAAAAATGATCGCTAATTGGGATCAACTTCCAGTAGAGATGATGCAAGCAATTGTTGAAGAATTGGATGCTATGACTAGGGAATTTGAAAATGTTTAAATCTTAATGAATAAAACTAATTTAGGGTGAAATTATCAATGTGTTCCAAATTTGAAAATAAATTGATAAGAAATACAAAACGCGGAAAAGTTCAATACATGCGTTTAGTGAGGTGAGATTTATTTTGACATAGTGATGCTATCTTTTTTTTTAAATTAGATCTTTACAGAGATAATAAATGTACCTTAAATGAAAATAGACTTCATTCTCATTCCAAATCTGGTTTTTTTTTTTCCCATGAGTTTTTTTTCGTGTTTTGCTAATAAATACTTATGCAGAATACTTATGTTAGTCCTTTTTTATTTTTCATGCCTGCGGACTAGTTTTCGCCGGTGCACAATTTTTCTAGGCCATTGTTTTGAAGCGAGTTTTCTCGGCTTCTAGGTGGTTTTAGAAAAATTTAAAAACAGATTTTAAATGAGTATGAAGTCTATTTTCATCCCAGACGCATTCAACTCTGTAAGGTCATCCTTTAAATTCGAAAAAACGGTTAATAGTCGATGTCTGAGATTCTCGACATCAGGCCTATTGGCTATGGCACAGTTGCACCAACGTGAAGCTAGGATCTTGATATTTTGCATGGAGGGTACCTAGGACCCCCTTAGAAAAAAATATATAATTTATTTGGCCACGCCCCTTTTGACCTAGTTTAAAAATTTTATTCAAAACGTTTATGATAACTTACTTTTACGGCATCCTAAAATATTGGATTAGAAATTCTACCAATGCCTGAATGAGCAAAATTTGGATTAGAAATTTTAAGATTGTAAATATAAATTAGCAAATTTTCAGAGATAGATTCCAAATCGTCTTTCACAGCAATAGTAAAACACACGTTTTCCATTGTGTAACATTGAAACTAAAAGAAGATGGTGGATGCAAAGTTTATGTTAACCAAGAACAACCAAAAAATGAAGACATTGAGACATATTCGACTAGAGACTGGAAGGAAACAGTCTTGAATATAATGAGTGTGTTAGGGACAACGGTTAAAATGGAAGATTTCGAAGTGGTAAGTCGATTTTGTGCAGCCAGAAAACCATTTTTTGAAAACTTGTTAGGCAAGTTCAGAATCATATCGATAATGTTTCAGGAAACTGATAGGTTATTTAAAGAACGCTACAACTGGCTTCTTAAAAACATTCATATTGAAACGCGAGTTGTCAACATTTTTATCAATTCGATTGACAATGATTGTTATGATGACTCAATATTTGACTGGCCATCAAATGTCAAATTTATGTTAAATATTTCTAGCCACGAACTTCCAAATCTTGAACGTTTCAATGTGGGTTTTAGAAGAAGACAAGTTAAAAATAAATTGCTTCTTCAGACTTATGAGAAAATTGAGATATTCTCGTTTGAAGACTTGAGTGAGAACGGTGACGCAATGACAGATGAAGATTTAAAGAAAATGAAAAATGCAAGAGTTATTAAATTAAATCCAACTGGTGTCACATTAGATGGGTTTCACTGGTGGATAAAGGCAAGTTTAAGGGGAATATTAACCTATTTTTTTAAAATATATTTTCCTCTTCTTCCCCATATTCGAACATTTAAATATTTATTTATTTAATGCGTGTGTCTCTCTCTCTCTCTCTCTCTCTCTAACGTCTCTGTGACATTTTAGGTTGTATTCGCCGTTCGAGTAAATACTGCTAAAGAACATTTTGAAATCGAAACTGCAGGTTTCGCAAAATCTGAATTAGGTTAATAATTCCTTAGTTAAAGTGCGATCGGCCACCCAGTAAAAAAATGTTTATTTTCAGGAATGGTTAAAGAAAAAAGATGATGCTTATGTTTTTTCTATGGAATTTGAGGAACACCAACTCAGTATGGAACATTTCATAAGTAAAATGTCAGATGTGGTTGGAAAGTATGATTCAATCTTCTTTTTTTTTAATTTTAATTGTATTCTTAATTCTTTTGACAAAATTCGGATTTTTTTCCAGATCGGAACCATTTTTTGAAGATGTTGGTGAATGTTGGAATATCGAAAAGAATGAAAACGTGAAATCAGCGCTCGTAATTCATAAAATGGTATGCGATGTGATGTTTGTATCTGAAATCAAGGGAAGTTTTGAATATGAAAAACTTTTACAATTCATTGAAAATGATAACAACAATGATAGAACAATTGAGCAAGTCGTTGAAAATGGAAACGGCCATAATGATGAAATAATTGAGCAAGTGGCTGAAAATGAAAACCTTCTGATCAATGATAACATTAACCTTCTGATCAACGATAACATTAATGATCGAGATGTTGAAATGGGAACCGTTCCGAGGCGAAAGAAGTCGTCGACGATCATCATTTGTTTACTTCATTTCTTCATTTTCTTTCTACCATTGACTTTTATTCTTATTTTCTGCTTGATTTTCCAGAAAATGAAGCTTTGAAAGAAATATTTCATAAATACAATCAAACAAAGGTGTTTACTCAAAAGACAGAGTGATAATGATTTGGTTGTGATTGGGATCAACGTCCAGTAGAAATGATGCAAGCAATTGTCGAAGAAGTGGATGTTAGAACAAGGGAATTTCAAATTTTCAAAATCTTATAAAAGGAATTTAGTGCTAAATTATCAATGTGTTTGAAATTTGAAAATCAATTGGTAAGGAGTATAAAACGAGGAAAAGTTTGATGCGTGGGTTTGAAGGAGGAAGTTTTATATTTACACGATTTTGCCGTTTTTTTTAATTTGGAAAGCGGTGTAATTACGATCTAAATTTTAGTCAATAGATCAGAATTGGAATGGGAGCCTAGGTGGTCCAAGGAACAATACTAATATGTAGCCAAATTCATTAATTGTGTTTCGCGCCAATCGCGACCCTTTGCTGATTTCGCTACTTTCATTACTTTGACACTATGAACCCAAATCACATCTTGGGATGATGCTTATCATCATCCGAAGCAATCATACTAGAATGAGAAGTTCGACACCATGTTTGGAAACGCAACTTAAATAATCCTTCAAAAAAGGCTTAGTCCCAAACGTTCAGAGTTCGACACCCTGTTTGAGGACACAACTACAAAAACGAAAACCCACCTCCGTTAGGCGGACCCCGCCGAAGGCGGGACATCTGGTTTCACTACTTGTCGAACGGCAATTCTTTGTTTTGTATTTTTCGAGTTCGTAAAATTTTCGGTGGATGATTTTCGGCACCTGGGAAACCGAATAATGGGTGCTATAGAATTCACGGTGTGCTCAATTAAACCGATTTTAACTAAGAAAAAATGTGGGGGTTGCATTTTTGCAATTGGGCGGCAAGGTTTCACAAAACGTATTGTATTCAGCTTGTCAGGAAGTAATTTTGTAATTCGGAGTGGAAAAAAATTAGATTCGGTTATATCGATATTCGGTTGGCTTAATCTGAACGGAAACCAAGAGATAATAAGGGAAAGCTCACTTTATAAGTGAAATAAAAGATAAATAACGAGTTCAGTGGTAGATTTTACGTTTATTTCGTTTTAGGCCTTAACAGGCTATTATTTAAGGGAAATAACGGTAAAAACGGTAAAAAGGTACATAAATTACGGGTAGAATCCATGGGAAGGGTAATTAATACATAATTAACGTGAAATGGTATAAAAAACGGAAAGAAATGCGCATAAGTAGGGGAAGACGTGTTCAAAATCGACGACTTTTTCACTTGCGCGTCAAATCCGGTGTATTGCGTCCAATAGACACGCTTCTTGACTACCGTATCCTCTGAATTAATGGAAATTTCATATTTTCGCTCACATTGTCCTTGACAGGAGGCACGCGATCCGTTTACAAGCCGTGTTTCCCCCTGAGCACTTTGAAAACGTTGTGAGGGTTGTCAAGTGTTTTTCAAAAAAATCAGAATAGCTTCGAGATTTTTTTCAGCAACCTGCTATACAATTTCAAGAATTCTTCAACTGGCTTCGTAGAAACATCCATATTGAAACGGAAAAGGTCGACATTATTATAGATATATTTACCGATGATCGTTTTGATCAGTCAATATTTGACTGGCCATCAAATGTCGGTTTTTCGTTAACTATTCGTAGCTTCGAACTGCCAAATCTTGAAGGTTTCAATGTGAGTTTTAGGATAAGAACAGTTCAACATAAACAGCTTCTTCAGACGTATGAAAAAATAATAGTGTTCGAGTTTGAAAACATAGACGAGTACGGCAGTACTTTCGTTTTAGGCCTTAACAGGCTATTATTTAAGGGAAATAACGGTAAAAACGGTAAAAAGGTACATAAATTACGGGTAGAATCCATGGGAAGGGTAATTAATACATTATTAATTTGATAAAGTCTAAAAAACGGAAGGAATCGTGCAGAAGTAGGAAAAAACGTGTTCAAATCGGCGAATTTCCAACTTGCGCGTCAATTCCGGTGTGTTGCGTCCAATGCACACAACCGCTTGACTACCGTATCCTCTGAATTAATGGAAATTGCATATTTTCGCTCACATTGTCCGTGACAGGTATTAAACGCAACAACTTCACTTTGGACTTTTTCTGGATTGCATTGGATTGTTCATTTATCTTTAAAATGTTTAAATGGGCATTCTGAGTTTTAAAATTTTTAGCTTTTCTTCTTCCAGAAGCTAATTTGAAGAAAAATATTTACCTTGTTTTCAGACCTCTGTATTTCTGAAAAACTGTACAAAATATTAAAATTTTCAGCTTTCAAGGAACCGCAACCTGATGCATATTTTTATTACTTGCGTCAAATTGATTTCCTTAGGTAAAGTTGGATATCACTTTTTTTTCATTTCTCAAATTCTAAGTAAGAACTTTAACACTATTCCGGCTTAGAAAAATGAAAGCTAATTGGGATCAACTTCCAGTAGAGATGTTGCAAGTAATTGTAGACGAATTGGATCCTAAAACGAGGGAATTTCAAAATTTTTTAAAATCTTAATGAAAATAACGAATTTAGGGTGAAATTATCAATGTGTTCGAAATTTGAAAATCAATTGGTACGAGGTAGAAAACGCGGGAAAGTTCAATTCATTTGTTTATGGAAGTGAGGTTTATATTTACCAGATGTTGGTGTTGATCAAAATTTCAGGTATGGATTCCAAATCGTATTTCACCGCAATGAGGATGAGTTCTATGGCGTAACAATAAAGCCACAAGAGGATGGCGGAGGTAAAGTGTTAACGAAAGAAGGCCAAAAGATGAAGACATCGAGACATATTCGACGACAGACTGGAAGGAAACAATCATGAATATAATGTGTTTGCTTGGTACAACGATTACAGTGGACATCATGGTGTTAGTAAGTGAAACAGTTTTTCTTTTGAAAACATCGATTAGGCATCAAACGTCTCGCGTGCCGCCACTTCGGCGCGTAAGTTTGCACGCAAGCCGATTGTAAGCCGGAAAGGCTCAAATCGGCACGCGTGAATGTTCTTTACTGTCATGCAAAAATTTTTACATATTTATTTTTACAAAATGAGACGCAGAGTAAGATACAGAATGTAAAGAAAATTTAAATCGAGAGGCTCAGACACAATTTTTACCTTTTTTTACACCTTTAATTACATGTATTCAAGTTAAAAATTTTGGATCAGTTAAAAGGTACATAAATTACGGAAGAATCAATGGAAAGGGTAATTAATACATAATTAACGTGAAATGGTATAAAAAACGGAAAGAAATGCGCATAAGTAGGGGAAGACGTGTTCAAAATCGACGACTTTTTCACTTGCGCGTCAAATCCGGTGTATTGCGTCCAATAGACACGCTTCTTGACTACCGTATCCTCTGAATTAATGGAAATTTCATATTTTCGCTCACATTGTCCTTGACAGGAGGCACGCGATCCGTTTACAAGCCGTGTTTCCCCCTGAGCACTTTGAAAACGTTGTGAGGGTTGTCAAGTGTTTTTCAAAAAAATCAGAATAGCTTCGAGATTTTTTTCAGCAACCTGCTATACAATTTCAAGAATTCTTCAACTGGCTTCGTAGAAACATCCATATTGAAACGGAAAAGGTCGACATTATTATAGATATATTTACCGATGATCGTTTTGATCAGTCAATATTTGACTGGCCATCAAATGTCGGTTTTTCGTTAACTATTCGTAGCTTCGAACTGCCAAATCTTGAAGGTTTCAATGTGAGTTTTAGGATAAGAACAGTTCAACATAAACAGCTTCTTCAGACGTATGAAAAAATAATAGTGTTCGAGTTTGAAAACATAGACGAGTACGGCGGCGCAATGACAGATGAAGATTTAAAGAAAATGAAAAACGCAACGTGTATTAAGTTAAGATACACTGATGTAACATTAGACGGTGTTCACTGGTGGTTAAAGGCAAGTTTAAGCTTAATTACAATAGTTAAAAACCGCCGATTTTCAGAAATGGATAAATGAAAAGGATGATATTTATATACATAGATTTTCTATATATTTTAAGAAGGACTACGAATGCAGTGATGAACAATTCTATCGTAAGATGTCCGATGTGATTGAAAAGTATGTCTACGGTTGAAATAAACGCGAGCATCACGCGCTTTAATGCTAATAGAGACAAGGGGCGGGGCGGTGGATTTAAGCCCTGCCCCCTTTTAACCTAAGTATTTTTAAAATTTGATTCATTTGACGAAATTCTATCTTTTTTCAGTGCAGATCCTTCTAAACCATGGCGTTCTGAAAGTTGGAAAATTAAAAAGAAGAATGAAAACATCGTAGGAACCCTCGGCTTTCAAGATGAATGTCTGCGTTTTTTAAGTCATACCAAGTGGGAAGTCGAGGACGACGATAGTGATAGCGATAGTGATAGTGATAGTGATAGTGATGAAATAAGTGAGGGGGATGATGAAACTGAAGTCGTCGAGAACCTTAATTTTGTTTCTTGTTTTGGGCTAGTTCTCTCTACCCTTGATTTTTATTCCACTTTTCTGTTTCCTAAATCTGAAAATTAAGGTTTGAAAGGGATAAATCATAAATACATTAAAAATTACTAGCTGCTTACGATTTCGGCTTTGTAAACGTGGAAGGCAGCTCTGTTGAAAAAAAAGAAACACCACGTGGCGAATGTCGTTAGGTGCGTCGCGGTCGGCGACATTCAACACTTGCGTTCGTGAATTTAGAATTACTTTTCTTTAAAAAATGAAGCGCATACAATTTCCAACATTTTGGTGCCGAAAATATGAAATTTGGATAATTTCAGACTTAAAATTTCAAAATTCATAACTTCTCTGAAAATTCTTCGATTTTTATCATTTTTGGCTTAAATTAAAGGTTATTTATTTATTTTTCAGAAAATGTATACAATTTCCAACATTTTGTACCAAACTCATGAAATTTGGATGATTTTGCACTTTATTGAAAATAATTTATTTGAAAAAAAAACTATTTTTTTGCATTACAGTGACTTTATCCTTTTTTTTCAGAAAATTCACAAATACGACACTAAAAAAATTTAAAGCTTTGAAATGAATAATTCCTGTGAATCTCGAATTAATTTAATCACTTTGTTGACTTCATTGATTTAAATTCGATAGAGTAGCCTCCATCAAATTCAACACACCCGATTTGATCTTCATTCTTTCTTATAATGGTCTCCCAACATTCAGATCCACTTGTCGTTTTTGTTTGAGAACTGGAAGAAGTCACAAATTATACCCAGGATCAACGAGTTGTTCAAACCTTTCAATTATCCCTTGAAATTCTTTCTCAATATCGTTCAATTTGCAATTATATCCGTATCTGAACCATATATCGAATCGGTAATCATCACAATCATTTTGTCGACTGATCCATCTCTGAAAAAAAGATACTTTTCGAATTTGTGGCAATCCTTCCTTCCCTACTTTAACAAATTCATTGAAGCCATTGACAGTGACGTGACTCCTATGCAATGTGACTTCTTTCACATTTGTCAGTTTTCCAAGTTTTTCATCTGTCATATTGATGTTATCTTCTTCTACTTTATCGACAGTTAAATGGAATTCATAAATTTTATGATATGCCTAAAAGAATGAATCTAGAAGATTTAAATTTATTAAAAAATATGCAATTTCCATTAATTCAGAGGATACGGTAGTCAAGGTTGTGTGCATTGGACGCAAGACACCGGAATTGACGCGCAAGTTGTAAATTCGTCTATTTGAACACGTCTTCTCCTACTTATGCAAGTTTCTTTCCATTTTTTAGCCTTTTTCAAGTTAATTATGCATTAATTACCCTGTCCATTGATTCTACCCGTAATTTATGTACCTTTTAACCGTTTTTACCGTTATTTCCCTTAAATAATAGCCTGCCAAGGCTTAAGATGTAATAAACATAAAATGTACCACTGAACTCGTGTTATTTATCTTTTATTTCACTTATAAAGTGAACCTTCCTTTATTATCTATTGGTTTCCTTTCAGATTAAGCCTACCGAATCGCGACAGGGTTGGGGGGACCTACATCAAAACGTTCCAATATTGGAAGCCTGTATTTCAGAACAGTCAAGTGAATTCTTGTCTCTTCTGGCCAATCAAGTAGCGGTTCAATTGTACGATCATAGTGATTTTCAACCCTCTCGAAATCAAGATCAACTATCCGCGGATTCAAGTCAATTTTGCTTCGGAACCAATTGAAAAGCTCTTCAAATTCGTTATCTATTGGACGCTAAACTTCAATGTTAAATATTGTTTAAACCGTTTTTTTGGTCTACCAATTCTAATATATGAAACGAAAATGTTGTCCCAATTACACTCATAATTTTCAATATTGTTTTTTTCCAGTCGTTATTATTCGAACAATTAAGAATTATTCCAAAATTATTCCAAACTTCCGATCCTCCATCATTTCTTCTACGAACCTCCAATCCTTTAGATCTTATTATATCATTTGGTTCAAAATCGATGTGAAAGTGATTACTGCAATAACAATGCCTTTTGGTGTCTATTGAAAGAAAGTGTATCAGTTAGTTTACAATCTGTCATTAAAGATTGAAAATCGAAATACCTAGCCAAACGGACGCCGGCAATTCGTCCCTGCCTTGTGCTTCTCACTAATTCATTATCTTCTTTTGAGCACATTGATAAATTTGTTCTGAAATTCATTAACTTCAGTAAACCAATAAGTAGTACTAGTATACTTACCTTGTAAATGGAGCCATTTGAGCAACAACTAATTTTTGCATTTCCACCGGCAAATCATTCCAAGTGACTGTCATTTTCAATTAAAGTGAAACCTCTAAGTATAACAATATTTAAAAAATGTAGAGATTATATAGAAAAATATCCCAGACGTTTTTTCTTTACTAGTGGTGGTCAGAGACGATTTTCTGTTTCTCACAATTTCGTAATATTTCGTAATCGAACACGCTGTGCCCGTTCTCACCCATTGGATCGATTAGGATAGCAGTCATTTTTCTTTTAATAGATATTATCAAGATATAAAAAAAATTCGAAGACCTGGCCAAACCATATTTTTTTTAATTGAACATTTACTTTTTAAAACTTTTTTTTTGATTTTTATCGAACACAAACAAATCTGTTTAACTTGGAAATAAAGTGATCCCAACTTCCCCAACAAAAATCCTCGAACCTGGGAACCTTGATTGTTGTTTGAAATCTTATTAACGAGCGGCGGAAACTTCATTTTGAATTACCGCCGCCTCTTTATCTCTCACCATCTCAAAATTCCACACTCCTGCCTACGCGTCTAACACCCTCATAATCCTCCATATACTCTCTTATTTTTGAGCCAGTTGGAATCGAACTTTGGA
Source organism: Caenorhabditis virilis (assembly GCA_964036255.1). Classification (NCBI taxonomy): domain Eukaryota; kingdom Metazoa; phylum Nematoda; class Chromadorea; order Rhabditida; family Rhabditidae; genus Caenorhabditis; species Caenorhabditis virilis. The sequence continues at coordinate 17,497,990 of OZ038416.1, forward strand.
AACGATTTTCATAGACAAGTGCATAACCCACTTGACCACGCAGCCGGGGAGGTGGGTTCCCGTGATAAGCGCGCATCTATTTCACGGAACGTTGAGCCCGTGTTTCACCGGCTCACAAGTCGAACCGGCAGACTTTTAAAACGGATTCTAGACCTACTTTTAAAGCTCTATCGAATGGTATAGGTCTCTACTCGATTGGCGATGGTGACCTCGCGCACTTCCCTTATAAGCACAAAACATGGACGAATTGAGGAAATACACTTGAGTAAATACATATTGTCAGTAAATTTGACCATTCCTGATTTCAATTTCAAAAATTAGAGCCTAAATTCATTATGTTCTTTGATTTCTTGAACATTTTTGAAATTACCTTGATCTAACGTCCATTTCTGTAACAATCACTTGCCTCATTTCCAATGGAAGTTGATCCCAAGAAATTGTCATTCTTTGTTCTGCTGGGATAGTGTCTTTAAGAAAAAATTATTTCAAGAGTTTAGTTGTCACAAAGAATTGGTAAAATTTTATGCAAAAAAATAAAATGAAAGAAAAGAGCAGGAATGATCAAGAACACGCTGTATGCAAGTAATATGTGGGGGGGGGGGGTGTAAAAAAAATAGCGTCCCACCAACAAGATAACCCCCGCCATAAAATGAATGTGCAAGAACGGTTTCTACTGTTTTTTGCGAATATGGCGACATGGATTTTTACAATTCAATTTCTTAAGTAAATTTCAAATATATGAGCGTATTTTGAACAGAATTTTATCGATCAATATGCATAGTAACATGTTTTTATTTATTTTTTCGCACCAAACGATAGCAAACGTTCTTGCACATCCATTTTATCTTGAAGGAGGGACTCCATTTTTTGCCCCTCCCCCCCACATATTACTTACATACGGCGTGTTCTTGATCATTCCTGCTCTTCTTTCATTTTATTTTTTTTTACAGTTTTTTAAATAAAATTTTGCCAATTCTTTGTGACACCTAAACTCTTGAAATTGCTCGAAATTAGAAAATCAATTGGTGCGAAGTACGAAACATGGAAATGTGGAATCGATTCATTTAAATGGGTAAGAGTTTTATTAAAAAAGAGAGGGGGGGGGGGTCCATACGGTAGAAATAAGATGCAAGCTCGAGACCTTTTAAAAACCCCTAATAGCCCTCTGAACGGACTCTTGGATTCGGAATGAACGGCAACATTTTGTATCCATATCGTTCTTTATTTCGAGTTTAAATTCTTACTTACTGATACGGACAATTTCAGAATTGTATTCCGAATGACATTTGATAGCGAGCGTAAATACAAAGAGAAACATCGTGTTCTGGTGAAACCAAACGGAACAATTTTAATAAATGCATATACCGATAAAGAGAAAAAATTTTAACATCATCAACTGTCTGGAGCGAAACAATCATGAATATAATGAGCGTGGTAGGGACTAATCTTACAGTGGGTAACTTAACATTGGTAAGTTGAACAGCTTTTGAGAACTTGGTTTGTTCAAAGGCTTTAAAATTATTTCGACGATTTTTCAGAACCCTCATAACGGATTTAAAGAAAGCTTCAGATGGTTGCGTCACAACATCCATATTAAACCGCAACATGTCAGTTTCGATTTAATCACAATTTATGAGCATTGCTATGATGAATCGATATTTGACTGGCCATCAACTACCAAAATTAAGATGTCTATTCGCCATTTTTCAAATCTCAAGCGTTTTATTGTAAGATTTATGAAGAAAATTGCGAAATCGACTGTTTGTTTTTCAGACTTATGACAATGTTGTCAATTTTAGAAAATTTAAAATTTAAAGTGGAATTAGAATCTACGTCGAATTATCTTGGCCCACTTAGAAAAAAAGGAAATTCCGATTAAACAATCACCTTTTTTTTCAGGCGTATGACAATATTGTCACTTTTGGTTGTTATTGCATGCATGGAGATGGAAATTATGCCGGAGTGATGACAGATAAAAAATTGAAGAAATTGACAAATGCGAAAGATGTTTCATTGTTTTACTCTGATGTAACAATCAGCGGATTCGAATGGTGGATCAGGGCAAGTCCATAATCTTATATTACCACCGCCAAGCTCCACTTGCTGCGTTTGCGACACGGTTTAGAATTGGCAAGCGTAACTTCTTAAATTTTCAGAAATGGCTGACTAAAAAAGACTACAAAGAGACGTATCGGTTCTATATGCCTTTTAAATATGGACACGAATTAAGTTTTGAAAATGTCAGCAATAAGCTGTCAGATATGATCGGAAAGTAAGATTCAGTCTTGTTTGCTTTGATAAATATTTTTTTCAGATCAGAGAAACTTTTTGACGATATCTCTCGTGAAAACCATTGGAAAATCGAGATTATTAAAAATGGAAAAGCTGGAGGTCTCATCGAATTATTCAACCGTAAAATGCATTTTTATTCAAATGAACCTTAACCTGAACGTCAAAAAAGTAAAGAAGAAGAAGAAGTGGAAGAAAAATGAGAATTTTATGAATATCATTGAAGTTCTTCCGGTTATTTTATTATTTGTATGTTGCCCTCCGCTGTTTATAATTTATTTACTTTTAATTAAGAAATAAATATATCTTACATAAGTAACAACTTTGTTCAATTTTAAAATAACGCCTTCTCCATTCAAGTATTAACCCCTAAAGCGAATTAAGAATAAATATGTATAATTATGTAACAACTTAGAGTGACGCTCGATTCTTTTTCTCGATATTCAAATGTTGAGCAAAATTCATTCTTCAAATATTTCTTCCTAGAATATTTATTTCTTAATTTCATCACCACTTTTAACTCAAACTTCATCAACTCTTGGTTCCACAGGCTCAAAATCTCCAGTTGCAGTTGAAGTCTTTCACTAATTTCACATTTTATTATTCTGGTAAATAAATCCTCACTTCCCACAAGTCGTTAATTATATTTTTAGCTAATAATTATAAAATAAATTATATTTTTAGCAAAAGTATGAAGCTAAGAACATAACCCCCTTTTGGACTCGTTCCAAAGGCAGCTGTCCAATGGAGCGCATTTTGAGCAGCATTTTATCGACCAATATATCCATAGTAACATGTTTTTATTCATTTTTTCAGCGGTTTTGTTTTTTTAACGGAATTTCGCTGCTCTTAAATGAAAAATTTTTTTAAAAATTACTTTTTCGAAAATATAGGTTCTATTTTTACAATTACTAATAATATTAAATACTTTCTTTCTTGAAAAATGCGACCATCTGCCTAGCGAACACAAGCTATGACGCCATATTTTCTCATTGGACACCTGCGTCATTTCCTCATTTTTTCTTCATTTGTTTTTTTTCATTTTTTGGGTGCTCCCGCCATCCTTTACCTATTTTCAGTAGCGCAAACTGAATAGCATTTTTCATACCTTTTTATTTTTAGAATGTTCTTAAAGACAATGTTCAAGCTGAGAAAAATGCCGATAACTTGGGATCAACTTCCTTCGGAAATGAAGCAAGCAATTGTTTCGAAAATGGGTGTTAAATCGAGGTGGTTTTAAAATCCTATGAAAATATGAACAAATAAAATATTTAGGGTTAATTTATCAATGTGCTCAAAATCAGATAATCAATTGGTGCGAAGTACAAAATGTGGAAACGTGGAATATATTGGATTACAAGGGTAAGAGTTATGCTAGAATTTTTTGAACACCAAGAAAACTGTATTAATTTATTGAAAGCGCCCTTTTAAAAGTACTTATTTACTGATACGGACTATTTCAGAAATGAATTCCGAATCAAATTTGATAGCGAGCATGACGACGAAGAAAAACATAGCGTTCTAGTGAAACCAATAAATGATGGCGGAACAATGTTAACTCATGCTTATGACGAAAAAGAGAAATACTCAACATTATCAACTGACTGGAGCGAAACAATCATGAATATAATGAGCGTGGTTGGGACAAATCTTACAGTCGGTAAATTAACATTGGTAATTTTAATTTTTTCAAAGGCTTCAAAATTATTTCGATAATTTTTCAGAAGCCTTGTACAGGATTTAAAGAAAGCTTCAGGTGGTTGCGTCACAACATCCATATTAAACCGCAACTTGTCAGTTTCGATTTATTCACTTTTTATGAGGATTGCTATGATGAATCGATATTTGACTGGCCATCAACTACCAAAATTAAGTTGGTAATTCGTTCGAAATATTTATCAAATCTCGAACGTTTTATTGTAAGATTTATGACGAAAATTGCTATCAACTGTTGGTTTTTCAGACTTATGACAATGTTGTCAAATTTAGATGCCATTGCATGCGTGGAGATTATGCCGGAGTAATGACAGATGAAAAATTGAAGAAACTGAAAAACGCGAAAGATGTTTCATTGTATGACTCTGATGTAACAATCAACGGATTCGAATGGCTTATCAGGGCAAGTCATAATCTTATGTTACCACCGCCAAGCTCCACTTGCTGCGATTGAGACACGGTTTAGAATTGGCAAGCGTAACTTCTTAAATTTTCAGAATTGGCTGACTCGAAAGGATGACTATGAAGAATATAAGTTTGATATGAATGGGTTTAAGAGAAAAACATTCAGTTTTGAAAATGTCAAGAATCAGCTGTCAGATGTGATCGGAAAGTAAGATTAATTCTTGGTTAATTTGAAAATTATATAATTTTTCAGATCCGAGCAACGTTTTGACGATATCTATGAAGAAAACTATTGGGAAATTGAGATTATTAAAAATGGGAAAGCTGGAGGTCTCATCGAATTGTACAACGATAGAATGGATTTTTATTCAAATGAACCTGAACCTGAACCTCAAAAAAGTAAAGAAGACGAAGTGGAAGCAATAATAAGAAATTGTATGAATATCATTGAAGGTCTTCCGGTTATTTTATTATTTGTATGTTGCCCTCCGCTGTTTATAATTTATTTACTTTGTATTAAGAAATAAATATCTCTTAAATTTATAAGTAACAACTTGGAGTGAGGCTTCATTTTCATCTTCTTCGCCATATATTTAAAAACCTGGAAGAAAAAATTAGAAAATTTCAATAACAGATTAGGAATGAGTTTTTTTATACAAGTTTCGGCCATTATTAAAAACATTTGCCAAATTAGAATATTTTATTTAAAAAATTCGTTAAAAATTGTACAATTAATGAAAATATAAATATTTCGAACAGATCTACAAAAATTAAGATCAAATCTAGAATAAGTTTAATCCCACATTCTTCTACATTTCAGCATCTCTTGTGTTCGGATTCAAAATTCAACCTATCATCGAATAATCTTATGATCCCTCCAACTTTTCCATTCTTTTTTATTTCAATTTTCCAATGATTTAGACGGTTAGGGCGTTCTGCCAAACCTTTTTCTATTCTGAAAAAAATTGATAATTATCGAATCAACCAAAAATTTAATCTTACTTTCCGATCACATCCACTAATTTAGTCTTGACATTGTCCAATCTGAATGCTCGTAAGAATTTAAATACGATTAGAAACTTATATTCTTCATTGTCATCCTTTTGAGTTAGCCATTTCTGAAATTTTCTGTATTTTTATAATTCGCAGAGCAAGTCTGCTCAATAATAATGTGAACTTGCCCTGATCCACCAGTCAAATCCGTTGAGTGTTACATTCGAATACGCCAACAAAATAATTTTTGCATTTTTAAATTTCTTTAATTTTTCATCTGTCATATCATGCAACTTGTCAAAATTGTAAAAATTCAACGAAACTATTTTATCATAGTTCTGAAAAATACGAGTTCAGTAAAATTATTATTTTTTAAACCCACATTAAAACGTTCGAGGTTCCGAACTCCATTGAATTTAAGTTTTAACTAAATTTTAGTATCTGAAGGCCAGTAGAATATAGATTCATCGTAAGTATCATAAAAATCATCGAAATCAATTTTGACAACGCTGTGTTTAACATCGAAGTTGTTACGCAACCAGTGCAACCGTTCAGTTTGTCCTTCGTTGTGCGACTGAAAAACAATCAATCAATAAAAATAATAAAAATGTATACAATGTGACTCCTAAGTAAACGATTAATTAATTCATCAAAACATGGACCAAAATTTTATATCGAAAAGTGTTCAAATGTTCGATTCGAAATATATTTTGAAAAAATCAAACAAATCAGTTGAAACTTCCAATAAGTCAATGTTCCACTTACCAATTCCAATGAATCCACTTTAATCTTTGTCCCAATCAGACTCATTATATTACAAATTGTTTCCTTCCAATCAGTTTTAGTTGAATACTTCCTATTGCGTTCAAATATATCGTACCTGTAATATCCAAGACAACAATTCGAACCACCGTCTTCATTTGGTGTCACCACAACAGCTTCCTCAAACTTTTTTTCATAATCTCCAACAAATTTGATAATGAATCTGTATCTAAAACATATTATGTTACTGACACATTTCTCTATTTTTGAATTACAAGACACCACAAATCTTTTTTTTTAATCTCATACCCATCTAATTTAATCGATTTCACTTTCCCATGCTTCGTACCGTGTACCAATTGATTATCATTTTTCGAACACATTGACAACTTCACCCTAAATCCATTACCCTCATTAATATTTTGAAATTTTTAAAATTACCTCGATCTAACGTCCAATTCTTCAACAACTGCTTGTCTCATTTCCAAGGAAAGTTGATCCCATGAAATTGTCATTTTGTTAAGCTGGGATAGTGTCTTTAATTAAAGTTGAGTTTAAAATTATCGAAATAATTTTGAATTTTAGAATTTTTGGCGACCCGTTTAATAATTTGAGATTAGATGTGTCGGTATTTCCACTAGAACGCGGTTTCTTTGAAAATAAGCATGGCGGGCGTTCCATATAGAAATAGTGTGTGGTGAGGGGAGACAAAAGATAACAAGATCCTTGGTGCACCATGGTATTACTAGTAACAAGATAACTATGGATAGTACATTGTTTTTATTGATTTTTGTGGCGTTCTTATATTTAAATTTTTATAAATAGCTCCCCAGAACCCATTTTTCCATCATAATTTCCAGAAAATTCAAAAATGTTAACTATTTTTCCCATATTCAAAATTTAAAAAAAGTGCACCAGCGTTTTCTGGGCAATTACAGGGAACATTACTACTGCTAAAAAATACTTTGTTTCCTATTTTCTCTGGGGTATTAGCTGCTCACAAATTCGGCTTTATAAACGAGCAAGCGCGCTCTAAAAAACCGACACGCTCGCAGGCGAAACATAAAGAGGGGGAGACTATACGCAGACAACTACCTCTCGCCAAACAACACTCTCTCGCAGCAGAGGGAAGCCCTTCGTTATGCAACCGATTTTGTGAGAGGACTATACCACCTGACAAAGTGATGACGCGTTTTTTGGTATGAACCAAAGGGACGCCAATATTTTCTCATTGTACACATGCGTCCTTTTGATAGTTTTCTTTTTTCGGGAGCTCCCCCTCCCCAATTTTTAATATTTTTGAATTTTCTTAAAGACACTGTTCTAGCTGAGAAAAATGACGATAACTTGGGATCAAATTCCATTGGAAATGAGGCACGCAGTTGTTTCTAAAATGGGAATTAAATCGAGGTAGTTTTGAAAAATTCTAAAAATTAAAGAGGATCATAAATTTAGGGTTAATTTATCAATGTGCTCAAAATTAGAAAATCAATTGGTACGAAGTACAAAACATGGAAATGTGGAATATATAGGCTTAGAAGGGTAAGAGTTTCGTTATTTTATTGAATTAGTGCACCTCGGGGATTTTAATATTTACTAATATGTATTTCAGAAACAAATTCATAATTGAATTTAATGGCTATAAAATTGATGAACAGCGGGTTACAGTGGAGCCAAGTAGTAATGGTGGATCAAACGTTTTGGTTCGTCATACAAAATTTATCAACGAGGAATATTCAACAAAAACTGACTGGAAGGAAACCATCTGGAATATAATGAGACTGATAGGGACAACGCTTAAAGTGGATGTATTAGAATTGGTAAATTGAGCAGTTCTTAGGAAGACATTTTTTTTGTACCCGTCAAAAATTTTTGAAAATTTTCAGAGACCTGATATAGGATTTGAAGAAAGCTTCAACTGGTTGCGTAACAACATCCATATCAAACCGCAACTTGTCAGATTTAATATCTACACGCGACATATGGATTATTACGATGAATCGATATTTGACTGGCCATCAAACACCAAATTTGAGTTGCATGTTTTTCCGGACAATTTTTCCAATCTCGAACGGTTTATTGTAAGTTTTATGACAAAAAAAAGGAGGAAATTCTGACTAAACAATCAATTATCTTGTTTTTCAGGCGTATGACAATATTGTCACTTTTGGTTGTTATGGCAGGGATAGTGAGTATGCCGGAGTTATGACAGATGAAAAATTGACGAAATTGAAAAATGCAAAAAATGTTTCATTGTATTACTCTGATGTAACAATCAACGGATTCGAATGGTGGTTGAAGGCAAGTTTATATAATTTTCTACTAGAATTTCGGCGTTTCGGCTTCGTGGGCGGGCGTGCCGCGCTGAGAGTTAAGCGTAACCATATGAAGGTTTGAGCCGAGTTAAGAGCCTGTTGTCACTTTTGACGGCTCATAGGCAAAGTCTATGATCACTCAGTTTTCTTGACCTATTTTTTTAAAACTGTTTCTTTTGTGGAAATTTTGACAAAAATTGGAAAAAATGAAGAAATGAATATCCGCAATCATTAGGTTTCAAAAAGTGTATCTTCTTTCGGTGACCCTTATGGTCTACCGGTTAAGTAATAATTTCTTCACGTGAACCGATGCGAGTTCAGTTCTGTTCAATGTCTTTTGAAAAAACTACCTAATTTTACCCGTTCACAGAAATTTGTTCACAGAAATTTGTTCACAGAAATTTGTTCACAGAATTTGTTCACAGAAAAATGTTCACAGAAATTTGTTCACAGAAAAAATTTTTTCTAAATTTTTGATTTTTCTGATTTTTCTAAATTGATCTTATCAGCTGGCTTGAACCGGGAAGCTTGGGAAGCTGGGAAGCTTGAACCGAGTTATGAAACTTCAAACTTCAACGTATGTACCGAAAAGTATATATATTTAATCACTTTATAAGAAAAAGAGATCATAATAATCACTTTATAATAAAAAGAAAACATTTTCAGAAATGGCTGGCTCAAAAAAATGACAGTGATGAATATAAGTTCGATATGATGCTTAATGATGAACATGAATTCAGTTTTGAAAATATCACAAATAAGCTGTCAGATGTGATCGGAAAGTAAGCATAAGTCGTGTTTAATTTGTGAATTATCAATTTTTTGCAGAACAGAACAATGTTTTTGCAATATTTCTCCAGTATCTTATTGGAAAATTGAGATCAGAAAAAATGGAAAGGCTGGAGGTTGCATCACTTTGTCGAATGATTCCATATATTTCCATTCGAATGAAGATAGACTTCCCATTTGATATTGGTTCATTATTTTTTTGTCCGCCCCTTTTTTTTTAAATTCAAATAATTACTGTCTATCAAACGAATTTTTGAAATAATAAATATTTTTATATCAGAACTTGAATGCATTCCTCACATTCTACTCTTGAAAAAAGCTTATTTTTGCGAGTTTTTCACTGAGAAAACGAAAATTTTGCTTTAAAAAATCCCAATGAACCCATGTTTCAGGGAAATTCGAAAGATCCCAATTTTTGAATGACTAAAATAATTGTTTCAATTAAAATTCAATGTTACATATTTTGAAACACTAACTGTAAAATAAACCTGAAAACCGACTGGAACTGTCATATGAAATAAAGAAACACTAGATTTAAAAAAACCATTTTCCTAGACTTTTTCCGAATCAAAAATGTAAAAATAACGCCATCGCTGTTATAGCATCCTAACATAACTCCAACCTAACAAGACAAGTTATGGCGCGTTATTTTGGTGTGAAAAAAAAGAGACGCCAATATTTTGTCATTCTATACCCGCATCATTCTCTCTCTTTTTTTTCTTCATTTGGTTATAATTTTGTGGATGCTCCCCCTTTTTTTAAAACATATTTTTCTCCATATTTAGCTGAATATCATTTTGACCCCTCTGAATACCTGCATATTTTGATACCTTTAAATTTTTGAATTTTCTTAAAGACACTGTTCCAGTTGAGAAAAATGGCGATTTCTTGGAATCGCCTTCCATTGGAAATGAAGCAATCAATTGTTTCGAAAATGGGTGTTAGATCGAGGTAATTTTTAAACCCTGCGAGAATAGGAGCAAATAAAATATTTAGGGTGAATTTATCAATGTGCTCGAAATCAGAGAATCAATTGGTGCGAAGTACCAAATATGGAAACATAGAATATATAAGCTTAGAAGGGTAAGAGTTTCGTTATTTTATTGAACTGGTGCATCTCGTATGGATTTAAAAAAATCACCACATAGGGATTTCAATATTTACTATATTTATTTCAGAAACAAATTCATAATCGAATTTGGTGGCAGCGGGTTACCGTGGAGACAAGATGGGCAGCGGGTTACCGTGGAGCCAGGAAATGATGGTGGATCAAACGTTTCGGTCAATCGTTCGTCATACAAAGGAAAAGAGAAATATTCAACAAAATCTGATTGGAAGGAAACAATCTGGAATATAATGAATCTGATTGGGTCAAAAATTACAGCGGATATATTAGACTTGGTAAATTGAACAGTTTTTAAGAAGAACATTTTTTAAAAATTGTATCCCGTCAAAAAAATTTTGAAAAATTTCAGTGTCCTGATATAGGATTTGAAGAAAGCTTCAACTGGTTGCGTAACAACATCCATATCAAACCTCAACTTGTCGAGCTGACCTTACATAAAAATGATTATTATGATAAGTCAATGTTTGACTGGCCATCAAACACCAAATTTTTGTTGCGTGTTTCTCCGAACAAATTTTCCAAAATCGAACGTTTTATTGTAAGTTTTATGACAAAAAATAAAGGAAGGAAATTGTGATTAAACAATCAACTATATTTTTCAGACGTATGACAATATTGTCACTCTTGGTTTTTTTGGCTGGAATGGAGAGTATGCTGGAGTAATGACAGATGAAAAATTGATGAAATTGAAAAATGCAAATCTTCTTGTGTTGATTTATTCGAATGTAACTCTCAATGGGTTCGACTGGTGGATCAGGGCAAGTTCACATTTCTATATTATCATTGAGCACACTTTCTCTGCGAATTATAAAAATAGCGGACCTAACTTCCGAAATTTTCAGAAATGGCTAACCCAAAAAGATGACAAGGAGAGCTATAACTTCAGAATCGTATTTCACGAGGGAAACAACGACTTCAGTCTGGAAAACATCAAGAACAGACTGTCAGATGTGTGCGGAAAGTAAGATTGAGTCGTGTTTAATTTTGAGAATTATATATTTTTTGCAGAACAGAGAAATACTTTAACTTTTCCGCGTGGTGGGAAATAGAAATCAAAAAGAATGGAAAAGTTGGAGGGATCATCAGCTTGAGAAACGATGAAGTTAGTTTTTCGTCTATTGAAACCAAACCCGATAAAAGTAAACAAGTAAAGAGAAAGAAGAAAGTTTGAGATGAAAAAATTTGTAATATATATATTGTTAATTATTTTTATTTTTCCCGACTCTGTTAGCGCTTATTTTTTTTTAATTTTTAAATATTTTTCTTCTTCATTCTAAATATTTAATCTATAAAACGAATTATTTTTAAGAATAAATAATTTTATGTCAAAACTTGAATTACATATTTTTTGCAGAACAGAAATATGTTTTTGCTATATTTCTCGAGTATATTATTGGAAAATTGAGATCAGAAAAAATGGAAAAGCTGGAGGTTGCATAACATTGTCGAATGATTCCATTATTTGCTTTAAAAAAATCTCAAAGAACTTAATTTTACAGAGAATTTCGACAGATCCCAATTTTGGATGACTAAAATAATTATTTCAATAAAAATTAAATGTTACATATTTTGAAATACTAATATAAACCTTAATACCGACTGGAATTATCATATGAAACACAGGAACACCAGATTAAAAAAAAACCATTTTCTTAAGCTTTTTTTAGAATCAAAAATGTAAAATAAAGCCATCGCTTTTATAACACCCCAACAACATAACTCCAAATTAACAAGACAAAAACGTAAAAGAGTATTTTAAAAAATTTCAAAGAAAAATCAGGTGGCCTAGAAAACCAGCACGGAAACCAGCTTCTTCGGCCATTGGGGCGAGTTGTGGTTTTATGTATTTTTTTTTGCCATTTTCGAGTTTTTCGTTGGATTTTTCTCATTTATTTATAAACAATCATATTGCCAACTCAAATATTCTTGATCATGCAAGTTGGTTTTGACCTACCCAGAAAATCTAACAAGGGAGTTATTCGAAGTTGCCGCTTAAGAACCTTCTACAAATTTGAGGGTACATAGAAATGAAATATGGAGAATCAGAATCCGTCATAAAACTCTGCTAAATGTTTCTGTGAGCCGAGTTATGAGCCCCCAAACTTTTCCTATGGTTAAACAACAAAATTAACGTGTCAATTTTTTACGGCGATTTATTAGGAATGAAACAAGAAATATATAATAAAAATTGGTTTAAAATTATGCAAAATACATGCGAAAATATATTATCACTTGTTAGTCACTTTCTAGCATCAATTAAAACCTCAAAACTGAGAAAAAACAACAAAAAATCAGCGACTCAACGAATTCCAAGCCAACTACAATTTAATGGCCTAGGTTTGGCACCAATTCGAAAGTTCGTCCCCGTTCATATTTCTCTTCCATTTTGCACATTTTTCTTATTTTCGCTGTTTTTTCAACAAACGTGTGAATCTGCTAGTTTTTTTAAATTGTTCTCCAATACTAGATTTCAATGAGGAAATTTTCGGAATTTCCAAATGTTTGCTGAAATTTTGAAAATCGTATTTTTTGCTCTTTTTTTCGGTTTAATGTGATTTTAAACTTTTTAAAATAAATTTTGCTCGATGTTATTTATTTTTTCGAGAAAATATCCATATTTATTGTCAAAAGAAATTGAAATGATACAAGCATAAACAAGTCTTTTAAAAAATCAGAAAAAAAACAATTTAAAATTTCTTAAATCTTTTCAAACGATGCTTCAGATCCTGATCCATATTCAGAATCCTTATCATTGCATTGAGTGGTCGCTGAAGTCGATGGAAGGTTAGCATTCACTCCAAAATTTCCCCAAAATTGGAATTGATTGGTCAATGGATCAAATCCGGCGGAAGATTCGGCTTCTGCTTTTGAAATAGCCATGAGCATTTCAGCAAGCGCCCTGTTACCTTCAAGCGCCGCGTTATCAGCTTTCAACCCTCCACAACCTTGATTAAATTTAAGGTTTTCTGATTCTTGTTTTTCCTCATTTTTATAAGCTTTCAACAATTGACGGTGATACTCATCCATATTCAGAAGCTTCCCACTATTATGATGAATATTCCCAAAATCCAATCCCGGACCATTCTGAACCCCACACTGTTTTTGACCATCGTTTTCCGGACATTTTGGGACAGAAGTACCAGTTTTAATGTTATCAACTAGGGGTGTAGAATGCTTCTGCGATTCAACTTCCATCATGTGCCTCTGGACAAGCGCTTCGTGATGAGCTTTCAACAATTGATAATGATGCTCCTCGAAATCTGTATTTTGCTCCAAAAATTGACGGCTTTCCTTCTCGAAATTTTGATAACAATTTTCAAAGACCATGTTCGGCTTATTCTGAACTCCAGACTTTCTTTGACTCTCGTTTTTGGTGCATTTTGAGTCAGCAATTCCAGTCTGTCCATTTTTCGAACTACCCTCCGAACTTCCAGAACCATCTTTCAGATCTTTTCCCTGTTTTTTGCACTCCTCTTTCAATTCTTCCAAAAGTCGTCCAATATCGAATTCCGGTCCACCTTTTTGGGTAATCTCCTCAGTTTCATTCAAAATCTGGAAATATTAATTGAATTTTATTAAGGTTCTAAAAATTTAAAAATTCACCTTAGCATAACGATCCTTGATCAGATCACTCAACGCTTTCTGCTCCTCACTACTTTTTGCAATCCCCACATTTTCCGTCATCTCATTTGCCACCTTTTTCGCATCCTCTAACGATTTCAACACAGTTTCCATTACTTCTTTAACCTTCTCCGACGCTTTGTCCAATTTTGAGTTGATTATTCTTGTAGCAAACACTTGAGCGTTATAGTTTATCTTTGCCTGAAAATATGGGGGGCCTTGAATCTTTTTCAAATGAGGTTTTCATACCAAAATTGGATAGTAGTCTACAATTTCATGACCTTTATGATTTTGAGGAACACAAAACTCGCTGCAAATCGCAAGGCACTTTAATTGAGCTTCGGACAGAGACAGAGTCTCCAAAACATCAACTTCTAATTGCTCTTTGGTGCATGTTCGGCAAATTGAGAACCTGAAATTCGAAAATAAAATGCTTTCAGCTAATTTTTTAAATTCGCTTAAAAAATATTTTAATTAGTAACATTTATGAAAACTTCAGAAATCAAAAGCTAAAATTAAATATCTTTAAACTTGCTCAAACATCTTCTGAAAATCGTTTGAAAAATTTGACCCAATTTCTAGATTTTTTTCGATTTTCATTGCTTGCCTTAAAATCAATCAATAAATGTTTATTATTTGAAAAACCAACGGTCTTATAGGTAGTGTCCCAGGTCAAATTTGTAAAATTAATATTCATGTAAATAGGGCTTGAATTAAATGGTACACTGACTTTAAACTAAAAACTTTATTTTACTTACTTTTTCTCATTTTCTAACATATGGCACTCGCCGCAAGCCAACATCCCACACTTAGTCTTAACATCACAAACTTTTCCTTGATTTTTCTGCAATTCGACAATTTTTCCAGCCTGTTCGGTGTTCAATCTCTTCATCGCTTCCAATTTCTGTTGTTGCTCGGCTATAACAGCTTTCAGATTTTTGTGTTCATCGGCAATTTCTGCAAAAAATTGGGGATTTTTAAATGATTTTTTTAATGGGGAACATGGAACTTACTTGTAAACGTTTCATCTTCGAAGAAGAATGCTGAATCAACCCCACAGCAAGGAGAAGTAAAGTCTCTGTAAGAAATAACATGTTTTTGTAATTTTTTTTACAACAATAGCTTCAATCTTAAAGGAGTTCGTTACAGAGCCAAAGAATATATCTGGGATTGAAATAGACCTCGTGCTTATTCCTAATCTGTTTCTATTATTTTCTAAAACCACCTAGAAGAGAAAACGGCGCTTCAAAACAATGGCCTAGAAAATGTTTGCGAAAACTAGTCCGCGGGCATTATTAGGTGAGAAATGCAGAAAAATGCAAAAACATAAGTTAAAATTAACTAATTTAAGCATTTTCCATAAATATTAATTAATATAACTTGCAAAAAGCTTATAGGAAAAACCTAGGCCACCTTTTTCTAGGCCATTCCTTTGAAGCTCATTTTCTAGGCTTCTTTGTGGTTTCAGGAAATTTTAAGAACAGATTTGGAATCAGCAAGATTTCTATTTTCATCCCATTTGCATTTTTAAACTCTGTAAGCTCCTCTTTAAGACTAAATTTCAAGATTTTTAGAAAATTGTATGCATTTATTACCCGTTTTTTAGTCCTGCATGGTTAGCATTGCATTTTACGCAAATCGAATATTTTCCACATGGACAGTTCATCGGAAAATGAGATTCACAGTCTGCAAATTTGCTGAATTTATCCCAAAAATTATTTGTTTTAAGTAAAAAATTTACCAAAATCGGCCGAACATAAGAGGCATTTACTGCTGGATGGCATGATTGGTTGAAGTTTGAATCTTTAATGATGATGATGAAAGAAAATATTAAAAAAAAAAAAGGAAAATTAAGAGAAAACGACTCGTTTCCAAGGTTATGGAAACTAGAATAACCGCCTTGGACCACTGAAACAGACGCTGTTTTTCTATATTTCCCCCCGCCCGTGACGTTTTTAGGCGGCCTGTGAGCGCGTCCGCGTCAGTACACGAAAAGTGGGAACTATCCCAACAGCAATTAACTACCGTTTTTGCTGGGTTCGATAGAATCTAGCAAATTTTATTTATAAATACAAAGTTAGAGAAAATTTAGAGTGCATCAAAAATTTTCAGATTTTTCAAAAAATTCTAAAAACTCCAATTTCTGACCAATTTTTTCAAGCTTGGTACCATTTTGAAGCCAAAATTTTAAAGAATCAGGATCTGAACCAGAAAATTCAAAAATATTCTAAAAATGAGTCAATTGTGAAGAATTTTAAAATTATTCAAAAATTATCGAAAAATCAGATTTTTCAAAAATTCCAAAAAAAACATTGAATTTCTGTTTTGAAGTTTAGTATAGTCCTCTCACAAAATCGGTTGCATAACGGAGGGCTTCCCTCTGCTGCGAGAGAGTGTTATTTGGAGAGAGGTAGTTGTCTGCGTATAGTCTCCCCCTCTTTATGTTTCGCCTGCGAGCGTGTCGGTTTTTTAGAGCGCGCTTGCTCGTTTATAAAGCCGAATTTGTGAGCAGCTAATACCATTTTGAGGCTGAAAATTTCCATTTTCAGAAACTGAGCTCCTTATTTCAAAGAATAAATATTAAATTAGTCTGTTTTTAAGAATTTTAGAGTAGTTCAAAAATCTTTCGAAAATTTCAGATTTTTCAAAAAATTCTAAAAAATCAAATTTTTGATCATTTTTTGTCAAGTTTTACACCATTTTGAAGCTGAAATTTTGAATTTTCAGAATCACAAATAGCTTGAAAATACAAATAAATTTTCAGGAAATTATAATCGATTTTAATCTTCGGGAAATTTGAATTTTTTTCTAGGTGACTGTTTTGAGATCGTTTATTCGGTTAATACATTTTTTTCTATGTTATGTATTTTTGCGAGAAAACAGTGATATTTATTGTCAAAATCGAAATGATACAAACAAAAAAGTCTTTAAAAAATTTCAGGGAAAAAAAAACAATCTAAAATTTCTTAAATCTTCTCAAACGATGCTTCAGATCCTGATCCACCTTCAGAATCCTTATCATTGCATTGGGTGACCGCTGAAGTCGATGGAAGGTTAGCATTCACCCCAAAATTGCCGAATTGGTCGGCCAATGAATTTGTAACAGGATCAAATGCGGCGAAAGATCCGGCTTGTGCTTTTGAAATAGCTATGAGCATTTCAACAAGCACCCAGTTACCTTCAAGCGCCGCGTTATCAGCTTTCAACCCTCCAAGACCTTGATTAAATTTAAGGTTTTCGGATTTTGGAATTTCCTCATTTTTAGAAGCTTTCAACAATCGTTGCTCCTCAATAGATTTTATTAGCCTCAAACTTTGCTGCTCCTGAATTTCTTTCAACGCCGCTGACGGATAATTCTGAACCCCAGACTGTTTTTGACCATCGTTTTCCGGACATTTTGGGACAGCAGTTCCAGTTTTAATGTTATCAACTAGGGGTGTAGAATGCTTCTGCGATTCAACTTCCATCATGTGCCTCTGGACAAAGTGATGAACTTTCAACACTTGAACATGCTCCTCCTCGACATCTGGATTTTGCTCCAAAAATTGAGGGCTTTCCTTCTCGAAATTTTGATAACAATTGTCAAAGACCATGTTCGGATTATTATGAACTCCAGACTTTCTTTGACTATCGTTTTTGGTGCATTTTGAGTCAGCAATTCCAGTTTGTCCATTTTTCGAACTACCCTCCAAACTTCCAGAACCATCTTTCAAATCTTTTCTTTGTTTCTTGCACTCCTCTTTCAATTCTTCCAAAAGTTGTCCAATATCGAATTCCGGTCCTCCTTTTTGGGTAATCTCCTCAGTTTCATTCAAAATCTGGAAATATTAATTGAATTTTATTAAGGTTCTAAAAAATTTTTAAAATTTTCACCTTGGCATAACAATCCTTGATCAGATCACTCAACGCTTTCTGCTCCTCACTACTTTTTGCAATTCCCACATTTTCCGTCATCTCATTTGCCACCTTTTTCGCATCCTCTAACGATTTCAACACATTTTCCATTACTTCTTTAACCTTCTCCGACGCTTTGTCCAATTTTGCGTTAATTATTCTTGTAGCAAAAACTTGAGTCTTATAGTTTATCCTTGCCTGCAAAATATAGGGGCATTGAATATTTATGTATGAGGTTTTCATACCAAAATTGGATAGTAGTCTACGATTTCATGACCTTTATGATTTTGAGGTACACAAACATCGTGGCAAATCGCAAGGCACTTTAATTGAGCTTCGGACAGAGACAGAGTGTCCAATACATCAACTTCTGATTGCTCTTTGGTGCATGTTCGGCAAATTGAGAACCTGAAATTCGAAAATAAAATTTTATTGTTAAAATTAATGAAGAATTTGCTGAAAATCGTTTGAAAAATTCGACCTATTTTCTAAATTTCGACTGATTACACTGACTTTAAACTAAATTGGATATAAGGGAATTATTTTAAAACGTTTATTGTCAAGTTAAAAAATTTTTATCATCCATTTTCTACTGAAAGACCGCAGCGCAACCGCTCGCAGGTAAAAATAGCATGACTTTGTGAGAGACTTAGATTTTCTGAGTAGATCAAAACTATACTTACTTTTTCTCATTTTCTAACACTTGGCATTCGACGCAAGCCAACAGCAAGCCTTGCCCTCCTTGATTTTTCTCCAACTCGACAATTCTTTCAGAAAGTTTCATGTTCAATCGTTCCATCGCTTCCAGCTTCTTTTGATTTTTCTCCAATTCCTCGTTTTTTCCAGTCTGTACGGATTGATTGGCCAATGAATTTGTAACAGGATCAAATACGGCGGAAGATTCGGCTTGTGCTTTTGAAAGAGCCATGAACGTTTCAGCAAGCGCCCAGTTACCTTCAAGCGCCGCGTTATCAGCTTTCAACCCTCCAAGACCTTGATTAAATTTAAGGTTTTCGGATTTTGGAATTTCCTCATTTTTAGAAGCTTTCAACAATCGTTGCTCCTCAATCGATTTTATTAGCCTCAAACTTTGCTGCTCCTGAATTTCTTTCAACGCCGCTGACGGATAATTCTGAACTCCAGACTGTTTTTGACCGTCGTTTTCCGGACATTTTGGGACAACAGTTCCAGTTTCGATGTTATCAACTACCGGTGCAGCTTTCGGATTTTTGTGTTCTTGAACCATTTCTGCAAAAAAACAACAACAATCTAATTTTTCAATATGGTAGAACTTGCTTGTAAAGGTTTGATCCTCCGAAAAATCGTCCGCTCCACGCCCACAGCAAGCAGTTATGAAATAAACATAGCCTCTGTAAGAAATAAACATGTTTTGTAATGTTTCAACAAAGGACAAAAATTACTTGCGAAGTTGCTCCCGGCATTCCACGCAAACAGAATATTTTCCACATGGGCAGTTCGTCGGAAAATGAGCTACAGAATCTGAAATTTCGTCTTTCAAACATTATTTGTTGATTTTTTGAAAATTCCCACCAAAAGCGGCGAAACACGCGTGGCATATATTTCCGTTTGGCATGATGAGTTGAAATCTGAACATTTAATGATGAATTTGGTGATGAATAAAATAAAATATTAAAAAAAAAAACGAAAAAAAAATTTCTCTCAGTTTTTAATGAAACATGGCTTATTTGAAAGATAATTTCACGCTGATAAAGGATCTGATTTCAAAAATTGGTTAGGAAGGGGATGAACATGGTTTTTTCGAGCTCAAAGTCCGAAAATTTGCAAAAATTTGAGGAGGTGTAACTTTACTCAGGCTCAATATTTCTGGATAAAATTAAGAAGGAATCATATACCGAGTATTCGTAGTCTATATGCCAAATTTGAGCAAAAACCAACACATTTTTTTGAAAACCATGTTTTTCACGTTTTGAACTCAAAAAAACCACTTTCCAATCGTCCTTAGAAGTTTTTGAAGACGGATCCTTTATCAGCGTTAAATTCTCTTTTAAATGAGCCATGTCTTATTGAAAACTGAGAAAATTAATAAAATAAAAAAGAAACGGCTGATTTCTATAGCAACTAGAATAACCGTCTAAGGGGCCACTAACATAGACGCTGTTGTTGTGTTATATTTCCCGAGTGACGCTGGTAGGCGGCCTTCATGAGTTGGTACGCAAAAACTATGAGAGGGACTGATTGTTGAGTTAGATATATCGATGAACATTTTATTACTTCAGATTAATTGCACAATAAGATGATAGAGATCGGGAAAATCGACGATAAGGAACTCACATTTTTTTTAGAATATTCAGATTTTTGAAAAATTCTAAAAAATCAAATTTCGGGTCAATTTTTTCAAATTTAGTACCATTTTGAAGCTGAAATTTGATATTTTTTAGGTTCATGGCATGAAAATATAGGAAAAACAATGAAATGTCAAAATTTCTCAATTTTAGAGAGTGATTCAAAAATGTTTGAAAAATTGGATATTTTCAGATTTTTCAAAAAATTCTAAAAAACCAAATTTCTGTTCAATTTTTTCAAATCTAGTACCATTTTGAAGCTGAAATTCGAAATTTTTAGATTCGTGGAATGAAAATATAGGAAAGACAACGAAAAATCAAAATTCTTCAATTTTGGAGAGTGATTCAAAAATGTTTGAAAAATTGGATATTTTCAGATTTTTCAAAAAATTCTAAAAAATCAAATTTCGGGTCAATTTTTTCATATTTAGTACCATTTTGAAGCTGAAATTTGATATTTTTAGGTTCATTGCATGACAATATAAAAAACACTATGAAAAGACAACATTTATCAATTTTGGAGAGGGTTCCAAAAATCTTTGGAAAATTTCAGATTTTGTAGAATAATTTTAAGAAAACCAAAATTTCCATTTGTAATACTGCTTCAATAACCTTAAAAATTAATTAAGAAAGAATAATGGGCTTTAATGTAGTGCGCCAGATAAATTTAAATTTGTATAAGGTTTCAATGAGTTGTATACTGCCTTTAAAGCACCAAATTCTTAAAACCATTTCTCTAACAATTTGTTTTCTTTTTGTAAGGCATCTATGTGCTCCTTCTCAGTTTCTACAAGTCCATGTTAATCTACAAGTCCATGTTAAAGTCGAAGACAATTCTCATCGAAATTATTTATTGCAACAAGAAATTTTTTTAAAAGTTTCAAAAGTAAATAGGAAAAAGGGAATCTTCTTCAATTTCCTCAAAGGATTCGTCGGATCCATCGTCGGATTCATCGTCGGATTCATCGTCTGATCCATCGTCGGTTCCATCGTCGGTTCCATCGTATGATCCATCGTCGGATCCATCGTCGGATCCATCGTCGGATCCATCATCGGCTTCCTGATCGTTTTCCTCGCCTTTCAGTGAAATTTTGGAAAAGTCATGAACCACGTTAGAAACATCCGGTTGTTTAAATTCCACATTTTCCGCACTGTCAATTACCGGTGAATTCATGTTTTCTGAATCCTGTTCGTTCTCACATTTCCTGATAACGGATAGGATTCTTTCTCGCTCCTCAATTGAGAGAGATTCCAAAGAGTCCACCTCTGTTCCATTATCGGTTTGAGTTTCCAAGTTGTCTGTCTTCCCAATATCCTGGCCATTTTTCAAAGCCTCCAACTTTTTTTCTGAAGAATTCTCTAAGTATTCAAAATACTTTTCAATATTGCTTTTATCTTCTTTATTAGCCGTTTCATATTCGAGTTGAATCTAAAAAACACTGTTATATTTGATTTTTGCTCCAAAATTCAACCACTTACCCAACTATAACAATCCCAAAGCCGTTTACTCATGCCGCCCTCATCCTCATTGTTTTTCGAACTTTTCAAATCTTCCGTCATCTCATTTGTCACCCTCTTCGTCTTTTCTAATAATTTCACCATCTTCTCCGTTTTTTCCCTCAATTTCTCCGAAGCGTCGTCCAATTTTGCATTGAAAATCTTTGTAGCCAATGCTTGAGTTTTACATCTAATCGCTGCCGCAATTGGATAATAGCCGACGATTTCATGTCCCTGATGATTTATAGAAAGACAAAACGTGTTGCAAAACGCAAAACAGGCGAGTTGATCCGATGAAAGAGTATCAGAATTCAATACATCGATGTTTGCATACTTCATGGTACATGTTCGACAAATTGAGAACCTGAAATTGAGAAAATATATAAGTAAATGCTTTCAGCAAAATTTATTAAATTCCTTAAATTCCGAAAAATTTCAGAAATCAAACTGAAATTTAAATTTTTTTCAAAACTGCTGCCTTAAAAGCAATTCCAGCTAAATTTAAATTCTTACGGTTGCATTAAATGGTACACTGTCTTTAAATTAAATTTGCTGAAGTGAATCTTCGAAATTTTTATAAAACCAAAATAATTAAAAAAAATTAAACTTTCTGAAAACCCATCGTAATCTGAAAATTTGCTAAAATTTTGATTTTTCGGAAAATTCTCAAAAAATCTAGATTTTGCTTCAAAATTTACACATTTTTCCTTGAAAAATTTAATGAGAATCTAAATTCTCTGAAAATTTTGATATTCATTTTCTAGAAAAATTATATAATTTAAAAACCCGAATTTTTTCTTGCTGACGATCAAAAAACTTGCAAAAATATTACAATTATCCTAAAAACTTGGGAATTTCTGGATTTCAAACTGAAAATTCAAAATTTTTAAAATTAAAGAAAGACTTTGAATGTACCTTAAATGAAACTAGACTTCATTCTCTTTTCAAATCTGTTATTAAAATTTTCTAAGACCGCCTAGAAGCCGAGAAAACGGCGCCTCAAAACAATGGCCTAGAAAAAGTGTGGCCTAACTTTTTCCTATGAGCTGTTTTAGTGTTTTGTTAATAAATAGTTATGCGGAATGCTTATATAAGTCCTTATGTATGTTTTTAATTTTTTTGGATTTTTCATGGACTAGTTTTCGTCGGTGGACACTTTTTCTAGGCCATTGTTTTGAGGCGCGTTTTCTCAGCTTCTAGGTGGTTTTAGAAAATTTTAAAAACAGATTTGGAATGAGCGTGAAGTCTATTTTCATCCCAGTCGCATTCATTAGCTCCGTAAAGCCCTTCAGTACTAAATAGCCAATTCGAAACACGAATAACGTAATTTTAATTTCACAGAATGTTCTTTTTAAATCAACTTACTTTTTCTCATTTCCCACAAGAGAGCACTCAGTACAACAGATTTCAAATCGACTGTTACGAACTTTTTCATTCAATTCGGCAATTTTCGCATCCTTTTCCTTGTTCAGCTTTTCCATCACTTCCAATTTCTGCTGCTTCTCGACAATAACAGCTTGAAATGTTTGTCGTTCCTCGTCGAATTCTAAAAGGATGTTCGCTTTGATTAGCTGGAAAATCAGAAGACTAACTTCTTTGCTCTCTCCTCAATTCCTCGCTTTTTTCAGCCAGTTTCTTGTTCAATATTTCCGTCGCTTCCAAGTTCGGTTTCTGCACGGCTAAACTTAGAAACGTTTTATCTGTTTCAAACAGATATGCTGGTTTCGAACAGCACACAGTTTTACAGAGTCTGCAAGAAATAAAGTCTTTCAGCAAAAAATAGATTTTCACAAAAATAATTAAGAAAACCATACAAGGGTTGGGTTTCCCAGCACGTCACGCAAAGGGACGTTTTTCCGCACGGACAGTTCATCGGAAAATGAGATTTACAGTCTGCAAATGTGAACTTTTGTTTCTCATTTATTCGTTGAAAATATTACCAAAAATGGAGGTACATGCGCCACATTCGTTGTTGATTGGCATGATGAGTTGAAGTTCTGAAATTGTGATAATATATTAAAGAGATGAATAAATTCGAAAACGTAGGTTTAGTCTAAATCTATAGGAGAACTAGAATGACTTTCTTGTACCCCACTAAGATAGACGCTGTTTTTCCTATATATTTCCCGCGCGAGTTGTTTTAGGCGGCCTGTGAGCGCGTCCACGTCAGTACAAGAAAATTGGGAAGTTTCCCCACAGCAAGAGCTCCAGTTTATGTATTTATAATCTAGCACATTATATTTTTAAATGGCAAAATTGGATGAGATATGACGGTAGAGAATTGAAAATAGAGAAAATTTAGAGTGATTCAAAAATTTATGAAATTTTGCAGATATTTCAAAAAATTCTAAAAAATCAAATTTCTGATCAATTTTCTAAAATTTGGCACCATTTTGAAGCTGAAATTCTAAAGAATCAGAATCTGAGCTTGAAAATTTAGAAAAGATTTTAAAAGTGAGTAAATTTTGAAGAATTTTAAAATTATTCAAAAATTATCGAAAAATCAGATTTTCAAAAAATTCAAAAAAAATATTGAATTTCTGTTTTTAAGAATTTTAGAGTGATTCAAAAATTCTAAAAAATCAAAATTCTGGTCAATTTCTGAACTGAAAATCGAGAAAATTTAGAGTGATTCAAAAAACCTTTAAAAAATTGGAGAATTTCAGATTTTTCACATCTTCTTTAATTTATAATTCTGAAAATTTCAGAATTTTTTTTTTGAAAACTATTTACCAATTTTAAAAAATATTAATACCATTGTGATGCTGCTTTTCTTTATTTTCAGATATTTTGATGGAAAAATGTCGTAATTACAAATCAGCGTCTTTACATAATTCCACATTTTCCGCGGTGTGAAAATAAGATTTTTTCAAAATAAAAAAGCAACAAAAAAAACTTTTCAATTTTTCAAGTTTCATAACACTTTTAGCTAAAGATCCATACAATTAAGAATTGTGCTAAAAAATGCAGAAAAATTGAAAATAAAATTTTTTTGGAAAATTCAAAAAAAAAATCAAATTTCTGATCAATTTTTGATTTTTTCAGACAGAAAAATTTTTTTTTCCATTTTTCAGACAGGAATTTTCTTTTTAAGACATTTACTTTTCAAGACCACTTCTATGCACTTATTAAGTTTTTTTTTGAAATTTGAAATTTTATTGAAGACAATTTTCATTAATATTATTTATTGTTACAACACAATTAAAAAAAAGGTAACAGGAAAAAAACAGGATTCGTCTCAAATTTTCTCAAACGATTCGTCTTCAGATTCCACATCACTATCACTGCTGATGTCTTCCAGTGGAATGTTCGAAAACTCACGAACCACATTTGAAACATCCGATCGGACAAGTTCCACATTTTCCGCGCTGCCAATTGCCGGTGCATTCGTGTTACTTGCATCCTGAAGCTTCTCACATTCCGCAACAAAATTATCAACGAATCTCATTTTTCTTCGCTCTTCATCTGTGAGAGATTCGCAAGCCTCTTTTCCATTGTCCATGTTTTTGGTAACAAGTTCAGCTTCCAGGGAAACTCTCCTCACAGTATCTTGGCCATTTTTCAATGCATCTAATGTTTCGGAAGCTTTTGATAAACCTTCCAACTTCTTGTTTCCCTCTTTCAAAGCATCCGATCTATCTGATTCCACTTTATCTAGACTATCAAGCACTGGTACTTCTTTGCGAAGGATCATTTCCATTTTTGCAGATATCTCGGTCATAAGTTCACTTTCCGGAATCAACTCCGGGATACAGTTATTTCTAGTTCGGAATAAAACATCCATTTTCTCAGCAATTAACACAAGATCTTCAGTATTCTCCACTTTGTCGAGCTCCTTATTCAAATCTTCTAAGCGTTCCAGATAAGATTCATGTTCATTATCGAGATCTTCAGTCTCCAGGTTTTCCATCTCCACATTTTTATGCTTCTCTTTCAACTCTTCCAAAACGTGTTCGACATCTAATTCAGGAACTTTTGGCGCATTTTCAAATTCGCATTGAATCTGAAATAATGAT
This sequence comes from Caenorhabditis virilis, assembly GCA_964036255.1. Classification (NCBI taxonomy): domain Eukaryota; kingdom Metazoa; phylum Nematoda; class Chromadorea; order Rhabditida; family Rhabditidae; genus Caenorhabditis; species Caenorhabditis virilis. Next base: position 17,523,737 of record OZ038416.1, read on the forward strand.
ATTGGTTCCAGAAATTCAATAACTAGACACTGACCTCTAAATAAAATTCTCTGAGCATATCACTCAATTTATTCTGCATCTTACTGGATCTTGCATTCCGCAAACTTGATGTCATTAAATTTGCCACCTTTCTCGCATCGTCAACCGATTTCAGCCTCATCTCCGTTGTTTCCAAAATATTCTCCGTAGCCTTGTCCAATTTTTTATTGAACATGGTTGTAGCCAGCACTTGATTTTTATATCTGATTGCTGCCACAATTGGATAATATTCGACGATTTCATGTCCAAAATGTTTTTGATGAATGCAGAACATGTTACAAATCACAAATATTTTGAGTTGACTTTCAGAAAGGGTGTCACAATTCAAAACATCGATTTTCGCATACTCCAGGGTACATGTTCGACAAATTGAGTACCTGAAATTGAGCAAATAAGAAATGTAATAAACTATTGAAAAATCTGATTTTTAAGAATTTTAAATTTTCAAAAATCCCTCTGAAAATCGGCTGAAATTACGATTTTGGGAACTTTTTAAAAAACGCTTCGAAATTTGAGATAAAATTTAAAATCTGAAAATTTTTAAAATTTTTTTAAAAATCTGGAACTGGCTGAAAATCTGGATTTTGTGAAATTTTCTGAAAAAAAACTGAAAATTGCCAATTTTTATTTCAAAATCAATCAATTCAAAAGCTCCAAAGCTCCAAAAAAAATTCAAAAGCTCCAAAATCAATCAATAAAGTACATCTACCCAAAAACCAAAAAGGGGTGCTAAAGACAGTAGTTTCGAATGAGTTTCATTAAGCGGTATGATGTCTTTAACGTTTTTTTAAAAAGATTTTGTGATCAATTTCAGAAATTTTGAAATCAGAAAAAAAAACAAACGGTGTTAAAGGTATGGGGTAAGCAAAATTAATAGGTGGTACACTGTCTTTAGAAACCCCATACACGAATTCTCTTCGTTTTTTTAAAAGACACTTACTTCATCTCATTTTCGCGATGTCCACACTCAACACAATCCATGTCATCATCGTCGAGATCACAAGTCTCTCCTTGATTCTTCTCCAATTCTCCAATTTTTCCCGTCAGCTCATTGTTCAATTTTTCCATCGCTTCCAATTTCTGTTGCTTCTCGGCAATAACAGCTTGCGTTTCTCTCAACCTCATCTCCATTATTTCCTTAATGTCTTCCGATGCTTTTTCCGATTTTTCATTAAATATTGTTGTAGCCAGCAATTGATTTCTATTTCGGATTGCTGACAAAATCGGATAAAATTCGACGACTTCGTGTCCTGGATGACAACGACGAAGACAAAATGTGTTGCAGAATGCAAAGGAACGGAGTTCATATTCAGAGAGTGTCTCACAATTCAACACATCGATGTTTGAACACTCCATTGCACATGTTCGACAAATTGAGATCCTGAAATTGAGAACAATTAAAATATAAAAATCAAAAAGATTCAGCTCTTTCTATACAAATTTTCTGAAATTAACTAATTTCATAAATCTTTAATTAACACTTCTAAGGGCCTCATCAAAATCAATCAATAAAGATTTTCCACAAGCCAAAATAGTGTTAAAGACAGTATGCTACTAATAAATTAAAATTTCTATAGTTTCCATGGGCATTCTTAGATTAATATTTAAATTTTCTAAAATTTCCCTAAATTTTTGAAAAGCGACGTTTTTTTGAAAATTTGAATAGAAATATACATTTCCAGAGCATATTAGAATATCTTAAAATTCAGAAATGTCTCTTAAATCGATCAATAAAAGGTCATCAACCTTTAAAAAAAAGAAGCAAATGGTGTTCAGCTAAATTAATAAGTGGTACACTGTCTTTAGAAAATCCATATACGATTTTTTCTTTAAATAAATATTTTTTGAAGACACTTACTTCTTCTCATTTTTACAAAGACCACAATGAACACATTCCACGTCATCATCGTCGAGATCACAAGCCTCTTCTTGATCAATTCTCTTCAATTCCTCATATATTTCAGCCAGCTCCTTGTACAATTTTTCCATCTCTTTTAATTTCTGCTGCTTCTCGGCAATAACAGCTTGGAAATGATTACTACTTTCCCTTTGAATCTTCTCCAACTCGGCATTTTTTTCAGTCAGCTCCTTGTTCAATTCTTCCATCGCTTCCAATTTCTGTTTCTGCTCGGCTAAAACAGCTTGCAACGATTTCTTCTCGGCTTGTTCTGCAAAAAATTGGATGTTCCTTTATCTCGTACAATATTTTTAATTGTTACCAAACGAAGCACTGTAAGTGTTGCAATTGCTGCTGACTGGCATGATAAGTTGATTTCTGAAAAAACAACTCTTTTGAAAAATTTAAATAAAATAATAATAAGGTCAAAAACGGATGATTTCGAAGGCCACGCGAACTAAAATGACTATCTTGGGCCACTAATATGGACTCCGTTGTGCTATATTTCCCGCGTGACGCTATTAGGCGGACTGTGAGCGAGTCCGCGTCAGCACGCGAAAAGAGGGAACTATCCCAACAGCAGTTAACTACTGTTTGTTATAAATGCAAAATTAGACGAGCGAAACTGGTAGAGAACTGAAAATCGACTCGCAATTTTGAAGAATTTTAAGATTATTCAAAAAAATTTTGAAAATGTGCAGATTTTTCAAACACTCCTAAAAAATCAAATTTCTGATCAATTTTTTCAACTTTGGTACCATTTTGAAGCTGAAATTCGAAATTTTTTAGATTCATACGAAAATAAATCAAATTTCAAAAATCTTCGAAATTTTTTTGAAAATTCAGATTTTTCAAAAAAAATAATACAAATTATATGATTTTGATACCAGTGTGAAAGTGATTTTCTGTATTTTCAGATCATCACCTTCATTGTGATCTAAAATGTATAAAAATCAATGAATTTCAAAAAAAAAGTTGTAAAATTCTACATTTCAACAGATCAAATTCCACATTTTCCGTGCTACCCACAGGAGCAAAAAATGGGAATTTTCCGATTTTTGAAAAATATCAAAATGTTTGCTCAATTTTTCAAGTTCGATAACACTTTGTATCTAAAATTCCATATAATTAAGAATTGTGCTTAAAAATGCGGAAAAATTGAAAATTTGAAAAATTCTAAAAAATCAAATTTCTGATCAACTTTTTCAAATTTGAAAGCACTTTTGAAGCTGAAAAAAAAGTTAGGGTGTCAGATAAATTTAAATTTGTAAATATAAGAATTCAATTATACTGTTGAACCAAACCATTTTCAAACAATAACTTCCCTTTAAGACTTTTATTTTTCAGGATCACTATACATTTATTTAGTTTTTTAAAATTTAAAATTTTATTGAAGCAAATTTTCATTAATATTATTGATTGTTACAAGACAATAAAAAAAATTAAATTAATTAAAATTAAAATTTAGAAAATGTTTCAAAAATTAACAGAAAAAACAGGATTCGTCTCAAATTTTCTCAAACGATATGTTGGATCCATCGTCGGTTCCATCGTCGGTTCCATCGTCGGATTCATCGTCGGATTCATCGTCGGATTCATCGTCGGATTCATCGTCGGATTCATCGTCGGATTCATCGTCGGATCCATCTTCGGATTCATCATCGGATTCCTGATCGTTTTCCTTGCTGCCTTCCATTTTGGAAAGGTCCTGAACCACGTTAGAAACATCCGATCGCTCAAATTCCACATTTTCCGCGCTGCCAATTGCCGGTGAATTCATGTCACTCGAAGCCTGTACCTTCTTACATTCCGCAACAAAATTATCAACGAATCTCACTTTTCTTCGCTCTTCATCTGAGAGAGCTTCGCAAAGCTTGGCCTCTATTACATTGCCAGGATCTTCGGAAACCAGTTGACTTTCCAAGCTGTCTGTCTTCCCAGTATCTTGGCCATTTTTCAATGCATCTAATCTTTCCGAAGCTTTTACTAAATCTTCCAACTTCTTTGTTTCCTTCTCTTTCGAAACATCCGATCTTTCCGTATTACAACGGATCATTGCCATTTTTGCAGCAATCTCGTTCATGACTACACCTTCCGTAATCTCCAACTCCGGCATAAAATCCTTCCTTTCTTTCAAATTTTCCAAAACACCCGCTTTCACAAAAATGTCCTCAAGATCTCCAATTTTCTCCACCTTCTTGATCTCATTTTTCAAATCTGCCAAGAGTTTGGAATGAGTTTCCTTTTCATTACCGCGAACTTTAGTGAGTACGTTTCCCATCTCCAAATTCTTATGCCACTCTTCAAAAAATTGGTCGTCATCAAATTCAGGAGTTTTTCGTACAATTTCAACGACAGTTTGAATCTGAAATTTATTTCTTAATCAATTTTGGTTCTAAAATCAAAATACTTACTTTTTCATAAAATTCCCAGAGCGAATCACTCAATTCATTCTGAATCTTACTTGATCTTGCATTCCCCAAACTTTCCGTCATTTCAAATGCCATTTTCTTCGCTTCTTCTAACGATTTCAACCTCTTCTCCATTATTTCCTTAATATCTTCCGATGCTTTGTCCATAAGATGATTAAAGATTGTTGTAGCCAGCACTTGATTTTTATATCGGATTGCTGACAAAATCGGATAAAATTCGACGATTTCATGGTCTTCATGATAACGACGAAGACAAAATGTGTTGCAGAGTGCAAAAGAACGGACTTGACTTTCAGAAAGAGTGTCCCATTTTAGTACATCGATTTTTGCATTCTCCAGGGTACATGTTCGACAAATTGAGTACCTGAAATTGAGAAAATTAGAAATGTTGTGAATTATTGAATGATCTGAGAATTTAAATTTTGTAAAAAAAATTCTTATCTGATAAATAGATAATTAAAATCTTATAGAGGCTTTACTCAAAAGTTCAAAATTTTGATGTTTTTCGGTATTTGAGGGTTATTAAGAATTTAAACTTCAAAAGTGCTTTCAAGTTTGAAAAAATTGATCAGAAATATGATTTTTTAGATTTTGTTCAATTTTTATGCATTTTTAAACACAATTCTTGATTATATGGAATTTTAGATACAAAATGTAATCGAACTTGAAAAATTGAGCAAAAATTTTGATATTTTTGAAAAATCTGAAAATTTCGATTTTGGTAGCACGGAAAATGTGGAATTTGGGAGCTCGGAAAATGTGGAATTTGGTAGCACGAAAAATGTGGAAATTGAGCACGGAAAATGTGGAATTTTGAGCCAAAATTTTGATATTTTTGAGAAAGCTGAGAATTTCGATTTTGGTAGCACGGAAAATGTGGAATTTGATAAATAAATTTGGATTTTCATAACTTGTTAAAATTTCAATTCAAAGTTAAAAATCTGCAATTTTTAGAATTTTACAACTTTTTTTTCAAACTTCATTAACTTTTATACGTTTTAGATTTTTTTTTGAAGACACTTACTTCTTCTCATTATTACAACGACCACATTCAGCACATTCCACGCCATCATCGTCGAGATCACAAGTTTCTCCTTGAATTTTCTCGAACTTTGCAATTTTCTCATCCTTTTCCTTGTTCAATTTTTCCAACGCCTCCAATTTCTGCTGCTTCTCGGCTAAAACAGCTTGGAAATTTTTGCGTTCTTCTGCGAGTTCTGCAAAGAAGAAATTGGATTTTCATTTTTATCTTGTACAAAACACAACGAACTTGTAAAGATTTCATCTTTTTCATAATTGGTTAGCCTTGTCTCACAACAAATGGCAAATGTCGAGCCTCTGAAAAGATTTTTTTTGTCATTTTCCAAAATTTTTTTTTAATCCAAAAAACCTACGCGCTATAACGGCCCGTACATTTCCGACAAACAGAAGATTGTCTGCATCGACAATTCATCGGAAAATGATCTGCACAATCTGAAATTTTCTGGTTTTCTTCCAAAAATCGTATATTTTTAATTGTTACCAAATAAAGCTTCGCATTTTTTACAGTTGCTGCTGGCGGGCATGATAAGTTGATTTCTGAAAAACAACCCTTTTGAAAAATTAAAATAAAATAATAATAAAGTAAAAACCGCTGGTTTCGAAGGCCACACGAACTAAAATGACTATCTTGGGCGACTAAGATGGACTCTTTTGTGCTATATTTCCCGCGTGACGCTATTAGGCGGGCCGTGAGCGCGTCCGCGTCAGTACACGAAAAATGGGAACTATCCCAACAGCAGTTAACTACTGTTTGTTATAAATGCAAAATTAGACGAGATAAACCGGTAGAGAACTGAAAATCGACTCGCAATTTTGAAGAATTTTAAGATGATTCAAAAATCTTTTTTTCAACTTTGGTACAATTTTGAAGCCAAAATTTTAAATAATCAGGAAACGAGCTTCAAAATTAAAAAATTAGTTAATTGGGAAGAATTTTAAAATGATTACAAAATTATCGAAAAATCAAGTTTTTCTAAAATTCCAACATCCGATCGGACAAATTCCACATTTTCCGCGCTGCTAATTGCCGCTGCATATGTGTTCAACAAACTCAAATTTTTGATAAATGTTTCAACTTTGGCACCATTTTAAAGCCAAAATTCTAAATTATTGTAGTAAATTGAAAATTCACAAAAAATTTTGAAAATAAATCAAATTTCAAAAAAATTCTAAAATTTTTGAAAAATCAGATTTTTCAAAAACAAAACCAAACTTCATGATTTTATGAAGTTAATTTTCTGTACTTTCAGATGTTCAGCTTCATAGTGATCTAAAATGTGTAAAAGTTAATGAATTTTGACAGAAAAAGTTGTAAAATTCTAAAAATTTCAGATATTTATCTTCGAATTGAAATTTTAACAAAAGTTATGAAAATCTTTGATCGATCAAATTCTATTTAGGAGTTTACTGAGGACGCAAGGTAATATTACAAAAATATAAATATATAAGGATATTAATGTCAGTGTTCCGATCTGGATAGGATCGGATTTCGGATAAAATAAATATCGGATCGATTCGACTCGGCTATTTAGCAGTATTCTAAGAAACACAAAAATTTGCGATCCGAAATCATATCATGCCCGGAACACTGATACAAGAAATTTAAATGATTAATACGTACAAAACAGTTTTTTTTTAAAATTATCGTTACAAGATACATTTTGTTGATATTATGGAACGTCATTAAATATTCTCAAACGAAGATCCCGATCCAAAATCCTCCCTAGATCCATCCTCCTCAAACCACGCGGACGTATCCTCCTCGTACGATCCATCGGATCCATTCTCCGAACCAATGACAGATACATCGGAAGCATCCGAAATCGGCTCACTGTCCACATTATCAAATCTTTCAAGTGTTGGCGGTTGTTCGCGACTCTTGATAATCGCAGCAACCGCGTCTACAATTAATGGTGGATACGGGCCACCAAACGCAATCATTTCAGCAACGAGGGCTTCAATAACCGGAGGACAATCGCGATTGGTGATCATTTCAGCCAGGGTCGTGTTTGTCTCCACCTCTGGGAACACTTTCGACTCTTTTAATTCTTTCAAAAGTTCCAGAATTTGATCATTTGATGTTTTCGGCGTTTCGGTTGCAGTTTCCTTTGGTTCCTCTTTAACCACCACTTCCAAAAGTTTTTCAACCTTGTTTTTTGAACCTTTGGTTGCATCGTCGGTTTCGAATCGAACCTAAAATCAAAATTTTAATTTCAAAAACAAAAAACATCTGATAATACCTTTACATAAAAATCATTGATCATAGTATTCAATTTTTTCTGAACACCACTCGATTTTGCATCTCTCGTATATTCAGTCATTGTAGATGTCGCCTTTTTCGCCTCCTCTACCAATGCCAACAAATGCTCCATCCTTTCCCTAATTTTCTCCGATGTTTTGTCCAATTTCGAATGAATCATGCTTGTAGTCAACACTTGGGTTTTATGATTAATCGACGCCAAAATAGGATAAAAATCGAGGATTTCGTGGCCTTGATGGTTGTCGGTAAGACAATGCTTATTACAAATTGCTGTGTAATAGAGTTGATCCTTTGAAATGGTGTCACACACATCGATTTTGGCATACTCTTTGGTACATGTTCGACAAATTGAGAAACTGAAATTGAAATTTTCTAGAAAATAAAACTATTTTATAAACTATTTTAAACCCTTGAAAAATCGGAGTTTTAAGAATTTCAATATCTGAAAATTGGGTGAAATTACAATTTTCAATTTTTTTTTCAAAAATCTTCTGAAAATCAAAGTTTTATGAACAGTTTTTAAAAATTCAAAATTTAGTTGAAAATATAAATTTCTAGAAATTTTTGAAAATTATTTTTGAGTAAAATTTTATTAAAATTTAACAAAAAAAGGTTTTTTGAAAAAAGTATTTGGATCAAGAAAATCATCTGAAAATTGGCTGAAATTACAATTTTCCAAAAAATTCGAAAATCTGATGCTTTCATCGATTTGCATGGAGATTCGTTGGAATTTTTCAAAAAACCTAAAAAAGACTGCAGAAATAACAAATTTTTGCAGATTTTTTCTTGAAAATTGAATATAAATTTCTTAAAATTCAGAATACAGATTACATAGGATCAAATTTTCGGAAATTTCGCTGAAAACCGATCAATAAAGGTGAACAACCCTAAAAAACAAAATGGTGTTAAAGGTATGGTGGCAGCTAAGTTAATAAGTGATACACTGCCTTTAAATAACCCGTAGATTTTTTTCTAACGTTTTCACCTAAGCTTTTTCTTTGATTTTGTTTCAAAGTTACTCACTTCTTCTCATTATCCACATGCTGACACTCAGTACAAGACACTTCCTCATCATCACAAGTTTTTCCTTGATTTTTCTCAAACTCCGCAATTTTCGCATCCTTTTCCCTGTTCAATTTTTCCACCGATTTCAATCTCAATAACTGGTCGACAACCGTAGCGTGCACCATTCTTCGTTCCTCGGCGAGTTCTGCAAAAATTGTTGGGCGGTTTTCTTCAATGAGTTAGTTGTCAAAAAAAAAAAACAACGTACTGGAAACGATTGGATCTTTCACAAATTCAAACGCCGCGCAACAACAACAGTCAGTTTTCCAGAATCTGTATAGGATATATAATTGGAATCATTTTTGAAAAAAAAATCCTACCCACTAATTCCCGTCGAGCATTGCAAGCAAATCGAGGTTTTTCCGCATTTACAGTTCATCGGAAAATAAGCTTCACAATCTGAAAATTTCAGAAATTCGTTTAAAATTTTTTGAACAACACAAAGAATCCTACCAAAATCGATCGAACATTTGGAACACTTGCTATTCACTGGCATGATGGTTTAAATTCTGAAACAAAAATTTGTTTTGCAATAAAAACGACCAAAGTAAAGAATATTCCAAAGAACGCCTCGCATGACCTCGATTGATCGGACCACTGGCATTGTCCTCTGTTTTCCCTCTCCATATTTGCACGCTATTTTTTTTCAAATAACACTCTCGAAAGGGGAAATGAGAGGGAACAATATGCACAGTTATGAGGGTCCATTTACGAGGGAAATAAAGTGCTCCTCTTTGCAGGTGGTTAATAAAATAAAATAAAACCGATTTTTTCAGAAACACGATATCTTCAAAATGTTCTAAAATAAATATTTCTAAATTTTAATCCAAATTAAAGCTAAAATTCTATAATTTCCAATTTATTATATTTTTAAAAAACCATAAATGAACAAAAATTAGAAACTACCAAATCAGCAAAGTTCCAATTAGTGGTAGAGTGTCCTTAATCTATTCAGAATTTAAAAATAACAAGTATTATTCAGAACTTAAAAAGTGATAAGAAAACCCATTTTCAGTCCCTAATGTTTACTTAAACTCTATGTTTATGTAAATTCTAAAAAATTCAATTTTCAAACTTTAAAATGAGACCAAAACGAAACAAATTGAAGTATTTTGAAGCATTTTATGACAGTTTGAAAATGTCTCAAATTTCTCGAAAAATTCACTAAAAATGTTTAAAAAGTATTTTAAAAATTGTTTTTATCAATTCTGAAAATTTGAAAATTTTAAATTGTGAAAATTGTCACAAAAGTGGAATTTTTAATCCGTTAAAAATTGAAAATTTCTTAAAATCGCAATTTTAACTGTTTTTTGCGGGAAATTAGTATTTCACTCATTTTTTCTAAAAATTCTTGAGAATTGAAATTTTGTTGTAACATAGAATTTGTTCGAAATTGTTGTCCAAGATTAGAAAAAAACTTATTTCTAAATTTTTTTTTTGAAAAATCAGAATTTCTGAAATTTCGGCTGAAAATTTCAATTTTCTAAAAAAACTAAAATTTCAAATTTTTTATCAACTCCCGCTGCAAATTGTTTTTTTTTAAATTAAAATTTCCGAAAAATCGTTTGAAAAAAATGCTCTAAATCTCAATTTTTTAATCGCGAACTTTGTCCTCTGGAATTCACTAGTTATGCTATTTTTATGTTTTTTTTCGAGAAAACACTGATATTTATTGTCAAAATCGAAATTATACAAACACAAACAAGTATTTAAAAAATTTCAGAGAAAAAAAAACAATTTAAAATTTCTTAAATCTTTTCAAACGATGCTTCAGATATCTCCTGATCCATCTTCAGAATCCTTATCATTGCATTGTGTGGTCGCTGAAGTCGACGGGACGTTGCAATTCATTCCAAAATTGTCGAATTGATTGGTCAAGGGAATTTGTAAGAGGATCAAATCCGGAGGAAGATTGTGTTTTTGAAACAGCTGTGAGTGGTTCAAAAATCACCCTGGTAGATTCAAGCGCCCCGTTATCAGCTGTCAACCCTCCAAAACCTTGATTAAATTTAAGGTTTTGGAATTTTCGTTTTTCCTCATTTTTAAAATGGTTCATGCATCGAAGATCATGTTCCAAGCTATCAATAAGATTCTCATTATCTTGAAGAATATTCCCCAAATCCACTGCCGGACCATTCTGAACTCCGGACTGTTTTTGACCGTCGTTTTCCGGACATTTTGGGACATCAGTTCCAGTTTTAAAGCTCTGTTGAGACCTTTGCTGCTCCTTAAGAATATTCATCAAATGCATTGGAATTACATTCTGAACTCCAGGCATTTTTTGACCATCGCTTTCCAAACATTTTGGGGCATCAGTTCCTACTTCGAATCTGCCGACTCTCTCTGTAGAATTTGAGTTTTTCAACTCTTCCATCTCCATCTTTTTGTGCTTCTCTTTCAATTCTTCCAAATGATTTCCAATAAAATGTAATTCCGGCAATTCTTTTAATTGTAGCGTGGTTTCTTCAGTGTCGAATCGAATCTGTAATCAACATTTTATTTTGGTTCTAAAAATGTAAAACTGTACATTGGCATAACATTCCGTGATCAGATCACTCAACACTTTCTGATTCCTACTACTTTTTGCGATTCTCACATTTTCCGTCATCTCATTTGCCACCTTTTTCGCCTCCTCTAACGATTTCAGCATGTTCTCCATTTTTCCCCTAATTTCCTCCGACGCTTTGTCCAATTTTGACTGAATGATACTTGTAGCCATGACTTGAGTCTGATGATTAATGGATGCCTGAAAATATGGAGCATTTTGACCACTTTTTATCGATTTTTTATTTTTTATCATACCAAAATTGGGAAATAATCCACAAGTTCATGCCCTTCATGATAATCTTTGACACAATGCTGACAAATCGCAAAATAGCGGAGTTTTGCTTCCGAAAGAGCGTCGCAATTCAAAATATCGATTTTTGTTTGCTCTTTGGTGCATGTTCGGCAAATGGAGAATCTGAAATAAAAGACATATTGGTGCTCACTGTTTCATAAAATTATAGCTTTGGATCACTATTTTTTAAAACTTAAGTTAGTAACTGGCAATTTGAAAAAAACCAGATTCACAAGACATTTTTCAAAAATTGAAGCTTTGATAATTTCTCAAATTTGTAAGCAAAATATTGATCTGGAAAATCTGGAAAATCTGGAAAGCTTCTTAAAGACAGTACCCTAGTTTAAATTCAAAACGACGGAATGTTCATAATATTGAAAAACCGAATTTGTGTGAAACATTTGTTTAAAGAAGCCCCCACAATCAATAGAATTTCAGATAGGGCAATTCGTAAAGACAGTGTCTCACCGATCCTCTCAAAAAGTACTCACTTCCTCTCATCGTCCAAAGCTCTACAATCACCACACTCCACCCGCATACGTCTAACTTCCATTTTTTCGACAAATTCTGAAAATTGGATTTTAAAACATGACTTTTCTTTTTTTATGAGAGGCAACTCACTTGAAAAGGTCGCATCTCTTTCAAAATGTGAACTCCGACAGCAGTAGGATGCCCAGCAGCTGAAAGAAAATTGTGGAATTTTTTAAAGTTGAATCCCGAGCTGAAAACATCGGGGGAAACCTACCCTACACTTTCAATTGAGCATTTTTCGCAAACTGAGTATTTTCCACACGGGCAGTTCAGTGGAAAATGAGCTTCACAGTCTGAAATTTTTTTGCTTATCTCCTTTCAAATTTGTATTTTGGAAAACTTACCAAAATCGACATTACAAGTGGAACACTTGCTGCTAGCTGGCATTTTGAGTTGAGTTCTGAAAATAAAATGTTTAGAAAAAATATTTATAAAAGGAAAGAGCAACATTGTATTAGCGTACACAACTGTTTTTTGTTTCACCCAGTCCACGCCAAAACTGTTCCCTCTTTTCCCTCTCCATTGTTTACATTCTATTTTTCTGCATTCTCCCGCTCGATTGCGGGCCGTATTCTGTGGACGGCATCACGCGTACGTCCAAGAGAAAATCGGAAATACGCCTTTCGGAATTTTCGCCTAAAACTTTTTGTTTTCTAAAATTCAATAATTTTTCCGTAAAATACTGAAAACTGTGCGATAAAATCAAGAAATTTGATTTTTTAAAAATCTGTTCTAAAAATTGAAAATTTCAGAAAATCTCAATTTTTTTTCCAAAAATTTCAAAATTAAAATTAAAATTTACAAATTTCTTTTGAAATTCAAAAAATTTTGCAAATTTCAACGAGAAAATCAGAATTTCTGCCAAAAAAAAACGATTTTTTAAAATTTCTAAAATTCTTCGAAAATTACAATTTCTGGGGGGACTCATCTCAAAAAAAATCTTCTGCAAATTCTTCTTAAACAGTGAAATTTGCATTAACAAATTTTTTTTGGAAATCCTGAAAAATTGAACACTTCAGAAAATCTCAATTTTTTAAAAATGATTGAAATTAGGATTTGAATTTTTTTCTGGAAATTATTGAAAATTAAATTTTCTTATAAATTAGACAGAAATTGTTGTTAAAGACAGCTGTTCAGCTAATTTGACCCTACCTGATCTTAGTTTCAAAAATTAGAGCGTTATCTAATTAGTACAATACAATTTATGCGAAATCACTCCGATAAATACACGCGTCATAGCAGCCGTCCAAAGTTGCAAAATTAAACATTTGAATGCGCGCGTGTCCGTGCGACGCGGTCGGAATTGGCGCGAAACACACTTATTTGAATTTGGCAATATATTGTTATTGTTATCTCGACCATTCGAATTTTTAGTTTTCGCCTTAAATTTGGGTCGTGTTAACTGACAACCTGCCTTTAATACTATTTTTTCTAATTTCGAAAACTGAATTTGCTGAAAAATTAATTTTTCCCAAAAATTCTAAAATTCTTCGAAGGATTTTTACATTGTATTTGACTATTTTGACCTCCAGTTATTTTAATTATTTGATATGTTATATATAAAACAGTGATATTTATTGTCAAAAGAAATTGAAAAAAACAAGTCTTTTTAAAAATTTCAGAGAAAAAAACAATTCAAATTTCTTAAATCTTTTCAAACGATGCTTCTGATCCTGATCCATCTTCAGAATCCTTATCATTGCATTGGGTGGCCGCTGAAGTCGACGGAAGGTTGAATTGACTGGCCAATGTAAAATTGTCGAATTGATGGGACAATGAATTCACCCCAAATTTGCCTAATTGAAAGGTCCGTGTATTTGTTACAGTATCAAAAGTGGCGCGACATTGTTCTTTTGGAAGACGCATGAGAAATTCAGTAAACGCCTTCTTAGCTTCAATTTGTTTTGGAGTTTCGGGTTCTTGTTTTTCCTCATTTTTAAAATGGTTCATGCATCGACGATGAAATTCCTCGGTATCCATAAGCTCCTCACTATTTTGAAGCATATTCAACAACCCCACTGTCGGAGTAACCTGAAGTTTAGCCTGTTTTCGACCGTCGTTTTCCGAACATTTTGGGGCATCAGTTCCCGCTTCGAATCTGCCGACTCCTTCTGTAGAATTCGCGTTTTTCAACTCTTCCATCTCCATCTTTTTGTGCTTCTCTTTCAATTCTTCCAAATGATTTCCAATAAAATGTAATTCCGGCAATTCTTTTAATTGTAGCGTGGTTTCTTCAGTGTCGAATCGAATCTGTAATCAACATTTTATTTTGGTTCTAAAAATGTGAAACTATACTTTAACAAAACAATCCATGATCAGATCACTCAACACTTTCTGATTCCTACTACTTTTTGCGATTCTCATATTTTCCGTCATCTCATTTGCCACCTTTTTCGCCTCCTCTAACGATTTCAGCATGTTCTCCATTTTTTCCCTAATTTCCTCCGACGTTTTGTCCAATTTTGACTGAATGATACTTGTAGCCATGACTTGAGTCTGATGATTAATGGATGCCTAAAAATTTGGATCATTTTTGACCGTTTTTATCGAATTTTGTCATACCAAAATTGGGAAATAATCCACAAGTTCATGCCCTTCATGATAATATTTGATACACCTCTGACAAACCGCAAAATATCGGAGTTTTGCTTCCGAAAGAGCATCGCAATTCAAAATATCGATTTTTGTTTGCTCTTTGGTGCATGTTCGGCAAATGGAGAATCTGAAATAAAAGGCATATTGGTGCTCACTGTTTCAGGAAATTAAAGTTTTAGATCACTATCTTTTTAAACTCAGTAAAAACTGGCAATTTGAAAAAAATCAGATTCACTAGAAATTTTTCAAAAATTGAAGCTTTGATAATTTCTCAAGTTTGTAAGCAAAATATTTATCTGGAAATTTGCTGATAATTCTTAAAGACAGTGTCTAACCGACGGTCTCAAAAATACTCACTCCTTCTCATCATGAAAAATTCCACAATCACGACACCACACCTGCATACATCTGACTCCATCATTATTGTAACAAGAATTTCCTTGATTTTCCTCCAATTTCGCAATTTTCGCGTCCTTTTCCTTGTTCAACTTTTCGGCCATTTCCAATTTTTGTTTTTGCCCGGCTATAACAGCTTTCAAAATGTTGCGTTCGTTAGCAAATTCTGAAAATTGGATTTTAAAATATGACTTTTATTTTTTATGAGAGGAAACTCACTTGAAAAAGTCGCATCTCTTTCCAAAGGAGCAGTCGGACAGCAGTAGGGTCTCCACAATCTGGAAGAAAATTTTTTGGAAAATAATTATCAGCTATTTAGTACAATCCAGGGCTGAAAATATCGGGGGAAACTTACTTTACACTGTGAATTGAGCATTGTTCGCAAATTGTGTATCTTCCACACTTACAGTGCATTGGAAAATGAGCATCACAGTCTGAAATTTTTTATTTATCTCTTTTCAAAATTTTTTTTAGAAAAACATACCAAAAACGTTCATACAACCTGAACACTTGTTGCTGGCTGGCATTTTGAGTTAAATTCTGAAAATAAAATATTGAGAAAAAATATTTATAAAAGAAAAGAGCAACATTGTATTAGCGTACACAACTGTTTCTTGTTTCACCCAGTCCACGCCAAAACTGTTCCCTCTTTTCCCTCTCCATTGTTTACATCCTATTTTTCTGCATTCTCCCGCTCGATTGCGGGCCGTATTCTGTGGACGGCCCCGCATCACGCTTACACCAATCAGAAAATCGGAAATAAGCCTTCCGGAATTTTGCCTAAAACTTTTTGTTTTCTAAAATTCAATAATTTTTCCGTAAAATACTGAAAACTGTGCGATAAAATCAGGAAATTGGATTTTTTAAAAATCTGTTCTAAAAATTGAAAATTTCAGAAAATCTCAATTTTTTTTCCAAAAATTTCAAAATTAAAATTAAAATTTACAAATTTCTTTTGAAATTCTCATTTCTAAAAATTTTGTAAATTTCAACTAGAAAATCGGAATTTCTGCCAAAAAAAACCGATTTTTTAAAATTTCAACTGAAATTTCTAAAAATCTTCGAAAATTACAATCACTGGGGGATTCATCTCAAAAAATCTGCTGGAAATTCTTATTAAACAGTGAAATTTCTTTTGAAAATTTTTATTGAAAATTTCAGAAAATCTCAAAGTTTTTTAAACGGGAAATTTTTTTATTTGAATTTTTTGTTTTCTGAAAATTCTCTTGAAAATTGATTTTTTTATAATAAATTAGAATTCGATTCGAAATTGTTGTTAGTACAATTTTTTTTAATTTCAAAGATCAAATTTGCGGAAAAATTACTAATTTTCTCAAAAATTCTTATTTCTAAAATCCTTCGGAAAATTTTCAAGTGTAAATTTTCTTTATATCTTTTTTGTTGATTAGTTAATTGTTTATTATCAGAAGAAATTGAAATGATACAAACACACCAACAAAACAAATCTTTAAAAAATTTCAGAGAAAACAAAACAATTTAAAATTTCTTAAATCTTCTCAAACGATGCTTCAGATCCTGATCCATCTTCAGAATCCTTATCATTGCATTGGGTGGCCGCTGAAGTCGATGGAACGGTGCAATTCACCCCAAAATTGCTGAATTGATTGGCCAATGAATTTGCTACAGGGTCAAATCCTTCAGAATCCTTGTCATTGCGTTGGGAGGCCGCTGAAGTCGATGGAACGTTGCAATTCATCCCAAAAAGCATTTCGACAAGCGACTTGTTACTTTCAAGCGTCCCGTTATCAGCTTTCAATCCTCCGAAACCTTGATTAAATTTAAGGTTTTCGGATTTTTGGTTTCCCTTATTTTTAAAATGATTGATACATTGACGATCAAATTCCGCGATATCCATCAGATTCTCACTATCTTGAAGAATATTCCACAAATCCACCGGCTGGCCATTCTGAACTCCAGACTGTTTTTGACAGTCGTTTTCCGGACATTTTGGGACATCAATTGCTGCTTCGATGTTGTCAACCACCGGTGTAGAATTCTTCTTCGCCATTAATTCAGCTTGCATCATGTGCATCTGGTTAAACGCACCCTGTTTAGCTTTGAAGAATTGACTCTCGCTTCGACTCTCGATATTTTGAACAAATCTTTGCTGCTCCAGTAGACCATTCCACATCGCCGCTGACGGATCACTCGGAATTTTTTGACTGTCATTCTCCGGCCATTTAAGAGCATCAGTTCCAATTTTGAATCTGTCGAGTTCTTCTGTACAATACGCGTATTCCAACTCTTCAAACTCCATCTTTTTGTGCTTCGCCTTCAATTCTTCCAAAAGTTTTCCAATATCGAATCCTAGCCCAATTTTTTGTTTTTGTGTGATCGTTTCAGTTTCGTATATAATCTGAAATCAACGAAATTTTATTTCGGCTCTAAATACTTAAAATTTTACCTTGCGATAACAATCCGTGATCAGATCACTCAACACTTTCTGATTCCCACTATTTTTTGCGATTCTCACATTTTCCGTCATCTCATTTGCCACCTTTTTCGCCTTCTCTAACGATTTCAGCATATTCTCCATTTTTTTCCTAATTTCCTTCGACGCTTTGTCCAATTTTGACTGAATGATACTTGTAGCCATGACTTGAGTCTGATGATTAATGGATGCCTGAAAATATGGAGCATTTTTGACCCACTTTTTATCGATTTTTTGTCATACCAAAATTGGGAAATAATCCATATGTTCATGTCCTTCATGATAATATTTGATACAAAACTCACACAATGCAAAAGATCGAAGTTTTGCTTCCGAAAGTGTGCCGCAATTCAAAATATCGATTTTGTCGTACTCTTTGGTGCATGCTCGGCAAATTGAGAATCTGAAATTAAATAAATAAATAAATAAATGTTTCCAATTTATTGTCAGTTATTTCTGTAAACGTTAAAACAAATTTGTTTATATTAAGTTCAAAGAAAGTTCAATTTCTTAAAAATTGAATCAAAAGCTTCTTAAATACAGTGTCCCAGTTGGAATTTAAAATAAAACAGCGGCTGAATTTCAGACATTATTTATTTAAAATACTTACTTCCTCTCATCATTCACAACACCACATTCATTACAAATCACTTTTACACATTTAACCCCACACGAATTTTCTTGATCTTCCTGCAATTCCGCAATTTTCGTGTCCTTTTCCATGTTCAATTCTTCGGCAATTTTCAATTTTCGTTTTTGCTCGGCAATAACAGCTTCGAACTTTTTGCGTTCTTCCGCAAGTTCTGAAAACGGATTTTAAAGCATGGATCTTTTTTTGAGAAGGAGAACTCACTTGAAAAAGTGGCATCCTTTTCAAGACGTACACTCTGACAGCAGTAGGATTTCCACCATCTGAAAAATGGAAATTATAGTTTTCAGAAAATAATTTTCAGCTATTTAGTGCAATCCAGAGCTGAGAAAACCTACCCTAAACTTTCAATTGAGCATTGTTCGCAAATTGAGTATCTTCCACATGGGCAATTCATTGGAAAATGGGCTTCACAGTCTGAAATTGTTTTATTTATCTCTTTTCAAATTTTTTTTTGAATAAAACATACCAAAAGCGTTCATACAACTGGAACACTTGCTGCTGGCTGGCATTTTGAGTTGAGTTCTAAAAATAAAATATTGAGAAAAAATAAATTAAAAACCACAACTGATTTGATGAAAAACCAACACTGTTCTATTTTTTTCCTTCTTCATTGTTTATATACTTCTTTTCTGAATTCTCCCGCGCGATGGCGGGATGTATTGGACGCCATCGAGCGTCTAAAAATGGGGAACTCTTCCTCTGGGAATATGAGCTCGGAAAGAAGGGGTAGAATCAGAAGTGTTCGTGGGAAGATGTGGTTAACCATGATGATGGTATAAAATCAAAATTGAGTTGACTTTTAAATTTAGAAAAAAATTTTAGAAAAACATAATTAAATAACGAAAAGCTTCAAAAAAGTAGAATAACTTGAAAATTCTTGAAAATTGAATTTTTTACCAAAAATGCCAAATTTAGGATTAATATTCAAATTTACAAATTTTGTTTAAAATTTCCATTTAAAAAAGTTTTGGAAGTATTTTTTCAGAAAAAAATTAATCTTGACAACGAAACTAAAAACCGTTGACTGCGGGAATTGGGATTGAGCAGAGGTATGGTGCTCCCAAGTTCGAGGTCTTTCTAAAACAGGCAATCTTTGGGAGTTCATAAAACGGCTAAAACTGCGTAGAATCTGTCCATATTTTGCAAAAAGAGTCACAATTGTCCACCTAATTAATACACAAAATTTCCTGACTAAATGACAAGTTGGAACCTAATTATGACTCTTCAAACCTGGCCCTCTCTTTATTTCTTCATAACTGGGTTTCGCCTATAATTCGCCAATAAATCGGCTCATTTGTATATCATTACCATTCTTAGTCAATTTTTTTCGCTTCAGCGATTTTTTTCGGACAATTTGAAAAACTTAGAGAAGTAAAACATATAATGAAACATTTTCAGCAAACAAGAACACATGAACACATTTCTTAAAAACTGATTTGTTGATAATTTGTTTATTTTTCGGAAAGAGAATGCACATAAGAAATGAGGTTTTTTTTAAACAATTTTTAAGCATCTACAATGCAAGATTCAAACTCGATTTTATCATCAAAAAATCTGATAATGCCTCCAGCTTTCTCATTCTTCTTTATTTTAATTTTCCAATACTGTTCAGGAAGATGGTGCGGATCATCGGAACATCCGTCTATTCTGAAAAAATAATAGATTTTGATTAAATGAAATCAATACTAAATTCCTACGTTTCAACTGCATTCGACAGCATATTCTTCAAGCTTTCAAAACTGATTTCGTGTCGACGTTTAAACCTCATCCAAAACAAATAAGACTCCTTGTCATTCGTTCGAGTCATCCATTGCTGAAATTTAATATTATTCATTTCAGCATGGCTCATGACAATTGAGGTGTGCCTCAACAGTAATCTAGAACTCTGAACTTGCCTTGATCCACCAAACGAGCCCGTAGATTGTTACATCAGAGTTATCCAAGAATACATATTTTGCATTTCTCAATTTCTCCAATTCCTCATCTGTCATATTATTCTCACCCACTTCATTGCTTCCCCGATAAGAGAACGAAACGATTTTGTCATACGTCTGGAACAAAAAGATCTTATTTGATTTACTGATTGCGTTTGTTGAACTCACATTAAAACGCTCAAGATTTGGAGGGCTGCAGCTGATGGTAGTTAAATCAATTTTCACATTTGATGGCCAATCCCAAATGGATTCATCATAATGTTCAGAGAATGAATTGACAGTAATACTAACGAGTTGTGGACTTAATTGAATGTTGCGACGGAACCAGTTGAACATTTCTTTGAATTTTGCATCAGGCTTCTGAAAAGTCATATTTATAGGCACGGTCTACCTTATTAAACCAATTAAAAATACGGTTAGGTCAGTCTACTAGAATGTTCCATCATCTCTTGCTTTATTTTACCACTTTGTAGGTTATTTTAGAAAACTCAGAATGGTCCTGGACCTAGTAGAAACCAGCCTAACCATATTTCAACATTCAAAAATTATAAACTGCTTAACTTACCAATTCTAAATATTTCACCGTAATCTTTGTACCTATCAAACTCATTATATTCAGGATGGTTTGTCTCCAATCAGTTGTAGTTGAATATTTCGCATTTTCAGATACATATTTTCCACTTTGCAAATAGGCGGGGTGTTTAGAAGATGTGAAAACCATCGATCCATCATCTTCTCCCGGTTTTACCAAAACCCATTGCCGGACTTTGTTTTCACGCTTGTGATCAAAAATTATCACGAATCCATTACTGAAAGTTTATTGATATATTCTAAAATTCAAATCCAATTTAGAGGGTGTACCAAAACTATTCGAGCATTCATTTTCAGTTTTCTAAATCAATAAATTTACACCGTTTTTAAAATTAAAATAAATATAGTAAACATTATGTAAATTCAACACTTACCGATGGTAATAAAGTCTTATCAAATTTCCATGTTTTGTACCTCGTACCAATTGATTTTCAGATTTCGAACACATTGATAAGTTCACCCTAAATTTGTTGATTTTCTCAGTCTTCGGAAAATTTTGAAACTACCTTGTTCCAACGTCCAATTCCTTGACGACTGCTTGTCTCATTTCCGATGGAATTTGATTCCAAGAGATCGGCATTTTGTTCATCTTGGACAGTGTCTTTAAGAAAAATTTCAAATAATTGAGGATTCAAAATGTGATGATCATTTTAAAACGGGCAAAAAGGATTGTTTTTAAAAATTAAGAGCCACTAAAGAAAAACAACGATAAATGAGAAATGATCACAAATGTCGAAGAAATGTGCGTCCATCGAAAACCCCCCGCCATAATTTGCGCCCCTTCTCGTCGAGACCTTGTTTTGTACGATAGTTCAGCGGGTTGTTCCCACAGGGAATTTTCATTTTCTCTAAAATTTATTTTCAAATAATTGTTTGGTCACTCCGACCACATTTCCAGACATGGTTTACGGTATATTCAACTGAAATTTTAAGTAGGAAATGGAATCGATTGATTCTTTGCCAAAAATTGAAAATTTCCTGAAAATCTCAATTTTTTTTTTCAAAAATACGCGAATTTGAAATTAGAACTGAAATTTACAAATTTTCCGTTTGAATTTCGCATTTCACAAAAATTTTGCAAATTTCAACTACAAAATCATCTGAATTTCTGCCGAGAAATGAAATTTTCTAAAATTCAACCGAAATTCTTAAAATTTTAACAACATTTTTAGGAAACTGGAATTTTTAAATCTGTGTTAAAAATTCAAAAATTTCAGAAAATCTCAATTTTTTAAAGTCTGAGCAAAATTAGGACTTGAATTTTTTTCTTCTAAAAATCTGAAATTTCTTGAAAATTAAATTGTACAAATTTTTTTCGAAAATCGGCAATCAATATTAGAAAAACAATTCTTTAAAATTTAGATATATAATTTGCTGAAAAATAATTTCCAAAAAACTCAAATTTCAAAGATTTTTTGAAAATGTTGTTTAATTGTGTCTCCCTTGTATCTATTTTGTCCTCAGGAATTCACTAGTTATACAATTTTTATGTTTTTTCGAGAAAACAGTGATATTTATTGTCAAAATTGAAATTATACAAACGCAAACAAGCCTTTAAAAAATTTCAGAGAAAAATAACAATTTAAAATTTCTTAAATCTTCTCAAACGATGCTTCAGATCCTGATCCATCTTCAGAATCCTTATCATTGCATTGGGTGGCCGCTGACGTCGACGGAACGTTGCAATTCATCCCAAAATTGCCAAATTGATTGGCCAATGAATTTGTAACAGGATCAAATCCGGCGGAAGATCCTTGTGCCTTTGAAATAGCTGTGAGCACCTTGTTATCTTCAAGCGCCTTGCTGTGCATCTGAAGAAGCGATAACAGCTGAGAAAGCCCCCCGTTATCAGCTTCCAACCCTCCAAAACCTTGACTAAATTTAAGGTTTTCGGATTTTTGTTTTTCCTCATTTTTAAAATGATTCATGCATCGACGATGAAATTCCTCGGTATCTATAAGCTCCCCACTATTTTGAAGAATATTCCCCAACTCCACTGCCGGACCATTCTGCACTCCAGACTGTTTTCGAGCGTCGTTTTCCGGACATTTTGCTACAGCAGTTCCAGTTTCGATGTTATCAAATGGTATCGAAATAGCAATGAGCATTTCATCAAGCATCCTGTTTTCTTCAACCGCCTTGCTGTGCATCTGGAGAAGCGATTCCATCTGAGAAAGCCCCCCGTTATCAGCTTTCAACCCTCCAAAACCTTGATTAAATTTAATGTCTTCGGATTTTTGTTTTTCCTCATTTTTAGACGCTTTCAACAATTGTTGCTCCTCCATAGATTTTTTTTGCTTCAAAAAATTATGGATTTGATGCTCGTAAAGACGTTTCCACATCGCCTCTGACGAATTATTCTGAACTCCAGACTGTTTTTGACCGTCGTTTTCCGGACATTTTGGGGCATCAGTTCCAGTTTTTAAGCTCTGTTGAGACCTTTGCTGCTCCTTAAGAGTATTCGACAAATACATTGGCATAAAATTCTGGACTCCTGGAATTTTTGGACCGTCGCTTTCCGGACATTTCGGGACATCAATTGCTGCTTCGATGTTGTCAACCACCGGTGTAGAATTCTTCTTCGCCATTAATTCAACCTGCGCCTTGAGCGCAACCTCTTCATGATGAGCTTTCAACAATTGAAGATGCTCCTCGATACCTCTATTTTGCTCCAAATGTTGATGTCTTTGCTGCCGCAGAAGAGCATTCACTAAATCCACTGCCGAATTATTCTGAGCTCCAGACAAGAAATGCTGGCCGTCGTTTTTGGTGCATTTTTGGAGAGCAGTTGCAATTTTTTCCATTTGATAAGCTTGTCGATAATTAGAAATATCCTCCAAACTTAAAGTAGCATTTTTAAAATCCCTTCTCTGTCTTTTGCACGCCTCTTTCGTCTCCTTCAACAATTTCAGCATGTTCTTGATTTTATTCTTAATCTCCACCGACGTTTCCTCCATTCTTGAATGAATGGCACTTGTAGCTATGACTTTTGTTTGATAATTGTTTAGCTGAAAATATGGACCATTTTTGAGAAGTTCTATCGATTTTCTCTCATACCCAAATTGAGAAATAATCCAAAAGTTCATGTCCATGGTGATTATGTGGGATACAATCCTTGCAAATCGCAGAAGCTCGGAGTTTTTCTACCGGAAGAGCGTCGCAATTCAAAATATCGATTTTTTCGTGCTCTTTGGTGCATGTACGACAGATTGATAAGCTGAAATTAAAGAAATAAAGAGTTGAAATTTAAAATAAAACAACGCCTGGATTTCAGACATTTTCGCAAAAAATACTCACTTCCTCTCATGATTCACCACTCCACACTCCACACATCTAAGCCCAATAGCACTCGATTTCGCTTGACCTTTCTCCAATTCCGCAATTTTCGCGTCCTTTTCCATGTTCAATTTTTCGGCGATTTCCAATTTTTGTTTTTGCTCGGCAATAACAGCTTCGAACTTTTTGCGTTCTTCGGCAAGTTCTGAAAAACGGATTTTAGAGCATGGATCTTTTTTTGGGGAAAGAAAAAAACTCACTTGAAAAGGTCGCATCCTTTTCAAAACGTGTACTCTGACAGCAGTAGGATTTCCACCATCTGAAACATGGAAATTATATTTTTTTTTAGAAATAAAAATAATTTTCAGCTATTTAGTGCAATCCAGAGCTGAAAATATCGGGGGAAACATACCCTAAGCTTTCAATTGAGCATTGTTCGCAAATTGAGTATCTTCCACATGGGCAATTCATTGGAAAATGGGCTTCACAGTCTGAAATTGTTTTATTTATCTCTTTTCAAATTTTTTTGAATAAAACATACCAAAAGCGATCATACAACTTGAACACTTGCTGCTGGCTGGCATTTTGAGTTGACTTCTGAAAATAAAATATTGAAAAAAAAAATTTATAAAAGAAAAGAGCAACATTGAAACATTATTAGCAAGTAAAAACACACAACTGATTTTTGTTTCACCCAGTCCGCACCAAAACTGTTCACCTCTTTTCCCTCTCCATTGTTTACATTCTATTTCTCTGCGGTCTCTCGCGCGAATGCGTGCCGCATTCTGTGGACGGCCCCGCATCACGCGTACACCAATCAGAAAATTGGAAAATTGCCTTTCGGAACCTAAAACGTTTTGCTTTCTGAAATTCAAAGAGTTTTTCGTAGAATACAGAAAACAGTGTGCTGAAATCAGAAAATTGTAATTAAAAAAAAATCTACTTCAAAGGAGGGCTTTACGCAGATTATAAATGAAGTTAAAACGCAAAAAAAAAAATCATACTCATGTCATTAATGGGTTTAAAAAAAATTTTAATTCGTAGAAGAAAAAACAGAAAAAAAACGAGCCACCTAAAAAAACAGGGGGACCGCGGAAGAACTTGGGTTTCTAGTCCGCGAACGTTTGGTTTCCTAGGCCGCTTATTAAATTTGTGCTTTTCTTCCTAAAACAGGTATTCTTTGGGGGTTTATAAAACCGCAATATCTGTGTGGAATCTGGCCAAATTTTGCAGAAACAGTCGCAATTGTCCACGCAATCAATACACAAAACTTCGCTCCAAAATGAAAAACGGGAACCTAATTATGACTCTTCAAACATGGCCCTCTCTTTATTTTCTCATAACTGAGGTTAACACAATTTTGTCTATAAATCATCTCATAAACAGAGTTTTATCCTTAGTCGATGTGAAAATTTGAGAGGCCTTTTGAAAAATTAAGAAAATCGCTGAAAAGTTTTCAGTAAAACAAAAAAACAAAAAATTCTAAAACAAATTTATTTAATATAGATAGGTGGGTCATTGTTTGGATTAAAAGAGAGAATACACAAATTTAATAAATCAAGTAGATATCGGAGAACATATTCAAATGGAAACAAAATGGAGAAGAGTTGAAAAGTGAAAAACGAAAACGATCAACAGATCATCACTTGGATTCGTCTCTATTACACAGTGTACAATTCTTTATATTCAAAATGCATTTTCAGGTTGGACAATTTGATGGTACCTCTAGCTTTCTCATCCTTCTTGATGTCAATTTTCCAATAATCTTCAGAGAAGCCAAAATCACTTCCCGAACATCTTTCTATTCTGCAAAAAAAAGAGATTTCGATTAAATGAAATCAAAACAATGATTCCAACTTTTCAATGAAAGACGACAGCCTATTCCTCAAGTCTTCAATTCTGATTTCTTGAACTCGTTTAAACCTCATCCAGAAGGAAAACCCCTCCTTGTCATTCGTTCGAGTCATCGATTGCTGAAATTTAATATTTTTAATTTCAGCGTGGCTCATACAATTGAGGTGTGCTCAACGGTAATGTAGAACTCTGAACTTACCTTGAACCACAAGATGAACCCATTGATTGTAACAGCACAGTTATACAATTTAACATATTTTGCATTTCTAAACTTCTTCAATTCCTCATCTGTCATATAATTGCCTTCCCGATAATTAAGCGAAACGATTTTGTCATAGATCTGAAAAAAGTGAGTTTATTGATTATTGCGCTCGTTTGTTGAACTCACATTAAAACGCTCAAGATTTGAAAGTCTACAGTAGTTGGAAGATAAATCAATTTTCGTATCTGATGGCCAATCCCAAATGGATTCATCATAATGATCAGTAAATGAATCGACACTGATACTGACATATTTCGGATTTAATTGGACGTTGTTGCGAAGCCACTTGAATGTTTCTTTGAAATTTCTGCCAGTCTTCTGAAACGTTATTTTTTTGTTAGAATCAGCCGTCTTTTACTATCTCGCTCTTTCTCTCTTATAAACTGTTTAACTTACCAATTCAAGATATTCCACTTTAATCGATGTCCCTATCAAACTCATTATATTCATGATGGTTTCCTTCCAGTCATTTGTTGTCGAATATTTCTCTCTTACCCATCTTTCATGAACAAAATAAACTTTAGATCCACCATCTTCTCTTGGTCTCACCAAAACACGGTCTTTGTTTTCACGCTTGTGATCAACAGTGATTTCGAAATTATAACTGAAAGTATCTATTATTAAATTTTGAAATCCAAATCTGTATGGTGTCCCAAAATAATTATAATTTCCAGCCTTCTTAAATAAAGATTCACCGGTGTTTTCAAAAACAATTGTGACAACATTGCAAAAGTAACTCTTACCCATCTAAATGAATCCCTTTCAATTTTCCATATTTTGTATCTCGTACCAATTGATTGTCAGATTTTGAGCACATTGATAAGTTCACCCTATATTTT
Source organism: Caenorhabditis virilis (assembly GCA_964036255.1). Classification (NCBI taxonomy): domain Eukaryota; kingdom Metazoa; phylum Nematoda; class Chromadorea; order Rhabditida; family Rhabditidae; genus Caenorhabditis; species Caenorhabditis virilis. The sequence continues at coordinate 17,550,692 of OZ038416.1, forward strand.
ATGTTTTCCTCACTGTTTTGAAAATGTTAAAATTACCTCGTTCCAACGTCCAATTCCTTGACAACTTCTTCCTTCATTTCCAATGGAATTTGGTCCCAATTAATTGTCATCGCCTTCTGCTGGAATAGTGTCTTTAAGAAAAATCTAAAATAGTTGAGCATTCAAAGTGAGATAATCATTTCAAAATGAGCAAATAAACCCTAGTTCAAAAAAATTAATAACCACTAAAGAAAAACAACGATAAATGAGAAATGACCACGAATGTCGAAGAAATATGCGTCCGTCAAAAACCCCCGCCATAATTTGTCCCCCTTCTCGTCGAGACCTTGTTTTGTACGATAGTCCAGGGGGTTGCTCCCAGAGGGAATTTTCGTTCTCTCTACACATATTTTCAAATATGGTTTAGGATATAATTAAAAAAATTTAAATTTGCCTAAAATTTTTAAAAATTGAGATAAATTCGAAAATTAAAATGTTGTTAATATCGACTTTGAATATGGAATCGAACGATACCAAAAGCATCAAAATCCTGTGTGTCAATCTTGCGACATGATAATTCGACCCCATTTTCCAGGCATGGTTGCATAAGCCTCTGAAATTCAAAATTGCATAAAAGATGATGAAACGATGAGTAAAAATTGAGACAATCCTTTGAAAACGTTGAAAAAAAAATTCAACTGAAATTTCTAAAAATCTTTTCGAAAATCACTACTTCCTAAAATTATTTCTGCCGAAAAATGCCAATTTTCTAAAATCATTCAACCGAAATTATTAAAAAAAAAAAAACAGGAACTTTTAAATCCGCGTTAAAAATTCAAAAATTTCAGAAAATCTATTTTTTAATTTTTTTTTCTAAAAAATCTGAAATTTTCTTGAAAATTAAATTTTACACATTTTTTTATAAATTTGAATTCTATCGAAAATCTTAATTAGAAAAATAAATTTTCCGAAAAAAACTGAAAATTTCAAATTTTTTTCGAAAATGTTGTTTAATTGTGCCCCTCTTTACTTCACTTATTATACTATTTTTTTGAGAAAAAAAGTTATATTTATTATTACAAGAAGGAATACATAAATTTAATAAATCAGGTAGATATCGGAGAAAATATTCAAATGGAAACAAAATTGAGAAGAGATGAAAAAGTGAACATTAAAACGATTTTTTGTTCAATTTTTAAGCATCGACTATGTCAGATTCAAACTCAATTTTATCATCGAACAATCTGATAGTGCCTTCAGCTTTCTCATTCTTCTTTATTTTAATTTCCCAATACTTTTCAGAAGAGAAGTTTAACAGATCAACAACGATACATCTGTCTATTCTGAAAAAATATGAGATTTTTTGATTAAACGAAATCAATACTGAATTCCTACTTTTCTATTAAACATGACAGCTTATTCTTCAAGTTTTCTAAACGAATTTCTTGTCTGCATTTAAACCGCATGTAAAAGGAAAACTCCTCCTTGTCATTCGTTCGAGTCGTCATCCATTTCTGAAATTCATGATTATATATTTCAGTGCGGCTCATGACAATTGAGGTACGCTCAACTGTAATATGGAACTCTGAACTTACCATGAACCACCAGACGAACCCGTTGATTGTTACAGCACAGTTATACAATTTAACATATTTTGCATTTCTAAACTTCTTCAATTCCTCATCTGTCATATAATTGCCTTCCCGATAATTAAGCGAAACGATTTTGTCATAGATCTGAAAAAAGTGAGTTTATTGATTTATTGCGGTTTTTTATTGAACTCACATTAAATCCCTCAAGATTTGGAAATCTGCAGTAGTCTACAACAGTTAAATGAATTGGTGAATGTGATGGCCAACTCCATATTGATTCATCATAATGATCAGCATATAAATCGACACTGATACTTACAAGGTGCGGATTTAACTGAATGTTGCGACGAAACCATTTGAACATTTTATTGAATTTTTTATCAGGCGTCTGAAACGTCATTTTCTTGTTAGAACCTTTATCTCTTATAAACTGTTAAACTTACAATTGTTAGAGAACCCACTGTAATCTTTGTACCTATCAAACTCATTATTTTCATGAATGCTTCCCTCCAACCAGTTTTAGTCGAATATTTCTCATTTTTAGGTTCAGCATATTCCGAATAGGCGGGGTTTATAGAAGTTACATAAACCATCGATCCACCATCTCCTCTTTCTTTCACCAAAACCCATAGGTATTCGTTTTCACGCTTGTGATCAAACATGATTACGCATCCATTACTGAAAGTTTATTGATATATTCAAATTTCCAAATCCAAGTTAGAAGTTGTAGCAAAATCATCTGTGCATTCATTTTTAGTTTTCTAAATCTAATTCGAATTCGATTTCAATAAGTTTACACCGTTTTTAAAATTCAAATAAATATAGTAAAATTATGTTAATTTAACGCTTACTCAATGTAACTAATTTGTGTTAAATTTCCATGTTTTGTACCTCGTACCAATTGATTTTCAGACTTCGAGCACATTGATAAGTTAACATTAAATTTATTGGCTTTCTCAAACTTCTAAACATTTTGAAATTACCTCGTTCCAACGGTCATTTCTTTAACAATTGCTTGTCTCATTTCCAATGGAAGTTGACCCCAATAAATCGGCATTTTGTTAAGCTTGGACAGTGTCTTTAAGATAAATCTCCAATAGTTAAGTATTCAAAATGTGATAATCATTTAAAAACGCGCAAAAACCCCAGTTCTTAAATATTAAGAACCACTGAAGAAAAAACAACGATAAACGAGAAATTACTACAAATGTCGAAGAAATGTGCGTCCATCAAAAACCCCCGCCATAATTTGTACCCCTTCTCGTCGAGACCTTGTTTTGTACGATAGTCCAAGGGGGGTTGTTCCCGCAGCGAATGTTCGTTCTCCATTATTCCTGCATATATTTTCAATGGGTTCCTGGAACTATTGCTATGATTATCAAAGTTCTCCTATATGTACTCCTAAGGAATGGGAAGCGTCCCGGGACAAATTTCTATGCAGTGTCAACCAAATGGTAATGTTCCAGTGCATTGCTTTCCCTGATTAGTGTAAAAAATGGGGGACGGAAAATAGAAAAACCGATGAGATTTTTTATCTACACAATCACTTGAATTCTTCTCCTTTTTTAGACATCTTGTAGACTTCTCTAAGCCGTGCTTACGATAGCATAAAAAACATTTTCAGAATGGGAATTCACATATATATATTTATAATAAATGATAATATGAACACAATCGGGAGAAAAATAGAAAAAGTGAAACAATTTTTATCTTGATCATTTGTATTATTTTCCTTTTCAAGGATCATGTAGACTTCTCTAAGCCGTGCTTAACTTTCGGCGAAAATTCATTTTATACTTGTACAAATGAATTTTATACTTGAAAGCGGCCCCAGCTTTCACTTCATTTTTTATGTAAATTTTCCAATAGTCTTCAGCTGGGCCACGATCACCTCCGGAACACCTTTCTATTCTGAAAAAAGGTGACTTTGATTAAATGAAATCAAAGCTGATTCCTACCTTTCAATGAAACCCGACAGCGCATTCGATAGGGTTTGGAAACTGATTTCTTGACCTCGTTTAAAGATCATCACAAACACAACAGCCTCATCATTCATTCGAGTAATCCATTCCTGAAATTTAAGATGATCCGTTTCAACGTGGCTCATGACAAATGAGGTGTGCTCAACAGCAATATGGAACTCTGAACTTGCCTTGAACCACCAGATGAACCCGTTGATTGTTACATCAGAGTAATCCAAGAATACATGATCTGCATTTCTAAACTTCTTCAATTCCTCATCTGTCATATTATCGTCATGCTCTTGACTGTCTCCATGATAAGCATAAGAACTAATTCTGTCATAGATCTGAAAAAAATAGTTTATTGATTTATCGCTGTTTTTTTTTGAACTCACATTAATACGCTCAAAATTTGGAAGTCTGCAGCGGACGGCAGTTAAATGAATTGAAGGTTTGCAGCAGTGGACGCATAAATCAATTCTCGTATGTGATGGCCAATCCCAAATGGATTCGTCATAATGATCAGTGAATGAATCGAGTGATATATGAACAGCATACGGATTAAAATGAACTTTGTTACGGAGCCACTTGAACATTTCTTTGAAATTTCTACCAGTTTCCTGAAACGTTATTTATTTAGTTGTTAGATTTAGCCGCCTTTCTCTCTCTCCTAACCAATTCAAGATATTCCACTTTAACCGATGTCCCTATCAAACTCATTATATTCACGATGGTTTCCTTCCAGTCATTCGCTGTCGAATATTTCTGAAACGCGTCCATTCCTGGCCATCTGTGATGATGGACATAAACTTTAGAACCACCATCTTCTCTTGGTTTCACCAAAACACGTAGTCGGTCTTTGTTTTCACGCTTGTGATCAAAAGTGATTTCGAATGCATAACTGAAAGTATATATTATTAAATTTTGAAATCCACGTCTGTATGGTGTCCCAAAATAATTATAATTTCCAGCCTTCTTAAATAAAGATTCACCGGTGTTTTCTTTTCAAAAACAATTGAGACAACATTGCAAAAGTAACTCTTACCTGTTGAAAATAATTTCGTCCAATTTTCCATATTTTGTACTTCGTACCAATTGATTTTCAGATTTCGAGCACATTGATAAGTTCACCCTAAACGTATCAATTTTACTCACTTTTTTGAAAATTTTGAAACTACCTTGTTCCAACGTCCAATTCCTTGACGACTGATTGTCTCATTTCCACTGGAACTTGATCCCAATTAATTGTCATTGTCTTCTGCTGGAATGGTGTCTTTAAGAAAAATTTCAAATAGTTGAGGATTCAAAATGTGATAATCATTTCAAAACGGGCAAAATAACCCTATTTTTTTAAATATTAATAACCACTGAAGAAAAACAACGATAAATTAAAAATAACCACAAATGTCGAAGAAATGTGCGTCCATCGAAAATCCCCGCCATAATTTGTGCCCCTTCTCGTCGAGACCTTGTTTTGTACGACAGTCCAGGGGGGGGGGGGGGGGGTTGTTCCCGCAGGTAATTTTCCTAAAAATTTATTTTCAAATATTTGTTTGACCAGTTCGACCACATATCCAGGCATGGTTTAGAGTATAATCAAAAAAAATTTGAATTTGTCTGAAAATTTTAAAATTCAAATGTTGTTAATATCGACTTTGAAAATGGAATCGATTGATACCACAAACATCAAAATTCCATGCTTCAATCTTGAGATATGAAAGTTCGGCCCAATTTTCCAGGGGCACAGTCCACTGGAATTCAAAACTACATAAAAGACGATGAAACGACGAGCTGAGATACTTGCCTGATACTTCTTGATGCTTCAGATTGAGTTACTTGCCTGAAAAGTTTTCAGCAAAACAAGAAATGAACCAATAGTTTCAGACAGATTTATTTAATTGATAGCAATTTTTTAAAGTAGAAAAACAAATATGATATGAAAATATTTAATAAATTAGGAAGAGATAGACCAAAATATGCGAAGAGGAACGAAATCGAAAGAAAATATTTCTTTTCACACTTCTTTAAGCCTTGATTATTTTTGATTTAAACTGCATTTCATGCTTGAACAATTTGATAATTCCTACAGCTTTCTCATTCTTCTTTATTTTAATTCTCCAATACTCTTCAGGAACGTCGAACAGATCATCGATACATTTGTCTATTCTGAAAACATGAGATTTTTAAATAAATTAAATAATATCAATACTGATTCCTACTTTACAATGAAAGCCGACAGCGGATTCGCTAAGGTTTGGAAACTGATTTCTTGTCCGCGTTTAAACGAAGTTAAAAAGAAATAATCCTTCTTGTCATTCGTTCGAGCCATCCATTCCTGGAATTTAAGATTATATGTTTCAGCGTGGCTCTTTGAAGTACGCTCAACAGTAATATGGAACTTTGAACTTGCCTTGAACCACCAGAGAAACCCGTCGATTGTTACATTACAGTTATACAAGGTTACATCTTCTGCATTTCTAAACTTCTTCAATTCCTCATCGGTCATAATACTGCCATCCCCTTCTCTGCTTCCATAATAACTAAGCAAAACGATTCTGTCATAAATCTGAAACAAAAAAGAGTGTATTGATTTATTGCTGTTTTTGTTGAACTAACATTCTCAAGATTTTGAAGTTTGCAGTGACGGACACTTAAATGAATTTTTGTATGCGATGGCCAATCCCATATTGATTCGTCATAACGATTAGTGAATGAATCAACTCCAATACTGACAAATTTCGGATTAAAATGAATGTTGTTACGGAGCCACTTGAACTTTTTTTTGAATCCTTTTTCCGTCTTCTGAAACGTTCAACATTCAAAAAATGGGAGGGAACTGTTTCACTTACAAAATCTAAATATTGCACCGTAATCTCTGTACCTATCAAACTCATTATTTTCATGAATGTTTGCTTCCAATCAGCTTTAGTCGAATATCTCGCATTTTCAGATACTCCACGTCTCCATGAACTTGGATGTTCAGCGGTTCCAAAATCCACAGATGTACCTTCTTTTCCGGGTTTCACTAAAATCCATTGCCAGACTTTGTTTTCACGCTTGTTGTTATAAATGATTACCAATCCACTACTGAAAGAGTATTAATATATTTCCAATTCCAAGTTAGTGGTTTTTAAAGTTTATCGCAAAAAAATCGTGAAAAGTTATGTTGATTCGAAAAAAAAATTAAAATTTCAAAAAATTTTCGACATTTTTAAAACCTTTCAGCTTTTCGAAAAATCAACCGATTGTTCCAATTTTTGGCTCAAATTAAAGCGCAAATCTTAAATTTTCCAAGTTCCAAATTTTGGACCATGTTAACGCTATAAAAGTCGAAAAAAATCAAGAAAAGTAATGATAATTCGAAAAAAATGAAATTTCAAAAAATGTTCGAAAAGACATTTCCAGTATTCTAAATCTAGCGCCATTTGAATAAATTTACAAAATATATATATAGCGACAACTTTAACTCTTACGGATCATAAAACAAGCAATCCAATTTTCCATATTTTGTACCGCGCACCAATTGATTGTCAGATTTCGAGCACATTGATAAGTTCACCCTAAATTTCTTACTTTTCTCAGTCTTCTGAAAATTTTGAAATTACCTTGTTCCAACCGTCATTTCTTTAACAACTGCTTGTCTCATTTCCAATGGAAGTTGACCCCAAGAAATCGGCATTTTGTTCAGCTTGGACGGTGTCTTTAAGAAAAATTTCAAATAGTAGGTAACAATCTTTAGAAAAATTAGAAAATATGAAAAACAGGGAGACAACAACGGGAAAACGTAGAAGGAGTTGAAGCTGAAGAAACGTAGATGACGTTAGAGAAGTAGCAGAAGAGAGAGCAGACGCAGAGTGAGAGTAAGGATGCGAGTAGTATGAAGGGGGTGGGTGCAACCGTTGAGGGTGGAAGGGTGGGAAGGGTGATCGATAATGCACCAGAACATTCGCCGTGGACAAGTGCCGGACCGTCCCGGACATTTACAGTTTTGCTCTAACATGTCCGATTTTCAAATACTACACGGCAAATGAAAGCTAGTGCATTACTGTCCTCCTTAGTAAAACTTTGGAGCTTCACCTAATTTTCGAACATTGTTACACATGTTTTTTGTTGGCGGCATTATTTGTTTGAAAAATTAAATAATGAAAAAGATATTTTCAAATATTTCATTAAAATTCGAGTGAGGAATTAAGTACGGCTCCGTTGGATTTTTGGAACTCGGTTATTTTAGAGCAAAACTGTAAAAGTCCGCGACAAATACCGAACAAAATGGGAATGTTCCGATGCATTGCTTTTCCTGAGTTAGAAAAAGCGTTTTACATTAAAGAGAGGGATATAGTGATGAAGTAAATGGTTTTAAAAAACAACGAAAAAAATTGGGAAACTCTCAAATAACCGAAGAAAAAACAGGTTATTATTTTTTTTTTTCAAAAAATGCAGCTTTTTCTGCACTTTTTTCAATAATTTTCTAGTTTCATCGGCGACTGGCTTCTTTCCGATTTAAAGACAGTGTTTCTTCTATGTATTTCATAAAAATACAATAATTTTTAAATCGACTTTTGCTTGCTCAATTGCGAGGGGAAAATTGCTCAATTACGACTGCAACTATTTTCAAATATTTGTTTTATTAGATAAAATTAAGATAAATCCCTGAAAAGTTTATTCACTGAACAAAAAGGATCAAATTTCTTAAAAGTCGGATTTATTCAATTGATAACTTATTTTTAGGATTACAAAAGAGAATGCACATTATTTAATAAAAATAAATGAGGTAGAGATCTAAGAAAATATGCCAATAGTATAAACAAAATAGGAAGCAATAGAAAAAATGATGAAATTTTTTATCTACACAATCACTTGAATTCTTTTCCTTTTCAAGGATCTTGTAGACTTCTATAAACCGGGTTTGTGTTAGGTTCAAAATGGATTTTATACTTGTACAAGTTGATAGCGCCTACAGATTCCCCATCCTTCTTGATGTCAATTTTCCAATAATCTTCATCTGGGCCAAATTCACCTCCGGAACACCATTCTATTCTGAAAAAAGGTGATTTCGATTAAATGAAGTCAAAACTGATTCCAACTTTTCAATGAAAGACGACAGCTTATTCTTGAAGTCTTCAATGCTGATTTCGTGAAATCGTTTAAAGAACATCCCAAACAAAACACCCTCCTTGTCAGTCGTTCGAGTCATCCATTGCTGAAATTTAGGACTATTCATTTCAGCGTGGCAAATGAGGTGTGCTCAACAGTAATATAGGACTCCGAACTTACCTCGAACCACCAGATGACTCCCTCGATTGTTACATTAGAGTGCTCCAAGCAGACACGTTCTGCATATCTCAATTTCTTCAAATCCTCATCTGTCACTGTATCTTCACTTTCTACATACTCACCTCCCCAATAACCAAACGAATTGATTCTGTCATACATCTGAAAAAATAGTGTTTATTGATTTATTGCTCTCGTTTGTTGAACTTACATTAAAACGCTCAAGATTTGGAAGCCTACCCCCGTAGACGCTTAACTCAAATTTCGTATGTGATGGCCAATCCCAAAGGGATTCGTCATAACTATCAGGCAATGAATGGACACTGATACGGACAAGTTGCGGATTTAACTGAATGTTGCTACGAAACCAGACGAACATTTCTTTGAATCTTCGAAAAGTCTCCTGAAACGTTATTTCCATAGGATCCATTAGACAAATGTAGTTTAAAGGCAGGTTGGATTTTTTTTGTCGTGGTAGTTACAAAAACCATCGATCTATGTATATATGAATTTCGAAATAAAGTGCTTCACTTACCAATTCTAACATTTCTACTTTAACCGTTGTTCCTATCAAACTCATTATATTCATGATTTTTTCCTTCCAATCAGCTTCTCCCGGTTTCACCACAACCCGCAGGCCTTTGTTTTCACGCTTGTGTTCAAAACTGACATGGAATACATTACTGAAAGAATATTAATATGTTCTCAAATTTCTAAACCCTTATTATTATTCAATAAAAAATAAGAACCCCCGTAAATAAAACACTTACCCATCTAACATAATCCATTTCACTTTTCCATATTTTGTACTTCGTACCAATTGATTTTCAGATTTCGAGCACATTGATAAGTTCACCCTAAATTTATTAAATTTCTCGTTTTTAGAAAACTTTGAAACTACCTTGTTCCTACGTCCATTTCCCTAACAATTGCTTTTCTCATTTCCAATGGAAGTTGGTCAAAAGAAACCGTCATCTTTTTTAGATGTGATAGTGTCTTTAAGAAGATTAAGCGTGTAGAATAGGAATAAAAGTGAGATAAACAATTCAAGATGTTGAAAAATATATAGAATATGAAAAAATTACGATGAAACTGAGAATTTCTCGAAAAAAATCAATGAGTGTACGTTTTGCGGTAAGAAAAAGCTCGCATAGTAGGTAAAATCTTTAGAAGAATTAGGAAATATGAAAAACAAGGAGACAACAAGAAAAGGTAAACCGTAGAAGGAGTTGATGCTATAGCAACGTTGATAACGTCAGTGAAGTAGACGAAGAAAGAGCAGTCGTGGGCTGGGGAAACGGCGACCAACCCGGCTGAAATCCACAACAGCCGTATTCTGCGATGCGGTCGCGTCGCGTTGCAGCTGCATTTTTACAGATGGTTATTCTTTTGTCGATTAGGAGAATATACATTAATGTATTTTTAAGAAAATGCCTTCTAAAACACGAAAAAAATTTAATAAATACACATATTGTACTGATTTAATCCTTTTTTCAGGGAGGTGAGATGAAAAAGCTTCGAAACATGAAGTGAAAATGTTGGAAATAATATGTTGCGTAGTGATGAATTGTTCTCAAGATTTTTACGTTCTTTTCTTTACCCTTTTCATTAAAAATTAGTTTCGAAAATCTCGATAAATAAACAATTTTGCTCGTCAAATTGCGTGCAATCCGAATCCCTGAAATGTTTTTTCCATTATAAACATATTTATCCTTTTATATAACTAGTTTATTTTTTCCGTATTCCAAAAGAGAATGTATACTATTTTACTATAATAAATGAGGTAGAGATCGAGGAAAATATGCCAATAGTATAAACAAAATCGGAGGGGGGGGGGGGGGATTAAAAAAATGATGAAAATTGTTATCTACACAATCACTTGAATTCTTCAGAAGTGTACAAGATCTTTTCAAGGATCATGTAGACTTCTCTATGCCGTGCTTACGTTATCATCAAAACGAATTCTATAGTTGGACAATCTGATAGTGCCTCCAGATTTCTCATCCTTTTTTATGTGAATTTTCCAATGATCTTCAGAGAAGCCAAAATCACCTTGCGAACACCTTTCTATTCTGAAAAAAAAACAGAGATTTGGAACAAATGAAATCAAAGCTGATTCCTACCCTTCAATGAAACCCGACAGCGCATTCGTCAAGTTTTCAAAACTGATTTCGTGTCCGCGTTTAAACCACATGAAAAACAAAAAATCCTCCTTGTCATTCGTTCGAGTCATCCATTGCTGAATTTTAAGATTATTCATTTCATCGTGGCTCATGCCAATTTAGGTGTGCTCCAGGGATGGGCTGAAATTTTCCCGGGCCGGGAAATTTCAATCCGGGAAATTTTTTCTCTTCTAAAGAATATAATAACATAAAAAAAATCAAAAATCCGAAAAGAGCAAGCTACAAAACTTTACTAAAATTAAGATTAATATGTCTTCCGAAGTCTCAAATATGAAAACTTCATTTTTCATTTTTTTTAAAACTCATTTATGCGATTCTGAAAAATGTTTTTTAATTAAAAATCTTGCTTTGATTCCTGTTTTATTTCCTGTTTTATTCTTCAGGTTTTATCGTTGGATGTTTATTAACTCTGAAAATCTAGGAAAATGTGGAGTTAAATTTTCGAATTTCCCGAATTTTCCCGGCTAAAAATTTGTTTCCCGAAAATTTTCCTTACACTCTTTCCCGCCCATCCCTGATTTGCTCAACATTAATATAGAGCTCTGAACTTACCTCGAACCACCAGATGACTCCGTCGACTGTTACATTAGAGCAATCCATGGTTACACGTTCTAAATTTCTAAATTTCTTTATATCCTCATCTCCAACTGTATTTTCAGTTTCTACTCTGTCAGCTCCAAAATAATTAAACGAAACGACTTTATCATAATTCTGAAAAAAAAGAGTTTATTGATTTATTGCGCTCTTTTGTTGAACTCACATTAAAACGCTTAAGATTTGAAAGTCTGCAGCAATGGAGGGTTAAATCAAATTTTGTATGTGATGGCCAATCCCAAAGGGATTCGTCATAATAATCAGGTAATGAATGGACACTAATACCGGCAGTATTCGGATTTAATTGGACGTTGTCACGGAGCCACTTGAATGTTTCTTTGAAATTTCTGCCAGTCTCCTGAAACGTAAACCCTATCAAAGTCAAGACAAATGTTCTTGTCCGCTTGATTAGAGCGCTGTTGTAATAAACGCAACGCAGCAAATATACATAAAGTCAAAAGAAAAACACAAGTGAGCGGACAAGAAAAATGTTTTAAAAAATATATTAATGAATTTTAAAGTAAACTGTTTAACTTACCAATTCTAATGTTTTCACTTTAACCGATGTCCCTATCAAACTCATTATATTCATGACTGTTTCCTTCCAATCATTTGTTGTCGAATATTTCTCGAACTCGTTATGTGCTGGCCACATTTGATGATGGACATGAACTTTAGATCCGCCATCTTCTCCCGGTTTCACCAAAACCCGCAGTCGGTCTGTGTTTTCACGCTTGTGTTCAAACATGATTACGAGCTCATTACTGAAAGAGTATTAACATATTCTCAAAATGTTCAAATCCACAAATCTCAAAAAAAAAATCAATGCGATTTGAGTAAACTTATAATTTAAAATTACAAAAATAGGAACCCCCTGTAAATAAAACTCTTACCTTTTCAAAGTAATAGATCCCACTTTTCCATGCATTGTACCTCGTACCAATTGATTTTCAGATTTCGAGCACATTGATAAGTTCACCCTAAATTTATTACATTTCTCACTTTTTAGAAAACTTCGAAATTACCTTGTTCCTACGTCCATTTCTCTAACAATTGCTGTTCTAAGGTTCAATGGAAGTTGGTCCCAGGAAACCGTCATTTTCTGCTGGGTTGGTGTCTTTAAGAAGACCGGAGAGTTAAAGCGTCCAGAGTTTCAATATAATCTTTAGAAAAATTAGAAAATATGGAAAACAAAGAGACAACAAGAAGAGGGAAAACGTAGAAGGAGATGATGCTGAAGCAACGTAGATGACGTCAGAGAAGTAGCAGGAGAAAGAGCAGCTGTAGTGGAGTAGGGATGGGGGGGGGTGCAACCGTTGAGGGTGGAAGTGTGGGAAGGGTGATCGATAATATCTCTCCAGCCAAAAATGGAGAAAGAAACTAAAGGTAAGCTTCTAGTACTCGGTTTATCGGGTTTACTTTGAAGAAGCTTTTACATTAAAGAGAGGGTGGGATGAGATGACGATGTAAATTGTTCCAAAAAACAGCGAAAAGCTTTGAGAAACTCTCAAATATCCGAAGAAAGAAGTGGTTTGATTTTTTTTTCGAAAAATTCAGATTTTTCTGCATTTCAATAATTTTCGAGTTTGATCGGCGACTGACTTCTTTCCGATTTAAAGACAGTGTTTTTTCTATGCATTTCATCAAAATTCAATATTTTTTAAATTAACATTTGATTGGTGACTGTTTACGAAAGAGCATTCGAATACAAATCATCGATTGCTCAATTGTGGGGGGAAAATTTGTCAATTATCACTGCAACTATTTTCAAATATTTGTTAGTCACTATGAGATAAAATTAAGATAAATCCCTGAAAAGTTTTTTCCATGAACAAAAAGGATCACATTTCTTGAAAACGGATTTATTCAATTAATAATTGGTTTATTTTTTAGAAACACAATGCATATTATTTAATTGTAATCAATGAGGTAAGTAGATATCGGAAAAACATGCCAATAGTATAAACAAAATCGGAAAAAATATAAAAACTGAAAAACTTAAACGATTTTTATCTTGATTACTTGAATTCTTTTCCTGTCCAACGATCATTGTAGACTTCTCTAAGCCATGCTTAAGTTTCGTGTAAACTGCAATTTATGGTTGTACAATTTGATAGTGCCTCCAGCTTTCTCATCCTTTTTTATGTCAATTTTCCAATAATCTTCAGCTGGGCCAACATCACCTCCAGAACACCTTTCTATTCTGAAAAAGGAAGAGATTTTGATTAAATTATATCAAAGCTGATTAATACCCTTCAATGAAAGCTGACAGCGCATTCGATACGGTTTCGAGACTGATTTCTTGTCCGCGTTTAAACCACATAGAAAACACAGAAGCCTCCTTATAATTCGTTCGCATTAGCCATTTCTGAAATTTAAGATTTTCCGTTTCAGCATGACTCGTGCCAATTGAGGTGTGCTCAATAGTAATGTAGAACTCTGAACTTGCCTTGAACCACCAGATGAATCCGTTGATTGTTACATTACAGTAATCCAAGAATACAAATTCTGCATTTCTAAACTTCTTCAATTCCTCATCTGTTACATTATTGTCATCCTCTTCATTGTTTCCATAATAAGCATAAAGACACATTCTGTCATAGATCTGAAAAACGAGTTTATTGATTTATTGCTCTCGTATGTTGAACTCACATTAAAACTCTCAAGATTTGGAAGGCTGCAGCGGATGGTAGTTAAATTAATTTTCGTATGTGATGGCCAATCCCAAATGGATTCATCATAATTTTCAGTGAATGAGTCGACAGTAATACTGGCAGTATTCGGATTTATTTGGACGTTGTTACGGAGCCATTTGAATGTTTCTTTAAATGTTCTACCAGTCTCCTGAAACGTTATTTTCTCGTTAGAATCTGCCGCCTTTCTCTCTCTCTCTTTTATAAAGTGATTAACTTACCAATTCCAATTCTTCCACTTTAACCGATGTCCCAACCAAACTCATTATATTCATGACTGTTTCCTTCCAATCAGTCGTTGTCGAATATTTCTCAGCTTCTGGCCATCTTTGAATATGATGAACATAAACTTTAGATCCGCCACCTTCTATTGGTCTCACCAAAACACGTAGTTCGTCTTTGTCTTCACGCTGGTGCTCAAACATGATGAAGAAATTATAACTGAAAGTATATATTATCAAATTTCCAAATCCAAGTCTGTGTGGTGTCTCTTACCTGTCGAAAAGCATTTCTTTTACTTTTCCATGTTTTGTACCTCGTACCAATTGATTGTCCGCTTTCGAACACATTGATAAGTTCACCCTAAATGTATTACTTTTCTCACTTTTTTGAAAATTTTGAAATTACCTTGTTCCAACGTCCATTTCTACAACAATTGCTTGTCTCATTTCCAATGGAAGTTGACCCCAGGAAATCGGCATTTTCTTCTGTTGGGATACTGTCTTTAAGAGGAGTAACTTATGATAATATTTTCAAAACTGTGAGAAACAATTCAAGCCTTTAGTAAAAAAAAGACAGATTAAGAAAAAAAAAACTCTCGAAGTAAGAAGAAGAACATCGTGGGTGAATGAGCGTTCGCTTACAAACCCGCCATAACTTGTTGTCCCGCGTCTGGTGTGATTTTTCCCGTCGAGACCTAGGTTAGTGTGCTCGACAAGCGTTTGTTCAGGCAGGCAAAATTGTCCTCTACAAAAAGTAGGCGTCTATGAGAGTGGTTTTGTGAAAGTCAATCATTGATCAGAAATCAGATTATTTTTGAAAAATTTCAAAGTTTCTAAATTTGACTCCGAAGCAAGCACGGAAAATGTGGAATTTTGGGCAGAGCACGGAAAATGTGGAATTTAATCGATGGGATGCTTCAATGTAGTTCATGACTTTTCCAATATTTCACTCGAAGGCATCAGCAGTGATAATGAAGAGGAATCTGAACATGAATCCGATGAATCGTTCGAGAAAATTTAAGAAGAATCCTGTTTTTCTGTTAAATTTTGAAACTTTTTCAAAAATTGCTTGTAATAATAAATAATTCTGATGAAAATTACAATTGGGACACGTTAGAGGGTTGGTCAGTTAACCCGACGCTCTAATTTTTGAAATTGAAATCTGGCAGGGTCAAATTATCTGACCCACTGCATTTAAGATCACAAAAAAATGAACATATTTATTTATAAAAATGGTAATATGTATATTCTTTCTGGAAAGTGAAGGAAACTGTAAGATACATGAGACACAAGACTTGGATTCTTCTCGTTTTTAAGCCATGATTATGTTAGATTTAAACTCAATGTCCTTGTTAAACTGAAAAATTGAAAAACTTAAACGATTTTTATCTTGATCACTTGTATTCTTTTCCTTTTCAAGAATCATGTAGACTTCTCTAAGCCGTGCTTACGTTAGCTTCAAAACACAATTTATGGCTGTACAATTTGATAGTTCCTCCAGCTTTCTCATCCTTTTTTATGTCAATTTTCCAATAATCTTCCGTTGGGTCACGATCACCTCCGGAACGCCTCTCTATTCTGAAAAGGGAAGAGATTTTGATTAAATGAAATCAAAGCTGATTCATACCCTTCAATGAAAACCGACAGCGCATTCGTTACGGTTTCGATACTTATTTCTTGTCCGCGTTTAAACCACATAGAAAACACAGAAGCCTCCTTATCATTCGTTCGCATTAACCATTTCTGCAATTTAAGACTATCAGTTTCAGCGTGACTTATGTTAATAGAGGTGTGCTCAACAGTAATGTAGAACTCTGAACTTGCCTTGAACCACCAGATGAATCCGTTGATTGTTACATTACAGTAATCCAAGAATACAAATTCCGCATTTCTAAACTTCTTCAATTCCTCATCTGTCATATTATTGTCATCCTCTTCATTGTTTCCATAATAAGCATAAAGACATATTTTGTCATAGATCTGAAAAAATAATTTATTGACTTATCGCGCTCTTTTGTTAAAGTCACATTAAAACCCTCAAGATTTGGAAGGCTGCAGTTGATGGTAGTTAAACCAATTGTCGTATGTGATGGCCAATCCCAAATGGATTCATCATAATGATCAGTGAATGAATTGACAGTAATAGAGACATGTTTCGGATTTAAATTAATGTTGTTACGGAGCCAGTTGAACGTTTCTTTGAAATTTCTGCCAGTCTCCTGAAACGTTATTTTCACGTTAGAATCTGCCGTCTCTCTCTCTTATAAACTGTTTAACTTACCAATTCCAATTCTTCCACTTTAACCGATGTCCCAATCAAACTCATTATATTCATGATGGTTTCCTTCCAGTCATTTGCTGTCGAATATTTCTCGAACTCGTTATGTGCTGGCCATCTTTCATGATGAGCATAAACTTTAGATCTACCATCTTCACTTGGTCTCACCAAAACACGTTGTCGGTCTTTGGTTTCACGCTTGTGATCCACAGTGATTTCGAAATTATAACTGAAAGTATATATTATTAAATTTTCAAATCAAATTCTGTATGGTGTCCCAAAATTATTTTCATTTCCAGTATTCTTAAATAGAGATACGTTGCTTTTTTTTTTCAAAAACAATTGTAAAATTAACTCTTACCTGTTGAAAATCATTTCTTTTACTTTTCCATGTTTTGTACCTCGTACCAATTGATTTTCAGATTTTGAGCACATTGATAAGTTAACCCTAAATTAATTACTTTTCTCACTTTTAGAAAACTTTGAAATTACCTTGTTCCAACGTCCATTTCCGAAACAACTGCTTGTCTCATTTCTAATGGAAGTTGATCCCAAGAAATCGGCATTTTCTTCTGTTGGGATAGTGTCTTTAAGAGGAGTAACTTGCGAGGATATCGACAAAACAGTGAGAAACAATTCAAGCCTTTAGTAAAAAAAGACAGATTAAGAAAAAAAGGAACTCTCGAAGAAGAAGAACAGCGTGGGTAAATGAGCGTAAACTTGTTGTCCCGCGTCAGGTGTGATTCTCTAGTCGAGACCTTGGTTAGTGTGCTAGTCAATCGTTTATTCCGGCAGACAATGTTGTCCTCTACAAAAAGGAGGCGTCTATGAGAGTGGTTTTGTGAAATTCAATCATTGATCAGAAATTTGATTTTTTAGAGTTTTTTTTTGAAAAATTTGACAGTTCCTAAATTTTTGGCTCCAAAGCAAGCGCGGAAAATGTGGAATTTGATCAGTTTGAATGTGGTTCATGCCTTCGAAAATTTCACAGGAATACATCAGCAGTGATAGTTATGAGGAATCTAAACAGGAATCCGACGAATCCTGTTTTTTTTCTGTTAGCTTTTGTAACTTTTTAAAATGTCTTTTAATAAATAATAATGAAAATTGTCTTCATATTCAAGAACAATTACAATTTCCAGGGTTGTTTCCACATCGAAAATTTCTCAATTACGATATTTGTTTTTCATGATGAGATTAAAGTGAGATAAATCCCTGAATTCATATACATATATATTTATAATAAATGATAGTATGAACAAAATCGGGGGAAAAATAGAAAAAATTAAAAATTAAAACAATATTTATCTTGATCACTTGTATTCTTTTCCTTTTCAGGGATCTTGAAAACTTCTCTAAGCCGTGCTTACGTTAGGTTCAAAACACAATTTATAGGTGTACAATTTGATAGTGCCTCCAGCTTTCTCATCCTTCTTGATGTCAATTTTCCAATGATCTTCAGTTGGTCCACGATCACCTCCGGAACATCTTTCTATTCTGAAAAAAAGAGATTTTGATTAAATTAAATCAAAGATTTAGAATTTAGATAAGGATTTCCTTTTTACTTCGCCGTTTGGCGCACTGAAATGGCTTTGAAATACTCCTGTCTGGTGAAGATCGATTTTTGCGATGCTATCTCCCGAACCTATTTGAATAAATCAAAGATGATTCTTACCCTTCAATGAAAACTGACAGTGCATTCGTTACGGTTTCGATACTGATTTCTTGTCCGCTTTTAAATCTCATAGAAAACATAAAATTCTTATATCTCGTTCGCATTAACCATTTCTGAAATTTAAGACTATCCGTTTCAGCGTGGCTCATGACAAATGAGGTGTGCTCAACAAGTAATATAGAACTCTGAACTTACCCTGAACCAAAAGACAAATCCGTTGATTGTTACATTGCAGTGATCCAAGAATACATATTCTGCATTTTTAAACTTCTTGAATTCCTCATCTGTCACATTATTGTCATCCTCTTCATTGTTTCCCCTATAAGCATAAAGATACATTCTGTCATAGATCTGAAAAAGAGTTTATTGATTTATTGCGCTCGTTTGTTGAACTCACATTAAAGCGATCAAGATTTGGAGGTCTGCAGCGGAAGGTAGTTAAATCAATTTTCGTATGTGAAGGCCAATGCCAAATGGATTCATCGTAATTTTCAGTTAATGAATCGACACTAATACTCACAGTATTCGGATTTAAATGAACATTGTTACGGAGCCATTTGAATGTTTCTTTAAATGTTCTACCAGTCTCCTGAAACGTTATTTTTTGTTAGAATCTGCCGCCTCTCTCTCTCTCTCTCTTATGAAAAAGTGTTTAACTTACCAATTCAAGATATTCCACTTTAACCGATGTCCCTATCAAACTCATTATATTCATGACTGTTTTCTTCCAATCAGTTGTTGTCGAATATTTCTCAGCTTCTGGCCATCTTTGAATATGATGAACATAAACTTTAGATCCACCACCTTCTTTTGGTCTCACCAAAACATGTAGTTCGTCTTTGTCTTCATGCTGGTGTTCAAACATGATTTTGAAATTATAACTGAAAGTATATATTATCAAATTTCCAAATCCAAGTCTGTATGATGTCCCAAAATTATTTTCATGTCCAGTCTTCTTGAATAAAGATACATCTTTTTTTTTATTTTCAAAAACAATTGAGACAACATTGTACAATTAACTCTTACCTGTCGAAAATCATTTCTTTTACTTTTCCATGTTTTGTACCTCGGACCAATTGATTGTCGGCTTTCGAACACATTGATAAGTTCACCCTAAATTTATTACTTTTCTCACTTTTAGCATATTTTGAAATTACCTTGTTCCAACGTCCATTTCTACAACAACTGCTTGTCTCATTTCCAATGGAAGTTGACCCCAAGAAATCGGCATTTTCTTCTGTTGGGACAGTGTCTTTAAGAAGAGCGACTTGTTAGAATATTTTCAAAACTGTGATAAACAAATATTTTCAAAACTGTGATGATTCAAGCTTTTAAAAAACAGACTTTATAAAAAAAGGAACCCTCGAAGAAAAACAGCGTGGGTGAATGAGCGTTCTCTTACAAACCTGCCATAACTTACTGTCCCGCGTCTGGTATGATTTTTCCATTCGAGACCTAGGTTAGTGTGCTCGTCGAGTGTTTTCTCCGGCAGACAATATTGTCCTCTACAAAAAGGAGGCGTCAATGAGAGTGGTTTTGTGATATTCAGTTATTGATCATAAATTTGATTATTTCGATTTTTTTGAAAATTTTAAATTTTCCAAATTTATTGAATCACTCCAAAGCAATTGGGCAGCACGGAAATGTGAAATTTGATCGATCGGATGCTTCGAATGTGGTTCATGTCTTTTCGAACATTTCACAGGAATACTTCAGCATTGATAGTGATGAGGAATCTGAACATGAATCCAACGACTCTTGTATTTTTTCTGTTAACTTTTGTAACTTTTTGTAACTCCGATTTTCCTTTAAAAACCTGCTCGGGTCATGTTGGAGAGTCTTAACTTGGTTCCATCTTCACACTGTTTCTTAAAGACGGGTTTTTAAACGTAGCTGGTCAGTTAACCCGACGCTCTAATTTTTGAAATTGAAATCTGGTAGGGTCAATATATGATTTTCTGAAATATACGTTTCGTGACACTACACTGTTAGCGTGGTAAACTTTAAATGAGTCTAAAATCCTTTTAAGTTGACGGAAACTCAAAATTTAAAGTGGAATTAGAATCTACGCCGCGTTCTCTTTCGAATGGTACTAAAATGACTGAAATCCTGTGTGTCAGTCTTGAGATATGATTTTCTGAAATATACGTTTCGTGACACTACACTGTTAGCGTGATAAACTTTAAATGAGTCTAAAATCCTTTTAAGTTGAAGAAAACTCAAAATTTAAACTGGAATTAGAATCTACGCCGCGTTCTCTTTTGAATGGTACTAAAATGACTGAAATCCTGTGTGTCAGTCTTGAGATATGATTTTCTGAAATATACGTTTCGTGACACTACACTGTTAGTGTGGTAAACTTTAAATGAGTCTAAAATCCTTTTATGTTGACGAAAACTCAAAATTTAAAGTGGAATTAGAATCTACGTCGCGTTCTCTTTCGAATGGTACTAAAATGACTGAAATCCTGTGTGTCAGTCTTGAGATATGATTTTCTGAAATATACGTTTCGTGGCACTACACTGTTAGTGTGGTAAACTTTAAATGAGTCTAAAATCCTTTTAAGTTGACGAAAACTCAAAATTTAAAGTGGAATTAGAATCTACGTCGCGTTCTCTTTCGAATGGTACTAAAATGACTGAAATCCTGTGTGTCAGTCTTGAGATATGATTTTCTGAAATATACGTTTCGTGACACTGCACTGTTAGCGTGATAAACTTTAAATGAGTCTAAAATCCTTTTAAGTTGAAGAAAACTCAAAATTTAAACTGGAATTAGAATCTACGCCGCGTTCTCTTTTGAATGGTACTAAAATGACTGAAATCCTGTGTGTCAGTCTTGAGATATGATTTTCTGAAATATACGTTTCGTGACACTACACTGTTAGTGTGGTAAACTTTAAATGAGTCTAAAATCCTTTTAAGTTGACGAAAACTCAAAATTTAAAGTGGAATTAGAATCTACGTCGCGTTCTCTTTCGAATGGTACTAAAATGACTGAAATCCTGTGTGTCAGTCTTGAGATATGATTTTCTGAAATATACGTTTCGTGGCACTACACTGTTAGTGTGGTAAACTTTAAATGAGTCTAAAATCCTTTTAAGTTGACGAAAACTCAAAATTTAAAGTGGAATTAGAATCTACGTCGCGTTCTCTTTCGAATGGTACTAAAATGACTGAAATCCTGTGTGTCAGTCTTGAGATATGATTTTCTGAAATATACGTTTCGTGACACTGCACTGTTAGCGTGATAAACTTTAAATGAGTCTAAAATCCTTTTAAGTTGAAGAAAACTCAAAATTTAAACTGGAATTAGAATCTACGCCGTGTTCTCTTTTGAATGGTACTAAAATGACTGAAATCCTGTGTGTCAGTCTTGAGATATGATTTTCTGAAATATACGTTTCGTGACACTACACTGTTAGTGTGGTAAACTTTAAATGAGTCTAAAATCCTTTTAAGTTGACGAAAACTCAAAATTTAAAGTGGAATTAGAATCTACGTCGCGTTCTCTTTCGAATGGTACTAAAATGACTGAAATCCTGTGTGTCAGTCTTGAGATATGATTTTCTGAAATATACGTTTCGTGACACTACACTGTTAGCGTGATAAACTTTAAATGAGTCTAAAATCCTTTTAAGTTGACGAAAACTCAAAATTTAAACTGGAATTAGAATCTACGCCGCGTTCTCTTTTGAATGGTACTAAAATGACTGAAATCCTGTGTGTCAGTCTTGAGATATGATTTTCTGAAATATACGTTTCGTGGCACTACACTGTTAGTGTGGTAAACTTTAAATGAGTCTAAAATCCTTTTAAGTTGACGAAAACTCAAAATTTAAAGTGGAATTAGAATCTACGTCGCGTTCTCTTTCGAATGGTACTAAAATGACTGAAATCCTGTGTGTCAGTCTTGAGATATGATTTTCTGAAATATACGTTTCGTGACACTGCACTGTTAGCGTGATAAACTTTAAATGAGTCTAAAATCCTTTTAAGTTGAAGAAAACTCAAAATTTAAACTGGAATTAGAATCTACGCCGCGTTCTCTTTTGAATGGTACTAAAATGACTGAAATCCTGTGTGTCAGTCTTGAGATATGATTTTCTGAAATATACGTTTCGTAAGACTACACTGTTAGCGTGGTAAAGTTTAAATGAGTCTAAAATCCTTTTAAGTTGATGAAAACTCAAACTTTAAAGTGGAATTAGAATTTACGCCGCGTTCTCTTTCGAATGGTACTAAAATGACTGAAATCCTGTGTGTCAGTCTTGAGATATGATTTTCTGAAATATACGTTTCGTGACACTACACTGTTAGTGTGGTAAACTTTAAATGAGTCTAAAATCCTTTTAAGTTGACGAAAACTCAAAATTTAAAGTGGAATTAGAATCTACGTCGCGTTCTCTTTCGAATGGTACTAAAATGACTGAAATCCTATGTGTCAGTCTTGAGATATGATTTTCTGAAATATACGTTTCGTAAGACTACACTGTTAGCGTGGTAAAGTTTAAATGAGTCTAAAATCCTTTTAAGTTTATGAAAACTCAAACTTTCAGTGGAATTAGAATTTACGCCGCGTTCTCTTTCGAATGGTACTAAAATGACTGAAATCCTGTGTGTCAGTCTTGAGATATGATTTTCTGAAATATACGTTTCGTAAGACTACACTGTTAGCGTGGTAAAGTTTAAATGAGTCTAAAATCTTTTTAAGTTGACGGAAACTCAAAATTTAAAGTGGAATTAGAATCTACGCCGCGTTCTCTTTCGAATGGTACTAAAATGACTGAAATCCTGTGTGTCAGTCTTGAGATATGATTTTCTGAAATATACGTTTCGTGACACTACACTGTTAGCGTGGTAAACTTTAAATGAGTCTAAAATCCTTTTAAGTTGACGGAAACTCAAAATTTAAAGTGGAATTAGAATCTACGCCGCGTTCTCTTTCGAATGGTACTAAAATGACTGAAATCCTGTGTGTCAGTCTTGAGATATGATTTTCTGAAATATACGTTTCGTGACACTACACTGTTAGCGTTGTAAACTTTAAATGAGTCTAAAATCCTTTTAAGTTGACTAAAACTCAAAATTTAAAGTTGAATTAGAATCTACGCCGCGTTCTCTTTCGAATGGTACTAAAATGACTGAAATCCTGTGTGTCAGTCTTGAGATATGATTTTCTGAAATATGCGTTTCGTGACACTACACTGTTAGCGTGGCAAACTTGAAATGAGTCTAAAATCCTTTTAAGTTGATGAAAACTCAAACTTTAAAGTGGAATTAGAATCTACGCCGCGTTCTCTTTCGAATGGTACTAAAATGACTGAAATCCTGTGTGTCAGTCTTGAGATATGATTTTCTGAAATATACGTTTCGTGACACTACACTGTTAGTGTGGTAAACTTTAAATGAGTCTAAAATCCTTTTAAGTTGACGAAAACTCAAAATTTAAAGTGGAATTAGAATCTACGTCGCGTTCTCTTTCGAATGGTACTAAAATGACTGAAATCCTGTGTGTCAGTCTTGAGATATGATTTTCTGAAATATACGTTTCGTAAGACTACACTGTTAGCGTGGTAAAGTTTAAATGAGTCTAAAATCCTTTTAAGTTGATGAAAACTCAAACTTTAAAGTGGAATTAGAATTTACGCCGCGTTCTCTTTCGAATGGTACTAAAATGACTGAAATCCTGTGTGTCAGTCTTGAGATATGATTTTCTGAAATATACGTTTCGTGACACTACACTGTTAGCGTTGTAAACTTTAAATGAGTCTAAAATCCTTTTAAGTTGACTAAAACTCAAAATTTAAAGTTGAATTAGAATCTACGCCGCGTTCTCTTTCGAATGGTACTAAAATGACTGAAATCCTGTGTGTCAGTCTTGAGATATGATTTTCTGAAATATGCGTTTCGTGACACTACACTGTTAGCGTGGCAAACTTGAAATGAGTCTTAAATCCTTTTAAGTTGATGAAAACTCAAACTTTAAAGTGGAATTAGAATCTACGCCGCGTTCTCTTTCGAATGGTACTAAAATGACTGAAATCCTGTGTGTCAGTCTTGAGATATGATTTTCTGAAATATACGTTTCGTGACACTACACTGTTAGTGTGGTAAACTTTAAATGAGTCTAAAATCCTTTTAAGTTGACGAAAACTCAAAATTTAAAGTGGAATTAGAATCTACGTCGCGTTCTCTTTCGAATGGTACTAAAATGACTGAAATCCTGTGTGTCAGTCTTGAGATATGATTTTCTGAAATATACGTTTCGTAAGACTACACTGTTAGCGTGGTAAAGTTTAAATGAGTCTAAAATCCTTTTAAGTTGATGAAAACTCAAACTTTAAAGTGGAATTAGAATTTACGCCGCGTTCTCTTTCGAATGGTACTAAAATGACTGAAATCCTGTGTGTCAGTCTTGAGATATGATTTTCTGAAATATACGTTTCGTGACACTACACTGTTAGCGTTGTAAACTTTAAATGAGTCTAAAATCCTTTTAAGTTGACTAAAACTCAAAATTTAAAGTTGAATTAGAGACTACGCCGCGTTCTCTTTCGAATGGTACTAAAATGACTGAAATCCTGTGTGTCAGTCTTGAGATATGATTTTCTGAAATATACGTTTCGTGACACTACACTGTTAGCGTTGTAAACTTTAAATGAGTCTAAAATCCTTTTAAGTTGACTAAAACTCAAAATTTAAAGTTGAATTAGAGACTACGCCGCGTTCTCTTTCGAATGGTACTAAAATGACGGAAATCCTGTGTGTCAGTCTTGAGATATGATTTTCTGAAATATACGTTTCGTGACACTACACTGTTAGCGTTGTAAACTTTAAATGAGTCTAAAATCCTTTTAAGTTGACTAAAACTCAAAATTTAAAGTTGAATTAGAGACTACGCCGCGTTCTCTTTCGAATGGTACTAAAATGACTGAAATCCTGTGTGTCAGTCTTGAGATATGATTTTCTGAAATATGCGTTTCGTGACACTACACTGTTAGCGTGGCAAACTTGAAATGAGTCTAAAATCCTTTTAAGTTGATGAAAACTCAAACTTTAAAGTGGAATTAGAATCTACGCCGCGTTCTCTTTCGAATGGTACTAAAATGACTGAAATCCTGTGTGTCAGTCTTGAGATATGATTTTCTGAAATATACGTTTCGTGACACTACACTGTTAGCGTTGTAAACTTTAAATGAGTCTAAAATCCTTTTAAGTTGACTAAAACTCAAAATTTAAAGTTGAATTAGAATCTACGCCGCGTTCTCTTTCGAATGGTACTAAAATGACTGAAATCCTGTGTGTCAGTCTTGAGATATGATTTTCTGAAATATGCGTTTCGTGACACTACACTGTTAGCGTGGCAAACTTTAAATGAGTCTAAAATCCTTTTAAGTTGATGAAAACTCAAACTTTAAAGTGGAATTAGAATCTACGCCGCGTTCTCTTTCGAATGGTACTAAAATGACTGAAATCCTGTATGTCAGTCTTGAGATATGATTTTCTGAAATATACGTTTCGTGACACTACACTGTTAGCGTGATAAACTTTAAATGAGTCTAAAATCCTTTTAAGTTGACGAAAACTCAAAATTTAAACTGGAATTAGAATCTACGCCGCGTTCTCTTTCGAATGGTACTAAAATGACTGAAATCCTGTGTGTCAGTCTTGAGATATGATTTTCTGAAATATACGTTTCGTAAGACTACACTGTTAGCGTGGTAAAGTTTAAATGAGTCTAAAATCCTTTTAAGTTGATGAAAACTCAAACTTTAAAGTGGAATTAGAATTTACGCCGCGTTCTCTTTCGAATGGTACTAAAATGACTGAAATCCTGTGTGTCAGTCTTGAGATATGATTTTCTGAAATATACGTTTCGTGACACTACACTGTTAGCGTGGTAAACTTTAAATGAGTCTAAAATCCTTTTAAGTTGACGGAAACTCAAAATTTAAAGTTGAATTAGAATCTACGCCGCGTTCTCTTTCGAATGGTACTAAAATGACTGAAATCCTGTGTGTCAGTCTTGAGATATGATTTTCTGAAATATGCGTTTCGTGACACTACACTGTTAGCGTGGCAAACTTGAAATGAGTCTAAAATCCTTTTAAGTTGATGAAAACTCAAACTTTAAAGTGGAATTAGAATCTACGCCGCGTTCTCTTTCGAATGGTACTAAAATGATTGAAATCCTGTGTGTCAGTCTTGAGATATGATTTTCTGAAATATACGTTTCGTGACACTACACTGTTAGCGTTGTAAACTTTAAATGAGTCTAAAATCCTTTTAAGTTGACTAAAACTCAAAATTTAAAGTTGAATTAGAATCTACGCCGCGTTCTCTTTCGAATGGTACTAAAATGACTGAAATCCTGTGTGTCAGTCTTGAGATATGATTTTCTGAAATATGCGTTTCGTGACACTACACTGTTAGCGTGGCAAACTTTAAATGAGTCTAAAATCCTTTTAAGTTGATGAAAACTCAAACTTTAAAGTGGAATTAGAATCTACGCCGCGTTCTCTTTCGAATGGTACTAAAATGACTGAAATCCTGTATGTCAGTCTTGAGATATGATTTTCTGAAATATACGTTTCGTGACACTACACTGTTAGCGTGATAAACTTTAAATGAGTCTAAAATCCTTTTAAGTTGACGAAAACTCAAAATTTAAAGTGGAATTAGAATCTACGCCGCGTTCTCTTTCGAATGGTACTAAAATGACTGAAATCCTGTGTGTCAGTCTTGAGATATGATTTTCTGAAATATACGTTTCGTGACACTACACTGTTAGCGTGATAAACTTTAAATGAGTCTAAAATCCTTTTAAGTTGACGGAAACTCAAAATTTAAAAAGGAATTAGAATCTACGCCGCGTTCTCTTTCGAATGGTACTAAAATGACTGAAATCCTGTGTGTCAGTCTTGAGATATGATTTTCTGAAATATACGTTTCGTGACACTACACTGTTAGCGTGGTAAACTTTAAATGAGTCTAAAATCCTTTTAAGTTGACGGAAACTCAAAATTTAAAGTGGAATTAGAATCTACGCCGCGTTCTCTTTCGAATGGTACTAAAATGACTGAAATCCTGTGTGTCAGTCTTGAGATATGATTTTCTGAAATATACGTTTCGTGACACTACACTGTTAGCGTGATAAACTTTAAATGAGTCTAAAATCCTTTTAAGTTGACGGAAACTCAAAATTTAAAGTGGAATTAGAATCTACGCCGCGTTCTCTTTCGAATGGTACTAAAATGACTGAAATCCTGTGTGTCAGTCTTGAGATATGATTTTCTGAAATATACGTTTCGTGACACTACACTGTTAGCGTGATAAACTTTAAATGAGTCTAAAATCCTTTTAAGTTGACGGAAACTCAAAATTTAAAAAGGAATTAGAATCTACGCCGCGTTCTCTTTCGAATGGTACTAAAATGACTGAAATCCTGTGTGTCAGTCTTGAGATATGATTTTCTGAAATATACGTTTCGTGACACTACACTGTTAGCGTGGTAAACTTTAAATGAGTCTAAAATCCTTTTAAGTTGACGGAAACTCAAAATTTAAAGTGGAATTAGAATCTACGCCGCGTTCTCTTTCGAATGGTACTAAAATGACTGAAATCCTGTGTGTCAGTCTTGAGATATGATTTTCTGAAATATACGTTTCGTGACACTACACTGTTAGCGTGATAAACTTTAAATGAGTCTAAAATCCTTTTAAGTTGACGAAAACTCAAAATTTAAAGTGGAATTAGAATCTACGCCGCGTTCTCTTTCGAATGGTACTAAAATGACTGAAATCCTGTGTGTCAGTCTTGAGATATGATTTTCTGAAATATACGTTTCGTGACACTACACTGTTAGCGTGATAAACTTTAAATGAGTCTAAAATCCTTTTAAGTTGACGAAAACTCAAAATTTAAAGTGGAATTAGAATCTGCGCCGCGTTCTCTTTCGAATGGTACTAAAATGACTGAAATCCTGTGTGTCAGTCTTGAGATATGATTTTCTGAAATATACGTTTCGTGACACTACACTGTTAGCGTGATAAACTTTAAATGACTCTAAAATCCTTTTAAGTTGACGAAAACTCAAAATTTAAACTGGAATTAGAATCTACGCCGCGTTCTCTTTCGAATGGTACTAAAATGACTGAAATCCTGTGTGTCAGTCTTGAGATATGATTTTCTGAAATATACGTTTCGTGACACTACACTGTTAGCGTGATAAACTTTAAATGAGTCTAAAATCCTTTTAAGTTGACGAAAACTCAAAATTTAAAGTGGAATTAGAATCTACGCCGCGTTCTCTTTCGAATGGTACTAAAATGACTGAAATCCTGTGTGTCAGTCTTGAGATATGATTTTCTGAAATATACGTTTCGTGACACTACACTGTTAGCGTGATAAACTTTAAATGAGTCTAAAATCCTTTTAAGTTGACGGAAACTCAAAATTTAAAGTGGAATTAGAATCTACGCCGCGTTCTCTTTCGAATGGTACTAAAATGACTGAAATCCTGTGTGTCAGTCTTGAGATATGATTTTCTGAAATATACGTTTCGTGACACTACACTGTTAGCGTGATAAACTTTAAATGAGTCTAAAATCCTTTTAAGTTGACGAAAACTCAAAATTTAAACTGGAATTAGAATCTACGCCGCGTTCTCTTTCGAATGGTACTAAAATGACTGAAATCCTGTGTGTCAGTCTTGAGATATGATTTTCTGAAATATACGTTTCGTGACACTACACTGTTAGCGTGATAAACTTTAAATGAGTCTAAAATCCTTTTAAGTTGACGAAAACTCAAAATTCAAACTGGAATTAGAATCTACGCCGCGTTCTCTTTCGAATGGTACTAAAATGACTGAAATCCTGTGCGTCAGTCTTGAGATATGATTTTCTGAAATATACGTTTCGTGACACTACACTGTTAGCGTGATAAACTTTAAATGAGTCTAAAATCCTTTTAAGTTGACGGAAACTCAAAATTTAAAGTGGAATTAGAATCTACGCCGCGTTCTCTTTCGAATGGTACTAAAATGACTGAAATCCTGTGTGTCAGTCTTGAGATATGATTTTCTGAAATATACGTTTCGTGACACTACACTGTTAGCGTGATAAACTTTAAATGAGTCTAAAATCCTTTTAAGTTGACGAAAACTCAAAATTTAAAGTGGAATTAGAATCTACGCCGCGTTCTCTTTCGAATGGTACTAAAATGACTGAAATCCTGTGTGTCAGTCTTGAGATATGATTTTCTGAAATATACGTTTCGTGACACTACACTGTTTGCGTGATAAACTTTAAATGAGTCTAAAATCCTTTTAAGTTGACGAAAACTCAAAATTTAAAGTGGAATTAGAATCTACGCCGCGTTCTCTTTCGAATGGTACTAAAATGACTGAAATCCTGTGTGTCAGTCTTGAGATATGATTTTCTGAAATATACGTTTCGTGACACTACACTGTTAGCGTGATAAACTTTAAATGAGTCTAAAATCCTTTTAAGTTGACGAAAACTCAAAATTTAAACTGGAATTAGAATCTACGCCGCGTTCTCTTTCGAATGGTACTAAAATGACTGAAATCCTGTGTGTCAGTCTTGAGATATGATTTTCTGAAATATACGTTTCGTGACACTACACTGTTAGCGTGATAAACTTTAAATGAGTCTAAAATCCTTTTAAGTTGACGGAAACTCAAAATTTAAAGTGGAATTAGAATCTACGCCGCGTTCTCTTTCGAATGGTACTAAAATGACTGAAATCCTGTGTGTCAGTCTTGAGATATGATTTTCTGAAATATACGTTTCGTGACACTACACTGTTAGCGTGATAAACTTTAAATGAGTCTAAAATCCTTTTAAGTTGACGGAAACTCAAAATTTAAAGTGGAATTAGAATCTACGCCGCGTTCTCTTTCGAATGGTACTAAAATGACTGAAATCCTGTGTGTCAGTCTTGAGATATGATTTTCTGAAATATACGTTTCGTGACACTACACTGTTAGCGTGATAAACTTTAAATGAGTCTAAAATCCTTTTAAGTTGACGAAAACTCAAAATTTAAACTGGAATTAGAATCTACGCCGCGTTCTCTTTCGAATGGTACTAAAATGACTGAAATCCTGTGTGTCAGTCTTGAGATATGATTTTCTGAAATATACGTTTCGTGACACTACACTGTTAGCGTGATAAACTTTAAATGAGTCTAAAATCCTTTTAAGTTGACGGAAACTCAAAATTTAAAGTGGAATTAGAATCTACGCCGCGTTCTCTTTCGAATGGTGCTAAAATGACTGAAATCCTGTGTGTCAGTCTTGAGATATGATTTTCTGAAATATACGTTTCGTGACACTACACTGTTAGCGTGATAAACTTTAAATGAGTCTAAAATCCTTTTAAGTTGACGGAAACTCAAAATTTAAAGTGGAATTAGAATCTACGCCGCGTTCTCTTTCGAATGGTACTAAAATGACTGAAATCCTGTGTGTCAGTCTTGAGATATGATTTTCTGAAATATACGTTTCGTGACACTATACTGTTAGCGTGATAAACTTTAAATGAGTCTAAAATCCTTTTAAGTTTACGGAAACTCAAAATTTAAAGTGGAATTAGAATCTACGCCGCGTTCTCTTTCGAATGGTACTAAAATGACTGAAATCCTGTGTGTCAGTCTTGAGATATGATTTTCTGAAATATACGTTTCGTGACACTACACTGTTAGCGTGGTAAACTTTAAATGAGTCTAAAATCCTTTTAAGTTGACGAAAACTCAAAATTTAAACTGGAATTAGAATCTACGCCGCGTTCTCTTTCGAATGGTACTAAAATGACTGAAATCCTGTGTGTCAGTCTTGAGATATGATTTTCTGAAATATACGTTTCGTGACACTACACTGTTAGCGTGGTAAACTTTAAATGAGTCTAAAATCCTTTTAAGTTGACGGAAACTCAAAATTTAAAGTGGAATTAGAATCTACGCCGCGTTCTCTTTCGAATGGTACTAAAATGACTGAAATCCTGTGTGTCAGTCTTGAGATATGATTTTCTGAAATATACGTTTCGTGACACTACACTGTTAGCGTGGTAAACTTTAAATGAGTCTAAAATCCTTTTAAGTTGACGGAAACTCAAAATTTAAAGTGGAATTAGAATCTACGCCGCGTTCTCTTTCGAATGGTACTAAAATGACTGAAATCCTGTGTGTCAGTCTTGAGATATGATTTTCTGAAATATACGTTTCGTGACACTACACTGTTAGCGTGGTAAACTTTAAATGAGTCTAAAATCCTTTTAAGTTGACGGAAACTCAAAATTTAAAGTGGAATTAGAATCTACGCCGCGTTCTCTTTCGAATGGTACTAAAATGACTGAAATCCTGTGTGTCAGTCTTGAGATATGATTTTCTGAAATATACGTTTCGTGACACTACACTGTTAGCGTGATAAACTTTAAATGAGTCTAAAATCCTTTTAAGTTGACGAAAACTCAAAATTTAAACTGGAATTGGAATCTGCGCCGCGTTCTCTTTCGAATGG
Organism: Caenorhabditis virilis; assembly: GCA_964036255.1. Classification (NCBI taxonomy): domain Eukaryota; kingdom Metazoa; phylum Nematoda; class Chromadorea; order Rhabditida; family Rhabditidae; genus Caenorhabditis; species Caenorhabditis virilis. The sequence goes on from OZ038416.1 coordinate 17,582,684, forward strand.
TACTAAAATGACTGAAATCCTGCGTGTCAGTCTTGAGATATGATTTTCTGAAATATACGTTTCGTGACACTACACTGTTAGCGTGATAAACTTTAAATGAGTCTAAAATCCTTTTAAGTTGACGGAAACTCAAAATTTAAAGTGGAATTAGAATCTACGCCGCGTTCTCTTTCGAATGGTACTAAAATGACTGAAATCCTGTGTGTCAGTCTTGAGATATGATTTTCTGAAATATACGTTTCGTGACACTACACTGTTAGCGTGGTAAACTTTAAATGAGTCTAAAATCCTTTTAAGTTGACGAAAACTCAAAATTTAAAGTGGAATTAGAATCTACGCCGCGTTCTCTTTCGAATGGTACTAAAATGACTGAAATCCTGTGTGTCAGTCTTGAGATATGATTTTCTGAAATATACGTTTCGTGACACTACACTGTTAGCGTGATAAACTTTAAATGAGTCTAAAATCCTTTTAAGTTGACGGAAACTCAAAATTTAAAGTGGAATTAGAATCTACGCCGCGTTCTCTTTCGAATGGTACTAAAATGACTGAAATCCTGTGTGTCAGTCTTGAGATATGATTTTCTGAAATATACGTTTCGTGACACTACACTGTTAGCGTGATAAACTTTAAATGAGTCTAAAATCCTTTTAAGTTGACGGAAACTCAAAATTTAAAGTGGAATTAGAATCTACGCCGCGTTCTCTTTCGAATGGTACTAAAATGACTGAAATCCTGTGTGTCAGTCTTGAGATATGATTTTCTGAAATATACGTTTCGTGACACTACACTGTTAGCGTGATAAACTTTAAATGAGTCTAAAATCCTTTTAAGTTGACGGAAACTCAAAATTTAAAGTGGAATTAGAATCTACGCCGCGTTCTCTTTCGAATGGTACTAAAATGACTGAAATCCTGTGTGTCAGTCTTGAGATATGATTTTCTGAAATATACGTTTCGTGACACTACACTGTTAGCGTGATAAACTTTAAATGAGTCTAAAATCCTTTTAAGTTGACGGAAACTCAAAATTTAAAGTGGAATTAGAATCTACGCCGCGTTCTCTTTCGAATGGTACTAAAATGACTGAAATCCTGTGTGTCAGTCTTGAGATATGATTTTCTGAAATATACGTTTCGTGACACTACACTGTTAGCGTGATAAACTTTAAATGAGTCTAAAATCCTTTTAAGTTGACGGAAACTCAAAATTTAAAGTGGAATTAGAATCTACGCCGCGTTCTCTTTCGAATGGTACTAAAATGACTGAAATCCTGTGTGTCAGTCTTGAGATATGATTTTCTGAAATATACGTTTCGTGACACTACACTGTTAGCGTGATAAACTTTAAATGAGTCTAAAATCCTTTTAAGTTGACGGAAACTCAAAATTTAAAGTGGAATTAGAATCTACGCCGCGTTCTCTTTCGAATGGTACTAAAATGACTGAAATCCTGTGTGTCAGTCTTGAGATATGATTTTCTGAAATATACGTTTCGTGACACTACACTGTTAGCGTGGTAAACTTTAAATGAGTCTAAAATCCTTTTAAGTTGACGGAAACTCAAAATTTAAAGTGGAATTAGAATCTACGCCGCGTTCTCTTTCGAATGGTACTAAAATGACTGAAATCCTGTGTGTCAGTCTTGAGATATGATTTTCTGAAATATACGTTTCGTGACACTACACTGTTAGCGTGATAAACTTTAAATGAGTCTAAAATCCTTTTAAGTTGACGGAAACTCAAAATTTAAAGTGGAATTAGAATCTACGCCGCGTTCTCTTTCGAATGGTACTAAAAGGACTGAAATCCTGTGTGTCAGTCTTGAGATATGATTTTCTGAAATATACGTTTCGTGACACTACACTGTTAGCGTGATAAACTTTAAATGAGTCTAAAATCCTTTTAAGTTGACGGAAACTCAAAATTTAAAGTGGAATTAGAATCTACGCCGCGTTCTCTTTCGAATGGTACTAAAATGACTGAAATCCTGTGTGTCAGTCTTGAGATATGATTTTCTGAAATATACGTTTCGTGACACTACACTGTTAGCGTGATAAACTTTAAATGAGTCTAAAATCCTTTTAAGTTGACGAAAACTCAAAATTTAAAGCGGAATTAGAATCTACGCCGCGTTCTCTTTCGAATGGTACTAGAATGACTGAAATCCTGTGTGTCAGTCTTGAGATATGATTTTCTGAAATATACGTTTCGTGACACTACACTGTTAGCGTGGTAAACTTTAAATGAGTCTAAAATCCTTTTAAGTTGACGGAAACTCAAAATTTAAAGTGGAATTAGAATCTACGCCGCGTTCTCTTTCGAATGGTACTAAAATGACTGAAATCCTGTGTGTCAGTCTTGAGATATGATTTTCTGAAATATACGTTTCGTGACACTACACTGTTAGCGTGATAAACTTTAAATGAGTCTAAAATCCTTTTAAGTTGACGAAAACTCAAACTTTAAAGTGGAATTAGAATTTACGCCGCGTTCTCTTTCGAATGGTACTAAAATGACTGAAATCCTGTGTGTCAGTCTTGAGATATGATTTTCTGAAATATACGTTTCGTGACACTACACTGTTAGCGTGATAAACTTTAAATGAGTCTAAAATCCTTTTAAGTTGACGGAAACTCAAAATTTAAAGTGGAATTAGAATCTACGCCGCGTTCTCTTTCGAATGGTACTAAAATGACTGAAATCCTGTGTGTCAGTCTTGAGATATGATTTTCTGAAATATACGTTTCGTGACACTACACTGTTAGCGTGATAAACTTTAAATGAGTCTAAAATCCTTTTAAGTTGAAGAAAACTCAAAATTTAAAGTGGAATTAGAATCTACGCCGCGTTCTCTTTCGAATGGTACTAAAATGACTGAAATCCTGTGTGTCAGTCTTGAGATATGATTTTCTGAAATATACGTTTCGTGACACTACACTGTTAGCGTGATAAACTTTAAATGAGTCTAAAATCCTTTTAAGTTGACGAAAACTCAAAATTTAAAGTGGAATTAGAATCTACGCCGCGTTCTCTTTCGAATGGTACTAAAATGACTGAAATCCTGCGTGTCAGTCTTGAGATATGATTTTCTGAAATATACGTTTCGTGACACTACACTGTTAGCGTGATAAACTTTAAATGAGTCTAAAATCCTTTTAAGTTGACGAAAACTCAAAATTTAAACTGGAATTAGAATCTACGCCGCGTTCTCTTTCGAATGGTACTAAAATGACTGAAATCCTGTGTGTCAGTCTTGAGATATGATTTTCTGAAATATACGTTTCGTGACACTACACTGTTAGCGTGATAAACTTTAAATGAGTCTAAAATCCTTTTAAGTTGACGGAAACTCAAAATTTAAAGTGGAATTAGAATCTACGCCGCGTTCTCTTTCGAATGGTACTAAAATGACTGAAATCCTGTGTGTCAGTCTTGAGATATGATTTTCTGAAATATACGTTTCGTGACACTACACTGTTAGCGTGATAAACTTTAAATGAGTCTAAAATCCTTTTAAGTTGACGGAAACTCAAAATTTAAAGTGGAATTAGAATCTACGCCGCGTTCTCTTTCGAATGGTACTAAAATGACTGAAATCCTGTGTGTCAGTCTTGAGATATGATTTTCTGAAATATACGTTTCGTGACACTACACTGTTAGCGTGATAAACTTTAAATGAGTCTAAAATCCTTTTAAGTTGGCGAAAACTCAAAATTTAAACTGGAATTAGAATCTACGCCGCGTTCTCTTTCGAATGGTACTAAAATGACTGAAATCCTGTGTATCAGTCTTGAGATATGATTTTCTGAAATATACGTTTCGTGACACTACACTGTTAGCGTGATAAACTTTAAATGAGTCTAAAATCCTTTTAAGTTGGCGAAAACTCAAAATTTAAACTGGAATTAGAATCTACGCCGCGTTCTCTTTCGAATGGTACTAAAATGACTGAAATCCTGTGTGTCAGTCTTGAGATATGATTTTCTGAAATATACGTTTCGTGACACTACACTGTTAGCGTGATAAACTTTAAATGAGTCTAAAATCCTTTTAAGTTGGCGAAAACTCAAAATTTAAACTGGAATTAGAATCTACGCCGCGTTCTCTTTCGAATGGTACTAAAATGACTGAAATCCTGTGTATCAGTCTTGAGATATGATTTTCTGAAATATACGTTTCGTGACACTACACTGTTAGCGTGATAAACTTTAAATGAGTCTAAAATCCTTTTAAGTTGGCGAAAACTCAAAATTTAAACTGGAATTAGAATCTACGCCGCGTTCTCTTTCGAATGGTACTAAAATGACTGAAATCCTGTGTGTCAGTCTTGAGATATGATTTTCTGAAATATACGTTTCGTGACACTACACTGTTAGCGTGATAAACTTTAAATGAGTCTAAAATCCTTTTAAGTTGACGAAAACTCAAAATTTAAACTGGAATTAGAATCTACGCCGCGTTCTCTTTCGAATGGTACTAAAATGACTGAAATCCTGTGTGTCAGTCTTGAGATATGATTTTCTGAAATATACGTTTCGTGACACTACACTGTTAGCGTGGTAAACTTTAAATGAGTCTAAAATCCTTTTATGTTGACGAAAACTCAAAATTTAAAGTGGAATTAGAATCTACGCCGCGTTCTCTTTCGAATGGTACTAAAATGACTGAAATCCTGTGTGTCAGTCTTGAGATATGATTTTCTGAAATATACGTTTCGTGACACTACACTGTTAGCGTGATAAACTTTAAATGAGTCTAAAATCCTTTTAAGTTGACGAAAACTCAAAATTTAAACTGGAATTAGAATCTACGCCGCGTTCTCTTTCGAATGGTACTAAAATGACTGAAATCCTGTGTGTCAGTCTTGAGATATGATTTTCTGAAATATACGTTTCGTGACACTACACTGTTAGCGTGATAAACTTTAAATGAGTCTAAAATCCTTTTAAGTTGACGGAAACTCAAAATTTAAAGTGGAATTAGAATCTACGCCGCGTTCTCTTTCGAATGGTACTAAAATGACTGAAATCCTGTGTGTCAGTCTTGAGATATGATTTTCTGAAATATACGTTTCGTGACACTACACTGTTAGCGTGATAAACTTTAAATGAGTCTAAAATCCTTTTAAGTTGACGAAAACTCAAAATTTAAACTGGAATTAGAATCTACGCCGCGTTCTCTTTCGAATGGTACTAAAATGACTGAAATCCTGTGTGTCAGTCTTGAGATATGATTTTCTGAAATATACGTTTCGTGACACTACACTGTTAGCGTGGTAAACTTTAAATGAGTCTAAAATCCTTTTATGTTGACGAAAACTCAAAATTTAAAGTGGAATTAGAATCTACGCCGCGTTCTCTTTCGAATGGTACTAAAATGACTGAAATCCTGTGTGTCAGTCTTGAGATATGATTTTCTGAAATATACGTTTCGTGACACTACACTGTTAGCGTGATAAACTTTAAATGAGTCTAAAATCCTTTTAAGTTGACGAAAACTCAAAATTTAAACTGGAATTAGAATCTACGCCGCGTTCTCTTTCGAATGGTACTAAAATGACTGAAATCCTGTGTGTCAGTCTTGAGATATGATTTTCTGAAATATACGTTTCGTGACACTACACTGTTAGCGTGGTAAACTTTAAATGAGTCTAAAATCCTTTTAAGTTGACGAAAACTCAAAATTTGAACTGGAATTAGAATCTACGCCGCGTTCTCTTTCGAATGGTACTAAAATGACTGAAATCCTGTGTGTCAGTCTTGAGATATGATTTTCTGAAATATACGTTTCGTGACACTACACTGTTAGCGTGATAAACTTTAAATGAGTCTAAAATCCTTTTAAGTTGACGAAAACTCAAAATTTAAAGTGGAATTAGAATCTACGCCGCGTTCTCTTTCGAATGGTACTAAAATGACTGAAATCCTGTGTGTCAGTCTTGAGATATGATTTTCTGAAATATACGTTTCGTGACACTACACTGTTAGCGTGGTAAACTTTAAATGAGTCTAAAATCCTTTTAAGTTGACGGAAACTCAAAATTTAAAGTGGAATTAGAATCTACGCCGCGTTCTCTTTCGAATGGTACTAAAATGACTGAAATCCTGTGTGTCAGTCTTGAGATATGATTTTCTGAAATATACGTTTCGTGACACTACACTGTTAGCGTGATAAACTTTAAATGAGTCTAAAATCCTTTTAAGTTGGCGAAAACTCAAAATTTAAACTGGAATTAGAATCTACGCCGCGTTCTCTTTCGAATGGTACTAAAATGACTGAAATCCTGTGTGTCAGTCTTGAGATATGATTTTCTGAAATATACGTTTCGTGACACTACACTGTTAGCGTGATAAACTTTAAATGAGTCTAAAATCCTTTTAAGTTGACGAAAACTCAAAATTTAAACTGGAATTAGAATCTACGCCGCGTTCTCTTTCGAATGGTACTAAAATGACTGAAATCCTGTGTGTCAGTCTTGAGATATGATTTTCTGAAATATACGTTTCGTGACACTACACTGTTAGCGTGATAAACTTTAAATGAGTCTAAAATCCTTTTAAGTTGACGAAAACTCAAAATTTAAAGTGGAATTAGAATCTACGCCGCGTTCTCTTTCGAATGGTACTAAAATGACTGAAATCCTGTGTGTCAGTCTTGAGATATGATTTTCTGAAATATACGTTTCGTGACACTACACTGTTAGCGTGATAAACTTTAAATGAGTCTAAAATCCTTTTAAGTTGACGAAAACTCAAAATTTAAACTGGAATTAGAATCTACGCCGCGTTCTCTTTCGAATGGTACTAAAATGACTGAAATCCTGTGTGTCAGTCTTGAGATATGATTTTCTGAAATATACGTTTCGTGACACTACACTGTTAGCGTGATAAACTTTAAATGAGTCTAAAATCCTTTTAAGTTGACGAAAACTCAAAATTTAAACTGGAATTAGAATCTACGCCGCGTTCTCTTTCGAATGGTACTAAAATGACTGAAATCCTGTGTGTCAGTCTTGAGATATGATTTTCTGAAATATACGTTTCGTGACACTACACTGTTAGCGTGGTAAACTTTAAATGAGTCTAAAATCCTTTTAAGTTGACGAAAACTCAAAATTTAAAGTGGAATTAGAATCTACGCCGCGTTCTCTTTCGAATGGTACTAAAATGACTGAAATCCTGTGTGTCAGTCTTGAGATATGATTTTCTGAAATATACGTTTCGTGACACTACACTGTTAGCGTGATAAACTTTAAATGAGTCTAAAATCCTTTTAAGTTGACGAAAACTCAAAATTTAAACTGGAATTAGAATCTACGCCGCGTTCTCTTTCGAATGGTACTAAAATGACTGAAATCCTGTGTGTCAGTCTTGAGATATGATTTTCTGAAATATACGTTTCGTGACACTACACTGTTAGCGTGGTAAACTTTAAATGAGTCTAAAATCCTTTTAAGTTGACGAAAACTCAAAATTTGAACTGGAATTAGAATCTACGCCGCGTTCTCTTTCGAATGGTACTAAAATGACTGAAATCCTGTGTGTCAGTCTTGAGATATGATTTTCTGAAATATACGTTTCGTGACACTACACTGTTAGCGTGATAAACTTTAAATGAGTCTAAAATCCTTTTAAGTTGACGAAAACTCAAAATTTAAAGTGGAATTAGAATCTACGCCGCGTTCTCTTTCGAATGGTACTAAAATGACTGAAATCCTGTGTGTCAGTCTTGAGATATGATTTTCTGAAATATACGTTTCGTGACACTACACTGTTAGCGTGGTAAACTTTAAATGAGTCTAAAATCCTTTTAAGTTGACGAAAACTCAAAATTTGAACTGGAATTAGAATCTACGCCGCGTTCTCTTTCGAATGGTACTAAAATGACTGAAATCCTGTGTGTCAGTCTTGAGATATGATTTTCTGAAATATACGTTTCGTGACACTACACTGTTAGCGTGGTAAACTTTAAATGAGTCTAAAATCCTTTTAAGTTGACGGAAACTCAAAATTTAAAGTGGAATTAGAATCTACGCCGCGTTCTCTTTCGAATGGTACTAAAATGACTGAAATCCTGTGTGTCAGTCTTGAGATATGATTTTCTGAAATATACGTTTCGTGACACTACACTGTTAGCGTGATAAACTTTAAATGAGTCTAAAATCCTTTTAAGTTGACGAAAACTCAAAATTTAAAGTGGAATTAGAATCTACGCCGCGTTCTCTTTCGAATGGTACTAAAATGACTGAAATCCTGTGTGTCAGTCTTGAGATATGATTTTCTGAAATATACGTTTCGTGACACTACACTGTTAGCGTGGTAAACTTTAAATGAGTCTAAAATCCTTTTAAGTTGACGGAAACTCAAAATTTAAAGTGGAATTAGAATCTACGCCGCGTTCTCTTTCGAATGGTACTAAAATGACTGAAATCCTGTGTGTCAGTCTTGAGATATGATTTTCTGAAATATACGTTTCGTGACACTACACTGTTAGCGTGATAAACTTTAAATGAGTCTAAAATCCTTTTAAGTTGACGAAAACTCAAAATTTAAAGTGGAATTAGAATCTACGCCGCGTTCTCTTTCGAATGGTACTAAAATGACTGAAATCCTGTGTGTCAGTCTTGAGATATGATTTTCTGAAATATACGTTTCGTGACACTACACTGTTAGCGTGATAAACTTTAAATGAGTCTAAAATCCTTTTAAGTTGACGGAAACTCAAAATTTAAAAAGGAATTAGAATCTACGCCGCGTTCTCTTTCGAATGGTACTAAAAGGACTGAAATCCTGTGTGTCAGTCTTGAGATATGATTTTCTGAAATATACGTTTCGTGACACTACACTGTTAGCGTGGTAAACTTTAAATGAGTCTAAAATCCTTTTAAGTTGACGGAAACTCAAAATTTAAAGTGGAATTAGAATCTACGCCGCGTTCTCTTTCGAATGGTACTAAAATGACTGAAATCCTGTGTGTCAGTCTTGAGATATGATTTTCTGAAATATACGTTTCGTGACACTACACTGTTAGCGTGGTAAACTTTAAATGAGTCTAAAATCCTTTTAAGTTGACGGAAACTCAAAATTTAAAGTGGAATTAGAATCTACGCCGCGTTCTCTTTCGAATGGTACTAAAATGACTGAAATCCTGTGTGTCAGTCTTGAGATATGATTTTCTGAAATATACGTTTCGTGACACTACACTGTTAGCGTGATAAACTTTAAATGAGTCTAAAATCCTTTTAAGTTGACGAAAACTCAAAATTTAAAGTGGAATTAGAATCTACGCCGCGTTCTCTTTCGAATGGTACTAAAATGACTGAAATCCTGTGTGTCAGTCTTGAGATATGATTTTCTGAAATATACGTTTCGTGACACTACACTGTTAGCGTGATAAACTTTAAATGAGTCTAAAATCCTTTTAAGTTGACGGAAACTCAAAATTTAAAAAGGAATTAGAATCTACGCCGCGTTCTCTTTCGAATGGTACTAAAAGGACTGAAATCCTGTGTGTCAGTCTTGAGATATGATTTTCTGAAATATACGTTTCGTGACACTACACTGTTAGCGTGGTAAACTTTAAATGAGTCTAAAATCCTTTTAAGTTGACGGAAACTCAAAATTTAAAGTGGAATTAGAATCTACGCCGCGTTCTCTTTCGAATGGTACTAAAATGACTGAAATCCTGTGTGTCAGTCTTGAGATATGATTTTCTGAAATATACGTTTCGTGACACTACACTGTTAGCGTGGTAAACTTTAAATGAGTCTAAAATCCTTTTAAGTTGACGGAAACTCAAAATTTAAAGTGGAATTAGAATCTACGCCGCGTTCTCTTTCGAATGGTACTAAAATGACTGAAATCCTGTGTGTCAGTCTTGAGATATGATTTTCTGAAATATACGTTTCGTGACACTACACTGTTAGCGTGATAAACTTTAAATGAGTCTAAAATCCTTTTAAGTTGACGAAAACTCAAAATTTAAAGTGGAATTAGAATCTACGCCGCGTTCTCTTTCGAATGGTACTAAAATGACTGAAATCCTGTGTGTCAGTCTTGAGATATGATTTTCTGAAATATACGTTTCGTGACACTACACTGTTAGCGTGATAAACTTTAAATGAGTCTAAAATCCTTTTAAGTTGACGGAAACTCAAAATTTAAAGTGGAATTAGAATCTACGCCGCGTTCTCTTTCGAATGGTACTAAAATGACTGAAATCCTGTGTGTCAGTCTTGAGATATGATTTTCTGAAATATACGTTTCGTGACACTACACTGTTAGCGTGGTAAACTTTAAATGAGTCTAAAATCCTTTTAAGTTGACGGAAACTCAAAATTTAAAGTGGAATTAGAATCTACGCCGCGTTCTCTTTCGAATGGTACTAAAATGACTGAAATCCTGTGTGTCAGTCTTGAGATATGATTTTCTGAAATATACGTTTCGTGACACTACACTGTTAGCGTGATAAACTTTAAATGAGTCTAAAATCCTTTTAAGTTGACGAAAACTCAAAATTTAAAGTGGAATTAGAATCTACGCCGCGTTCTCTTTCGAATGGTACTAAAATGACTGAAATCCTGTGTGTCAGTCTTGAGATATGATTTTCTGAAATATACGTTTCGTGACACTACACTGTTAGCGTGATAAACTTTAAATGAGTCTAAAATCCTTTTAAGTTGACGGAAACTCAAAATTTAAAAAGGAATTAGAATCTACGCCGCGTTCTCTTTCGAATGGTACTAAAATGACTGAAATCCTGTGTGTCAGTCTTGAGATATGATTTTCTGAAATATACGTTTCGTGACACTACACTGTTAGCGTGGTAAACTTTAAATGAGTCTAAAATCCTTTTAAGTTGACGGAAACTCAAAATTTAAAGTGGAATTAGAATCTACGCCGCGTTCTCTTTCGAATGGTACTAAAATGACTGAAATCCTGTGTGTCAGTCTTGAGATATGATTTTCTGAAATATACGTTTCGTGACACTACACTGTTAGCGTGATAAACTTTAAATGAGTCTAAAATCCTTTTAAGTTGACGAAAACTCAAAATTTAAACTGGAATTAGAATCTACGCCGCGTTCTCTTTCGAATGGTACTAAAATGACTGAAATCCTGTGTGTCAGTCTCGAGATATGATTTTCTGAAATATACGTTTCGTGACACTACACTGTTAGCGTGATAAACTTTAAATGAGTCTAAAATCCTTTTAAGTTGACGAAAACTCAAAATTTAAAGTGGAATTAGAATCTACGCCGCGTTCTCTTTCGAATGGTACTAAAATGACTGAAATCCTGTGTGTCAGTCTTGAGATATGATTTTCTGAAATATACGTTTCGTGACACTACACTGTTAGCGTGATAAACTTTAAATGAGTCTAAAATCCTTTTAAGTTGACGAAAACTCAAAATTTAAAGTGGAATTAGAATCTACGCCGCGTTCTCTTTCGAATGGTACTAAAATGACTGAAATCCTGTGTGTCAGTCTTGAGATATGATTTTCTGAAATATACGTTTCGTGACACTACACTGTTAGCGTGATAAACTTTAAATGAGTCTAAAATCCTTTTAAGTTGACGAAAACTCAAAATTTAAACTGGAATTAGAATCTACGCCGCGTTCTCTTTCGAATGGTACTAAAATGACTGAAATCCTGTGTGTCAGTCTTGAGATATGATTTTCTGAAATATACGTTTCGTGACACTACACTGTTAGCGTGGTAAACTTTAAATGAGTCTAAAATCCTTTTAAGTTGACGAAAACTCAAAATTTGAACTGGAATTAGAATCTACGCCGCGTTCTCTTTCGAATGGTACTAAAATGACTGAAATCCTGTGTGTCAGTCTTGAGATATGATTTTCTGAAATATACGTTTCGTGACACTACACTGTTAGCGTGATAAACTTTAAATGAGTCTAAAATCCTTTTAAGTTGACGAAAACTCAAAATTTAAAGTGGAATTAGAATCTACGCCGCGTTCTCTTTCGAATGGTACTAAAATGACTGAAATCCTGTGTGTCAGTCTTGAGATATGATTTTCTGAAATATACGTTTCGTGACACTACACTGTTAGCGTGGTAAACTTTAAATGAGTCTAAAATCCTTTTAAGTTGACGAAAACTCAAAATTTGAACTGGAATTAGAATCTACGCCGCGTTCTCTTTCGAATGGTACTAAAATGACTGAAATCCTGTGTGTCAGTCTTGAGATATGATTTTCTGAAATATACGTTTCGTGACACTACACTGTTAGCGTGGTAAACTTTAAATGAGTCTAAAATCCTTTTAAGTTGACGGAAACTCAAAATTTAAAGTGGAATTAGAATCTACGCCGCGTTCTCTTTCGAATGGTACTAAAATGACTGAAATCCTGTGTGTCAGTCTTGAGATATGATTTTCTGAAATATACGTTTCGTGACACTACACTGTTAGCGTGATAAACTTTAAATGAGTCTAAAATCCTTTTAAGTTGACGAAAACTCAAAATTTAAAGTGGAATTAGAATCTACGCCGCGTTCTCTTTCGAATGGTACTAAAATGACTGAAATCCTGTGTGTCAGTCTTGAGATATGATTTTCTGAAATATACGTTTCGTGACACTACACTGTTAGCGTGGTAAACTTTAAATGAGTCTAAAATCCTTTTAAGTTGACGGAAACTCAAAATTTAAAGTGGAATTAGAATCTACGCCGCGTTCTCTTTCGAATGGTACTAAAATGACTGAAATCCTGTGTGTCAGTCTTGAGATATGATTTTCTGAAATATACGTTTCGTGACACTACACTGTTAGCGTGATAAACTTTAAATGAGTCTAAAATCCTTTTAAGTTGACGAAAACTCAAAATTTAAAGTGGAATTAGAATCTACGCCGCGTTCTCTTTCGAATGGTACTAAAATGACTGAAATCCTGTGTGTCAGTCTTGAGATATGATTTTCTGAAATATACGTTTCGTGACACTACACTGTTAGCGTGATAAACTTTAAATGAGTCTAAAATCCTTTTAAGTTGACGGAAACTCAAAATTTAAAAAGGAATTAGAATCTACGCCGCGTTCTCTTTCGAATGGTACTAAAAGGACTGAAATCCTGTGTGTCAGTCTTGAGATATGATTTTCTGAAATATACGTTTCGTGACACTACACTGTTAGCGTGGTAAACTTTAAATGAGTCTAAAATCCTTTTAAGTTGACGGAAACTCAAAATTTAAAGTGGAATTAGAATCTACGCCGCGTTCTCTTTCGAATGGTACTAAAATGACTGAAATCCTGTGTGTCAGTCTTGAGATATGATTTTCTGAAATATACGTTTCGTGACACTACACTGTTAGCGTGGTAAACTTTAAATGAGTCTAAAATCCTTTTAAGTTGACGGAAACTCAAAATTTAAAGTGGAATTAGAATCTACGCCGCGTTCTCTTTCGAATGGTACTAAAATGACTGAAATCCTGTGTGTCAGTCTTGAGATATGATTTTCTGAAATATACGTTTCGTGACACTACACTGTTAGCGTGATAAACTTTAAATGAGTCTAAAATCCTTTTAAGTTGACGAAAACTCAAAATTTAAAGTGGAATTAGAATCTACGCCGCGTTCTCTTTCGAATGGTACTAAAATGACTGAAATCCTGTGTGTCAGTCTTGAGATATGATTTTCTGAAATATACGTTTCGTGACACTACACTGTTAGCGTGATAAACTTTAAATGAGTCTAAAATCCTTTTAAGTTGACGGAAACTCAAAATTTAAAAAGGAATTAGAATCTACGCCGCGTTCTCTTTCGAATGGTACTAAAAGGACTGAAATCCTGTGTGTCAGTCTTGAGATATGATTTTCTGAAATATACGTTTCGTGACACTACACTGTTAGCGTGATAAACTTTAAATGAGTCTAAAATCCTTTTAAGTTGACGAAAACTCAAAATTTAAAGTGGAATTAGAATCTACGCCGCGTTCTCTTTCGAATGGTACTAAAATGACTGAAATCCTGTGTGTCAGTCTTGAGATATGATTTTCTGAAATATACGTTTCGTGACACTACACTGTTAGCGTGATAAACTTTAAATGAGTCTAAAATCCTTTTAAGTTGACGAAAACTCAAAATTTAAACTGGAATTAGAATCTACGCCGCGTTCTCTTTCGAATGGTACTAAAATGACTGAAATCCTGTGTGTCAGTCTTGAGATATGATTTTCTGAAATATACGTTTCGTGACACTACACTGTTAGCGTGGTAAACTTTAAATGAGTCTAAAATCCTTTTAAGTTGACGAAAACTCAAAATTTGAACTGGAATTAGAATCTACGCCGCGTTCTCTTTCGAATGGTACTAAAATGACTGAAATCCTGTGTGTCAGTCTTGAGATATGATTTTCTGAAATATACGTTTCGTGACACTACACTGTTAGCGTGATAAACTTTAAATGAGTCTAAAATCCTTTTAAGTTGACGAAAACTCAAAATTTAAAGTGGAATTAGAATCTACGCCGCGTTCTCTTTCGAATGGTACTAAAATGACTGAAATCCTGTGTGTCAGTCTTGAGATATGATTTTCTGAAATATACGTTTCGTGACACTACACTGTTAGCGTGGTAAACTTTAAATGAGTCTAAAATCCTTTTAAGTTGACGAAAACTCAAAATTTGAACTGGAATTAGAATCTACGCCGCGTTCTCTTTCGAATGGTACTAAAATGACTGAAATCCTGTGTGTCAGTCTTGAGATATGATTTTCTGAAATATACGTTTCGTGACACTACACTGTTAGCGTGGTAAACTTTAAATGAGTCTAAAATCCTTTTAAGTTGACGGAAACTCAAAATTTAAAGTGGAATTAGAATCTACGCCGCGTTCTCTTTCGAATGGTACTAAAATGACTGAAATCCTGTGTGTCAGTCTTGAGATATGATTTTCTGAAATATACGTTTCGTGACACTACACTGTTAGCGTGATAAACTTTAAATGAGTCTAAAATCCTTTTAAGTTGACGAAAACTCAAAATTTAAAGTGGAATTAGAATCTACGCCGCGTTCTCTTTCGAATGGTACTAAAATGACTGAAATCCTGTGTGTCAGTCTTGAGATATGATTTTCTGAAATATACGTTTCGTGACACTACACTGTTAGCGTGATAAACTTTAAATGAGTCTAAAATCCTTTTAAGTTGACGGAAACTCAAAATTTAAAAAGGAATTAGAATCTACGCCGCGTTCTCTTTCGAATGGTACTAAAAGGACTGAAATCCTGTGTGTCAGTCTTGAGATATGATTTTCTGAAATATACGTTTCGTGACACTACACTGTTAGCGTGGTAAACTTTAAATGAGTCTAAAATCCTTTTAAGTTGACGGAAACTCAAAATTTAAAGTGGAATTAGAATCTACGCCGCGTTCTCTTTCGAATGGTACTAAAATGACTGAAATCCTGTGTGTCAGTCTTGAGATATGATTTTCTGAAATATACGTTTCGTGACACTACACTGTTAGCGTGGTAAACTTTAAATGAGTCTAAAATCCTTTTAAGTTGACGGAAACTCAAAATTTAAAGTGGAATTAGAATCTACGCCGCGTTCTCTTTCGAATGGTACTAAAATGACTGAAATCCTGTGTGTCAGTCTTGAGATATGATTTTCTGAAATATACGTTTCGTGACACTACACTGTTAGCGTGATAAACTTTAAATGAGTCTAAAATCCTTTTAAGTTGACGAAAACTCAAAATTTAAAGTGGAATTAGAATCTACGCCGCGTTCTCTTTCGAATGGTACTAAAATGACTGAAATCCTGTGTGTCAGTCTTGAGATATGATTTTCTGAAATATACGTTTCGTGACACTACACTGTTAGCGTGATAAACTTTAAATGAGTCTAAAATCCTTTTAAGTTGACGGAAACTCAAAATTTAAAAAGGAATTAGAATCTACGCCGCGTTCTCTTTCGAATGGTACTAAAAGGACTGAAATCCTGTGTGTCAGTCTTGAGATATGATTTTCTGAAATATACGTTTCGTGACACTACACTGTTAGCGTGATAAACTTTAAATGAGTCTAAAATCCTTTTAAGTTGACGGAAACTCAAAATTTAAAAAGGAATTAGAATCTACGCCGCGTTCTCTTTCGAATGGTACTAAAATGACTGAAATCCTGTGTGTCAGTCTTGAGATATGATTTTCTGAAATATACGTTTCGTGACACTACACTGTTAGCGTGGTAAACTTTAAATGAGTCTAAAATCCTTTTAAGTTGACGGAAACTCAAAATTTAAAGTGGAATTAGAATCTACGCCGCGTTCTCTTTCGAATGGTACTAAAATGACTGAAATCCTGTGTGTCAGTCTTGAGATATGATTTTCTGAAATATACGTTTCGTGACACTACACTGTTAGCGTGATAAACTTTAAATGAGTCTAAAATCCTTTTAAGTTGACGAAAACTCAAAATTTAAAGTGGAATTAGAATCTACGCCGCGTTCTCTTTCGAATGGTACTAAAATGACTGAAATCCTGTGTGTCAGTCTTGAGATATGATTTTCTGAAATATACGTTTCGTGACACTACACTGTTAGCGTGATAAACTTTAAATGAGTCTAAAATCCTTTTAAGTTGACGGAAACTCAAAATTTAAAAAGGAATTAGAATCTACGCCGCGTTCTCTTTCGAATGGTACTAAAATGACTGAAATCCTGTGTGTCAGTCTTGAGATATGATTTTCTGAAATATACGTTTCGTGACACTACACTGTTAGCGTGGTAAACTTTAAATGAGTCTAAAATCCTTTTAAGTTGACGGAAACTCAAAATTTAAAGTGGAATTAGAATCTACGCCGCGTTCTCTTTCGAATGGTACTAAAATGACTGAAATCCTGTGTGTCAGTCTTGAGATATGATTTTCTGAAATATACGTTTCGTGACACTACACTGTTAGCGTGATAAACTTTAAATGAGTCTAAAATCCTTTTAAGTTGACGAAAACTCAAAATTTAAAGTGGAATTAGAATCTACGCCGCGTTCTCTTTCGAATGGTACTAAAATGACTGAAATCCTGTGTGTCAGTCTTGAGATATGATTTTCTGAAATATACGTTTCGTGACACTACACTGTTAGCGTGATAAACTTTAAATGAGTCTAAAATCCTTTTAAGTTGACGGAAACTCAAAATTTAAAAAGGAATTAGAATCTACGCCGCGTTCTCTTTCGAATGGTACTAAAATGACTGAAATCCTGTGTGTCAGTCTTGAGATATGATTTTCTGAAATATACGTTTCGTGACACTACACTAGTAGTAATGATAGTTAAAATAGCCCACTAAGCCCCGCCCCCTTTCTAAGCCTATGGATTGGGCAGATATTAGGCCACGCCCACTGATAAGGATATCGATTAGTCAATCGATAAGCCCCGCCCACTTTTCGATCGATAAATCGATAAGTCTCTTGAGTAGGGGGGTTGTAAATTAATTAAGTTTACGACTACCGTAAAATCAATAAATGATTTATGGACTCTAGGGTAATCGATCATGCTGAATTCAATGGTGACATTTTTAAGTACTGAAAATGGGGTTGTAAATTAATTAAAATTTAAATAATCAAAAATCAATAAATGATTTATGGACTCTAGGGTAATCGATCATGCTGAATTCAATGGTGACATTTTTAAGTACTGAAAATGGGGTTGTAAATTAATTAAAATTTAAATAATCAAAAATCAATAAATGATTTATGGACTCTAGGGTAATCGATCATGCTGAATTCAATGGTGACATTTTTAAGTACTGAAAATGGGGTTGTAAATTAATTAAAATTTAAATAATCAAAAATCAATAAATGATTTATGGACTCTAGGGTAATCGATCATGCTGAATTCAATGGTGACATTTTTAAGTACTGAAAATGGGGTTGTAAATTAATTAAAATTTAAATAATCAAAAATCAATAAATGATTTATGGACTCTAGGGTAATCGATCATGCTGAATTCGATGGTGACATTTTTAAGTACTGAAAATGAGGTTGTAAATTAATTAAGTTTACGACTACCGTAAAATCAATAAATGATTTATGGACTCTAGGGTAATCGATCATGCTGAATTCAATGGTGACATTTTTAAGTACTGAAAATGAGGTTGTAAATTAATTAGATTTTAAATGATGAATACGCGTCAATTCAGACATACAGCCTAGGTTAATTAATCATGAAATCTTTAATGGACATATTTTTAAGTACTGAAAATTTTTCCGGGATTTTAATTTCAGGTTTGTTGTGAAGTCAGAGGATTTGTTGTTAAAGCAAAGGACTTGTTGTGTGTGAGAGAGAGAGAGAAAAAAACATCTGAAAAAATAAAAACGACAACACCGATAACCCAAATTCTCCATGAACACCGGAAAAAACAGAGAAAACTTCAAAAAGCAAAATACCGCCAACTTCAAATGACTAGATAATATGACACTGACAGAGTACTTTGTTTTGTTGTTTTTTTGAATATTGAAATGTGATACTATGAGATAAAGCGACGGTTATGCACAGCTTGATATCAAAGGTCATCATATCGACCTATGGGTGTCATAAACATTGGTTGTAAACAATCATTCAACGATAAAAATAGTGTCAATTTCTCAAAGTCTCTCTTCACTCAAAGTTTAGGGGACCGTTTCTTTTAAACTCATTTGCAATTATTGTACCCGCAGCTGTCAACACCATTATGACTACTATTACTACCACACCGCGTAGAATTCTCGATGAGAATGGTAATTTTTTTATATTTGTTTGTTTTAATTTCATTAGTAAAACTTGTTGGTTTAATTAATAAAACATTGTTCAGAATTGCTTAAAGCGCCACTTAAAAGAGCCACCAGAGGTCCACTAAGATTCGCCAAAGTACCGAAACTAATCATGTCATCACCATCACCACCGCCATCACCACCACCGCCACCAACACCGCCACCGGTTTATTCTGAACGAGCAAGTGGCTGGATCGATGGTCAGTTCGAAAAATTATTTTTAACTTTTAAAATTTATATTTTTTACAGCAAGGAAAGAGACCATTTTGACTCCAGGTCATTATGTGGTGTTGAGTTTAGCCGCCTGTTGCCGTGAATCACTCAATATAACCAATGGTGTCCTGACCACTGACTTTTGCGAATTGTGTCAACGTCGTACGATCTGTGGAAAATGGACCCCTCGTCGTAATAATAACAACTAATTTTTTTTTTTTTTGTGAAACAATAAATATTATCATTAATCTTTTATTCACAATTTCCATATTTTACAATAAAGTCTGTCTCCGATATTGTCAACGCTACCCTTTCCAACAACACGACGCTGTTGTCGGATACCTGTCGGGGTGACACTATTATTAGAGCCAGGGGTATAAATTTTACGAGGCTTTTTGATTCTTGATGCACGTGCAGGGGTTGTCTTGACTGACATATTACTTCGGGGTCGTTTTACTGCCTTTTTAGATGATGATGATGCCGTAGAGTTTGTGCTTGCGACAGTTCTATCATCACCTTCGGATGCATCGGAAAACTCTTCTCTAGGTGTTGCATAAGAAGCAGGTGTCTCGGGTTGGGGTGCACTGCGGACTGTATTTTGTGTTGACGTCGAATTTATAGATCCTTCACTGGTTGGCCTCAAAGACGCCTGAGAGTTTCCAGAACTCCCTGTAGAGCCGCTAAGTGTTGGTGCATATTCTGATCTTGCTTCAGAACCACTTTCAGTTAGCCAATCTTCCATCATTGTTGTAAATTCAGGAGTCATTATTTGAAGATGTTTGCTTTGTCTTATTCTAAAGAGTAAATCCTGATAGAAACGACACTTTTCGTTGTCATCCAATTCCGGATCATTAAGTATCGACTCGAGGAAACGTGTCACACTTTCGAGAGGTTGCGAGTGATCAAATGGGACCACCCTGTATTTTCGAACAAGTTTCATAGTAGACCTGTTACCGCAAGTGCAGGGGTGATGAATGAAAATAGTTGTTTAATAGATAGCCTCGTTAACTTGCTACGTGCTTCGTCAGCAGTCTTTGATTTTGTGATTTCCACCAATTTGTGGCGTATCGGAAGAAGTGATTTTGATTCAGTGTCAGATAAAGGAATATTTTTAGATTTCAAAATATTATAAAGAATTTCAACTAGGATATTAATTTCTTGTCTTTTCGCGTGTTTCAGGATACTCTTCTTCTTTTTCAGATCCCGAAAAAAGTCAGTATGTATTATCAAGCGTTCGCTCATTACTTTGAGTTAGAAAACACTTTGCATAAACAATGTACAAACAATGTACAAACAATGTACAAACAATGTACAAACAATTGCACCACAGAAAACACAACAATTAAACTGAGAAAATGAGGGTAACACATAAAAACTGATCTTTATATAGGCACGTATGCTGTGGGGTACTCTTCAGTGAAGTTCGTTAAAATTCTACATTTTGGGTCTGCTAGAGGATCATTATTAATCATCATCGCATTGTAGGGAATACTCATAATTTCCATATAAGCTTCGTGAGCCGCACGCCATTTATCCCCAAATTGTTGTACTAGAAGATTTTTTATTTGAGATGCATCCGACAGGTTTCTCATCAATATAATGTATGTACTGTTATTTCTAGTAGTAGGTGGAAGTGCAAAAGCCGATTGAACTAAATTGAAGATAACACAATTTAGATGATGTGCATACACACAAAACAGGTCGTTTAGTAAATGTAGTGATTTACGTTCACGTGCAAAAATGTTCATCAAATCGTCGCATACGACAATATTTCTCTGATGTTTGTAATCTTTCAATAGATCAACATCTGGTAATCCTTCTATAGCTCTAACTTTAGGTACATGTCTTGGTATTCCGTCGTTATCAATTCCGTAAAACCAGAATACATTTTGTATCGGTTCATCAAAGAAATCGTCAAGATTATCTATAATTTTCCTCAAAAGTGTAGTTTTTCCTGATTGTGTAGCACCGATTATCGTAATCTGTGATGGAAAACGAAACTTGAAACATGGTGTCATTTTACTTAACGCCTTGTCATATAGATCCTTGGATTGATACATAAAACAATCAAGATACAGAAAGATACGTTCAAAACAACTATTGCCGGTATCAACCAAACAGCTGGATCGTAAACAGTGTTAGGTGTCGTGAATTCGTGTTCAGGAGTGATTGATGAGGTTGTTGTAGATGTTCCTGGTCTATTTTTTCGAATACAAACACCTGCCACTGTCTCTAAGATGGATAGGCAAAGTAAGAAGGGATTCATATGGCTATAAAATGGTAGAGAATGATGAAATTACTCATTTTGACTCCTTTTATAGTATAGAGAATGGCGGATTTTTATATAACTCTACCGTCATCTGTACCAAATTCACAATTCCGAAACACCTCATCACGGTATGTCACCCGTTTGCCCGATGTTTTACAACTGGGGCGTGAAAATCATGTTGTTGCGGTAACGGATATAATTTACCCATATTCATATCCGAATATAGGTCGGAATATGGAATATTTCATAAAGATGAAGCATTCTGTTGTGCCATACAAGTTACACTTGCCATCTGCCCAATATGGGAGCATTGATCAGGTTATTACGGCTCTGAATGGTGGCCCTCGTAGTCGGAAACGGTATCGGCGGGATGTTGTACCCGACGATAAGCTAGAAGAGATTCTGGAAACCCTCAGAAAGGGTCGTAAGGATACAGGGTCCGTCGAAAATGGTACAGTTTCAGTGAAGCCTACAGTTGAGCATCCCGAACCTTCTGAAACTCCTAAAAAGGCTGAAACCCCTAAAAAGGCTGAAGCTCCTAAAAAGGCTGAAACTCCTAAAAAGGCTGAAACTCCTAAAAAGGCTGAAACTCCTAAAAAGGCTGAAACTCCTCAAAAGGTTGAAGCTCCTCAAAAGGTTGAAGCTCCTCAAAAGGTTGAAGCTCCGCAAAAGGCTGAAACTCCTAAAAAGACTGAAGCTCCTAAAAAGGCTGAAACTCCTAAAAAGGCTGAAACTCCTCAAAAGGCTGAAGCTCCTAAAAAGGCTGAAACTCCTCAAAAGGTTGAAAAAACTTCTGAATCATCAAAGAAGGTGGAAAATGTTGTACCAAAGGCTAAACAAAGTACTGTGTTGCCTCCGGCATTGAATGTTAAAGGAATACCAAACGAAAACACCGAGAAGACGGGCACCGAAAACCCCAAACAACTAGACCCGGAAAAAGTGGATCAAATACCCGATAATGAAAAAATGAGTGAAATACTGAAATTGCTTGAAAACCATGATAAAGTTATAAATGATCCATCTGCATTTATTAAATTCACTGTTAAAGAAGGACGTGTTCATTTGAATATTCTAGATTCTGGTGTTGAGCAAGTTGAATTTGAACGTTCATGTGCATATTTTCTAGGTTTTAATGAGACAATTTTAACAAAATCTACTACTGCACCCAATACAATTGATTTTTATGGCAACATAAGCACCATGTATCTTTATTGTGATATTTGTGATCAATCTATTGTAGGAAATCAGAAAAACTCCTTGCTTACGGTAGTTCCATGCAAAGGTAACTATGGTGAAATGATACATCACAGTTTTAGCCAACCTCGTTATATTCCAATTATGAATGGTACCATTGACACGGTAAAAATTGAACTTTTATCTGAATTCGGTGAAGCCATACCTTTTAACTGGGGTAGTACTGTGGTTACTCTACATATAAAACACATTGATAAATAATTATTTATTTAAGAAAAAAAAAAAAAAAAAAAAAAAAAAAAAAAAAAGATTGTGAAATAAATGTATTTGAAATGTACTTAAAATGTATTTAAAATGTATTTGAAATGTATTTAAAATGTACTTAAAATGTATAATGTTATTTTCTATGAAAGTAAGAATAAATCGAGGCATATTTTTAGTAGTTGTACGATTATTTGTTTAATTATAAATAATAAGAATGTTTTAACAAAAGCCTGTGGGTCCTTTATCTTTAGAGTTTGTTCGCGGCCAGCGTGTTTTGTCATCATCCTCATCGCTGTCAGATTCAGTGTCGCTCCAGTTGTACGGTTTCTTATTTTCCTTGTCATTCTCGTTTGTAGATAACAACTCGTCAACCCTATCATAATCCTCCATGGTAGGCAAAGGTTTTTTACTGTACATATACTGTAATACGGAGATGAAAAAAAAAAAAATATATATATATATATAACCCTAACCTTTTCGTGATCCTGTGGAAACACTGCTTTCACAGTACGTAACCAATCTTCAATGACCCATGGGCGTGGTGCAGGATGAATTGACCAACGATTATAATCCCTGTACGGGTGGTCATTTTCAACATGTGTCAGACACTCTGGCAATTGTGGGAAGAATTGAAGACACACTGGACATGTTCTAGCTTGAACACGGGGATGGTTCACATTAATAAGATGAAATTTAGCTTCAGGAATAGCAGGCTCTTTTGGATAAACACCATAGTGACAGTTTTCCACATGAGTGTAGAGAGCTTCGTAGGACGCAAAATGATTAGCACAGCTGGTACAATAGGTGCAAAACGACATACCACTACGACGACAAAAAGGTTAAAATGATTGGTTTACTGTTAATGTCCACTAGGCTGGTTGTAAAAAGAAAAAGTTGTTCAAAGCTCGAAATTATGATTGTCTATCATGTAGTCTCTAATAAATGTGTCATCGTCTGCGACTCTCTCAAAAACACCACACACTCGCTCAAAACTATAACCACGGGCCAACATACATTGAACAAAAACACAGTAACCACCACAACACTGAGAATACAGACTTTGTTCTCGACCCTTCTTTACCACAATTTTCCTGAATCTATGTAGAAATTTACGTATATGAGAGTTCGGTTTTTCAGCAAGTGAACAGAAAAAGTAACAGATGTCATTTTTCACGTAGATACTTTGCCAGTGTCTACCTCCTTTTGAGCTATCGTCGGTATTTACGATGAGACCAAAGTGTTTTCGGCGAGGGCGCTGGAATCTCACCAACTCGTCGGCACAGAAAACACCTAAAAATGTATGCTTTGCGTGCCTGTCCAGTGACATTACTCTATTGAGTGCGTCGGCGTACATCTATAAATAGCTGGAGAATTCTGAATCATTATTGAAAAATTTCATTTTCTTAAATATTCTCTGAAAATGGTGCCTGTACCGGTCGATCTTTCTAAAATCGACTACCATCGACTTTTACGAGCCAATGTAGGTGGTAATGGTCCATTTATGGGCATGAAGTTCCAAAGAGGTGGTACACAACGTGGTGGTGGTTTAGGTGGCATAATCACTGCCGCCATCAAATATTTACCAATGTTCTTGAATTCAACTCTTGGTCAAGAACTCCTATCAGCTGGTAAAAACATGGCCACCGATATTAAAAACGGGGAAAATGTGAAGGCAACACTGAAAAAACATGCACGTAGTGCGGTCCGAAATCTGACAGGTTTAGGTAAGAGACGCAGACGTGCCTCGAAAAAAAGCTTAAAAGGACCAGTTGCCGTACTGAAACCTCAGTTTGTTAAAAAATTTGGCCGTGTACACCGTTCAACATTCCTTAATGCTGAGTCGTCTTGATCCCAAGTCCCACGATGTCATCATCGACGACCTCGATTTCTCTACAATGCCTGGTACGCAGACTTGTGTTCAAAACTCTAGGTGGACTGTAGTAAATCTGAAAAATACATTTTTACAAAATGGCCCCTGGGAATTTGTTTTAGCAAATAACTCTAGGTCATATCTTAATTTAAAGCGAACTTGGTTAGTTTTCTCTTTCAAAATTACCGATTCTTTAGGTAATAATGTTGCGGTCAACGCCGCTAATCCTGAAACTTTTGCCCCGATTAATAATATAGCTCATTCTATTGTTAAAAACTTTACATTACATGTCAATTCGCAATTAGTTTACCATAATTCATCTAACTATGCATATAAATCCTATTTTGAAAACACACTGATGCACGGTACAGACGTTAAAAAATCAACATTGTCAGCATCGGGATACACATTTGATAACAAAGTTGGTAACGCGGATTCTGAGGGTTATAAACGTCGTTGTGCACTAGTCGCTGGCGGTGCCACGTGTCAAGTAGCAGCCAATATTTCTATAGATCTTATGAATCAGCCTAGAGTACTATTAAACGCTTGTAACGTGAAACTTGTGGCGTACCCAAATTCTAGTGAATTCCTAATTGAATCATTCAACGAACATGCTGGAAATACTCAATTCAAGCTTAAAATCACTGATGTTTTTGCCTTGGTCAACGAATTTGATTTGACGGATGGTCTTTCAAATGAACTAGAACGAGCCATTATTGAACATAAAATACTACAATACCCAACAATCAGCGGAAACGTGAGAACATTCTACATAGAACCCAATCGTTTGGATGCACCATCAAACACCCTATTCACCAGCAAAATGCCTCGAAGAATTTTTATGGGATTGGTTTCAAGTGCGGCTTTCAATGGTTCTTATCATACGTCGCCTTTTGATTTTCGTCCTTATGGTGTTGTTGATTTACATGTGGATTATTGTGGGCTTACAATACCGGGACGTCCCATGAACCTTGATTTTGACAACAACAAATATGTCGAAGCATACATACAACTTCAGGAGGCACTCGGACACGCTAGAAATAATTTAAGTTCCAATTCCATTAATATGCAAATGTTTAAAGATGGTGGGTATACAATCTTTGGTTTTGAGCTCAGTCCAGTTGCGCAAGACGCAAATTTATTCGAGCTCGTTAGACAGACTAATGTGAGTGTACGTATCAATTTCCGTGAACAGACACCTGTAGGTGGTCTTTATTGTATATGTTACGCAGAGTTTGATAATATAATTGCATTTGACCATTTACGAAATCCTATTCTGGATACAGTTGTTTAATTCTAAATGTTTACACTTTAAAAAAAATAGTATAAATTAATGTAATCTCCATTAAAAATTTCATTTAATTGTTAATAAATCTACATCTATTCACCTCAAAAGCAATGGATAAATCAATTCGTGATGCATTCCTCAATCCTGAAAACTCATGTGCATATTCATCTATCAGAAATGTGTTCAACTTTGTCAGGAAAAAGCACAAAAATGTGAAAATAACCGATGTTGAACGAGTTCTCGAAGGTCTCGAAGCGTATACAATGCATAAAATGAATCGGAAACGGTTTCCACGTCTAACATCTACAGCCTCAGGTCTTCATACAGCCTTTCAAATTGATCTGGCAGACGTAACAAAGCATAAAAAGGAGAACGATGGCTACACATTTCTATTAGTGGCCATGGATGTGTATTCACGCAAACTCTTCGTTGAACCGTTGAAATCTAAAAATGCACAAACTGTGTGTGCAGCATTGAAAAAAATCATCGATTCACTCAAAAACCCTCCATTTTACATTTATAGTGATGATGGTAAAGAGTTTTATAATTCGGACGTTCAAAAACTTTTCAAGTTGAAAGATATCACTCATTGTACTCCTAAATCTGAGATTAAATGCGGTATAGTTGAGCGCGCAAATAGAACACTCAAAACACGACTGGCACGCTTTATGACTGCTAAATACAACCATCGATACATTGATGTCCTACAAAAAGTGGTACGAGCAATTAATAATACTATAAACAGAACCATAGGGAGAACACCAAACTCGGTAAAACAAGGTGATCTTAACAAGAAATTAGAAGTTGAAATCGTTAAAGGTCCGAAAAAATTACTTACTCTAGGTGATCACGTTCGAATTGCATCAAAACGTGGTCATTTTGACAAAGGTTATTTCCAAGGGTGGACTGCGGAGATTTTCGTAATATCCAAAGTTCAGCATTCTAATCCTACAACCTACAAACTTATTGATAAAAACGGTGAACCAATCACCGGTATTTTCTATTTCTACGAGCTCATAAAGTGCTCTTATAATCCGAATGAAGTCTTTAAAATCGAGAAAATTCTTGAACATAAGACTGAAAATGGTAAAAAATTGATTAAAGTTAGATGGGATGGTTATCCATCCTCTTTTGACAGCTGGATAGAAGAGAAAACCATCTTGCCATTATGAAATTTGAGATAAATTACCTTAACTAGGAATCTGTGGGAGTTCTGCCGATAACTTGATATGAAAAATTAGCTCATTCACACTGTGGCCAATACAATGGTGAATATCTCACAAAATATTACTTATTTTTATTTTCTTTGTAATACTAAGACGGCTATGATGATACAATGGCACAAAGAATGGCATACTGAGGTAATTTATTTGTTTTTCTTTATTTATAAGGTTCCGTTTTTTCTGTGCATATGTCTTCTTCGGGTGCGGGTATTTTTCATTTTCTCCTTAGTTTTTTTTTTTCTTAGTTTTATGTATCGTTAAAATACTGTTTAAAAAATCTCAAAAAAAGAGACATTGTGACTAAAAATAATGTAAAAATAACATTTTTTAACTAAAAATACTGTAAAAATAACATTTTCGACTAAAAATACTGTTTTTTTTTTTTAAATCTCCAAAAAGAGAAATTCTTTTCCCTATTTCTACAATTTATTTTGTACTTATCAGATGAAGATCGATCTAAAACCCTGAAAAACAACTATCACAAAATTGAGAAAAAAAGTGCCCTAGATAAAAATACACACAGGAACAAACAAACACTAAAAAGAAAAACCGAAGAACGTTATCTCTAAACACTAAATTAAGACTAGCCATAGGGAGGTGCTCCAACGCTGGAAGAAGTTTCTTTATAAAATATTCAACCAAAGAGAGTATATCACTCGTGTTGATCCCTTCTATCTGAAAGCTGACTTGATGGAGGGCTTAGTTGATCATGCGATTAAGTATTCAATAGATGAAGTCCTCTACCAGATAAGGATAGACTTCGACATGCTAACACCACCGCCACAGCCCCGGACTTCAACCCCGACTCTACCAATGTTGGATTTTTCGATCAATGTAGGTGAATTGGTATGATCTATTGAATTTTTCACTCGAAAATATGTAATTAAAGTTTAGGATGAATTTTTTGACCCATATGAGTCGACACAACAGTTGGTTGCCGAATATGTTGACTCTTTGCATCTTAATAATTAAACAATGAATTTCTCTTAAATTGATTTTTTTTTTTTTTTAATTTTGTCTCTATTTAAAAAAAAAAAAAAAATTATTATTATTAGAACCACAGAAAAAAAAAGAACACATTATTCGTCGAATTTGACAATGACGCCGCTAATGAATACTTCTGTAACATTTTAGCTTAATCTTATTTTTCAAAACAAAAAAAAAAAATAACTCACGGTGCGGTTCTCCATTTTCACCGCAATTCTCCTCGAATTCAGCACAATTTGCACAATCATCCTTCACGTTTGAGCTAGTAGCCTCTTCTAAATCTGCATTTCGTGGCTCATGCTCCATCTCATTTACTGCAATGTTTTTCCGTGTTTTTTTTCTCCCTAATAAGTATTCAAAAATACCACGATTTTTTTGCCAGCATATGTAGAGTCTCCACATCAGCCAAACTGAGACAACGAGAGCAACCAACCAGGCTAACTGTTTAAAAAAAAAATAGTACCAAGATTTTCAATAAAAATCAAACTCACAATAAACCCTGAATTGTCTTTACGGGCCAGACGTTGGACCACTTCCGCCTCGCTGACGCAATATCGGCGAAAACCATCGGCGATACAGGTTTTGGTGCAATTCAAACATTGGTGAACCGATGCGATATACATTACTGTAAAAATGAGTTTATATAGATAAATATACCTAGTGGTAAACATACTTTTGCTGTTTTTCTATTCAAAAATCGGGAAATTCGATAAAAAGAATATGTAGATAGAGTACCGTATTTTTTTTTTCTTCTCGGAAACGCCGCGGACTAGTTTTCGAAAAAGTTAGGCCAGTGTGTTGTAATCCACACGGACATTCGAAATTGTCAACATTTTACCTGAAATTATACATTTTTCCACATTTTTATTAATTTTTGTGTTTTAACTCCAAGTGTTTTTATTAAAATCGATGAACATTTTTATTTGTAAATAAATACCAACCACATTTTCGAAGTTTTATATTAAAAATATATATATTAAACGTGAAAGATATTTTTAGCGTGTACTTTTCCATCGTGGCTAGATCGTTATCTTATTCATATAAAACGGTGATTTTTTTCACAGGTTATACATTTGTGGCCACCCTTCAAAGGTCTACCCAACGGTAAAAATGGTTTCATTATAAACAAGTGGTATGGCAGGTAAATTGTTTTTTTTTTCTCTCTTTTATTTTTAAATGTTTTTTAATTCCAGATAACCACATCGACAATACCAACACCAACAACAACACCAACAACACCAACAACAACGACAATTATGTTGGACGACACGTCGAAGGTGAGTCTAAATGTTTAGTAAAAATAATAATCTAAACCCCGACCCCCTCACTATTTTCATGTAGTTGTAAGGTTTCTTTTTCTAGGTTTTACGGTTTTGTATATGTGTGTTTATGGGTGTGTGTGTGATCGAATTTTTTCTACACAGTTTTTAAGAAGACTTTATTAATAAGATTTTTTTGAAAAAAAAAAAAACAACAAAACTTTAGTAAATTCAATTCTTCATAAAATGATCCAACGGATAGTAACGGAAATCATCGTTCAATGTTACACCCGCGAAGTACCCAAGTGGTAGTGTCTTTCCATCCGACAGTAAATAGGCCTTATCCATGACAGGTCTTACTTTCTTTTCACCTTCGACCGATTTGATGTGGCTGAGCAATTTTTTATCCATCCTAAATGTTTTGGCAGTAATTGGGTCTTTGAATGTATTGTCGATGTGGGCTTTAGCCTGTAAGAAGTATTTCGTTTTATATAATGTTTAGGTGGACATTACCTGGGTTTCGAATGCATCTAGAGTGACGAGCTTTTGGTTTTCGGGGTCCAATGTCACACCTTTTGCCTTTACGACGATTTTCACCGGAACACCCTGATCGTCCATGAGTTGATAGGAGTAGGTCTTTGGGGCTAGTCCAATGAACCGACTGATCGTGAAACCCTTCGGAATCTCGCTTTCCAGCTTGCCCAAACCTACCCCTATCAAATCACCCAACTTGTTGTCACCATCCTGTTTTAAATACATAATCGAGTCTGTATCTGTAAAAAAAAAAAAAAAATGTATTTGAATATAGATTCGAAAATTTATTTCCTACCTGCATACAGCAACTGTTCACGACCAATTCTATCCAAAGCATCATACAATGTTAATCTGCCAACCGCCGTAGTGATTACCCCTAGAAATTCACTTTTTTCGTTTTTTTTTTTTTAGTGTAAGAAACAAATACCAATAACAATGTTTGTGTAACTCTTGGCCATGAGAATACCTCGCAATTGTTGTCGAGACACCAGCGTAACATCCTCAAGATCCGTGATACCGCATAACTCGTAACCGTCGGCTTCATAAAAGTTCCTCTGACCCATCCCATCTGACCGTTCGAACATCTGTGTCTCCTTTTTAAGTGGATTCTCCGAAAATTTCCCTGCAATTTTAGGTTTCTATTATGTAATATTTCAAATACACACCCCAGGCAGAGTTCAAATATAACTTGGCAAGACCACGACAGGCAGGGTTCTTCTTGATTTTGTGCTCATCCAGCTTCACACCATCGGTCTCCTCAATCTTCATAATGTAAGCCTGTTTCTCCGCATCCGACATGTCCACCCTCGGCCAACCCGAACTTTCATGCTTCATCTTAAGCAATGGCTTTAAGTAGCTAGAAAAAAACCCTCCTCGTAGCCAATCCGTCCAGTTCCAAACCTCCAGATACCGTAATATTGTGTATCCTATAATTTAACTCATTTTTAAACCATTCATCTAAAAAAAAAAAGAAAAAAACCTTTAGCAATTGCGATGTTCAGTTCCCCGGAGTACCATGTACCAGTTAGACAACGATCCTGAACCTTGTCGTGCTCGCACTTAACCCTATTATCCTTTGCTTCCGCACATTTCCTACAAAGAGGGAAGAGTAGCTTTCCACCAGAACGATAAGGTAAAACAGGCAACATCAAATCCGTCGGTGGTAGTACTACACAGTAAACTAATCCCTTGTATGGCACAGGTTTCCCTTTCTCGATAGGTTCGAATGATCCATTAATAATTTCCGGTTGACCACGGGGGTATTCGGCCGCTCTTATATTGACGGTCGGATACAACGAACAAAAATCTTCATATTCTATTGTGATCCCTGCTTGTGCTGTACCAGTCATCGCGAAAACTTCAGTACGACCTCCAAACATTCCTTCACGCGGTAACAAATGACTTGTAAGACGACACTGTAATTTTAAGAATAATTAAACAAAAAAAAAAAACCTGAATTATTTACATTTTCAAAAAAAGTTTGCATTTCGCGGTTTTTTTTCAACTCGGCCTGTATTTCATGTTCCCAAATCTCAATTACTTTGTAGCCCAGACTCTTTAACTCTTCACGTCGCTCACACGTTCGCTCATAAACCTCCTTATTAGTCGTCGAAATTTTATGAACATTTTGACCCGTCGGGGGCAAACACTTTGGACAACCATGAAAGACGCAGCCTTGTACCTAAAGAAATTTATATATATATATATATTTTTTTTTTTTAAAAGTGAATATCAATAATTACCTCTATAACTGTATTAGTCTCCCTCATGAAACCGTCAACGAAATAGTGAAGACCATTCGCTCTGGTCACCTTAAATTCACCACCATTTCTCGCATGTTGAACATCCCACTTCTCCTTGACTTCTTTCCACAATAAATATTTAATGGCCAAAGCTGACTGGAGTCGACCTGGGAACCCGTTCTCAGCGATATAACCGATATCACCGTTCTCAATATGGTTATATTTCATCACGTGGAGCACATGTGATGCAAGAGTCGGTGCGCAGACAAACGGATTTGAACCCTCGAATAATTCAACGCATATCTGAAATTGTATTGAAATTAAATGTCTAAAATATTGATATTTATAGATACCCCCATATGCACTTTTGCCGCATCCCGCAAAATCCTTACATCCATTTCGCAATACTCTATAAGCTCTTTATCAAAATCAAAACCATCATTATAATGGTTCGTGTACCAACGATCAAACTCTTCACGCGCTGCAATCGATTTCTTGTCATAGTTGTAGTATTTCTTCGGCGGTAGTTGTGTGAATGTTTTTCCATAATTCTTCGGTTGGTTGAAGTAGTAGGGATATTCGCCTTTCTTCAATTCTTCGAGCTCGTAGGCCTTGGGCATAGACCGTAATGGCATAGGCATGAAACTGTAGCTGTCCTTGAAGCTGAGGTTGTTGACAGTTGAATAATTTGGCGGTCTGATCGATGCAGTGATTATATAATTTCCATTTGTAACGAGATGCAGTCTCAAGCCAAATGATTTCCATATTGAGTTGGCAATGAAGTGGTGGTCATAGCTTTAAAAAAAAAAAAAATTTAAAATTAATCAAGTAAATAATCTAGTAACGTACCCTCCACCATTATGGGCCATGATAACTGAATTATTGAACTTCTTATCGTATAATATCATTTCAACGAATTTGTTGGTTACATCAGCTTCACCAACATTGCCATAATAAAAGTGGCCCGATCCAGGGCATTTCGAGCACTTGTCCACTTTCACATCTTTACATTCTTGACATACAGTGTTGTAACAAATGGCGTTGACGATATGCCGATCGAGGTGATTTAATTCACCTGAAAATAAAATGTATTTTTCTAAAACATTTTATGTAGTTCACCAGCGTCAGATTCCTCAACAACTCTTGTTTCTACGTCGTAGAATACTAATAAATATTTTGCAGTTTTCTTTTTCATATTTTCCTTCTCCTTAGCCAGTGGAGGATTAAAGCAACAGTTATGCCTGGCTGGAGGCGGTGGCGGGAACATTTTACATTTGCGGCAGAAGTATTGTTCGTGGCATACATGAGCTTGAACTGTGTAGTGGACCATTTTCAACTTTTTGAGACAATCCGGACATCTGAATTTTTTTTTTTTTTGCTGATTTGATAGGGTATTTTTTTTTTTGTTCATCATACTTTTTGTATTGCTCGCAGTAGGACTTCTTAGTCCGCTTCTTCTTCTTCAGGTGCTCCTTAAAACACTGCTCCGAATAAAATATGCAATTACAGTCGCTGCACTGCCTGGTGTACTCTTGACCCACAGGCGGAAGAGTACAACCCCTCACCCCACAGTTCAAACACTGTTTCGCGCATTTGTGGTTCCTCGCTGTGACATATAGATCACATGCAGTACAATGCCTGTAAGATAAAAATGTTTAAAATTATAGGAAGAGAAAAAATCAAATTACCGTTCTTCTACCGAAGTTTCTGTTGGGCGTAAGTAGTCGTAATGGCCATCCTTGTAGGCTATTGTTATCTTCTTTTGTGCCCCAGTATTCAACGTTTTTTCGAGCACATACCTAAATTTATGGTTGGGGCGCTGATACACCATAAAACAGTAGTCGCTGTAGTAATCGGCGACTGTAGCCAAGTCGTTGGCATTATGTGTATCTTTGATTTCAAGATCCACTTCGGTTTCGATCATTTGCGCCCCCTCCATTTGTCGTCTTTCACGCATTGCCAATCGGTCCTATAATTTAAAAAATGTAGAAAATAACATAAAATCAGTCTGTACGTTTCTAGTTAACCCGCGCCATTTCATTTCCAAAGCCCTCTTTTCAGCAGCATCCGTTTCTGCGTTATAATCTGCTCTCGTTTTTCCAATAAAAATAGCCTTCAATAGGCACTTCGTTTTTCCTACAACATGCTCACGTGCTTTTGCGACAAAATCAAAATACAGTAAAGTGGTGTCCCTTGTATAAACTAGGTTCACAGAGATGCGAGTGGATGAAAACCAGCTTTAAACAACAAAAATAGACGCGAATTATTTTCAACAAGATTTATTAATTAAGAAACAAGAATTTAATACGAAAGAAAGGTTAATTATATTACAAAGAACAAATAAAAACACTAGCCGCAGCTAGAAACAATAAAAACGAGCCCTAACTGGCTTAAACACGAGCTTGCTTGCTTTCCCACAACAAAACTAATG
This sequence comes from Caenorhabditis virilis, assembly GCA_964036255.1. Lineage (NCBI taxonomy): Eukaryota > Metazoa > Nematoda > Chromadorea > Rhabditida > Rhabditidae > Caenorhabditis > Caenorhabditis virilis. Next base: position 17,616,712 of record OZ038416.1, read on the forward strand.
TGACGCCCGAGAAGGTGGCCTAGAAACACAATTTGCGGAAGCTAGTCCCTCTGGGTTGGGTTTCTAGTCCTCGGCCATTTATCTCAACATCCCCCTCCTTTAGAAGAACAGGCTCCTGACTGTTGGGATACATCATAAAATAACACGGGTAGAAGGGTAATGGGGTCGAACATTTATCACATTGAACTGACTGTTCCTTGACGATTTTCAGCTTGTTCCTGTCCCTTTTTCCACTTTGCCCATTCATCTCAACGCTCTTGGCCTTCATACGAGGTTTCACTCCAATCTCAACATCTTTCTCCTGATGCTTCTCATTCACACTTGTTTCCACTTCCGAACATCTCCCAAATTGATCTTGTGACTTGGCAATCGAAAAAATTTGACGATTTGACTTGGCACTTGCATCCAATTGATTGACTGTTGACGGAACCTGAATAACAAAAGGTTTTGTGACATTTGTCACGTTCTTCGACCATCTGTGCCTCGGTTTGCTCTTGCATCTTATCTCGTCCTTTTCACGACCTCCGATTTTCTGCTCACTTCCCCGATCACCAGCTTTTCCAACATTCCTGTCCTTCACTGAACTTCCCGACACAATGCCTTTACTATACATCACATCTTCCTTCAATGGACACTTCTTCTCCAACTTCACACGATTTTTCCCAAATGGCAGCGTTCCTTCACTTCCAGCTCCACCAAAATGCTTCAATCTTACTGCATTCACAACAGCTTTCTTCTTGTCTTCATCGACATCTTTCCAACCAATACGGATACCAAAACTTTCAAACGAATTTGTGCCCAATACAGCATATTCTTCATTACTTTCACACACTTGGAACGAAACACTCTTCTTCCTGTGCCTGATTTCAATCGGAACGTCAACTTTGTGAACAATATTCATCTTTGTATTTGACGCATCAATTACATCCAAATTCTTATCCGATGGACTTTCCACAAACTTCTCATCCGTCAAGTTTCCTTTCTTGACTCTGCTCCATGTTTTGGTTGACAACAAGCTAACTTCTGAACCACTATCGATAATAATTGTGACTTCCTTTCCAAGAATTTTAGCTTGTTCGAGTACTAGGCTTCCAGCTACAGCATGATTTCCCTGTCGCAGTGCTTTCTCATCACAAATTACTCCGTGCGCGTATGCAACTTTATTGTTTTCCTGACATCTTGCAGCATAATGCCCAGGTTTTCCACATTTGAAACAATTCTTTCCAAATTTGTTTTCAACTGGCACATTTCCATTCAATACATCATTTGATCCTACTGGAACAGCATTTGAACCAGAAACCGGTGATGATTTCATTCCTCCAGGATGGCTAAAACCGTTAACATCCCATCTTCTTCCTCCAGGATGACTATAACCGTTAACATCCAAATTTCTTCCACCAGGATGACTAGAACCGTTAACATCCCATTTTCTTCCACCAGGATGACTCAATCTGTTAACATCCCATTGTCTACTCCTTTCAAAATTATCAGAATATCCCATTTGATTTTCATTCATCAAATTTTCCTCTTCAAACTCCAACGCTATCCTTTTCAACGTCTCATACTGATCTTTCAAATCAACTTCCACTCGTTTCATATTCAAAATACAATGCAACGTCTGATCTCTTTGAGCTGCTTTCAATAATTTCGTAACTTTCAATGGTGCGATTTTCTCATCGTCCATGTCAAAAGCTTCTCTTGACAACTTTTCAATCAATAAACAATAATCTCTGATCGATTGGTGCTCCAGAATACGCAGTTGATCAAGTTTTCGCATCGACGAGAACGAAATACTGCTTCTTGACTTCTTCAATCTCTCTTGAAATTCTACCATTGTTTCATCAAATGAATCTTTCTTCGGAATGGTTCTAAACACTTGGAGTGCTTTTCCAACCAAAAATCTTTCCTCCAAAATTGTCATCAGTTCTTCATCCTTCTCCATAAGTTTCCCATACTTAGATTTGAACGTTGTCAGAAAACTTCCAAAGTTTCTGTCATCATCTCCAGTATATGCTTTTGGATCCGGCAACGCATTTACTCTGAACGTTGTTTCCATAAAGCTCATCTGCTTTCTCACTAAATACAATTCATCAGATAACTTGCTCCTGTCCGACACTCCAGTTTCTTGAACAATATCTTCATTCTTCTTAACATTCTCATTAATGTTTCCGAAATTTTCAGACTTTTGAACAAAATTTCCATCTTCCACAAAATGTTTACGAGCCCAATTTTCAGCTTTTATCACACTTTCAGCGACTTCTGGAACTCGAGTTGGTTCAACTTTCGTGAGTATCGTGCTCCTAGGTTTCGGTATTGGTGTTCCTGGTCCATTTGCCAAACTGATCAATTTTTGACGAACATGACCCATCAATTTTTCCGATTTAGAAGAATCATTTATCAATCCTTTCAACCTCTCACAATTCTCCTTCCATTGTTCCATTTCCTTCTGAACATCCTCCAATTTCAATCTAATATCATGATTTTCCTTATCTATTTCAACCAACTGCAACGAAATCTTTTCATTTTCCAATTCAAGAATTTCCTTAGCATTTGAATCATTTGTTAACTTCATCAAAATATCTGCCAATTGATCTCCATTGCGAATATTCACACTATTCAGCATTTCAATGACTTCTCTTTCATTTTCCTTCAATTCACAAAAATTTTTGGCAACATTTTCTTTTTCAGCCGAAGAAATTTCATTTCTTGCCAAATTCAGACTTTGTTCCATCAATTTCAGCTTTTCATTCAACTCTTGAACTTCCATAACCTTCTGTTCAATATCATACATCAATTTTGCATTTGCATCTGAAGCCTCTCTGTTAACAGCTTTCTCATTATCCACTTCTTCCAAAAAGCTCAAAAATTTCCTTTCATTTTGCTTTTTCTCTTCCAAAAGTTTCAAATTTTCCGCTGACTTTGCTTCCATACAAACCGCAAGCTTTTCAGTACTTTCAATATTCATAGCTTTCAAAAATATCCAAAGTTTTCGACATTCTTCCATGTATTCAACATTTGCGCCTACTTTTCCAGCTTCATCTTCCTGATCCTCTTTCAGATCTTCCAACTTTTCCATCAACACATCAAAACCTTCTTTCATTCCTTCGAAAATAGTTTCTCTTTGCGTTTTCGATATCCTTGTTTGAGTTTCAACAAACGTTTCAGCTTTCACAACTTTTGTCCAAAAAGTTTTCAACAATTTTTCCACAACCAAAAATTTGCAAACTTCAAACTTCTTTCCAAACAATTTCATAATATCACCCGCAACCTCTTGCAACCTTTCTGTTGACTGACAGACGCTTTGCTTCTTGGCGATCTCCTCTTTTGACCATTTTGCATCATCCAACGATTTTACCTCATCGAAGACTCTTTGCAACAACTGATCCATGTTCTCCAAACAATTTTCCAATTCTTTACGTTTCAAATCATTTTTCAACTGATCACCAACATTTGATACTCCCGAACCAGATGCAACTGCTAATCCATCTCTCGGCACGACCATGTTCCTTGACGAAGACGAGGACGCTGACATCTTTCCAATTTTTCAAATTTATTCTATATCTCTATTTCCAGATATATAAATATCTCAGTATTTATACTCTTTCCACAGAAGAACAAAAGTGAAACGATCCGACGATTCAAATTTTAACGAATTTCTCGGTCTCAGTGTTTGTAAATGGCTACAAACAACAGAACTTGAAAAAAACGAAAAAAACGGCGACGAAGATTTCAAATAATTTGCCCAGACGGTCTGTTTAATGTCAACCTCTAGGTGAAGACCAAACAAAATCCGAACGTACAAAAATTCGAAATTAAACGGCAAAAAAATGCGAAAAAATTCAAGAAAAATCAATAAACCCTCAAAAACACGAAAATTTTGCTATTTCAGCGGTTTTCCAACTCTGAACGGCTTCGGCCCCCAAGTAAAGTGGTGTCCCTTGTATAAACTAGGTTCACAGAGATGCGAGTGGATGAAAACCAGCTTTAAACAACAAAAATAGACGCGAATTATTTTCAACAAGATTTATTAATTAAGAAACAAGAATTTAATACGAAAGAAAGGTTAATTATATTACAAAGAACAAATAAAAACACTAGCCGCAGCTAGAAACAATAAAAACGAGCCCTAACTGGCTTAAACACGAGCTTGCTTGCTTTCCCACAACAAAACTAATGTGACGCCCGAGAAGGTGGCCTAGAAACACAATTTGCGGAAGCTAGTCCCTCTGGGTTGGGTTTCTAGTCCTCGGCCATTTATCTCAACAATACTGTAATTTAAAACAAATTTATATAAATTATCGCAATTCAATCAACTTTAACTGTTCCTTGACGTCCTGCCCCAGTCATCAAATTCGATGGTTTAAAGACATGCATTGAAATCTTGAAAGTGTTATCTACAACAACACTTTCATTTGATTGCGAAATCTTCTCCAATTCAGCACTCAACACCTCTCCGTTCAACATTTCATAAGTGCGACCATTCCGCCAAAACGCACTCCCCGTTTTGTTGTTGGTATTTAAACTGTAAATTCGAAAAATTTCATAGATTCGAAATATCCAGCAATAACTAACCCAATTGCAAATTTAGTGGTTTTCAAATCACCACCAGCCAACGACAATCCTACTCGTATAAATATTTCCATTAAACGTTCGAGTGCATCACCGATCGTAAGCGTTGGTGGTAGCTCACTTAGATTACAAAATTGTAACGATGCTTCACATGCCAGTCTCTCCGAATTTATTCTTTCCATGTTTACCGGTTTGTCGAAAACGGTAAACTGACGGAAAAATTTCAATTCCGCTTCTGAAATTTAATTATACATATATACTTTTTTTTTTAAAACTCATTTACCTGTCACGAATTGTAATGATTTTATATCACTAGCTAATTCATACACCACTGGAGCTGTCGAAGAACCAACTCCAAAGGATTGCAAATCAACCCTGAGCTTTTTAGTGGTTTCAACTGGAGCGACACTATGACGTCTCTTTTTACCACCACCAAACATATTTCTCTGGATTTCGGGCATCTTGAACTCTTGCGAAAAATCTTCAGATACTACCGACGACTCATCTGCATAACTTTCATCACGAATCAAACTTCTTGGGGTTGAAGCATGGCTGATGTCTCGAGTCTCCGTTGAAACATCAACTGCAACCGACGTATTCGGTGAATCAATGCAAATCACAGAATCCTGTGATTCTTGCAGCTCGATAGACGATTCCGATTCGTGACGAGTATCATCTGAATCAATAATGATGATCGATGGTGCATCATTATCAACTGCCTGGGATGTTGATTCGTTTTCTTCAATGATTACGACAGAATCATTGGATAAGTGTTGTGGTGATGATGGTCGTTTGTTTGGGGGTTGTTCCATGGTAGTAGGGGTGTAGTTAATATGTTCTGTAGTTATGACACGTGCTGTAAAATAGGGAAAATTATTCAGAAAAATGTGTCTAAAAAAAAATTTACCTTGAATTAGGGCCGTACAAAATTCGTTGTTTTGATGGATTAAAGATCCCGCAGCCAATACCACTGTAAAATTAGAAAATTGTATGAAACATAAATTTACTTTGTGTTACATCTATTGAGTAGGCTTCTCAAACTGGTCCATTCACTCTTCAAGGTCTCTTGATTGATCACTGGTGCGTTGATCCCTGGTGGAGTCGGCTGCATGAGACGAAGCTCGAGCTTCTGGAGCATATCTTGAATATCGGTCATCTTCGCGTCGACGGCGTTCTTCGCAACAATGAACAAGTCATCACCTTCTTGGGGAACTGTTTAAAATAGATTAGCGATATAACCAACAAAAAAAAAAAAAAACCTACCCTTCATCAACTCTTCGTGAACTTTATCGAATCCTTCTTGAGCATTGACAGTGATTTCCAAAATATATTGTTGGCTGGACATTGTCGAGTCGTATGTAATCTGATTTCTTTAAAAAAAAAATATATATATATAACTTTTAAAAAATTCGTGTGATATGCTATAACAAAAATATATATAATGATTAATAAACTAATAACCCCATCGTTTCCAGATAGATAGGCGGGGCATAGATAAAGATGCCAGTCATATTGTGCTAAAAATGAAGTGCACTGCGGCATTTCTTTTATGTCATTTTTAAGAAAAAAATGTATAGTTCCTATAGGATATTTCTGACACAATCATCAATCATTATCAAATCTTGTAACTCATGTTGATAACCCTAGCTGACTATATAATCAAATTTAAAAAAGTTATAGATCCCATGGGACATTTTAACGTTGAAAATAAAAATATTGAGTACACTCACCACTAAACGTATCGTAAATTGGGTTGTAAACGATATGACCAATTGCTGTAAGCTCAAATTTCTTTATACGATTTGTATCTGTCGACACCATTTCCAACACAAGCATCAATCATCATGAATTTTAAATGAAGTTTATTGCACTTATCTGGATACCTAGTTGACCCTATTCACAAGTTATATGATATGCAGACATTTTTATCTCTCTGATCTGGGTCCTTTTACCATTTTTTCTTCTTTTAAATCGATAAACCTCATCATTATTTTTTCAGGTACAGCAACATGGCCTGGTTCGACATTGTTTTGTGGATGGATTTAAAGGAAAGGTATGTATTTTTTTTTCTTAGTTTTACGGTTTCATTTTTTTTTTTTTCCCTTCTGTTGTTTTCGTTTCGTTTTTTATGAATGAATAAACTCTTGTCATTCGATCATTCTACACAACTCATATTTACAACCAATGTTTATGACACCCATAGGCCGATATGATGACCTTTGATATCAAGCTGTGCATAACCGTCGCTTTATCTCATAGTATCACATTTCAATATTCAAAAAAAACAAAACAAAGTACTCTGTCAGTGTCATATTATCTAGTCATTTGAAGTTGGCGGTATTTTGCTTTTTGAAGTTTTCTCTGTTTTTTCCGGTGTTCATGGAGAATTTGGGTTATCGGTGTTGTCGTTTTTATTTTTTCAGATGTTTTTTTCTCTCTCTCTCTCACACACAACAAGTCCTTTGCTTTAACAACAAATCCTCTGACTTCACAACAAACCTGAAATTAAAATCCCGGAAAAATTTTCAGTACTTAAAAATATGTCCATTAAAGATTTCATGATTAATTAACCTAGGCTGTATGTCTGAATTGACGCGTATTCATCATTTAAAATCTAATTAATTTACAACCTCATTTTCAGTACTTAAAAATGTCACCATTGAATTCAGCATGATCGATTACCCTAGAGTCCATAAATCATTTATTGATTTTACGGTAGTCGTAAACTTAATTAATTTACAACCTCATTTTCAGTACTTAAAAATGTCACCATCGAATTCAGCATGATCGATTACCCTAGAGTCCATAAATCATTTATTGATTTTTGATTATTTAAATTTTAATTAATTTACAACCCCATTTTCAGTACTTAAAAATGTCACCATTGAATTCAGCATGATCGATTACCCTAGAGTCCATAAATCATTTATTGATTTTTGATTATTTAAATTTTAATTAATTTACAACCCCATTTTCAGTACTTAAAAATGTCACCATTGAATTCAGCATGATCGATTACCCTAGAGTCCATAAATCATTTATTGATTTTACGGTAGTCGTAAACTTAATTAATTTACAACCCCCCTACTCAAGAGACTTATCGATTTATCGATCGAAAAGTGGGCGGGGCTTATCGATTGACTAATCGATATCCTTATCAGTGGGCGTGGCCTAATATCTGCCCAATCCATAGGCTTAGAAAGGGGGCGGGGCTTAGTGGGCTATTTTAACTATCATTACTACTTACACTGTTAGCGTGGTAAACTTTAAATGAGTCTAAAATCCTTTTAAGTTGACGGAAACTCAAAATTTAAAGTGGAATTAGAATCTACGCCGCGTTCTCTTTCGAATGGTACTAAAATGACTGAAATCCTGTGTGTCAGTCTTGAGATATGATTTTCTGAAATATACGTTTCGTGACACTACACTGTTAGCGTGATAAACTTTAAATGAGTCTAAAATCCTTTTAAGTTGACGAAAACTCAAAATTTAAAGTGGAATTAGAATCTACGCCGCGTTCTCTTTCGAATGGTACTAAAATGACTGAAAGCCTGTGTGTCAGTCTTGAGATATGATTTTCTGAAATATACGTTTCGTGACACTACACTGTTAGCGTGATAAACTTTAAATGAGTCTAAAATCCTTTTAAGTTGACGAAAACTCAAAATTTAAAGTGGAATTAGAATCTACGCCGCGTTCTCTTTCGAATGGTACTAAAATGACTGAAATCCTGTGTGTCAGTCTTGAGATATGATTTTCTGAAATATACGTTTCGTGACACTACACTTTTAGCGTGATAAACTTTAAATGAGTCTAAAATCCTTTTAAGTTGACGAAAACTCAAAATTTAAACTGGAATTAGAATCTACGCCGCGTTCTCTTTCGAATGGTACTAAAATGACTGAAATCCTGTGTGTCAGTCTTGAGATATGATTTTCTGAAATATACGTTTCGTGACACTACACTGTTAGCGTGATAAACTTTAAATGAGTCTAAAATCCTTTTAAGTTGACGGAAACTCAAAATTTAAAAAGGAATTAGAATCTACGCCGCGTTCTCTTTCGAATGGTACTAAAATGACTGAAATCCTGTGTGTCAGTCTTGAGATATGATTTTCTGAAATATACGTTTCGTGACACTACACTGTTAGCGTGGTAAACTTTAAATGAGTCTAAAATCCTTTTAAGTTGACGGAAACTCAAAATTTAAAGTGGAATTAGAATCTACGCCGCGTTCTCTTTCGAATGGTACTAAAATGACTGAAATCCTGTGTGTCAGTCTTGAGATATGATTTTCTGAAATATACGTTTCGTGACACTACACTGTTAGCGTGATAAACTTTAAATGAGTCTAAAATCCTTTTAAGTTGACGGAAACTCAAAATTTAAAGTGGAATTAGAATCTACGCCGCGTTCTCTTTCGAATGGTACTAAAATGACTGAAATCCTGTGTGTCAGTCTTGAGATATGATTTTCTGAAATATACGTTTCGTGACACTACACTGTTAGCGTGATAAACTTTAAATGAGTCTAAAATCCTTTTAAGTTGACGGAAACTCAAAATTTAAAAAGGAATTAGAATCTACGCCGCGTTCTCTTTCGAATGGTACTAAAATGACTGAAATCCTGTGTGTCAGTCTTGAGATATGATTTTCTGAAATATACGTTTCGTGACACTACACTGTTAGCGTGGTAAACTTTAAATGAGTCTAAAATCCTTTTAAGTTGACGGAAACTCAAAATTTAAAGTGGAATTAGAATCTACGCCGCGTTCTCTTTCGAATGGTACTAAAATGACTGAAATCCTGTGTGTCAGTCTTGAGATATGATTTTCTGAAATATACGTTTCGTGACACTACACTGTTAGCGTGATAAACTTTAAATGAGTCTAAAATCCTTTTAAGTTGACGAAAACTCAAAATTTAAAGTGGAATTAGAATCTACGCCGCGTTCTCTTTCGAATGGTACTAAAATGACTGAAATCCTGTGTGTCAGTCTTGAGATATGATTTTCTGAAATATACGTTTCGTGACACTACACTGTTAGCGTGATAAACTTTAAATGAGTCTAAAATCCTTTTAAGTTGACGGAAACTCAAAATTTAAAAAGGAATTAGAATCTACGCCGCGTTCTCTTTCGAATGGTACTAAAATGACTGAAATCCTGTGTGTCAGTCTTGAGATATGATTTTCTGAAATATACGTTTCGTGACACTACACTGTTAGCGTGATAAACTTTAAATGAGTCTAAAATCCTTTTAAGTTGACGAAAACTCAAAATTTAAAGTGGAATTAGAATCTACGCCGCGTTCTCTTTCGAATGGTACTAAAATGACTGAAATCCTGTGTGTCAGTCTTGAGATATGATTTTCTGAAATATACGTTTCGTGACACTACACTGTTAGCGTGGTAAACTTTAAATGAGTCTAAAATCCTTTTAAGTTGACGGAAACTCAAAATTTAAAGTGGAATTAGAATCTACGCCGCGTTCTCTTTCGAATGGTACTAAAATGACTGAAATCCTGTGTGTCAGTCTTGAGATATGATTTTCTGAAATATACGTTTCGTGACACTACACTGTTAGCGTGATAAACTTTAAATGAGTCTAAAATCCTTTTAAGTTGACGGAAACTCAAAATTTAAAAAGGAATTAGAATCTACGCCGCGTTCTCTTTCGAATGGTACTAAAATGACTGAAATCCTGTGTGTCAGTCTTGAGATATGATTTTCTGAAATATACGTTTCGTGACACTACACTGTTAGCGTGGTAAACTTTAAATGAGTCTAAAATCCTTTTAAGTTGACGGAAACTCAAAATTTAAAGTGGAATTAGAATCTACGCCGCGTTCTCTTTCGAATGGTACTAAAATGACTGAAATCCTGTGTGTCAGTCTTGAGATATGATTTTCTGAAATATACGTTTCGTGACACTACACTGTTAGCGTGATAAACTTTAAATGAGTCTAAAATCCTTTTAAGTTGACGGAAACTCAAAATTTAAAGTGGAATTAGAATCTACGCCGCGTTCTCTTTCGAATGGTACTAAAATGACTGAAATCCTGTGTGTCAGTCTTGAGATATGATTTTCTGAAATATACGTTTCGTGACACTACACTGTTAGCGTGATAAACTTTAAATGAGTCTAAAATCCTTTTAAGTTGACGGAAACTCAAAATTTAAAAAGGAATTAGAATCTACGCCGCGTTCTCTTTCGAATGGTACTAAAATGACTGAAATCCTGTGTGTCAGTCTTGAGATATGATTTTCTGAAATATACGTTTCGTGACACTACACTGTTAGCGTGGTAAACTTTAAATGAGTCTAAAATCCTTTTAAGTTGACGGAAACTCAAAATTTAAAAAGGAATTAGAATCTACGCCGCGTTCTCTTTCGAATGGTACTAAAATGACTGAAATCCTGTGTGTCAGTCTTGAGATATGATTTTCTGAAATATACGTTTCGTGACACTACACTGTTAGCGTGGTAAACTTTAAATGAGTCTAAAATCCTTTTAAGTTGACGGAAACTCAAAATTTAAAGTGGAATTAGAATCTACGCCGCGTTCTCTTTCGAATGGTACTAAAATGACTGAAATCCTGTGTGTCAGTCTTGAGATATGATTTTCTGAAATATACGTTTCGTGACACTACACTGTTAGCGTGATAAACTTTAAATGAGTCTAAAATCCTTTTAAGTTGACGAAAACTCAAAATTTAAAGTGGAATTAGAATCTACGCCGCGTTCTCTTTCGAATGGTACTAAAATGACTGAAATCCTGTGTGTCAGTCTTGAGATATGATTTTCTGAAATATACGTTTCGTGACACTACACTGTTAGCGTGATAAACTTTAAATGAGTCTAAAATCCTTTTAAGTTGACGGAAACTCAAAATTTAAAAAGGAATTAGAATCTACGCCGCGTTCTCTTTCGAATGGTACTAAAATGACTGAAATCCTGTGTGTCAGTCTTGAGATATGATTTTCTGAAATATACGTTTCGTGACACTACACTGTTAGCGTGATAAACTTTAAATGAGTCTAAAATCCTTTTAAGTTGACGAAAACTCAAAATTTAAAGTGGAATTAGAATCTACGCCGCGTTCTCTTTCGAATGGTACTAAAATGACTGAAATCCTGTGTGTCAGTCTTGAGATATGATTTTCTGAAATATACGTTTCGTGACACTACACTGTTAGCGTGGTAAACTTTAAATGAGTCTAAAATCCTTTTAAGTTGACGGAAACTCAAAATTTAAAGTGGAATTAGAATCTACGCCGCGTTCTCTTTCGAATGGTACTAAAATGACTGAAATCCTGTGTGTCAGTCTTGAGATATGATTTTCTGAAATATACGTTTCGTGACACTACACTGTTAGCGTGATAAACTTTAAATGAGTCTAAAATCCTTTTAAGTTGACGGAAACTCAAAATTTAAAAAGGAATTAGAATCTACGCCGCGTTCTCTTTCGAATGGTACTAAAATGACTGAAATCCTGTGTGTCAGTCTTGAGATATGATTTTCTGAAATATACGTTTCGTGACACTACACTGTTAGCGTGGTAAACTTTAAATGAGTCTAAAATCCTTTTAAGTTGACGGAAACTCAAAATTTAAAGTGGAATTAGAATCTACGCCGCGTTCTCTTTCGAATGGTACTAAAATGACTGAAATCCTGTGTGTCAGTCTTGAGATATGATTTTCTGAAATATACGTTTCGTGACACTACACTGTTAGCGTGATAAACTTTAAATGAGTCTAAAATCCTTTTAAGTTGACGGAAACTCAAAATTTAAAGTGGAATTAGAATCTACGCCGCGTTCTCTTTCGAATGGTACTAAAATGACTGAAATCCTGTGTGTCAGTCTTGAGATATGATTTTCTGAAATATACGTTTCGTGACACTACACTGTTAGCGTGATAAACTTTAAATGAGTCTAAAATCCTTTTAAGTTGACGGAAACTCAAAATTTAAAAAGGAATTAGAATCTACGCCGCGTTCTCTTTCGAATGGTACTAAAATGACTGAAATCCTGTGTGTCAGTCTTGAGATATGATTTTCTGAAATATACGTTTCGTGACACTACACTGTTAGCGTGATAAACTTTAAATGAGTCTAAAATCCTTTTAAGTTGACGGAAACTCAAAATTTAAAGTGGAATTAGAATCTACGCCGCGTTCTCTTTCGAATGGTACTAAAATGACTGAAATCCTGTGTGTCAGTCTTGAGATATGATTTTCTGAAATATACGTTTCGTGACACTACACTGTTAGCGTGATAAACTTTAAATGAGTCTAAAATCCTTTTAAGTTGACGGAAACTCAAAATTTAAAAAGGAATTAGAATCTACGCCGCGTTCTCTTTCGAATGGTACTAAAATGACTGAAATCCTGTGTGTCAGTCTTGAGATATGATTTTCTGAAATATACGTTTCGTGACACTACACTGTTAGCGTGGTAAACTTTAAATGAGTCTAAAATCCTTTTAAGTTGACGGAAACTCAAAATTTAAAGTGGAATTAGAATCTACGCCGCGTTCTCTTTCGAATGGTACTAAAATGACTGAAATCCTGTGTGTCAGTCTTGAGATATGATTTTCTGAAATATACGTTTCGTGACACTACACTGTTAGCGTGATAAACTTTAAATGAGTCTAAAATCCTTTTAAGTTGACGAAAACTCAAAATTTAAAGTGGAATTAGAATCTACGCCGCGTTCTCTTTCGAATGGTACTAAAATGACTGAAATCCTGTGTGTCAGTCTTGAGATATGATTTTCTGAAATATACGTTTCGTGACACTACACTGTTAGCGTGATAAACTTTAAATGAGTCTAAAATCCTTTTAAGTTGACGGAAACTCAAAATTTAAAAAGGAATTAGAATCTACGCCGCGTTCTCTTTCGAATGGTACTAAAATGACTGAAATCCTGTGTGTCAGTCTTGAGATATGATTTTCTGAAATATACGTTTCGTGACACTACACTGTTAGCGTGATAAACTTTAAATGAGTCTAAAATCCTTTTAAGTTGACGAAAACTCAAAATTTAAAGTGGAATTAGAATCTACGCCGCGTTCTCTTTCGAATGGTACTAAAATGACTGAAATCCTGTGTGTCAGTCTTGAGATATGATTTTCTGAAATATACGTTTCGTGACACTACACTGTTAGCGTGGTAAACTTTAAATGAGTCTAAAATCCTTTTAAGTTGACGGAAACTCAAAATTTAAAGTGGAATTAGAATCTACGCCGCGTTCTCTTTCGAATGGTACTAAAATGACTGAAATCCTGTGTGTCAGTCTTGAGATATGATTTTCTGAAATATACGTTTCGTGACACTACACTGTTAGCGTGATAAACTTTAAATGAGTCTAAAATCCTTTTAAGTTGACGGAAACTCAAAATTTAAAAAGGAATTAGAATCTACCCCGCGTTCTCTTTCGAATGGTACTAAAATGACTGAAATCCTGTGTGTCAGTCTTGAGATATGATTTTCTGAAATATACGTTTCGTGACACTACACTGTTAGCGTGGTAAACTTTAAATGAGTCTAAAATCCTTTTAAGTTGACGGAAACTCAAAATTTAAAGTGGAATTAGAATCTACGCCGCGTTCTCTTTCGAATGGTACTAAAATGACTGAAATCCTGTGTGTCAGTCTTGAGATATGATTTTCTGAAATATACGTTTCGTGACACTACACTGTTAGCGTGATAAACTTTAAATGAGTCTAAAATCCTTTTAAGTTGACGGAAACTCAAAATTTAAAGTGGAATTAGAATCTACGCCGCGTTCTCTTTCGAATGGTACTAAAATGACTGAAATCCTGTGTGTCAGTCTTGAGATATGATTTTCTGAAATATACGTTTCGTGACACTACACTGTTAGCGTGATAAACTTTAAATGAGTCTAAAATCCTTTTAAGTTGACGGAAACTCAAAATTTAAAAAGGAATTAGAATCTACGCCGCGTTCTCTTTCGAATGGTACTAAAATGACTGAAATCCTGTGTGTCAGTCTTGAGATATGATTTTCTGAAATATACGTTTCGTGACACTACACTGTTAGCGTGGTAAACTTTAAATGAGTCTAAAATCCTTTTAAGTTGACGGAAACTCAAAATTTAAAGTGGAATTAGAATCTACGCCGCGTTCTCTTTCGAATGGTACTAAAATGACTGAAATCCTGTGTGTCAGTCTTGAGATATGATTTTCTGAAATATACGTTTCGTGACACTACACTGTTAGCGTGATAAACTTTAAATGAGTCTAAAATCCTTTTAAGTTGACGAAAACTCAAAATTTAAAGTGGAATTAGAATCTACGCCGCGTTCTCTTTCGAATGGTACTAAAATGACTGAAATCCTGTGTGTCAGTCTTGAGATATGATTTTCTGAAATATACGTTTCGTGACACTACACTGTTAGCGTGATAAACTTTAAATGAGTCTAAAATCCTTTTAAGTTGACGGAAACTCAAAATTTAAAAAGGAATTAGAATCTACGCCGCGTTCTCTTTCGAATGGTACTAAAATGACTGAAATCCTGTGTGTCAGTCTTGAGATATGATTTTCTGAAATATACGTTTCGTGACACTACACTGTTAGCGTGGTAAACTTTAAATGAGTCTAAAATCCTTTTAAGTTGACGGAAACTCAAAATTTAAAGTGGAATTAGAATCTACGCCGCGTTCTCTTTCGAATGGTACTAAAATGACTGAAATCCTGTGTGTCAGTCTTGAGATATGATTTTCTGAAATATACGTTTCGTGACACTACACTGTTAGCGTGATAAACTTTAAATGAGTCTAAAATCCTTTTAAGTTGACGAAAACTCAAAATTTAAAGTGGAATTAGAATCTACGCCGCGTTCTCTTTCGAATGGTACTAAAATGACTGAAATCCTGTGTGTCAGTCTTGAGATATGATTTTCTGAAATATACGTTTCGTGACACTACACTGTTAGCGTGATAAACTTTAAATGAGTCTAAAATCCTTTTAAGTTGACGGAAACTCAAAATTTAAAAAGGAATTAGAATCTACGCCGCGTTCTCTTTCGAATGGTACTAAAATGACTGAAATCCTGTGTGTCAGTCTTGAGATATGATTTTCTGAAATATACGTTTCGTGACACTACACTGTTAGCGTGGTAAACTTTAAATGAGTCTAAAATCCTTTTAAGTTGACGGAAACTCAAAATTTAAAGTGGAATTAGAATCTACGCCGCGTTCTCTTTCGAATGGTACTAAAATGACTGAAATCCTGTGTGTCAGTCTTGAGATATGATTTTCTGAAATATACGTTTCGTGACACTACACTGTTAGCGTGATAAACTTTAAATGAGTCTAAAATCCTTTTAAGTTGACGAAAACTCAAAATTTAAAGTGGAATTAGAATCTACGCCGCGTTCTCTTTCGAATGGTACTAAAATGACTGAAATCCTGTGTGTCAGTCTTGAGATATGATTTTCTGAAATATACGTTTCGTGACACTACACTGTTAGCGTGATAAACTTTAAATGAGTCTAAAATCCTTTTAAGTTGACGGAAACTCAAAATTTAAAAAGGAATTAGAATCTACGCCGCGTTCTCTTTCGAATGGTACTAAAATGACTGAAATCCTGTGTGTCAGTCTTGAGATATGATTTTCTGAAATATACGTTTCGTGACACTACACTGTTAGCGTGGTAAACTTTAAATGAGTCTAAAATCCTTTTAAGTTGACGGAAACTCAAAATTTAAAGTGGAATTAGAATCTACGCCGCGTTCTCTTTCGAATGGTACTAAAATGACTGAAATCCTGTGTGTCAGTCTTGAGATATGATTTTCTGAAATATACGTTTCGTGACACTACACTGTTAGCGTGATAAACTTTAAATGAGTCTAAAATCCTTTTAAGTTGACGAAAACTCAAAATTTAAAGTGGAATTAGAATCTACGCCGCGTTCTCTTTCGAATGGTACTAAAATGACTGAAATCCTGTGTGTCAGTCTTGAGATATGATTTTCTGAAATATACGTTTCGTGACACTACACTGTTAGCGTGATAAACTTTAAATGAGTCTAAAATCCTTTTAAGTTGACGGAAACTCAAAATTTAAAAAGGAATTAGAATCTACGCCGCGTTCTCTTTCGAATGGTACTAAAATGACTGAAATCCTGTGTGTCAGTCTTGAGATATGATTTTCTGAAATATACGTTTCGTGACACTACACTGTTAGCGTGGTAAACTTTAAATGAGTCTAAAATCCTTTTAAGTTGACGGAAACTCAAAATTTAAAGTGGAATTAGAATCTACGCCGCGTTCTCTTTCGAATGGTACTAAAATGACTGAAATCCTGTGTGTCAGTCTTGAGATATGATTTTCTGAAATATACGTTTCGTGACACTACACTGTTAGCGTGATAAACTTTAAATGAGTCTAAAATCCTTTTAAGTTGACGAAAACTCAAAATTTAAAGTGGAATTAGAATCTACGCCGCGTTCTCTTTCGAATGGTACTAAAATGACTGAAATCCTGTGTGTCAGTCTTGAGATATGATTTTCTGAAATATACGTTTCGTGACACTACACTGTTAGCGTGATAAACTTTAAATGAGTCTAAAATCCTTTTAAGTTGACGGAAACTCAAAATTTAAAAAGGAATTAGAATCTACGCCGCGTTCTCTTTCGAATGGTACTAAAATGACTGAAATCCTGTGTGTCAGTCTTGAGATATGATTTTCTGAAATATACGTTTCGTGACACTACACTGTTAGCGTGGTAAACTTTAAATGAGTCTAAAATCCTTTTAAGTTGACGGAAACTCAAAATTTAAAGTGGAATTAGAATCTACGCCGCGTTCTCTTTCGAATGGTACTAAAATGACTGAAATCCTGTGTGTCAGTCTTGAGATATGATTTTCTGAAATATACGTTTCGTGACACTACACTGTTAGCGTGATAAACTTTAAATGAGTCTAAAATCCTTTTAAGTTGACGAAAACTCAAAATTTAAAGTGGAATTAGAATCTACGCCGCGTTCTCTTTCGAATGGTACTAAAATGACTGAAATCCTGTGTGTCAGTCTTGAGATATGATTTTCTGAAATATACGTTTCGTGACACTACACTGTTAGCGTGATAAACTTTAAATGAGTCTAAAATCCTTTTAAGTTGACGGAAACTCAAAATTTAAAAAGGAATTAGAATCTACGCCGCGTTCTCTTTCGAATGGTACTAAAATGACTGAAATCCTGTGTGTCAGTCTTGAGATATGATTTTCTGAAATATACGTTTCGTGACACTACACTGTTAGCGTGGTAAACTTTAAATGAGTCTAAAATCCTTTTAAGTTGACGGAAACTCAAAATTTAAAGTGGAATTAGAATCTACGCCGCGTTCTCTTTCGAATGGTACTAAAATGACTGAAATCCTGTGTGTCAGTCTTGAGATATGATTTTCTGAAATATACGTTTCGTGACACTACACTGTTAGCGTGATAAACTTTAAATGAGTCTAAAATCCTTTTAAGTTGACGAAAACTCAAAATTTAAAGTGGAATTAGAATCTACGCCGCGTTCTCTTTCGAATGGTACTAAAATGACTGAAATCCTGTGTGTCAGTCTTGAGATATGATTTTCTGAAATATACGTTTCGTGACACTACACTGTTAGCGTGATAAACTTTAAATGAGTCTAAAATCCTTTTAAGTTGACGGAAACTCAAAATTTAAAGTGGAATTAGAATCTACGCCGCGTTCTCTTTCGAATGGTACTAAAATGACTGAAATCCTGTGTGTCAGTCTTGAGATATGATTTTCTGAAATATACGTTTCGTGACACTACACTGTTAGCGTGATAAACTTTAAATGAGTCTAAAATCCTTTTAAGTTGACGAAAACTCAAAATTTAAAGTGGAATTAGAATCTACGCCGCGTTCTCTTTCGAATGGTACTAAAATGACTGAAATCCTGTGTGTCAGTCTTGAGATATGATTTTCTGAAATATACGTTTCGTGACACTACACTGTTAGCGTGGTAAACTTTAAATGAGTCTAAAATCCTTTTAAGTTGACGGAAACTCAAAATTTAAAGTGGAATTAGAATCTACGCCGCGTTCTCTTTCGAATGGTACTAAAATGACTGAAATCCTGTGTGTCAGTCTTGAGATATGATTTTCTGAAATATACGTTTCGTGACACTACACTGTTAGCGTGATAAACTTTAAATGAGTCTAAAATCCTTTTAAGTTGACGAAAACTCAAAATTTAAAGTGGAATTAGAATCTACGCCGCGTTCTCTTTCGAATGGTACTAAAATGACTGAAATCCTGTGTGTCAGTCTTGAGATATGATTTTCTGAAATATACGTTTCGTGACACTACACTGTTAGCGTGATAAACTTTAAATGAGTCTAAAATCCTTTTAAGTTGACGGAAACTCAAAATTTAAAAAGGAATTAGAATCTACGCCGCGTTCTCTTTCGAATGGTACTAAAATGACTGAAATCCTGTGTGTCAGTCTTGAGATATGATTTTCTGAAATATACGTTTCGTGACACTACACTGTTAGCGTGGTAAACTTTAAATGAGTCTAAAATCCTTTTAAGTTGACGGAAACTCAAAATTTAAAGTGGAATTAGAATCTACGCCGCGTTCTCTTTCGAATGGTACTAAAATGACTGAAATCCTGTGTGTCAGTCTTGAGATATGATTTTCTGAAATATACGTTTCGTGACACTACACTGTTAGCGTGATAAACTTTAAATGAGTCTAAAATCCTTTTAAGTTGACGAAAACTCAAAATTTAAAGTGGAATTAGAATCTACGCCGCGTTCTCTTTCGAATGGTACTAAAATGACTGAAATCCTGTGTGTCAGTCTTGAGATATGATTTTCTGAAATATACGTTTCGTGACACTACACTGTTAGCGTGATAAACTTTAAATGAGTCTAAAATCCTTTTAAGTTGACGGAAACTCAAAATTTAAAAAGGAATTAGAATCTACGCCGCGTTCTCTTTCGAATGGTACTAAAATGACTGAAATCCTGTGTGTCAGTCTTGAGATATGATTTTCTGAAATATACGTTTCGTGACACTACACTGTTAGCGTGGTAAACTTTAAATGAGTCTAAAATCCTTTTAAGTTGACGGAAACTCAAAATTTAAAGTGGAATTAGAATCTACGCCGCGTTCTCTTTCGAATGGTACTAAAATGACTGAAATCCTGTGTGTCAGTCTTGAGATATGATTTTCTGAAATATACGTTTCGTGACACTACACTGTTAGCGTGATAAACTTTAAATGAGTCTAAAATCCTTTTAAGTTGACGAAAACTCAAAATTTAAAGTGGAATTAGAATCTACGCCGCGTTCTCTTTCGAATGGTACTAAAATGACTGAAATCCTGTGTGTCAGTCTTGAGATATGATTTTCTGAAATATACGTTTCGTGACACTACACTGTTAGCGTGATAAACTTTAAATGAGTCTAAAATCCTTTTAAGTTGACGGAAACTCAAAATTTAAAAAGGAATTAGAATCTACGCCGCGTTCTCTTTCGAATGGTACTAAAATGACTGAAATCCTGTGTGTCAGTCTTGAGATATGATTTTCTGAAATATACGTTTCGTGACACTACACTGTTAGCGTGATAAACTTTAAATGAGTCTAAAATCCTTTTAAGTTGACGAAAACTCAAAATTTAAAGTGGAATTAGAATCTACGCCGCGTTCTCTTTCGAATGGTACTAAAATGACTGAAATCCTGTGTGTCAGTCTTGAGATATGATTTTCTGAAATATACGTTTCGTGACACTACACTGTTAGCGTGGTAAACTTTAAATGAGTCTAAAATCCTTTTAAGTTGACGGAAACTCAAAATTTAAAGTGGAATTAGAATCTACGCCGCGTTCTCTTTCGAATGGTACTAAAATGACTGAAATCCTGTGTGTCAGTCTTGAGATATGATTTTCTGAAATATACGTTTCGTGACACTACACTGTTAGCGTGATAAACTTTAAATGAGTCTAAAATCCTTTTAAGTTGACGAAAACTCAAAATTTAAAGTGGAATTAGAATCTACGCCGCGTTCTCTTTCGAATGGTACTAAAATGACTGAAATCCTGTGTGTCAGTCTTGAGATATGATTTTCTGAAATATACGTTTCGTGACACTACACTGTTAGCGTGATAAACTTTAAATGAGTCTAAAATCCTTTTAAGTTGACGGAAACTCAAAATTTAAAAAGGAATTAGAATCTACGCCGCGTTCTCTTTCGAATGGTACTAAAATGACTGAAATCCTGTGTGTCAGTCTTGAGATATGATTTTCTGAAATATACGTTTCGTGACACTACACTGTTAGCGTGGTAAACTTTAAATGAGTCTAAAATCCTTTTAAGTTGACGGAAACTCAAAATTTAAAGTGGAATTAGAATCTACGCCGCGTTCTCTTTCGAATGGTACTAAAATGACTGAAATCCTGTGTGTCAGTCTTGAGATATGATTTTCTGAAATATACGTTTCGTGACACTACACTGTTAGCGTGATAAACTTTAAATGAGTCTAAAATCCTTTTAAGTTGACGAAAACTCAAAATTTAAAGTGGAATTAGAATCTACGCCGCGTTCTCTTTCGAATGGTACTAAAATGACTGAAATCCTGTGTGTCAGTCTTGAGATATGATTTTCTGAAATATACGTTTCGTGACACTACACTGTTAGCGTGATAAACTTTAAATGAGTCTAAAATCCTTTTAAGTTGACGGAAACTCAAAATTTAAAAAGGAATTAGAATCTACGCCGCGTTCTCTTTCGAATGGTACTAAAATGACTGAAATCCTGTGTGTCAGTCTTGAGATATGATTTTCTGAAATATACGTTTCGTGACACTACACTGTTAGCGTGATAAACTTTAAATGAGTCTAAAATCCTTTTAAGTTGACGAAAACTCAAAATTTAAAGTGGAATTAGAATCTACGCCGCGTTCTCTTTCGAATGGTACTAAAATGACTGAAATCCTGTGTGTCAGTCTTGAGATATGATTTTCTGAAATATACGTTTCGTGACACTACACTGTTAGCGTGATAAACTTTAAATGAGTCTAAAATCCTTTTAAGTTGACGGAAACTCAAAATTTAAAAAGGAATTAGAATCTACGCCGCGTTCTCTTTCGAATGGTACTAAAATGACTGAAATCCTGTGTGTCAGTCTTGAGATATGATTTTCTGAAATATACGTTTCGTGACACTACACTGTTAGCGTGGTAAACTTTAAATGAGTCTAAAATCCTTTTAAGTTGACGGAAACTCAAAATTTAAAGTGGAATTAGAATCTACGCCGCGTTCTCTTTCGAATGGTACTAAAATGACTGAAATCCTGTGTGTCAGTCTTGAGATATGATTTTCTGAAATATACGTTTCGTGACACTACACTGTTAGCGTGATAAACTTTAAATGAGTCTAAAATCCTTTTAAGTTGACGAAAACTCAAAATTTAAAGTGGAATTAGAATCTACGCCGCGTTCTCTTTCGAATGGTACTAAAATGACTGAAATCCTGTGTGTCAGTCTTGAGATATGATTTTCTGAAATATACGTTTCGTGACACTACACTGTTAGCGTGATAAACTTTAAATGAGTCTAAAATCCTTTTAAGTTGACGAAAACTCAAAATTTAAAGTGGAATTAGAATCTACGCCGCGTTCTCTTTCGAATGGTACTAAAATGACTGAAATCCTGTGTGTCAGTCTTGAGATATGATTTTCTGAAATATACGTTTCGTGACACTACACTGTTAGCGTGATAAACTTTAAATGAGTCTAAAATCCTTTTAAGTTGACGAAAACTCAAAATTTAAACTGGAATTAGAATCTACGCCGCGTTCTCTTTCGAATGGTACTAAAATGACTGAAATCCTGTGTGTCAGTCTTGAGATATGATTTTCTGAAATATACGTTTCGTGACACTACACTGTTGCGTGATAAACTTTAAATGAGTCTAAAATCCTTTTAAGTTGACGGAAACTCAAAATTTAAAGTGGAATTAGAATCTACGCCGCGTTCTCTTTCGAATGGTAC
The DNA here is from genome assembly GCA_964036255.1 of Caenorhabditis virilis. Lineage (NCBI taxonomy): Eukaryota > Metazoa > Nematoda > Chromadorea > Rhabditida > Rhabditidae > Caenorhabditis > Caenorhabditis virilis. The sequence goes on from OZ038416.1 coordinate 17,639,314, forward strand.
TAAAATGACTGAAATCCTGTGTGTCAGTCTTGAGATATGATTTTCTGAAATATACGTTTCGTGACACTACACTGTTAGCGTGATAAACTTTAAATGAGTCTAAAATCCTTTTAAGTTGACGGAAACTCAAAATTTAAAAAGGAATTAGAATCTACGCCGCGTTCTCTTTCGAATGGTACTAAAATGACTGAAATCCTGTGTGTCAGTCTTGAGATATGATTTTCTGAAATATACGTTTCGTGACACTACACTGTTAGCGTGGTAAACTTTAAATGAGTCTAAAATCCTTTTAAGTTGACGGAAACTCAAAATTTAAAGTGGAATTAGAATCTACGCCGCGTTCTCTTTCGAATGGTACTAAAATGACTGAAATCCTGTGTGTCAGTCTTGAGATATGATTTTCTGAAATATACGTTTCGTGACACTACACTGTTAGCGTGATAAACTTTAAATGAGTCTAAAATCCTTTTAAGTTGACGGAAACTCAAAATTTAAAGTGGAATTAGAATCTACGCCGCGTTCTCTTTCGAATGGTACTAAAATGACTGAAATCCTGTGTGTCAGTCTTGAGATATGATTTTCTGAAATATACGTTTCGTGACACTACACTGTTAGCGTGATAAACTTTAAATGAGTCTAAAATCCTTTTAAGTTGACGGAAACTCAAAATTTAAAAAGGAATTAGAATCTACGCCGCGTTCTCTTTCGAATGGTACTAAAATGACTGAAATCCTGTGTGTCAGTCTTGAGATATGATTTTCTGAAATATACGTTTCGTGACACTACACTGTTAGCGTGGTAAACTTTAAATGAGTCTAAAATCCTTTTAAGTTGACGGAAACTCAAAATTTAAAGTGGAATTAGAATCTACGCCGCGTTCTCTTTCGAATGGTACTAAAATGACTGAAATCCTGTGTGTCAGTCTTGAGATATGATTTTCTGAAATATACGTTTCGTGACACTACACTGTTAGCGTGATAAACTTTAAATGAGTCTAAAATCCTTTTAAGTTGACGAAAACTCAAAATTTAAAGTGGAATTAGAATCTACGCCGCGTTCTCTTTCGAATGGTACTAAAATGACTGAAATCCTGTGTGTCAGTCTTGAGATATGATTTTCTGAAATATACGTTTCGTGACACTACACTGTTAGCGTGATAAACTTTAAATGAGTCTAAAATCCTTTTAAGTTGACGAAAACTCAAAATTTAAAGTGGAATTAGAATCTGCGCCGCGTTCTCTTTCGAATGGTACTAAAATGACTGAAATCCTGTGTGTCAGTCTTGAGATATGATTTTCTGAAATATACGTTTCGTGACACTACACTGTTAGCGTGATAAACTTTAAATGAGTCTAAAATCCTTTTAAGTTGACGAAAACTCAAAATTTAAACTGGAATTAGAATCTACGCCGCGTTCTCTTTCGAATGGTACTAAAATGACTGAAATCCTGTGTGTCAGTCTTGAGATATGATTTTCTGAAATATACGTTTCGTGACACTACACTGTTAGCGTGATAAACTTTAAATGAGTCTAAAATCCTTTTAAGTTGACGGAAACTCAAAATTTAAAAAGGAATTAGAATCTACGCCGCGTTCTCTTTCGAATGGTACTAAAATGACTGAAATCCTGTGTGTCAGTCTTGAGATATGATTTTCTGAAATATACGTTTCGTGACACTACACTGTTAGCGTGGTAAACTTTAAATGAGTCTAAAATCCTTTTAAGTTGACGAAAACTCAAAATTTAAAGTGGAATTAGAATCTACGCCGCGTTCTCTTTCGAATGGTACTAAAATGACTGAAATCCTGTGTGTCAGTCTTGAGATATGATTTTCTGAAATATACGTTTCGTGACACTACACTGTTAGCGTGATAAACTTTAAATGAGTCTAAAATCCTTTTAAGTTGACGAAAACTCAAAATTTAAAGTGGAATTAGAATCTGCGCCGCGTTCTCTTTCGAATGGTACTAAAATGACTGAAATCCTGTGTGTCAGTCTTGAGATATGATTTTCTGAAATATACGTTTCGTGACACTACACTGTTAGCGTGATAAACTTTAAATGAGTCTAAAATCCTTTTAAGTTGACGAAAACTCAAAATTTAAACTGGAATTAGAATCTACGCCGCGTTCTCTTTCGAATGGTACTAAAATGACTGAAATCCTGTGTGTCAGTCTTGAGATATGATTTTCTGAAATATACGTTTCGTGACACTACACTGTTAGCGTGATAAACTTTAAATGAGTCTAAAATCCTTTTAAGTTGACGGAAACTCAAAATTTAAAAAGGAATTAGAATCTACGCCGCGTTCTCTTTCGAATGGTACTAAAATGACTGAAATCCTGTGTGTCAGTCTTGAGATATGATTTTCTGAAATATACGTTTCGTGACACTACACTGTTAGCGTGGTAAACTTTAAATGAGTCTAAAATCCTTTTAAGTTGACGGAAACTCAAAATTTAAAGTGGAATTAGAATCTACGCCGCGTTCTCTTTCGAATGGTACTAAAATGACTGAAATCCTGTGTGTCAGTCTTGAGATATGATTTTCTGAAATATACGTTTCGTGACACTACACTGTTAGCGTGATAAACTTTAAATGAGTCTAAAATCCTTTTAAGTTGACGAAAACTCAAAATTTAAAGTGGAATTAGAATCTACGCCGCGTTCTCTTTCGAATGGTACTAAAATGACTGAAATCCTGTGTGTCAGTCTTGAGATATGATTTTCTGAAATATACGTTTCGTGACACTACACTGTTAGCGTGATAAACTTTAAATGAGTCTAAAATCCTTTTAAGTTGACGAAAACTCAAAATTTAAAGTGGAATTAGAATCTGCGCCGCGTTCTCTTTCGAATGGTACTAAAATGACTGAAATCCTGTGTGTCAGTCTTGAGATATGATTTTCTGAAATATACGTTTCGTGACACTACACTGTTAGCGTGATAAACTTTAAATGAGTCTAAAATCCTTTTAAGTTGACGAAAACTCAAAATTTAAACTGGAATTAGAATCTACGCCGCGTTCTCTTTCGAATGGTACTAAAATGACTGAAATCCTGTGTGTCAGTCTTGAGATATGATTTTCTGAAATATACGTTTCGTGACACTACACTGTTAGCGTGATAAACTTTAAATGAGTCTAAAATCCTTTTAAGTTGACGAAAACTCAAAATTTAAAGTGGAATTAGAATCTACGCCGCGTTCTCTTTCGAATGGTACTAAAATGACTGAAATCCTGTGTGTCAGTCTTGAGATATGATTTTCTGAAATATACGTTTCGTGACACTACACTGTTAGCGTGATAAACTTTAAATGAGTCTAAAATCCTTTTAAGTTGACGGAAACTCAAAATTTAAAGTGGAATTAGAATCTACGCCGCGTTCTCTTTCGAATGGTACTAAAATGACTGAAATCCTGTGTGTCAGTCTTGAGATATGATTTTCTGAAATATACGTTTCGTGACACTACACTGTTAGCGTGATAAACTTTAAATGAGTCTAAAATCCTTTTAAGTTGACGAAAACTCAAAATTTAAACTGGAATTAGAATCTACGCCGCGTTCTCTTTCGAATGGTACTAAAATGACTGAAATCCTGTGTGTCAGTCTTGAGATATGATTTTCTGAAATATACGTTTCGTGACACTACACTGTTAGCGTGATAAACTTTAAATGAGTCTAAAATCCTTTTAAGTTGACGAAAACTCAAAATTCAAACTGGAATTAGAATCTACGCCGCGTTCTCTTTCGAATGGTACTAAAATGACTGAAATCCTGTGTGTCAGTCTTGAGATATGATTTTCTGAAATATACGTTTCGTGACACTACACTGTTAGCGTGATAAACTTTAAATGAGTCTAAAATCCTTTTAAGTTGACGGAAACTCAAAATTTAAAGTGGAATTAGAATCTACGCCGCGTTCTCTTTCGAATGGTACTAAAATGACTGAAATCCTGTGTGTCAGTCTTGAGATATGATTTTCTGAAATATACGTTTCGTGACACTACACTGTTAGCGTGATAAACTTTAAATGAGTCTAAAATCCTTTTAAGTTGACGAAAACTCAAAATTTAAAGTGGAATTAGAATCTACGCCGCGTTCTCTTTCGAATGGTACTAAAATGACTGAAATCCTGTGTGTCAGTCTTGAGATATGATTTTCTGAAATATACGTTTCGTGACACTACACTGTTAGCGTGATAAACTTTAAATGAGTCTAAAATCCTTTTAAGTTGACGAAAACTCAAAATTTAAAGTGGAATTAGAATCTACGCCGCGTTCTCTTTCGAATGGTACTAAAATGACTGAAATCCTGTGTGTCAGTCTTGAGATATGATTTTCTGAAATATACGTTTCGTGACACTACACTGTTAGCGTGATAAACTTTAAATGAGTCTAAAATCCTTTTAAGTTGACGAAAACTCAAAATTTAAACTGGAATTAGAATCTACGCCGCGTTCTCTTTCGAATGGTACTAAAATGACTGAAATCCTGTGTGTCAGTCTTGAGATATGATTTTCTGAAATATACGTTTCGTGACACTACACTGTTAGCGTGATAAACTTTAAATGAGTCTAAAATCCTTTTAAGTTGACGGAAACTCAAAATTTAAAGTGGAATTAGAATCTACGCCGCGTTCTCTTTCGAATGGTGCTAAAATGACTGAAATCCTGTGTGTCAGTCTTGAGATATGATTTTCTGAAATATACGTTTCGTGACACTACACTGTTAGCGTGATAAACTTTAAATGAGTCTAAAATCCTTTTAAGTTGACGAAAACTCAAAATTTAAACTGGAATTAGAATCTACGCCGCGTTCTCTTTCGAATGGTACTAAAATGACTGAAATCCTGTGTGTCAGTCTTGAGATATGATTTTCTGAAATATACGTTTCGTGACACTACACTGTTAGCGTGATAAACTTTAAATGAGTCTAAAATCCTTTTAAGTTGACGGAAACTCAAAATTTAAAGTGGAATTAGAATCTACGCCGCGTTCTCTTTCGAATGGTACTAAAATGACTGAAATACTGTGTGTCAGTCTTGAGATATGATTTTCTGAAATATACGTTTCGTGACACTACACTGTTAGCGTGATAAACTTTAAATGAGTCTAAAATCCTTTTAAGTTGACGAAAACTCAAAATTTAAACTGGAATTAGAATCTACGCCGCGTTCTCTTTCGAATGGTACTAAAATGACTGAAATCCTGTGTGTCAGTCTTGAGATATGATTTTCTGAAATATACGTTTCGTGACACTACACTGTTAGCGTGATAAACTTTAAATGAGTCTAAAATCCTTTTAACTTGACGGAAACTCAAAATTTAAAGTGGAATTAGAATCTACGCCGCGTTCTCTTTCGAATGGTGCTAAAATGACTGAAATCCTGTGTGTCAGTCTTGAGATATGATTTTCTGAAATATACGTTTCGTGACACTACACTGTTAGCGTGATAAACTTTAAATGAGTCTAAAATCCTTTTAAGTTGACGAAAACTCAAAATTTAAAGTGGAATTAGAATCTACGCCGCGTTCTCTTTCGAATGGTACTAAAATGACTGAAATCCTGTGTGTCAGTCTTGAGATATGATTTTCTGAAATATATGTTTCGTGACACTACACTGTTAGCGTGATAAACTTTAAATGAGTCTAAAATCCTTTTAAGTTGACGAAAACTCAAAATTTAAACTGGAATTAGAATCTACGCCGCGTTCTCTTTCTAATGGTACTAAAATGACTGAAATCCTGTGTGTCAGTCTTGAGATATGATTTTCTGAAATATACGTTTCGTGACACTACACTGTTAGCGTGATAAACTTTAAATGAGTCTAAAATCCTTTTAAGTTGACGAAAACTCAAAATTTAAAGTGGAATTAGAATCTACGCCGCGTTCTCTTTCGAATGGTACTAAAATGACTGAAATCCTCTGTGTCAGTCTTGAGATATGATTTTCTGAAATATACGTTTCGTGACACTACACTGTTAGCGTGATAAACTTTAAATGAGTCTAAAATCCTTTTAAGTTGACGGAAACTCAAAATTTAAAGTGGAATTAGAATCTACGCCGCGTTCTCTTTCGAATGGTACTAAAATGACTGAAATCCTGTGTGTCAGTCTTGAGATATGATTTTCTGAAATATACGTTTCGTGACACTACACTGTTAGCGTGATAAACTTTAAATGAGTCTAAAATCCTTTTAAGTTGACGAAAACTCAAAATTTAAACTGGAATTAGAATCTACGCCGCGTTCTCTTTCGAATGGTACTAAAATGACTGAAATCCTGTGTGTCAGTCTTGAGATATGATTTTCTGAAATATACGTTTCGTGACACTACACTGTTAGCGTGGTAAACTTTAAATGAGTCTAAAATCCTTTTAAGTTGACGGAAACTCAAAATTTAAAGTGGAATTAGAATCTACGCCGCGTTCTCTTTCGAATGGTACTAAAATGACTGAAATCCTGTGTGTCAGTCTTGAGATATGATTTTCTGAAATATACGTTTCGTGACACTACACTGTTAGCGTGGTAAACTTTAAATGAGTCTAAAATCCTTTTAAGTTGACGGAAACTCAAAATTTAAAGTGGAATTAGAATCTACGCCGCGTTCTCTTTCGAATGGTACTAAAATGACTGAAATCCTGTGTGTCAGTCTTGAGATATGATTTTCTGAAATATACGTTTCGTGACACTACACTGTTAGCGTGATAAACTTTAAATGAGTCTAAAATCCTTTTAAGTTGACGAAAACTCAAAATTTAAACTGGAATTAGAATCTACGCCGCGTTCTCTTTCGAATGGTACTAAAATGACTGAAATCCTGTGTGTCAGTCTTGAGATATGATTTTCTGAAATATACGTTTCGTGACACTACACTGTTAGCGTGATAAACTTTAAATGAGTCTAAAATCCTTTTAAGTTGACGGAAACTCAAAATTTAAAGTGGAATTAGAATCTACGCCGCGTTCTCTTTCGAATGGTACTAAAATGACTGAAATCCTGTGTGTCAGTCTTGAGATATGATTTTCTGAAATATACGTTTCGTGACACTACACTGTTAGCGTGATAAACTTTAAATGAGTCTAAAATCCTTTTAAGTTGACGAAAACTCAAAATTTAAACTGGAATTAGAATCTACGCCGCGTTCTCTTTCGAATGGTACTAAAATGACTGAAATCCTGTGTGTCAGTCTTGAGATATGATTTTCTGAAATATACGTTTCGTGACACTACACTGTTAGCGTGATAAACTTTAAATGAGTCTAAAATCCTTTTAAGTTGACGGAAACTCAAAATTTAAAGTGGAATTAGAATCTACGCCGCGTTCTCTTTCGAATGGTGCTAAAATGACTGAAATCCTGTGTGTCAGTCTTGAGATATGATTTTCTGAAATATACGTTTCGTGACACTACACTGTTAGCGTGATAAACTTTAAATGAGTCTAAAATCCTTTTAAGTTGACGAAAACTCAAAATTTAAAGTGGAATTAGAATCTACGCCGCGTTCTCTTTCGAATGGTACTAAAATGACTGAAATCCTGTGTGTCAGTCTTGAGATATGATTTTCTGAAATATACGTTTCGTGACACTACACTGTTAGCGTGATAAACTTTAAATGAGTCTAAAATCCTTTTAAGTTGACGAAAACTCAAAATTTAAACTGGAATTAGAATCTACGCCGCGTTCTCTTTCTAATGGTACTAAAATGACTGAAATCCTGTGTGTCAGTCTTGAGATATGATTTTCTGAAATATACGTTTCGTGACACTACACTGTTAGCGTGATAAACTTTAAATGAGTCTAAAATCCTTTTAAGTTGACGAAAACTCAAAATTTAAAGTGGAATTAGAATCTACGCCGCGTTCTCTTTCGAATGGTACTAAAATGACTGAAATCCTGTGTGTCAGTCTTGAGATATGATTTTCTGAAATATACGTTTCGTGACACTACACTGTTAGCGTGATAAACTTTAAATGAGTCTAAAATCCTTTTAAGTTGACGAAAACTCAAAATTTAAACTGGAATTAGAATCTACGCCGCGTTCTCTTTCGAATGGTACTAAAATGACTGAAATCCTGTGTGTCAGTCTTGAGATATGATTTTCTGAAATATACGTTTCGTGACACTACACTGTTAGCGTGATAAACTTTAAATGAGTCTAAAATCCTTTTAAGTTGACGAAAACTCAAAATTTAAACTGGAATTAGAATCTACGCCGCGTTCTCTTTCGAATGGTACTAAAATGACTGAAATCCTGTGTGTCAGTCTTGAGATATGATTTTCTGAAATATACGTTTCGTGACACTACACTGTTAGCGTGATAAACTTTAAATGAGTCTAAAATCCTTTTAAGTTGACGAAAACTCAAAATTCAAACTGGAATTAGAATCTACGCCGCGTTCTCTTTCGAATGGTACTAAAATGACTGAAATCCTGTGTGTCAGTCTTGAGATATGATTTTCTGAAATATACGTTTCGTGACACTACACTGTTAGCGTGATAAACTTTAAATGAGTCTAAAATCCTTTTAAGTTGACGGAAACTCAAAATTTAAAGTGGAATTAGAATCTACGCCGCGTTCTCTTTCGAATGGTGCTAAAATGACTGAAATCCTGTGTGTCAGTCTTGAGATATGATTTTCTGAAATATACGTTTCGTGACACTACACTGTTAGCGTGATAAACTTTAAATGAGTCTAAAATCCTTTTAAGTTGACGAAAACTCAAAATTTAAAGTGGAATTAGAATCTACGCCGCGTTCTCTTTCGAATGGTACTAAAATGACTGAAATCCTGTGTGTCAGTCTTGAGATATGATTTTCTGAAATATACGTTTCGTGACACTACACTGTTAGCGTGATAAACTTTAAATGAGTCTAAAATCCTTTTAAGTTGACGAAAACTCAAAATTTAAACTGGAATTAGAATCTACGCCGCGTTCTCTTTCTAATGGTACTAAAATGACTGAAATCCTGTGTGTCAGTCTTGAGATATGATTTTCTGAAATATACGTTTCGTGACACTACACTGTTAGCGTGATAAACTTTAAATGAGTCTAAAATCCTTTTAAGTTGACGAAAACTCAAAATTTAAAGTGGAATTAGAATCTACGCCGCGTTCTCTTTCGAATGGTACTAAAATGACTGAAATCCTGTGTGTCAGTCTTGAGATATGATTTTCTGAAATATACGTTTCGTGACACTACACTGTTAGCGTGATAAACTTTAAATGAGTCTAAAATCCTTTTAAGTTGACGAAAACTCAAAATTTAAACTGGAATTAGAATCTACGCCGCGTTCTCTTTCGAATGGTACTAAAATGACTGAAATCCTGTGTGTCAGTCTTGAGATATGATTTTCTGAAATATACGTTTCGTGACACTACACTGTTAGCGTGATAAACTTTAAATGAGTCTAAAATCCTTTTAAGTTGACGGAAACTCAAAATTTAAAGTGGAATTAGAATCTACGCCGCGTTCTCTTTCGAATGGTACTAAAATGACTGAAATCCTGTGTGTCAGTCTTGAGATATGATTTTCTGAAATATACGTTTCGTGACACTACACTGTTAGCGTGATAAACTTTAAATGAGTCTAAAATCCTTTTAAGTTGACGGAAACTCAAAATTTAAAGTGGAATTAGAATCTACGCCGCGTTCTCTTTCGAATGGTACTAAAATGACTGAAATCCTGTGTGTCAGTCTTGAGATATGATTTTCTGAAATATACGTTTCGTGACACTACACTGTTAGCGTGATAAACTTTAAATGAGTCTAAAATCCTTTTAAGTTGACGAAAACTCAAAATTTAAACTGGAATTAGAATCTACGCCGCGTTCTCTTTCTAATGGTACTAAAATGACTGAAATCCTGTGTGTCAGTCTTGAGATATGATTTTCTGAAATATACGTTTCGTGACACTACACTGTTAGCGTGATAAACTTTAAATGAGTCTAAAATCCTTTTAAGTTGACGAAAACTCAAAATTTAAAGTGGAATTAGAATCTACGCCGCGTTCTCTTTCGAATGGTACTAAAATGACTGAAATCCTGTGTGTCAGTCTTGAGATATGATTTTCTGAAATATACGTTTCGTGACACTACACTGTTAGCGTGATAAACTTTAAATGAGTCTAAAATCCTTTTAAGTTGACGGAAACTCAAAATTTAAAGTGGAATTAGAATCTACGCCGCGTTCTCTTTCGAATGGTACTAAAATGACTGAAATCCTGTGTGTCAGTCTTGAGATATGATTTTCTGAAATATACGTTTCGTGACACTACACTGTTAGCGTGATAAACTTTAAATGAGTCTAAAATCCTTTTAAGTTGACGAAAACTCAAAATTTAAACTGGAATTAGAATCTACGCCGCGTTCTCTTTCTAATGGTACTAAAATGACTGAAATCCTGTGTGTCAGTCTTGAGATATGATTTTCTGAAATATACGTTTCGTGACACTACACTGTTAGCGTGATAAACTTTAAATGAGTCTAAAATCCTTTTAAGTTGACGGAAACTCAAAATTTAAAGTGGAATTAGAATCTACGCCGCGTTCTCTTTCGAATGGTACTAAAATGACTGAAATCCTGTGTGTCAGTCTTGAGATATGATTTTCTGAAATATACGTTTCGTGACACTACACTGTTAGCGTGATAAACTTTAAATGAGTCTAAAATCCTTTTAAGTTGACGAAAACTCAAAATTTAAACTGGAATTAGAATCTACGCCGCGTTCTCTTTCTAATGGTACTAAAATGACTGAAATCCTGTGTGTCAGTCTTGAGATATGATTTTCTGAAATATACGTTTCGTGACACTACACTGTTAGCGTGATAAACTTTAAATGAGTCTAAAATCCTTTTAAGTTGACGGAAACTCAAAATTTAAAGTGGAATTAGAATCTACGCCGCGTTCTCTTTCGAATGGTACTAAAATGACTGAAATCCTGTGTGTCAGTCTTGAGATATGATTTTCTGAAATATACGTTTCGTGACACTACACTGTTAGCGTGATAAACTTTAAATGAGTCTAAAATCCTTTTAAGTTGACGAAAACTCAAAATTTAAAGTGGAATTAGAATCTACGCCGCGTTCTCTTTCGAATGGTACTAAAATGACTGAAATCCTGTGTGTCAGTCTTGAGATATGATTTTCTGAAATATACGTTTCGTGACACTACACTGTTAGCGTGATAAACTTTAAATGAGTCTAAAATCCTTTTAAGTTGACGAAAACTCAAAATTTAAACTGGAATTAGAATCTACGCCGCGTTCTCTTTCGAATGGTACTAAAATGACTGAAATCCTGTGTGTCAGTCTTGAGATATGATTTTCTGAAATATACGTTTCGTGACACTACACTGTTAGCGTGGTAAACTTTAAATGAGTCTAAAATCCTTTTAAGTTGACGGAAACTCAAAATTTAAAGTGGAATTAGAATCTACGCCGCGTTCTCTTTCGAATGGTACTAAAATGACTGAAATCCTGTGTGTCAGTCTTGAGATATGATTTTCTGAAATATACGTTTCGTGACACTACACTGTTAGCGTGGTAAACTTTAAATGAGTCTAAAATCCTTTTAAGTTGACGGAAACTCAAAATTTAAAGTGGAATTAGAATCTACGCCGCGTTCTCTTTCGAATGGTACTAAAATGACTGAAATCCTGTGTGTCAGTCTTGAGATATGATTTTCTGAAATATACGTTTCGTGACACTACACTGTTAGCGTGGTAAACTTTAAATGAGTCTAAAATCCTTTTAAGTTGACGGAAACTCAAAATTTAAAGTGGAATTAGAATCTACGCCGCGTTCTCTTTCGAATGGTACTAAAATGACTGAAATCCTGTGTGTCAGTCTTGAGATATGATTTTCTGAAATATACGTTTCGTGACACTACACTGTTAGCGTGATAAACTTTAAATGAGTCTAAAATCCTTTTAAGTTGACGAAAACTCAAAATTTAAACTGGAATTAGAATCTGCGCCGCGTTCTCTTTCGAATGGTACTAAAATGACTGAAATCCTGTGTGTCAGTCTTGAGATATGATTTTCTGAAATATACGTTTCGTGACACTACACTGTTAGCGTGATAAACTTTAAATGAGTCTAAAATCCTTTTAAGTTGACGGAAACTCAAAATTTAAAGTGGAATTAGAATCTACGCCGCGTTCTCTTTCGAATGGTACTAAAATGACTGAAATCCTGTGTGTCAGTCTTGAGATATGATTTTCTGAAATATACGTTTCGTGACACTACACTGTTAGCGTGGTAAACTTTAAATGAGTCTAAAATCCTTTTAAGTTGACGAAAACTCAAAATTTAAAGTGGAATTAGAATCTACGCCGCGTTCTCTTTCGAATGGTACTAAAATGACTGAAATCCTGTGTGTCAGTCTTGAGATATGATTTTCTGAAATATACGTTTCGTGACACTACACTGTTAGCGTGATAAACTTTAAATGAGTCTAAAATCCTTTTAAGTTGACGGAAACTCAAAATTTAAAGTGGAATTAGAATCTACGCCGCGTTCTCTTTCGAATGGTACTAAAATGACTGAAATCCTGTGTGTCAGTCTTGAGATATGATTTTCTGAAATATACGTTTCGTGACACTACACTGTTAGCGTGATAAACTTTAAATGAGTCTAAAATCCTTTTAAGTTTACGGAAACTCAAAATTTAAAGTGGAATTAGAATCTACGCCGCGTTCTCTTTCGAATGGTACTAAAATGACTGAAATCCTGTGTGTCAGTCTTGAGATATGATTTTCTGAAATATACGTTTCGTGACACTACACTGTTAGCGTGGTAAACTTTAAATGAGTCTAAAATCCTTTTAAGTTGACGAAAACTCAAAATTTAAACTGGAATTAGAATCTACGCCGCGTTCTCTTTCGAATGGTACTAAAATGACTGAAATCCTGTGTGTCAGTCTTGAGATATGATTTTCTGAAATATACGTTTCGTGACACTACACTGTTAGCGTGGTAAACTTTAAATGAGTCTAAAATCCTTTTAAGTTGACGGAAACTCAAAATTTAAAGTGGAATTAGAATCTACGCCGCGTTCTCTTTCGAATGGTACTAAAATGACTGAAATCCTGTGTGTCAGTCTTGAGATATGATTTTCTGAAATATACGTTTCGTGACACTACACTGTTAGCGTGATAAACTTTAAATGAGTCTAAAATCCTTTTAAGTTGACGAAAACTCAAAATTTAAACTGGAATTAGAATCTGCGCCGCGTTCTCTTTCGAATGGTACTAAAATGACTGAAATCCTGTGTGTCAGTCTTGAGATATGATTTTCTGAAATATACGTTTCGTGACACTACACTGTTAGCGTGATAAACTTTAAATGAGTCTAAAATCCTTTTAAGTTAACGGAAACTCAAAATTTAAAGTGGAATTAGAATCTACGCCGCGTTCTCTTTCGAATGGTACTAAAATGACTGAAATCCTGTGTGTCAGTCTTGAGATATGATTTTCTGAAATATACGTTTCGTGACACTACACTGTTAGCGTGGTAAACTTTAAATGAGTCTAAAATCCTTTTAAGTTGACGAAAACTCAAAATTTAAAGTGGAATTAGAATCTACGCCGCGTTCTCTTTCGAATGGTACTAAAATGACTGAAATCCTGTGTGTCAGTCTTGAGATATGATTTTCTGAAATATACGTTTCGTGACACTACACTGTTAGCGTGATAAACTTTAAATGAGTCTAAAATCCTTTTAAGTTTACGGAAACTCAAAATTTAAAGTGGAATTAGAATCTACGCCGCGTTCTCTTTCGAATGGTACTAAAATGACTGAAATCCTGTGTGTCAGTCTTGAGATATGATTTTCTGAAATATACGTTTCGTGACACTACACTGTTAGCGTGGTAAACTTTAAATGAGTCTAAAATCCTTTTAAGTTGACGAAAACTCAAAATTTAAACTGGAATTAGAATCTACGCCGCGTTCTCTTTCGAATGGTACTAAAATGACTGAAATCCTGTGTGTCAGTCTTGAGATATGATTTTCTGAAATATACGTTTCGTGACACTACACTGTTAGCGTGGTAAACTTTAAATGAGTCTAAAATCCTTTTAAGTTGACGGAAACTCAAAATTTAAAGTGGAATTAGAATCTACGCCGCGTTCTCTTTCGAATGGTACTAAAATGACTGAAATCCTGTGTGTCAGTCTTGAGATATGATTTTCTGAAATATACGTTTCGTGACACTACACTGTTAGCGTGGTAAACTTTAAATGAGTCTAAAATCCTTTTAAGTTGACGGAAACTCAAAATTTAAAGTGGAATTAGAATCTACGCCGCGTTCTCTTTCGAATGGTACTAAAATGACTGAAATCCTGTGTGTCAGTCTTGAGATATGATTTTCTGAAATATACGTTTCGTGACACTACACTGTTAGCGTGGTAAACTTTAAATGAGTCTAAAATCCTTTTAAGTTGACGGAAACTCAAAATTTAAAGTGGAATTAGAATCTACGCCGCGTTCTCTTTCGAATGGTACTAAAATGACTGAAATCCTGTGTGTCAGTCTTGAGATATGATTTTCTGAAATATACGTTTCGTGACACTACACTGTTAGCGTGATAAACTTTAAATGAGTCTAAAATCCTTTTAAGTTGACGAAAACTCAAAATTTAAACTGGAATTAGAATCTGCGCCGCGTTCTCTTTCGAATGGTACTAAAATGACTGAAATCCTGTGTGTCAGTCTTGAGATATGATTTTCTGAAATATACGTTTCGTGACACTACACTGTTAGCGTGATAAACTTTAAATGAGTCTAAAATCCTTTTAAGTTAACGGAAACTCAAAATTTAAAGTGGAATTAGAATCTACGCCGCGTTCTCTTTCGAATGGTACTAAAATGACTGAAATCCTGTGTGTCAGTCTTGAGATATGATTTTCTGAAATATACGTTTCGTGACACTACACTGTTAGCGTGGTAAACTTTAAATGAGTCTAAAATCCTTTTAAGTTGACGAAAACTCAAAATTTAAAGTGGAATTAGAATCTACGCCGCGTTCTCTTTCGAATGGTACTAAAATGACTGAAATCCTGTGTGTCAGTCTTGAGATATGATTTTCTGAAATATACGTTTCGTGACACTACACTGTTAGCGTGATAAACTTTAAATGAGTCTAAAATCCTTTTAAGTTGACGGAAACTCAAAATTTAAAGTGGAATTAGAATCTACGCCGCGTTCTCTTTCGAATGGTACTAAAATGACTGAAATCCTGTGTGTCAGTCTTGAGATATGATTTTCTGAAATATACGTTTCGTGACACTACACTGTTAGCGTGATAAACTTTAAATGAGTCTAAAATCCTTTTAAGTTTACGGAAACTCAAAATTTAAAGTGGAATTAGAATCTACGCCGCGTTCTCTTTCGAATGGTACTAAAATGACTGAAATCCTGTGTGTCAGTCTTGAGATATGATTTTCTGAAATATACGTTTCGTGACACTACACTGTTAGCGTGGTAAACTTTAAATGAGTCTAAAATCCTTTTAAGTTGACGGAAACTCAAAATTTAAAGTGGAATTAGAATCTACGCCGCGTTCTCTTTCGAATGGTACTAAAATGACTGAAATCCTGTGTGTCAGTCTTGAGATATGATTTTCTGAAATATACGTTTCGTGACACTACACTGTTAGCGTGATAAACTTTAAATGAGTCTAAAATCCTTTTAAGTTGACGGAAACTCAAAATTTAAAGTGGAATTAGAATCTACGCCGCGTTCTCTTTCGAATGGTACTAAAAGGACTGAAATCCTGTGTGTCAGTCTTGAGATATGATTTTCTGAAATATACGTTTCGTGACACTACACTGTTAGCGTGATAAACTTTAAATGAGTCTAAAATCCTTTTAAGTTGACGGAAACTCAAAATTTAAAGTGGAATTAGAATCTACGCCGCGTTCTCTTTCGAATGGTACTAAAATGACTGAAATCCTGTGTGTCAGTCTTGAGATATGATTTTCTGAAATATACGTTTCGTGACACTACACTGTTAGCGTGATAAACTTTAAATGAGTCTAAAATCCTTTTAAGTTGACGGAAACTCAAAATTTAAAGTGGAATTAGAATCTACGCCGCGTTCTCTTTCGAATGGTACTAAAATGACTGAAATCCTGTGTGTCAGTCTTGAGATATGATTTTCTGAAATATACGTTTCGTGACACTACACTGTTAGCGTGATAAACTTTAAATGAGTCTAAAATCCTTTTAAGTTGACGGAAACTCAAAATTTAAAGTGGAATTAGAATCTACGCCGCGTTCTCTTTCGAATGGTACTAAAATGACTGAAATCCTGTGTGTCAGTCTTGAGATATGATTTTCTGAAATATACGTTTCGTGACACTACACTGTTAGCGTGATAAACTTTAAATGAGTCTAAAATCCTTTTAAGTTGACGGAAACTCAAAATTTAAAGTGGAATTAGAATCTACGCCGCGTTCTCTTTCGAATGGTACTAAAATGACTGAAATCCTGTGTGTCAGTCTTGAGATATGATTTTCTGAAATATACGTTTCGTGACACTACACTGTTAGCGTGGTAAACTTTAAATGAGTCTAAAATCCTTTTAAGTTGACGGAAACTCAAAATTTAAAGTGGAATTAGAATCTACGCCGCGTTCTCTTTCGAATGGTACTAAAATGACTGAAATCCTGTGTGTCAGTCTTGAGATATGATTTTCTGAAATATACGTTTCGTGACACTACACTGTTAGCGTGATAAACTTTAAATGAGTCTAAAATCCTTTTAAGTTGACGGAAACTCAAAATTTAAAGTGGAATTAGAATCTACGCCGCGTTCTCTTTCGAATGGTACTAAAAGGACTGAAATCCTGTGTGTCAGTCTTGAGATATGATTTTCTGAAATATACGTTTCGTGACACTACACTGTTAGCGTGATAAACTTTAAATGAGTCTAAAATCCTTTTAAGTTGACGGAAACTCAAAATTTAAAGTGGAATTAGAATCTACGCCGCGTTCTCTTTCGAATGGTACTAAAATGACTGAAATCCTGTGTGTCAGTCTTGAGATATGATTTTCTGAAATATACGTTTCGTGACACTACACTGTTAGCGTGATAAACTTTAAATGAGTCTAAAATCCTTTTAAGTTGACGAAAACTCAAAATTTAAAGCGGAATTAGAATGTACGCCGCGTTCTCTTTCGAATGGTACTAGAATGACTGAAATCCTGTGTGTCAGTCTTGAGATATGATTTTCTGAAATATACGTTTCGTGACACTACACTGTTAGCGTGATAAACTTTAAATGAGTCTAAAATCCTTTTAAGTTGACGGAAACTCAAAATTTAAAGTGGAATTAGAATCTACGCCGCGTTCTCTTTCGAATGGTACTAAAATGACTGAAATCCTGTGTGTCAGTCTTGAGATATGATTTTCTGAAATATACGTTTCGTGACACTACACTGTTAGCGTGATAAACTTTAAATGAGTCTAAAATCCTTTTAAGTTGGCGAAAACTCAAAATTTAAACTGGAATTAGAATCTACGCCGCGTTCTCTTTCGAATGGTACTAAAATGACTGAAATCCTGTGTATCAGTCTTGAGATATGATTTTCTGAAATATACGTTTCGTGACACTACACTGTTAGCGTGATAAACTTTAAATGAGTCTAAAATCCTTTTAAGTTGGCGAAAACTCAAAATTTAAACTGGAATTAGAATCTACGCCGCGTTCTCTTTCGAATGGTACTAAAATGACTGAAATCCTGTGTGTCAGTCTTGAGATATGATTTTCTGAAATATACGTTTCGTGACACTACACTGTTAGCGTGATAAACTTTAAATGAGTCTAAAATCCTTTTAAGTTGGCGAAAACTCAAAATTTAAACTGGAATTAGAATCTACGCCGCGTTCTCTTTCGAATGGTACTAAAATGACTGAAATCCTGTGTGTCAGTCTTGAGATATGATTTTCTGAAATATACGTTTCGTGACACTACACTGTTAGCGTGGTAAACTTTAAATGAGTCTAAAATCCTTTTAAGTTGACGGAAACTCAAAATTTAAAGTGGAATTAGAATCTACGCCGCGTTCTCTTTCGAATGGTACTAAAATGACTGAAATCCTGTGTGTCAGTCTTGAGATATGATTTTCTGAAATATACGTTTCGTGACACTACACTGTTAGCGTGGTAAACTTTAAATGAGTCTAAAATCCTTTTAAGTTGACGGAAACTCAAAATTTAAAGTGGAATTAGAATCTACGCCGCGTTCTCTTTCGAATGGTACTAAAATGACTGAAATCCTGTGTGTCAGTCTTGAGATATGATTTTCTGAAATATACGTTTCGTGACACTACACTGTTAGCGTGATAAACTTTAAATGAGTCTAAAATCCTTTTAAGTTGACGGAAACTCAAAATTTAAAGTGGAATTAGAATCTACGCCGCGTTCTCTTTCGAATGGTACTAAAAGGACTGAAATCCTGTGTGTCAGTCTTGAGATATGATTTTCTGAAATATACGTTTCGTGACACTACACTGTTAGCGTGATAAACTTTAAATGAGTCTAAAATCCTTTTAAGTTGACGGAAACTCAAAATTTAAAGTGGAATTAGAATCTACGCCGCGTTCTCTTTCGAATGGTACTAAAATGACTGAAATCCTGTGTGTCAGTCTTGAGATATGATTTTCTGAAATATACGTTTCGTGACACTACACTGTTAGCGTGATAAACTTTAAATGAGTCTAAAATCCTTTTAAGTTGACGAAAACTCAAAATTTAAAGCGGAATTAGAATCTACGCCGCGTTCTCTTTCGAATGGTACTAGAATGACTGAAATCCTGTGTGTCAGTCTTGAGATATGATTTTCTGAAATATACGTTTCGTGACACTACACTGTTAGCGTGATAAACTTTAAATGAGTCTAAAATCCTTTTAAGTTGACGGAAACTCAAAATTTAAAGTGGAATTAGAATCTACGCCGCGTTCTCTTTCGAATGGTACTAAAATGACTGAAATCCTGTGTGTCAGTCTTGAGATATGATTTTCTGAAATATACGTTTCGTGACACTACACTGTTAGCGTGATAAACTTTAAATGAGTCTAAAATCCTTTTAAGTTGGCGAAAACTCAAAATTTAAACTGGAATTAGAATCTACGCCGCGTTCTCTTTCGAATGGTACTAAAATGACTGAAATCCTGTGTATCAGTCTTGAGATATGATTTTCTGAAATATACGTTTCGTGACACTACACTGTTAGCGTGATAAACTTTAAATGAGTCTAAAATCCTTTTAAGTTGGCGAAAACTCAAAATTTAAACTGGAATTAGAATCTACGCCGCGTTCTCTTTCGAATGGTACTAAAATGACTGAAATCCTGTGTGTCAGTCTTGAGATATGATTTTCTGAAATATACGTTTCGTGACACTACACTGTTAGCGTGATAAACTTTAAATGAGTCTAAAATCCTTTTAAGTTGACGAAAACTCAAAATTTAAACTGGAATTAGAATCTACGCCGCGTTCTCTTTCGAATGGTACTAAAATGACTGAAATCCTGTGTGTCAGTCTTGAGATATGATTTTCTGAAATATACGTTTCGTGACACTACACTGTTAGCGTGGTAAACTTTAAATGAGTCTAAAATCCTTTTATGTTGACGAAAACTCAAAATTTAAAGTGGAATTAGAATCTACGCCGCGTTCTCTTTCGAATGGTACTAAAATGACTGAAATCCTGTGTGTCAGTCTTGAGATATGATTTTCTGAAATATACGTTTCGTGACACTACACTGTTAGCGTGATAAACTTTAAATGAGTCTAAAATCCTTTTAAGTTGACGAAAACTCAAAATTTAAACTGGAATTAGAATCTACGCCGCGTTCTCTTTCGAATGGTACTAAAATGACTGAAATCCTGTGTGTCAGTCTTGAGATATGATTTTCTGAAATATACGTTTCGTGACACTACACTGTTAGCGTGATAAACTTTAAATGAGTCTAAAATCCTTTTAAGTTGACGGAAACTCAAAATTTAAAGTGGAATTAGAATCTACGCCGCGTTCTCTTTCGAATGGTACTAAAATGACTGAAATCCTATGTGTCAGTCTTGAGATATGATTTTCTGAAATATACGTTTCGTGACACTACACTGTTAGCGTGATAAACTTTAAATGAGTCTAAAATCCTTTTAAGTTGACGAAAACTCAAAATTTAAACTGGAATTAGAATCTACGCCGCGTTC
The DNA here is from genome assembly GCA_964036255.1 of Caenorhabditis virilis. NCBI lineage: Eukaryota > Metazoa > Nematoda > Chromadorea > Rhabditida > Rhabditidae > Caenorhabditis > Caenorhabditis virilis. The sequence goes on from OZ038416.1 coordinate 17,659,526, forward strand.
TCTTTCGAATGGTACTAAAATGACTGAAATCCTGTGTGTCAGTCTTGAGATATGATTTTCTGAAATATACGTTTCGTGACACTACACTGTTAGCGTGATAAACTTTAAATGAGTCTAAAATCCTTTTAAGTTGACGAAAACTCAAAATTTAAAGTGGAATTAGAATCTACGCCGCGTTCTCTTTCGAATGGTACTAAAATGACTGAAATCCTGTGTGTCAGTCTTGAGATATGATTTTCTGAAATATACGTTTCGTGACACTACACTGTTAGCGTGATAAACTTTAAATGAGTCTAAAATCCTTTTAAGTTGGCGAAAACTCAAAATTTAAACTGGAATTAGAATCTACGCCGCGTTCTCTTTCGAATGGTACTAAAATGACTGAAATCCTGTGTATCAGTCTTGAGATATGATTTTCTGAAATATACGTTTCGTGACACTACACTGTTAGCGTGATAAACTTTAAATGAGTCTAAAATCCTTTTAAGTTGGCGAAAACTCAAAATTTAAACTGGAATTAGAATCTACGCCGCGTTCTCTTTCGAATGGTACTAAAATGACTGAAATCCTGTGTGTCAGTCTTGAGATATGATTTTCTGAAATATACGTTTCGTGACACTACACTGTTAGCGTGATAAACTTTAAATGAGTCTAAAATCCTTTTAAGTTGACGAAAACTCAAAATTTAAACTGGAATTAGAATCTACGCCGCGTTCTCTTTCGAATGGTACTAAAATGACTGAAATCCTGTGTGTCAGTCTTGAGATATGATTTTCTGAAATATACGTTTCGTGACACTACACTGTTAGCGTGATAAACTTTAAATGAGTCTAAAATCCTTTTATGTTGACGAAAACTCAAAATTTAAAGTGGAATTAGAATCTACGCCGCGTTCTCTTTCGAATGGTACTAAAATGACTGAAATCCTGTGTGTCAGTCTTGAGATATGATTTTCTGAAATATACGTTTCGTGACACTACACTGTTAGCGTGATAAACTTTAAATGAGTCTAAAATCCTTTTAAGTTGACGAAAACTCAAAATTTAAACTGGAATTAGAATCTACGCCGCGTTCTCTTTCGAATGGTACTAAAATGACTGAAATCCTGTGTGTCAGTCTTGAGATATGATTTTCTGAAATATACGTTTCGTGACACTACACTGTTAGCGTGATAAACTTTAAATGAGTCTAAAATCCTTTTAAGTTGACGGAAACTCAAAATTTAAAGTGGAATTAGAATCTACGCCGCGTTCTCTTTCGAATGGTACTAAAATGACTGAAATCCTGTGTGTCAGTCTTGAGATATGATTTTCTGAAATATACGTTTCGTGACACTACACTGTTAGCGTGATAAACTTTAAATGAGTCTAAAATCCTTTTAAGTTGACGAAAACTCAAAATTTAAACTGGAATTAGAATCTACGCCGCGTTCTCTTTCGAATGGTACTAAAATGACTGAAATCCTGTGTGTCAGTCTTGAGATATGATTTTCTGAAATATACGTTTCGTGACACTACACTGTTAGCGTGGTAAACTTTAAATGAGTCTAAAATCCTTTTATGTTGACGAAAACTCAAAATTTAAAGTGGAATTAGAATCTACGCCGCGTTCTCTTTCGAATGGTACTAAAATGACTGAAATCCTGTGTGTCAGTCTTGAGATATGATTTTCTGAAATATACGTTTCGTGACACTACACTGTTAGCGTGATAAACTTTAAATGAGTCTAAAATCCTTTTAAGTTGACGAAAACTCAAAATTTAAACTGGAATTAGAATCTACGCCGCGTTCTCTTTCGAATGGTACTAAAATGACTGAAATCCTGTGTGTCAGTCTTGAGATATGATTTTCTGAAATATACGTTTCGTGACACTACACTGTTAGCGTGGTAAACTTTAAATGAGTCTAAAATCCTTTTAAGTTGACGAAAACTCAAAATTTGAACTGGAATTAGAATCTACGCCGCGTTCTCTTTCGAATGGTACTAAAATCACTGAAATCCTGTGTGTCAGTCTTGAGATATGATTTTCTGAAATATACGTTTCGTGACACTACACTGTTAGCGTGATAAACTTTAAATGAGTCTAAAATCCTTTTAAGTTGGCGAAAACTCAAAATTTAAACTGGAATTAGAATCTACGCCGCGTTCTCTTTCGAATGGTACTAAAATGACTGAAATCCTGTGTGTCAGTCTTGAGATATGATTTTCTGAAATATACGTTTCGTGACACTACACTGTTAGCGTGGTAAACTTTAAATGAGTCTAAAATCCTTTTAAGTTGACGGAAACTCAAAATTTAAAGTGGAATTAGAATCTACGCCGCGTTCTCTTTCGAATGGTACTAAAATGACTGAAATCCTGTGTGTCAGTCTTGAGATATGATTTTCTGAAATATACGTTTCGTGACACTACACTGTTAGCGTGATAAACTTTAAATGAGTCTAAAATCCTTTTAAGTTGGCGAAAACTCAAAATTTAAACTGGAATTAGAATCTACGCCGCGTTCTCTTTCGAATGGTACTAAAATGACTGAAATCCTATGTGTCAGTCTTGAGATATGATTTTCTGAAATATACGTTTCGTGACACTACACTGTTAGCGTGATAAACTTTAAATGAGTCTAAAATCCTTTTAAGTTGACGAAAACTCAAAATTTAAACTGGAATTAGAATCTACGCCGCGTTCTCTTTCGAATGGTACTAAAATGACTGAAATCCTGTGTGTCAGTCTTGAGATATGATTTTCTGAAATATACGTTTCGTGACACTACACTGTTAGCGTGATAAACTTTAAATGAGTCTAAAATCCTTTTAAGTTGACGAAAACTCAAAATTTAAAGTGGAATTAGAATCTACGCCGCGTTCTCTTTCGAATGGTACTAAAATGACTGAAATCCTGTGTGTCAGTCTTGAGATATGATTTTCTGAAATATACGTTTCGTGACACTACACTGTTAGCGTGATAAACTTTAAATGAGTCTAAAATCCTTTTAAGTTGACGAAAACTCAAAATTTAAACTGGAATTAGAATCTACGCCGCGTTCTCTTTCGAATGGTACTAAAATGACTGAAATCCTGTGTGTCAGTCTTGAGATATGATTTTCTGAAATATACGTTTCGTGACACTACACTGTTAGCGTGATAAACTTTAAATGAGTCTAAAATCCTTTTAAGTTGACGGAAACTCAAAATTTAAAGTGGAATTAGAATCTACGCCGCGTTCTCTTTCGAATGGTACTAAAATGACTGAAATCCTGTGTGTCAGTCTTGAGATATGATTTTCTGAAATATACGTTTCGTGACACTACACTGTTAGCGTGATAAACTTTAAATGAGTCTAAAATCCTTTTAAGTTGACGAAAACTCAAAATTTAAACTGGAATTAGAATCTACGCCGCGTTCTCTTTCGAATGGTACTAAAATGACTGAAATCCTGTGTGTCAGTCTTGAGATATGATTTTCTGAAATATACGTTTCGTGACACTACACTGTTAGCGTGATAAACTTTAAATGAGTCTAAAATCCTTTTAAGTTGACGAAAACTCAAAATTTAAACTGGAATTAGAATCTACGCCGCGTTCTCTTTCGAATGGTACTAAAATGACTGAAATCCTGTGTGTCAGTCTTGAGATATGATTTTCTGAAATATACGTTTCGTGACACTACACTGTTAGCGTGGTAAACTTTAAATGAGTCTAAAATCCTTTTAAGTTGACGGAAACTCAAAATTTAAAGTGGAATTAGAATCTACGCCGCGTTCTCTTTCGAATGGTACTAAAATGACTGAAATCCTGTGTGTCAGTCTTGAGATATGATTTTCTGAAATATACGTTTCGTGACACTACACTGTTAGCGTGATAAACTTTAAATGAGTCTAAAATCCTTTTAAGTTGACGAAAACTCAAAATTTAAACTGGAATTAGAATCTACGCCGCGTTCTCTTTCGAATGGTACTAAAATGACTGAAATCCTGTGTGTCAGTCTTGAGATATGATTTTCTGAAATATACGTTTCGTGACACTACACTGTTAGCGTGATAAACTTTAAATGAGTCTAAAATCCTTTTAAGTTGACGAAAACTCAAAATTTAAACTGGAATTAGAATCTACGCCGCGTTCTCTTTCGAATGGTACTAAAATGACTGAAATCCTGTGTGTCAGTCTTGAGATATGATTTTCTGAAATATACGTTTCGTGACACTACACTGTTAGCGTGATAAACTTTAAATGAGTCTAAAATCCTTTTAAGTTGACGGAAACTCAAAATTTAAAGTGGAATTAGAATCTACGCCGCGTTCTCTTTCGAATGGTACTAAAATGACTGAAATCCTGTGTGTCAGTCTTGAGATATGATTTTCTGAAATATACGTTTCGTGACACTACACTGTTAGCGTGATAAACTTTAAATGAGTCTAAAATCCTTTTAAGTTGACGAAAACTCAAAATTTAAACTGGAATTAGAATCTACGCCGCGTTCTCTTTCGAATGGTACTAAAATGACTGAAATCCTGTGTGTCAGTCTTGAGATATGATTTTCTGAAATATACGTTTCGTGACACTACACTGTTAGCGTGATAAACTTTAAATGAGTCTAAAATCCTTTTAAGTTGACGAAAACTCAAAATTTAAACTGGAATTAGAATCTACGCCGCGTTCTCTTTCGAATGGTACTAAAATGACTGAAATCCTGTGTGTCAGTCTTGAGATATGATTTTCTGAAATATACGTTTCGTGACACTACACTGTTAGCGTGGTAAACTTTAAATGAGTCTAAAATCCTTTTAAGTTGACGGAAACTCAAAATTTAAAGTGGAATTAGAATCTACGCCGCGTTCTCTTTCGAATGGTACTAAAATGACTGAAATCCTGTGTGTCAGTCTTGAGATATGATTTTCTGAAATATACGTTTCGTGACACTACACTGTTAGCGTGATAAACTTTAAATGAGTCTAAAATCCTTTTAAGTTGACGAAAACTCAAAATTTAAACTGGAATTAGAATCTACGCCGCGTTCTCTTTCGAATGGTACTAAAATGACTGAAATCCTGTGTGTCAGTCTTGAGATATGATTTTCTGAAATATACGTTTCGTGACACTACACTGTTAGCGTGATAAACTTTAAATGAGTCTAAAATCCTTTTAAGTTGACGAAAACTCAAAATTTAAACTGGAATTAGAATCTACGCCGCGTTCTCTTTCGAATGGTACTAAAATGACTGAAATCCTGTGTGTCAGTCTTGAGATATGATTTTCTGAAATATACGTTTCGTGACACTACACTGTTAGCGTGATAAACTTTAAATGAGTCTAAAATCCTTTTAAGTTGACGGAAACTCAAAATTTAAAGTGGAATTAGAATCTACGCCGCGTTCTCTTTCGAATGGTACTAAAATGACTGAAATCCTGTGTGTCAGTCTTGAGATATGATTTTCTGAAATATACGTTTCGTGACACTACACTGTTAGCGTGATAAACTTTAAATGAGTCTAAAATCCTTTTAAGTTGACGAAAACTCAAAATTTAAACTGGAATTAGAATCTACGCCGCGTTCTCTTTCGAATGGTACTAAAATGACTGAAATCCTGTGTGTCAGTCTTGAGATATGATTTTCTGAAATATACGTTTCGTGACACTACACTGTTAGCGTGATAAACTTTAAATGAGTCTAAAATCCTTTTAAGTTGACGAAAACTCAAAATTTAAACTGGAATTAGAATCTACGCCGCGTTCTCTTTCGAATGGTACTAAAATGACTGAAATCCTGTGTGTCAGTCTTGAGATATGATTTTCTGAAATATACGTTTCGTGACACTACACTGTTAGCGTGATAAACTTTAAATGAGTCTAAAATCCTTTTAAGTTGACGGAAACTCAAAATTTAAAGTGGAATTAGAATCTACGCCGCGTTCTCTTTCGAATGGTACTAAAATGACTGAAATCCTGTGTGTCAGTCTTGAGATATGATTTTCTGAAATATACGTTTCGTGACACTACACTGTTAGCGTGATAAACTTTAAATGAGTCTAAAATCCTTTTAAGTTGACGAAAACTCAAAATTTAAACTGGAATTAGAATCTACGCCGCGTTCTCTTTCGAATGGTACTAAAATGACTGAAATCCTGTGTGTCAGTCTTGAGATATGATTTTCTGAAATATACGTTTCGTGACACTACACTGTTAGCGTGATAAACTTTAAATGAGTCTAAAATCCTTTTAAGTTGACGAAAACTCAAAATTTAAACTGGAATTAGAATCTACGCCGCGTTCTCTTTCGAATGGTACTAAAATGACTGAAATCCTGTGTGTCAGTCTTGAGATATGATTTTCTGAAATATACGTTTCGTGACACTACACTGTTAGCGTGGTAAACTTTAAATGAGTCTAAAATCCTTTTAAGTTGACGGAAACTCAAAATTTAAAGTGGAATTAGAATCTACGCCGCGTTCTCTTTCGAATGGTACTAAAATGACTGAAATCCTGTGTGTCAGTCTTGAGATATGATTTTCTGAAATATACGTTTCGTGACACTACACTGTTAGCGTGATAAACTTTAAATGAGTCTAAAATCCTTTTAAGTTGACGAAAACTCAAAATTTAAACTGGAATTAGAATCTACGCCGCGTTCTCTTTCGAATGGTACTAAAATGACTGAAATCCTGTGTGTCAGTCTTGAGATATGATTTTCTGAAATATACGTTTCGTGACACTACACTGTTAGCGTGATAAACTTTAAATGAGTCTAAAATCCTTTTAAGTTGACGAAAACTCAAAATTTAAACTGGAATTAGAATCTACGCCGCGTTCTCTTTCGAATGGTACTAAAATGACTGAAATCCTGTGTGTCAGTCTTGAGATATGATTTTCTGAAATATACGTTTCGTGACACTACACTGTTAGCGTGATAAACTTTAAATGAGTCTAAAATCCTTTTAAGTTGACGGAAACTCAAAATTTAAAGTGGAATTAGAATCTACGCCGCGTTCTCTTTCGAATGGTACTAAAATGACTGAAATCCTGTGTGTCAGTCTTGAGATATGATTTTCTGAAATATACGTTTCGTGACACTACACTGTTAGCGTGATAAACTTTAAATGAGTCTAAAATCCTTTTAAGTTGACGAAAACTCAAAATTTAAACTGGAATTAGAATCTACGCCGCGTTCTCTTTCGAATGGTACTAAAATGACTGAAATCCTGTGTGTCAGTCTTGAGATATGATTTTCTGAAATATACGTTTCGTGACACTACACTGTTAGCGTGATAAACTTTAAATGAGTCTAAAATCCTTTTAAGTTGACGAAAACTCAAAATTTAAACTGGAATTAGAATCTACGCCGCGTTCTCTTTCGAATGGTACTAAAATGACTGAAATCCTGTGTGTCAGTCTTGAGATATGATTTTCTGAAATATACGTTTCGTGACACTACACTGTTAGCGTGGTAAACTTTAAATGAGTCTAAAATCCTTTTAAGTTGACGGAAACTCAAAATTTAAAGTGGAATTAGAATCTACGCCGCGTTCTCTTTCGAATGGTACTAAAATGACTGAAATCCTGTGTGTCAGTCTTGAGATATGATTTTCTGAAATATACGTTTCGTGACACTACACTGTTAGCGTGATAAACTTTAAATGAGTCTAAAATCCTTTTAAGTTGACGAAAACTCAAAATTTAAACTGGAATTAGAATCTACGCCGCGTTCTCTTTCGAATGGTACTAAAATGACTGAAATCCTGTGTGTCAGTCTTGAGATATGATTTTCTGAAATATACGTTTCGTGACACTACACTGTTAGCGTGATAAACTTTAAATGAGTCTAAAATCCTTTTAAGTTGACGAAAACTCAAAATTTAAACTGGAATTAGAATCTACGCCGCGTTCTCTTTCGAATGGTACTAAAATGACTGAAATCCTGTGTGTCAGTCTTGAGATATGATTTTCTGAAATATACGTTTCGTGACACTACACTGTTAGCGTGATAAACTTTAAATGAGTCTAAAATCCTTTTAAGTTGACGGAAACTCAAAATTTAAAGTGGAATTAGAATCTACGCCGCGTTCTCTTTCGAATGGTACTAAAATGACTGAAATCCTGTGTGTCAGTCTTGAGATATGATTTTCTGAAATATACGTTTCGTGACACTACACTGTTAGCGTGATAAACTTTAAATGAGTCTAAAATCCTTTTAAGTTGACGAAAACTCAAAATTTAAACTGGAATTAGAATCTACGCCGCGTTCTCTTTCGAATGGTACTAAAATGACTGAAATCCTGTGTGTCAGTCTTGAGATATGATTTTCTGAAATATACGTTTCGTGACACTACACTGTTAGCGTGATAAACTTTAAATGAGTCTAAAATCCTTTTAAGTTGACGAAAACTCAAAATTTAAACTGGAATTAGAATCTACGCCGCGTTCTCTTTCGAATGGTACTAAAATGACTGAAATCCTGTGTGTCAGTCTTGAGATATGATTTTCTGAAATATACGTTTCGTGACACTACACTGTTAGCGTGGTAAACTTTAAATGAGTCTAAAATCCTTTTAAGTTGACGGAAACTCAAAATTTAAAGTGGAATTAGAATCTACGCCGCGTTCTCTTTCGAATGGTACTAAAATGACTGAAATCCTGTGTGTCAGTCTTGAGATATGATTTTCTGAAATATACGTTTCGTGACACTACACTGTTAGCGTGATAAACTTTAAATGAGTCTAAAATCCTTTTAAGTTGACGAAAACTCAAAATTTAAACTGGAATTAGAATCTACGCCGCGTTCTCTTTCGAATGGTACTAAAATGACTGAAATCCTGTGTGTCAGTCTTGAGATATGATTTTCTGAAATATACGTTTCGTGACACTACACTGTTAGCGTGATAAACTTTAAATGAGTCTAAAATCCTTTTAAGTTGACGAAAACTCAAAATTTAAACTGGAATTAGAATCTACGCCGCGTTCTCTTTCGAATGGTACTAAAATGACTGAAATCCTGTGTGTCAGTCTTGAGATATGATTTTCTGAAATATACGTTTCGTGACACTACACTGTTAGCGTGGTAAACTTTAAATGAGTCTAAAATCCTTTTAAGTTGACGGAAACTCAAAATTTAAAGTGGAATTAGAATCTACGCCGCGTTCTCTTTCGAATGGTACTAAAATGACTGAAATCCTGTGTGTCAGTCTTGAGATATGATTTTCTGAAATATACGTTTCGTGACACTACACTGTTAGCGTGATAAACTTTAAATGAGTCTAAAATCCTTTTAAGTTGACGAAAACTCAAAATTTAAACTGGAATTAGAATCTACGCCGCGTTCTCTTTCGAATGGTACTAAAATGACTGAAATCCTGTGTGTCAGTCTTGAGATATGATTTTCTGAAATATACGTTTCGTGACACTACACTGTTAGCGTGATAAACTTTAAATGAGTCTAAAATCCTTTTAAGTTGACGAAAACTCAAAATTTAAAGTGGAATTAGAATCTACGCCGCGTTCTCTTTCGAATGGTACTAAAATGACTGAAATCCTGTGTGTCAGTCTTGAGATATGATTTTCTGAAATATACGTTTCGTGACACTACACTGTTAGCGTGATAAACTTTAAATGAGTCTAAAATCCTTTTAAGTTGACGAAAACTCAAAATTTAAATTGGAATTAGAATCTACGCCGCGTTCTCTTTCGAATGGTACTAAAATGACTGAAATCCTGTGTGTCAGTCTTGAGATATGATTTTCTGAAATATACGTTTCGTGACACTACACTGTTAGCGTGATAAACTTTAAATGAGTCTAAAATCCTTTTAAGTTGACGGAAACTCAAAATTTAAAGTGGAATTAGAATCTACGCCGCGTTCTCTTTCGAATGGTACTAAAATGACTGAAATCCTGTGTGTCAGTCTTGAGATATGATTTTCTGAAATATACGTTTCGTGACACTACACTGTTAGCGTGATAAACTTTAAATGAGTCTAAAATCCTTTTAAGTTGACGAAAACTCAAAATTTAAACTGGAATTAGAATCTACGCCGCGTTCTCTTTCGAATGGTACTAAAATGACTGAAATCCTGTGTGTCAGTCTTGAGATATGATTTTCTGAAATATACGTTTCGTGACACTACACTGTTAGCGTGATAAACTTTAAATGAGTCTAAAATCCTTTTAAGTTGACGAAAACTCAAAATTTAAACTGGAATTAGAATATACGCCGCGTTCTCTTTCGAATGGTACTAAAATGACTGAAATCCTGTGTGTCAGTCTTGAGATATGATTTTCTGAAATATACGTTTCGTGACACTACACTGTTAGCGTGGTAAACTTTAAATGAGTCTAAAATCCTTTTAAGTTGACGAAAACTCAAAATTTAAAGTGGAATTAGAATCTACGCCGCGTTCTCTTTCGAATGGTACTAAAATGACTGAAATCCTGTGTGTCAGTCTTGAGATATGATTTTCTGAAATATACGTTTCGTGACACTACACTGTTAGCGTGATAAACTTTAAATGAGTCTAAAATCCTTTTAAGTTGACGAAAACTCAAAATTTAAACTGGAATTAGAATCTACGCCGCGTTCTCTTTCGAATGGTACTAAAATGACTGAAATCCTGTGTGTCAGTCTTGAGATATGATTTTCTGAAATATACGTTTCGTGACACTACACTGTTAGCGTGGTAAACTTTAAATGAGTCTAAAATCCTTTTAAGTTGACGAAAACTCAAAATTTGAACTGGAATTAGAATCTACGCCGCGTTCTCTTTCGAATGGTACTAAAATGACTGAAATCCTGTGTGTCAGTCTTGAGATATGATTTTCTGAAATATACGTTTCGTGACACTACACTGTTAGCGTGATAAACTTTAAATGAGTCTAAAATCCTTTTAAGTTGACGAAAACTCAAAATTTAAAGTGGAATTAGAATCTACGCCGCGTTCTCTTTCGAATGGTACTAAAATGACTGAAATCCTGTGTGTCAGTCTTGAGATATGATTTTCTGAAATATACGTTTCGTGACACTACACTGTTAGCGTGGTAAACTTTAAATGAGTCTAAAATCCTTTTAAGTTGACGAAAACTCAAAATTTGAACTGGAATTAGAATCTACGCCGCGTTCTCTTTCGAATGGTACTAAAATGACTGAAATCCTGTGTGTCAGTCTTGAGATATGATTTTCTGAAATATACGTTTCGTGACACTACACTGTTAGCGTGGTAAACTTTAAATGAGTCTAAAATCCTTTTAAGTTGACGGAAACTCAAAATTTAAAGTGGAATTAGAATCTACGCCGCGTTCTCTTTCGAATGGTACTAAAATGACTGAAATCCTGTGTGTCAGTCTTGAGATATGATTTTCTGAAATATACGTTTCGTGACACTACACTGTTAGCGTGATAAACTTTAAATGAGTCTAAAATCCTTTTAAGTTGACGAAAACTCAAAATTTAAAGTGGAATTAGAATCTACGCCGCGTTCTCTTTCGAATGGTACTAAAATGACTGAAATCCTGTGTGTCAGTCTTGAGATATGATTTTCTGAAATATACGTTTCGTGACACTACACTGTTAGCGTGGTAAACTTTAAATGAGTCTAAAATCCTTTTAAGTTGACGGAAACTCAAAATTTAAAGTGGAATTAGAATCTACGCCGCGTTCTCTTTCGAATGGTACTAAAATGACTGAAATCCTGTGTGTCAGTCTTGAGATATGATTTTCTGAAATATACGTTTCGTGACACTACACTGTTAGCGTGATAAACTTTAAATGAGTCTAAAATCCTTTTAAGTTGACGAAAACTCAAAATTTAAAGTGGAATTAGAATCTACGCCGCGTTCTCTTTCGAATGGTACTAAAATGACTGAAATCCTGTGTGTCAGTCTTGAGATATGATTTTCTGAAATATACGTTTCGTGACACTACACTGTTAGCGTGGTAAACTTTAAATGAGTCTAAAATCCTTTTAAGTTGACGAAAACTCAAAATTTGAACTGGAATTAGAATCTACGCCGCGTTCTCTTTCGAATGGTACTAAAATGACTGAAATCCTGTGTGTCAGTCTTGAGATATGATTTTCTGAAATATACGTTTCGTGACACTACACTGTTAGCGTGGTAAACTTTAAATGAGTCTAAAATCCTTTTAAGTTGACGGAAACTCAAAATTTAAAGTGGAATTAGAATCTACGCCGCGTTCTCTTTCGAATGGTACTAAAATGACTGAAATCCTGTGTGTCAGTCTTGAGATATGATTTTCTGAAATATACGTTTCGTGACACTACACTGTTAGCGTGGTAAACTTTAAATGAGTCTAAAATCCTTTTAAGTTGACGGAAACTCAAAATTTAAAGTGGAATTAGAATCTACGCCGCGTTCTCTTTCGAATGGTACTAAAATGACTGAAATCCTGTGTGTCAGTCTTGAGATATGATTTTCTGAAATATACGTTTCGTGACACTACACTGTTAGCGTGATAAACTTTAAATGAGTCTAAAATCCTTTTAAGTTGACGAAAACTCAAAATTTAAAGTGGAATTAGAATCTACGCCGCGTTCTCTTTCGAATGGTACTAAAATGACTGAAATCCTGTGTGTCAGTCTTGAGATATGATTTTCTGAAATATACGTTTCGTGACACTACACTGTTAGCGTGGTAAACTTTAAATGAGTCTAAAATCCTTTTAAGTTGACGGAAACTCAAAATTTAAAGTGGAATTAGAATCTACGCCGCGTTCTCTTTCGAATGGTACTAAAATGACTGAAATCCTGTGTGTCAGTCTTGAGATATGATTTTCTGAAATATACGTTTCGTGACACTACACTGTTAGCGTGATAAACTTTAAATGAGTCTAAAATCCTTTTAAGTTGACGAAAACTCAAAATTTAAACTGGAATTAGAATCTACGCCGCGTTCTCTTTCGAATGGTACTAAAATGACTGAAATCCTGTGTGTCAGTCTCGAGATATGATTTTCTGAAATATACGTTTCGTGACACTACACTGTTAGCGTGATAAACTTTAAATGAGTCTAAAATCCTTTTAAGTTGACGAAAACTCAAAATTTAAAGTGGAATTAGAATCTACGCCGCGTTCTCTTTCGAATGGTACTAAAATGACTGAAATCCTGTGTGTCAGTCTTGAGATATGATTTTCTGAAATATACGTTTCGTGACACTACACTGTTAGCGTGATAAACTTTAAATGAGTCTAAAATCCTTTTAAGTTGACGAAAACTCAAAATTTAAAGTGGAATTAGAATCTACGCCGCGTTCTCTTTCGAATGGTACTAAAATGACTGAAATCCTGTGTGTCAGTCTTGAGATATGATTTTCTGAAATATACGTTTCGTGACACTACACTGTTAGCGTGATAAACTTTAAATGAGTCTAAAATCCTTTTAAGTTGACGGAAACTCAAAATTTAAAAAGGAATTAGAATCTACGCCGCGTTCTCTTTCGAATGGTACTAAAATGACTGAAATCCTGTGTGTCAGTCTTGAGATATGATTTTCTGAAATATACGTTTCGTGACACTACACTGTTAGCGTGGTAAACTTTAAATGAGTCTAAAATCCTTTTAAGTTGACGGAAACTCAAAATTTAAAGTGGAATTAGAATCTACGCCGCGTTCTCTTTCGAATGGTACTAAAATGACTGAAATCCTGTGTGTCAGTCTTGAGATATGATTTTCTGAAATATACGTTTCGTGACACTACACTGTTAGCGTGATAAACTTTAAATGAGTCTAAAATCCTTTTAAGTTGACGAAAACTCAAAATTTAAACTGGAATTAGAATCTACGCCGCGTTCTCTTTCGAATGGTACTAAAATGACTGAAATCCTGTGTGTCAGTCTTGAGATATGATTTTCTGAAATATACGTTTCGTGACACTACACTGTTAGCGTGATAAACTTTAAATGAGTCTAAAATCCTTTTAAGTTGACGGAAACTCAAAATTTAAACTGGAATTAGAATCTACGCCGCGTTCTCTTTCGAATGGTACTAAAATGACTGAAATCCTGTGTGTCAGTCTTGAGATATGATTTTCTGAAATATACGTTTCGTGACACTACACTGTTAGCGTGATAAACTTTAAATGAGTCTAAAATCCTTTTAAGTTGACGAAAACTCAAAATTTAAAGTGGAATTAGAATCTACGCCGCGTTCTCTTTCGAATGGTACTAAAATGACTGAAATCCTGTGTGTCAGTCTTGAGATATGATTTTCTGAAATATACGTTTCGTGACACTACACTGTTAGCGTGATAAACTTTAAATGAGTCTAAAATCCTTTTAAGTTGACGAAAACTCAAAATTTAAACTGGAATTAGAATCTACGCCGCGTTCTCTTTCGAATGGTACTAAAATGACTGAAATCCTGTGTGTCAGTCTTGAGATATGATTTTCTGAAATATACGTTTCGTGACACTACACTGTTAGCGTGATAAACTTTAAATGAGTCTAAAATCCTTTTACGTTGACGAAAACTCAAAATTTAAACTGGAATTAGAATCTACGCCGCGTTCTCTTTCGAATGGTACTAAAATGACTGAAATCCTGTGTGTCAGTCTTGAGATATGATTTTCTGAAATATACGTTTCGTGACACTACACTGTTAGCGTGATAAACTTTAAATGAGTCTAAAATCCTTTTAAGTTGACGAAAACTCAAAATTTAAACTGGAATTAGAATCTACGCCGCGTTCTCTTTCGAATGGTACTAAAATGACTGAAATCCTGTGTGTCAGTCTTGAGATATGATTTTCTGAAATATACGTTTCGTGACACTACACTGTTAGCGTGATAAACTTTAAATGAGTCTAAAATCCTTTTACGTTGACGAAAACTCAAAATTTAAACTGGAATTAGAATCTACGCCGCGTTCTCTTTCGAATGGTACTAAAATGACTGAAATCCTGTGTGTCAGTCTTGAGATATGATTTTCTGAAATATACGTTTCGTGACACTACACTGTTAGCGTGATAAACTTTAAATGAGTCTAAAATCCTTTTAAGTTGACGGAAACTCAAAATTTAAAGTGGAATTAGAATCTACGCCGCGTTCTCTTTCGAATGGTACTAAAATGACTGAAATCCTGTGTGTCAGTCTTGAGATATGATTTTCTGAAATATACGTTTCGTGACACTACACTGTTAGCGTGATAAACTTTAAATGAGTCTAAAATCCTTTTAAGTTGACGGAAACTCAAAATTTAAAGTGGAATTAGAATCTACGCCGCGTTCTCTTTCGAATGGTACTAAAATGACTGAAATCCTGTGTGTCAGTCTTGAGATATGATTTTCTGAAATATACGTTTCGTGACACTACACTGTTAGCGTGATAAACTTTAAATGAGTCTAAAATCCTTTTAAGTTGACGAAAACTCAAAATTTAAACTGGAATTAGAATCTACGCCGCGTTCTCTTTCGAATGGTACTAAAATGACTGAAATCCTGTGTGTCAGTCTTGAGATATGATTTTCTGAAATATACGTTTCGTGACACTACACTGTTAGCGTGATAAACTTTAAATGAGTCTAAAATCCTTTTAAGTTGACGAAAACTCAAAATTTAAACTGGAATTAGAATCTACGCCGCGTTCTCTTTCGAATGGTACTAAAATGACTGAAATCCTGTGTGTCAGTCTTGAGATATGATTTTCTGAAATATACGTTTCGTGACACTACACTGTTAGCGTGATAAACTTTAAATGAGTCTAAAATCCTTTTAAGTTGACGGAAACTCAAAATTTAAAGTGGAATTAGAATCTACGCCGCGTTCTCTTTCGAATGGTACTAAAATGACTGAAATCCTGTGTGTCAGTCTTGAGATATGATTTTCTGAAATATACGTTTCGTGACACTACACTGTTAGCGTGATAAACTTTAAATGAGTCTAAAATCCTTTTAAGTTGACGGAAACTCAAAATTTAAAGTGGAATTAGAATCTACGCCGCGTTCTCTTTCGAATGGTACTAAAATGACTGAAATCCTGTGTGTCAGTCTTGAGATATGATTTTCTGAAATATACGTTTCGTGACACTACACTGTTAGCGTGATAAACTTTAAATGAGTCTAAAATCCTTTTAAGTTGACGAAAACTCAACATTTAAACTGGAATTAGAATCTACGCCGCGTTCTCTTTCGAATGGTACTAAAATGACTGAAATCCTGTGTGTCAGTCTTGAGATATGATTTTCTGAAATATACGTTTCGTGACACTACACTGTTAGCGTGATAAACTTTAAATGAGTCTAAAATCCTTTTAAGTTGACGGAAACTCAAAATTTAAACTGGAATTAGAATCTACGCCGCGTTCTCTTTCGAATGGTACTAAAATGACTGAAATCCTGTGTGTCAGTCTTGAGATATGATTTTCTGAAATATACGTTTCGTGACACTACACTGTTAGCGTGATAAACTTTAAATGAGTCTAAAATCCTTTTAAGTTGACGAAAACTCAAAATTTAAACTGGAATTAGAATCTACGCCGCGTTCTCTTTCGAATGGTACTAAAATGACTGAAATCCTGTGTGTCAGTCTTGAGATATGATTTTCTGAAATATACGTTTCGTGACACTACACTGTTAGCGTGATAAACTTTAAATGAGTCTAAAATCCTTTTACGTTGACGAAAACTCAAAATTTAAACTGGAATTAGAATCTACGCCGCGTTCTCTTTCGAATGGTACTAAAATGACTGAAATCCTGTGTGTCAGTCTTGAGATATGATTTTCTGAAATATACGTTTCGTGACACTACACTGTTAGCGTGATAAACTTTAAATGAGTCTAAAATCCTTTTAAGTTGACGAAAACTCAAAATTTAAACTGGAATTAGAATCTACGCCGCGTTCTCTTTCGAATGGTACTAAAATGACTGAAATCCTGTGTGTCAGTCTTGAGATATGATTTTCTGAAATATACGTTTCGTGACACTACACTGTTAGCGTGATAAACTTTAAATGAGTCTAAAATCCTTTTACGTTGACGAAAACTCAAAATTTAAACTGGAATTAGAATCTACGCCGCGTTCTCTTTCCAATGGTACTAAAATGACTGAAATCCTGTGTGTCAGTCTTGAGATATGATTTTCTGAAATATACGTTTCGTGACACTACACTGTTAGCGTGATAAACTTTAAATGAGTCTAAAATCCTTTTAAGTTGACGGAAACTCAAAATTTAAAGTGGAATTAGAATCTACGCCGCGTTCTCTTTCGAATGGTACTAAAATGACTGAAATCCTGTGTGTCAGTCTTGAGATATGATTTTCTGAAATATACGTTTCGTGACACTACACTGTTAGCGTGATAAACTTTAAATGAGTCTAAAATCCTTTTAAGTTGACGGAAACTCAAAATTTAAAGTGGAATTAGAATCTACGCCGCGTTCTCTTTCGAATGGTACTAAAATGACTGAAATCCTGTGTGTCAGTCTTGAGATATGATTTTCTGAAATATACGTTTCGTGACACTACACTGTTAGCGTGATAAACTTTAAATGAGTCTAAAATCCTTTTAAGTTGACGAAAACTCAAAATTTAAACTGGAATTAGAATCTACGCCGCGTTCTCTTTCGAATGGTACTAAAATGACTGAAATCCTGTGTGTCAGTCTTGAGATATGATTTTCTGAAATATACGTTTCGTGACACTACACTGTTAGCGTGATAAACTTTAAATGAGTCTAAAATCCTTTTAAGTTGACGAAAACTCAAAATTTAAACTGGAATTAGAATCTACGCCGCGTTCTCTTTCGAATGGTACTAAAATGACTGAAATCCTGTGTGTCAGTCTTGAGATATGATTTTCTGAAATATACGTTTCGTGACACTACACTGTTAGCGTGATAAACTTTAAATGAGTCTAAAATCCTTTTAAGTTGACGGAAACTCAAAATTTAAAGTGGAATTAGAATCTACGCCGCGTTCTCTTTCGAATGGTACTAAAATGACTGAAATCCTGTGTGTCAGTCTTGAGATATGATTTTCTGAAATATACGTTTCGTGACACTACACTGTTAGCGTGATAAACTTTAAATGAGTCTAAAATCCTTTTAAGTTGACGGAAACTCAAAATTTAAAGTGGAATTAGAATCTACGCCGCGTTCTCTTTCGAATGGTACTAAAATGACTGAAATCCTGTGTGTCAGTCTTGAGATATGATTTTCTGAAATATACGTTTCGTGACACTACACTGTTAGCGTGATAAACTTTAAATGAGTCTAAAATCCTTTTAAGTTGACGAAAACTCAACATTTAAACTGGAATTAGAATCTACGCCGCGTTCTCTTTCGAATGGTACTAAAATGACTGAAATCCTGTGTGTCAGTCTTGAGATATGATTTTCTGAAATATACGTTTCGTGACACTACACTGTTAGCGTGATAAACTTTAAATGAGTCTAAAATCCTTTTAAGTTGACGGAAACTCAAAATTTAAACTGGAATTAGAATCTACGCCGCGTTCTCTTTCGAATGGTACTAAAATGACTGAAATCCTGTGTGTCAGTCTTGAGATATGATTTTCTGAAATATACGTTTCGTGACACTACACTGTTAGCGTGATAAACTTTAAATGAGTCTAAAATCCTTTTAAGTTGACGAAAACTCAAAATTTAAAGTGGAATTAGAATCTACGCCGCGTTCTCTTTCGAATGGTACTAAAATGACTGAAATCCTGTGTGTCAGTCTTGAGATATGATTTTCTGAAATATACGTTTCGTGACACTACACTGTTAGCGTGATAAACTTTAAATGAGTCTAAAATCCTTTTAAGTTGACGAAAACTCAAAATTTAAACTGGAATTAGAATCTACGCCGCGTTCTCTTTCGAATGGTACTAAAATGACTGAAATCCTGTGTGTCAGTCTTGAGATATGATTTTCTGAAATATACGTTTCGTGACACTACACTGTTAGCGTGATAAACTTTAAATGAGTCTAAAATCCTTTTACGTTGACGAAAACTCAAAATTTAAACTGGAATTAGAATCTACGCCGCGTTCTCTTTCGAATGGTACTAAAATGACTGAAATCCTGTGTGTCAGTCTTGAGATATGATTTTCTGAAATATACGTTTCGTGACACTACACTGTTAGCGTGATAAACTTTAAATGAGTCTAAAATCCTTTTAAGTTGACGAAAACTCAAAATTTAAACTGGAATTAGAATCTACGCCGCGTTCTCTTTCGAATGGTACTAAAATGACTGAAATCCTGTGTGTCAGTCTTGAGATATGATTTTCTGAAATATACGTTTCGTGACACTACACTGTTAGCGTGATAAACTTTAAATGAGTCTAAAATCCTTTTACGTTGACGAAAACTCAAAATTTAAACTGGAATTAGAATCTACGCCGCGTTCTCTTTCGAATGGTACTAAAATGACTGAAATCCTGTGTGTCAGTCTTGAGATATGATTTTCTGAAATATACGTTTCGTGACACTACACTGTTAGCGTGATAAACTTTAAATGAGTCTAAAATCCTTTTAAGTTGACGGAAACTCAAAATTTAAAGTGGAATTAGAATCTACGCCGCGTTCTCTTTCGAATGGTACTAAAATGACTGAAATCCTGTGTGTCAGTCTTGAGATATGATTTTCTGAAATATACGTTTCGTGACACTACACTGTTAGCGTGATAAACTTTAAATGAGTCTAAAATCCTTTTAAGTTGACGGAAACTCAAAATTTAAAGTGGAATTAGAATCTACGCCGCGTTCTCTTTCGAATGGTACTAAAATGACTGAAATCCTGTGTGTCAGTCTTGAGATATGATTTTCTGAAATATACGTTTCGTGACACTACACTGTTAGCGTGATAAACTTTAAATGAGTCTAAAATCCTTTTAAGTTGACGAAAACTCAAAATTTAAACTGGAATTAGAATCTACGCCGCGTTCTCTTTCGAATGGTACTAAAATGACTGAAATCCTGTGTGTCAGTCTTGAGATATGATTTTCTGAAATATACGTTTCGTGACACTACACTGTTAGCGTGATAAACTTTAAATGAGTCTAAAATCCTTTTAAGTTGACGAAAACTCAAAATTTAAACTGGAATTAGAATATACGCCGCGTTCTCTTTCGAATGGTACTAAAATGACTGAAATCCTGTGTGTCAGTCTTGAGATATGATTTTCTGAAATATACGTTTCGTGACACTACACTGTTAGCGTGGTAAACTTTAAATGAGTCTAAAATCCTTTTAAGTTGACGAAAACTCAAAATTTAAAGTGGAATTAGAATCTACGCCGCGTTCTCTTTCGAATGGTACTAAAATGACTGAAATCCTGTGTGTCAGTCTTGAGATATGATTTTCTGAAATATACGTTTCGTGACACTACACTGTTAGCGTGATAAACTTTAAATGAGTCTAAAATCCTTTTAAGTTGACGGAAACTCAAAATTTAAAGTGGAATTAGAATCTACGCCGCGTTCTCTTTCGAATGGTACTAAAATGACTGAAATCCTGTGTGTCAGTCTTGAGATATGATTTTCTGAAATATACGTTTCGTGACACTACACTGTTAGCGTGATAAACTTTAAATGAGTCTAAAATCCTTTTAAGTTGACGGAAACTCAAAATTTAAAGTGGAATTAGAATCTACGCCGCGTTCTCTTTCGAATGGTACTAAAATGACTGAAATCCTGTGTGTCAGTCTTGAGATATGATTTTCTGAAATATACGTTTCGTGACACTACACTGTTAGCGTGATAAACTTTAAATGAGTCTAAAATCCTTTTAAGTTGACGAAAACTCAAAATTTAAACTGGAATTAGAATCTACGCCGCGTTCTCTTTCGAATGGTACTAAAATGACTGAAATCCTGTGTGTCAGTCTTGAGATATGATTTTCTGAAATATACGTTTCGTGACACTACACTGTTAGCGTGATAAACTTTAAATGAGTCTAAAATCCTTTTAAGTTGACGAAAACTCAACATTTAAACTGGAATTAGAATCTACGCCGCGTTCTCTTTCGAATGGTACTAAAATGACTGAAATCCTGTGTGTCAGTCTTGAGATATGATTTTCTGAAATATACGTTTCGTGACACTACACTGTTAGCGTGATAAACTTTAAATGAGTCTAAAATCCTTTTAAGTTGACGAAAACTCAACATTTAAACTGGAATTAGAATCTACGCCGCGTTCTCTTTCGAATGGTACTAAAATGACTGAAATCCTGTGTGTCAGTCTTGAGATATGATTTTCTGAAATATACGTTTCGTGACACTACACTGTTAGCGTGATAAACTTTAAATGAGTCTAAAATCCTTTTAAGTTGACGAAAACTCAACATTTAAACTGGAATTAGAATCTACGCCGCGTTCTCTTTCGAATGGTACTAAAATGACTGAAATCCTGTGTGTCAGTCTTGAGATATGATTTTCTGAAATATACGTTTCGTGACACTACACTGTTAGCGTGATAAACTTTAAATGAGTCTAAAATCCTTTTAAGTTGACGAAAACTCAAAATTTAAACTGGAATTAGAATCTACGCCGCGTTCTCTTTCGAATGGTACTAAAATGACTGAAATCCTGTGTGTCAGTCTTGAGATATGATTTTCTGAAATATACGTTTCGTGACACTACACTGTTAGCGTGATAAACTTTAAATGAGTCTAAAATCCTTTTAAGTTGACGGAAACTCAAAATTTAAAGTGGAATTAGAATCTACGCCGCGTTCTCTTTCGAATGGTACTAAAATGACTGAAATCCTGTGTGTCAGTCTTGAGATATGATTTTCTGAAATATACGTTTCGTGACACTACACTGTTAGCGTGATAAACTTTAAATGAGTCTAAAATCCTTTTAAGTTGACGAAAACTCAAAATTTAAACTGGAATTAGAATCTACGCCGCGTTCTCTTTCGAATGGTACTAAAATGACTGAAATCCTGTGTGTCAGTCTTGAGATATGATTTTCTGAAATATACGTTTCGTGACACTACACTGTTAGCGTGATAAACTTTAAATGAGTCTAAAATCCTTTTAAGTTGACGAAAACTCAAAATTTAAACTGGAATTAGAATCTACGCCGCGTTCTCTTTCGAATGGTACTAAAATGACTGAAATCCTGTGTGTCAGTCTTGAGATATGATTTTCTGAAATATACGTTTCGTGACACTACACTGTTAGCGTGATAAACTTTAAATGAGTCTAAAATCCTTTTAAGTTGAAGGAAACTCAAAATTTAAAGTGGAATTAGAATCTACGCCGCGTTCTCTTTCGAATGGTACTAAAATGACTGAAATCCTGTGTGTCAGTCTTGAGATATGATTTTCTGAAATATACGTTTCGTGACACTACACTGTTAGCGTGATAAACTTTAAATGAGTCTAAAATCCTTTTAAGTTGACGAAAACTCAACATTTAAACTGGAATTAGAATCTACGCCGCGTTCTCTTTCGAATGGTACTAAAATGACTGAAATCCTGTGTGTCAGTCTTGAGATATGATTTTCTGAAATATACGTTTCGTGACACTACACTGTTAGCGTGATAAACTTTAAATGAGTCTAAAATCCTTTTAAGTTGACGAAAACTCAACATTTAAACTGGAATTAGAATCTACGCCGCGTTCTCTTTCGAATGGTACTAAAATGACTGAAATCCTGTGTGTCAGTCTTGAGATATGATTTTCTGAAATATACGTTTTGTGACACTACACTGTTAGCGTGATAAACTTTAAATGAGTCTAAAATCCTTTTAAGTTGACGAAAACTCAACATTTAAACTGGAATTAGAATCTACGCCGCGTTCTCTTTCGAATGGTACTAAAATGACTGAAATCCTGTGTGTCAGTCTTGAGATATGATTTTCTGAAATATACGTTTCGTGACACTACACTGTTAGCGTGATAAACTTTAAATGAGTCTAAAATCCTTTTAAGTTGACGAAAACTCAAAATTTAAACTGGAATTAGAATCTACGCCGCGTTCTCTTTCGAATGGTACTAAAATGACTGAAATCCTGTGTGTCAGTCTTGAGATATGATTTTCTGAAATATACGTTTCGTGACACTACACTGTTAGCGTGATAAACTTTAAATGAGTCTAAAATCCTTTTAAGTTGACGGAAACTCAAAATTTAAAGTGGAATTAGAATCTACGCCGCGTTCTCTTTCGAATGGTACTAAAATGACTGAAATCCTGTGTGTCAGTCTTGAGATATGATTTTCTGAAATATACGTTTCGTGACACTACACTGTTAGCGTGATAAACTTTAAATGAGTCTAAAATCCTTTTAAGTTGACGGAAACTCAAAATTTAAAGTGGAATTAGAATCTACGCCGCGTTCTCTTTCGAATGGTACTAAAATGACTGAAATCCTGTGTGTCAGTCTTGAGATATGATTTTCTGAAATATACGTTTCGTGACACTACACTGTTAGCGTGATAAACTTTAAATGAGTCTAAAATCCTTTTAAGTTGAAGGAAACTCAAAATTTAAAGTGGAATTAGAATCTACGCCGCGTTCTCTTTCGAATGGTACTAAAATGACTGAAATCCTGTGTGTCAGTCTTGAGATATGATTTTCTGAAATATACGTTTCGTGACACTACACTGTTAGCGTGATAAACTTTAAATGAGTCTAAAATCCTTTTAAGTTGACGGAAACTCAAAATTTAAAGTGGAATTAGAATCTACGCCGCGTTCTCTTTCGAATGGTACTAAAATGACTGAAATCCTGTGTGTCAGTCTTGAGATATGATTTTCTGAAATATACGTTTCGTGACACTACACTGTTAGCGTGATAAACTTTAAATGAGTCTAAAATCCTTTTAAGTTGACGAAAACTCAACATTTAAACTGGAATTAGAATCTACGCCGCGTTCTCTTTCGAATGGTACTAAAATGACTGAAATCCTGTGTGTCAGTCTTGAGATATGATTTTCTGAAATATACGTTTCGTGACACTACACTGTTAGCGTGATAAACTTTAAATGAGTCTAAAATCCTTTTAAGTTGACGAAAACTCAAAATTTAAAGTGGAATTAGAATCTACGCCGCGTTCTCTTTCGAATGGTACTAAAATGACTGAAATCCTGTGTGTCAGTCTTGAGATATGATTTTCTGAAATATACGTTTCGTGACACTACACTGTTAGCGTGATAAACTTTAAATGAGTCTAAAATCCTTTTAAGTTGACGAAAACTCAAAATTTAAACTGGAATTAGAATCTACGCCGCGTTCTCTTTCGAATGGTACTAAAATGACTGAAATCCTGTGTGTCAGTCTTGAGATATGATTTTCTGAAATATACGTTTCGTGACACTACACTGTTAGCGTGATAAACTTTAAATGAGTCTAAAATCCTTTTAAGTTGACGAAAACTCAAAATTTAAACTGGAATTAGAATCTACGCCGCGTTCTCTTTCGAATGGTACTAAAATGACTGAAATCCTGTGTGTCAGTCTTGAGATATGATTTTCTGAAATATACGTTTCGTGACACTACACTGTTAGCGTGATAAACTTTAAATGAGTCTAAAATCCTTTTAAGTTGACGAAAACTCAAAATTTAAACTGGAATTAGAATCTACGCCGCGTTCTCTTTCGAATGGTACTAAAATGACTGAAATCCTGTGTGTCAGTCTTGAGATATGATTTTCTGAAATATACGTTTCGTGACACTACACTGTTAGCGTGATAAACTTTAAATGAGTCTAAAATCCTTTTAAGTTGACGGAAACTCAAAATTTAAAGTGGAATTAGAATCTACGCCGCGTTCTCTTTCGAATGGTACTAAAATGACTGAAATCCTGTGTGTCAGTCTTGAGATATGATTTTCTGAAATATACGTTTCGTGACACTACACTGTTAGCGTGATAAACTTTAAATGAGTCTAAAATCCTTTTAAGTTGACGGAAACTCAAAATTTAAAGTGGAATTAGAATCTACGCCGCGTTCTCTTTCGAATGGTACTAAAATGACTGAAATCCTGTGTGTCAGTCTTGAGATATGATTTTCTGAAATATACGTTTCGTGACACTACACTGTTAGCGTGATAAACTTTAAATGAGTCTAAAATCCTTTTAAGTTGACGGAAACTCAAAATTTAAAGTGGAATTAGAATCTACGCCGCGTTCTCTTTCGAATGGTACTAAAATGACTGAAATCCTGTGTGTCAGTCTTGAGATATGATTTTCTGAAATATACGTTTCGTGACACTACACTGTTAGCGTGATAAACTTTAAATGAGTCTAAAATCCTTTTAAGTTGACGAAAACTCAAAATTTAAACTGGAATTAGAATCTACGCCGCGTTCTCTTTCGAATGGTACTAAAATGACTGAAATCCTGTGTGTCAGTCTTGAGATATGATTTTCTGAAATATACGTTTCGTGACACTACACTGTTAGCGTGATAAACTTTAAATGAGTCTAAAATCCTTTTAAGTTGACGAAAACTCAAAATTTAAACTGGAATTAGAATCTACGCCGCGTTCTCTTTCGAATGGTACTAAAATGACTGAAATCCTGTGTGTCAGTCTTGAGATATGATTTTCTGAAATATACGTTTCGTGACACTACACTGTTAGCGTGATAAACTTTAAATGAGTCTAAAATCCTTTTAAGTTGACGGAAACTCAAAATTTAAAGTGGAATTAGAATCTACGCCGCGTTCTCTTTCGAATGGTACTAAAATGACTGAAATCCTGTGTGTCAGTCTTGAGATATGATTTTCTGAAATATACGTTTCGTGACACTACACTGTTAGCGTGATAAACTTTAAATGAGTCTAAAATCCTTTTAAGTTGACGGAAACTCAAAATTTAAAGTGGAATTAGAATCTACGCCGCGTTCTCTTTCGAATGGTACTAAAATGACTGAAATCCTGTGTGTCAGTCTTGAGATATGATTTTCTGAAATATACGTTTCGTGACACTACACTGTTAGCGTGATAAACTTTAAATGAGTCTAAAATCCTTTTAAGTTGACGAAAACTCAACATTTAAACTGGAATTAGAATCTACGCCGCGTTCTCTTTCGAATGGTACTAAAATGACTGAAATCCTGTGTGTCAGTCTTGAGATATGATTTTCTGAAATATACGTTTCGTGACACTACACTGTTAGCGTGATAAACTTTAAATGAGTCTAAAATCCTTTTAAGTTGACGAAAACTCAACATTTAAACTGGAATTAGAATCTACGCCGCGTTCTCTTTCGAATGGTACTAAAATGACTGAAATCCTGTGTGTCAGTCTTGAGATATGATTTTCTGAAATATACGTTTCGTGACACTACACTGTTAGCGTGATAAACTTTAAATGAGTCTAAAATCCTTTTAAGTTGACGAAAACTCAAAATTTAAACTGGAATTAGAATCTACGCCGCGTTCTCTTTCGAATGGTACTAAAATGACTGAAATCCTGTGTGTCAGTCTTGAGATATGATTTTCTGAAATATACGTTTCGTGACACTACACTGTTAGCGTGATAAACTTTAAATGAGTCTAAAATCCTTTTAAGTTGACGGAAACTCAAAATTTAAAGTGGAATTAGAATCTACGCCGCGTTCTCTTTCGAATGGTACTAAAATGACTGAAATCCTGTGTGTCAGTCTTGAGATATGATTTTCTGAAATATACGTTTCGTGACACTACACTGTTAGCGTGATAAACTTTAAATGAGTCTAAAATCCTTTTAAGTTGACGGAAACTCAAAATTTAAAGTGGAATTAGAATCTACGCCGCGTTCTCTTTCGAATGGTACTAAAATGACTGAAATCCTGTGTGTCAGTCTTGAGATATGATTTTCTGAAATATACGTTTCGTGACACTACACTGTTAGCGTGATAAACTTTAAATGAGTCTAAAATCCTTTTAAGTTGACGGAAACTCAAAATTTAAAGTGGAATTAGAATCTACGCCGCGTTCTCTTTCGAATGGTACTAAAATGACTGAAATCCTGTGTGTCAGTCTTGAGATATGATTTTCTGAAATATACGTTTCGTGACACTACACTGTTAGCGTGATAAACTTTAAATGAGTCTAAAATCCTTTTAAGTTGACGGAAACTCAAAATTTAAAGTGGAATTAGAATCTACGCCGCGTTCTCTTTCGAATGGTACTAAAATGACTGAAATCCTGTGTGTCAGTCTTGAGATATGATTTTCTGAAATATACGTTTCGTGACACTACACTGTTAGCGTGATAAACTTTAAATGAGTCTAAAATCCTTTTAAGTTGACGAAAACTCAACATTTAAACTGGAATTAGAATCTACGCCGCGTTCTCTTTCGAATGGTACTAAAATGACTGAAATCCTGTGTGTCAGTCTTGAGATATGATTTTCTGAAATATACGTTTCGTGACACTACACTGTTAGCGTGATAAACTTTAAATGAGTCTAAAATCCTTTTAAGTTGACGAAAACTCAACATTTAAACTGGAATTAGAATCTACGCCGCGTTCTCTTTCGAATGGTACTAAAATGACTGAAATCCTGTGTGTCAGTCTTGAGATATGATTTTCTGAAATATACGTTTCGTGACACTACACTGTTAGCGTGATAAACTTTAAATGAGTCTAAAATCCTTTTAAGTTGACGAAAACTCAAAATTTAAACTGGAATTAGAATCTACGCCGCGTTCTCTTTCGAATGGTACTAAAATGACTGAAATCCTGTGTGTCAGTCTTGAGATATGATTTTCTGAAATATACGTTTCGTGACACTACACTGTTAGCGTGATAAACTTTAAATGAGTCTAAAATCCTTTTAAGTTGACGAAAACTCAAAATTTAAACTGGAATTAGAATCTACGCCGCGTTCTCTTTCGAATGGTACTAAAATGACTGAAATCCTGTGTGTCAGTCTTGAGATATGATTTTCTGAAATATACGTTTCGTGACACTACACTGTTAGCGTGATAAACTTTAAATGAGTCTAAAATCCTTTTAAGTTGACGGAAACTCAAAATTTAAAGTGGAATTAGAATCTACGCCGCGTTCTCTTTCGAATGGTACTAAAATGACTGAAATCCTGTGTGTCAGTCTTGAGATATGATTTTCTGAAATATACGTTTCGTGACACTACACTGTTAGCGTGATAAACTTTAAATGAGTCTAAAATCCTTTTAAGTTGACGGAAACTCAAAATTTAAAGTGGAATTAGAATCTACGCCGCGTTCTCTTTCGAATGGTACTAAAATGACTGAAATCCTGTGTGTCAGTCTTGAGATATGATTTTCTGAAATATACGTTTCGTGACACTACACTGTTAGCGTGATAAACTTTAAATGAGTCTAAAATCCTTTTAAGTTGACGAAAACTCAACATTTAAACTGGAATTAGAATCTACGCCGCGTTCTCTTTCGAATGGTACTAAAATGACTGAAATCCTGTGTGTCAGTCTTGAGATATGATTTTCTGAAATATACGTTTCGTGACACTACACTGTTAGCGTGATAAACTTTAAATGAGTCTAAAATCCTTTTAAGTTGACGGAAACTCAAAATTTAAAGTGGAATTAGAATCTACGCCGCGTTCTCTTTCGAATGGTACTAAAATGACTGAAATCCTGTGTGTCAGTCTTGAGATATGATTTTCTGAAATATACGTTTCGTGACACTACACTGTCAGCGTGATAAACTTTAAATGAGTCTAAAATCCTTTTAAGTTGAAGAAAACTCAAAATTTAAAGTGGAATTAGAATCTACGCCGCGTTCTCTTTCGAATGGTACTAAAATGACTGAAATCCTGTGTGTCAGTCTTGAGATATGATTTTCTGAAATATACGTTTCGTGACACTACACTGTTAGCGTGATAAACTTTAAATGAGTCTAAAATCCTTTTAAGTTGACGAAAACTCAAAATTTAAAGTGGAATTAGAATCTACGCCGCGTTCTCTTTCGAATGGTACTAAAATGACTGAAATCCTGTGTGTCAGTCTTGAGATATGATTTTCTGAAATATACGTTTCGTGACACTACACTGTTAGCGTGATAAACTTTAAATGAGTCTAAAATCCTTTTAAGTTGACGAAAACTCAAAATTTAAACTGGAATTAGAATCTACGCCGCGTTCTCTTTCGAATGGTACTAAAATGACTGAAATCCTGTGTGTCAGTCTTGAGATATGATTTTCTGAAATATACGTTTCGTGACACTACACTGTTAGCGTGGTAAACTTTAAATGAGTCTAAAATCCTTTTAAGTTGACGGAAACTCAAAATTTAAAGTGGAATTAGAATCTACGCCGCGTTCTCTTTCGAATGGTACTAAAATGACTGAAATCCTGTGTGTCAGTCTTGAGATATGATTTTCTGAAATATACGTTTCGTGACACTACACTGTTAGCGTGATAAACTTTAAATGAGTCTAAAATCCTTTTAAGTTGACGGAAACTCAAAATTTAAAGTGGAATTAGAATCTACGCCGCGTTCTCTTTCGAATGGTACTAAAATGACTGAAATCCTGTGTGTCAGTCTTGAGATATGATTTTCTGAAATATACGTTTCGTGACACTACACTGTTAGCGTGATAAACTTTAAATGAGTCTAAAATCCTTTTAAGTTGACGAAAACTCAAAATTTAAACTGGAATTAGAATCTACGCCGCGTTCTCTTTCGAATGGTACTAAAATGACTGAAATCCTGTGTGTCAGTCTTGAGATATGATTTTCTGAAATATACGTTTCGTGACACTACACTGTTAGCGTGATAAACTTTAAATGAGTCTAAAATCCTTTTAAGTTGACGGAAACTCAAAATTTAAAGTGGAATTAGAATCTACGCCGCGTTCTCTTTCGAATGGTACTAAAATGACTGAAATCCTGTGTGTCAGTCTTGAGATATGATTTTCTGAAATATACGTTTCGTGACACTACACTGTTAGCGTGATAAACTTTAAATGAGTCTAAAATCCTTTTAAGTTGACGAAAACTCAAAATTTAAACTGGAATTAGAATCTACGCCGCGTTCTCTTTCGAATGGTACTAAAATGACTGAAATCCTGTGTGTCAGTCTTGAGATATGATTTTCTGAAATATACGTTTCGTGACACTACACTGTTAGCGTGATAAACTTTAAATGAGTCTAAAATCCTTTTAAGTTGACGAAAACTCAAAATTTAAACTGGAATTAGAATCTACGCCGCGTTCTCTTTCGAATGGTACTAAAATGACTGAAATCCTGTGTGTCAGTCTTGAGATATGATTTTCTGAAATATACGTTTCGTGACACTACACTGTTAGCGTGATAAACTTTAAATGAGTCTAAAATCCTTTTAAGTTGACGAAAACTCAAAATTTAAACTGGAATTAGAATCTACGCCGCGTTCTCTTTCGAATGGTACTAAAATGACTGAAATCCTGTGTGTCAGTCTTGAGATATGATTTTCTGAAATATACGTTTCGTGACACTACACTGTTAGCGTGATAAACTTTAAATGAGTCTAAAATCCTTTTAAGTTGACGAAAACTCAAAATTTAAACTGGAATTAGAATCTACGCCGCGTTCTCTTTCGAATGGTACTAAAATGACTGAAATCCTGTGTGTCAGTCTTGAGATATGATTTTCTGAAATATACGTTTCGTGACACTACACTGTTAGCGTGATAAACTTTAAATGAGTCTAAAATCCTTTTAAGTTGACGAAAACTCAACATTTAAACTGGAATTAGAATCTACGCCGCGTTCTCTTTCGAATGGTACTAAAATGACTGAAATCCTGTGTGTCAGTCTTGAGATATGATTTTCTGAAATATACGTTTCGTGACACTACACTGTTAGCGTGATAAACTTTAAATGAGTCTAAAATCCTTTTAAGTTGACGGAAACTCAAAATTTAAAGTGGAATTAGAATCTACGCCGCGTTCTCTTTCGAATGGTACTAAAATGACTGAAATCCTGTGTGTCAGTCTTGAGATATGATTTTCTGAAATATACGTTTCGTGACACTACACTGTCAGCGTGATAAACTTTAAATGAGTCTAAAATCCTTTTAAGTTGAAGAAAACTCAAAATTTAAAGTGGAATTAGAATCTACGCCGCGTTCTCTTTCGAATGGTACTAAAATGACTGAAATCCTGTGTGTCAGTCTTGAGATATGATTTTCTGAAATATACGTTTCGTGACACTACACTGTTAGCGTGATAAACTTTAAATGAGTCTAAAATCCTTTTAAGTTGACGAAAACTCAAAATTTAAAGTGGAATTAGAATCTACGCCGCGTTCTCTTTCGAATGGTACTAAAATGACTGAAATCCTGTGTGTCAGTCTTGAGATATGATTTTCTGAAATATACGTTTCGTGACACTACACTGTTAGCGTGATAAACTTTAAATGAGTCTAAAATCCTTTTAAGTTGACGAAAACTCAAAATTTAAACTGGAATTAGAATCTACGCCGCGTTCTCTTTCGAATGGTACTAAAATGACTGAAATCCTGTGTGTCAGTCTTGAGATATGATTTTCTGAAATATACGTTTCGTGACACTACACTGTTAGCGTGGTAAACTTTAAATGAGTCTAAAATCCTTTTAAGTTGACGGAAACTCAAAATTTAAAGTGGAATTAGAATCTACGCCGCGTTCTCTTTCGAATGGTACTAAAATGACTGAAATCCTGTGTGTCAGTCTTGAGATATGATTTTCTGAAATATACGTTTCGTGACACTACACTGTTAGCGTGATAAACTTTAAATGAGTCTAAAATCCTTTTAAGTTGACGGAAACTCAAAATTTAAAGTGGAATTAGAATCTACGCCGCGTTCTCTTTCGAATGGTACTAAAATGACTGAAATCCTGTGTGTCAGTCTTGAGATATGATTTTCTGAAATATACGTTTCGTGACACTACACTGTTAGCGTGATAAACTTTAAATGAGTCTAAAATCCTTTTAAGTTGACGAAAACTCAAAATTTAAACTGGAATTAGAATCTACGCCGCGTTCTCTTTCGAATGGTACTAAAATGACTGAAATCCTGTGTGTCAGTCTTGAGATATGATTTTCTGAAATATACGTTTCGTGACACTACACTGTTAGCGTGATAAACTTTAAATGAGTCTAAAATCCTTTTAAGTTGACGGAAACTCAAAATTTAAAGTGGAATTAGAATCTACGCCGCGTTCTCTTTCGAATGGTACTAAAATGACTGAAATCCTGTGTGTCAGTCTTGAGATATGATTTTCTGAAATATACGTTTCGTGACACTACACTGTTAGCGTGATAAACTTTAAATGAGTCTAAAATCCTTTTAAGTTGACGAAAACTCAAAATTTAAACTGGAATTAGAATCTACGCCGCGTTCTCTTTCGAATGGTACTAAAATGACTGAAATCCTGTGTGTCAGTCTTGAGATATGATTTTCTGAAATATACGTTTCGTGACACTACACTGTTAGCGTGATAAACTTTAAATGAGTCTAAAATCCTTTTAAGTTGACGAAAACTCAAAATTTAAACTGGAATTAGAATCTACGCCGCGTTCTCTTTCGAATGGTACTAAAATGACTGAAATCCTGTGTGTCAGTCTTGAGATATGATTTTCTGAAATATACGTTTCGTGACACTACACTGTTAGCGTGATAAACTTTAAATGAGTCTAAAATCCTTTTAAGTTGACGAAAACTCAAAATTTAAACTGGAATTAGAATCTACGCCGCGTTCTCTTTCGAATGGTACTAAAATGACTGAAATCCTGTGTGTCAGTCTTGAGATATGATTTTCTGAAATATACGTTTCGTGACACTACACTGTTAGCGTGATAAACTTTAAATGAGTCTAAAATCCTTTTAAGTTGACGAAAACTCAAAATTTAAACTGGAATTAGAATCTACGCCGCGTTCTCTTTCGAATGGTACTAAAATGACTGAAATCCTGTGTGTCAGTCTTGAGATATGATTTTCTGAAATATACGTTTCGTGACACTACACTGTTAGCGTGGTAAACTTTAAATGAGTCTAAAATCCTTTTAAGTTGACGGAAACTCAAAATTTAAAGTGGAATTAGAGTCTACGCCGCGTTCTCTTTCCAATGGTACTAAAATGACTGAAATCCTGTGTGTCAGTCTTGAGATATGATTTTCTGAAATATACGTTTCGTGACACTACACTGTTAGCGTGATAAACTTTAAATGAGTCTAAAATCCTTTTAAGTTGACGAAAACTCAAAATTTAAACTGGAATTAGAATCTACGCCGCGTTCTCTTTCGAATGGTACTAAAATGACTGAAATCCTGTGTGTCAGTCTTGAGATATGATTTTCTGAAATATACGTTTCGTGACACTACACTGTTAGCGTGGTAAACTTTAAATGAGTCTAAAATCCTTTTAAGTTGACGGAAACTCAAAATTTAAAGTGGAATTAGAATCTACGCCGCGTTCTCTTTCGAATGGTACTAAAATGACTGAAATCCTGTGTGTCAGTCTTGAGATATGATTTTCTGAAATATACGTTTCGTGACACTACACTGTTAGCGTGATAAACTTTAAATGAGTCTAAAATCCTTTTAAGTTGACGGAAACTCAAAATTTAAAGTGGAATTAGAATCTACGCCGCGTTCTCTTTCGAATGGTACTAAAATGACTGAAATCCTGTGTGTCAGTCTTGAGATATGATTTTCTGAAATATACGTTTCGTGACACTACACTGTTAGCGTGATAAACTTTAAATGAGTCTAAAATCCTTTTAAGTTGACGGAAACTCAAAATTTAAAGTGGAATTAGAATCTACGCCGCGTTCTCTTTCGAATGGTACTAAAATGACTGAAATCCTGTGTGTCAGTCTTGAGATATGATTTTCTGAAATATACGTTTCGTGACACTACACTGTTAGCGTGATAAACTTTAAATGAGTCTAAAATCCTTTTAAGTTGACGGAAACTCAAAATTTAAAGTGGAATTAGAATCTACGCCGCGTTCTCTTTCGAATGGTACTAAAATGACTGAAATCCTGTGTGTCAGTCTTGAGATATGATTTTCTGAAATATACGTTTCGTGACACTACACTGTTAGCGTGATAAACTTTAAATGAGTCTAAAATCCTTTTAAGTTGACGAAAACTCAAAATTTAAACTGGAATTAGAATCTACGCCGCGTTCTCTTTCGAATGGTACTAAAATGACTGAAATCCTGTGTGTCAGTCTTGAGATATGATTTTCTGAAATATACGTTTCGTGACACTACACTGTTAGCGTGATAAACTTTAAATGAGTCTAAAATCCTTTTAAGTTGACGAAAACTCAAAATTTAAACTGGAATTAGAATCTACGCCGCGTTCTCTTTCGAATGGTACTAAAATGACTGAAATCCTGTGTGTCAGTCTTGAGATATGATTTTCTGAAATATACGTTTCGTGACACTACACTGTTAGCGTGATAAACTTTAAATGAGTCTAAAATCCTTTTAAGTTGACGAAAACTCAAAATTTAAACTGGAATTAGAATCTACGCCGCGTTCTCTTTCGAATGGTACTAAAATGACTGAAATCCTGTGTGTCAGTCTTGAGATATGATTTTCTGAAATATACGTTTCGTGACACTACACTGTTAGCGTGATAAACTTTAAATGAGTCTAAAATCCTTTTAAGTTGACGAAAACTCAAAATTTAAACTGGAATTAGAATCTACGCCGCGTTCTCTTTCGAATGGTACTAAAATGACTGAAATCCTGTGTGTCAGTCTTGAGATATGATTTTCTGAAATATACGTTTCGTGACACTACACTGTTAGCGTGGTAAACTTTAAATGAGTCTAAAATCCTTTTAAGTTGACGGAAACTCAAAATTTAAAGTGGAATTAGAGTCTACGCCGCGTTCTCTTTCCAATGGTACTAAAATGACTGAAATCCTGTGTGTCAGTCTTGAGATATGATTTTCTGAAATATACGTTTCGTGACACTACACTGTTAGCGTGATAAACTTTAAATGAGTCTAAAATCCTTTTAAGTTGACGAAAACTCAAAATTTAAACTGGAATTAGAATCTACGCCGCGTTCTCTTTCGAATGGTACTAAAATGACTGAAATCCTGTGTGTCAGTCTTGAGATATGATTTTCTGAAATATACGTTTCGTGACACTACACTGTTAGCGTGGTAAACTTTAAATGAGTCTAAAATCCTTTTAAGTTGACGAAAACTCAAAATTTAAACTGGAATTAGAATCTACGCCGCGTTCTCTTTCGAATGGTACTAAAATGACTGAAATCCTGTGTGTCAGTCTTGAGATATGATTTTCTGAAATATACGTTTCGTGACACTACACTGTTAGCGTGATAAACTTTAAATGAGTCTAAAATCCTTTTAAGTTGACGAAAACTCAAAATTTAAACTGGAACTAGAATCTACGCCGCGTTCTCTTTCGAATGGTACTAAAATGACTGAAATCCTGTGTGTCAGTCTTGAGATATGATTTTCTGAAATATACGTTTCGTGACACTACACTGTTAGCGTGATAAACTTTAAATGAGTCTAAAATCCTTTTAAGTTGACGGAAACTCAAAATTTAAAGTGGAATTAGAATCTACGCCGCGTTCTCTTTCGAATGGTACTAAAATGACTGAAATCCTGTGTGTCAGTCTTGAGATATGATTTTCTGAAATATACGTTTCGTGACACTACACTGTTAGCGTGGTAAACTTTAAATGAGTCTAAAATCCTTTTAAGTTGACGGAAACTCAAAATTTAAAGTGGAATTAGAATCTACGCCGCGTTCTCTTTCGAATGGTACTAAAATGACTGAAATCCTGTGTGTCAGTCTTGAGATATGATTTTCTGAAATATACGTTTCGTGACACTACACTGTTAGCGTGATAAACTTTAAATGAGTCTAAAATCCTTTTAAGTTGACGAAAACTCAAAATTTAAACTGGAATTAGAATCTACGCCGCGTTCTCTTTCGAATGGTACTAAAATGACTGAAATCCTGTGTGTCAGTCTTGAGATATGATTTTCTGAAATATACGTTTCGTGACACTACACTGTTAGCGTGATAAACTTTAAATGAGTCTAAAATCCTTTTAAGTTGACGGAAACTCAAAATTTAAAGTGGAATTAGAATCTACGCCGCGTTCTCTTTCGAATGGTACTAAAATGACTGAAATCCTGTGTGTCAGTCTTGAGATATGATTTTCTGAAATATACGTTTCG
Source organism: Caenorhabditis virilis (assembly GCA_964036255.1). Lineage (NCBI taxonomy): Eukaryota > Metazoa > Nematoda > Chromadorea > Rhabditida > Rhabditidae > Caenorhabditis > Caenorhabditis virilis. Next base: position 17,695,581 of record OZ038416.1, read on the forward strand.
TGACACTACACTGTTAGCGTGGTAAACTTTAAATGAGTCTAAAATCCTTTGAAGTTGACGGAAACTCAAAATTTAAAGTGGAATTAGAATCTACGCCGCGTTCTCTTTCGAATGGTACTAAAATGACTGAAATCCTGTGTGTCAGTCTTGAGATATGATTTTCTGAAATATACGTTTCGTGACACTACACTGTTAGCGTGATAAACTTTAAATGAGTCTAAAATCCTTTTAAGTTGACGAAAACTCAAAATTTAAACTGGAATTAGAATCTACGCCGCGTTCTCTTTCGAATGGTACTAAAATGACTGAAATCCTGTGTGTCAGTCTTGAGATATGATTTTCTGAAATATACGTTTCGTGACACTACACTGTTAGCGTGATAAACTTTAAATGAGTCTAAAATCCTTTTAAGTTGACGAAAACTCAAAATTTAAACTGGAATTAGAATCTACGCCGCGTTCTCTTTCGAATGGTACTAAAATGACTGAAATCCTGTGTGTCAGTCTTGAGATATGATTTTCTGAAATATACGTTTCGTGACACTACACTGTTAGCGTGATAAACTTTAAATGAGTCTAAAATCCTTTTAAGTTGACGAAAACTCAAAATTTAAACTGGAATTAGAATCTACGCCGCGTTCTCTTTCGAATGGTACTAAAATGACTGAAATCCTGTGTGTCAGTCTTGAGATATGATTTTCTGAAATATACGTTTCGTGACACTACACTGTTAGCGTGATAAACTTTAAATGAGTCTAAAATCCTTTTAAGTTGACGAAAACTCAAAATTTAAACTGGAATTAGAATCTACGCCGCGTTCTCTTTCGAATGGTACTAAAATGACTGAAATCCTGTGTGTCAGTCTTGAGATATGATTTTCTGAAATATACGTTTCGTGACACTACACTGTTAGCGTGATAAACTTTAAATGAGTCTAAAATCCTTTTAAGTTGACGAAAACTCAAAATTTAAACTGGAATTAGAATCTACGCCGCGTTCTCTTTCGAATGGTACTAAAATGACTGAAATCCTGTGTGTCAGTCTTGAGATATGATTTTCTGAAATATACGTTTCGTGACACTACACTGTTAGCGTGATAAACTTTAAATGAGTCTAAAATCCTTTTAAGTTGACGAAAACTCAAAATTTAAACTGGAATTAGAATCTACGCCGCGTTCTCTTTCGAATGGTACTAAAATGACTGAAATCCTGTGTGTCAGTCTTGAGATATGATTTTCTGAAATATACGTTTCGTGACACTACACTGTTAGCGTGATAAACTTTAAATGAGTCTAAAATCCTTTTAAGTTGACGAAAACTCAAAATTTAAACTGGAATTAGAATCTACGCCGCGTTCTCTTTCGAATGGTACTAAAATGACTGAAATCCTGTGTGTCAGTCTTGAGATATGATTTTCTGAAATATACGTTTCGTGACACTACACTGTTAGCGTGGTAAACTTTAAATGAGTCTAAAATCCTTTTAAGTTGACGGAAACTCAAAATTTAAAGTGGAATTAGAGTCTACGCCGCGTTCTCTTTCCAATGGTACTAAAATGACTGAAATCCTGTGTGTCAGTCTTGAGATATGATTTTCTGAAATATACGTTTCGTGACACTACACTGTTAGCGTGATAAACTTTAAATGAGTCTAAAATCCTTTTAAGTTGACGAAAACTCAAAATTTAAACTGGAATTAGAATCTACGCCGCGTTCTCTTTCGAATGGTACTAAAATGACTGAAATCCTGTGTGTCAGTCTTGAGATATGATTTTCTGAAATATACGTTTCGTGACACTACACTGTTAGCGTGGTAAACTTTAAATGAGTCTAAAATCCTTTTAAGTTGACGGAAACTCAAAATTTAAAGTGGAATTAGAATCTACGCCGCGTTCTCTTTCGAATGGTACTAAAATGACTGAAATCCTGTGTGTCAGTCTTGAGATATGATTTTCTGAAATATACGTTTCGTGACACTACACTGTTAGCGTGATAAACTTTAAATGAGTCTAAAATCCTTTTAAGTTGACGGAAACTCAAAATTTAAAGTGGAATTAGAATCTACGCCGCGTTCTCTTTCGAATGGTACTAAAATGACTGAAATCCTGTGTGTCAGTCTTGAGATATGATTTTCTGAAATATACGTTTCGTGACACTACACTGTTAGCGTGATAAACTTTAAATGAGTCTAAAATCCTTTTAAGTTGACGAAAACTCAAAATTTAAACTGGAATTAGAATCTACGCCGCGTTCTCTTTCGAATGGTACTAAAATGACTGAAATCCTGTGTGTCAGTCTTGAGATATGATTTTCTGAAATATACGTTTCGTGACACTACACTGTTAGCGTGATAAACTTTAAATGAGTCTAAAATCCTTTTAAGTTGACGGAAACTCAAAATTTAAAGTGGAATTAGAATCTACGCCGCGTTCTCTTTCGAATGGTACTAAAATGACTGAAATCCTGTGTGTCAGTCTTGAGATATGATTTTCTGAAATATACGTTTCGTGACACTACACTGTTAGCGTGATAAACTTTAAATGAGTCTAAAATCCTTTTAAGTTGACGAAAACTCAAAATTTAAACTGGAATTAGAATCTACGCCGCGTTCTCTTTCGAATGGTACTAAAATGACTGAAATCCTGTGTGTCAGTCTTGAGATATGATTTTCTGAAATATACGTTTCGTGACACTACACTGTTAGCGTGATAAACTTTAAATGAGTCTAAAATCCTTTTAAGTTGACGAAAACTCAAAATTTAAACTGGAATTAGAATCTACGCCGCGTTCTCTTTCGAATGGTACTAAAATGACTGAAATCCTGTGTGTCAGTCTTGAGATATGATTTTCTGAAATATACGTTTCGTGACACTACACTGTTAGCGTGATAAACTTTAAATGAGTCTAAAATCCTTTTAAGTTGACGAAAACTCAAAATTTAAACTGGAATTAGAATCTACGCCGCGTTCTCTTTCGAATGGTACTAAAATGACTGAAATCCTGTGTGTCAGTCTTGAGATATGATTTTCTGAAATATACGTTTCGTGACACTACACTGTTAGCGTGATAAACTTTAAATGAGTCTAAAATCCTTTTAAGTTGACGAAAACTCAAAATTTAAAGTGGAATTAGAATCTACGCCGCGTTCTCTTTCGAATGGTACTAAAATGACTGAAATCCTGTGTGTCAGTCTTGAGATATGATTTTCTGAAATATACGTTTCGTGACACTACACTGTTAGCGTGGTAAACTTTAAATGAGTCTAAAATCCTTTTAAGTTGACGGAAACTCAAAATTTAAAGTGGAATTAGAGTCTACGCCGCGTTCTCTTTCCAATGGTACTAAAATGACTGAAATCCTGTGTGTCAGTCTTGAGATATGATTTTCTGAAATATACGTTTCGTGACACTACACTGTTAGCGTGATAAACTTTAAATGAGTCTAAAATCCTTTTAAGTTGACGAAAACTCAAAATTTAAACTGGAATTAGAATCTACGCCGCGTTCTCTTTCGAATGGTACTAAAATGACTGAAATCCTGTGTGTCAGTCTTGAGATATGATTTTCTGAAATATACGTTTCGTGACACTACACTGTTAGCGTGGTAAACTTTAAATGAGTCTAAAATCCTTTTAAGTTGACGAAAACTCAAAATTTAAACTGGAATTAGAATCTACGCCGCGTTCTCTTTCGAATGGTACTAAAATGACTGAAATCCTGTGTGTCAGTCTTGAGATATGATTTTCTGAAATATACGTTTCGTGACACTACACTGTTAGCGTGATAAACTTTAAATGAGTCTAAAATCCTTTTAAGTTGACGAAAACTCAAAATTTAAACTGGAACTAGAATCTACGCCGCGTTCTCTTTCGAATGGTACTAAAATGACTGAAATCCTGTGTGTCAGTCTTGAGATATGATTTTCTGAAATATACGTTTCGTGACACTACACTGTTAGCGTGATAAACTTTAAATGAGTCTAAAATCCTTTTAAGTTGACGGAAACTCAAAATTTAAAGTGGAATTAGAATCTACGCCGCGTTCTCTTTCGAATGGTACTAAAATGACTGAAATCCTGTGTGTCAGTCTTGAGATATGATTTTCTGAAATATACGTTTCGTGACACTACACTGTTAGCGTGATAAACTTTAAATGAGTCTAAAATCCTTTTAAGTTGACGAAAACTCAAAATTTAAACTGGAATTAGAATCTACGCCGCGTTCTCTTTCGAATGGTACTAAAATGACTGAAATCCTGTGTGTCAGTCTTGAGATATGATTTTCTGAAATATACGTTTCGTGACACTACACTGTTAGCGTGATAAACTTTAAATGAGTCTAAAATCCTTTTAAGTTGACGGAAACTCAAAATTTAAAGTGGAATTAGAATCTACGCCGCGTTCTCTTTCGAATGGTACTAAAATGACTGAAATCCTGTGTGTCAGTCTTGAGATATGATTTTCTGAAATATACGTTTCGTGACACTACACTGTTAGCGTGGTAAACTTTAAATGAGTCTAAAATCCTTTGAAGTTGACGGAAACTCAAAATTTAAAGTGGAATTAGAATCTACGCCGCGTTCTCTTTCGAATGGTACTAAAATGACTGAAATCCTGTGTGTCAGTCTTGAGATATGATTTTCTGAAATATACGTTTCGTGACACTACACTGTTAGCGTGATAAACTTTAAATGAGTCTAAAATCCTTTTAAGTTGACGAAAACTCAAAATTTAAACTGGAATTAGAATCTACGCCGCGTTCTCTTTCGAATGGTACTAAAATGACTGAAATCCTGTGTGTCAGTCTTGAGATATGATTTTCTGAAATATACGTTTCGTGACACTACACTGTTAGCGTGATAAACTTTAAATGAGTCTAAAATCCTTTTAAGTTGACGGAAACTCAAAATTTAAAGTGGAATTAGAGTCTACGCCGCGTTCTCTTTCGAATGGTACTAAAATGACTGAAATCCTGTGTGTCAGTCTTGAGATATGATTTTCTGAAATATACGTTTCGTGACACTACACTGTTAGCGTGATAAACTTTAAATGAGTCTAAAATCCTTTTAAGTTGACGAAAACTCAAAATTTAAACTGGAATTAGAATCTACGCCGCGTTCTCTTTCGAATGGTACTAAAATGACTGAAATCCTGTGTGTCAGTCTTGAGATATGATTTTCTGAAATATACGTTTCGTGACACTACACTGTTAGCGTGGTAAACTTTAAATGAGTCTAAAATCCTTTTAAGTTGACGGAAACTCAAAATTTAAAGTGGAATTAGAATCTACGCCGCGTTCTCTTTCGAATGGTACTAAAATGACTGAAATCCTGTGTGTCAGTCTTGAGATATGATTTTCTGAAATATACGTTTCGTGACACTACACTGTTAGCGTGGTAAACTTTAAATGAGTCTAAAATCCTTTTAAGTTGACGAAAACTCAAAATTTAAAGTGGAATTAGAATCTACGTCGCGTTCTCTTTCGAATGGTACTAAAATGACTGAAATCCTGTGTGTCAGTCTTGAGATATGATTTTCTGAAATATACGTTTCGTGACACTACACTGTTAGCGTGATAAACTTTAAATGAGTCTAAAATCCTTTTAAGTTGACGAAAACTCAAAATTTAAACTGGAATTAGAATCTACGCCGCGTTCTCTTTCGAATGGTACTAAAATGACTGAAATCCTGTGTGTCAGTCTTGAGATATGATTTTCTGAAATATACGTTTCGTGACACTACACTGTTAGCGTGGTAAACTTTAAATGAGTCTAAAATCCTTTTAAGTTGACGGAAACTCAAAATTTAAAGTGGAATTAGAATCTACGCCGCGTTCTCTTTCGAATGGTACTAAAATGACTGAAATCCTGTGTGTCAGTCTTGAGATATGATTTTCTGAAATATACGTTTCGTGACACTACACTGTAAGCGTGGTAAACTTTAAATGACTCTAAAATCTTTTTATGTTGACGAAAACTCAAAATTTAAAGTGGAATTAGAATCTACGCCGCGTTCTCTTTCGAATGGTACTTAAATGACTGAAATCCTGTGTGTCAGTCTTGAGATATGATTTTCTGAAATATACGTTTCGTGACACTACACTGTTAGCGTGATAAACTTTAAATGAGTCTAAAATCCTTTTAAGTTGACGGAAACTCAACATTTAAAGTGGAATTAGAATCTACGCCGCGTTCTCTTTCGAATGGTACTAAAATGACTGAAATCCTGTGTGTCAGTCTTGAGATATGATTTTCTGAAATATACGTTTCGTGACACTACACTGTTAGCGTGATAAACTTTAAATGAGTCTAAAATCCTTTTAAGTTGACGAAAACTCAAAATTCAAACTGGAATTAGAATCTACGCCGCGTTCTCTTTCGAATGGTACTAAAATGACTGAAATCCTGTGTGTCAGTCTTGAGATATGATTTTCTGAAATATACGTTTCGTGACACTACACTGTTAGCGTGATAAACTTTAAATGAGTCTAAAATCCTTTTAAGTTGACGAAAACTCAAAATTTAAAGTGGAATTAGAATCTACGCCGCGTTCTCTTTCGAATGGTACTAAAATGACTGAAATCCTGTGTGTCAGTCTTGAGATATGATTTTCTGAAATATACGTTTCGTGACACTACACTGTTAGCGTGGTAAACTTTAAATGAGTCTAAAATCCTTTTAAGTTGACGAAAACTCAAAATTTATACTGGAATTAGAATCTACGCCGCGTTCTCTTTCGAATGGTACTAAAATGACTGAAATCCTGTGTGTCAGTCTTGAGATATGATTTTCTGAAATATACGTTTCGTGACACTACACTGTTAGCGTGGTAAACTTTAAATGAGTCTAAAATCCTTTTAAGTTGACGAAAACTCAAAATTTAAACTGGAATTAGAATCTACGCCGCGTTCTCTTTCGAATGGTACTAAAATGACTGAAATCCTGTGTGTCAGTCTTGAGATATGATTTTCTGAAATATACGTTTCGTGACACTACACTGTTAGCGTGATAAACTTTAAATGAGTCTAAAATCCTTTTAAGTTGACGAAAACTCAAAATTTAAACTGGAATTAGAATCTACGCCGCGTTCTCTTTCGAATGGTACTAAAATGACTGAAATCCTGTGTGTCAGTCTTGAGATATGATTTTCTGAAATATACGTTTCGTGACACTACACTGTTAGCGTGATAAACTTTAAATGAGTCTAAAATCCTTTTAAGTTGACGAAAACTCAAAATTTAAAGTGGAATTAGAATCTACGCCGCGTTCTCTTTCGAATGGTACTACAATGACTGAAATCCTATGTGTCAGTCTTGAGATATGATTTTCTGAAATATACGTTTCGTGACACTACACTGTTAGCGTGGTAAACTTTAAATGAGTCTAAAATCCTTTTAAGTTGACGAAAACTCAAAATTCAAACTGGAATTAGAATCTACGCCGCGTTCTCTTTCGAATGGTACTAAAATGACTGAAATCCTGTGTGTCAGTCTTGAGATATGATTTTCTGAAATATACGTTTCGTGACACTACACTGTTAGCGTGATAAACTTTAAATGAGTCTAAAATCCTTTTAAGTTGACGAAAACTCAAAATTTAAAGTGGAATTAGAATCTACGCCGCGTTCTCTTTCGAATGGTACTAAAATGACTGAAATCCTGTGTGTCAGTCTTGAGATATGATTTTCTGAAATATACGTTTCGTGACACTACACTGTTAGCGTGGTAAACTTTAAATGAGTCTAAAATCCTTTTAAGTTGACGAAAACTCAAAATTTATACTGGAATTAGAATCTACGCCGCGTTCTCTTTCGAATGGTACTAAAATGACTGAAATCCTGTGTGTCAGTCTTGAGATATGATTTTCTGAAATATACGTTTCGTGACACTACACTGTTAGCGTGGTAAACTTTAAATGAGTCTAAAATCCTTTTAAGTTGACGAAAACTCAAAATTTAAACTGGAATTAGAATCTACGCCGCGTTCTCTTTCGAATGGTACTAAAATGACTGAAATCCTGTGTGTCAGTCTTGAGATATGATTTTCTGAAATATACGTTTCGTGACACTACACTGTTAGCGTGATAAACTTTAAATGAGTCTAAAATCCTTTTAAGTTGACGAAAACTCAAAATTTAAACTGGAATTAGAATCTACGCCGCGTTCTCTTTCGAATGGTACTAAAATGACTGAAATCCTGTGTGTCAGTCTTGAGATATGATTTTCTGAAATATACGTTTCGTGACACTACACTGTTAGCGTGATAAACTTTAAATGAGTCTAAAATCCTTTTAAGTTGACGAAAACTCAAAATTTAAAGTGGAATTAGAATCTACACCGCGTTCTCTTTCGAATGGTACTACAATGACTGAAATCCTATGTGTCAGTCTTGAGATATGATTTTCTGAAATATACGTTTCGTGACACTACACTGTTAGCGTGATAAACTTTAAATGAGTCTAAAATCCTTTTAAGTTGACGAAAACTCAAAATTTAAAGTGGAATTAGAATCTACGCCGCGTTCTCTTTCGAATGGTACTAAAATGACTGAAATCCTGTGTGTCAGTCTTGAGATATGATTTTCTGAAATATACGTTTCGTGACACTACACTGTTAGCGTGATAAACTTTAAATGAGTCTAAAATCCTTTTAAGTTGACGAAAACTCAAAATTTAAAGTGGAATTAGAATCTACGCCGCGTTCTCTTTCGAATGGTACTACAATGACTGAAATCCTGTGTGTCAGTCTTGAGATATGATTTTCTGAAATATACGTTTCGTGACACTACACTGTTAGCGTGATAAACTTTAAATGAGTCTAAAATCCTTTTAAGTTGACGGAAACTCAACATTTAAAGTGGAATTAGAATCTACGCCGCGTTCTCTTTCGAATGGTACTAAAATGACTGAAATCCTGTGTGTCAGTCTTGAGATATGATTTTCTGAAATATACGTTTCGTGACACTACACTGTTAGCGTGATAAACTTTAAATGAGTCTAAAATCCTTTTAAGTTGACGAAAACTCAAAATTCAAACTGGAATTAGAATCTACGCCGCGTTCTCTTTCGAATGGTACTAAAATGACTGAAATCCTGTGTGTCAGTCTTGAGATATGATTTTCTGAAATATACGTTTCGTGACACTACACTGTTAGCGTGATAAACTTTAAATGAGTCTAAAATCCTTTTAAGTTGACGAAAACTCAAAATTTAAAGTGGAATTAGAATCTACGCCGCGTTCTCTTTCGAATGGTACTAAAATGACTGAAATCCTGTGTGTCAGTCTTGAGATATGATTTTCTGAAATATACGTTTCGTGACACTACACTGTTAGCGTGGTAAACTTTAAATGAGTCTAAAATCCTTTTAAGTTGACGAAAACTCAAAATTTATACTGGAATTAGAATCTACGCCGCGTTCTCTTTCGAATGGTACTAAAATGACTGAAATCCTGTGTGTCAGTCTTGAGATATGATTTTCTGAAATATACGTTTCGTGACACTACACTGTTAGCGTGGTAAACTTTAAATGAGTCTAAAATCCTTTTAAGTTGACGAAAACTCAAAATTTAAACTGGAATTAGAATCTACGCCGCGTTCTCTTTCGAATGGTACTAAAATGACTGAAATCCTGTGTGTCAGTCTTGAGATATGATTTTCTGAAATATACGTTTCGTGACACTACACTGTTAGCGTGATAAACTTTAAATGAGTCTAAAATCCTTTTAAGTTGACGAAAACTCAAAATTTAAACTGGAATTAGAATCTACGCCGCGTTCTCTTTCGAATGGTACTAAAATGACTGAAATCCTGTGTGTCAGTCTTGAGATATGATTTTCTGAAATATACGTTTCGTGACACTACACTGTTAGCGTGATAAACTTTAAATGAGTCTAAAATCCTTTTAAGTTGACGAAAACTCAAAATTTAAAGTGGAATTAGAATCTACACCGCGTTCTCTTTCGAATGGTACTACAATGACTGAAATCCTATGTGTCAGTCTTGAGATATGATTTTCTGAAATATACGTTTCGTGACACTACACTGTTAGCGTGATAAACTTTAAATGAGTCTAAAATCCTTTTAAGTTGACGAAAACTCAAAATTTAAAGTGGAATTAGAATCTACGCCGCGTTCTCTTTCGAATGGTACTAAAATGACTGAAATCCTGTGTGTCAGTCTTGAGATATGATTTTCTGAAATATACGTTTCGTGACACTACACTGTTAGCGTGATAAACTTTAAATGAGTCTAAAATCCTTTTAAGTTGACGAAAACTCAAAATTTAAAGTGGAATTAGAATCTACGCCGCGTTCTCTTTCGAATGGTACTACAATGACTGAAATCCTGTGTGTCAGTCTTGAGATATGATTTTCTGAAATATACGTTTCGTGACACTACACTGTTAGCGTGATAAACTTTAAATGAGTCTAAAATCCTTTTAAGTTGACGAAAACTCAAAATTTAAACTGGAATTAGAATCTACGCCGCGTTCTCTTTCGAATGGTACTAAAATGACTGAAATCCTGTGTGTCAGTCTTGAGATATGATTTTCTGAAATATACGTTTCGTGACACTACACTGTTAGCGTGATAAACTTTAAATGAGTCTAAAATCCTTTTAAGTTGACGAAAACTCAAAATTTAAACTGGAATTAGAATCTACGCCGCGTTCTCTTTCGAATGGTACTAAAATGACTGAAATCCTGTGTGTCAGTCTTGAGATATGATTTTCTGAAATATACGTTTCGTGACACTACACTGTTAGCGTGATAAACTTTAAATGAGTCTAAAATCCTTTTAAGTTGACGAAAACTCAAAATTTAAAGTGGAATTAGAATCTACGCCGCGTTCTCTTTCGAATGGTACTACAATGACTGAAATCCTATGTGTCAGTCTTGAGATATGATTTTCTGAAATATACGTTTCGTGACACTACACTGTTAGCGTGGTAAACTTTAAATGAGTCTAAAATCCTTTTAAGTTGACGAAAACTCAAAATTCAAACTGGAATTAGAATCTACGCCGCGTTCTCTTTCGAATGGTACTAAAATGACTGAAATCCTGTGTGTCAGTCTTGAGATATGATTTTCTGAAATATACGTTTCGTGACACTACACTGTTAGCGTGATAAACTTTAAATGAGTCTAAAATCCTTTTAAGTTGACGAAAACTCAAAATTTAAAGTGGAATTAGAATCTACGCCGCGTTCTCTTTCGAATGGTACTAAAATGACTGAAATCCTGTGTGTCAGTCTTGAGATATGATTTTCTGAAATATACGTTTCGTGACACTACACTGTTAGCGTGGTAAACTTTAAATGAGTCTAAAATCCTTTTAAGTTGACGAAAACTCAAAATTTATACTGGAATTAGAATCTACGCCGCGTTCTCTTTCGAATGGTACTAAAATGACTGAAATCCTGTGTGTCAGTCTTGAGATATGATTTTCTGAAATATACGTTTCGTGACACTACACTGTTAGCGTGGTAAACTTTAAATGAGTCTAAAATCCTTTTAAGTTGACGAAAACTCAAAATTTAAACTGGAATTAGAATCTACGCCGCGTTCTCTTTCGAATGGTACTAAAATGACTGAAATCCTGTGTGTCAGTCTTGAGATATGATTTTCTGAAATATACGTTTCGTGACACTACACTGTTAGCGTGATAAACTTTAAATGAGTCTAAAATCCTTTTAAGTTGACGAAAACTCAAAATTTAAACTGGAATTAGAATCTACGCCGCGTTCTCTTTCGAATGGTACTAAAATGACTGAAATCCTGTGTGTCAGTCTTGAGATATGATTTTCTGAAATATACGTTTCGTGACACTACACTGTTAGCGTGATAAACTTTAAATGAGTCTAAAATCCTTTTAAGTTGACGAAAACTCAAAATTTAAAGTGGAATTAGAATCTACACCGCGTTCTCTTTCGAATGGTACTACAATGACTGAAATCCTATGTGTCAGTCTTGAGATATGATTTTCTGAAATATACGTTTCGTGACACTACACTGTTAGCGTGATAAACTTTAAATGAGTCTAAAATCCTTTTAAGTTGACGAAAACTCAAAATTTAAAGTGGAATTAGAATCTACGCCGCGTTCTCTTTCGAATGGTACTAAAATGACTGAAATCCTGTGTGTCAGTCTTGAGATATGATTTTCTGAAATATACGTTTCGTGACACTACACTGTTAGCGTGGTAAACTTTAAATGAGTCTAAAATCCTTTTAAGTTGACGAAAACTCAAAATTTAAACTGGAATTAGAATCTACGCCGCGTTCTCTTTCGAATGGTACTAAAATGACTGAAATCCTGTGTGTCAGTCTTGAGATATGATTTTCTGAAATATACGTTTCGTGACACTACACTGTTAGCGTGGTAAACTTTAAATGAGTCTAAAATCCTTTTAAGTTGACGGAAACTCAAAATTTAAAGTGGAATTAGAATCTACGCCGCGTTCTCTTTCGAATGGTACTAAAATGACTGAAATCCTGTGTGTCAGTCTTGAGATATGATTTTCTGAAATATACGTTTCGTGACACTACACTGTTAGCGTGGTAAACTTTAAATGAGTCTAAAATCCTTTTAAGTTGACGAAAACTCAAAATTTAAACTGGAATTAGAATCTACGCCGCGTTCTCTTTCGAATGGTACTTAAATGACTGAAATCCTGTGTGTCAGTCTTGAGATATGATTTTCTGAAATATACGTTTCGTGACACTACACTGTTAGCGTGATAAACTTTAAATGAGTCTAAAATCCTTTTAAGTTGACGGAAACTCAACATTTAAAGTGGAATTAGAATCTACGCCGCGTTCTCTTTCGAATGGTACTAAAATGACTGAAATCCTGTGTGTCAGTCTTGAGATATGATTTTCTGAAATATACGTTTCGTGACACTACACTGTTAGCGTGATAAATTTTAAATGAGTCTAAAATCCTTTTAAGTTGACGAAAACTCAAAATTCAAACTGGAATTAGAATCTACGCCGCGTTCTCTTTCGAATGGTACTAAAATGACTGAAATCCTGTGTGTCAGTCTTGAGATATGATTTTCTGAAATATACGTTTCGTGACACTACACTGTTAGCGTGATAAACTTTAAATGAGTCTAAAATCCTTTTAAGTTGACGAAAACTCAAAATTTAAAGTGGAATTAGAATCTACGCCGCGTTCTCTTTCGAATGGTACTAAAATGACTGAAATCCTGTGTGTCAGTCTTGAGATATGATTTTCTGAAATATACGTTTCGTGACACTACACTGTTAGCGTGATAAACTTTAAATGAGTCTAAAATCCTTTTAAGTTGACGAAAACTCAAAATTTAAAGTGGAATTAGAATCTACACCGCGTTCTCTTTCGAATGGTACTACAATGACTGAAATCCTATGTGTCAGTCTTGAGATATGATTTTCTGAAATATACGTTTCGTGACACTACACTGTTAGCGTGATAAACTTTAAATGAGTCTAAAATCCTTTTAAGTTGACGAAAACTCAAAATTTAAAGTGGAATTAGAATCTACGCCGCGTTCTCTTTCGAATGGTACTAAAATGACTGAAATCCTGTGTGTCAGTCTTGAGATATGATTTTCTGAAATATACGTTTCGTGACACTACACTGTTAGCGTGGTAAACTTTAAATGAGTCTAAAATCCTTTTAAGTTGACGAAAACTCAAAATTTAAACTGGAATTAGAATCTACGCCGCGTTCTCTTTCGAATGGTACTAAAATGACTGAAATCCTGTGTGTCAGTCTTGAGATATGATTTTCTGAAATATACGTTTCGTGACACTACACTGTTAGCGTGGTAAACTTTAAATGAGTCTAAAATCCTTTTAAGTTGACGGAAACTCAAAATTTAAAGTGGAATTAGAATCTACGCCGCGTTCTCTTTCGAATGGTACTAAAATGACTGAAATCCTGTGTGTCAGTCTTGAGATATGATTTTCTGAAATATACGTTTCGTGACACTACACTGTTAGCGTGGTAAACTTTAAATGAGTCTAAAATCCTTTTAAGTTGACGAAAACTCAAAATTTAAACTGGAATTAGAATCTACGCCGCGTTCTCTTTCGAATGGTACTTAAATGACTGAAATCCTGTGTGTCAGTCTTGAGATATGATTTTCTGAAATATACGTTTCGTGACACTACACTGTTAGCGTGATAAACTTTAAATGAGTCTAAAATCCTTTTAAGTTGACGGAAACTCAACATTTAAAGTGGAATTAGAATCTACGCCGCGTTCTCTTTCGAATGGTACTAAAATGACTGAAATCCTGTGTGTCAGTCTTGAGATATGATTTTCTGAAATATACGTTTCGTGACACTACACTGTTAGCGTGATAAATTTTAAATGAGTCTAAAATCCTTTTAAGTTGACGAAAACTCAAAATTCAAACTGGAATTAGAATCTACGCCGCGTTCTCTTTCGAATGGTACTAAAATGACTGAAATCCTGTGTGTCAGTCTTGAGATATGATTTTCTGAAATATACGTTTCGTGACACTACACTGTTAGCGTGATAAACTTTAAATGAGTCTAAAATCCTTTTAAGTTGACGAAAACTCAAAATTTAAAGTGGAATTAGAATCTACGCCGCGTTCTCTTTCGAATGGTACTAAAATGACTGAAATCCTGTGTGTCAGTCTTGAGATATGATTTTCTGAAATATACGTTTCGTGACACTACACTGTTAGCGTGGTAAACTTTAAATGAGTCTAAAATCCTTTTAAGTTGACGAAAACTCAAAATTTATACTGGAATTAGAATCTACGCCGCGTTCTCTTTCGAATGGTACTAAAATGACTGAAATCCTGTGTGTCAGTCTTGAGATATGATTTTCTGAAATATACGTTTCGTGACACTACACTGTTAGCGTGGTAAACTTTAAATGAGTCTAAAATCCTTTTAAGTTGACGAAAACTCAAAATTTAAACTGGAATTAGAATCTACGCCGCGTTCTCTTTCGAATGGTACTAAAATGACTGAAATCCTGTGTGTCAGTCTTGAGATATGATTTTCTGAAATATACGTTTCGTGACACTACACTGTTAGCGTGATAAACTTTAAATGAGTCTAAAATCCTTTTAAGTTGACGAAAACTCAAAATTTAAACTGGAATTAGAATCTACGCCGCGTTCTCTTTCGAATGGTACTAAAATGACTGAAATCCTGTGTGTCAGTCTTGAGATATGATTTTCTGAAATATACGTTTCGTGACACTACACTGTTAGCGTGATAAACTTTAAATGAGTCTAAAATCCTTTTAAGTTGACGAAAACTCAAAATTTAAAGTGGAATTAGAATCTACGCCGCGTTCTCTTTCGAATGGTACTACAATGACTGAAATCCTATGTGTCAGTCTTGAGATATGATTTTCTGAAATATACGTTTCGTGACACTACACTGTTAGCGTGATAAACTTTAAATGAGTCTAAAATCCTTTTAAGTTGACGGAAACTCAACATTTAAAGTGGAATTAGAATCTACGCCGCGTTCTCTTTCGAATGGTACTAAAATGACTGAAATCCTGTGTGTCAGTCTTGAGATATGATTTTCTGAAATATACGTTTCGTGACACTACACTGTTAGCGTGATAAACTTTAAATGAGTCTAAAATCCTTTTAAGTTGACGAAAACTCAAAATTCAAACTGGAATTAGAATCTACGCCGCGTTCTCTTTCGAATGGTACTAAAATGACTGAAATCCTGTGTGTCAGTCTTGAGATATGATTTTCTGAAATATACGTTTCGTGACACTACACTGTTAGCGTGGTAAACTTTAAATGAGTCTAAAATCCTTTTAAGTTGACGAAAACTCAAAATTTAAACTGGAATTAGAATCTACGCCGCGTTCTCTTTCGAATGGTACTAAAATGACTGAAATCCTGTGTGTCAGTCTTGAGATATGATTTTCTGAAATATACGTTTCGTGACACTACACTGTTAGCGTGATAAACTTTAAATGAGTCTAAAATCCTTTTAAGTTGACGAAAACTCAAAATTTAAAGTGGAATTAGAATCTACGCCGCGTTCTCTTTCGAATGGTACTAAAATGACTGAAATCCTGTGTGTCAGTCTTGAGATATGATTTTCTGAAATATACGTTTCGTGACACTACACTGTTAGCGTGATAAACTTTAAATGAGTCTAAAATCCTTTTAAGTTGACGAAAACTCAAAATTTAAACTGGAATTAGAATCTACGCCGCGTTCTCTTTCGAATGGTACTAAAATGACTGAAATCCTGTGTGTCAGTCTTGAGATATGATTTTCTGAAATATACGTTTCGTGACACTACACTGTTAGCGTGATAAACTTTAAATGAGTCTAAAATCCTTTTAAGTTGACGAAAACTCAAAATTTAAAGTGGAATTAGAATCTACGCCGCGTTCTCTTTCGAATGGTACTACAATGACTGAAATCCTGTGTGTCAGTCTTGAGATATGATTTTCTGAAATATACGTTTCGTGACACTACACTGTTAGCGTGATAAACTTTAAATGAGTCTAAAATCCTTTTAAGTTGACGGAAACTCAACATTTAAAGTGGAATTAGAATCTACGCCGCGTTCTCTTTCGAATGGTACTAAAATGACTGAAATCCTGTGTGTCAGTCTTGAGATATGATTTTCTGAAATATACGTTTCGTGACTCTACACTGTTAGCGTGATAAACTTTAAATGAGTCTAAAATCCTTTTAAGTTGACGAAAACTCAAAATTCAAACTGGAATTAGAATCTACGCCGCGTTCTCTTTCGAATGGTACTAAAATGACTGAAATCCTGTGTGTCAGTCTTGAGATATGATTTTCTGAAATATACGTTTCGTGACACTACACTGTTAGCGTGATAAACTTTAAATGAGTCTAAAATCCTTTTAAGTTGACGGAAACTCAACATTTAAAGTGGAATTAGAATCTACGCCGCGTTCTCTTTCGAATGGTACTAAAATGACTGAAATCCTGTGTGTCAGTCTTGAGATATGATTTTCTGAAATATACGTTTCGTGACTCTACACTGTTAGCGTGATAAACTTTAAATGAGTCTAAAATCCTTTTAAGTTGACGAAAACTCAAAATTCAAACTGGAATTAGAATCTACGCCGCGTTCTCTTTCGAATGGTACTAAAATGACTGAAATCCTGTGTGTCAGTCTTGAGATATGATTTTCTGAAATATACGTTTCGTGACACTACACTGTTAGCGTGGTAAACTTTAAATGAGTCTAAAATCCTTTTAAGTTGACGAAAACTCAAAATTTAAACTGGAATTAGAATCTACGCCGCGTTCTCTTTCGAATGGTACTAAAATGACTGAAATCCTGTGTGTCAGTCTTGAGATATGATTTTCTGAAATATACGTTTCGTGACTCTACACTGTTAGCGTGATAAACTTTAAATGAGTCTAAAATCCTTTTAAGTTGACGAAAACTCAAAATTCAAACTGGAATTAGAATCTACGCCGCGTTCTCTTTCGAATGGTACTAAAATGACTGAAATCCTGTGTGTCAGTCTTGAGATATGATTTTCTGAAATATACGTTTCGTGACACTACACTGTTAGCGTGATAAACTTTAAATGAGTCTAAAATCCTTTTAAGTTGACGAAAACTCAAAATTTAAACTGGAATTAGAATCTACGCCGCGTTCTCTTTCGAATGGTACTAAAATGACTGAAATCCTGTGTGTCAGTCTTGAGATATGATTTTCTGAAATATACGTTTCGTGACACTACACTGTTAGCGTGATAAACTTTAAATGAGTCTAAAATCCTTTTAAGTTGACGAAAACTCAAAATTTAAACTGGAATTAGAATCTACGCCGCGTTCTCTTTCGAATGGTACTAAAATGACTGAAATCCTGTGTGTCAGTCTTGAGATATGATTTTCTGAAATATACGTTTCGTGACACTACACTGTTAGCGTGATAAACTTTAAATGAGTCTAAAATCCTTTTAAGTTGACGGAAACTCAACATTTAAAGTGGAATTAGAATCTACGCCGCGTTCTCTTTCGAATGGTACTAAAATGACTGAAATCCTGTGTGTCAGTCTTGAGATATGATTTTCTGAAATATACGTTTCGTGACTCTACACTGTTAGCGTGATAAACTTTAAATGAGTCTAAAATCCTTTTAAGTTGACGAAAACTCAAAATTCAAACTGGAATTAGAATCTACGCCGCGTTCTCTTTCGAATGGTACTAAAATGACTGAAATCCTGTGTGTCAGTCTTGAGATATGATTTTCTGAAATATACGTTTCGTGACACTACACTGTTAGCGTGATAAACTTTAAATGAGTCTAAAATCCTTTTAAGTTGACGAAAACTCAAAATTTAAACTGGAATTAGAATCTACGCCGCGTTCTCTTTCGAATGGTACTAAAATGACTGAAATCCTGTGTGTCAGTCTTGAGATATGATTTTCTGAAATATACGTTTCGTGACACTACACTGTTAGCGTGATAAACTTTAAATGAGTCTAAAATCCTTTTAAGTTGACGAAAACTCAAAATTTAAACTGGAATTAGAATCTACGCCGCGTTCTCTTTCGAATGGTACTAAAATGACTGAAATCCTGTGTGTCAGTCTTGAGATATGATTTTCTGAAATATACGTTTCGTGACACTACACTGTTAGCGTGATAAACTTTAAATGAGTCTAAAATCCTTTTAAGTTGACGAAAACTCAAAATTCAAACTGGAATTAGAATCTACGCCGCGTTCTCTTTCGAATGGTACTAAAATGACTGAAATCCTGTGTGTCAGTCTTGAGATATGATTTTCTGAAATATACGTTTCGTGACACTACACTGTTAGCGTGATAAACTTTAAATGAGTCTAAAATCCTTTTAAGTTGACGAAAACTCAAAATTTAAAGTGGAATTAGAATCTACGCCGCGTTCTCTTTCGAATGGTACTAAAATGACTGAAATCCTGTGTGTCAGTCTTGAGATATGATTTTCTGAAATATACGTTTCGTGACACTACACTGTTAGCGTGATAAACTTTAAATGAGTCTAAAATCCTTTTAAGTTGACGAAAACTCAAAATTCAAACTGGAATTAGAATCTACGCCGCGTTCTCTTTCGAATGGTACTAAAATGACTGAAATCCTGTGTGTCAGTCTTGAGATATGATTTTCTGAAATATACGTTTCGTGACACTACACTGTTAGCGTGATAAACTTTAAATGAGTCTAAAATCCTTTTAAGTTGACGAAAACTCAAAATTTAAAGTGGAATTAGAATCTACGCCGCGTTCTCTTTCGAATGGTACTAAAATGACTGAAATCCTGTGTGTCAGTCTTGAGATATGATTTTCTGAAATATACGTTTCGTGACACTACACTGTTAGCGTGGTAAACTTTAAATGAGTCTAAAATCCTTTTAAGTTGACGGAAACTCAAAATTTAAAGTGGAATTAGAATCTACGCCGCGTTCTCTTTCGAATGGTACTAAAATGACTGAAATCCTGTGTGTCAGTCTTGAGATATGATTTTCTGAAATATACGTTTCGTGACACTACACTGTTAGCGTGGTAAACTTTAAATGAGTCTAAAATCCTTTTAAGTTGACGAAAACTCAAAATTTAAACTGGAATTAGAATCTACGCCGCGTTCTCTTTCGAATGGTACTAAAATGACTGAAATCCTGTGTGTCAGTCTTGAGATATGATTTTCTGAAATATACGTTTCGTGACACTACACTGTTAGCGTGATAAACTTTAAATGAGTCTAAAATCCTTTTAAGTTGACGAAAACTCAAAATTTAAAGTGGAATTAGAATCTACGCCGCGTTCTCTTTCGAATGGTACTAAAATGACTGAAATCCTGTGTGTCAGTCTTGAGATATGATTTTCTGAAATATACGTTTCGTGACACTACACTGTTAGCGTGATAAACTTTAAATGAGTCTAAAATCCTTTTAAGTTGACGAAAACTCAAAATTTAAAGTGGAATTAGAATCTACGCCGCGTTCTCTTTCGAATGGTACTAAAATGACTGAAATCCTGTGTGTCAGTCTTGAGATATGATTTTCTGAAATATACGTTTCGTGACACTACACTGTTAGCGTGATAAACTTTAAATGAGTCTAAAATCCTTTTAAGTTGACGAAAACTCAAAATTCAAACTGGAATTAGAATCTACGCCGCGTTCTCTTTCGAATGGTACTAAAATGACTGAAATCCTGTGTGTCAGTCTTGAGATATGATTTTCTGAAATATACGTTTCGTGACACTACACTGTTAGCGTGATAAACTTTAAATGAGTCTAAAATCCTTTTAAGTTGACGAAAACTCAAAATTTAAAGTGGAATTAGAATCTACGCCGCGTTCTCTTTCGAATGGTACTAAAATGACTGAAATCCTGTGTGTCAGTCTTGAGATATGATTTTCTGAAATATACGTTTCGTGACACTACACTGTTAGCGTGGTAAACTTTAAATGAGTCTAAAATCCTTTTAAGTTGACGGAAACTCAAAATTTAAAGTGGAATTAGAGTCTACGCCGCGTTCTCTTTCCAATGGTACTAAAATGACTGAAATCCTGTGTGTCAGTCTTGAGATATGATTTTCTGAAATATACGTTTCGTGACACTACACTGTTAGCGTGATAAACTTTAAATGAGTCTAAAATCCTTTTAAGTTGACGAAAACTCAAAATTTAAAGTGGAATTAGAATCTACGCCGCGTTCTCTTTCGAATGGTACTAAAATGACTGAAATCCTGTGTGTCAGTCTTGAGATATGATTTTCTGAAATATACGTTTCGTGACACTACACTGTTAGCGTGATAAACTTTAAATGAGTCTAAAATCCTTTTAAGTTGACGAAAACTCAAAATTTAAAGTGGAATTAGAATCTACGCCGCGTTCTCTTTCGAATGGTACTACAATGACTGAAATCCTGTGTGTCAGTCTTGAGATATGATTTTCTGAAATATACGTTTCGTGACACTACACTGTTAGCGTGATAAACTTTAAATGAGTCTAAAATCCTTTTAAGTTGACGGAAACTCAACATTTAAAGTGGAATTAGAATCTACGCCGCGTTCTCTTTCGATTGGTACTAAAATGACTGAAATCCTGTGTGTCAGTCTTGAGATATGATTTTCTGAAATATACGTTTCGTGACACTACACTGTTAGCGTGATAAACTTTAAATGAGTCTAAAATCCTTTTAAGTTGACGAAAACTCAAAATTCAAACTGGAATTAGAATCTACGCCGCGTTCTCTTTCGAATGGTACTAAAATGACTGAAATCCTGTGTGTCAGTCTTGAGATATGATTTTCTGAAATATACGTTTCGTGACACTACACTGTTAGCGTGGTAAACTTTAAATGAGTCTAAAATCCTTTTAAGTTGACGAAAACTCAAAATTTAAACTGGAATTAGAATCTACGCCGCGTTCTCTTTCGAATGGTACTAAAATGACTGAAATCCTGTGTGTCAGTCTTGAGATATGATTTTCTGAAATATACGTTTCGTGACACTACACTGTTAGCGTGATAAACTTTAAATGAGTCTAAAATCCTTTTAAGTTGACGAAAACTCAAAATTTAAAGTGGAATTAGAATCTACGCCGCGTTCTCTTTCGAATGGTACTAAAATGACTGAAATCCTGTGTGTCAGTCTTGAGATATGATTTTCTGAAATATACGTTTCGTGACACTACACTGTTAGCGTGATAAACTTTAAATGAGTCTAAAATCCTTTTAAGTTGACGAAAACTCAAAATTTAAACTGGAATTAGAATCTACGCCGCGTTCTCTTTCGAATGGTACTAAAATGACTGAAATCCTGTGTGTCAGTCTTGAGATATGATTTTCTGAAATATACGTTTCGTGACACTACACTGTTAGCGTGATAAACTTTAAATGAGTCTAAAATCCTTTTAAGTTGACGAAAACTCAAAATTTAAAGTGGAATTAGAATCTACGCCGCGTTCTCTTTCGAATGGTACTACAATGACTGAAATCCTGTGTGTCAGTCTTGAGATATGATTTTCTGAAATATACGTTTCGTGACACTACACTGTTAGCGTGATAAACTTTAAATGAGTCTAAAATCCTTTTAAGTTGACGAAAACTCAAAATTTAAAGTGGAATTAGAATCTACGCCGCGTTCTCTTTCGAATGGTACTAAAATGACTGAAATCCTGTGTGTCAGTCTTGAGATATGATTTTCTGAAATATACGTTTCGTGACACTACACTGTTAGCGTGATAAACTTTAAATGAGTCTAAAATCCTTTTAAGTTGACGAAAACTCAAAATTTAAAGTGGAATTAGAATCTACGCCGCGTTCTCTTTCGAATGGTACTACAATGACTGAAATCCTGTGTGTCAGTCTTGAGATATGATTTTCTGAAATATACGTTTCGTGACACTACACTGTTAGCGTGATAAACTTTAAATGAGTCTAAAATCCTTTTAAGTTGACGGAAACTCAACATTTAAAGTGGAATTAGAATCTACGCCGCGTTCTCTTTCGATTGGTACTAAAATGACTGAAATCCTGTGTGTCAGTCTTGAGATATGATTTTCTGAAATATACGTTTCGTGACACTACACTGTTAGCGTGATAAACTTTAAATGAGTCTAAAATCCTTTTAAGTTGACGAAAACTCAAAATTCAAACTGGAATTAGAATCTACGCCGCGTTCTCTTTCGAATGGTACTAAAATGACTGAAATCCTGTGTGTCAGTCTTGAGATATGATTTTCTGAAATATACGTTTCGTGACACTACACTGTTAGCGTGGTAAACTTTAAATGAGTCTAAAATCCTTTTAAGTTGACGAAAACTCAAAATTTAAACTGGAATTAGAATCTACGCCGCGTTCTCTTTCGAATGGTACTAAAATGACTGAAATCCTGTGTGTCAGTCTTGAGATATGATTTTCTGAAATATACGTTTCGTGACACTACACTGTTAGCGTGATAAACTTTAAATGAGTCTAAAATCCTTTTAAGTTGACGAAAACTCAAAATTTAAAGTGGAATTAGAATCTACGCCGCGTTCTCTTTCGAATGGTACTAAAATGACTGAAATCCTGTGTGTCAGTCTTGAGATATGATTTTCTGAAATATACGTTTCGTGACACTACACTGTTAGCGTGATAAACTTTAAATGAGTCTAAAATCCTTTTAAGTTGACGAAAACTCAAAATTTAAACTGGAATTAGAATCTACGCCGCGTTCTCTTTCGAATGGTACTAAAATGACTGAAATCCTGTGTGTCAGTCTTGAGATATGATTTTCTGAAATATACGTTTCGTGACACTACACTGTTAGCGTGATAAACTTTAAATGAGTCTAAAATCCTTTTAAGTTGACGAAAACTCAAAATTTAAAGTGGAATTAGAATCTACGCCGCGTTCTCTTTCGAATGGTACTACAATGACTGAAATCCTGTGTGTCAGTCTTGAGATATGATTTTCTGAAATATACGTTTCGTGACACTACACTGTTAGCGTGATAAACTTTAAATGAGTCTAAAATCCTTTTAAGTTGACGGAAACTCAACATTTAAAGTGGAATTAGAATCTACGCCGCGTTCTCTTTCGAATGGTACTAAAATGACTGAAATCCTGTGTGTCAGTCTTGAGATATGATTTTCTGAAATATACGTTTCGTGACTCTACACTGTTAGCGTGATAAACTTTAAATGAGTCTAAAATCCTTTTAAGTTGACGAAAACTCAAAATTCAAACTGGAATTAGAATCTACGCCGCGTTCTCTTTCGAATGGTACTAAAATGACTGAAATCCTGTGTGTCAGTCTTGAGATATGATTTTCTGAAATATACGTTTCGTGACACTACACTGTTAGCGTGATAAACTTTAAATGAGTCTAAAATCCTTTTAAGTTGACGAAAACTCAAAATTTAAAGTGGAATTAGAATCTACGCCGCGTTCTCTTTCGAATGGTACTAAAATGACTGAAATCCTGTGTGTCAGTCTTGAGATATGATTTTCTGAAATATACGTTTCGTGACACTACACTGTTAGCGTGATAAACTTTAAATGAGTCTAAAATCCTTTTAAGTTGACGAAAACTCAAAATTTAAACTGGAATTAGAATCTACGCCGCGTTCTCTTTCGAATGGTACTAAAATGACTGAAATCCTGTGTGTCAGTCTTGAGATATGATTTTCTGAAATATACGTTTCGTGACACTACACTGTTAGCGTGATAAACTTTAAATGAGTCTAAAATCCTTTTAAGTTGACGAAAACTCAAAATTCAAACTGGAATTAGAATCTACGCCGCGTTCTCTTTCGAATGGTACTAAAATGACTGAAATCCTGTGTGTCAGTCTTGAGATATGATTTTCTGAAATATACGTTTCGTGACACTACACTGTTAGCGTGATAAACTTTAAATGAGTCTAAAATCCTTTTAAGTTGACGAAAACTCAAAATTTAAAGTGGAATTAGAATCTACGCCGCGTTCTCTTTCGAATGGTACTAAAATGACTGAAATCCTGTGTGTCAGTCTTGAGATATGATTTTCTGAAATATACGTTTCGTGACACTACACTGTTAGCGTGATAAACTTTAAATGAGTCTAAAATCCTTTTAAGTTGACGAAAACTCAAAATTTAAAGTGGAATTAGAATCTACGCCGCGTTCTCTTTCGAATGGTACTAAAATGACTGAAATCCTGTGTGTCAGTCTTGAGATATGATTTTCTGAAATATACGTTTCGTGACACTACACTGTTAGCGTGGTAAACTTTAAATGAGTCTAAAATCCTTTTAAGTTGACGAAAACTCAAAATTTAAACTGGAATTAGAATCTACGCCGCGTTCTCTTTCGAATGGTACTAAAATGACTGAAATCCTGTGTGTCAGTCTTGAGATATGATTTTCTGAAATATACGTTTCGTGACACTACACTGTTAGCGTGATAAACTTTAAATGAGTCTAAAATCCTTTTAAGTTGACGAAAACTCAAAATTTAAAGTGGAATTAGAATCTACGCCGCGTTCTCTTTCGAATGGTACTAAAATGACTGAAATCCTGTGTGTCAGTCTTGAGATATGATTTTCTGAAATATACGTTTCGTGACACTACACTGTTAGTGTGATAAACTTTAAATGAGTCTAAAATCCTTTTAAGTTGACGAAAACTCAAAATTTAAACTGGAATTAGAATCTACGCCGCGTTCTCTTTCGAATGGTACTAAAATGACTGAAATCCTGTGTGTCAGTCTTGAGATATGATTTTCTGAAATATACGTTTCGTGACACTACACTGTTAGCGTGATAAACTTTAAATGAGTCTAAAATCCTTTTAAGTTGACGAAAACACAAAATTTAAAGTGGAATTAGAATCTACGCCGCGTTCTCTTTCGAATGGTACTAAAATGACTGAAATCCTGTGTGTCAGTCTTGAGATATGATTTTCTGAAATATACGTTTCGTGACACTACACTGTTAGCGTGGTAAACTTTAAATGAGTCTAAAATCCTTTTAAGTTGACGGAAACTCAAAATTTAAAGTGGAATTAGAATCTACGCCGCGTTCTCTTTCGAATGGTACTAAAATGACTGAAATCCTGTGTGTCAGTCTTGAGATATGATTTTCTGAAATATACGTTTCGTGACACTACACTGTTAGCGTGATAAACTTTAAATGAGTCTAAAATCCTTTTAAGTTGACGAAAACTCAAAATTTAAAGTGGAATTAGAATCTACGCCGCGTTCTCTTTCGAATGGTACTAAAATGACTGAAATCCTGTGTGTCAGTCTTGAGATATGATTTTCTGAAATATACGTTTCGTGACACTACACTGTTAGCGTGATAAACTTTAAATGAGTCTAAAATCCTTTTAAGTTGACGAAAACTCAAAATTTAAACTGGAATTAGAATCTACGCCGCGTTCTCTTTCGAATGGTACTAAAATGACTGAAATCCTGTGTGTCAGTCTTGAGATATGATTTTCTGAAATATACGTTTCGTGACACTACACTGTTAGCGTGATAAACTTTAAATGAGTCTAAAATCCTTTTAAGTTGACGGAAACTCAAAATTTAAAGTGGAATTAGAATCTACGCCGCGTTCTCTTTCGAATGGTACTAAAATGACTGAAATCCTGTGTGTCAGTCTTGAGATATGATTTTCTGAAATATACGTTTCGTGACACTACACTGTTAGCGTGATAAACTTTAAATGAGTCTAAAATCCTTTTAAGTTGACGAAAACTCAAAATTTAAAGTGGAATTAGAATCTACGCCGCGTTCTCTTTCGAATGGTACTAAAATGACTGAAATCCTGTGTGTCAGTCTTGAGATATGATTTTCTGAAATATACGTTTCGTGACACTACACTGTTAGCGTGATAAACTTTAAATGAGTCTAAAATCCTTTTAAGTTGACGAAAACTCAAAATTTAAACTGGAATTAGAATCTACGCCGCGTTCTCTTTCGAATGGTACTAAAATGACTGAAATCCTGTGTGTCAGTCTTGAGATATGATTTTCTGAAATATACGTTTCGTGACACTACACTGTTAGCGTGATAAACTTTAAATGAGTCTAAAATCCTTTTAAGTTGACGGAAACTCAAAATTTAAAGTCGAATTAGAATCTACGCCGCGTTCTCTTTCGAATGGTACTAAAATGACTGAAATCCTGTGTGTCAGTCTTGAGATATGATTTTCTGAAATATACGTTTCGTGACACTACACTGTTAGCGTGATAAACTTTAAATGAGTCTAAAATCCTTTTAAGTTGACGAAAACTCAAAATTTAAACTGGAATTAGAATCTACGCCGCGTTCTCTTTCGAATGGTACTAAAATGACTGAAATCCTGTGTGTCAGTCTTGAGATATGATTTTCTGAAATATACGTTTCGTGACACTACACTGTTAGCGTGATAAACTTTAAATGAGTCTAAAATCCTTTTAAGTTGACGGAAACTCAACATTTAAACTGGAATTAGAATCTACGCCGCGTTCTCTTTCGAATGGTACTAAAATGACTGAAATCCTGTGTGTCAGTCTTGAGATATGATTTTCTGAAATATACGTTTCGTGACACTACACTGTTAGCGTGATAAACTTTAAATGAGTCTAAAATCCTTTTAAGTTGACGGAAACTCAAAATTTAAAGTCGAATTAGAATCTACGCCGCGTTCTCTTTCGAATGGTACTAAAATGACTGAAATCCTGTGTGTCAGTCTTGAGATATGATTTTCTGAAATATACGTTTCGTGACACTACACTGTTAGCGTGATAAACTTTAAATGAGTCTAAAATCCTTTTAAGTTGACGAAAACTCAAAATTTAAACTGGAATTAGAATCTACGCCGCGTTCTCTTTCGAATGGTACTAAAATGACTGAAATCCTGTGTGTCAGTCTTGAGATATGATTTTCTGAAATATACGTTTCGTGACACTACACTGTTAGCGTGATAAACTTTAAATGAGTCTAAAATCCTTTTAAGTTGACGGAAACTCAACATTTAAAGTGGAATTAGAATCTACGCCGCGTTCTCTTTCGAATGGTACTAAAATGACTGAAATCCTGTGTGTCAGTCTTGAGATATGATTTTCTGAAATATACGTTTCGTGACACTACACTGTTAGCGTGATAAACTTTAAATGAGTCTAAAATCCTTTTAAGTTGACGAAAACTCAAAATTCAAACTGGAATTAGAATCTACGCCGCGTTCTCTTTCGAATGGTACTAAAATGACTGAAATCCTGTGTGTCAGTCTTGAGATATGATTTTCTGAAATATACGTTTCGTGACACTACACTGTTAGCGTGATAAACTTTAAATGAGTCTAAAATCCTTTTAAGTTGACGAAAACTCAAAATTCAAACTGGAATTAGAATCTACGCCGCGTTCTCTTTCGAATGGTACTAAAATGACTGAAATCCTGTGTGTCAGTCTTGAGATATGATTTTCTGAAATATACGTTTCGTGACACTACACTGTTAGCGTGGTAAACTTTAAATGAGTCTAAAATCCTTTTAAGTTGACGAAAACTCAAAATTTAAAGTGGAATTAGAATCTACGCCGCGTTCTCTTTCGAATGGTACTAAAATGACTGAAATCCTGTGTGTCAGTCTTGAGATATGATTTTCTGAAATATACGTTTCGTGACACTACACTGTTAGCGTGATAAACTTTAAATGAGTCTAAAATCCTTTTAAGTTGACGAAAACTCAAAATTTAAACTGGAATTAGAATCTACGCCGCGTTCTCTTTCGAATGGTACTAAAATGACTGAAATCCTGTGTGTCAGTCTTGAGATATGATTTTCTGAAATATACGTTTCGTGACACTACACTGTTAGCGTGATAAACTTTAAATGAGTCTAAAATCCTTTTAAGTTGACGAAAGCTCAAAATTTAAACTGGAATTAGAATCTACGCCGCGTTCTCTTTTGAATGGTACTAAAATGACTGAAATCCTGTGTGTCAGTCTTGAGATATGATTTTCTGAAATATACGTTTCGTGACACTACACTGTTAGCGTGATAAACTTTAAATGAGTCTAAAATCCTTTTAAGTTGACGAAAACTCAAAATTTAAAGTGGAATTAGAATCTACGCCGCGTTCTCTTTCGAATGGTACTAAAATGACTGAAATCCTGTGTGTCAGTCTTGAGATATGATTTTCTGAAATATACGTTTCGTGACACTACACTGTTAGCGTGATAAACTTTAAATGAGTCTAAAATCCTTTTAAGTTGACGGAAACTCAACATTTAAACTGGAATTAGAATCTACGCCGCGTTCTCTTTCGAATGGTACTAAAATGACTGAAATCCTGTGTGTCAGTCTTGAGATATGATTTTCTGAAATATACGTTTCGTGACACTACACTGTTAGCGTGATAAACTTTAAATGAGTCTAAAATCCTTTTAAGTTGACGGAAACTCAAAATTTAAAGTCGAATTAGAATCTACGCCGCGTTCTCTTTCGAATGGTACTAAAATGACTGAAATCCTGTGTGTCAGTCTTGAGATATGATTTTCTGAAATATACGTTTCGTGACACTACACTGTTAGCGTGATAAACTTTAAATGAGTCTAAAATCCTTTTAAGTTGACGAAAACTCAAAATTTAAACTGGAATTAGAATCTACGCCGCGTTCTCTTTCGAATGGTACTAAAATGACTGAAATCCTGTGTGTCAGTCTTGAGATATGATTTTCTGAAATATACGTTTCGTGACACTACACTGTTAGCGTGATAAACTTTAAATGAGTCTAAAATCCTTTTAAGTTGACGGAAACTCAACATTTAAAGTGGAATTAGAATCTACGCCGCGTTCTCTTTCGAATGGTACTAAAATGACTGAAATCCTGTGTGTCAGTCTTGAGATATGATTTTCTGAAATATACGTTTCGTGACACTACACTGTTAGCGTGATAAACTTTAAATGAGTCTAAAATCCTTTTAAGTTGACGAAAACTCAAAATTCAAACTGGAATTAGAATCTACGCCGCGTTCTCTTTCGAATGGTACTAAAATGACTGAAATCCTGTGTGTCAGTCTTGAGATATGATTTTCTGAAATATACGTTTCGTGACACTACACTGTTAGCGTGATAAACTTTAAATGAGTCTAAAATCCTTTTAAGTTGACGAAAACTCAAAATTCAAACTGGAATTAGAATCTACGCCGCGTTCTCTTTCGAATGGTACTAAAATGACTGAAATCCTGTGTGTCAGTCTTGAGATATGATTTTCTGAAATATACGTTTCGTGACACTACACTGTTAGCGTGGTAAACTTTAAATGAGTCTAAAATCCTTTTAAGTTGACGAAAACTCAAAATTTAAAGTGGAATTAGAATCTACGCCGCGTTCTCTTTCGAATGGTACTAAAATGACTGAAATCCTGTGTGTCAGTCTTGAGATATGATTTTCTGAAATATACGTTTCGTGACACTACACTGTTAGCGTGATAAACTTTAAATGAGTCTAAAATCCTTTTAAGTTGACGAAAACTCAAAATTTAAACTGGAATTAGAATCTACGCCGCGTTCTCTTTCGAATGGTACTAAAATGACTGAAATCCTGTGTGTCAGTCTTGAGATATGATTTTCTGAAATATACGTTTCGTGACACTACACTGTTAGCGTGATAAACTTTAAATGAGTCTAAAATCCTTTTAAGTTGACGAAAGCTCAAAATTTAAACTGGAATTAGAATCTACGCCGCGTTCTCTTTTGAATGGTACTAAAATGACTGAAATCCTGTGTGTCAGTCTTGAGATATGATTTTCTGAAATATACGTTTCGTGACACTACACTGTTAGCGTGATAAACTTTAAATGAGTCTAAAATCCTTTTAAGTTGACGAAAACTCAAAATTTAAAGTGGAATTAGAATCTACGCCGCGTTCTCTTTCGAATGGTACTAAAATGACTGAAATCCTGTGTGTCAGTCTTGAGATATGATTTTCTGAAATATACGTTTCGTGACACTACACTGTTAGCGTGATAAACTTTAAATGAGTCTAAAATCCTTTTAAGTTGACGAAAACTCAAAATTTAAACTGGAATTAGAATCTACGCCGCGTTCTCTTTCGAATGGTACTAAAATGACTGAAATCCTGTGTGTCAGTCTTGAGATATGATTTTCTGAAATATACGTTTCGTGACACTACACTGTTAGCGTGATAAACTTTAAATGAGTCTAAAATCCTTTTAAGTTGACGAAAACTCAAAATTTAAAGTGGAATTAGAATCTACGCCGCGTTCTCTTTCGAATGGTACTAAAATGACTGAAATCCTGTGTGTCAGTCTTGAGATATGATTTTCTGAAATATACGTTTCGTGACACTACACTGTTAGCGTGATAAACTTTAAATGAGTCTAAAATCCTTTTAAGTTGACGGAAACTCAACATTTAAACTGGAATTAGAATCTACGCCGCGTTCTCTTTCGAATGGTACTAAAATGACTGAAATCCTGTGTGTCAGTCTTGAGATATGATTTTCTGAAATATACGTTTCGTGACACTACACTGTTAGCGTGATAAACTTTAAATGAGTCTAAAATCCTTTTAAGTTGACGGAAACTCAAAATTTAAAGTCGAATTAGAATCTACGCCGCGTTCTCTTTCGAATGGTACTAAAATGACTGAAATCCTGTGTGTCAGTCTTGAGATATGATTTTCTGAAATATACGTTTCGTGACACTACACTGTTAGCGTGATAAACTTTAAATGAGTCTAAAATCCTTTTAAGTTGACGAAAACTCAAAATTTAAACTGGAATTAGAATCTACGCCGCGTTCTCTTTCGAATGGTACTAAAATGACTGAAATCCTGTGTGTCAGTCTTGAGATATGATTTTCTGAAATATACGTTTCGTGACACTACACTGTTAGCGTGATAAACTTTAAATGAGTCTAAAATCCTTTTAAGTTGACGGAAACTCAACATTTAAAGTGGAATTAGAATCTACGCCGCGTTCTCTTTCGAATGGTACTAAAATGACTGAAATCCTGTGTGTCAGTCTTGAGATATGATTTTCTGAAATATACGTTTCGTGACACTACACTGTTAGCGTGATAAACTTTAAATGAGTCTAAAATCCTTTTAAGTTGACGAAAACTCAAAATTCAAACTGGAATTAGAATCTACGCCGCGTTCTCTTTCGAATGGTACTAAAATGACTGAAATCCTGTGTGTCAGTCTTGAGATATGATTTTCTGAAATATACGTTTCGTGACACTACACTGTTAGCGTGATAAACTTTAAATGAGTCTAAAATCCTTTTAAGTTGACGAAAACTCAAAATTCAAACTGGAATTAGAATCTACGCCGCGTTCTCTTTCGAATGGTACTAAAATGACTGAAATCCTGTGTGTCAGTCTTGAGATATGATTTTCTGAAATATACGTTTCGTGACACTACACTGTTAGCGTGGTAAACTTTAAATGAGTCTAAAATCCTTTTAAGTTGACGAAAACTCAAAATTTAAAGTGGAATTAGAATCTACGCCGCGTTCTCTTTCGAATGGTACTAAAATGACTGAAATCCTGTGTGTCAGTCTTGAGATATGATTTTCTGAAATATACGTTTCGTGACACTACACTGTTAGCGTGATAAACTTTAAATGAGTCTAAAATCCTTTTAAGTTGACGAAAACTCAAAATTTAAACTGGAATTAGAATCTACGCCGCGTTCTCTTTCGAATGGTACTAAAATGACTGAAATCCTGTGTGTCAGTCTTGAGATATGATTTTCTGAAATATACGTTTCGTGACACTACACTGTTAGCGTGATAAACTTTAAATGAGTCTAAAATCCTTTTAAGTTGACGAAAGCTCAAAATTTAAACTGGAATTAGAATCTACGCCGCGTTCTCTTTTGAATGGTACTAAAATGACTGAAATCCTGTGTGTCAGTCTTGAGATATGATTTTCTGAAATATACGTTTCGTGACACTACACTGTTAGCGTGATAAACTTTAAATGAGTCTAAAATCCTTTTAAGTTGACGAAAACTCAAAATTTAAAGTGGAATTAGAATCTACGCCGCGTTCTCTTTCGAATGGTACTAAAATGACTGAAATCCTGTGTGTCAGTCTTGAGATATGATTTTCTGAAATATACGTTTCGTGACACTACACTGTTAGCGTGATAAACTTTAAATGAGTCTAAAATCCTTTTAAGTTGACGAAAACTCAAAATTTAAACTGGAATTAGAATCTACGCCGCGTTCTCTTTCGAATGGTACTAAAATGACTGAAATCCTGTGTGTCAGTCTTGAGATATGATTTTCTGAAATATACGTTTCGTGACACTACACTGTTAGCGTGATAAACTTTAAATGAGTCTAAAATCCTTTTAAGTTGACGGAAACTCAAAATTTAAAGTGGAATTAGAATCTACGCCGCGTTCTCTTTCGAATGGTACTAAAATGACTGAAATCCTGTGTGTCAGTCTTGAGATATGATTTTCTGAAATATACGTTTCGTGACACTACACTGTTAGCGTGATAAACTTTAAATGAGTCTAAAATCCTTTTAAGTTGACGAAAACTCAAAATTTAAAGTGGAATTAGAATCTACGCCGCGTTCTCTTTCGAATGGTACTAAAATGACTGAAATCCTGTGTGTCAGTCTTGAGATATGATTTTCTGAAATATACGTTTCGTGACACTACACTGTTAGCGTGATAAACTTTAAATGAGTCTAAAATCCTTTTAAGTTGACGAAAACTCAAAATTTAAACTGGAATTAGAATCTACGCCGCGTTCTCTTTCGAATGGTACTAAAATGACTGAAATCCTGTGTGTCAGTCTTGAGATATGATTTTCTGAAATATACGTTTCGTGACACTACACTGTTAGCGTGATAAACTTTAAATGAGTCTAAAATCCTTTTAAGTTGACGAAAACTCAAAATTCAAACTGGAATTAGAATCTACGCCGCGTTCTCTTTCGAATGGTACTAAAATGACTGAAATCCTGTGTGTCAGTCTTGAGATATGATTTTCTGAAATATACGTTTCGTGACACTACACTGTTAGCGTGATAAACTTTAAATGAGTCTAAAATCCTTTTAAGTTGACGAAAACTCAAAATTTAAAGTGGAATTAGAATCTACGCCGCGTTCTCTTTCGAATGGTACTAAAATGACTGAAATCCTGTGTGTCAGTCTTGAGATATGATTTTCTGAAATATACGTTTCGTGACACTACACTGTTAGCGTGGTAAACTTTAAATGAGTCTAAAATCCTTTTAAGTTGACGGAAACTCAAAATTTAAAGTGGAATTAGAATCTACGCCGCGTTCTCTTTCGAATGGTACTAAAATGACTGAAATCCTGTGTGTCAGTCTTGAGATATGATTTTCTGAAATATACGTTTCGTGACACTACACTGTTAGCGTGGTAAACTTTAAATGAGTCTAAAATCCTTTTAAGTTGACGAAAACTCAAAATTTAAACTGGAATTAGAATCTACGCCGCGTTCTCTTTCGAATGGTACTAAAATGACTGAAATCCTGTGTGTCAGTCTTGAGATATGATTTTCTGAAATATACGTTTCGTGACACTACACTGTTAGCGTGGTAAACTTTAAATGAGTCTAAAATCCTTTTAAGTTGACGAAAACTCAAAATTTAAACTGGAATTAGAATCTACGCCGCGTTCTCTTTCGAATGGTACTAAAATGACTGAAATCCTGTGTGTCAGTCTTGAGATATGATTTTCTGAAATATACGTTTCGTGACACTACACTGTTAGCGTGATAAACTTTAAATGAGTCTAAAATCCTTTTAAGTTGACGAAAACTCAAAATTCAAACTGGAATTAGAATCTACGCCGCGTTCTCTTTCGAATGGTACTAAAATGACTGAAATCCTGTGTGTCAGTCTTGAGATATGATTTTCTGAAATATACGTTTCGTGACACTACACTGTTAGCGTGGTAAACTTTAAATGAGTCTAAAATCCTTTTAAGTTAACGAAAACTCAAAATTTAAAGTGGAATTAGAATCTACGCCGCGTTCTCTTTCGAATGGTACTAAAATGACTGAAATCCTGTGTGTCAGTCTTGAGATATGATTTTCTGAAATATACGTTTCGTGACACTACACTGTTAGCGTGGTAAACTTTAAATGAGTCTAAAATCCTTTTAAGTTAACGAAAACTCAAAATTTAAAGTGGAATTAGAATCTACGCCGCGTTCTCTTTCGAATGGTACTAAAATGACTGAAATCCTGTGTGTCAGTCTTGAGATATGATTTTCTGAAATATACGTTTCGTGACACTACACTGTTAGCGTGATAAACTTTAAATGAGTCTAAAATCCTTTTAAGTTGACGAAAACTCAAAATTTAAAGTGGAATTAGAATCTACGCCGCGTTCTCTTTCGAATGGTACTAAAATGACTGAAATCCTGTGTGTCAGTCTTGAGATATGATTTTCTGAAATATACGTTTCGTGACACTACACTGTTAGCGTGGTAAACTTTAAATGAGTCTAAAATCCTTTTAAGTTGACGGAAACTAAAAATTTAAAGTGGAATTAGAATCTACGCCGCGTTCTCTTTCGAATGGTACTAAAATGACTGAAATCCTGTGTGTCAGTCTTGAGATATGATTTTCTGAAATATACGTTTCGTGACACTACACTGTTAGCGTGGTAAACTTTAAATGAGTCTAAAATCCTTTTAAGTTGACGAAAACTCAAAATTTAAACTGGAATTAGAATCTACGCCGCGTTCTCTTTCGAATGGTACTAAAATGACTGAAATCCTGTGTGTCAGTCTTGAGATATGATTTTCTGAAATATACGTTTCGTGACACTACACTGTTAGCGTGGTAAACTTTAAATGAGTCTAAAATCCTTTTAAGTTGACGAAAACTCAAAATTTAAACTGGAATTAGAATCTACGCCGCGTTCTCTTTCGAATGGTACTAAAATGACTGAAATCCTGTGTGTCAGTCTTGAGATATGATTTTCTGAAATATACGTTTCGTGACACTACACTGTTAGCGTGATAAACTTTAAATGAGTCTAAAATCCTTTTAAGTTGACGAAAACTCAAAATTCAAACTGGAATTAGAATCTACGCCGCGTTCTCTTTCGAATGGTACTAAAATGACTGAAATCCTGTGTGTCAGTCTTGAGATATGATTTTCTGAAATATACGTTTCGTGACACTACACTGTTAGCGTGATAAACTTTAAATGAGTCTAAAATCCTTTTAAGTTGACGAAAACTCAAAATTTAAACTGGAATTAGAATCTACGCCGCGTTCTCTTTCGAATGGTACTAAAATGACTGAAATCCTGTGTGTCCGTCTTGAGATATGATTTTCTGAAATATACGTTTCGTGACACTACACTGTTAGCGTGATAAACTTTAAATGAGTCTAAAATCCTTTTAAGTTGACGAAAACTCAAAATTCAAACTGGAATTAGAATCTACGCCGCGTTCTCTTTCGAATGGTACTAAAATGACTGAAATCCTGTGTGTCAGTCTTGAGATATGATTTTCTGAAATATACGTTTCGTGACACTACACTGTTAGCGTGATAAACTTTAAATGAGTCTAAAATCCTTTTAAGTTGACGAAAACTCAAAATTTAAACTGGAATTAGAATCTACGCCGCGTTCTCTTTCGAATGGTACTAAAATGACTGAAATCCTGTGTGTCCGTCTTGAGATATGATTTTCTGAAATATACGTTTCGTGACACTACACTGTTAGCGTGATAAACTTTAAATGAGTCTAAAATCCTTTTAAGTTGACGAAAACTCAAAATTTAAACTGGAATTAGAATCTACGCCGCGTTCTCTTTCGAATGGTACTAAAATGACTGAAATCCTGTGTGTCAGTCTTGAGATATGATTTTCTGAAATATACGTTTCGTGACACTACACTGTTAGCGTGGTAAACTTTAAATGAGTCTAAAATCCTTTTAAGTTAACGAAAACTCAAAATTTAAAGTGGAATTAGAATCTACGCCGCGTTCTCTTTCGAATGGTACTAAAATGACTGAAATCCTGTGTGTCAGTCTTGAGATATGATTTTCTGAAATATACGTTTCGTGACACTACACTGTTAGCGTGATAAACTTTAAATGAGTCTAAAATCCTTTTAAGTTGACGAAAACTCAAAATTTAAAGTGGAATTAGAATCTACGCCGCGTTCTCTTTCGAATGGTACTAAAATGACTGAAATCCTGTGTGTCAGTCTTGAGATATGATTTTCTGAAATATACGTTTCGTGACACTACACTGTTAGCGTGGTAAACTTTAAATGAGTCTAAAATCCTTTTAAGTTGACGGAAACTCAAAATTTAAAGTGGAATTAGAATCTACGCCGCGTTCTCTTTCGAATGGTACTAAAATGACTGAAATCCTGTGTGTCAGTCTTGAGATATGATTTTCTGAAATATACGTTTCGTGACACTACACTGTTAGCGTGGTAAACTTTAAATGAGTCTAAAATCCTTTTAAGTTGACGAAAACTCAAAATTTAAACTGGAATTAGAATCTACGCCGCGTTCTCTTTCGAATGGTACTAAAATGACTGAAATCCTGTGTGTCAGTCTTGAGATATGATTTTCTGAAATATACGTTTCGTGACACTACACTGTTAGCGTGGTAAACTTTAAATGAGTCTAAAATCCTTTTAAGTTGACGAAAACTCAAAATTTAAACTGGAATTAGAATCTACGCCGCGTTCTCTTTCGAATGGTACTAAAATGACTGAAATCCTGTGTGTCAGTCTTGAGATATGATTTTCTGAAATATACGTTTCGTGACACTACACTGTTAGCGTGATAAACTTTAAATGAGTCTAAAATCCTTTTAAGTTGACGAAAACTCAAAATTCAAACTGGAATTAGAATCTACGCCGCGTTCTCTTTCGAATGGTACTAAAATGACTGAAATCCTGTGTGTCAGTCTTGAGATATGATTTTCTGAAATATACGTTTCGTGACACTACACTGTTAGCGTGATAAACTTTAAATGAGTCTAAAATCCTTTTAAGTTGACGAAAACTCAAAATTTAAACTGGAATTAGAATCTACGCCGCGTTCTCTTTCGAATGGTACTAAAATGACTGAAATCCTGTGTGTCCGTCTTGAGATATGATTTTCTGAAATATACGTTTCGTGACACTACACTGTTAGCGTGATAAACTTTAAATGAGTCTAAAATCCTTTTAAGTTGACGAAAACTCAAAATTTAAACTGGAATTAGAATCTACGCCGCGTTCTCTTTCGAATGGTACTAAAATGACTGAAATCCTGTGTGTCCGTCTTGAGATATGATTTTCTGAAATATACGTTTCGTGACACTACACTGTTAGCGTGATAAACTTTAAATGAGTCTAAAATCCTTTTAAGTTGACGAAAACTCAAAATTTAAACTGGAATTAGAATCTACGCCGCGTTCTCTTTCGAATGGTACTAAAATGACTGAAATCCTGTGTGTCCGTCTTGAGATATGATTTTCTGAAATATACGTTTCGTGACACTACACTGTTAGCGTGATAAACTTTAAATGAGTCTAAAATCCTTTTAAGTTGACGAAAACTCAAAATTTAAACTGGAATTAGAATCTACGCCGCGTTCTCTTTCGAATGGTACTAAAATGACTGAAATCCTGTGTGTCAGTCTTGAGATATGATTTTCTGAAATATACGTTTCGTGACACTACACTGTTAGCGTGATAAACTTTAAATGAGTCTAAAATCCTTTTAAGTTGACGAAAACTCAAAATTCAAACTGGAATTAGAATCTACGCCGCGTTCTCTTTCGAATGGTACTAAAATGACTGAAATCCTGTGTGTCAGTCTTGAGATATGATTTTCTGAAATATACGTTTCGTGACACTACACTGTTAGCGTGATAAACTTTAAATGAGTCTAAAATCCTTTTAAGTTGACGGAAACTCAAAATTTAAAGTGGAATTAGAATCTACGCCGCGTTCTCTTTCGAATGGTACTAAAATGACTGAAATCCTGTGTGTCAGTCTTGAGATATGATTTTCTGAAATATACGTTTCGTGACACTACACTGTTAGCGTGGTAAACTTTAAATGAGTCTAAAATCCTTTTAAGTTGACGAAAACTCAAAATTTAAACTGGAATTAGAATCTACGCCGCGTTCTCTTTCGAATGGTACTAAAATGACTGAAATCCTGTGTGTCCGTCTTGAGATATGATTTTCTGAAATATACGTTTCGTGACACTACACTGTTAGCGTGATAAACTTTAAATGAGTCTAAAATCCTTTTAAGTTGACGAAAACTCAAAATTTAAACTGGAATTAGAATCTACGCCGCGTTCTCTTTCGAATGGTACTAAAATGACTGAAATCCTGTGTGTCAGTCTTGAGATATGATTTTCTGAAATATACGTTTCGTGACACTACACTGTTAGCGTGATAAACTTTAAATGAGTCTAAAATCCTTTTAAGTTGACGAAAACTCAAAATTTAAACTGGAATTAGAATCTACGCCGCGTTCTCTTTCGAATGGTACTAAAATGACTGAAATCCTGTGTGTCAGTCTTGAGATATGATTTTCTGAAATATACGTTTCGTGACACTACACTGTTAGCGTGATAAACTTTAAATGAGTCTAAAATCCTTTTAAGTTGACGAAAACTCAAAATTTAAAGTGGAATTAGAATCTACGCCGCGTTCTCTTTCGAATGGTACTAAAATGACTGAAATCCTGTGTGTCAGTCTTGAGATATGATTTTCTGAAATATACGTTTCGTGACACTACACTGTTAGCGTGGTAAACTTTAAATGAGTCTAAAATCCTTTTAAGTTGACGAAAACTCAAAATTTAAACTGGAATTAGAATCTACGCCGCGTTCTCTTTCGAATGGTACTAAAATGACTGAAATCCTGTGTGTCAGTCTTGAGATATGATTTTCTGAAATATACGTTTCGTGACACTACACTGTTAGCGTGATAAACTTTAAATGAGTCTAAAATCCTTTTAAGTTGACGAAAACTCAAAATTCAAATTGGAATTAGAATCTACGCCGCGTTCTCTTTCGAATGGTACTAAAATGACTGAAATCCTGTGTGTCAGTCTTGAGATATGATTTTCTGAAATATACGTTTCGTGACACTACACTGTTAGCGTGGTAAACTTTAAATGAGTCTAAAATCCTTTTAAGTTAACGAAAACTCAAAATTTAAAGTGGAATTAGAATCTACGCCGCGTTCTCTTTCGAATGGTACTAAAATGACTGAAATCCTGTGTGTCAGTCTTGAGATATGATTTTCTGAAATATACGTTTCGTGACACTACACTGTTAGCGTGGTAAACTTTAAATGAGTCTAAAATCCTTTTAAGTTGACGGAAACTCAAAATTTAAAGTGGAATTAGAATCTACGCCGCGTTCTCTTTCGAATGGTACTAAAATGACTGAAATCCTGTGTGTCAGTCTTGAGATATGATTTTCTGAAATATACGTTTCGTGACACTACACTGTTAGCGTGATAAACTTTAAATGAGTCTAAAATCCTTTTAAGTTGACGAAAACTCAAAATTCAAACTGGAATTAGAATCTACGCCGCGTTCTCTTTCGAATGGTACTAAAATGACTGAAATCCTGTGTGTCAGTCTTGAGATATGATTTTCTGAAATATACGTTTCGTGACACTACACTGTTAGCGTGATAAACTTTAAATGAGTCTAAAATCCTTTTAAGTTGACGAAAACTCAAAATTTAAACTGGAATTAGAATCTACGCCGCGTTCTCTTTCGAATGGTACTAAAATGACTGAAATCCTGTGTGTCCGTCTTGAGATATGATTTTCTGAAATATACGTTTCGTGACACTACACTGTTAGCGTGATAAACTTTAAATGAGTCTAAAATCCTTTTAAGTTGACGGAAACTCAAAATTTAAAGTGGAATTAGAATCTACGCCGCGTTCTCTTTCGAATGGTACTAAAATGACTGAAATCCTGTGTGTCAGTCTTGAGATATGATTTTCTGAAATATACGTTTCGTGACACTACACTGTTAGCGTGATAAACTTTAAATGAGTCTAAAATCCTTTTAAGTTGACGGAAACTCAAAATTTAAAGTGGAATTAGAATCTACGCCGCGTTCTCTTTCGAATGGTACTAAAATGACTGAAATCCTGTGTGTCAGTCTTGAGATATGATTTTCTGAAATATACGTTTCGTGACACTACACTGTTAGCGTGATAAACTTTAAATGAGTCTAAAATCCTTTTAAGTTGACGGAAACTCAAAATTTAAAGTGGAATTAGAATCTACGCCGCGTTCTCTTTCGAATGGTACTAAAATGACTGAAATCCTGTGTGTCAGTCTTGAGATATGATTTTCTGAAATATACGTTTCGTGACACTACACTGTTAGCGTGATAAACTTTAAATGAGTCTAAAATCCTTTTAAGTTGACGAAAACTCAAAATTCAAACTGGAATTAGAATCTACGCCGCGTTCTCTTTCGAATGGTACTAAAATGACTGAAATCCTGTGTGTCAGTCTTGAGATATGATTTTCTGAAATATACGTTTCGTGACACTACACTGTTAGCGTGATAAACTTTAAATGAGTCTAAAATCCTTTTAAGTTGACGAAAACTCAAAATTTAAACTGGAATTAGAATCTACGCCGCGTTCTCTTTCGAATGGTACTAAAATGACTGAAATCCTGTGTGTCCGTCTTGAGATATGATTTTCTGAAATATACGTTTCGTGACACTACACTGTTAGCGTGATAAACTTTAAATGAGTCTAAAATCCTTTTAAGTTGACGGAAACTCAAAATTTAAAGTGGAATTAGAATCTACGCCGCGTTCTCTTTCGAATGGTACTAAAATGACTGAAATCCTGTGTGTCAGTCTTGAGATATGATTTTCTGAAATATACGTTTCGTGACACTACACTGTTAGCGTGATAAACTTTAAATGAGTCTAAAATCCTTTTAAGTTGACGGAAACTCAAAATTTAAACTGGAATTAGAATCTACGCCGCGTTCTCTTTCGAATGGTACTAAAATGACTGAAATCCTGTGTGTCCGTCTTGAGATATGATTTTCTGAAATATACGTTTCGTGACACTACACTGTTAGCGTGATAAACTTTAAATGAGTCTAAAATCCTTTTAAGTTAACGAAAACTCAAAATTTAAAGTGGAATTAGAATCTACGCCGCGTTCTCTTTCGAATGGTACTAAAATGACTGAAATCCTGTGTGTCAGTCTTGAGATATGATTTTCTGAAATATACGTTTCGTGACACTACACTGTTAGCGTGGTAAACTTTAAATGAGTCTAAAATCCTTTTAAGTTGACGGAAACTCAAAATTTAAAGTGGAATTAGAATCTACGCCGCGTTCTCTTTCGAATGGTACTAAAATGACTGAAATCCTGTGTGTCAGTCTTGAGATATGATTTTCTGAAATATACGTTTCGTGACACTACACTGTTAGCGTGATAAACTTTAAATGAGTCTAAAATCCTTTTAAGTTGACGAAAACTCAAAATTTAAACTGGAATTAGAATCTACGCCGCGTTCTCTTTCGAATGGTACTAAAATGACTGAAATCCTGTGTGTCCGTCTTGAGATATGATTTTCTGAAATATACGTTTCGTGACACTACACTGTTAGCGTGATAAACTTTAAATGAGTCTAAAATCCTTTTAAGTTGACGGAAACTCAAAATTTAAAGTGGAATTAGAATCTACGCCGCGTTCTCTTTCGAATGGTACTAAAATGACTGAAATCCTGTGTGTCAGTCTTGAGATATGATTTTCTGAAATATACGTTTCGTGACACTACACTGTTAGCGTGATAAACTTTAAATGAGTCTAAAATCCTTTTAAGTTGACGGAAACTCAAAATTTAAAGTGGAATTAGAATCTACGCCGCGTTCTCTTTCGAATGGTACTAAAATGACTGAAATCCTGTGTGTCAGTCTTGAGATATGATTTTCTGAAATATACGTTTCGTGACACTACACTGTTAGCGTGATAAACTTTAAATGAGTCTAAAATCCTTTTAAGTTGACGGAAACTCAAAATTTAAAGTGGAATTAGAATCTACGCCGCGTTCTCTTTCGAATGGTACTAAAATGACTGAAATCCTGTGTGTCAGTCTTGAGATATGATTTTCTGAAATATACGTTTCGTGACACTACACTGTTAGCGTGATAAACTTTAAATGAGTCTAAAATCCTTTTAAGTTGACGAAAACTCAAAATTCAAACTGGAATTAGAATCTACGCCGCGTTCTCTTTCGAATGGTACTAAAATGACTGAAATCCTGTGTGTCAGTCTTGAGATATGATTTTCTGAAATATACGTTTCGTGACACTACACTGTTAGCGTGATAAACTTTAAATGAGTCTAAAATCCTTTTAAGTTGACGAAAACTCAAAATTTAAACTGGAATTAGAATCTACGCCGCGTTCTCTTTCGAATGGTACTAAAATGACTGAAATCCTGTGTGTCCGTCTTGAGATATGATTTTCTGAAATATACGTTTCGTGACACTACACTGTTAGCGTGATAAACTTTAAATGAGTCTAAAATCCTTTTAAGTTGACGAAAACTCAAAATTTAAACTGGAATTAGAATCTACGCCGCGTTCTCTTTCGAATGGTACTAAAATGACTGAAATCCTGTGTGTCCGTCTTGAGATATGATTTTCTGAAATATACGTTTCGTGACACTACACTGTTAGCGTGATAAACTTTAAATGAGTCTAAAATCCTTTTAAGTTGACGAAAACTCAAAATTTAAACTGGAATTAGAATCTACGCCGCGTTCTCTTTCGAATGGTACTAAAATGACTGAAATCCTGTGTGTCAGTCTTGAGATATGATTTTCTGAAATATACGTTTCGTGACACTACACTGTTAGCGTGATAAACTTTAAATGAGTCTAAAATCCTTTTAAGTTGACGAAAACTCAAAATTTAAACTGGAATTAGAATCTACGCCGCGTTCTCTTTCGAATGGTACTAAAATGACTGAAATCCTGTGTGTCAGTCTTGAGATATGATTTTCTGAAATATACGTTTCGTGACACTACACTGTTAGCGTGATAAACTTTAAATGAGTCTAAAATCCTTTTAAGTTGACGAAAACTCAAAATTTAAACTGGAATTAGAATCTACGCCGCGTTCTCTTTCGAATGGTACTAAAATGACTGAAATCCTGTGTGTCAGTCTTGAGATATGATTTTCTGAAATATACGTTTCGTGACACTACACTGTTAGCGTGATAAACTTTAAATGAGTCTAAAATCCTTTTAAGTTGACGAAAACTCAAAATTTAAACTGGAATTAGAATCTACGCCGCGTTCTCTTTCGAATGGTACTAAAATGACTGAAATCCTGTGTGTCAGTCTTGAGATATGATTTTCTGAAATATACGTTTCGTGACACTACACTGTTAGCGTGATAAACTTTAAATGAGTCTAAAATCCTTTTAAGTTGACGAAAACTCAAAATTTAAAGTGGAATTAGAATCTACGCCGCGTTCTCTTTCGAATGGTACTAAAATGACTGAAATCCTGTGTGTCAGTCTTGAGATATGATTTTCTGAAATATACGTTTCGTGACACTACACTGTTAGCGTGATAAACTTTAAATGAGTCTAAAATCCTTTTAAGTTGACGAAAACTCAAAATTTAAACTGGAATTAGAATCTACGCCGCGTTCTCTTTCGAATGGTACTAAAATGACTGAAATCCTGTGTGTCAGTCTTGAGATATGATTTTC
Source organism: Caenorhabditis virilis (assembly GCA_964036255.1). NCBI lineage: Eukaryota > Metazoa > Nematoda > Chromadorea > Rhabditida > Rhabditidae > Caenorhabditis > Caenorhabditis virilis. The sequence continues at coordinate 17,739,778 of OZ038416.1, forward strand.
TGAAATATACGTTTCGTGACACTACACTGTTAGCGTGATAAACTTTAAATGAGTCTAAAATCCTTTTAAGTTGACGAAAACTCAAAATTTAAACTGGAATTAGAATCTACGCCGCGTTCTCTTTCGAATGGTACTAAAATGACTGAAATCCTGTGTGTCAGTCTTGAGATATGATTTTCTGAAATATACGTTTCGTGACACTACACTGTTAGCGTGATAAACTTTAAATGAGTCTAAAATCCTTTTAAGTTGACGAAAACTCAAAATTTAAACTGGAATTAGAATCTACGCCGCGTTCTCTTTCGAATGGTACTAAAATGACTGAAATCCTGTGTGTCAGTCTTGAGATATGATTTTCTGAAATATACGTTTCGTGACACTACACTGTTAGCGTGATAAACTTTAAATGAGTCTAAAATCCTTTTAAGTTGACGAAAACTCAAAATTTAAACTGGAATTAGAATCTACGCCGCGTTCTCTTTCGAATGGTACTAAAATGACTGAAATCCTGTGTGTCAGTCTTGAGATATGATTTTCTGAAATATACGTTTCGTGACACTACACTGTTAGCGTGATAAACTTTAAATGAGTCTAAAATCCTTTTAAGTTGACGAAAACTCAAAATTTAAAGTGGAATTAGAATCTACGCCGCGTTCTCTTTCGAATGGTACTAAAATGACTGAAATCCTGTGTGTCAGTCTTGAGATATGATTTTCTGAAATATACGTTTCGTGACACTACACTGTTAGCGTGATAAACTTTAAATGAGTCTAAAATCCTTTTAAGTTGACGAAAACTCAAAATTTAAACTGGAATTAGAATCTACGCCGCGTTCTCTTTCGAATGGTACTAAAATGACTGAAATCCTGTGTGTCAGTCTTGAGATATGATTTTCTGAAATATACGTTTCGTGACACTACACTGTTAGCGTGGTAAACTTTAAATGAGTCTAAAATCCTTTTAAGTTGACGGAAACTCAAAATTTAAAGTGGAATTAGAATCTACGCCGCGTTCTCTTTCGAATGGTACTAAAATGACTGAAATCCTGTGTGTCAGTCTTGAGATATGATTTTCTGAAATATACGTTTCGTGACACTACACTGTTAGCGTGATAAACTTTAAATGAGTCTAAAATCCTTTTAAGTTGACGAAAACTCAAAATTCAAACTGGAATTAGAATCTACGCCGCGTTCTCTTTCGAATGGTACTAAAATGACTGAAATCCTGTGTGTCAGTCTTGAGATATGATTTTCTGAAATATACGTTTCGTGACACTACACTGTTAGCGTGGTAAACTTTAAATGAGTCTAAAATCCTTTTAAGTTAACGAAAACTCAAAATTTAAAGTGGAATTAGAATCTACGCCGCGTTCTCTTTCGAATGGTACTAAAATGACTGAAATCCTGTGTGTCAGTCTTGAGATATGATTTTCTGAAATATACGTTTCGTGACACTACACTGTTAGCGTGGTAAACTTTAAATGAGTCTAAAATCCTATTAAGTTGACGGAAACTCAAAATTTAAAGTGGAATTAGAATCTACGCCGCGTTCTCTTTCGAATGGTACTAAAATGACTGAAATCCTGTGTGTCAGTCTTGAGATATGATTTTCTGAAATATACGTTTCGTGACACTACACTGTTAGCGTGATAAACTTTAAATGAGTCTAAAATCCTTTTAAGTTGACGAAAACTCAAAATTCAAACTGGAATTAGAATCTACGCCGCGTTCTCTTTCGAATGGTACTAAAATGACTGAAATCCTGTGTGTCAGTCTTGAGATATGATTTTCTGAAATATACGTTTCGTGACACTACACTGTTAGCGTGATAAACTTTAAATGAGTCTAAAATCCTTTTAAGTTGACGAAAACTCAAAATTTAAAGTGGAATTAGAATCTACGCCGCGTTCTCTTTCGAATGGTACTAAAATGACTGAAATCCTGTGTGTCAGTCTTGAGATATGATTTTCTGAAATATACGTTTCGTGACACTACACTGTTAGCGTGATAAACTTTAAATGAGTCTAAAATCCTTTTAAGTTGACGAAAACTCAAAATTTAAACTGGAATTAGAATCTACGCCGCGTTCTCTTTCGAATGGTACTAAAATGACTGAAATCCTGTGTGTCCGTCTTGAGATATGATTTTCTGAAATATACGTTTCGTGACACTACACTGTTAGCGTGATAAACTTTAAATGAGTCTAAAATCCTTTTAAGTTGACGGAAACTCAAAATTTAAAGTGGAATTAGAATCTACGCCGCGTTCTCTTTCGAATGGTACTAAAATGACTGAAATCCTGTGTGTCAGTCTTGAGATATGATTTTCTGAAATATACGTTTCGTGACACTACACTGTTAGCGTGATAAACTTTAAATGAGTCTAAAATCCTTTTAAGTTGACGAAAACTCAAAATTTAAACTGGAATTAGAATCTACGCCGCGTTCTCTTTCGAATGGTACTAAAATGACTGAAATCCTGTGTGTCAGTCTTGAGATATGATTTTCTGAAATATACGTTTCGTGACACTACACTGTTAGCGTGATAAACTTTAAATGAGTCTAAAATCCTTTTAAGTTGACGAAAACTCAAAATTTAAACTGGAATTAGAATCTACGCCGCGTTCTCTTTCGAATGGTACTAAAATGACTGAAATCCTGTGTGTCAGTCTTGAGATATGATTTTCTGAAATATACGTTTCGTGACACTACACTGTTAGCGTGATAAACTTTAAATGAGTCTAAAATCCTTTTAAGTTGACGAAAACTCAAAATTTAAACTGGAATTAGAATCTACGCCGCGTTCTCTTTCGAATGGTACTAAAATGACTGAAATCCTGTGTGTCAGTCTTGAGATATGATTTTCTGAAATATACGTTTCGTGACACTACACTGTTAGCGTGATAAACTTTAAATGAGTCTAAAATCCTTTTAAGTTGACGAAAACTCAAAATTTAAACTGGAATTAGAATCTACGCCGCGTTCTCTTTCGAATGGTACTAAAATGACTGAAATCCTGTGTGTCAGTCTTGAGATATGATTTTCTGAAATATACGTTTCGTGACACTACACTGTTAGCGTGATAAACTTTAAATGAGTCTAAAATCCTTTTAAGTTGACGAAAACTCAAAATTTAAAGTGGAATTAGAATCTACGCCGCGTTCTCTTTCGAATGGTACTAAAATGACTGAAATCCTGTGTGTCAGTCTTGAGATATGATTTTCTGAAATATACGTTTCGTGACACTACACTGTTAGCGTGATAAACTTTAAATGAGTCTAAAATCCTTTTAAGTTGACGAAAACTCAAAATTTAAACTGGAATTAGAATCTACGCCGCGTTCTCTTTCGAATGGTACTAAAATGACTGAAATCCTGTGTGTCAGTCTTGAGATATGATTTTCTGAAATATACGTTTCGTGACACTACACTGTTAGCGTGGTAAACTTTAAATGAGTCTAAAATCCTTTTAAGTTGACGGAAACTCAAAATTTAAAGTGGAATTAGAATCTACGCCGCGTTCTCTTTCGAATGGTACTAAAATGACTGAAATCCTGTGTGTCAGTCTTGAGATATGATTTTCTGAAATATACGTTTCGTGACACTACACTGTTAGCGTGATAAACTTTAAATGAGTCTAAAATCCTTTTAAGTTGACGAAAACTCAAAATTCAAACTGGAATTAGAATCTACGCCGCGTTCTCTTTCGAATGGTACTAAAATGACTGAAATCCTGTGTGTCAGTCTTGAGATATGATTTTCTGAAATATACGTTTCGTGACACTACACTGTTAGCGTGATAAACTTTAAATGAGTCTAAAATCCTTTTAAGTTGACGAAAACTCAAAATTTAAAGTGGAATTAGAATCTACGCCGCGTTCTCTTTCGAATGGTACTAAAATGACTGAAATCCTGTGTGTCAGTCTTGAGATATGATTTTCTGAAATATACGTTTCGTGACACTACACTGTTAGCGTGATAAACTTTAAATGAGTCTAAAATCCTTTTAAGTTGACGGAAACTCAAAATTTAAAGTGGAATTAGAATCTACGCCGCGTTCTCTTTCGAATGGTACTAAAATGACTGAAATCCTGTGTGTCAGTCTTGAGATATGATTTTCTGAAATATACGTTTCGTGACACTACACTGTTAGCGTGATAAACTTTAAATGAGTCTAAAATCCTTTTAAGTTGACGAAAACTCAAAATTTAAACTGGAATTAGAATCTACGCCGCGTTCTCTTTCGAATGGTACTAAAATGACTGAAATCCTGTGTGTCAGTCTTGAGATATGATTTTCTGAAATATACGTTTCGTGACACTACACTGTTAGCGTGATAAACTTTAAATGAGTCTAAAATCCTTTTAAGTTGACGAAAACTCAAAATTTAAACTGGAATTAGAATCTACGCCGCGTTCTCTTTCGAATGGTACTAAAATGACTGAAATCCTGTGTGTCAGTCTTGAGATATGATTTTCTGAAATATACGTTTCGTGACACTACACTGTTAGCGTGATAAACTTTAAATGAGTCTAAAATCCTTTTAAGTTGACGAAAACTCAAAATTTAAAGTGGAATTAGAATCTACGCCGCGTTCTCTTTCGAATGGTACTAAAATGACTGAAATCCTGTGTGTCAGTCTTGAGATATGATTTTCTGAAATATACGTTTCGTGACACTACACTGTTAGCGTGATAAACTTTAAATGAGTCTAAAATCCTTTTAAGTTGACGAAAACTCAAAATTTAAACTGGAATTAGAATCTACGCCGCGTTCTCTTTCGAATGGTACTAAAATGACTGAAATCCTGTGTGTCAGTCTTGAGATATGATTTTCTGAAATATACGTTTCGTGACACTACACTGTTAGCGTGATAAACTTTAAATGAGTCTAAAATCCTTTTAAGTTGACGAAAACTCAAAATTTAAACTGGAATTAGAATCTACGCCGCGTTCTCTTTCGAATGGTACTAAAATGACTGAAATCCTGTGTGTCAGTCTTGAGATATGATTTTCTGAAATATACGTTTCGTGACACTACACTGTTAGCGTGATAAACTTTAAATGAGTCTAAAATCCTTTTAAGTTGACGAAAACTCAAAATTTAAACTGGAATTAGAATCTACGCCGCGTTCTCTTTCGAATGGTACTAAAATGACTGAAATCCTGTGTGTCAGTCTTGAGATATGATTTTCTGAAATATACGTTTCGTGACACTACACTGTTAGCGTGATTAACTTTAAATGAGTCTAAAATCCTTTTAAGTTGACGAAAACTCAAAATTTAAATTGGAATTAGAATCTACGCCACGTTCTCTTTCGAATGGTACTAAAATGACTGAAATCCTGTGTGTCAGTCTTGAGATATGATTTTCTGAAATATACGTTTCGTGACACTACACTGTTAGCGTGATAAACTTTAAATGAGTCTAAAATCCTTTTAAGTTGACGAAAACTCAAAATTTAAACTGGAATTAGAATCTACGCCGCGTTCTCTTTCGAATGGTACTAAAATGACTGAAATCCTGTGTGTCAGTCTTGAGATATGATTTTCTGAAATATACGTTTCGTGACACTACACTGTTAGCGTGATTAACTTTAAATGAGTCTAAAATCCTTTTAAGTTGACGAAAACTCAAAATTTAAACTGGAATTAGAATCTACGCCACGTTCTCTTTCGAATGGTACTAAAATGACTGAAATCCTGTGTGTCAGTCTTGAGATATGATTTTCTGAAATATACGTTTCGTGACACTACACTGTTAGCGTGTTAAACTTTAAATGAGTCTAAAATCATTTTAAGTTGACGAAAACTCAAAATTTAAAGTGGAATTAGAATCTACGTCGCGTTCTCTTTCGAATGGTACTAAAATGACTGAAATCCTGTGTGTCAGTCTTGAGATATGATTTTCTGAAATATACGTTTCGTGACACTACACTGTTAGCGTGATAAACTTTAAATGAGTCTAAAATCCTTTTAAGTTGACGGAAACTCAAAATTTAAAGTGGAATTAGAATCTACGCCGCGTTCTCTTTCGAATGGTACTAAAATGACTGAAATCCTGTGTGTCAGTCTTGAGATATGATTTTCTGAAATATACGTTTCGTGACACTACACTGTTAGCGTGATAAACTTTAAATGAGTCTAAAATCCTTTTAAGTTGACGAAAACTCAAAATTTAAGCTGGAATTAGAATCTATGCCGCGTTCTCTTTCGAATGGTACTAAAATGACTGAAATCCTGTGTGTCAGTCTTGAGATATGATTTTCTGAAATATACGTTTCGTGACACTACACTGTTAGCGTGATAAACTTTAAATGAGTCTAAAATCCTTTTAAGTTGACGAAAACTCAAAATTTAAACTGGAATTAGAATCTACGCCGCGTTCTCTTTCGAATGGTACTAAAATGACTGAAATCCTGTGTGTCAGTCTTGAGATATGATTTTCTGAAATATACGTTTCGTGACACTACACTGTTAGCGTGATAAAATTTAAATGAGTCTAAAATCCTTTTAAGTTGACGAAAACTCAAAATTTAAACTGGAATTAGAATCTACGCCGCGTTCTCTTTCGAATGGTACTAAAATGACTGAAATCCTGTGTGTCAGTCTTGAGATATGATTTTCTGAAATATACGTTTCGTGACACTACACTGTTAGCGTGATAAACTTTAAATGAGTCTAAAATCCTTTTAAGTTGACGAAAACTCAAAATTTAAACTGGAATTAGAATCTACGCCGCGTTCTCTTTCGAATGGTACTAAAATGACTGAAATCCTGTGTGTCAGTCTTGAGATATGATTTTCTGAAATATACGTTTCGTGACACTACACTGTTAGCGTGATAAACTTTAAATGAGTCTAAAATCCTTTTAAGTTGACGAAAACTCAAAATTTAAACTGGAATTAGAATCTACGCCGCGTTCTCTTTCGAATGGTACTAAAATGACTGAAATCCTGTGTGTCCGTCTTGAGATATGATTTTCTGAAATATACGTTTCGTGACACTACACTGTTAGCGTGATAAACTTTAAATGAGTCTAAAATCCTTTTAAGTTGACGAAAACTCAAAATTTAAGCTGGAATTAGAATCTACGCCGCGTTCTCTTTCGAATGGTACTAAAATGACTGAAATCCTGTGTGTCAGTCTTGAGATATGATTTTCTGAAATATACGTTTCGTGACACTACACTGTTAGCGTGATAAAATTTAAATGAGTCTAAAATCCTTTTAAGTTGACGAAAACTCAAAATTTAAACTGGAATTAGAATCTACGCCGCGTTCTCTTTCGAATGGTACTAAAATGACTGAAATCCTGTGTGTCCGTCTTGAGATATGATTTTCTGAAATATACGTTTCGTGACACTACACTGTTAGCGTGATAAACTTTAAATGAGTCTAAAATCCTTTTAAGTTGACGAAAACTCAAAATTTAAACTGGAATTAGAATCTACGCCGCGTTCTCTTTCGAATGGTACTAAAATGACTGAAATCCTGTGTGTCAGTCTTGAGATATGATTTTCTGAAATATACGTTTCGTGACACTACACTGTTAGCGTGATAAAATTTAAATGAGTCTAAAATCCTTTTAAGTTGACGAAAACTCAAAATTTAAACTGGAATTAGAATCTACGCCGCGTTCTCTTTCGAATGGTACTAAAATGACTGAAATCCTGTGTGTCAGTCTTGAGATATGATTTTCTGAAATATACGTTTCGTGACACTACACTGTTAGCGTGATAAACTTTAAATGAGTCTAAAATCCTTTTAAGTTGACGAAAACTCAAAATTTAAACTGGAATTAGAATCTACGCCGCGTTCTCTTTCGAATGGTACTAAAATGACTGAAATCCTGTGTGTCAGTCTTGAGATATGATTTTCTGAAATATACGTTTCGTGACACTACACTGTTAGCGTGATAAACTTTAAATGAGTCTAAAATCCTTTTAAGTTGACGAAAACTCAAAATTTAAACTGGAATTAGAATCTACGCCGCGTTCTCTTTCGAATGGTACTAAAATGACTGAAATCCTGTGTGTCCGTCTTGAGATATGATTTTCTGAAATATACGTTTCGTGACACTACACTGTTAGCGTGATAAACTTTAAATGAGTCTAAAATCCTTTTAAGTTGACGAAAACTCAAAATTTAAGCTGGAATTAGAATCTACGCCGCGTTCTCTTTCGAATGGTACTAAAATGACTGAAATCCTGTGTGTCAGTCTTGAGATATGATTTTCTGAAATATACGTTTCGTGACACTACACTGTTAGCGTGATAAACTTTAAATGAGTCTAAAATCCTTTTAAGTTGACGAAAACTCAAAATTTAAACTGGAATTAGAATCTACGCCGCGTTCTCTTTCGAATGGTACTAAAATGACTGAAATCCTGTGTGTCAGTCTTGAGATATGATTTTCTGAAATATACGTTTCGTGACACTACACTGTTAGCGTGATAAACTTTAAATGAGTCTAAAATCCTTTTAAGTTGACGAAAACTCAAAATTTAAACTGGAATTAGAATCTACGCCGCGTTCTCTTTCGAATGGTACTAAAATGACTGAAATCCTGTGTGTCAGTCTTGAGATATGATTTTCTGAAATATACGTTTCGTGACACTACACTGTTAGCGTGATAAACTTTAAATGAGTCTAAAATCCTTTTAAGTTGACGAAAACTCAAAATTTAAACTGGAATTAGAATCTACGCCGCGTTCTCTTTCGAATGGTACTAAAATGACTGAAATCCTGTGTGTCAGTCTTGAGATATGATTTTCTGAAATATACGTTTCGTGACACTACACTGTTAGCGTGATAAACTTTAAATGAGTCTAAAATCCTTTTAAGTTGACGGAAACTCAAAATTTAAAGTGGAATTAGAATCTACGCCGCGTTCTCTTTCGAATGGTACTAAAATGACTGAAATCCTGTGTGTCAGTCTTGAGATATGATTTTCTGAAATATACGTTTCGTGACACTACACTGTTAGCGTGATAAACTTTAAATGAGTCTAAAATCCTTTTAAGTTGACGAAAACTCAAAATTTAAAGTGGAATTAGAATCTACGCCGCGTTCTCTTTCGAATGGTACTAAAATGACTGAAATCCTGTGTGTCAGTCTTGAGATATGATTTTCTGAAATATACGTTTCGTGACACTACACTGTTAGCGTGGTAAACTTTAAATGAGTCTAAAATCCTTTTAAGTTGACGGAAACTCAAAATTTAAAGTGGAATTAGAATCTACGCCGCGTTCTCTTTCGAATGGTACTAAAATGACTGAAATCCTGTGTGTCAGTCTTGAGATATGATTTTCTGAAATATACGTTTCGTGACACTACACTGTTAGCGTGATAAACTTTAAATGAGTCTAAAATCCTTTTAAGTTGACGAAAACTCAAAATTTAAACTGGAATTAGAATCTACGCCGCGTTCTCTTTCGAATGGTACTAAAATGACTGAAATCGTGTGTGTCAGTCTTGAGATATGATTTTCTGAAATATACGTTTCGTGACACTACACTGTTAGCGTGATAAAATTTAAATGAGTCTAAAATCCTTTTAAGTTGACGAAAACTCAAAATTTAAACTGGAATTAGAATCTACGCCGCGTTCTCTTTCGAATGGTACTAAAATGACTGAAATCCTGTGTGTCCGTCTTGAGATATGATTTTCTGAAATATACGTTTCGTGACACTACACTGTTAGCGTGATAAACTTTAAATGAGTCTAAAATCCTTTTAAGTTGACGAAAACTCAAAATTTAAACTGGAATTAGAATCTACGCCGCGTTCTCTTTCGAATGGTACTAAAATGACTGAAATCCTGTGTGTCAGTCTTGAGATATGATTTTCTGAAATATACGTTTCGTGACACTACACTGTTAGCGTGATAAAATTTAAATGAGTCTAAAATCCTTTTAAGTTGACGAAAACTCAAAATTTAAACTGGAATTAGAATCTACGCCGCGTTCTCTTTCGAATGGTACTAAAATGACTGAAATCCTGTGTGTCAGTCTTGAGATATGATTTTCTGAAATATACGTTTCGTGACACTACACTGTTAGCGTGATAAACTTTAAATGAGTCTAAAATCCTTTTAAGTTGACGAAAACTCAAAATTTAAACTGGAATTAGAATCTACGCCGCGTTCTCTTTCGAATGGTACTAAAATGACTGAAATCCTGTGTGTCAGTCTTGAGATATGATTTTCTGAAATATACGTTTCGTGACACTACACTGTTAGCGTGATAAACTTTAAATGAGTCTAAAATCCTTTTAAGTTGACGAAAACTCAAAATTTAAACTGGAATTAGAATCTACGCCGCGTTCTCTTTCGAATGGTACTAAAATGACTGAAATCCTGTGTGTCCGTCTTGAGATATGATTTTCTGAAATATACGTTTCGTGACACTACACTGTTAGCGTGATAAACTTTAAATGAGTCTAAAATCCTTTTAAGTTGACGAAAACTCAAAATTTAAGCTGGAATTAGAATCTACGCCGCGTTCTCTTTCGAATGGTACTAAAATGACTGAAATCCTGTGTGTCAGTCTTGAGATATGATTTTCTGAAATATACGTTTCGTGACACTACACTGTTAGCGTGATAAACTTTAAATGAGTCTAAAATCCTTTTAAGTTGACGAAAACTCAAAATTTAAACTGGAATTAGAATCTACGCCGCGTTCTCTTTCGAATGGTACTAAAATGACTGAAATCCTGTGTGTCAGTCTTGAGATATGATTTTCTGAAATATACGTTTCGTGACACTACACTGTTAGCGTGATAAACTTTAAATGAGTCTAAAATCCTTTTAAGTTGACGAAAACTCAAAATTTAAACTGGAATTAGAATCTACGCCGCGTTCTCTTTCGAATGGTACTAAAATGACTGAAATCCTGTGTGTCAGTCTTGAGATATGATTTTCTGAAATATACGTTTCGTGACACTACACTGTTAGCGTGATAAACTTTAAATGAGTCTAAAATCCTTTTAAGTTGACGGAAACTCAAAATTTAAAGTGGAATTAGAATCTACGCCGCGTTCTCTTTCGAATGGTACTAAAATGACTGAAATCCTGTGTGTCAGTCTTGAGATATGATTTTCTGAAATATACGTTTCGTGACACTACACTGTTAGCGTGATAAACTTTAAATGAGTCTAAAATCCTTTTAAGTTGACGAAAACTCAAAATTTAAAGTGGAATTAGAATCTACGCCGCGTTCTCTTTCGAATGGTACTAAAATGACTGAAATCCTGTGTGTCAGTCTTGAGATATGATTTTCTGAAATATACGTTTCGTGACACTACACTGTTAGCGTGGTAAACTTTAAATGAGTCTAAAATCCTTTTAAGTTGACGGAAACTCAAAATTTAAAGTGGAATTAGAATCTACGCCGCGTTCTCTTTCGAATGGTACTAAAATGACTGAAATCCTGTGTGTCAGTCTTGAGATATGATTTTCTGAAATATACGTTTCGTGACACTACACTGTTAGCGTGATAAACTTTAAATGAGTCTAAAATCCTTTTAAGTTGACGAAAACTCAAAATTTAAACTGGAATTAGAATCTACGCCGCGTTCTCTTTCGAATGGTACTAAAATGACTGAAATCCTGTGTGTCAGTCTTGAGATATGATTTTCTGAAATATACGTTTCGTGACACTACACTGTTAGCGTGATAAACTTTAAATGAGTCTAAAATCCTTTTAAGTTGACGAAAACTCAAAATTTAAACTGGAATTAGAATCTACGCCGCGTTCTCTTTCGAATGGTACTAAAATGACTGAAATCCTGTGTGTCAGTCTTGAGATATGATTTTCTGAAATATACGTTTCGTGACACTACACTGTTAGCGTGATAAACTTTAAATGAGTCTAAAATCCTTTTAAGTTGACGAAAACTCAAAATTTAAACTGGAATTAGAATCTACGCCGCGTTCTCTTTCGAATGGTACTAAAATGACTGAAATCCTGTGTGTCAGTCTTGAGATATGATTTTCTGAAATATACGTTTCGTGACACTACACTGTTAGCGTGATAAACTTTAAATGAGTCTAAAATCCTTTTAAGTTGACGAAAACTCAAAATTTAAAGTGGAATTAGAATCTACGCCGCGTTCTCTTTCGAATGGTACTAAAATGACTGAAATCCTGTGTGTCAGTCTTGAGATATGATTTTCTGAAATATACGTTTCGTGACACTACACTGTTAGCGTGATAAACTTTAAATGAGTCTAAAATCCTTTTAAGTTGACGAAAACTCAAAATTTAAACTGGAATTAGAATCTACGCCGCGTTCTCTTTCGAATGGTACTAAAATGACTGAAATCCTGTGTGTCCGTCTTGAGATATGATTTTCTGAAATATACGTTTCGTGACACTACACTGTTAGAGTGATAAACTTTAAATGAGTCTAAAATCCTTTTAAGTTGACGAAAACTCAAAATTTAAACTGGAATTAGAATCTACGCCGCGTTCTCTTTCGAATGGTACTAAAATGACTGAAATCCTGTGTGTCCGTCTTGAGATATGATTTTCTGAAATATACGTTTCGTGACACTACACTGTTAGCGTGATAAACTTTAAATGAGTCTAAAATCCTTTTAAGTTGACGGAAACTCAAAATTTAAAGTGGAATTAGAATCTACGCCGCGTTCTCTTTCGAATGGTACTAAAATGACTGAAATCCTGTGTGTCAGTCTTGAGATATGATTTTCTGAAATATACGTTTCGTGACACTACACTGTTAGCGTGATAAACTTTAAATGAGTCTAAAATCCTTTTAAGTTGACGAAAACTCAAAATTTAAACTGGAATTAGAATCTACGCCGCGTTCTCTTTCGAATGGTACTAAAATGACTGAAATCCTGTGTGTCAGTCTTGAGATATGATTTTCTGAAATATACGTTTCGTGACACTACACTGTTAGCGTGGTAAACTTTAAATGAGTCTAAAATCCTTTTAAGTTGACGGAAACTCAAAATTTAAAGTGGAATTAGAATCTACGCCGCGTTCTCTTTCGAATGGTACTAAAATGACTGAAATCCTGTGTGTCAGTCTTGAGATATGATTTTCTGAAATATACGTTTCGTGACACTACACTGTTAGCGTGATAAACTTTAAATGAGTCTAAAATCCTTTTAAGTTGACGAAAACTCAAAATTTAAACTGGAATTAGAATCTACGCCGCGTTCTCTTTCGAATGGTACTAAAATGACTGACATCCTGTGTGTCAGTCTTGAGATATGATTTTCTGAAATATACGTTTCGTGACACTACACTGTTAGCGTGATAAACTTTAAATGAGTCTAAAATCCTTTTAAGTTGACGAAAACTCAAAATTTAAACTGGAATTAGAATCTACGCCGCGTTCTCTTTCGAATGGTACTAAAATGACTGAAATCCTGTGTGTCAGTCTTGAGATATGATTTTCTGAAATATACGTTTCGTGACACTACACTGTTAGCGTGATAAACTTTAAATGAGTCTAAAATCCTTTTAAGTTGACGAAAACTCAAAATTTAAAGTGGAATTAGAATCTACGCCGCGTTCTCTTTCGAATGGTACTAAAATGACTGAAATCCTGTGTGTCAGTCTTGAGATATGATTTTCTGAAATATACGTTTCGTGACACTACACTGTTAGCGTGATAAACTTTAAATGAGTCTAAAATCCTTTTAAGTTGACGAAAACTCAAAATTTAAACTGGAATTAGAATCTACGCCGCGTTCTCTTTCGAATGGTACTAAAATGACTGAAATCCTGTGTGTCCGTCTTGAGATATGATTTTCTGAAATATACGTTTCGTGACACTACACTGTTAGCGTGATAAACTTTAAATGAGTCTAAAATCCTTTTAAGTTGACGAAAACTCAAAATTTAAACTGGAATTAGAATCTACGCCGCGTTCTCTTTCGAATGGTACTAAAATGACTGAAATCCTGTGTGTCCGTCTTGAGATATGATTTTCTGAAATATACGTTTCGTGACACTACACTGTTAGCGTGATAAACTTTAAATGAGTCTAAAATCCTTTTAAGTTGACGGAAACTCAAAATTTAAAGTGGAATTAGAATCTACGCCGCGTTCTCTTTCGAATGGTACTAAAATGACTGAAATCCTGTGTGTCAGTCTTGAGATATGATTTTCTGAAATATACGTTTCGTGACACTACACTGTTAGCGTGATAAACTTTAAATGAGTCTAAAATCCTTTTAAGTTGACGAAAACTCAAAATTTAAACTGGAATTAGAATCTACGCCGCGTTCTCTTTCGAATGGTACTAAAATGACTGAAATCCTGTGTGTCAGTCTTGAGATATGATTTTCTGAAATATACGTTTCGTGACACTACACTGTTAGCGTGATAAACTTTAAATGAGTCTAAAATCCTTTTAAGTTGACGAAAACTCAAAATTTAAACTGGAATTAGAATCTACGCCGCGTTCTCTTTCGAATGGTACTAAAATGACTGAAATCCTGTGTGTCAGTCTTGAGATATGATTTTCTGAAATATACGTTTCGTGACACTACACTGTTAGCGTGATAAACTTTAAATGAGTCTAAAATCCTTTTAAGTTGACGAAAACTCAAAATTTAAACTGGAATTAGAATCTACGCCGCGTTCTCTTTCGAATGGTACTAAAATGACTGAAATCCTGTGTGTCAGTCTTGAGATATGATTTTCTGAAATATACGTTTCGTGACACTACACTGTTAGCGTGATAAACTTTAAATGAGTCTAAAATCCTTTTAAGTTGACGAAAACTCAAAATTTAAAGTGGAATTAGAATCTACGCCGCGTTCTCTTTCGAATGGTACTAAAATGACTGAAATCCTGTGTGTCAGTCTTGAGATATGATTTTCTGAAATATACGTTTCGTGACACTACACTGTTAGCGTGATAAACTTTAAATGAGTCTAAAATCCTTTTAAGTTGACGAAAACTCAAAATTTAAACTGGAATTAGAATCTACGCCGCGTTCTCTTTCGAATGGTACTAAAATGACTGAAATCCTGTGTGTCCGTCTTGAGATATGATTTTCTGAAATATACGTTTCGTGACACTACACTGTTAGCGTGATAAACTTTAAATGAGTCTAAAATCCTTTTAAGTTGACGAAAACTCAAAATTTAAACTGGAATTAGAATCTACGCCGCGTTCTCTTTCGAATGGTACTAAAATGACTGAAATCCTGTGTGTCAGTCTTGAGATATGATTTTCTGAAATATACGTTTCGTGACACTACACTGTTAGCGTGATAAACTTTAAATGAGTCTAAAATCCTTTTAAGTTGACGAAAACTCAAAATTTAAAGTGGAATTAGAATCTACGCCGCGTTCTCTTTCGAATGGTACTAAAATGACTGAAATCCTGTGTGTCAGTCTTGAGATATGATTTTCTGAAATATACGTTTCGTGACACTACACTGTTAGCGTGATAAACTTTAAATGAGTCTAAAATCCTTTTAAGTTGACGAAAACTCAAAATTTAAACTGGAATTAGAATCTACGCCGCGTTCTCTTTCGAATGGTACTAAAATGACTGAAATCCTGTGTGTCCGTCTTGAGATATGATTTTCTGAAATATACGTTTCGTGACACTACACTGTTAGCGTGATAAACTTTAAATGAGTCTAAAATCCTTTTAAGTTGACGGAAACTCAAAATTTAAAGTGGAATTAGAATCTACGCCGCGTTCTCTTTCGAATGGTACTAAAATGACTGAAATCCTGTGTGTCAGTCTTGAGATATGATTTTCTGAAATATACGTTTCGTGACACTACACTGTTAGCGTGATAAACTTTAAATGAGTCTAAAATCCTTTTAAGTTGACGAAAACTCAAAATTTAAACTGGAATTAGAATCTACGCCGCGTTCTCTTTCGAATGGTACTAAAATGACTGAAATCCTGTGTATCCGTCTTGAGATATGATTTTCTGAAATATACGTTTCGTGACACTACACTGTTAGCGTGATAAACTTTAAATGAGTCTAAAATCCTTTTAAGTTGACGAAAACTCAAAATTTAAACTGGAATTAGAATCTACGCCGCGTTCTCTTTCGAATGGTACTAAAATGACTGAAATCCTGTGTGTCCGTCTTGAGATATGATTTTCTGAAATATACGTTTCGTGACACTACACTGTTAGCGTGATAAACTTTAAATGAGTCTAAAATCCTTTTAAGTTGACGGAAACTCAAAATTTAAAGTGGAATTAGAATCTACGCCGCGTTCTCTTTCGAATGGTACTAAAATGACTGAAATCCTGTGTGTCAGTCTTGAGATATGATTTTCTGAAATATACGTTTCGTGACACTACACTGTTAGCGTGATAAACTTTAAATGAGTCTAAAATCCTTTTAAGTTGACGAAAACTCAAAATTTAAACTGGAATTAGAATCTACGCCGCGTTCTCTTTCGAATGGTACTAAAATGACTGAAATCCTGTGTATCCGTCTTGAGATATGATTTTCTGAAATATACGTTTCGTGACACTACACTGTTAGCGTGGTAAACTTTAAATGAGTCTAAAATCCTTTTAAGTTGACGGAAACTCAAAATTTAAAGTGGAATTAGAATCTACGCCGCGTTCTCTTTCGAATGGTACTAAAATGACTGAAATCCTGTGTGTCAGTCTTGAGATATGATTTTCTGAAATATACGTTTCGTGACACTACACTGTTAGCGTGGTAAACTTTAAATGAGTCTAAAATCCTTTTAAGTTGACGGAAACTCAAAATTTAAAGTGGAATTAGAATCTACGCCGCGTTCTCTTTCGAATGGTACTAAAATGACTGAAATCCTGTGTGTCAGTCTTGAGATATGATTTTCTGAAATATACGTTTCGTGACACTACACTGTTAGCGTGATAAACTTTAAATGAGTCTAAAATCCTTTTAAGTTGACGAAAACTCAAAATTTAAACTGGAATTAGAATCTACGCCGCGTTCTCTTTCGAATGGTACTAAAATGACTGACATCCTGTGTGTCAGTCTTGAGATATGATTTTCTGAAATATACGTTTCGTGACACTACACTGTTAGCGTGATAAACTTTAAATGAGTCTAAAATCCTTTTAAGTTGACGAAAACTCAAAATTTAAACTGGAATTAGAATCTACGCCGCGTTCTCTTTCGAATGGTACTAAAATGACTGAAATCCTGTGTGTCAGTCTTGAGATATGATTTTCTGAAATATACGTTTCGTGACACTACACTGTTAGCGTGATAAACTTTAAATGAGTCTAAAATCCTTTTAAGTTGACGAAAACTCAAAATTTAAAGTGGAATTAGAATCTACGCCGCGTTCTCTTTCGAATGGTACTAAAATGACTGAAATCCTGTGTGTCAGTCTTGAGATATGATTTTCTGAAATATACGTTTCGTGACACTACACTGTTAGCGTGATAAACTTTAAATGAGTCTAAAATCCTTTTAAGTTGACGAAAACTCAAAATTTAAACTGGAATTAGAATCTACGCCGCGTTCTCTTTCGAATGGTACTAAAATGACTGAAATCCTGTGTGTCCGTCTTGAGATATGATTTTCTGAAATATACGTTTCGTGACACTACACTGTTAGCGTGATAAACTTTAAATGAGTCTAAAATCCTTTTAAGTTGACGAAAACTCAAAATTTAAACTGGAATTAGAATCTACGCCGCGTTCTCTTTCGAATGGTACTAAAATGACTGAAATCCTGTGTGTCCGTCTTGAGATATGATTTTCTGAAATATACGTTTCGTGACACTACACTGTTAGCGTGATAAACTTTAAATGAGTCTAAAATCCTTTTAAGTTGACGGAAACTCAAAATTTAAAGTGGAATTAGAATCTACGCCGCGTTCTCTTTCGAATGGTACTAAAATGACTGAAATCCTGTGTGTCAGTCTTGAGATATGATTTTCTGAAATATACGTTTCGTGACACTACACTGTTAGCGTGATAAACTTTAAATGAGTCTAAAATCCTTTTAAGTTGACGAAAACTCAGAATTTAAACTGGAATTAGAATCTACGCCGCGTTCTCTTTCGAATGGTACTAAAATGACTGAAATCCTGTGTGTCAGTCTTGAGATATGATTTTCTGAAATATACGTTTCGTGACACTACACTGTTAGCGTGGTAAACTTTAAATGAGTCTAAAATCCTTTTAAGTTGACGGAAACTCAAAATTTAAAGTGGAATTAGAATCTACGCCGCGTTCTCTTTCGAATGGTACTAAAATGACTGAAATCCTGTGTGTCAGTCTTGAGATATGATTTTCTGAAATATACGTTTCGTGACACTACACTGTTAGCGTGATAAACTTTAAATGAGTCTAAAATCCTTTTAAGTTGACGAAAACTCAAAATTTAAACTGGAATTAGAATCTACGCCGCGTTCTCTTTCGAATGGTACTAAAATGACTGACATCCTGTGTGTCAGTCTTGAGATATGATTTTCTGAAATATACGTTTCGTGACACTACACTGTTAGCGTGATAAACTTTAAATGAGTCTAAAATCCTTTTAAGTTGACGAAAACTCAAAATTTAAACTGGAATTAGAATCTACGCCGCGTTCTCTTTCGAATGGTACTAAAATGACTGAAATCCTGTGTGTCAGTCTTGAGATATGATTTTCTGAAATATACGTTTCGTGACACTACACTGTTAGCGTGATAAACTTTAAATGAGTCTAAAATCCTTTTAAGTTGACGAAAACTCAAAATTTAAACTGGAATTAGAATCTACGCCGCGTTCTCTTTCGAATGGTACTAAAATGACTGAAATCCTGTGTGTCCGTCTTGAGATATGATTTTCTGAAATATACGTTTCGTGACACTACACTGTTAGCGTGATAAACTTTAAATGAGTCTAAAATCCTTTTAAGTTGACGGAAACTCAAAATTTAAAGTGGAATTAGAATCTACGCCGCGTTCTCTTTCGAATGGTACTAAAATGACTGAAATCCTGTGTGTCAGTCTTGAGATATGATTTTCTGAAATATACGTTTCGTGACACTACACTGTTAGCGTGATAAACTTTAAATGAGTCTAAAATCCTTTTAAGTTGACGAAAACTCAAAATTTAAACTGGAATTAGAATCTACGTCGCGTTCTCTTTCGAATGGTACTAAAATGACTGAAATCCTGTGTGTCAGTCTTGAGATATGATTTTCTGAAATATACGTTTCGTGACACTACACTGTTAGCGTGATAAACTTTAAATGAGTCTAAAATCCTTTTAAGTTGACGAAAACTCAAAATTTAAACTGGAATTAGAATCTACGCCGCGTTCTCTTTCGAATGGTACTAAAATGACTGAAATCCTGTGTGTCAGTCTTGAGATATGATTTTCTGAAATATACGTTTCGTGACACTACACTGTTAGCGTGATAAACTTTAAATGAGTCTAAAATCCTTTTAAGTTGACGAAAACTCAAAATTTAAACTGGAATTAGAATCTACGCCGCGTTCTCTTTCGAATGGTACTAAAATGACTGAAATCCTGTGTGTCAGTCTTGAGATATGATTTTCTGAAATATACGTTTCGTGACACTACACTGTTAGCGTGATAAACTTTAAATGAGTCTAAAATCCTTTTAAGTTGACGAAAACTCAAAATTTAAACTGGAATTAGAATCTACGCCGCGTTCTCTTTCGAATGGTACTAAAATGACTGAAATCCTGTGTGTCAGTCTTGAGATATGATTTTCTGAAATATACGTTTCGTGACACTACACTGTTAGCGTGATAAACTTTAAATGAGTCTAAAATCCTTTTAAGTTGACGAAAACTCAAAATTTAAACTGGAATTAGAATCTACGCCGCGTTCTCTTTCGAATGGTACTAAAATGACTGAAATCCTGTGTGTCAGTCTTGAGATATGATTTTCTGAAATATACGTTTCGTGACACTACACTGTTAGCGTGATAAACTTTAAATGAGTCTAAAATCCTTTTAAGTTGACGAAAACTCAAAATTTAAACTGGAATTAGAATCTACGCCGCGTTCTCTTTCGGATGGTACTAAAATGACTGAAATCCTGTGTGTCAGTCTTGAGATATGATTTTCTGAAATATACGTTTCGTGACACTACACTGTTAGCGTGATAAACTTTAAATGAGTCTAAAATCCTTTTAAGTTGACGAAAACTCAAAATTTAAACTGGAATTAGAATCTACGCCGCGTTCTCTTTCGAATGGTACTAAAATGACTGAAATCCTGTGTGTCAGTCTTGAGATATGATTTTCTGAAATATACGTTTCGTGACACTACACTGTTAGCGTGATAAACTTTAAATGAGTCTAAAATCCTTTTAAGTTGACGAAAACTCAAAATTTAAACTGGAATTAGAATCTACGCCGCGTTCTCTTTCGAATGGTACTAAAATGACTGAAATCCTGTGTGTCCGTCTTGAGATATGATTTTCTGAAATATACGTTTCGTGACACTACACTGTTAGCGTGATAAACTTTAAATGAGTCTAAAATCCTTTTAAGTTGACGGAAACTCAAAATTTAAAGTGGAATTAGAATCTACGCCGCGTTCTCTTTCGAATGGTACTAAAATGACTGAAATCCTGTGTGTCAGTCTTGAGATATGATTTTCTGAAATATACGTTTCGTGACACTACACTGTTAGCGTGATAAACTTTAAATGAGTCTAAAATCCTTTTAAGTTGACGAAAACTCAAAATTTAAACTGGAATTAGAATCTACGCCGCGTTCTCTTTCGAATGGTACTAAAATGACTGAAATCCTGTGTGTCAGTCTTGAGATATGATTTTCTGAAATATACGTTTCGTGACACTACACTGTTAGCGTGGTAAACTTTAAATGAGTCTAAAATCCTTTTAAGTTGACGGAAACTCAAAATTTAAAGTGGAATTAGAATCTACGCCGCGTTCTCTTTCGAATGGTACTAAAATGACTGAAATCCTGTGTGTCAGTCTTGAGATATGATTTTCTGAAATATACGTTTCGTGACACTACACTGTTAGCGTGATAAACTTTAAATGAGTCTAAAATCCTTTTAAGTTGACGAAAACTCAAAATTCAAACTGGAATTAGAATCTACGCCGCGTTCTCTTTCGAATGGTACTAAAATGACTGAAATCCTGTGTGTCAGTCTTGAGATATGATTTTCTGAAATATACGTTTCGTGACACTACACTGTTAGCGTGATAAACTTTAAATGAGTCTAAAATCCTTTTAAGTTGACGAAAACTCAAAATTTAAAGTGGAATTAGAATCTACGCCGCGTTCTCTTTCGAATGGTACTAAAATGACTGAAATCCTGTGTGTCAGTCTTGAGATATGATTTTCTGAAATATACGTTTCGTGACACTACACTGTTAGCGTGATAAACTTTAAATGAGTCTAAAATCCTTTTAAGTTGACGGAAACTCAAAATTTAAAGTGGAATTAGAATCTACGCCGCGTTCTCTTTCGAATGGTACTAAAATGACTGAAATCCTGTGTGTCAGTCTTGAGATATGATTTTCTGAAATATACGTTTCGTGACACTACACTGTTAGCGTGATAAACTTTAAATGAGTCTAAAATCCTTTTAAGTTGACGAAAACTCAAAATTTAAACTGGAATTAGAATCTACGCCGCGTTCTCTTTCGAATGGTACTAAAATGACTGAAATCCTGTGTGTCAGTCTTGAGATATGATTTTCTGAAATATACGTTTCGTGACACTACACTGTTAGCGTGATAAACTTTAAATGAGTCTAAAATCCTTTTAAGTTGACGAAAACTCAAAATTTAAACTGGAATTAGAATCTACGCCGCGTTCTCTTTCGAATGGTACTAAAATGACTGAAATCCTGTGTGTCAGTCTTGAGATATGATTTTCTGAAATATACGTTTCGTGACACTACACTGTTAGCGTGATAAACTTTAAATGAGTCTAAAATCCTTTTAAGTTGACGAAAACTCAAAATTTAAACTGGAATTAGAATCTACGCCGCGTTCTCTTTCGAATGGTACTAAAATGACTGAAATCCTGTGTGTCAGTCTTGAGATATGATTTTCTGAAATATACGTTTCGTGACACTACACTGTTAGCGTGATTAACTTTAAATGAGTCTAAAATCCTTTTAAGTTGACGAAAACTCAAAATTTAAACTGGAATTAGAATCTACGCCGCGTTCTCTTTCGAATGGTACTAAAATGACTGAAATCCTGTGTGTCAGTCTTGAGATATGATTTTCTGAAATATACGTTTCGTGACACTACACTGTTAGCGTGTTAAACTTTAAATGAGTCTAAAATCCTTTTAAGTTGACGAAAACTCAAAATTTAAAGTGGAATTAGAATCTACGTCGCGTTCTCTTTCGAATGGTACTAAAATGACTGAAATCCTGTGTGTCAGTCTTGAGATATGATTTTCTGAAATATACGTTTCGTGACACTACACTGTTAGCGTGATAAACTTTAAATGAGTCTAAAATCCTTTTAAGTTGACGGAAACTCAAAATTTCAAGTGGAATTAGAATCTACGCCGCGTTCTCTTTCGAATGGTACTAAAATGACTGAAATCCTGTGTGTCAGTCTTGAGATATGATTTTCTGAAATATACGTTTCGTGACACTACACTGTTAGCGTGATAAACTTTAAATGAGTCTAAAATCCTTTTAAGTTGACGAAAACTCAAAATTTAAGCTGGAATTAGAATCTACGCCGCGTTCTCTTTCGAATGGTACTAAAATGACTGAAATCCTGTGTGTCCGTCTTGAGATATGATTTTCTGAAATATACGTTTCGTGACACTACACTGTTAGCGTGATAAACTTTAAATGAGTCTAAAATCCTTTTAAGTTGACGAAAACTCAAAATTTAAACTGGAATTAGAATCTACGCCGCGTTCTCTTTCGAATGGTACTAAAATGACTGAAATCCTGTGTGTCAGTCTTGAGATATGATTTTCTGAAATATACGTTTCGTGACACTACACTGTTAGCGTGATAAACTTTAAATGAGTCTAAAATCCTTTTAAGTTGACGAAAACTCAAAATTTAAAGTGGAATTAGAATCTACGCCGCGTTCTCTTTCGAATGGTACTAAAATGACTGAAATCCTGTGTGTCAGTCTTGAGATATGATTTTCTGAAATATACGTTTCGTGACACTACACTGTTAGTGTGATAAACTTTAAATGAGTCTAAAATCCTTTTAAGTTGACGAAAACTCAAAATTTAAACTGGAATTAGAATCTACGCCGCGTTCTCTTTCGAATGGTACTAAAATGACTGAAATCCTGTGTGTCAGTCTTGAGATATGATTTTCTGAAATATACGTTTCGTGACACTACACTGTTAGCGTGATAAACTTTAAATGAGTCTAAAATCCTTTTAAGTTGACGAAAACTCAAAATTTAAAGTGGAATTAGAATCTACGTCGCGTTCTCTTTCGAATGGTACTAAAATGACTGAAATCCTGTGTGTCAGTCTTGAGATATGATTTTCTGAAATATACGTTTCGTGACACTACACTGTTAGCGTGGTAAACTTTAAATGAGTCTAAAATCCTTTTAAGTTGACGAAAACTCAAAATTTAAAGTGGAATTAGAATCTACGTCGCGTTCTCTTTCGAATGGTACTAAAATGACTGAAATCCTGTGTGTCAGTCTTGAGATATGATTTTCTGAAATATACGTTTCGTGACACTACACTGTTAGCGTGGTAAACTTTAAATGAGTCTAAAACCCTTTTAAGTTGACGAAAACTCAAAATTTAAAGTGGAATTAGAATCTACGTCGCGTTCTCTTTCGAATGGTACTAAAATGACTGAAATCCTGTGTGTCAGTCTTGAGATATGATTTTCTGAAATATACGTTTCGTGACACTACACTGTTAGCGTGATAAACTTTAAATGAGTCTAAAATCCTTTTAAGTTGACGAAAACTCAAAATTTAAACTGGAATTAGAATCTACGCCGCGTTCTCTTTCGAATGGTACTAAAATGACTGAAATCCTGTGTGTCAGTCTTGAGATATGATTTTCTGAAATATACGTTTCGTGACACTACACTGTTAGCGTGATTAACTTTAAATGAGTCTAAAATCCTTTTAAGTTGACGAAAACTCAAAATTTAAACTGGAATTAGAATCTACGCCGCGTTCTCTTTCGAATGGTACTAAAATGACTGAAATCCTGTGTGTCAGTCTTGAGATATGATTTTCTGAAATATACGTTTCGTGACACTACACTGTTAGCGTGTTAAACTTTAAATGAGTCTAAAATCCTTTTAAGTTGACGAAAACTCAAAATTTAAAGTGGAATTAGAATCTACGTCGCGTTCTCTTTCGAATGGTACTAAAATGACTGAAATCCTGTGTGTCAGTCTTGAGATATGATTTTCTGAAATATACGTTTCGTGACACTACACTGTTAGCGTGATAAACTTTAAATGAGTCTAAAATCCTTTTAAGTTGACGGAAACTCAAAATTTAAAGTGGAATTAGAATCTACGCCGCGTTCTCTTTCGAATGGTACTAAAATGACTGAAATCCTGTGTGTCAGTCTTGAGATATGATTTTCTGAAATATACGTTTCGTGACACTACACTGTTAGCGTGATAAACTTTAAATGAGTCTAAAATCCTTTTAAGTTGACGAAAACTCAAAATTTAAGCTGGAATTAGAATCTACGCCGCGTTCTCTTTCGAATGGTACTAAAATGACTGAAATCCTGTGTGTCCGTCTTGAGATATGATTTTCTGAAATATACGTTTCGTGACACTACACTGTTAGCGTGATAAACTTTAAATGAGTCTAAAATCCTTTTAAGTTGACGAAAACTCAAAATTTAAACTGGAATTAGAATCTACGCCGCGTTCTCTTTCGAATGGTACTAAAATGACTGAAATCCTGTGTGTCAGTCTTGAGATATGATTTTCTGAAATATACGTTTCGTGACACTACACTGTTAGCGTGATAAACTTTAAATGAGTCTAAAATCCTTTTAAGTTGACGAAAACTCAAAATTTAAAGTGGAATTAGAATCTACGCCGCGTTCTCTTTCGAATGGTACTAAAATGACTGAAATCCTGTGTGTCAGTCTTGAGATATGATTTTCTGAAATATACGTTTCGTGACACTACACTGTTAGTGTGATAAACTTTAAATGAGTCTAAAATCCTTTTAAGTTGACGAAAACTCAAAATTTAAACTGGAATTAGAATCTACGCCGCGTTCTCTTTCGAATGGTACTAAAATGACTGAAATCCTGTGTGTCAGTCTTGAGATATGATTTTCTGAAATATACGTTTCGTGACACTACACTGTTAGCGTGATAAACTTTAAATGAGTCTAAAATCCTTTTAAGTTGACGAAAACTCAAAATTTAAAGTGGAATTAGAATCTACGTCGCGTTCTCTTTCGAATGGTACTAAAATGACTGAAATCCTGTGTGTCAGTCTTGAGATATGATTTTCTGAAATATACGTTTCGTGACACTACACTGTTAGCGTGGTAAACTTTAAATGAGTCTAAAATCCTTTTAAGTTGACGAAAACTCAAAATTTAAAGTGGAATTAGAATCTACGTCGCGTTCTCTTTCGAATGGTACTAAAATGACTGAAATCCTGTGTGTCAGTCTTGAGATATGATTTTCTGAAATATACGTTTCGTGACACTACACTGTTAGCGTGTTAAACTTTAAATGAGTCTAAAATCCTTTTAAGTTGACGAAAACTCAAAATTTAAAGTGGAATTAGAATCTACGTCGCGTTCTCTTTCGAATGGTACTAAAATGACTGAAATCCTGTGTGTCAGTCTTGAGATATGATTTTCTGAAATATACGTTTCGTGACACTACACTGTTAGCGTGATAAACTTTAAATGAGTCTAAAATCCTTTTAAGTTGACGGAAACTCAAAATTTAAAGTGGAATTAGAATCTACGCCGCGTTCTCTTTCGAATGGTACTAAAATGACTGAAATCCTGTGTGTCAGTCTTGAGATATGATTTTCTGAAATATACGTTTCGTGACACTACACTGTTAGCGTGATAAACTTTAAATGAGTCTAAAATCCTTTTAAGTTGACGAAAACTCAAAATTTAAGCTGGAATTAGAATCTACGCCGCGTTCTCTTTCGAATGGTACTAAAATGACTGAAATCCTGTGTGTCCGTCTTGAGATATGATTTTCTGAAATATACGTTTCGTGACACTACACTGTTAGCGTGATAAACTTTAAATGAGTCTAAAATCCTTTTAAGTTGACGAAAACTCAAAATTTAAACTGGAATTAGAATCTACGCCGCGTTCTCTTTCGAATGGTACTAAAATGACTGAAATCCTGTGTGTCAGTCTTGAGATATGATTTTCTGAAATATACGTTTCGTGACACTACACTGTTAGCGTGATAAACTTTAAATGAGTCTAAAATCCTTTTAAGTTGACGAAAACTCAAAATTTAAAGTGGAATTAGAATCTACGCCGCGTTCTCTTTCGAATGGTACTAAAATGACTGAAATCCTGTGTGTCAGTCTTGAGATATGATTTTCTGAAATATACGTTTCGTGACACTACACTGTTAGTGTGATAAACTTTAAATGAGTCTAAAATCCTTTTAAGTTGACGAAAACTCAAAATTTAAACTGGAATTAGAATCTACGCCGCGTTCTCTTTCGAATGGTACTAAAATGACTGAAATCCTGTGTGTCAGTCTTGAGATATGATTTTCTGAAATATACGTTTCGTGACACTACACTGTTAGCGTGATAAACTTTAAATGAGTCTAAAATCCTTTTAAGTTGACGAAAACTCAAAATTTAAAGTGGAATTAGAATCTACGTCGCGTTCTCTTTCGAATGGTACTAAAATGACTGAAATCCTGTGTGTCAGTCTTGAGATATGATTTTCTGAAATATACGTTTCGTGACACTACACTGTTAGCGTGGTAAACTTTAAATGAGTCTAAAATCCTTTTAAGTTGACGAAAACTCAAAATTTAAAGTGGAATTAGAATCTACGTCGCGTTCTCTTTCGAATGGTACTAAAATGACTGAAATCCTGTGTGTCAGTCTTGAGATATGATTTTCTGAAATATACGTTTCGTGACACTACACTGTTAGCGTGGTAAACTTTAAATGAGTCTAAAATCCTTTTAAGTTGACGAAAACGCAAAATTTAAAGTGGAATTAGAATCTACGTCGCGTTTTCTTTCGAATGGTACTAAAATGACTGAAATCCTGTGTGTCAGTCTTGAGATATGATTTTCTGAAATATACGTTTCGTGACACTACACTGTTAGCGTGGTAAACTTTAAATGAGTCTAAAATCCTTTTAAGTTGACGAAAACTCAAAATTTAAAGTGGAATTAGAATCTACGTCGCGTTCTCTTTCGAATGGTACTAAAATGACTGAAATCCTGTGTGTCAGTCTTGAGATATGATTTTCTGAAATATACGTTTCGTGACACTACACTGTTAGCGTGGTAAACTTTAAATGAGTCTAAAATCCTTTTAAGTTGACGAAATCTCAAAATTTAAACTGGAATTAGAATCTACGCCGCGTTCTCTTTCGAATGGTACTAAAATGACTGAAATCCTGTGTGTCAGTCTTGAGATATGATTTTCTGAAATATACGTTTCGTGACACTACACTGTTAGCGTGGTAAACTTTAAATGAGTCTAAAATCCTTTTAAGTTGACGAAAACTCAAAATTTAAGCTGGAATTAGAATCTACGCCGCGTTCTCTTTCGAATGGTACTAAAATGACTGAAATCCTGTGTGTCCGTCTTGAGATATGATTTTCTGAAATATACGTTTCGTGACACTACACTGTTAGCGTGATAAACTTTAAATGAGTCTAAAATCCTTTTAAGTTGACGAAAACTCAAAATTTAAACTGGAATTAGAATCTACGCCGCGTTCTCTTTCGAATGGTACTAAAATGACTGAAATCCTGTGTGTCAGTCTTGAGATATGATTTTCTGAAATATACGTTTCGTGACACTACACTGTTAGCGTGATAAACTTTAAATGAGTCTAAAATCCTTTTAAGTTGACGAAAACTCAAAATTTAAAGTGGAATTAGAATCTACGCCGCGTTCTCTTTCGAATGGTACTAAAATGACTGAAATCCTGTGTGTCAGTCTTGAGATATGATTTTCTGAAATATACGTTTCGTGACACTACACTGTTAGTGTGATAAACTTTAAATGAGTCTAAAATCCTTTTAAGTTGACGAAAACTCAAAATTTAAACTGGAATTAGAATCTACGCCGCGTTCTCTTTCGAATGGTACTAAAATGACTGAAATCCTGTGTGTCAGTCTTGAGATATGATTTTCTGAAATATACGTTTCGTGACACTACACTGTTAGCGTGATAAACTTTAAATGAGTCTAAAATCCTTTTAAGTTGACGAAAACTCAAAATTTAAAGTGGAATTAGAATCTACGTCGCGTTCTCTTTCGAATGGTACTAAAATGACTGAAATCCTGTGTGTCAGTCTTGAGATATGATTTTCTGAAATATACGTTTCGTGACACTACACTGTTAGCGTGGTAAACTTTAAATGAGTCTAAAATCCTTTTAAGTTGACGAAAACTCAAAATTTAAAGTGGAATTAGAATCTACGTCGCGTTCTCTTTCGAATGGTACTAAAATGACTGAAATCCTGTGTGTCAGTCTTGAGATATGATTTTCTGAAATATACGTTTCGTGACACTACACTGTTAGCGTGGTAAACTTTAAATGAGTCTAAAATCCTTTTAAGTTGACGAAAACGCAAAATTTAAAGTGGAATTAGAATCTACGTCGCGTTTTCTTTCGAATGGTACTAAAATGACTGAAATCCTGTGTGTCAGTCTTGAGATATGATTTTCTGAAATATACGTTTCGTGACACTACACTGTTAGCGTGGTAAACTTTAAATGAGTCTAAAATCCTTTTAAGTTGACGAAAACTCAAAATTTAAAGTGGAATTAGAATCTACGTCGCGTTCTCTTTCGAATGGTACTAAAATGACTGAAATCCTGTGTGTCAGTCTTGAGATATGATTTTCTGAAATATACGTTTCGTGACACTACACTGTTAGCGTGGTAAACTTTAAATGAGTCTAAAATCCTTTTAAGTTGACGAAATCTCAAAATTTAAACTGGAATTAGAATCTACGCCGCGTTCTCTTTCGAATGGTACTAAAATGACTGAAATCCTATGTGTCAGTCTTGAGATATGATTTTCTGAAATATACGTTTCGTGACACTACACTGTTAGCGTGGTAAACTTTAAATGAGTCTAAAATCCTTTTAAGTTGACGAAAACTCAAAATTTAAAGTGGAATTAGAATCTACGTCGCGTTCTCTTTCGAATGGTACTAAAATGACTGAAATCCTGTGTGTCAGTCTTGAGATATGATTTTCTGAAATATACGTTTCGTGACACTACACTGTTAGCGTGGTAAACTTTAAATGAGTCTAAAATCCTTTTAAGTTGACGAAAACGCAAAATTTAAAGTGGAATTAGAATCTACGTCGCGTTTTCTTTCGAATGGTACTAAAATGACTGAAATCCTGTGTGTCAGTCTTGAGATATGATTTTCTGAAATATACGTTTCGTGACACTACACTGTTAGCGTGGTAAACTTTAAATGAGTCTAAAATCCTTTTAAGTTGACGAAAACTCAAAATTTAAAGTGGAATTAGAATCTACGTCGCGTTCTCTTTCGAATGGTACTAAAATGACTGAAATCCTGTGTGTCAGTCTTGAGATATGATTTTCTGAAATATACGTTTCGTGACACTACACTGTTAGCGTGGTAAACTTTAAATGAGTCTAAAATCCTTTTAAGTTGACGAAAACGCAAAATTTAAAGTGGAATTAGAATCTACGTCGCGTTTTCTTTCGAATGGTACTAAAATGACTGAAATCCTGTGTGTCAGTCT
Organism: Caenorhabditis virilis; assembly: GCA_964036255.1. Classification (NCBI taxonomy): domain Eukaryota; kingdom Metazoa; phylum Nematoda; class Chromadorea; order Rhabditida; family Rhabditidae; genus Caenorhabditis; species Caenorhabditis virilis. The sequence continues at coordinate 17,769,656 of OZ038416.1, forward strand.
TGAGATATGATTTTCTGAAATATACGTTTCGTGACACTACACTGTTAGCGTGGTAAACTTTAAATGAGTCTAAAATCCTTTTAAGTTGACGAAATCTCAAAATTTAAACTGGAATTAGAATCTACGCCGCGTTCTCTTTCGAATGGTACTAAAATGACTGAAATCCTGTGTGTCAGTCTTGAGATATGATTTTCTGAAATATACGTTTCGTGACACTACACTGTTAGCGTGGTAAACTTTAAATGAGTCTAAAATCCTTTTAAGTTGACGAAAACTCAAAATTTAAAGTGGAATTAGAATCTACGTCGCGTTCTCTTTCGAATGGTACTAAAATGACTGAAATCCTGTGTGTCAGTCTTGAGATATGATTTTCTGAAATATACGTTTCGTGACACTACACTGTTAGCGTGGTAAACTTTAAATGAGTCTAAAATCCTTTTAAGTTGACGAAAACTCAAAATTTAAAGTGGAATTAGAATCTACGTCGCGTTCTCTTTCGAATGGTACTAAAATGACTGAAATCCTGTGTGTCAGTCTTGAGATATGATTTTCTGAAATATACGTTTCGTGACACTACACTGTTAGCGTGGTAAACTTTAAATGAGTCTAAAATCCTTTTAAGTTGACGAAAACGCAAAATTTAAAGTGGAATTAGAATCTACGTCGCGTTTTCTTTCGAATGGTACTAAAATGACTGAAATCCTGTGTGTCAGTCTTGAGATATGATTTTCTGAAATATACGTTTCGTGACACTACACTGTTAGCGTGGTAAACTTTAAATGAGTCTAAAATCCTTTTAAGTTGACGAAAACTCAAAATTTAAAGTGGAATTAGAATCTACGTCGCGTTCTCTTTCGAATGGTACTAAAATGACTGAAATCCTGTGTGTCAGTCTTGAGATATGATTTTCTGAAATATACGTTTCGTGACACTACACTGTTAGCGTGGTAAACTTTAAATGAGTCTAAAATCCTTTTAAGTTGACGAAATCTCAAAATTTAAACTGGAATTAGAATCTACGCCGCGTTCTCTTTCGAATGGTACTAAAATGACTGAAATCCTGTGTGTCAGTCTTGAGATATGATTTTCTGAAATATACGTTTCGTGACACTACACTGTTAGCGTGGTAAACTTTAAATGAGTCTAAAATCCTTTTAAGTTGACGAAAACTCAAAATTGAAAGTGGAATTAGAATCTACGTCGCGTTCTCTTTCGAATGGTACTAAAATGACTGAAATCCTGTGTGTCAGTCTTGAGATATGATTTTCTGAAATATACGTTTCGTGACACTACACTGTTAGCGTGGTAAACTTTAAATGAGTCTAAAATCCTTTTAAGTTGACGAAAACTCAAAATTTAAAGTGGAATTAGAATCTACGTCGCGTTCTCTTTCGAATGGTACTAAAATGACTGAAATCCTGTGTGTCAGTCTTGAGATATGATTTTCTGAAATATACGTTTCGTGACACTACACTGTTAGCGTGGTAAACTTTAAATGAGTCTAAAATCCTTTTAAGTTGACGAAAACGCAAAATTTAAAGTGGAATTAGAATCTACGTCGCGTTTTCTTTCGAATGGTACTAAAATGACTGAAATCCTGTGTGTCAGTCTTGAGATATGATTTTCTGAAATATACGTTTCGTGACACTACACTGTTAGCGTGGTAAACTTTAAATGAGTCTAAAATCCTTTTAAGTTGACGAAAACTCAAAATTTAAAGTGGAATTAGAATCTACGTCGCGTTTTCTTTCGAATGGTACTAAAATGACTGAAATCCTGTGTGTCAGTCTTGAGATATGATTTTCTGAAATATACGTTTCGTGACACTACACTGTTAGCGTGGTAAACTTTAAATGAGTCTAAAATCCTTTTAAGTTGACGAAAACTCAAAATTTAAAGTGGAATTAGAATCTACGTCGCGTTCTCTTTCGAATGGTACTAAAATGACTGAAATCCTGTGTGTCAGTCTTGAGATATGATTTTCTGAAATATACGTTTCGTGACACTACACTGTTAGCGTGGTAAACTTTAAATGAGTCTAAAATCCTTTTAAGTTGACGAAAACTCAAAATTTAAAGTGGAATTAGAATCTACGTCGCGTTCTCTTTCGAATGGTACTAAAATGACTGAAATCCTGTGTGTCAGTCTTGAGATATGATTTTCTGAAATATACGTTTCGTGACACTACACTGTTAGCGTGGTAAACTTTAAATGAGTCTAAAATCCTTTTAAGTTGGCGAAAACGCAAAATTTAAAGTGGAATTAGAATCTACGTCGCGTTTTCTTTCGAATGGTACTAAAATGACTGAAATCCTGTGTGTCAGTCTTGAGATATGATTTTCTGAAATATACGTTTCGTGACACTACACTGTTAGCGTGGTAAACTTTAAATGAGTCTAAAATCCTTTTAAGTTGACGAAAACTCAAAATTTAAAGTGGAATTAGAATCTACGTCGCGTTCTCTTTCGAATGGTACTAAAATGACTGAAATCCTGTGTGTCAGTCTTGAGATATGATTTTCTGAAATATACGTTTCGTGACACTACACTGTTAGCGTGGTAAACTTTAAATGAGTCTAAAATCCTTTTAAGTTGACGAAATCTCAAAATTTAAAATGGAATTAGAATCTACGCCGCGTTCTCTTTCGAATGGTACTAAAATGACTGAAATCCTGTGTGTCAGTCTTGAGATATGATTTTCTGAAATATACGTTTCGTGACACTACACTGTTAGCGTGGTAAACTTTAAATGAGTCTAAAATCCTTTTAAGTTGACGAAAACTCAAAATTTAAAGTGGAATTAGAATCTACGTCGCGTTCTCTTTCGAATGGTACTAAAATGACTGAAATCCTGTGTGTCAGTCTTGAGATATGATTTTCTGAAATATACGTTTCGTGACACTACACTGTTAGCGTGGTAAACTTTAAATGAGTCTAAAATCCTTTTAAGTTGACGAAAACTCAAAATTTAAAGTGGAATTAGAATCTACGTCGCGTTCTCTTTCGAATGGTACTAAAATGACTGAAATCCTGTGTGTCAGTCTTGAGATATGATTTTCTGAAATATACGTTTCGTGACACTACACTGTTAGCGTGGTAAACTTTAAATGAGTCTAAAATCCTTTTAAGTTGACGAAATCTCAAAATTTAAACTGGAATTAGAATCTACGCCGCGTTCTCTTTCGAATGGTACTAAAATGACTGAAATCCTATGTGTCAGTCTTGAGATATGATTTTCTGAAATATACGTTTCGTGACACTACACTGTTAGCGTGGTAAACTTTAAATGAGTCTAAAATCCTTTTAAGTTGACGAAAACTCAAAATTTAAAGTGGAATTAGAATCTACGTCGCGTTCTCTTTCGAATGGTACTAAAATGACTGAAATCCTGTGTGTCAGTCTTGAGATATGATTTTCTGAAATATACGTTTCGTGACACTACACTGTTAGCGTGGTAAACTTTAAATGAGTCTAAAATCCTTTTAAGTTGACGAAAACGCAAAATTTAAAGTGGAATTAGAATCTACGTCGCGTTTTCTTTCGAATGGTACTAAAATGACTGAAATCCTGTGTGTCAGTCTTGAGATATGATTTTCTGAAATATACGTTTCGTGACACTACACTGTTAGCGTGGTAAACTTTAAATGAGTCTAAAATCCTTTTAAGTTGACGAAAACTCAAAATTTAAAGTGGAATTAGAATCTACGTCGCGTTCTCTTTCGAATGGTACTAAAATGACTGAAATCCTGTGTGTCAGTCTTGAGATATGATTTTCTGAAATATACGTTTCGTGACACTACACTGTTAGCGTGGTAAACTTTAAATGAGTCTAAAATCCTTTTAAGTTGACGAAAACGCAAAATTTAAAGTGGAATTAGAATCTACGTCGCGTTTTCTTTCGAATGGTACTAAAATGACTGAAATCCTGTGTGTCAGTCTTGAGATATGATTTTCTGAAATATACGTTTCGTGACACTACACTGTTAGCGTGGTAAACTTTAAATGAGTCTAAAATCCTTTTAAGTTGACGAAATCTCAAAATTTAAACTGGAATTAGAATCTACGCCGCGTTCTCTTTCGAATGGTACTAAAATGACTGAAATCCTGTGTGTCAGTCTTGAGATATGATTTTCTGAAATATACGTTTCGTGACACTACACTGTTAGCGTGGTAAACTTTAAATGAGTCTAAAATCCTTTTAAGTTGACGAAAACTCAAAATTTAAAGTGGAATTAGAATCTACGTCGCGTTCTCTTTCGAATGGTACTAAAATGACTGAAATCCTGTGTGTCAGTCTTGAGATATGATTTTCTGAAATATACGTTTCGTGACACTACACTGTTAGCGTGGTAAACTTTAAATGAGTCTAAAATCCTTTTAAGTTGGCGAAAACGCAAAATTTAAAGTGGAATTAGAATCTACGTCGCGTTTTCTTTCGAATGGTACTAAAATGACTGAAATCCTGTGTGTCAGTCTTGAGATATGATTTTCTGAAATATACGTTTCGTGACACTACACTGTTAGCGTGGTAAACTTTAAATGAGTCTAAAATCCTTTTAAGTTGACGAAAACTCAAAATTTAAAGTGGAATTAGAATCTACGTCGCGTTCTCTTTCGAATGGTACTAAAATGACTGAAATCCTGTGTGTCAGTCTTGAGATATGATTTTCTGAAATATACGTTTCGTGACACTACACTGTTAGCGTGGTAAACTTTAAATGAGTCTAAAATCCTTTTAAGTTGACGAAATCTCAAAATTTAAAATGGAATTAGAATCTACGCCGCGTTCTCTTTCGAATGGTACTAAAATGACTGAAATCCTGTGTGTCAGTCTTGAGATATGATTTTCTGAAATATACGTTTCGTGACACTACACTGTTAGCGTGGTAAACTTTAAATGAGTCTAAAATCCTTTTAAGTTGACGAAAACTCAAAATTTAAAGTGGAATTAGAATCTACGTCGCGTTCTCTTTCGAATGGTACTAAAATGACTGAAATCCTGTGTGTCAGTCTTGAGATATGATTTTCTGAAATATACGTTTCGTGACACTACACTGTTAGCGTGGTAAACTTTAAATGAGTCTAAAATCCTTTTAAGTTGACGAAAACTCAAAATTTAAAGTGGAATTAGAATCTACGTCGCGTTCTCTTTCGAATGGTACTAAAATGACTGAAATCCTGTGTGTCAGTCTTGAGATATGATTTTCTGAAATATACGTTTCGTGACACTACACTGTTAGCGTGGTAAACTTTAAATGAGTCTAAAATCCTTTTAAGTTGACGAAATCTCAAAATTTAAACTGGAATTAGAATCTACGCCGCGTTCTCTTTCGAATGGTACTAAAATGACTGAAATCCTATGTGTCAGTCTTGAGATATGATTTTCTGAAATATACGTTTCGTGACACTACACTGTTAGCGTGGTAAACTTTAAATGAGTCTAAAATCCTTTTAAGTTGACGAAAACTCAAAATTTAAAGTGGAATTAGAATCTACGTCGCGTTCTCTTTCGAATGGTACTAAAATGACTGAAATCCTGTGTGTCAGTCTTGAGATATGATTTTCTGAAATATACGTTTCGTGACACTACACTGTTAGCGTGGTAAACTTTAAATGAGTCTAAAATCCTTTTAAGTTGACGAAAACGCAAAATTTAAAGTGGAATTAGAATCTACGTCGCGTTTTCTTTCGAATGGTACTAAAATGACTGAAATCCTGTGTGTCAGTCTTGAGATATGATTTTCTGAAATATACGTTTCGTGACACTACACTGTTAGCGTGGTAAACTTTAAATGAGTCTAAAATCCTTTTAAGTTGACGAAAACTCAAAATTTAAAGTGGAATTAGAATCTACGTCGCGTTCTCTTTCGAATGGTACTAAAATGACTGAAATCCTGTGTGTCAGTCTTGAGATATGATTTTCTGAAATATACGTTTCGTGACACTACACTGTTAGCGTGGTAAACTTTAAATGAGTCTAAAATCCTTTTAAGTTGACGAAAACTCAAAATTTAAAGTGGAATTAGAATCTACGTCGCGTTCTCTTTCGAATGGTACTAAAATGACTGAAATCCTGTGTGTCAGTCTTGAGATATGATTTTCTGAAATATACGTTTCGTGACACTACACTGTTAGCGTGGTAAACTTTAAATGAGTCTAAAATCCTTTTAAGTTGGCGAAAACGCAAAATTTAAAGTGGAATTAGAATCTACGTCGCGTTTTCTTTCGAATGGTACTAAAATGACTGAAATCCTGTGTGTCAGTCTTGAGATATGATTTTCTGAAATATACGTTTCGTGACACTACACTGTTAGCGTGGTAAACTTTAAATGAGTCTAAAATCCTTTTAAGTTGACGAAAACTCAAAATTTAAAGTGGAATTAGAATCTACGTCGCGTTCTCTTTCGAATGGTACTAAAATGACTGAAATCCTGTGTGTCAGTCTTGAGATATGATTTTCTGAAATATACGTTTCGTGACACTACACTGTTAGCGTGGTAAACTTTAAATGAGTCTAAAATCCTTTTAAGTTGACGAAATCTCAAAATTTAAAATGGAATTAGAATCTACGCCGCGTTCTCTTTCGAATGGTACTAAAATGACTGAAATCCTGTGTGTCAGTCTTGAGATATGATTTTCTGAAATATACGTTTCGTGACACTACACTGTTAGCGTGGTAAACTTTAAATGAGTCTAAAATCCTTTTAAGTTGACGAAAACTCAAAATTTAAAGTGGAATTAGAATCTACGTCGCGTTCTCTTTCGAATGGTACTAAAATGACTGAAATCCTGTGTGTCAGTCTTGAGATATGATTTTCTGAAATATACGTTTCGTGACACTACACTGTTAGCGTGGTAAACTTTAAATGAGTCTAAAATCCTTTTAAGTTGACGAAAACTCAAAATTTAAAGTGGAATTAGAATCTACGTCGCGTTCTCTTTCGAATGGTACTAAAATGACTGAAATCCTGTGTGTCAGTCTTGAGATATGATTTTCTGAAATATACGTTTCGTGACACTACACTGTTAGCGTGGTAAACTTTAAATGAGTCTAAAATCCTTTTAAGTTGACGAAATCTCAAAATTTAAACTGGAATTAGAATCTACGCCGCGTTCTCTTTCGAATGGTACTAAAATGACTGAAATCCTATGTGTCAGTCTTGAGATATGATTTTCTGAAATATACGTTTCGTGACACTACACTGTTAGCGTGGTAAACTTTAAATGAGTCTAAAATCCTTTTAAGTTGACGAAAACGCAAAATTTAAAGTGGAATTAGAATCTACGTCGCGTTTTCTTTCGAATGGTACTAAAATGACTGAAATCCTGTGTGTCAGTCTTGAGATATGATTTTCTGAAATATACGTTTCGTGACACTACACTGTTAGCGTGGTAAACTTTAAATGAGTCTAAAATCCTTTTAAGTTGACGAAAACTCAAAATTTAAAGTGGAATTAGAATCTACGTCGCGTTCTCTTTCGAATGGTACTAAAATGACTGAAATCCTGTGTGTCAGTCTTGAGATATGATTTTCTGAAATATACGTTTCGTGACACTACACTGTTAGCGTGGTAAACTTTAAATGAGTCTAAAATCCTTTTAAGTTGACGAAAACTCAAAATTTAAAGTGGAATTAGAATCTACGTCGCGTTCTCTTTCGAATGGTACTAAAATGACTGAAATCCTGTGTGTCAGTCTTGAGATATGATTTTCTGAAATATACGTTTCGTGACACTACACTGTTAGCGTGGTAAACTTTAAATGAGTCTAAAATCCTTTTAAGTTGACGAAAACGCAAAATTTAAAGTGGAATTAGAATCTACGTCGCGTTTTCTTTCGAATGGTACTAAAATGACTGAAATCCTGTGTGTCAGTCTTGAGATATGATTTTCTGAAATATACGTTTCGTGACACTACACTGTTAGCGTGGTAAACTTTAAATGAGTCTAAAATCCTTTTAAGTTGACGAAAACTCAAAATTTAAAGTGGAATTAGAATCTACGTCGCGTTCTCTTTCGAATGGTACTAAAATGACTGAAATCCTGTGTGTCAGTCTTGAGATATGATTTTCTGAAATATACGTTTCGTGACACTACACTGTTAGCGTGGTAAACTTTAAATGAGTCTAAAATCCTTTTAAGTTGACGAAATCTCAAAATTTAAACTGGAATTAGAATCTACGCCGCGTTCTCTTTCGAATGGTACTAAAATGACTGAAATCCTGTGTGTCAGTCTTGAGATATGATTTTCTGAAATATACGTTTCGTGACACTACACTGTTAGCGTGGTAAACTTTAAATGAGTCTAAAATCCTTTTAAGTTGACGAAAACTCAAAATTTAAAGTGGAATTAGAATCTACGTCGCGTTCTCTTTCGAATGGTACTAAAATGACTGAAATCCTGTGTGTCAGTCTTGAGATATGATTTTCTGAAATATACGTTTCGTGACACTACACTGTTAGCGTGGTAAACTTTAAATGAGTCTAAAATCCTTTTAAGTTGACGAAAACTCAAAATTTAAAGTGGAATTAGAATCTACGTCGCGTTCTCTTTCGAATGGTACTAAAATGGCTGAAATCCTGTGTGTCAGTCTTGAGATATGATTTTCTGAAATATACGTTTCGTGACACTACACTGTTAGCGTGGTAAACTTTAAATGAGTCTAAAATCCTTTTAAGTTGACGAAAACGCAAAATTTAAAGTGGAATTAGAATCTACGTCGCGTTTTCTTTCGAATGGTACTAAAATGACTGAAATCCTGTGTGTCAGTCTTGAGATATGATTTTCTGAAATATACGTTTCGTGACACTACACTGTTAGCGTGGTAAACTTTAAATGAGTCTAAAATCCTTTTAAGTTGACGAAAACTCAAAATTTAAAGTGGAATTAGAATCTACGTCGCGTTTTCTTTCGAATGGTACTAAAATGACTGAAATCCTGTGTGTCAGTCTTGAGATATGATTTTCTGAAATATACGTTTCGTGACACTACACTGTTAGCGTGGTAAACTTTAAATGAGTCTAAAATCCTTTTAAGTTGACGAAAACTCAAAATTTAAAGTGGAATTAGAATCTACGTCGCGTTCTCTTTCGAATGGTACTAAAATGACTGAAATCCTGTGTGTCAGTCTTGAGATATGATTTTCTGAAATATACGTTTCGTGACACTACACTGTTAGCGTGGTAAACTTTAAATGAGTCTAAAATCCTTTTAAGTTGACGAAAACTCAAAATTTAAAGTGGAATTAGAATCTACGTCGCGTTCTCTTTCGAATGGTACTAAAATGACTGAAATCCTGTGTGTCAGTCTTGAGATATGATTTTCTGAAATATACGTTTCGTGACACTACACTGTTAGCGTGGTAAACTTTAAATGAGTCTAAAATCCTTTTAAGTTGGCGAAAACGCAAAATTTAAAGTGGAATTAGAATCTACGTCGCGTTTTCTTTCGAATGGTACTAAAATGACTGAAATCCTGTGTGTCAGTCTTGAGATATGATTTTCTGAAATATACGTTTCGTGACACTACACTGTTAGCGTGGTAAACTTTAAATGAGTCTAAAATCCTTTTAAGTTGACGAAAACTCAAAATTTAAAGTGGAATTAGAATCTACGTCGCGTTCTCTTTCGAATGGTACTAAAATGACTGAAATCCTGTGTGTCAGTCTTGAGATATGATTTTCTGAAATATACGTTTCGTGACACTACACTGTTAGCGTGGTAAACTTTAAATGAGTCTAAAATCCTTTTAAGTTGACGAAATCTCAAAATTTAAACTGGAATTAGAATCTACGCCGCGTTCTCTTTCGAATGGTACTAAAATGACTGAAATCCTGTGTGTCAGTCTTGAGATATGATTTTCTGAAATATACGTTTCGTGACACTACACTGTTAGCGTGGTAAACTTTAAATGAGTCTAAAATCCTTTTAAGTTGACGAAAACTCAAAATTTAAAGTGGAATTAGAATCTACGTCGCGTTCTCTTTCGAATGGTACTAAAATGACTGAAATCCTGTGTGTCAGTCTTGAGATATGATTTTCTGAAATATACGTTTCGTGACACTACACTGTTAGCGTGGTAAACTTTAAATGAGTCTAAAATCCTTTTAAGTTGACGAAAACTCAAAATTTAAAGTGGAATTAGAATCTACGTCGCGTTCTCTTTCGAATGGTACTAAAATGACTGAAATCCTGTGTGTCAGTCTTGAGATATGATTTTCTGAAATATACGTTTCGTGACACTACACTGTTAGCGTGGTAAACTTTAAATGAGTCTAAAATCCTTTTAAGTTGACGAAAACTCAAAATTTAAAGTGGAATTAGAATCTACGTCGCGTTCTCTTTCGAATGGTACTAAAATGACTGAAATCCTGTGTGTCAGTCTTGAGATATGATTTTCTGAAATATACGTTTCGTGACACTACACTGTTAGCGTGGTAAACTTTAAATGAGTCTAAAATCCTTTTAAGTTGACGAAAACTCAAAATTTAAAGTGGAATTAGAATCTACGTCGCGTTCTCTTTCGAATGGTACTAAAATGACTGAAATCCTGTGTGTCAGTCTTGAGATATGATTTTCTGAAATATACGTTTCGTGACACTACACTGTTAGCGTGGTAAACTTTAAATGAGTCTAAAATCCTTTTAAGTTGACGAAAACTCAAAATTTAAAGTGGAATTAGAATCTACGTCGCGTTCTCTTTCGAATGGTACTAAAATGACTGAAATCCTGTGTGTCAGTCTTGAGATATGATTTTCTGAAATATACGTTTCGTGACACTACACTGTTAGCGTGGTAAACTTTAAATGAGTCTAAAATCCTTTTAAGTTGACGAAAACTCAAAATTTAAAGTGGAATTAGAATCTACGTCGCGTTCTCTTTCGAATGGTACTAAAATGACTGAAATCCTGTGTGTCAGTCTTGAGATATGATTTTCTGAAATATACGTTTCGTGACACTACACTGTTAGCGTGGTAAACTTTAAATGAGTCTAAAATCCTTTTAAGTTGACGAAAACTCAAAATTTAAAGTGGAATTAGAATCTACGTCGCGTTCTCTTTCGAATGGTACTAAAATAACTGAAATCCTGTGTGTCAGTCTTGAGATATGATTTTCTGAAATATACGTTTCGTGACACTACACTGTTAGCGTGGTAAACTTTAAATGAGTCTAAAATCCTTTTAAGTTGACGAAAACTCAAAATTTAAAGTGGAATTAGAATCTACGTCGCGTTCTCTTTCGAATGGTACTAAAATAACTGAAATCCTGTGTGTCAGTCTTGAGATATGATTTTCTGAAATATACGTTTCGTGACACTACACTGTTAGCGTGGTAAACTTTAAATGAGTCTAAAATCCTTTTAAGTTGACGAAATCTCAAAATTTAAACTGGAATTAGAATCTACGCCGCGTTCTCTTTCGAATGGTACTAAAATGACTGAAATCCTGTGTGTCAGTCTTGAGATATGATTTTCTGAAATATACGTTTCGTGACACTACACTGTTAGCGTGGTAAACTTTAAATGAGTCTAAAATCCTTTTAAGTTGACGAAAACTCAAAATTTAAAGTGGAATTAGAATCTACGTCGCGTTCTCTTTCGAATGGTACTAAAATGACTGAAATCCTGTGTGTCAGTCTTGAGATATGATTTTCTGAAATATACGTTTCGTGACACTACACTGTTAGCGTGGTAAACTTTAAATGAGTCTAAAATCCTTTTAAGTTGACGAAAACTCAAAATTTAAAGTGGAATTAGAATCTACGTCGCGTTCTCTTTCGAATGGTACTAAAATGACTGAAATCCTGTGTGTCAGTCTTGAGATATGATTTTCTGAAATATACGTTTCGTGACACTACACTGTTAGCGTGGTAAACTTTAAATGAGTCTAAAATCCTTTTAAGTTGACGAAAACTCAAAATTTAAAGTGGAATTAGAATCTACGTCGCGTTCTCTTTCGAATGGTACTAAAATTACTGAAATCCTGTGTGTCAGTCTTGAGATATGATTTTCTGAAATATACGTTTCGTGACACTACACTGTTAGCGTGGTAAACTTTAAATGAGTCTAAAATCCTTTTAAGTTGACGAAAACTCAAAATTTAAAGTGGAATTAGAATCTACGTCGCGTTCTCTTTCGAATGGTACTAAAATGACTGAAATCCTGTGTGTCAGTCTTGAGATATGATTTTCTGAAATATACGTTTCGTGACACTACACTGTTAGCGTGGTAAACTTTAAATGAGTCTAAAATCCTTTTAAGTTGACGAAAACTCAAAATTTAAAGTGGAATTAGAATCTACGTCGCGTTCTCTTTCGAATGGTACTAAAATGACTGAAATCCTGTGTGTCAGTCTTGAGATATGATTTTCTGAAATATACGTTTCGTGACACTACACTGTTAGCGTGGTAAACTTTAAATGAGTCTAAAATCCTTTTAAGTTGACGAAATCTCAAAATTTAAACTGGAATTAGAATCTACGCCGCGTTCTCTTTCGAATGGTACTAAAATGACTGAAATCCTGTGTGTCAGTCTTGAGATATGATTTTCTGAAATATACGTTTCGTGACACTACACTGTTAGCGTGGTAAACTTTAAATGAGTCTAAAATCCTTTTAAGTTGACGAAAACTCAAAATTTAAAGTGGAATTAGAATCTACGTCGCGTTCTCTTTCGAATGGTACTAAAATGACTGAAATCCTGTGTGTCAGTCTTGAGATATGATTTTCTGAAATATACGTTTCGTGACACTACACTGTTAGCGTGGTAAACTTTAAATGAGTCTAAAATCCTTTTAAGTTGACGAAAACTCAAAATTTAAAGTGGAATTAGAATCTACGTCGCGTTCTCTTTCGAATGGTACTAAAATGACTGAAATCCTGTGTGTCAGTCTTGAGATATGATTTTCTGAAATATACGTTTCGTGACACTACACTGTTAGCGTGGTAAACTTTAAATGAGTCTAAAATCCTTTTAAGTTGACGAAAACTCAAAATTTAAAGTGGAATTAGAATCTACGTCGCGTTCTCTTTCGAATGGTACTAAAATGACTGAAATCCTGTGTGTCAGTCTTGAGATATGATTTTCTGAAATATACGTTTCGTGACACTACACTGTTAGCGTGGTAAACTTTAAATGAGTCTAAAATCCTTTTAAGTTGACGAAAACTCAAAATTTAAAGTGGAATTAGAATCTACGTCGCGTTCTCTTTCGAATGGTACTAAAATGACTGAAATCCTGTGTGTCAGTCTTGAGATATGATTTTCTGAAATATACGTTTCGTGACACTACACTGTTAGCGTGGTAAACTTTAAATGAGTCTAAAATCCTTTTAAGTTGACGAAAACGCAAAATTTAAAGTGGAATTAGAATCTACGTCGCGTTCTCTTTCGAATGGTACTAAAATGACTGAAATCCTGTGTGTCAGTCTTGAGATATGATTTTCTGAAATATACGTTTCGTGACACTACACTGTTAGCGTGGTAAACTTTAAATGAGTCTAAAATCCTTTTAAGTTGACGAAAACTCAAAATTTAAAGTGGAATTAGAATCTACGTCGCGTTCTCTTTCGAATGGTACTAAAATGACTGAAATCCTGTGTGTCAGTCTTGAGATATGATTTTCTGAAATATACGTTTCGTGACACTACACTGTTAGCGTGGTAAACTTTAAATGAGTCTAAAATCCTTTTAAGTTGACGAAAACTCAAAATTTAAAGTGGAATTAGAATCTACGTCGCGTTCTCTTTCGAATGGTACTAAAATGACTGAAATCCTGTGTGTCAGTCTTGAGATATGATTTTCTGAAATATACGTTTCGTGACACTACACTGTTAGCGTGGTAAACTTTAAATGAGTCTAAAATCCTTTTAAGTTGACGAAATCTCAAAATTTAAACTGGAATTAGAATCTACGCCGCGTTCTCTTTCGAATGGTACTAAAATGACTGAAATCCTGTGTGTCAGTCTTGAGATATGATTTTCTGAAATATACGTTTCGTGACACTACACTGTTAGCGTGGTAAACTTTAAATGAGTCTAAAATCCTTTTAAGTTGACGAAAACTCAAAATTTAAAGTGGAATTAGAATCTACGTCGCGTTCTCTTTCGAATGGTACTAAAATGACTGAAATCCTGTGTGTCAGTCTTGAGATATGATTTTCTGAAATATACGTTTCGTGACACTACACTGTTAGCGTGGTAAACTTTAAATGAGTCTAAAATCCTTTTAAGTTGACGAAAACTCAAAATTTAAAGTGGAATTAGAATCTACGTCGCGTTCTCTTTCGAATGGTACTAAAATGACTGAAATCCTGTGTGTCAGTCTTGAGATATGATTTTCTGAAATATACGTTTCGTGACACTACACTGTTAGCGTGGTAAACTTTAAATGAGTCTAAAATCCTTTTAAGTTGACGAAATCTCAAAATTTAAACTGGAATTAGAATCTACGCCGCGTTCTCTTTCGAATGGTACTAAAATGACTGAAATCCTGTGTGTCAGTCTTGAGATATGATTTTCTGAAATATACGTTTCGTGACACTACACTGTTAGCGTGGTAAACTTTAAATGAGTCTAAAATCCTTTTAAGTTGACGAAAACTCAAAATTTAAAGTGGAATTAGAATCTACGTCGCGTTCTCTTTCGAATGGTACTAAAATGACTGAAATCCTGTGTGTCAGTCTTGAGATATGATTTTCTGAAATATACGTTTCGTGACACTACACTGTTAGCGTGGTAAACTTTAAATGAGTCTAAAATCCTTTTAAGTTGACGAAAACGCAAAATTTAAAGTGGAATTAGAATCTACGTCGCGTTCTCTTTCGAATGGTACTAAAATGACTGAAATCCTGTGTGTCAGTCTTGAGATATGATTTTCTGAAATATACGTTTCGTGACACTACACTGTTAGCGTGGTAAACTTTAAATGAGTCTAAAATCCTTTTAAGTTGACGAAAACTCAAAATTTAAAGTGGAATTAGAATCTACGTCGCGTTCTCTTTCGAATGGTACTAAAATGACTGAAATCCTGTGTGTCAGTCTTGAGATATGATTTTCTGAAATATACGTTTCGTGACACTACACTGTTAGCGTGATAAACTTTAAATGAGTCTAAAATCCTTTTAAGTTGACGAAAACTCAAAATTTAAAGTGGAATTAGAATCTACGTCGCGTTCT
Organism: Caenorhabditis virilis; assembly: GCA_964036255.1. Taxonomy (NCBI): domain Eukaryota; kingdom Metazoa; phylum Nematoda; class Chromadorea; order Rhabditida; family Rhabditidae; genus Caenorhabditis; species Caenorhabditis virilis. The sequence goes on from OZ038416.1 coordinate 17,784,827, forward strand.
CTTTCGAATGGTACTAAAATGACTGAAATCCTGTGTGTCAGTCTTGAGATATGATTTTCTGAAATATACGTTTCGTGACACTACACTGTTAGCGTGATAAACTTTAAATGAGTCTAAAATCCTTTTAAGTTGACGAAAACTCAAAATTTAAAGTGGAATTAGAATCTACGTCGCGTTCTCTTTCGAATGGTACTAAAATGACTGAAATCCTGTGTGTCAGTCTTGAGATATGATTTTCTGAAATATACGTTTCGTGACACTACACTGTTAGCGTGGTAAACTTTAAATGAGTCTAAAATCCTTTTAAGTTGACGAAAACTCAAAATTTAAAGTGGAATTAGAATCTACGTCGCGTTCTCTTTCGAATGGTACTAAAATGACTGAAATCCTGTGTGTCAGTCTTGAGATATGATTTTCTGAAATATACGTTTCGTGACACTACACTGTTAGCGTGGTAAACTTTAAATGAGTCTAAAATCCTTTTAAGTTGACGAAAACTCAAAATTTAAAGTGGAATTAGAATCTACGTCGCGTTCTCTTTCGAATGGTACTAAAATGACTGAAATCCTGTGTGTCAGTCTTGAGATATGATTTTCTGAAATATACGTTTCGTGACACTACACTGTTAGCGTGATAAACTTTAAATGAGTCTAAAATCCTTTTAAGTTGACGAAAACTCAAAATTTAAAGTGGAATTAGAATCTACGTCGCGTTCTCTTTCGAATGGTACTAAAATGACTGAAATCCTGTGTGTCAGTCTTGAGATATGATTTTCTGAAATATACGTTTCGTGACACTACACTGTTAGCGTGATAAACTTTAAATGAGTCTAAAATCCTTTTAAGTTGACGAAAACTCAAAATTTAAAGTGGAATTAGAATCTACGTCGCGTTCTCTTTCGAATGGTACTAAAATGACTGAAATCCTGTGTGTCAGTCTTGAGATATGATTTTCTGAAATATACGTTTCGTGACACTACACTGTTAGCGTGGTAAACTTTAAATGAGTCTAAAATCCTTTTAAGTTGACGAAAACTCAAAATTTAAAGTGGAATAAGAATCTACGTCGCGTTCTGTTTCGAATGGTACTAAAATGACTGAAATCCTGTGTGTCAGTCTTGAGATTAGGCATGTTAAATGCGCCTCCGTTTTTTAAGGCGCCTCCAGAAAAAACGGAGGTGGAGCCTCCCCCTCCGCATTCGCGCACAAAAAAACGGAGGGGGAGGCTCCGCATCCCAAAAAAAAAGGGAGGGGGAGGCTCCGCATCCCAAAAAAAACGGAGGTGGAGCCTCCGCCTCCGTTTTTCTAACCTGTCACAGGTGCAAAACGTTCAGAAAAAACGGAGGGGGCAACAAAACGGAGCCTCCACCTCCGTTTTTTTTGGGATGCGGAGCCTCCCCCTCCGTTTTTTTGGGATGCGGAGGGTCCGTATTCCTCCGTTTTAACATGCCTACTTGAGATATGATTTTCTGAAATATACGTTTCGTGACACTACACTGTTAGCGTGGTAAACTTTAAATGAGTCTAAAATCCTTTTATGTTGACGAAAACTCAAAATTTAAAGTGGAATTAGAATCTACGTCGCGTTCTCTTTCGAATGGTACTAAAATGACTGAAATCCTGTGTGTCAGTCTTGAGATTAGGCATGTTAAATGCGCCTCCGTTTTTTAAGGCGCCTCCAGAAAAAACGGAGGTGGAGCCTCCCCCTCCGCATTCGCGCACAAAAAAACGGAGGGGGAGGCTCCGCATCCCAAAAAAAAAGGGAGGGGGAGGCTCCGCATCCCAAAAAAAACGGAGGTGGAGCCTCCGCCTCCGTTTTTCTAACCTGTCACAGGTGCAAAACGTTCAGAAAAAACGGAGGGGGCAACAAAACGGAGCCTCCACCTCCGTTTTTTTTGGGATGCGGAGCCTCCCCCTCCCTTTTTTTTGGGATGCGGAGCCTCCCCCTCCGTTTTTGTTTGGGATGTGGAGGCTCCACCTCCGTTTTTTTGGGATGCGGAGGGTCCGTATTCCTCCGTTTTAACATGCCTACTTGAGATATGATTTTCTGAAATATACGTTTCGTGACACTACACTGTTAGCGTGGTAAACTTTAAATGAGTCTAAAATCCTTTTATGTTGACGAAAACTCAAAATTTAAAGTGGAATTAGAATCTACGTCGCGTTCTCTTTCGAATGGTACTAAAATGACTGAAATCCTGTGTGTCAGTCTTGAGATATGATTTTCTGAAATATACGTTTCGTGACACTACACTGTTAGCGTGGTAAACTTTAAATGAGTCTAAAATCCTTTTAAGTTGACGAAAACTCAAAATTTAAAGTGGAATTAGAATCTACGTCGCGTTCTCTTTCGAATGGTACTAAAATGACTGAAATCCTGTGTGTCAGTCTTGAGATATGATTTTCTGAAATATACGTTTCGTGACACTACACTGTTAGCGTGGTAAACTTTAAATGAGTCTAAAATCCTTTTAAGTTGACGAAAACTCAAAATTTAAAGTGGAATTAGAATCTACGTCGCGTTCTCTTTCGAATGGTACTAAAATGACTGAAATCCTGTGTGTCAGTCTTGAGATATGATTTTCTGAAATATACGTTTCGTGAAACTACACTGTTAGCGTGGTAAACTTTAAATGAGTCTAAAATCCTTTTAAGTTGACGAAAACTCAAAATTTAAAGTGGAATTAGAATCTACGTCGCGTTCTCTTTCGAATGGTACTAAAATGACTGAAATCCTGTGTGTCAGTCTTGAGATATGATTTTCTGAAATATACGTTTCGTGACACTACACTGTAAGCGTGGTAAACTTTAAATGAGTCTAAAATCTTTTTATGTTGACGAAAACTCAAAATTTAAAGTGGAATTAGAATTTACGTCGCGTTCTCTTTCGAATGGTACTAAAATGACTGAAATCCTGTGTGTCAGTCTTGAGATATGATTTTCTGAAATATACGTTTCGTGACACTACACTGTAAGCGTGGTAAACTTTAAATGAGTCTAAAATCTTTTTATGTTGACGAAAACTCAAAATTTAAAGTGGAATTAGAATCTACGTCGCGTTCTCTTTCGAATGGTACTAAAATGACTGAAATCCTGTGTGTCAGTCTTGAGATATGATTTTCTGAAATATACGTTTCGTGACACTACACTGTTAGCGTGGTAAACTTTAAATGAGTCTAAAATCCTTTTAAGTTGACGAAAACTCAAAATTTAAAGTGGAATTAAAATCTACGTCGCGTTCTCTTTCGAATGGTACTAAAATGACTGAAATCCTGTGTGTCAGTCTTGAGATATGATTTTCTGAAATATACGTTTCGTGACACTACACTGTTAGCGTGGTAAACTTTAAATGAGTCTAAAATCCTTTTAAGTTGACGAAAACTCAAAATTTAAAGTGGAATTAGAATCTACGTCGCGTTCTCTTTCGAATGGTACTAAAATGACTGAAATCCTGTGTGTCAGTCTTGAGATATGATTTTCTGAAATATACGTTTCGTGACACTACACTGTTAGCGTGGTAAACTTTAAATGAGTCTAAAATCCTTTTAAGTTGACGAAAACTCAAAATTTAAAGTGGAATTAGAATCTACGTCGCGTTCTCTTTCGAATGGTACTAAAATGACTGAAATCCTGTGTGTCAGTCTTGAGATATGATTTTCTGAAATATACGTTTCGTGACACTACACTGTTAGCGTGGTAAACTTTAAATGAGTCTAAAATCCTTTTAAGTTGACGAAAACTCAAAATTTAAAGTGGAATTAGAATCTACGTCGCGTTCTCTTTCGAATGGTACTAAAATGACTGAAATCCTGTGTGTCAGTCTTGAGATATGATTTTCTGAAATATACGTTTCGTGACACTACACTGTTAGCGTGGTAAACTTTAAATGAGTCTAAAATCCTTTTAAGTTGACGAAAACTCAAAATTTAAAGTGGAATTAAAATCTACGTCGCGTTCTCTTTCGAATGGTACTAAAATGACTGAAATCCTGTGTGTCAGTCTTGAGATATGATTTTCTGAAATATACGTTTCGTGACACTACACTGTTAGCGTGGTAAACTTTAAATGAGTCTAAAATCCTTTTAAGTTGACGAAAACTCAAAATTTAAAGTGGAATTAGAATCTACGTCGCGTTCTCTTTCGAATGGTACTAAAATGACTGAAATCCTGTGTGTCAGTCTTGAGATATGATTTTCTGAAATATACGTTTCGTGACACTACACTGTAAGCGTGGTAAACTTTAAATGAGTCTAAAATCTTTTTATGTTGACGAAAACTCAAAATTTAAAGTGGAATTAGAATTTACGTCGCGTTCTCTTTCGAATGGTACTAAAATGACTGAAATCCTGTGTGTCAGTCTTGAGATATGATTTTCTGAAATATACGTTTCGTGACACTACACTGTAAGCGTGGTAAACTTTAAATGAGTCTAAAATCTTTTTATGTTGACGAAAACTCAAAATTTAAAGTGGAATTAGAATCTACGTCGCGTTCTCTTTCGAATGGTACTAAAATGACTGAAATCCTGTGTGTCAGTCTTGAGATATGATTTTCTGAAATATACGTTTCGTGACACTACACTGTTAGCGTGGTAAACTTTAAATGAGTCTAAAATCCTTTTAAGTTGACGAAAACTCAAAATTTAAAGTGGAATTAAAATCTACGTCGCGTTCTCTTTCGAATGGTACTAAAATGACTGAAATCCTGTGTGTCAGTCTTGAGATATGATTTTCTGAAATATACGTTTCGTGACACTACACTGTTAGCGTGGTAAACTTTAAATGAGTCTAAAATCCTTTTAAGTTGACGAAAACTCAAAATTTAAAGTGGAATTAGAATCTACGTCGCGTTCTCTTTCGAATGGTACTAAAATGACTGAAATCCTGTGTGTCAGTCTTGAGATATGATTTTCTGAAATATACGTTTCGTGACACTACACTGTTAGCGTGGTAAACTTTAAATGAGTCTAAAATCCTTTTAAGTTGACGAAAACTCAAAATTTAAAGTGGAATTAGAATCTACGTCGCGTTCTCTTTCGAATGGTACTAAAATGACTGAAATCCTGTGTGTCAGTCTTGAGATATGATTTTCTGAAATATACGTTTCGTGACACTACACTGTTAGCGTGGTAAACTTTAAATGAGTCTAAAATCCTTTTAAGTTGACGAAAACTCAAAATTTAAAGTGGAATTAAAATCTACGTCGCGTTCTCTTTCGAATGGTACTAAAATGACTGAAATCCTGTGTGTCAGTCTTGAGATATGATTTTCTGAAATATACGTTTCGTGACACTACACTGTTAGCGTGGTAAACTTTAAATGAGTCTAAAATCCTTTTAAGTTGACGAAAACTCAAAATTTAAAGTGGAATTAGAATCTACGTCGCGTTCTCTTTCGAATGGTACTAAAATGACTGAAATCCTGTGTGTCAGTCTTGAGATATGATTTTCTGAAATATACGTTTCGTGACACTACACTGTTAGCGTGGTAAACTTTAAATGAGTCTAAAATCCTTTTAAGTTGACGAAAACTCAAAATTTAAAGTGGAATTAGAATCTACGTCGCGTTCTCTTTCGAATGGTACTAAAATGACTGAAATCCTGTGTGTCAGTCTTGAGATATGATTTTCTGAAATATACGTTTCGTGACACTACACTGTTAGCGTGGTAAACTTTAAATGAGTCTAAAATCCTTTTAAGTTGACGAAAACTCAAAATTTAAAGTGGAATTAGAATCTACGTCGCGTTCTCTTTCGAATGGTACTAAAATGACTGAAATCCTGTGTGTCAGTCTTGAGATATGATTTTCTGAAATATACGTTTCGTGACACTACACTGTAAGCGTGGTAAACTTTAAATGAGTCTAAAATCTTTTTATGTTGACGAAAACTCAAAATTTAAAGTGGAATTAGAATCTACGTCGCGTTCTCTTTCGAATGGTACTAAAATGACTGAAATCCTGTGTGTCAGTCTTGAGATATGATTTTCTGAAATATACGTTTCGTGACACTACACTGTAAGCGTGGTAAACTTTAAATGAGTCTAAAATCTTTTTATGTTGACGAAAACTCAAAATTTAAAGTGGAATTAGAATCTACGTCGCGTTCTCTTTCGAATGGTACTAAAATGACTGAAATCCTGTGTGTCAGTCTTGAGATATGATTATTCTGAAATATACGTTTCGTGACACTACACTGTTAGCGTGGTAAACTTTAAATGAGTCTAAAATCCTTTTAAGTTGACGAAAACTCAAAATTTAAAGTGGAATTAGAATCTACGTCGCGTTCTCTTTCGAATGGTACTAAAATGACTGAAATCCTGTGTGTCAGTCTTGAGATATGATTTTCTGAAATATACGTTTCGTGACACTACACTGTTAGCGTGGTAAACTTTAAATGAGTCTAAAATCCTTTTAAGTTGACGAAAACTCAAAATTTAAAGTGGAATTAGAATCTACGTCGCGTTCTCTTTCGAATGGTACTAAAATGACTGAAATCCTGTGTGTCAGTCTTGAGATATGATTTTCTGAAATATACGTTTCGTGACACTACACTGTTAGCGTGGTAAACTTTAAATGAGTCTAAAATCCTTTTAAGTTGACGAAAACTCAAAATTTAAAGTGGAATTAGAATCTACGTCGCGTTCTCTTTCGAATGGTACTAAAATGACTGAAATCCTGTGTGTCAGTCTTGAGATATGATTTTCTGAAATATACGTTTCGTGACACTACACTGTTAGCGTGGTAAACTTTAAATGAGTCTAAAATCCTTTTAAGTTGACGAAAACTCAAAATTTAAAATGGAATTAGAATCTACGTCGCGTTCTCTTTCGAATGGTACTAAAATGACTGAAATCCTGTGTGTCAGTCTTGAGATATGATTTTCTGAAATATACGTTTCGTGACACTACACTGTTAGCGTGGTAAACTTTAAATGAGTCTAAAATCCTTTTAAGTTGACGAAAACTCAAAATTTAAAGTGGAATTAGAATCTACGTCGCGTTCTCTTTCGAATGGTACTAAAATGACTGAAATCCTGTGTGTCAGTCTTGAGATATGATTTTCTGAAATATACGTTTCGTGACACTACACTGTAAGCGTGGTAAACTTTAAATGACTCTAAAATCTTTTTATGTTGACGAAAACTCAAAATTTAAAGTGGAATTAGAATCTACGTCGCGTTCTCTTTCGAATGGTACTAAAATGACTGAAATCCTGTGTGTCAGTCTTGAGATATGATTTTCTGAAATATACGTTTCGTGACACTACACTGTAAGCGTGGTAAACTTTAAATGAGTCTAAAATATTTTTATGTTGACGAAAACTCAAAATTTAAAGTGGAATTAGAATCTACGTCGCGTTCTCTTTCGAATGGTACTAAAATGACTGAAATCCTGTGTGTCAGTCTTGAGATATGATTTTCTGAAATATACGTTTCGTGACACTACACTGTAAGCGTGGTAAACTTTAAATGACTCTAAAATCTTTTTATGTTGACGAAAACTCAAAATTTAAAGTGGAATTAGAATCTACGTCGCGTTCTCTTTCGAATGGTACTAAAATGACTGAAATCCTGTGTGTCAGTCTTGAGATATGATTTTCTGAAATATACGTTTCGTGACACTACACTGTTAGCGTGGTAAACTTTAAATGAGTCTAAAATCCTTTGAAGTTGACGAAAACTCAAAATTTAAAGTGGAATTAAAATCTACGTCGCGTTCTCTTTCGAATGGTACTAAAATGACTGAAATCCTGTGTGTCAGTCTTGAGATATGATTTTCTGAAATATACGTTTCGTGACACTACACTGTTAGCGTGGTAAACTTTAAATGAGTCTAAAATCCTTTTAAGTTGACGAAAACTCAAAATTTAAAGTGGAATTAGAATCTACGTCGCGTTCTCTTTCGAATGGTACTAAAATGACTGAAATCCTGTGTGTCAGTCTTGAGATATGATTTTCTGAAATATACGTTTCGTGACACTACACTGTTAGCGTGGTAAACTTTAAATGAGTCTAAAATCCTTTTAAGTTGACGAAAACTCAAAATTTAAAGTGGAATTAGAATCTACGTCGCGTTCTCTTTCGAATGGTACTAAAATGACTGAAATCCTGTGTGTCAGTCTTGAGATATGATTTTCTGAAATATACGTTTCGTGACACTACACTGTTAGCGTGGTAAACTTTAAATGAGTCTAAAATCCTTTTAAGTTGACGAAAACTCAAAATTTAAAGTGGAATTAGAATCTACGTCGCGTTCTCTTTCGAATGGTACTAAAATGACTGAAATCCTGTGTGTCAGTCTTGAGATATGATTTTCTGAAATATACGTTTCGTGACACTACACTGTTAGCGTGGTAAACTTTAAATGAGTCTAAAATCCTTTTAAGTTGACGAAAACTCAAAATTTAAAGTGGAATTAGAATCTACGTCGCGTTCTCTTTCGAATGGTACTAAAATGACTGAAATCCTGTGTGTCAGTCTTGAGATATGATTTTCTGAAATATACGTTTCGTGACACTACACTGTTAGCGTGGTAAACTTTAAATGAGTCTAAAATCCTTTTAAGTTGACGAAAACTCAAAATTTAAAGTGGAATTAGAATCTACGTCGCGTTCTCTTTCGAATGGTACTAAAATGACTGAAATCCTGTGTGTCAGTCTTGAGATATGATTTTCTGAAATATACGTTTCGTGACACTACACTGTTAGCGTGGTAAACTTTAAATGAGTCTAAAATCCTTTTAAGTTGACGAAAACTCAAAATTTAAAATGGAATTAGAATCTACGTCGCGTTCTCTTTCGAATGGTACTAAAATGACTGAAATCCTGTGTGTCAGTCTTGAGATATGATTTTCTGAAATATACGTTTCGTGACACTACACTGTTAGCGTGGTAAACTTTAAATGAGTCTAAAATCCTTTTAAGTTGACGAAAACTCAAAATTTAAAGTGGAATTAGAATCTACGTCGCGTTCTCTTTCGAATGGTACTAAAATGACTGAAATCCTGTGTGTCAGTCTTGAGATATGATTTTCTGAAATATACGTTTCGTGACACTACACTGTAAGCGTGGTAAACTTTATATGACTCTAAAATATTTTTATGTTGACGAAAACTCAAAATTTAAAGTGGAATTAGAATCTACGTCGCGTTCTCTTTCGAATGGTACTAAAATGACTGAAATCCTGTGTGTCAGTCTTGAGATATGATTTTCTGAAATATACGTTTCGTGACACTACACTGTTAGCGTGGTAAACTTTAAATGAGTCTAAAATCCTTTTAAGTTGACGAAAACTCAAAATTTAAAGTGGAATTAAAATCTACGTCGCGTTCTCTTTCGAATGGTACTAAAATGACTGAAATCCTGTGTGTCAGTCTTGAGATATGATTTTCTGAAATATACGTTTCGTGACACTACACTGTTAGCGTGGTAAACTTTAAATGAGTCTAAAATCCTTTTAAGTTGACGAAAACTCAAAATTTAAAGTGGAATTAGAATCTACGTCGCGTTCTCTTTCGAGTGGTACTAAAATGACTGAAATCCTGTGTGTCAGTCTTGAGATATGATTTTCTGAAATATACGTTTCGTGACACTACACTGTTAGCGTGGTAAACTTTAAATGAGTCTAAAATCCTTTTAAGTTGACGAAAACTCAAAATTTAAAGTGGAATTAGAATCTACGTCGCGTTCTCTTTCGAATGGTACTAAAATGACTGAAATCCTGTGTGTCAGTCTTGAGATATGATTTTCTGAAATATACGTTTCGTGACACTACACTGTTAGCGTGGTAAACTTTAAATGAGTCTAAAATCCTTTTAAGTTGACGAAAACTCAAAATTTAAAGTGGAATTAGAATCTACGTCGCGTTCTCTTTCGAATGGTACTAAAATGACTGAAATCCTGTGTGTCAGTCTTGAGATATGATTTTCTGAAATATACGTTTCGTGACACTACACTGTAAGCGTGGTAAACTTTAAATGAGTCTAAAATCTTTTTATGTTGACGAAAACTCAAAATTTAAAGTGGAATTAGAATCTACGTCGCGTTCTCTTTCGAATGGTACTAAAATGACTGAAATCCTGTGTGTCAGTCTTGAGATATGATTTTCTGAAATATACGTTTCGTGACACTACACTGTAAGCGTGGTAAACTTTAAATGAGTCTAAAATCTTTTTATGTTGACGAAAACTCAAAATTTAAAGTGGAATTAGAATCTACGTCGCGTTCTCTTTCGAATGGTACTAAAATGACTGAAATCCTGTGTGTCAGTCTTGAGATATGATTTTCTGAAATATACGTTTCGTGACACTACACTGTTAGCGTGGTAAACTTTAAATGAGTCTAAAATCCTTTGAAGTTGACGAAAACTCAAAATTTAAAGTGGAATTAAAATCTACGTCGCGTTCTCTTTCGAATGGTACTAAAATGACTGAAATCCTGTGTGTCAGTCTTGAGATATGATTTTCTGAAATATACGTTTCGTGACACTACACTGTTAGCGTGGTAAACTTTAAATGAGTCTAAAATCCTTTTAAGTTGACGAAAACTCAAAATTTAAAGTGGAATTAGAATCTACGTCGCGTTCTCTTTCGAATGGTACTAAAATGACTGAAATCCTGTGTGTCAGTCTTGAGATATGATTTTCTGAAATATACGTTTCGTGACACTACACTGTTAGCGTGGTAAACTTTAAATGAGTCTAAAATCCTTTTAAGTTGACGAAAACTCAAAATTTAAAGTGGAATTAGAATCTACGTCGCGTTCTCTTTCGAATGGTACTAAAATGACTGAAATCCTGTGTGTCAGTCTTGAGATATGATTTTCTGAAATATACGTTTCGTGACACTACACTGTTAGCGTGGTAAACTTTAAATGAGTCTAAAATCCTTTTAAGTTGACGAAAACTCAAAATTTAAAGTGGAATTAGAATCTACGTCGCGTTCTCTTTCGAATGGTACTAAAATGACTGAAATCCTGTGTGTCAGTCTTGAGATATGATTTTCTGAAATATACGTTTCGTGACACTACACTGTTAGCGTGGTAAACTTTAAATGAGTCTAAAATCCTTTTAAGTTGACGAAAACTCAAAATTTAAAGTGGAATTAGAATCTACGTCGCGTTCTCTTTCGAATGGTACTAAAATGACTGAAATCCTGTGTGTCAGTCTTGAGATATGATTTTCTGAAATATACGTTTCGTGACACTACACTGTTAGCGTGGTAAACTTTAAATGAGTCTAAAATCCTTTTAAGTTGACGAAAACTCAAAATTTAAAGTGGAATTAGAATCTACGTCGCGTTCTCTTTCGAATGGTACTAAAATGACTGAAATCCTGTGTGTCAGTCTTGAGATATGATTTTCTGAAATATACGTTTCGTGACACTACACTGTTAGCGTGGTAAACTTTAAATGAGTCTAAAATCCTTTTAAGTTGACGAAAACTCAAAATTTAAAATGGAATTAGAATCTACGTCGCGTTCTCTTTCGAATGGTACTAAAATGACTGAAATCCTGTGTGTCAGTCTTGAGATATGATTTTCTGAAATATACGTTTCGTGACACTACACTGTTAGCGTGGTAAACTTTAAATGAGTCTAAAATCCTTTTAAGTTGACGAAAACTCAAAATTTAAAGTGGAATTAGAATCTACGTCGCGTTCTCTTTCGAATGGTACTAAAATGACTGAAATCCTGTGTGTCAGTCTTGAGATATGATTTTCTGAAATATACGTTTCGTGACACTACACTGTAAGCGTGGTAAACTTTATATGACTCTAAAATATTTTTATGTTGACGAAAACTCAAAATTTAAAGTGGAATTAGAATCTACGTCGCGTTCTCTTTCGAATGGTACTAAAATGACTGAAATCCTGTGTGTCAGTCTTGAGATATGATTTTCTGAAATATACGTTTCGTGACACTACACTGTTAGCGTGGTAAACTTTAAATGAGTCTAAAATCCTTTTAAGTTGACGAAAACTCAAAATTTAAAGTGGAATTAAAATCTACGTCGCGTTCTCTTTCGAATGGTACTAAAATGACTGAAATCCTGTGTGTCAGTCTTGAGATATGATTTTCTGAAATATACGTTTCGTGACACTACACTGTTAGCGTGGTAAACTTTAAATGAGTCTAAAATCCTTTTAAGTTGACGAAAACTCAAAATTTAAAGTGGAATTAGAATCTACGTCGCGTTCTCTTTCGAGTGGTACTAAAATGACTGAAATCCTGTGTGTCAGTCTTGAGATATGATTTTCTGAAATATACGTTTCGTGACACTACACTGTTAGCGTGGTAAACTTTAAATGAGTCTAAAATCCTTTTAAGTTGACGAAAACTCAAAATTTAAAGTGGAATTAGAATCTACGTCGCGTTCTCTTTCGAATGGTACTAAAATGACTGAAATCCTGTGTGTCAGTCTTGAGATATGATTTTCTGAAATATACGTTTCGTGACACTACACTGTTAGCGTGGTAAACTTTAAATGAGTCTAAAATCCTTTTAAGTTGACGAAAACTCAAAATTTAAAGTGGAATTAGAATCTACGTCGCGTTCTCTTTCGAATGGTACTAAAATGACTGAAATCCTGTGTGTCAGTCTTGAGATATGATTTTCTGAAATATACGTTTCGTGACACTACACTGTAAGCGTGGTAAACTTTAAATGAGTCTAAAATCTTTTTATGTTGACGAAAACTCAAAATTTAAAGTGGAATTAGAATCTACGTCGCGTTCTCTTTCGAATGGTACTAAAATGACTGAAATCCTGTGTGTCAGTCTTGAGATATGATTTTCTGAAATATACGTTTCGTGACACTACACTGTAAGCGTGGTAAACTTTAAATGAGTCTAAAATCTTTTTATGTTGACGAAAACTCAAAATTTAAAGTGGAATTAGAATCTACGTCGCGTTCTCTTTCGAATGGTACTAAAATGACTGAAATCCTGTGTGTCAGTCTTGAGATATGATTTTCTGAAATATACGTTTCGTGACACTACACTGTTAGCGTGGTAAACTTTAAATGAGTCTAAAATCTTTTTATGTTGACGAAAACTCAAAATTTAAAGTGGAATTAGAATCTACGTCGCGTTCTCTTTCGAATGGTACTAAAATGACTGAAATCCTGTGTGTCAGTCTTGAGATATGATTTTCTGAAATATACGTTTCGTGACACTACACTGTAAGCGTGGTAAACTTTAAATGAGTCTAAAATCTTTTTATGTTGACGAAAACTCAAAATTTAAAGTGGAATTAGAATCTACGTCGCGTTCTCTTTCGAATGGTACTAAAATGACTGAAATCCTGTGTGTCAGTCTTGAGATATGATTTTCTGAAATATACGTTTCGTGACACTACACTGTTAGCGTGGTAAACTTTAAATGAGTCTAAAATCTTTTTATGTTGACGAAAACTCAAAATTTAAAGTGGAATTAGAATCTACGTCGCGTTCTCTTTCGAATGGTACTAAAATGACTGAAATCCTGTGTGTCAGTCTTGAGATATGATTTTCTGAAATATACGTTTCGTGACACTACACTGTTAGCGTGGTAAACTTTAAATGAGTCTAAAATCCTTTAAAGTTGACGAAAACTCAAAATTTAAAGTGGAATTAGAATCTACGTCGCGTTCTCTTTCGAATGGTACTAAAATGACTGAAATCCTGTGTGTCAGTCTTGAGATATGATTTTCTGAAATATACGTTTCGTGACACTACACTGTTAGCGTGGTAAACTTTAAATGAGTCTAAAATCTTTTTATGTTGACGAAAACTCAAAATTTAAAGTGGAATTAGAATCTACGTCGCGTTCTCTTTCGAATGGTACTAAAATGACTGAAATCCTGTGTGTCAGTCTTGAGATATGATTTTCTGAAATATACGTTTCGTGACACTACACTGTTAGCGTGGTAAACTTTAAATGAGTCTAAAATCCTTTTAAGTTGACGAAAACTCAAAATTTAAAGTGGAATTAGAATCTACGTCGCGTTCTCTTTCGAATGGTACTAAAATGACTGAAATCCTGTGTGTCAGTCTTGAGATATGATTTTCTGAAATATACGTTTCGTGACACTACACTGTAAGCGTGGTAAACTTTAAATGACTCTAAAATCTTTTTATGTTGACGAAAACTCAAAATTTAAAGTGGAATTAGAATCTACGTCGCGTTCTCTTTCGAATGGTACTAAAATGACTGAAATCCTGTGTGTCAGTCTTGAGATATGATTTTCTGAAATATACGTTTCGTGACACTACACTGTAAGCGTGGTAAACTTTAAATGAGTCTAAAATATTTTTATGTTGACGAAAACTCAAAATTTAAAGTGGAATTAGAATCTACGTCGCGTTCTCTTTCGAATGGTACTAAAATGACTGAAATCCTGTGTGTCAGTCTTGAGATATGATTTTCTGAAATATACGTTTCGTGACACTACACTGTAAGCGTGGTAAACTTTAAATGAGTCTAAAATATTTTTATGTTGACGAAAACTCAAAATTTAAAGTGGAATTAGAATCTACGTCGCGTTCTCTTTCGAATGGTACTAAAATGACTGAAATCCTGTGTGTCAGTCTTGAGATATGATTTTCTGAAATATACGTTTCGTGACACTACACTGTAAGCGTGGTAAACTTTAAATGAGTCTAAAATCTTTTTATGTTGACGAAAACTCAAAATTTAAAGTGGAATTAGAATCTACGTCGCGTTCTCTTTCGAATGGTACTAAAATGACTGAAATCCTGTGTGTCAGTCTTGAGATATGATTTTCTGAAATATACGTTTCGTGACACTACACTGTAAGCGTGGTAAACTTTAAATGAGTCTAAAATATTTTTATGTTGACGAAAACTCAAAATTTAAAGTGGAATTAGAATCTACGTCGCGTTCTCTTTCGAATGGTACTAAAATGACTGAAATCCTGTGTGTCAGTCTTGAGATATGATTTTCTGAAATATACGTTTCGTGACACTACACTGTAAGCGTGGTAAACTTTAAATGAGTCTAAAATATTTTTATGTTGACGAAAACTCAAAATTTAAAGTGGAATTAGAATCTACGTCGCGTTCTCTTTCGAATGGTACTAAAATGACTGAAATCCTGTGTGTCAGTCTTGAGATATGATTTTCTGAAATATACGTTTCGTGACACTACACTGTAAGCGTGGTAAACTTTAAATGACTCTAAAATCTTTTTATGTTGACGAAAACTCAAAATTTAAAGTGGAATTAGAATCTACGTCGCGTTCTCTTTCGAATGGTACTAAAATGACTGAAATCCTGTGTGTCAGACTTGAGATATGATTTTCTGAAATATACGTTTCGTGACACTACACTGTTAGCGTGGTAAACTTTAAATGAGTCTAAAATCCTTTGAAGTTGACGAAAACTCAAAATTTAAAGTGGAATTAAAATCTACGTCGCGTTCTCTTTCGAATGGTACTAAAATGACTGAAATCCTGTGTGTCAGTCTTGAGATATGATTTTCTGAAATATACGTTTCGTGACACTACACTGTTAGCGTGGTAAACTTTAAATGAGTCTAAAATCCTTTTAAGTTGACGAAAACTCAAAATTTAAAGTGGAATTAGAATCTACGTCGCGTTCTCTTTCGAATGGTACTAAAATGACTGAAATCCTGTGTGTCAGTCTTGAGATATGATTTTCTGAAATATACGTTTCGTGACACTACACTGTTAGCGTGGTAAACTTTAAATGAGTCTAAAATCCTTTTAAGTTGACGAAAACTCAAAATTTAAAATGGAATTAGAATCTACGTCGCGTTCTCTTTCGAATGGTACTAAAATGACTGAAATCCTGTGTGTCAGTCTTGAGATATGATTTTCTGAAATATACGTTTCGTGACACTACACTGTAAGCGTGGTAAACTTTATATGACTCTAAAATATTTTTATGTTGACGAAAACTCAAAATTTAAAGTGGAATTAGAATCTACGTCGCGTTCTCTTTCGAATGGTACTAAAATGACTGAAATCCTGTGTGTCAGTCTTGAGATATGATTTTCTGAAATATACGTTTCGTGACACTACACTGTTAGCGTGGTAAACTTTAAATGAGTCTAAAATCCTTTTAAGTTGACGAAAACTCAAAATTTAAAGTGGAATTAAAATCTACGTCGCGTTCTCTTTCGAATGGTACTAAAATGACTGAAATCCTATGTGTCAGTCTTGAGATATGATTTTCTGAAATATACGTTTCGTGACACTACACTGTTAGCGTGGTAAACTTTAAATGAGTCTAAAATCCTTTTAAGTTGACGAAAACTCAAAATTTAAAGTGGAATTAGAATCTACGTCGCGTTCTCTTTCGAGTGGTACTAAAATGACTGAAATCCTGTGTGTCAGTCTTGAGATATGATTTTCTGAAATATACGTTTCGTGACACTACACTGTTAGCGTGGTAAACTTTAAATGAGTCTAAAATCCTTTTAAGTTGACGAAAACTCAAAATTTAAAATGGAATTAGAATCTACGTCGCGTTCTCTTTCGAATGGTACTAAAATGACTGAAATCCTGTGTGTCAGTCTTGAGATATGATTTTCTGAAATATACGTTTCGTGACACTACACTGTAAGCGTGGTAAACTTTATATGACTCTAAAATATTTTTATGTTGACGAAAACTCAAAATTTAAAGTGGAATTAGAATCTACGTCGCGTTCTCTTTCGAATGGTACTAAAATGACTGAAATCCTGTGTGTCAGTCTTGAGATATGATTTTCTGAAATATACGTTTCGTGACACTACACTGTTAGCGTGGTAAACTTTAAATGAGTCTAAAATCCTTTTAAGTTGACGAAAACTCAAAATTTAAAGTGGAATTAAAATCTACGTCGCGTTCTCTTTCGAATGGTACTAAAATGACTGAAATCCTGTGTGTCAGTCTTGAGATATGATTTTCTGAAATATACGTTTCGTGACACTACACTGTTAGCGTGGTAAACTTTAAATGAGTCTAAA